>OX031008.1:17500000-20000000 GCA_943735925.1 Pollenia amentaria | reverse complement strand
ACCGCACTTTTGAAGATTAGGACATTTATTAGCACCCATTTTTTGTAAATATATTGTGTACAGTTTTTCTTCAGTTATTTTTAAGGCACAATATATTTTACAAAATTTTGTTTATATTAACATAAATTTGTGTATTTGCGTTCATTTATACATATGGTACGTTCAGTTAGAAATGAAAATTTGCATAAAAGTAATACACCAGCGCCGAACATTTTTTTAACGGCGGTACCGAATTGCTTAGGAGCGGCACGAAAACACCATTGTACTCGCGTACAAATTGTAACCATAGCTGCCAGATTTGACGATTTATACCCTGAATTTGACGATTTTTCAAATGAAAAATTTTGTTCAAATTTACAAATCTTTTTAATATAATTTCACATTTTTTTTACCTATGATAGTCCCGCGAAGCTCTTCGCTTGTCTGCAGGAGACCAGAGTCTCTGGCGGGAATCGAATCCGCAACCCCGGCACTGATAGACTAGCTCACTATCAGCTAGCCTACCGGGGCACCCGTTTGTTTATTTGCATTATTTGATTAGCAGTAATTTTCATGTCTTAAGCCCATTACTTTGTTCAAATCTGTGAAAAATGTTTAGCAAAATCTATTATTTCATACGAAAAATTTGACACGTATCAATGCTACCTATCTCGAGAGTTTGCAAAATGTGAAGCTTTTAATCTTTCAAAAAAAAAAAAAAAAAAAATGCGTATATAAACGAAACCTATATGTATTTTACTAAAAAGTTTTTTTTTTAATAAAAAATTAAATAAAATAGAAAGTAATTTTCAAAATACATTGCTGGTTGCTGGTAATCTTCTTTCACAAAATTTATTATAAACTTTATTTACAGCTGTCAAAATTCCGTATGAAATAAAGAGCATTTGCTTCATTTCACAGTTGTAAAAAAATGTTGTAAGAAACATTTCGCAACTTTTTTGCAAAATGAACAGAGTACTACTCTATCAACATTATTTCATAGATATTCCGTACACGTTTTTTTTTTTTTTCAAATGAGTTTCGACAGCATTTCACGTGAAATGTTGAACAGAGTATCAGGCTTTAGATGTTCATCATATAAAATACGATTGTTTTTTTTTTTTTAGCACGATGCATATTCTTTATTACAGGCATTTTACAACTACTCTCGTTAGTCTGGGTTCACATTTGTGCCGGGTGGACCCCACGGGCTGTTTAATTGCAACCCTGAACTAACACAATTAAGGAAATGTTGCCAGAGGGAAAAATGGAAGGAACCACACGAGTGTCACTATGAGCGACTACTCTTTTGATCAACCGTTACGGCGAAGTAGGCTGCGGTTGCGGGCCTATCGCAATGGCAGCAAAGTTCATGCGCTCGCAATGTGCTTTCTTCCGGCCTTTTCGTTTTGATACGTAGTGGCGAGTGGATGGAAAAATTATTGTAGCCGCAAAAATCTCGCACCAGGAAAACTCCAGCAAAAGATACTCGGGGATAACGAAAGGGCGGCGGAAAGAAATAAAAAAGGAAACATAAGCGGTGAAAAAGTTGCCAAACGAAGGCTACAGGTCGACAGCCTTACCCAAGCCACGACAGGAACGTGTATCTCAAGGAACTACCACCTATACCAATCGACCGTAGCCTGTACAACACACTTGGGGCAGTCAAAACTTGTTCCTCGTTGTCTCACATGGGTGACCGAAAATAGGGGATGATACTCAGGATCTCCTTAAACAAATACCGAGTAACTCAGCAATAGCCGGTAACACCACAATGACCATCCCCATAGTGTGCAGATTCAACAGGCGGGAGAACAAGCTACAATAAACTCACCCGCAGAGCAAATGGTCGCCCCACAATAGTTGTGAACTACCACTACAACGGCTTTAAAGGACAACGAGAATAACAACTACGACCGCCATCGAGATATCCGGATCAATTTTAAAAAAACAACAATAAGTGTAACAATAGAATTTTACGAAGACGCATCCCATTTGGAAATAACCATCTGTACAAAAGTGAAAGCCACAACACCCGCTAAGTTCAATCCCGCCACAATAAGGGCAACAAATGATATACCCCCTCCAATATCAGCATCGATAGTAACATCACCGAAACCCACCCCTATAGAAGCCCAGGGTAGCCATCAATACTACCAACAACAATCGCACCAATAATAGGCAACAACATCGACATCGCCGCCTATATCAACTTCCTTATCAACGTCAATAGCAACATCAATGTTACCGCCTTATCAACAACAGAAGCGCCAACCATACCAGCCACCTAAATAGCGACATCCACAACCAACAACAGCCGACACCAACAATAGTGCCACAACCAACAATAGCACTTAATAAATAAGCCAACATCACCATCCATACCAATACCACCAACAATAGCAACATTAACAGCACCTGTAACCATAACAGCACCGATAACCACCACAGTACCCACCCATACAGCTACAACAACAACAGCACCAATAATAGACAGCAGCTCCAAAACCACCACCAATATCAACATCTATCTCACCGACAATAGTGACAACCACAGTGGCCACAGTGAACCAGCAACAACAATAGCACCAACAACAACAATAGCTCCGGGAAAAACAGATAAGTAAAATATAAAGTTTACTCATATTGACATTCAGTAGTAGTCGCCTACATACGTAACTAGTTTCTGCGTACGGTTTACTCGGGCGGGTTTTGTTTTTTTAGTTTTCTTTGGCCATTTCTTTTGCCTAAATAAAACAAGAAATGACCACTTATATTTGACCACGCATGTTTTGGGCATGCAAATAAAATTTTCGGCAGTAAATCCTCCGCTCAATTTGGAGCACAAACTTTTTTAAAAATTCGTTAGAATTTTTGTTTTTTTAGTTTTCTTTGGCCATTTCTTTTGCCTGAATAAAACAAGCAAATGTCCACTTATATTTGACCACGCATGTTTTGGGCATGCAAATTAAACTTTTTCGGCAGTTTATCTCCGCTCGATTTGGAGCCTAATTAACAATTTTCAAGATTATTTTAGTTATAATTTTTAGTTTAAGCCCGCGTTTAAGAAACATTTAACTTTGATATTTGTTTGAAAAATTTTTGCAAGATAAAAACATTTTGTTGATTATCGTAGAAAACGGACCCAAATTGTCCCTCAACAAACAAAGCACTTAAATACCATTTAACTTTCAGTACAACTTAAATCCAAACTAATAAATCAAGAAAAAAAAAAAGAAGAAAAGAAAACACCAAATTTTGGATCGAGAAAGATTTTAGTCAATAAAATAGAAATATTACAAAAGAAAGTAAAACCAAAACAAACGAAGAGTTTGAAACAGTGTTGCCGGCCGAGGAAAAAGAAACAAGAAAATCGGCAACGCGAAACAAATCGAAACATAGTTTGAATAAATGCTTATCTCAAATCCGAATTCCTTGTTCGAAGTTGATGGTTTCGAATTAGAAACAAGATTTCTCATTCCGGCTTAATGATTTCAAATTTGAAATTACATTTCCTATACAGAGTTAAAGCTTGCAAGTTAGAATAAACATTTTATTCAGAATTCATGATTTCGGTTTCAAGTCGGTATTTCGGATTCAGGACTAATAATTTTGAGTTGAAATAGCGATTGCTTACACCAAATTAATAATTTCGAATTAAAATGCATCTTTCTGATTCAAGATTGATAATCTCAAATCAAAATCCATACCTCCTGTTTCAAATTAATGGTTTCGAATTGAAATCAATGTTTCTGATTCAAAATTGATAATTTCGAAGGAACACAATATCTTTCTCATTCCAAATTTATGATTTCGAATTAAAGGAAATGTTTCAGACTCAAAGTTGAGGGGTTCGAATCAAAAACAATATTTATTATACACCCGTAATAATTCCATACTAAAACAATAGCTCATAGTTAGAATTTAATGATCTCGAATTGCCTACTATAAATATTATTCAGGATTTAAGTATTACACATTAAGCAATCAAATATATCAATTCAAGAAACAAAATAAAAACTTACAAATAACCTGTAGTTTCAATCCTCTTGGAACCAGGGAAAAACAAAAAAGAAAATACAAAAGAAAAATACTGTAAACACAAAAAAAAAGGAAAAGAATAACAAACATACCAATAAAATCAAAAATAGAATAGGAAAATAAACCTAAAAATAGAAACCATAAATTTGAATTAAGAACCGGGTCTTGAAAAACACAAAAAAAACAAAAACAAAAGAAACAACAATATTAAGTGTATTCTAGTTATCGGTGAATCTCATAGAAATTGAAGTCTTAGTTTGATTGATAGTGCAATCGTAAGAGAAAAGACGTGATTTGTCACGGTCGTTAACCATTAGTAAGACACCAAACTTAATTCAAATTTAAGTTTTCAAACGGAACCTTATGTAAAGCTCAGGGTATCCGGAGGTATTCATATCTAACTTTTGCATTTAAGAAAATGAATGAAAACAAAAATGAATAAATGTAATTACAATTAAATGGCAGGTCCAGTTAGCATTGTAATACAAAGTTCGAACTTAGGGAATAGCTTATTTAGCCCGATGGCTTAAGATACTTTAATTGTATTAATTTTAAGAAAAATAATAACATTGAATATATTTTTGGCTTTGGTGCAAATGAATTTAAACATGTCTTGCTAATATTTTAATTCGGCTATAAAGGTAGGTATCGAGTGGTGATGCATTAAAGGGGTAGCCTTGGAAATGTAAACGGTTACCATGGTTTAGGGGAGGGTATATTAAACCGTAGGCGACCACACCTTGTCCTGCGGGGAAGAAACTGCAGCTTATTTTTATACACTGGCACAAAAATTGTATTGTGTTTTTCACTATTACCCCAACGTACCACCGCCCAGGCCCGACGAGCCATAGCCGTGCATATTTGCTAAAGTTGTCAGTGTGGAGGTAATAGTGGGACTAACACGTCCATTGTTTTAGCGGTCTGGCCATCGGACAGCCGATGAACCGATTGAAGGTAAGAAGGAGGTTTCGTACCATAGGGTGAACGGTTTGTCATTGTTAGAAATGGGAGTGAATATGGACGGGTTAGAAATGGTACAGAATATATGGCGTGTTAGAAACAGTACAGAAATTATGGCGCCCAACGTGGGGCACGGCCTTGATTAGGTAGACAGTTTACTAGTATAGCTAGTCAGGTTTGAACATATTTGGGAACGACTTTGATTAGTTAGATAGTTTACTAGAATAGGTAGTCAAGATTATCCACATTTAGGAACAGACTTTAGGTTATCAATCGGTATTTATAGGTTTGGGGTTGATGTGGGTTAAGGAAGTTTCGGGTGAGTCCGATTAGTCACCAATGTAACAATTAGTATGCCACCGGGGCTTTATTAACCGATAGATTATAGCTAAGTTTTCGTTAGTCTTATAGAAGTAACTTAGGGATTTTGTGAATGCAACGATTTGTTAGCCATAGTTTAAGAGTGAAGTGAGATGAGGCCTAGCTTAGACAGTTTAGTTAGAAAGTTCGTTTGCCACTCTCTTGACTTCTTAAGGGTCCTATAGATATTTGATAGAACCAATAGTTTCACCTAGCTCGTTCTGCAGTTCTTCCAATTTTTATTTGCAATCACCATCTCGATACCATCTTAGCCATATGAAAATTTTTGAACATTTTTTTTTGATTAACGAATTGTCATATTAGTAAAACGTACTTACTGATTTATTATATAACGATTACTGGATTTGACTTTAGAATCCAATTTTCAGGTTTTTTTTTGGGATTTAACCGTCGTTAGCGAATTGTTTACGACGTATAACTCCTTAAATTTTTTATTAGGAATATTTATTTTATTGGATGTACGCCACATTCGGCAATAACGTATATTACGTTTACCGGATTCAAGAAAAAAAAAAAATATTTTTTTGCTGTAGTCAACCAATTATTTAGAGCGCTCACCAAATTAAGCTTGGGAATTCGGTTTTTCAAGTTAAGTCCTCTTGTCTATCTTTCGTGAAGTTTATTTGCGAAGTATACCTACATATACGTTTATTCTTTTATTTTACCGGTCTTACGTCAAAATAAATTTCAATATTTAACCATATCACAATATTTTATTTAAACAAACTTGATTTTCAGAGTATTTTTATTTGGGCAAGTTTATTCGACAAGTATCGATTTGTATTCTTATTAAGAATATTCTTCAATGCTTTTACCTGATTTACGTTAAAAATAAAAACTACGCCTACCTGGGGCGATTTAAACCAATTTGATTTTCGGAAATTTTTTGTTTGCAGAAACTTTAAAGGAATTTATTCACAAAGTATAGAGTCCTATACTTGTATTCTAGTTAATATATTTTTACCTGATTTGCGTCATAGCTAGCAATTGCTTATATTGCTTGCAACTTCTTTGTCTTGGGAATTCGAGGTTTTACATTGGGGTCGTTTTGTTGATCTTGCGGGAAACCTGTTTGTAAGTATACGTTCCTTATACTGGGATTTTCGCGGATATACGTTTGAAAGAATTTTTCTAAGGGTGCTTTTACATTGATGTGAAACTTTAAGATAGTTTTGGGGTGAGCCGAACTAGTATTTAAATTCGTAGAGTTTTTCTGAAGTTTAGTTAGTTTTGATTGATAGTTAACAATGGTAGGCACACGGTCTACTAGTAAAAACGATGATCCGATCGTTACCACTACCGCGATAACGACTACAACCAGTACCACATCTGTAACTACTGCGGGAGCAATTCCGATACGACAAGATTTGGATGCTACGATCATGGAAGCTCATAGATCAGACGATTTAGATGCTAGTGGAGGAAGCTTTTCCGCCAATAGTTCTATCGTAACCCCACCGTTTAGTAGTATCAGCGCGCAAGGGGTAAGGGATGCCTTTAGACAACAAAATGTTCCGTTACGACCACCGCCAAATTTCACTAATCGTCCAGAGCCTATCCGATCTGAAAGAAGTATAACTCACGAGGACCTAAGGAATTTTGAGGATAGATTGTTAGATTTAGTACCCAGAATTATTCAGCAAAGCTTACATGGCATGTCGCAGCAGCCACAAGCAAATCTTTCACAGCCCAGAAATAGTAATCAATTTCCAGACTTAAGTCAACCACCCCCATCGTTCGCCAACCCATCGCAAAGACAGCTTCAGGTTCGGCAATGGCCTAATGTAGCATATGACACAAATAATAATTTTCATAATGAGTTTCCTACTCAACTAGAAGTTCCTACTACGTCGTTACCAACAACTCAAAGACAGACATCACATAGTTCAAGTCTACGTATTGACAAATGGGGTATTGTTTTTGATGGTACTACACGTACAACCAGCATTGAAGACTTTGTTTTTCGAGTAGAAACCCTACAGGCTGATTATGGATGTGAATGGAAAGATGTTTTGAAATCTTTTCATCATTTGTTAAGTGGACCAGCACTTGAGTGGTTTTGGGACCACAGAAGATTCAACAATGTGTCCAGATGGAGAGAATTCAAAGCAGCATTAATTACACAGTTTCATCGTTTCGACAGCGATTTTGACATACAGAGGAAAATACTAGATAGGAGACAACAAAACCAGGAAACTTTTGATGATTTTTATAATGCGGTAATTCGTTTACGCAACCAGCTTCGTAGTCCCATTAGTGAAAAGGATTTGGTTAGCATAATGAAAGGGAATCTCAGAGCGCCTATGGCTCAATTATTATTTTCAGTTCAGGTTGTTAGTTTGGCACACTTCGCCAAAGAATGTCGTCGTGCTGAAAATCTGTTAGGTAGCCATCGCAATTTCAATAATAGATTTACTACTAGGTCAGTCAATGAGATAGAGTGTGAAGTCGACACAACGGAAGATACTCCGGAAGTAGAAGCATTATCCACAGTTCCAAGAAAATTAATTTGTTGGAATTGTAAAGTTGAAGGCCACACATTTATGGATTGTTCGGAGGAAAAGAGAAATTTGTTTTGCTACAAATGCGGTCTAGAAAATACGGTTACGCCACGATGTCCAGTATGCCAGGGAAACCCGAAGGCGAACTTGTCTCGAGTTGGGATGGAGACACGTTCCAGAGCCCAGTATCCCAAACCGCAATAAAAGAATGTGAACCAGACATAGTACCTGAAGAATTACCTACGAAGATTTTACAAAAAGTTAACCAGCAAGAACAATTTAACCTGATTTACCCAAGAAAACCATTACACGTGCGGATGGAAGAATATGAGAAAGCCAAGGAAAGAATTTTCGGACCAACTAAAAAAATTCTAAGAGCCAGAAACAGGTATAAAGAAAGAAAACGAGTCAGATTTGAAATTTCGGCAGCAAGTATTTATGAAGGATCAGATACAAGGATCTGCACCACCATCGATATAAACGGACAACCAATACAAGGATTATTAGACAGCGAATTATGCGCCACAGGCCAACGCGTCTGAAAGAGTGAATCAGTCAGTTTTAGCAGCCATACGGTCGTATTTGGAATCAAATCAAAGCGATTGGGATTTGCATCTGTGCGAAATAGAATGCGCCTTAAGATCGGCAGTACACTCAGCTACAGGCGTGACTCCATACTTCCTACTGTTCGGTACCAACATGATAACTCATGCTTCAGCTTACAAATTAGCAAGGAAACTAGACCTGTTAGAAGAGCCAGAAAATCGTTTGGAGAACCGCAGTGAATTCTTAGAGATAGTTCGGGACAACGTGAAACAACACTTACACAAGAGCTATGCAGTCAATGCGAAACGCTATTATGTAAGGTGTCGGGAAACTAATTTCAGACCGGGTCAGGAAGTATTCCGGCGGAACTTCCAACTTTCAGATTTTGCAAAGCAAATCTCCGCGAAATTGTGTAGAAAGTTTGTAAAGTGTAGGATTGTAAAACCAGTGGGGAACAACCTTTACGAAATCGAAAACCTTCAGGGAAAATTCCAGGGTGTATACCACGCAAAAGACCTGAAGGCTTGAGATGATAACTTTTGAACTATCGTTTGAAATTTATCATATTAGCAAATTTAATTTGCTAATATGATAAAAATCTTCCACCACCTGTGAGGATGTGTGCCGGGTGGACCCCACGGGCTGTTTAATTGCAACCCTGAACTAACACAATTAAGGAAATGTTGCCAGAGGGAAAAATGGAAGGAACCACACGAGTGTCACTATGAGCGACTACTCTTTTGATCAACCGTTACGGCGAAGTAGGCTGCGGTTGCGGGCCTATCGCAATGGCAGCAAAGTTCATGCGCTCGCAATGTGCTTTCTTCCGGCCTTTTCGTTTTGATACGTAGTGGCGAGTGGATGGAAAAATTATTGTAGCCGCAAAAATCTCGCACCAGGAAAACTCCAGCAAAAGATACTCGGGGATAACGAAAGGGCGGCGGAAAGAAATAAAAAAGGAAACATAAGCGGTGAAAAAGTTGCCAAACGAAGGCTACAGGTCGACAGCCTTACCCAAGCCACGACAGGAACGTGTATCTCAAGGAACTACCACCTATACCAATCGACCGTAGCCTGTACAACACACTTGGGGCAGTCAAAACTTGTTCCTCGTTGTCTCACATGGGTGACCGAAAATAGGGGATGATACTCAGGATCTCCTTAAACAAATACCGAGTAACTCAGCAATAGCCGGTAACACCACAATGACCATCCCCATAGTGTGCAGATTCAACAGGCGGGAGAACAAGCTACAATAAACTCACCCGCAGAGCAAATGGTCGCCCCACAATAGTTGTGAACTACCACTACAACGGCTTTAAAGGACAACGAGAATAACAACTACGACCGCCATCGAGATATCCGGATCAATTTTAAAAAAACAACAATAAGTGTAACAATAGAATTTTACGAAGACGCATCCCATTTGGAAATAACCATCTGTACAAAAGTGAAAGCCACAACACCCGCTAAGTTCAATCCCGCCACAATAAGGGCAACAAATGATATACCCCCTCCAATATCAGCATCGATAGTAACATCACCGAAACCCACCCCTATAGAAGCCCAGGGTAGCCATCAATACTACCAACAACAATCGCACCAATAATAGGCAACAACATCGACATCGCCGCCTATATCAACTTCCTTATCAACGTCAATAGCAACATCAATGTTACCGCCTTATCAACAACAGAAGCGCCAACCATACCAGCCACCTAAATAGCGACATCCACAACCAACAACAGCCGACACCAACAATAGTGCCACAACCAACAATAGCACTTAATAAATAAGCCAACATCACCATCCATACCAATACCACCAACAATAGCAACATTAACAGCACCTGTAACCATAACAGCACCGATAACCACCACAGTACCCACCCATACAGCTACAACAACAACAGCACCAATAATAGACAGCAGCTCCAAAACCACCACCAATATCAACATCTATCTCACCGACAATAGTGACAACCACAGTGGCCACAGTGAACCAGCAACAACAATAGCACCAACAACAACAATAGCTCCGGGAAAAACAGATAAGTAAAATATAAAGTTTACTCATATTGACATTCAGTAGTAGTCGCCTACATACGTAACTAGTTTCTGCGTACGGTTTACTCGGGCGGGTTTTGTTTTTTTAGTTTTCTTTGGCCATTTCTTTTGCCTAAATAAAACAAGAAATGACCACTTATATTTGACCACGCATGTTTTGGGCATGCAAATAAAATTTTCGGCAGTAAATCCTCCGCTCAATTTGGAGCACAAACTTTTTTAAAAATTCGTTAGAATTTTTGTTTTTTTAGTTTTCTTTGGCCATTTCTTTTGCCTGAATAAAACAAGCAAATGTCCACTTATATTTGACCACGCATGTTTTGGGCATGCAAATTAAACTTTTTCGGCAGTTTATCTCCGCTCGATTTGGAGCCTAATTAACAATTTTCAAGATTATTTTAGTTATAATTTTTAGTTTAAGCCCGCGTTTAAGAAACATTTAACTTTGATATTTGTTTGAAAAATTTTTGCAAGATAAAAACATTTTGTTGATTATCGTAGAAAACGGACCCAAATTGTCCCTCAACAAACAAAGCACTTAAATACCATTTAACTTTCAGTACAACTTAAATCCAAACTAATAAATCAAGAAAAAAAAAAAGAAGAAAAGAAAACACCAAATTTTGGATCGAGAAAGATTTTAGTCAATAAAATAGAAATATTACAAAAGAAAGTAAAACCAAAACAAACGAAGAGTTTGAAACAGTGTTGCCGGCCGAGGAAAAAGAAACAAGAAAATCGGCAACGCGAAACAAATCGAAACATAGTTTGAATAAATGCTTATCTCAAATCCGAATTCCTTGTTCGAAGTTGATGGTTTCGAATTAGAAACAAGATTTCTCATTCCGGCTTAATGATTTCAAATTTGAAATTACATTTCCTATACAGAGTTAAAGCTTGCAAGTTAGAATAAACATTTTATTCAGAATTCATGATTTCGGTTTCAAGTCGGTATTTCGGATTCAGGACTAATAATTTTGAGTTGAAATAGCGATTGCTTACACCAAATTAATAATTTCGAATTAAAATGCATCTTTCTGATTCAAGATTGATAATCTCAAATCAAAATCCATACCTCCTGTTTCAAATTAATGGTTTCGAATTGAAATCAATGTTTCTGATTCAAAATTGATAATTTCGAAGGAACACAATATCTTTCTCATTCCAAATTTATGATTTCGAATTAAAGGAAATGTTTCAGACTCAAAGTTGAGGGGTTCGAATCAAAAACAATATTTATTATACACCCGTAATAATTCCATACTAAAACAATAGCTCATAGTTAGAATTTAATGATCTCGAATTGCCTACTATAAATATTATTCAGGATTTAAGTATTACACATTAAGCAATCAAATATATCAATTCAAGAAACAAAATAAAAACTTACAAATAACCTGTAGTTTCAATCCTCTTGGAACCAGGGAAAAACAAAAAAGAAAATACAAAAGAAAAATACTGTAAACACAAAAAAAAAGGAAAAGAATAACAAACATACCAATAAAATCAAAAATAGAATAGGAAAATAAACCTAAAAATAGAAACCATAAATTTGAATTAAGAACCGGGTCTTGAAAAACACAAAAAAAACAAAAACAAAAGAAACAACAATATTAAGTGTATTCTAGTTATCGGTGAATCTCATAGAAATTGAAGTCTTAGTTTGATTGATAGTGCAATCGTAAGAGAAAAGACGTGATTTGTCACGGTCGTTAACCATTAGTAAGACACCAAACTTAATTCAAATTTAAGTTTTCAAACGGAACCTTATGTAAAGCTCAGGGTATCCGGAGGTATTCATATCTAACTTTTGCATTTAAGAAAATGAATGAAAACAAAAATGAATAAATGTAATTACAATTAAATGGCAGGTCCAGTTAGCATTGTAATACAAAGTTCGAACTTAGGGAATAGCTTATTTAGCCCGATGGCTTAAGATACTTTAATTGTATTAATTTTAAGAAAAATAATAACATTGAATATATTTTTGGCTTTGGTGCAAATGAATTTAAACATGTCTTGCTAATATTTTAATTCGGCTATAAAGGTAGGTATCGAGTGGTGATGCATTAAAGGGGTAGCCTTGGAAATGTAAACGGTTACCATGGTTTAGGGGAGGGTATATTAAACCGTAGGCGACCACACCTTGTCCTGCGGGGAAGAAACTGCAGCTTATTTTTATACACTGGCACAAAAATTGTATTGTGTTTTTCACTATTACCCCAACGTACCACCGCCCAGGCCCGACGAGCCATAGCCGTGCATATTTGCTAAAGTTGTCAGTGTGGAGGTAATAGTGGGACTAACACGTCCATTGTTTTAGCGGTCTGGCCATCGGACAGCCGATGAACCGATTGAAGGTAAGAAGGAGGTTTCGTACCATAGGGTGAACGGTTTGTCATTGTTAGAAATGGGAGTGAATATGGACGGGTTAGAAATGGTACAGAATATATGGCGTGTTAGAAACAGTACAGAAATTATGGCGCCCAACGTGGGGCACGGCCTTGATTAGGTAGACAGTTTACTAGTATAGCTAGTCAGGTTTGAACATATTTGGGAACGACTTTGATTAGTTAGATAGTTTACTAGAATAGGTAGTCAAGATTATCCACATTTAGGAACAGACTTTAGGTTATCAATCGGTATTTATAGGTTTGGGGTTGATGTGGGTTAAGGAAGTTTCGGGTGAGTCCGATTAGTCACCAATGTAACAATTAGTATGCCACCGGGGCTTTATTAACCGATAGATTATAGCTAAGTTTTCGTTAGTCTTATAGAAGTAACTTAGGGATTTTGTGAATGCAACGATTTGTTAGCCATAGTTTAAGAGTGAAGTGAGATGAGGCCTAGCTTAGACAGTTTAGTTAGAAAGTTCGTTTGCCACTCTCTTGACTTCTTAAGGGTCCTATAGATATTTGATAGAACCAATAGTTTCACCTAGCTCGTTCTGCAGTTCTTCCAATTTTTATTTGCAATCACCATCTCGATACCATCTTAGCCATATGAAAATTTTTGAACATTTTTTTTTGATTAACGAATTGTCATATTAGTAAAACGTACTTACTGATTTATTATATAACGATTACTGGATTTGACTTTAGAATCCAATTTTCAGGTTTTTTTTTGGGATTTAACCGTCGTTAGCGAATTGTTTACGACGTATAACTCCTTAAATTTTTTATTAGGAATATTTATTTTATTGGATGTACGCCACATTCGGCAATAACGTATATTACGTTTACCGGATTCAAGAAAAAAAAAAAATATTTTTTTGCTGTAGTCAACCAATTATTTAGAGCGCTCACCAAATTAAGCTTGGGAATTCGGTTTTTCAAGTTAAGTCCTCTTGTCTATCTTTCGTGAAGTTTATTTGCGAAGTATACCTACATATACGTTTATTCTTTTATTTTACCGGTCTTACGTCAAAATAAATTTCAATATTTAACCATATCACAATATTTTATTTAAACAAACTTGATTTTCAGAGTATTTTTATTTGGGCAAGTTTATTCGACAAGTATCGATTTGTATTCTTATTAAGAATATTCTTCAATGCTTTTACCTGATTTACGTTAAAAATAAAAACTACGCCTACCTGGGGCGATTTAAACCAATTTGATTTTCGGAAATTTTTTGTTTGCAGAAACTTTAAAGGAATTTATTCACAAAGTATAGAGTCCTATACTTGTATTCTAGTTAATATATTTTTACCTGATTTGCGTCATAGCTAGCAATTGCTTATATTGCTTGCAACTTCTTTGTCTTGGGAATTCGAGGTTTTACATTGGGGTCGTTTTGTTGATCTTGCGGGAAACCTGTTTGTAAGTATACGTTCCTTATACTGGGATTTTCGCGGATATACGTTTGAAAGAATTTTTCTAAGGGTGCTTTTACATTGATGTGAAACTTTAAGATAGTTTTGGGGTGAGCCGAACTAGTATTTAAATTCGTAGAGTTTTTCTGAAGTTTAGTTAGTTTTGATTGATAGTTAACAATGGTAGGCACACGGTCTACTAGTAAAAACGATGATCCGATCGTTACCACTACCGCGATAACGACTACAACCAGTACCACATCTGTAACTACTGCGGGAGCAATTCCGATACGACAAGATTTGGATGCTACGATCATGGAAGCTCATAGATCAGACGATTTAGATGCTAGTGGAGGAAGCTTTTCCGCCAATAGTTCTATCGTAACCCCACCGTTTAGTAGTATCAGCGCGCAAGGGGTAAGGGATGCCTTTAGACAACAAAATGTTCCGTTACGACCACCGCCAAATTTCACTAATCGTCCAGAGCCTATCCGATCTGAAAGAAGTATAACTCACGAGGACCTAAGGAATTTTGAGGATAGATTGTTAGATTTAGTACCCAGAATTATTCAGCAAAGCTTACATGGCATGTCGCAGCAGCCACAAGCAAATCTTTCACAGCCCAGAAATAGTAATCAATTTCCAGACTTAAGTCAACCACCCCCATCGTTCGCCAACCCATCGCAAAGACAGCTTCAGGTTCGGCAATGGCCTAATGTAGCATATGACACAAATAATAATTTTCATAATGAGTTTCCTACTCAACTAGAAGTTCCTACTACGTCGTTACCAACAACTCAAAGACAGACATCACATAGTTCAAGTCTACGTATTGACAAATGGGGTATTGTTTTTGATGGTACTACACGTACAACCAGCATTGAAGACTTTGTTTTTCGAGTAGAAACCCTACAGGCTGATTATGGATGTGAATGGAAAGATGTTTTGAAATCTTTTCATCATTTGTTAAGTGGACCAGCACTTGAGTGGTTTTGGGACCACAGAAGATTCAACAATGTGTCCAGATGGAGAGAATTCAAAGCAGCATTAATTACACAGTTTCATCGTTTCGACAGCGATTTTGACATACAGAGGAAAATACTAGATAGGAGACAACAAAACCAGGAAACTTTTGATGATTTTTATAATGCGGTAATTCGTTTACGCAACCAGCTTCGTAGTCCCATTAGTGAAAAGGATTTGGTTAGCATAATGAAAGGGAATCTCAGAGCGCCTATGGCTCAATTATTATTTTCAGTTCAGGTTGTTAGTTTGGCACACTTCGCCAAAGAATGTCGTCGTGCTGAAAATCTGTTAGGTAGCCATCGCAATTTCAATAATAGATTTACTACTAGGTCAGTCAATGAGATAGAGTGTGAAGTCGACACAACGGAAGATACTCCGGAAGTAGAAGCATTATCCACAGTTCCAAGAAAATTAATTTGTTGGAATTGTAAAGTTGAAGGCCACACATTTATGGATTGTTCGGAGGAAAAGAGAAATTTGTTTTGCTACAAATGCGGTCTAGAAAATACGGTTACGCCACGATGTCCAGTATGCCAGGGAAACCCGAAGGCGAACTTGTCTCGAGTTGGGATGGAGACACGTTCCAGAGCCCAGTATCCCAAACCGCAATAAAAGAATGTGAACCAGACATAGTACCTGAAGAATTACCTACGAAGATTTTACAAAAAGTTAACCAGCAAGAACAATTTAACCTGATTTACCCAAGAAAACCATTACACGTGCGGATGGAAGAATATGAGAAAGCCAAGGAAAGAATTTTCGGACCAACTAAAAAAATTCTAAGAGCCAGAAACAGGTATAAAGAAAGAAAACGAGTCAGATTTGAAATTTCGGCAGCAAGTATTTATGAAGGATCAGATACAAGGATCTGCACCACCATCGATATAAACGGACAACCAATACAAGGATTATTAGACAGCGAATTATGCGCCACAGGCCAACGCGTCTGAAAGAGTGAATCAGTCAGTTTTAGCAGCCATACGGTCGTATTTGGAATCAAATCAAAGCGATTGGGATTTGCATCTGTGCGAAATAGAATGCGCCTTAAGATCGGCAGTACACTCAGCTACAGGCGTGACTCCATACTTCCTACTGTTCGGTACCAACATGATAACTCATGCTTCAGCTTACAAATTAGCAAGGAAACTAGACCTGTTAGAAGAGCCAGAAAATCGTTTGGAGAACCGCAGTGAATTCTTAGAGATAGTTCGGGACAACGTGAAACAACACTTACACAAGAGCTATGCAGTCAATGCGAAACGCTATTATGTAAGGTGTCGGGAAACTAATTTCAGACCGGGTCAGGAAGTATTCCGGCGGAACTTCCAACTTTCAGATTTTGCAAAGCAAATCTCCGCGAAATTGTGTAGAAAGTTTGTAAAGTGTAGGATTGTAAAACCAGTGGGGAACAACCTTTACGAAATCGAAAACCTTCAGGGAAAATTCCAGGGTGTATACCACGCAAAAGACCTGAAGGCTTGAGATGATAACTTTTGAACTATCGTTTGAAATTTATCATATTAGCAAATTTAATTTGCTAATATGATAAAAATCTTCCACCACCTGTGAGGATGTGTGCCGGGTGGACCCCACGGGCTGTTTAATTGCAACCCTGAACTAACACAATTAAGGAAATGTTGCCAGAGGGAAAAATGGAAGGAACCACACGAGTGTCACTATGAGCGACTACTCTTTTGATCAACCGTTACGGCGAAGTAGGCTGCGGTTGCGGGCCTATCGCAATGGCAGCAAAGTTCATGCGCTCGCAATGTGCTTTCTTCCGGCCTTTTCGTTTTGATACGTAGTGGCGAGTGGATGGAAAAATTATTGTAGCCGCAAAAATCTCGCACCAGGAAAACTCCAGCAAAAGATACTCGGGGATAACGAAAGGGCGGCGGAAAGAAATAAAAAAGGAAACATAAGCGGTGAAAAAGTTGCCAAACGAAGGCTACAGGTCGACAGCCTTACCCAAGCCACGACAGGAACGTGTATCTCAAGGAACTACCACCTATACCAATCGACCGTAGCCTGTACAACACACTTGGGGCAGTCAAAACTTGTTCCTCGTTGTCTCACATGGGTGACCGAAAATAGGGGATGATACTCAGGATCTCCTTAAACAAATACCGAGTAACTCAGCAATAGCCGGTAACACCACAATGACCATCCCCATAGTGTGCAGATTCAACAGGCGGGAGAACAAGCTACAATAAACTCACCCGCAGAGCAAATGGTCGCCCCACAATAGTTGTGAACTACCACTACAACGGCTTTAAAGGACAACGAGAATAACAACTACGACCGCCATCGAGATATCCGGATCAATTTTAAAAAAACAACAATAAGTGTAACAATAGAATTTTACGAAGACGCATCCCATTTGGAAATAACCATCTGTACAAAAGTGAAAGCCACAACACCCGCTAAGTTCAATCCCGCCACAATAAGGGCAACAAATGATATACCCCCTCCAATATCAGCATCGATAGTAACATCACCGAAACCCACCCCTATAGAAGCCCAGGGTAGCCATCAATACTACCAACAACAATCGCACCAATAATAGGCAACAACATCGACATCGCCGCCTATATCAACTTCCTTATCAACGTCAATAGCAACATCAATGTTACCGCCTTATCAACAACAGAAGCGCCAACCATACCAGCCACCTAAATAGCGACATCCACAACCAACAACAGCCGACACCAACAATAGTGCCACAACCAACAATAGCACTTAATAAATAAGCCAACATCACCATCCATACCAATACCACCAACAATAGCAACATTAACAGCACCTGTAACCATAACAGCACCGATAACCACCACAGTACCCACCCATACAGCTACAACAACAACAGCACCAATAATAGACAGCAGCTCCAAAACCACCACCAATATCAACATCTATCTCACCGACAATAGTGACAACCACAGTGGCCACAGTGAACCAGCAACAACAATAGCACCAACAACAACAATAGCTCCGGGAAAAACAGATAAGTAAAATATAAAGTTTACTCATATTGACATTCAGTAGTAGTCGCCTACATACGTAACTAGTTTCTGCGTACGGTTTACTCGGGCGGGTTTTGTTTTTTTAGTTTTCTTTGGCCATTTCTTTTGCCTAAATAAAACAAGAAATGACCACTTATATTTGACCACGCATGTTTTGGGCATGCAAATAAAATTTTCGGCAGTAAATCCTCCGCTCAATTTGGAGCACAAACTTTTTTAAAAATTCGTTAGAATTTTTGTTTTTTTAGTTTTCTTTGGCCATTTCTTTTGCCTGAATAAAACAAGCAAATGTCCACTTATATTTGACCACGCATGTTTTGGGCATGCAAATTAAACTTTTTCGGCAGTTTATCTCCGCTCGATTTGGAGCCTAATTAACAATTTTCAAGATTATTTTAGTTATAATTTTTAGTTTAAGCCCACGTTTAAGAAACATTTAACTTTGATATTTGTTTGAAAAATTTTTGCAAGATAAAAACATTTTGTTGATTATCGTAGAAAACGGACCCAAATTGTCCCTCAACAAACAAAGCACTTAAATACCATTTAACTTTCAGTACAACTTAAATCCAAACTAATAAATCAAGAAAAAAAAAAGAAGAAAAGAAAACACCAAATTTTGGATCGAGAAAGATTTTAGTCAATAAAATAGAAATATTACAAAAGAAAGTAAAACCAAAACAAACGAAGAGTTTGAAACAGTGTTGCCGGCCGAGGAAAAAGAAACAAGAAAATCGGCAACGCGAAACAAATCGAAACATAGTTTGAATAAATGCTTATCTCAAATCCGAATTCCTTGTTCGAAGTTGATGGTTTCGAATTAGAAACAAGATTTCTCATTCCGGCTTAATGATTTCAAATTTGAAATTACATTTCCTATACAGAGTTAAAGCTTGCAAGTTAGAATAAACATTTTATTCAGAATTCATGATTTCGGTTTCAAGTCGGTATTTCGGATTCAGGACTAATAATTTTGAGTTGAAATAGCGATTGCTTACACCAAATTAATAATTTCGAATTAAAATGCATCTTTCTGATTCAAGATTGATAATCTCAAATCAAAATCCATACCTCCTGTTTCAAATTAATGGTTTCGAATTGAAATCAATGTTTCTGATTCAAAATTGATAATTTCGAAGGAACACAATATCTTTCTCATTCCAAATTTATGATTTCGAATTAAAGGAAATGTTTCAGACTCAAAGTTGAGGGGTTCGAATCAAAAACAATATTTATTATACACCCGTAATAATTCCATACTAAAACAATAGCTCATAGTTAGAATTTAATGATCTCGAATTGCCTACTATAAATATTATTCAGGATTTAAGTATTACACATTAAGCAATCAAATATATCAATTCAAGAAACAAAATAAAAACTTACAAATAACCTGTAGTTTCAATCCTCTTGGAACCAGGGAAAAACAAAAAAGAAAATACAAAAGAAAAATACTGTAAACACAAAAAAAAAGGAAAAGAATAACAAACATACCAATAAAATCAAAAATAGAATAGGAAAATAAACCTAAAAATAGAAACCATAAATTTGAATTAAGAACCGGGTCTTGGAAAAACACAAAAAAAACAAAAACAAAAGAAACAACAATATTAAGTGTATTCTAGTTATCGGTGAATCTCATAGAAATTGAAGTCTTAGTTTGATTGATAGTGCAATCGTAAGAGAAAAGACGTGATTTGTCACGGTCGTTAACCATTAGTAAGACACCAAACTTAATTCAAATTTAAGTTTTCAAACGGAACCTTATGTAAAGCTCAGGGTATCCGGAGGTATTCATATCTAACTTTTGCATTTAAGAAAATGAATGAAAACAAAAATGAATAAATGTAATTACAATTAAATGGCAGGTCCAGTTAGCATTGTAATACAAAGTTCGAACTTAGGGAATAGCTTATTTAGCCCGATGGCTTAAGATACTTTAATTGTATTAATTTTAAGAAAAATAATAACATTGAATATATTTTTGGCTTTGGTGCAAATGAATTTAAACATGTCTTGCTAATATTTTAATTCGGCTATAAAGGTAGGTATCGAGTGGTGATGCATTAAAGGGGTAGCCTTGGAAATGTAAACGGTTACCATGGTTTAGGGGAGGGTATATTAAACCGTAGGCGACCACACCTTGTCCTGCGGGGAAGAAACTGCAGCTTATTTTTATACACTGGCACAAAAATTGTATTGTGTTTTTCACTATTACCCCAACGTACCACCGCCCAGGCCCGACGAGCCATAGCCGTGCATATTTGCTAAAGTTGTCAGTGTGGAGGTAATAGTGGGACTAACACGTCCATTGTTTTAGCGGTCTGGCCATCGGACAGCCGATGAACCGATTGAAGGTAAGAAGGAGGTTTCGTACCATAGGGTGAACGGTTTGTCATTGTTAGAAATGGGAGTGAATATGGACGGGTTAGAAATGGTACAGAATATATGGCGTGTTAGAAACAGTACACATTACGAAACTGTTTTTTCAGAAAGTGTGATTTTATTGGTGTTTACCAAACTTAAGTTCTTAACACAGGGTCTCCACCTAAGATAATATCTGATATAATATGTGAGAAAACGTCGGCAGAATGAGAGAGCACATTTCTTCATGTTAATCTTAATATTAAACAAGGGGAACACGTATCTTATAAGATTTCATAATCGACTGATTCTCGTACAGTAAACTTGTATCGTTTTTATTATTTTTTATTCTTTTTATGTTGTTATTTGATTTTTTAGTTTAAAATATGGATTTTTTAAGCACTTTTTACAAGATTGCCACTATTTGCATTAATAAATTACAGATTTTAATAATGGTGGCTTATTATTGTTTTATATGTGTGTATGCATGTGTATTTTTGACAGCTCATCTTATAAGATAATTGTTATAAGATTTCTCATAACAACTGTCTCATAACATTTATTATAATATTAATACTAACACTATTTGAGAGTCCACACGTAAGATAATACTCTCTGCGATTGAATTTGAAGTTTGCTGATATAAAAATCTTATATCTTATCTCAGGTGGAGACCCTGTGTAAGCAGGATTTTCGACGTGACAAATAAGTGTTTGATATTTCTTGGTTTTAGTTTATTCTCTTACTTTTCTTATGAATTCCAATACTTTAAAAAATGTTTGGTTGTGTTACTTCAATTATAAGATGTATACGGTATACGGTGGTGTCGATACTACAACAAGTAACAACACCAAAAACACATCAATGTATTTTTTTGTTGCTTTCGTTGATCGATATGTCAAAAACACAAGCAACTTTTGACATTTCTCTCTCTAAGTAAGAAAAAAAGTAGTACAGCTGATAAATGAATTCGCCTTGCGTAACTCGTTCGAAACGATGACAGAGTCGTATTTATAAGTCTACACTCACACGTTTCATCTTTTGATGCTCAACTCTTATGTTTTAAGGAGAGGGAAGCAAGAAGAAAAGGGGTTGGTACGGAGATGCCTGTACTTGGGCAGTACGCTTTGTGTTCTCATTCGTAGGTATACAAATTGCATGTCTGAACGATAACTTATGAAATTTTTGCAATTTTTATATTTTTTTTTCTTGCCTTTTTTATATTTCATATACATATACATATGTAAATACAAATACACCTACAGCCAACTTCAAGTTAAAAAGTTTGAGAATAACAAAACAAAACAGAATTGCAGAGTACATGACACAGGGACATTATTTTATGTAATTTTTCATGTTTGTTTTATTTTTTATTTTATTTGATTTTGCTAATTTGTGACTGGGTTAATTTTTTCAAAAGAACATTAATAATTTATTAAACAATTTTTTCACAATATGTATGCTTTTTGTCTGTTTACTTTTTTTACCTTTTAAAACATGTTTTTATGTTTTACTAAATGTTACTGCAAACATTTCTGCAGTAAAAATTTGTTAATACTCAGCAGTGTTGTCATATCGTAATATTTATCTTTTGCAAAAATGTTTTTAATTTTTTTTTTTTCTAAAATTTAAGTAATTTACATAAGTTTAGTTATAATTCGTAAAAAATAAACCTTAATCTATGTTCATACGACGATATAAACCACTTGTTTCGCTCTCTTGGGCATGCACTTAAATTTTTCAACATTTTCTTTTGTTTATTTTATTAATATTTTTACAAATAGAATCTGGGAATTATTTCTTTTCATAAGCTACTATATCCAAGGACCGGAAAACGTTTTTTTTTTATGTTTTTAAAAAAATATTTATCATTGGTGTTCGAAAAATATTTTAAATTGTACAATAACCAAAAATAGATAAAAATATTTTGTTTGATATTGTTTCTTAAAGTTCAAAATAATAAAGTTCTTAAAAAAAACGTTTTTGAGAAAAATATTTTTTTTTTGTTCTTTTGTACAAAAAATTAAGAACCGAAAACTTGATTTTTTCTTTTTAAAAATTTAAAAATCATGCGTACAAAATAATTTTTTTTTTCATCAGTTTAAAAAAATAAAAGCAAACACAAAAAAAAGATATTTATTTTTTCAGTACAATATTATTTTGTACATGAAAAAAAAAGAACCGAAAACTTAAAATTGAATTTTTTTAATTGACAAAATTTAAACTCATACGTACAAAATTATAGTAAAAAATATAAAGCTAATAAATAATAAGTAGTTATAACATGATAAAGATTATCCTAGAACTAAATAGTAATCTTATCAATTACCTTGATGTTGAGTTTGAGCAACAATAAATTTTCTACATGCTCAGAACTTAAATTCCTTCTATTTTTGGTCATAATAATTGGCAAAGCACTGAAGGCTGCCTCCACAGATACCTGTGTTGCGGGTACAGCTAATGCAACAGCAGCTAGTTTTGATAATTAAGAATCTCTAAGGATTTTTTGCATTTGCAATTTTAAACACAATTTTATATTATAATTTTAATTAAAATTCTCAATTTTAACTTCAAATTGAGTTTTTATTGTTAGTTTCTAAAAACAAAAAAATATTTTTCTCAAAAACGTTTTTTTAAGAACTTTATTATTTTGAACTTAGAAGAACAAAAAACACAAAATAATTTTTTTTTTTTTTTTTTTTGTACAGTTGAAAACATGTTTTGAACACCAATGATAAATATTTTAAAAAAAAAAAAAAAAAAAAAAAATTAAAAAAACGTTTTTGTGTATTTTTCAAATTTTTGTTTTTTTGTTTCTTTTCATGTACAAAACACATATTGTACTTAAAAAATAAATATCTTTTTTGTGTTTCCTATTTTTTTTTAACTGATAGAAAAAAAAAAATTATTTTGTACGCATGAGTTTTGAATTTTTCAAATGAAAAACTTAAATTTTAAGTTTTCGGTTCTTAATTTCTGATGCCTGACTATATCATATTCAACATTTTTTTTATTTTTCGAATAATACATTCATAGAATAAATTCGAAAAATAAAAAAAAATTTGAATATTAATATTTTTATTTAAATACTTTTGGTAAAACTTGTTTGTGGTTTTTTTTTTAAACAGCTAATTGTTTAACAATTTTCCCAATCTGCTTAAAGAAAAAGTATGGGCTACTTCGTGGAGAAGAATATTTTTCTTACCAAACATTGAGTACGGCAACAGTTCTCGGTAAGATTGGGATCCCGCGGGCTCCCAACGTTGAGTACGGGATCACACCTAGTATTTATTCAATCAAACTAAAAAAATCCAAATATGTTGGCTCAAATTATCTTTTAACCGATGGAGCGGTACAAATATGTAACTTAAACAAATTTATGATTTGGTCAAAAGAAATATCAATTAGAAATAAAAGCATATAAATAACATACATAATTATAAAATATGTACATACATAAGTTCTTTAACTTAAACATCACTTTTACTTACAACTTTATCATTATTAAAATTAAGAAAAATTATTTGATTAAACGTTTCGTTTGACGAAATATTTGTTCCTTTTTCAGACAATAATTGTCTAGCTTTTGAAAAAACTCTTTCAGATGTTGCACTAAATGCTGGAGTGGCCAATACTTTGCAACTTAATTTATACAATAAAGAAAATTGTAATTGATGCAAATGCCACCAGTTAATTGCATCGAAATTCTCTTCAAATGGGATGTTCATATTTTGGTACGCTTCAATTTCGGCAGAAATTTTATCTTTCGAGTTAATATGTGATGCAGAGATAACAAAATTCTTAAAATACGATGGTATCATTATATTATTTGATGAACTTGATGGCTGTGTTGAAGATTCTTCGTCATTATTTTCTAAATACATTTGTAGAAGGGCAGCGCATTCAGATTTCAAAGTTGCCTTTTCAACTTCATTAAATTGTATTAGTTTATTTGCCGGTGGGAATAGAAATAACGCAATTTTATGTAGTATTGTTAAATTTGACATCACCATTGTTTCTAAGTGCTCTCTTATAGTGTATTTGAATCGCTTAATAACATCCATATCATCATTCTCTGCTATACAGTTCTCTATTAATCCATTAATATAGACATATACCAGTGGTAATGTTGCGTATTTTTCTTCTCCTTTAAATATTTTAGATGCTTGCTCAAAGGGCTTTAAAGCTTTTACAATGCCTTTTACATAGTCTAAATTGATGTTTTCAATTCTTTGGAGTTCATTTTTTAATTTAAGAAATTTGCGGATTTCCAACCAGTTATTTTCGATAGATTCTAAATGATAAAACATTGTATTCCATCTCGAAGGGCAAAAACTCTTTAAACTGCTGTGTAATTTGCTGCTTTCGCCAGATATTTTAACATATTCTACTACTTTTGAAGATAAATTACAGAGTTCCGAAATTTCATCCACATCTTTTATGCCTTTTTCAATCACGTTCTTAAGAAGCTGATCTATGCAATATATACGACGAAACTGTTTAAAAGCAGCGACCATATTGGACCCTCTATCAGTTACAATAATTGCATCTTCAAGTTTGCAATTATACATGCTAAGCAAATGTTCTGCTTTTGATCTTATTAAATCATCTAAAAATTATAAAAAAAAAGATATAACGTTTATTATATGAATATATACATACATGTTAACTATATAAACTCAAAAGAGACAAGTTTACTTACTTGTAGCTCTTTCACTATCCATTGAATTTAAACCTAATAGTCTAGTTACCAATTTACCATTTTTTATAAAATGGATAGTTAAGGACATGTAGCTCTTACGAAGATAGTTATCTGTCAAAAGATCTGTTGTTAATCCATATCCATACTTGCAGTTTATATGTATTTCATTTTTAATCTTAGCTAACTTGTTATAATAGAGGCCTTCAACATTTCTTGATAAAGCGTTAGGATGAGGAAGCAGTGTTCCAATATCAATACTACCGCCGTACTTTCTTGCAACGGCAATTAAGAATTCCGAATATGTTATAAGCCCGCTATCCTGTACTAATTGAAACGGCCGACAGTTTCCAATACACCATTGTGTTAATATTTTTGTCGCTTCTTGTTTCGTGTCTTTGTTTACTTCCAATTTTACAACAGAAGTTTCCTTCATCGTTGTGTAGCACTTGTGCTTTACCAAATTTGATGTGGATCTACCATCATACTTTAGAACGGAAAAGCACTTTGTGCATCCTAATTTGTTTTCGAGTTCCACACCTTCGTTGTCTTCAATTTTTCCATAAACGTCCCACACTTTACTTCTGCCTTTTTTAATAGCTATCTTAAACTTTCCAGATAACAAATTTTTTTTAATTCTATCATTTTCCAAACCGGGAATCGACGAGGCGAGTTCTAAATTTGAATTCTAAATAAAAAAAATATTGTTTTTAACAACTAAAGGTACTTTAAAAATGCATTTTTATTTTGCATAATAATCATATTAATATTGTAAATGTGAGGGTTTGTTTGTTTGCGAATTTGTAAGTTGGTTAGCTTCTGAGTTTGTATTTTTGTGGCCCAATCACACGAAAGCCGCTTAATGGATTCGGATGAAATTTGGTAGACAAACGGTATATGATCTAGACTAAAATATAAGGTACTCTTTAAGGGATTAAAACGGGGGAAAAAATGGTTCTTTTTCGCTTTTGATAATTATGGTACACATAGTTCGTGCGTATACGAAATTAATTATGCTGGCGTAAAATGGCAGTTTGTAGGCAAGCGAGGTGAATGGCTTTTCGTTGGAAGCAAACTGTGCATCGTTTGGGTTCTCCTCTCGGAGAACAATGCGGTCCATTGTGAATCCATTCAATATAGAGGAAAAACAGATAAGGGGAGAAGGAGATTACGGATAGATTTAAGATAATTAGTATTGTAGTTATTTTATTGATCTGTTTGTGGTTTTTAATCCAAATTTTTGGTATTTTATTCACGCGAAAGTTCATTAATTTTAATTTTCATTAAATTATTTTTATTAAGAAAGGAATTTTACAACATGAAATGAATTAAAATTTATTGATAATTTTTCATTCTTGACTCAGCTGGGAATTGAACCCACGTTTTCACGGCCAGGTTGCCCTGACATGGTTCGATTGTAACCACACAATCTCCTCAGAGGGGTTTGTCGTTTAAACCGCCATAGAAGGCAGCTGGCAGTCAATTGCCAAGCATTAATCTTTAAGCAAAATTGGTAGATCGAAATTTTGTTTTTTTTAATGATTATCTATTTTAATTGATTTACATGTTCTTCCTTACTTCTGTTATTCATACTTTTTGTCAAGAATTTTTCTTGAAGTCCAAAGTACATTTTTCTGTTTTTAATGTTTAGTTTAAGATAGTTAGCATATACTACATAACAAGAACTCCTTCTACAGGTTCCTCGTCAGAAACAACCGTCCTATTTCCCTGACAAACCCCAGTATATCAACTGGATTACATCCAGTCCTAGGACAGTGGCACAGTACCTCATCAATCGTCTCTAGCTCCTCAGAATCCTCGCATAACCTGCAGAAGTCCGGGATGGTATTATCCCATTTACTCGTAAAAGCACTAACAGAACAATGACCCGTCAAGAACGCTATAAGGGTCTTAAGAACCCTATTAATATCCTTAGACCACTCCTATCCAATCCTAATAGAACCCGGGTTGCCCCTGCGTCCAATATAATTCACCCATATTTTTTCCCTTGAAATATTTCCCTTTTCCCTAAATTTGCAATCGTGAAAAAAACTCTCATATTCGAAAAATGGCATGGCCGGTTTTTATTCCCGTGGGTTTTTTTTTTTTTTTTTTCAAAAAATTAGGTGACATTTTTCACAAACATTTGGATTGGGAATTCGGTTCAAAAGAAGATAAAATCGAAGAAAAACTGGAGGAGGTTCAAACAACGAAAGCAGATTTCTGCGACAGAAGGGACAATATATAGTTTGCTATCGCTGGACGAGTGTTGTAGATTTAAAGGAAGACGATATGTTGAAGAATGTGATACTTCCGTCGACGACGATCACACACCTGCAAACTTAAATATAAAGCAGCCTTGCAAAAAAACTAAAACAAATACAACAGATTTTCTAGTATATGAATTACACAGTGGATTTGATGCATATCCAAATTTGGGCTTTTTACTTTCTCCAATAAGATTTTTCTTCTTATAACAAAAATCGGAGTAATACACCACCTGTGTTCATTAAGAAAACAATTCACGTATTAACGACAACGCCTTACACAAAAACGCTGATTATATATGTATGTTAATTGAACTGTATTTTGAAAAATATATTAAGACATTATTTCAGAAATGGATTTTGTAATTGCTGAATTTTCATCACATACCTGAATGTCAAAAAGATAGACAGTGTTACCAAATGTACTTGGTTGCGGAGACAATAATTATAGTTTTTTTAAGTATATTTAAAAATGTTTAAAGTTGTGAATATTTGACCTTCGGTTATTAAGTTTGTTGATTTAGTTCGGCAGTAGGTCATACGTTTTAAACAAATTTAAATAAAAATATAAATATTTTGTTTTAAATTTATTATTTTATTTCCCAGTATTTCGGTCAACATTGTTGACCATCTTCAGGGGTTTTCAAAAATATATTATTGTAGCCGTAAGCTTTCATGATCAGTTGACAAAATCTTACGGCTACAATAAAGTGGAATTTTTGTTTATTAATTTATTTTTATATATTTTTAAAAACCCCTGAAGATGGTCTGACCGAAATATTGGGAAATAAAATAATAAATTTAAAACAAAATATTTATATTTTTATTTAAATTTGTTTAAAACGTATGACCTACTGCCGAACTAAATCAACAAACTATTTAAAAATATTTCCCGTTTTATTTATTTGCAAAAATACCTACCTAAAGTAAATTGACTTATTTAAAAACATGAATATCATTAGAAAAAGTAATAAGTTTTTGACTGGTCAACGCTGATTTATAAAGAACTTTCACTTAACTGTTTAAACATTCATGTAACTTGCAAGAAATTCCACTATTTTTTCGACATTTTCGATGTTAATACGTATAGAACTTGCAAGTTATAACTTGCATGTGTAAAGGAAGAGTGTGTACACGCGTAGAAGCAAAAAAAGAAATGCTTCACTATATTGAAAGTGCGGGTGTAAAAATACTCTTAAATATTAACAAGGGAATGAAAAATACACACAGCAATGAGAGTGGCAACAAAAACTACCCGCATTATTATCTTTTTTCTTTTTAGTTTGTGCGTTTGGGAAATGTGTATACGAAATATTTTGTATGTTACATATGCATTTTCTTTCTTTGTATGTATCCGTACGGCACATACGACATACAAGTAACATCAGAAATTCCTTGTATGCGTCCCCTACACACAACACACAGTTAAACATAACAAATTCTTGCAGACTGTACGAGGTAATAGGTATTCAGAAAAAATATTTTTGGTTTATAAAATTAATAAACCTTTTATTAAGCTTAAATATTTGTTATGAATTAGAGGGTAAAAGTATAGACAAACATTTTTTACTGTATTAAGGGGTTAAAACACCAAATACTGTCTGCAGTGTACTCTTTGAATTCGTGTACACTCACAACACCTTTTTGAATTGTGTGACTGACGAACAGTAGCGAATAGCATTTGTCATTATGTGTTTAATTTTGTAATACATTTATGCAGGCATTTAATATGTACATGCATACAAGTTTTACTTACATTAAAATCTGCATCTTTTGAATCATCAGAGCTCATTTCATTTGCGATGTCCTTAAAATCAAATTATAAAATTGTTATATTCCTTTTGAATTATTTAATTTAAGAAATGCACTTAATACCTTTTCTTTTAATTTTGTGCCCTTTTTAGAAACATCAACTTTTATCTTTTTAAGTGGAATTTGATCTAAATCATCTTTTATTCCATCTTCACTCTCACTGTGAAATACACGACTTGTCTCGCCACTAGTTTTTGAAGTTTCAAATTTTTCATTTATATCATTATCATTGCTTCCAACAGGATCGTACCATTCCATTTCATTGTTATCGAAAATTGGACCTTCGTTTTCTTGAAATTCAGATTTGATTTCGCAGTTTAAAATATCATTATTTGCATCAGGTGTTGTTTTGTTTAGTGCATCTAACGGATCAGGATTTACGTAAATTTTCTTAATTATTGAATTTTCAAAAACTTTTATATCCTGTCCTTCAAAGTTGTTAAATGTTTGTAAACTAACTTGTTCCGTTTCAGCTTCAATCTTAATTTCACTTTCTTGTAAAATTGTATCATCTAAATTATTTAAATGTTCTTCTCCAAGATGAATGGAGAACTTTTTTAGTTGGTCGTATTGTATGTTGCAAAATGTACAAAGAAAAACGTACATTTTATTTTTCCGATTCATTGTATTTAAGTCCACTAGGATTTCACCGCACTTTTGAAGATTTGGACATTTATCGGCTTCCATTTTTCGTAAATATATCGTTTATAATTTTTCTCCAACTGTTTTACAAAATATTGTTTATAGTTACCACAAAAACATATTTACAGGAATTTGTGTATTTACGTCAGTGTTGCCAGGTAATTTTTTTCTTCCCTCCAAAAAAATTAACCCCCCAAATTCAACGTATTTTGAAAAAAATCCCCCTAAATGTAAAAGCTTAGATAATAATTTGATTTCAATTAATTTAATTTGGTCCAGTTTTAATGTACGTACTAATTTCATCACCCAAATAAAGCAAAAATTGCAAAATGACCCCAAAATATATTTTTAAGTTTCTTGAATATTTTTATTTAATTATATTTCTAAAACATATGTTAATTATATATGTACATATGACTGTATCTGGTCAAAACAGGTTTAGTAGAAATCTGCTTTTTAAATATTCGAATCAAGTATCTTCAAAAAAATCAAGTGTTGCAAAGCATTTGAGCATTTCAGGTGTGACACGTATTATATAATGAATACCTCACACTTAAAACGCTTTATTATTAAGCCTTACAATAAATCAAGCTGTTAAATATAGTATTACTAAGTTATAGTTATATACAGACAAGCAAATAGTGAAACCCCCTAAAACCCCCAAAATATACATTTTTATACCTCCCCCCCAAATTTGTCTCCAAAGAATTGTACACCCTAAATTTGAACCTCAACAGTGTTGTCATATCGTAAGATTTATTTTTTGCATGTTTTTGAGACTCAAAAAAGTTTTTAAGATATTTTCTAAAAAAAAGTTTTTTTAAATTTAGTTAGTTTACATAAATTTAGTTGTAATTTGTAAAAAATAATCTTTTCTCAGCATAGTTCATTTCAAAATACAAAAATTTAATACGTGGTATAAAACAAATGGATGAATTGAATTTTTATTTATATATTTTATATGTATTTATAAGTTCATATAGATGTATATATATTTTTATATTATGTTTATGTGTAAGTAATTCTTTTTAAAGATTTGTAAAAAAAAATTTTTTTTTAAAAATTAAAATTGTTTTTAAAAAAAATATGACAGCACTGCCCCTAAATGAAATAAGTTCCCTTTAATCTGGAAGGAAACCTCCTGACCTGGTCACTCTGATTTACGTTCATTTATAGATACGGTACGTTCAGTAAGAAGCGAGAACATGCTTGCAGCGTTGAAGCTTGTGTTACTTTTTATCAAACTCGGATCCTTATATATAATGTGTACTTCTGTAATTTTTTCTATTATGGTAACTTTTTTCAAAAGAAAGATATCAATTGCTTGTTTTACTCCCAATCAAGGCTAATTTAAAAGGTAAGTGCACGGCGAATTTAAAAAGGTAAGTGTTACTCGTCAGCCGTTCATTAGCTGTTGACACAGCTAATTCAAAATATAATTCACGAACGTCCAAATAGTCTTCAAAATAGACAACTGATGAACGGCTGACGAGTTGTAGAAAACTACAAGCAATTTATTTTATGCAATCTTTAATTTTCGATATTTTTATGAATACTTTTATGTTGTTATTGGTAACTTAAAAAACAAGTGTAGTACCAAGGCGAATTCAACTACAGGTGGAGTCGAAACGCCATCTGATTTTGACAGTTCGAGCCAATTTGTTTTGATTTGTTAGTGTTTTGTTAGGAATGGTTGACATTTTGGACCGTAAACACTAACAATGCAATGCAAAAAGCCCTATGTTGTTTCTGTTGTTTTTGGATTGTTGTAGTTTCGACACCACCTGTATTTGAATTCGCCTTGTGTAGTACCAAGGCCTATCAAATAGGTCTGCTGACCGCTACAACAATACAACAGTACAAAAAACAACAGGCATTTTGTTTGTGTAAATTTCCTCGCCGTTGTAAAAATCTTACTACTATATAGGGAAAACAAAAACTTATTTTGTATGAATGTATGTGTGGCAAAAATATACATGTATAAGCAAAATGTAAGCAACTTTTGACAACCTTAGGGAAAAAACAAAATAAACATTTGGCTCCTTGCGCAGACCTATTGGATATGCCTTGTGTAGTACTAAGTATCCAAATACTTTACACTTTAATAACGCTAAAAAATAAAACAACAGAAAAAGGTTCAAAAGTTGGTATCTAGCCATATAAACAAACACTTCATTTTACTTTTTCATGTTTACCTTTATTTGACTAACTTTAACCGCAAAAATTTGTAAATGCCATAGCCCAATTGGTAGGTATGCTTTAAACGCCTGCTGATTTTTTGCAGATTTGCACTGCTGTAGTTTTGCGCGGACATACGAATTGGGCCATGGTAAATCCTTAGTCAAGAACTGTCTCAATTTGTGTTCTCACTTACCCAACGCAATTTAGTAAAATGCAGTTAAGTTCAGTAAGAAATAGTAAAGACTTTTTACTTCTGGAAAGCACCTAATAACGCTGTCAAAATAACTGCTTCAAATTGCCAATATTTAAGCTTATATTTTGAACATAAATTAAAAAATATGCTGAAGAGAGATTGTGTGGTGTTTTTTTGTGAAGAAAAATATAAGCGCTAAACATTTTGACAGACATGCAATATTAAATGCGAGTTGAAAAGATAGCAAGTCAGATGTAAAAAACCATCCCTACAAGAAATTAATAACCAAAACTAAAAAAAAGAATTTAATAACACATTTGCAACAATTTTACATTGAATTAATAAATTAGAGATAGAGAGAGACACAATGAGTTAGAGAGAGAGGCAAAGCCACATGTACACAAGGTCAGTTATTTTTTTACTCTTAATAAAATAATAGAAACTATAACCAAGATATCGCCGAGCACTACTGGTCATCTAACTAGTAAAATGACCGGTAGACTTCTTTTAGGGATGTCGTATACAAGCAAACATACCCTAACATTTTATGCCATACCCTAAACATACCTCTTTCAAAAGTAAACAAACCTTAAAGGTTTTATTAGTGAAAAAAAAAATAATAATGGGAGCAAATAAAATTTCTAATCGCCAAAAATGCGGCGATATATTAATAAATATAAAGACTATAAAAAACAAAGCAAAAGTTTTTACATTTCATTGTGCTCTTTGCAGTACAGACTGTGATCAATTAAAGAAATTTTCCCAACATCTTGAAAAGCACTTGCATTTCTTTGAGGAAAATCATGACGAACAAGTCAAACTGCCAATTCTTTTGTTTGAGCCTGAAGAAATAAAGGTTGAAGAACAACAAGATGAAGAACTTATTGATAAAGGTTGTAGCAAATCTGCTAATCATGAAGATCCATTGGAGACAGGAAAATCCTTTGAAAGCAATTTCGGTAGTACTGAAGAGTTTATTCCAAAAAATATTAAAAATGAAAATATCGGAGATGTTGCAACATGTAATAGCATAAGTAATAAACTGGTGTTGCATGGTAGTAAAAATATTCAGGAAATAGAAACAAAGAAGGATATCATTGAAACATTACCTAATAACGACATCAGTTCTGATGCTTCTTCGGAATATTCCAGCGATGCCGATTTTGAAGTGAGTTTAAAATGGATATATGTAGGTATATTCATTTTTTTTTTGTTGAAAATTTAACTTGAAACTTATGCTCGGGGTAAAGTTTCAAGTCAAAATAATATGAAAATCTTAGAACGGTAAAAGGAATTAGCTTACTTTGTCTAAATGAGAAAGTTTTCCGAAATTAAGGGCATACCTATATGGAGATAAACTAGTTGTGGAAAAACTTTTGAAATTTCAGTTTAAGGTGATTTTTTCAAATTTCGTATTTAATGTTTTTTAAATTTCGTACAAACATACGTACATCGAAACAACGTAAATCTAATTTGAACATGTTCATATGTGTTCTATAAAATGTACCTTTATTAAAAACATAAAGAAAGTCTTATTTATAAACAAATTACAAAACATTTACAGAATTAAGCAAGTAAGAAAGTATATTCAAAAACAAATTTTTAAATATACTTTCTTACCCATGGGCAATCATGGACCCGCAAGAAAAAATTATTTTATGAGGTTAAGATTCATGTAAAAGTTCTTTTTGCCGAATATTATTTAAATATTTTCGTCTATATGAGATTAGTTTAAATGATTTTAGTTAAGAAGGTTAATACGGGACCTATAAGTTAATTTAGGATCTACAAATACCACGTTTAGCCATGACATAGAATCTATCGTTTTAATGTTTTTTCGATTAATTTTGTGTCAATACCAACATATATAAAAAATATATTTTCGGGATATTATTTGTATGGAAACTTTGGTCAAATATGTACCATTTTTAGTATAATTTTTAAGATGATTAAAATTGCAATGAGATAAGTCTGGACCAAATTTAAGCTAAATACCAACATAATAAGTGGGTTCATGGGTACAAATAATCAATTCCGAAAAAAACTTGTGTGGGGGCTATGTGAATTATAAACCGATTCTCGCCATTTTCAATTGGCATATATGCCAAATATAATGAAATTATCTCCAAAATTACGAACTATAATTAGCGTACAATGTTTCCATTCATAGCCTTCAAGCCAGCCGAATAACGGATATCGTTTGATCATTTCAAAAAGTGATTCTTAGTCGATCGGTATTCCAAAAGTTGGGACCAATATATTAAGGTGTTACAAAGAGCACAAATGCATAATAGACTTTTCGTTACATATTCAGCCCAATTATTAATAAATATTCCCCGGGAGTTTTTTCTTTTCTCCCATTTTTCCTAAGAGCACAAATGCATAATAGACTTTTCGTTACATATTCAGCCCAATTATTAATAAATATTCCCCGGGAGTTTTTTTTTCTTTTCTCCCATTTTTCCTATTTAAATTCTATTGTAAAAATGTTCAAAGGGAAAAAATCCCGGGGAATTTTTATTCATAACTGGTGTGATGGTTTTTTTTATCTCATATTTCTGTCCGTTGTGTTCAGCGTTGCCATTTGTCAAGTTTTCCCTTTTTTGCAAGTTTTTTGAAATGCAAAAAAGTTTTGAATTTATATAAAGTTTTTTCAAGTTTTTTATAAATTAATGACAGTTTTTTTAAATACATAATATAAAATTTGCAGTATATTGGATGAAAATATTAAGTGTTTTTTGTGCAATTAAGCCATCTTCCTTTAAATTTTCTCTGACCTTTATAATTGGAACAGTGTTTAATTGTGCTTACTCCTTCCTACCTAAAATATCCCAACTATATTTTTTAGGTGCTGAAGTATTTTTAACACTAGATTCATATAAGTTATTTGAAGGTGATAATGGACTTTAGAGTTTATTCTTTAAAGTTTTATGTTGAACTTTGTAAAGTTGTTTTAATGATGACTTTATAAAACATGTTAAAGTTTTAGTACCTTTTAGTTTTTTAATAAGTATTTCCTTGTAAACTAATTTATTGGTTAAAAAGGAAAACAATCATTTTTATTTACTTTTTTTTATATTTTTAAACAATATTTTGGCACTTTGAAAAAAAAAAATTTATTTTTCAGATATAAGAAGTTGTTTTAAAAATATATATGGCAACGCTGGTTGCGTTTGACAAGAAAAACAAAATTATGAATAGTTGCACACGCATAGAAACCCAAAAGAACATTTCAACTTAAAACTGTGATTCCCTGCTTTTTGCAAATCGAGTTTATAAGGCACAAAAAATCTGAAGACGCAAATCGAATGGCGACGCAATTAAATTTAGAAGTCACACAAAATTTGGCGACACAAACCGAAACAACGTTAATCGAGGCGACGTAAATGAAGGGATTACTGTAATATACATAGTAGGAGTTGGTCGTTTATTATATCACCAAGCCAACACTCAAATGATTTCTCGGTATTAGATTTTGTACTAAAAATTATACTAAATATGTTGATATTCTTGAAAAAATTAGGAGAAACAAATTTTATTACGATTCCAAATATTTTAGGATCGTTAGAATTACGATAAAATTGTTATCGAATTATATGTGTTGTATGGTACAACATCCCATATAAGGTCGGGACACTTATACATTTTAACTTGTTCTGATTTTAAAATTGCTTGCAACACAGCAAGAAAAAAATGAAATAAGTAATATACATTTTTATATATGTATATGCAAAAATGAATTATTTTATAAATTTTTATGAAATGTAAACTAAGTTAACAATGTTTTCATTTTCAGGAGGAAAAGGAATTTTCATCCGTTAAACTTTCGAAAAAGAAAAGTGTAAGTTTTATATAAAAGTTAATAATTAATTATGTTGTTAATAACAACATTTTATATACACACATGTGAAGTAGGAAAAACCCCAGCTAGCCTTTTCAATCGTCTAGGAGTCTATCTCATGAAGAGTGTTTTTGATTGTCGACAATCTCATTTTTTAATTCTAGATGATTCTCGGCACGGGAGAAACTGTTACACGTGCTGATTCGTATGAGAGATTCTTCCATAACACAGCGAAAGACGCTTATATTAATCATAAAGGGAATCGTTTATGAGGATGTAGAGATTATCTAACGAGTCTTTAAAAAAGCATGCCAAGAGTCGTATAAGACTCATGAAAGGATTATTTTACAACTCGTGAAATGTTCAGCCGTATAACTGAGCTACCTAAATAAGGGAATCAAGCCTATTTTTCATGTCAAAACTTTAAATTTTCATACAACTTATATCAAACAAACCTTAATTAAGTTCGCGAAATCAACACCATCCAGCCAGAAAAACGCTCTTATTTAGGTAGCTCAGTAATTGTTATATGACTCTTGCAGAGAGTCGCAAAATTTTCATTACAAGATTAAAAGACGAGCGTGTCAAAAATGTATACAAAAGTAATAAATAAAAATTTAGATGTTTTTGTTTATGTTATTCGTCCGATAATCATCAGAAGATTCTTTTAAGAGTTGTAAATTAACATAATCGTCTTACAAACAGCTTATGCTAGCTGGGATAAAAAGAAATCAACAAAGGAAATATTATGTTAAGAAAAACAAGTTAGAGTGCTATATTCCCCCCACCGACAGGAGTGGGCTCTATATGAAAAATACATATATATTATTAACTAAGCTTCACAAAAACGAACGTCAGCATTAAAATTGGGTGCGGATAAGACCTACATACATTAAATTATTGACCAACAATAAGAAAGTTTTATGCGTTTTTTGTTAGAACTTTGAACTGGCTTGAGTAAAATATCATGATTCGTAACAGTTTTAGCCGAACTAAATGATTTTTAGAAGATAAATTTGTATTGATTTCTGGTTTTACAAATCGTCAGCTCATTACTGGTTTGACCTACTGACCATTTTTAAAAAAAATGAGTTAGGTATGAGGAATATATTTTTTGAATACCCTCTTTCTAAATCAAAAACCTGTTTCGCGAAAATTTTTATGGTTTCTGAGATATAAAGCATTAATTTTGCTGCATATCAACTGTTTCAAAATCTTTTAAGTACTGTTTTGCTCTACAAGCCATTGTTTGGCGATTGCAGCAAATTCTTCATACAAAAACGTACAAAATATATTTTACTGTTGCTTTGCTGCATAGACCTATATAATATAATAATAAGAACATAAGCAAAAGCAAAATAAAATGACAACAAGAAAATAAATTTGGGAAAAATAATTTTATAAAATAATAACACCTCGTGTTAATAAATAGTAAAAATTTATAAAAAAAAAATATAAAAATGGAATCTTCTTCACCAGTTCCTACACTTCCAGATGAAATTAAGTAAGTATTATTTAAATTTTTACCATATTAAGATATTTGTTTAAATTTTTAATGCTTTTAGAATGATTTATGAATACTTTGAGGATGATGAAAATTGGACCGATTCTTACCTATATGACACATCTTTAACTCAAAAGCTACCGTTTAAATGTGCGTCAAACCCTCCACAAATGGAAAACAATAACAGGTACATACTTGAATATTATTTTGTTTTATTTGAAAATAAAAGTTCATTACTTATATACATTCATATGTTATTCAGAATCCTTCCTTCGTCATCAAAGAAAAGGCAAACAAACCCTGAACTGTGGGAACGTAACGTAAGAAAACGGCTTCGAGAATCTGGACAAGCTTACCTTTCTATAAATAACAAAGAATCTCCAGCAAAAACTCCTCAAAATAAAAATCGAATTAACTCAACCGCAATCGAAATGTTTATTAAACAAAATAATATTGATACCGTAATACAAAAGTTTTCAGAACCAGGACATTCTTTAATTCAAGAAGTGGACTGTGTTCATGGTGTTATTGACCGGTACTTAAAGAATATTGAAATTCATAGTCCTCTTCATTTACTAAATTTGCTTAAAACAATGCCAAATAATAAAACAAAATTAAAAGTTATGGAAATGCTTCCGGAAGATTTTCGCACATACTCGTTGGTAGCAAATAAAATGGACTTTCGACAACACCCTTTTGCTAAAATTAAAGTACTTCTATACAGTAAAAATAATGATTTATGTATACATTATAAAACTTCGACGAGAGAGGAAAAATATAAAAATGCAATTTTGGTTAAGTCTGCATCAAAAAATTGTTTGAAAACTCCTGAGAATTTGTTGACGAACGTTTTGAAAATATCGAAACCATCAATTATTTCCAGCGATAAAAAGAGAGACATAAAAGACTTGCTTATATTTCTTCCACATGTTGATAAAAGTTATTATAAAAATTTACTCAATATTTAGTTTTAAATTTTAAGTGTTTTTTCTTGATTCTATTTTACTTTTGTATTATTTAAGTTGTTTACTTTGTGGCTTTTTATGTACCTTTTCATAACAGTAGAACTGTTTTTTCTGTTTTTGTAAAATAAAACCAAATAAAAAAAAAATTTCATTAATGTTGACTTTTTATTAGATTGTAAATATAGAAACATTCATCTCAACAATAAGTTACTCAATACACAGCAATAAGTATACGTATGCAGCATAAAAAGCCATTTTTAAAATTTTTTTTTAGAAAAGTGGCGTATGCGGCACAAAACAATATTTTTCATTTTCAAAAAAATACTTTTAAATTCTAACTTTATTCATGAAAGTGAGCAAAAATTTACATTTTTCTTCATAACATATACCGGAAGCAGTGGTAAAAATATAAACAAATTCTATCGGGTACATTTTGAGAAATCTTCATGCAAATCTTCTTTGTCGTTTTTCTCCACTCCGACTTTTTGGCATATGCGCCAAACCAATTCTGAGCTGACGAAATAATAAATTAGAATAAATTTCAATAAAGCAGTGTAATTAGTTTTAGCGTTAAAAGTGAATTTCACAAAATTACATGATATTTTTTTCTGGCCATATGAATCTAAGTTGGAAGAAATTTTACCGCAATATCTATATCTGTTAAGGTTTTAGGCGAATTAAATTTTTTACCAATGTGGGCTTTATTTTGTTTTAAGCGCAATAAACTGTTTTCCGAGAGTAGGGTTTATATGGGGAATTTTATTAATTACGGTTTTAGGCTTACTAAACTGTTTTCCGCGAGTAGGGTTTATATGGGGCCTTTGGTCAATTATGGAGCGATCTTTACGAAATATAACAGTATGATTTGCAGTCGTATAAAGCGAATTTGTGCAAAATTTTGTATCATTCCGTGCATTATTCATATTTACATTAGTTTTTGTATCAAAATTATATTTTTTTTTAGTGTGGTGGTTCCACATTTTGATTCATAGTTCTGATCCTATTGAGCCGATGTTGCTGGATTTCAATCCTTAACTGCTTAGGATAACTACAACATACGGACAGACAGATAGGCATGGCTAAATCTACTTAGAATTACTCAAGAAACCAGAATATATATACTTTATGGGGTCTTAGATGTATAATAAAAAAGTTTCACACGCAATAACAAACTTATTATACCCTTATTCACCACTAGTGGTGGTGGAGGGTATAAAAATTGACTTTAATAAAATTTTTGTTTAAAAACAAAGAATTCTCAACTTTTGCGGAGATACACGTTTTCACAAGTCCGTTTGAACCAGAACCAGTGTAAAATGTTCTCTCATATGCGACAGAACTACATAATTTGAAGATTCAAGAATTTCTGCGGATGTTTTTAAGTTATAACATGTCATTGCGGCCGTAAACAAGCGGGTCTCTTTTGAAACAGTTCTGGAGCTATAGCGTTTTTACTAAAAGCTTTACACGAAATTCACCTACAACTTGATTCTGTTCTCCGGTTACCTCAAAATAACTTCAGTGAAAACTACGAAAGTAATTTAACTACGAACTACGAAAGTAAGTTAAATTTAAAAACGCTTGAAAATTTTATGCTGAGCAGAAAAAAGCGTGTAGGGGGTAGCGGGTAAAAAAAAATGTAAAACGCTTACCAGTTAGCCAATGGTTTTCAAACGTTTTTTAGATAAAAAGCTTAACAAAATACGGTGAGCGAGGACTTTCGACAAAAATTGATAGGCTAAAAAACCCCCCTTCAAAATCTACAAGATTAAGCTAAACCGATTTCAAACGCTGAAGCAGTTCTGGAGTTATAGCGTTTTTTGCTAAAAGCTTTACGCGAACTCACCTACTACTTGATTCTGTTCTCCGGTTACCTTAAAAATTTTATGCTGAGCAGAAAAAAGCGTGTAGGGGGGTAGCGGGTAAAAAAATGTAAAACGCTTACTAGTTAGCCAAGGTTATTTAAGCGTTTTTTAGATAAAAAGCTTAACAACATACGGTGAGCGAGGACTTTCGACAAAAATTGATCGGCAAAAAAAAACCCCGCTTCAAAATCTACAAGATTAAGCTAAACCGATTTCAAACGCTTAAGTAGTTCTGGAGTTGTAGCGTTTTTGCTAAAAGCTTTACGCGAAATTCACCTACTAATTGATTTCCGAAAATATGTTCCCGAAAATAGGTATTTTTCATAAAAAAAATTATATTTTGGTAATAATAACTTTTTTGTATCTGAACCGATTTTTTCGAGTTTTTCAGCACATATGGTCTACTGAAGATTTCGGCTCTTTTGATATATTAGACGTATCCATAGGTCATATAAAAGCTCTAAATTTTTATTTTGATGCTTTTTAGCCCATTTTTGGAGTATATACCGACGTCTTAAGGAAGAAATTTACCATTTACTTAGATTATAAAACTTGGGAAGATCAATTGTGCCCGAAAATGGGTATGTTTAAAAAAAAATTCAGGTTTTTCTGGAAATATATTCTGCTAAAAATGTATTCCCAAAAAAAATTTGGGTTCTAGCATTGACCATCCGTGAGCTGGACCATTTTTAAAAAAGTTCTTTTTTCAGTTTTTCGAATTTTTTGGTACTTTGCTCCAAGACGACATAAATAAAATTTGTTATCATCGAAAAGGGTTTTTGAAGCAGCATCCAATGGTATATAAAACAATGTCGACAAGAACATTTCTTTCGCATTTTCATATTGAAAACAATTATAACAAATTTAAATTTGTTTTTGTTTTCAATACAAATATAAGAAAGAAATGTTCTTGTCGACATAGTGGGCCAGGCAGTTAATTAAATCAGGCATCAGAAATTAAGAACCGAAAACTTAAAATTTAAGTTTTTCATTTGAAAAACTCAAAACTCATGCGTACAAAATACATTTTTTTTCTATCAGTTAAAAAAAAATAGGAAACACAAAAAAGATATTTATTTTTAAAGTACAATATGTGTTTTGTACATGAAAAGAAACAAAAAAACAAAAATTTGAAAAATACACAAAAACGTTTTTTTTTTTTTTTTTTTTGAAAAATATCATTGGTGTTCAAAACATTTTTTCAACTGTACAAAAAAATAAAAATTATTTTGTTTTATTTGTTCTTCAAAGTTCAAAATAATAAAGTTCTTAAAAAAACGTTTTTGAGAAAAATATTTTTTTTTTTTTGTTTTTAGAAACTCAATTTGAAGTTAAAATTGTAAATTTTAATTAAAATTATAATATAAAATTGTGTTTAAAATTGCAATTGCAAAAAATCCTTAGAGATTCTTAATTATCAAAACTAGCTGCTGTTGCATTAGCTGTACCCGCAACACAGGTATCTGTGGAGACAGCCTTCAGTGCTTTGCCAATTATTATGACCAAAAATTGAAGAAATTTAAGTTCTGAACATGTAGAAAATATATTGTTGCTCAAACTCAACATCAAGCTAATTGATAAGATTACTATTTAGTTCTAGGATAATCTTTATCATGTTATAACTACTTATTATTAATTAGCTTTATATTTTATACTATGATTTTGTACGTATGTGTTTGCTTTTATTTTTTTAAACTGATAAAAAAAAAATTATTTTGTACGCATGATTTTTAAATTTTTAAAAAGAAAAAATTAAATTTTCGGTTCGTAATTTTTTGTACAAAAGAACAAAAAAAAAAATATTTTTCTAAAAACCTTTTTTTTTTTGAGAACGTTATTATTCTGAACTTAAAGAAACAATATCAAACAAAATATTTATATCTATTTTTGGTTATTGTACAATTTAAAATATTTTTTGAACACCAATGATAAATATTTTTTAAAAAACATAAAAAAAAAACGTTTTCCGGTCCTTGAATTAAATACATATTTTCGTTTCGGGTTTTCATACAAATTGTACATATGTGGAAGTAATGTTCTGCTTTTCAAATTGAATCTGTTTTAAAATAATTTTAATTTATTTTTTTTTGTAATTTTTCACATATATAGGCAATATGGGTATAAAATTTTTTCATTTTAAAATTTATCAAAATGTGAAAAATACAATAAAAAAATATATATAATTAATAAAAAATACGTAGAATTTGTATGAAAACCCGAAACGAAAATATGTATTTAGTTAAATATCTCAATAAGTAGGTCGCAAGTGGTAAAGTTTTATATAACATTGGATGCTGCTTTAAAAACCCTTTTCGATGATAACAAATTTTATTTATGTCGTCTTGGAGCAAAGTACAAAAAAATTCGAAAAACTGAAAAAATTCCTTTTTTTAAAATGTTCTAGCTCACGGATGGTCAACGCTAGAACCAAAATATTTTGGGAATCATCATAAAACATATCAACCTTTATTTTCAGAGGGGTAACAAAATCACTTTTTTTTTAAGTCGCTCTTATATATATATATTTTTTATTATCTAATATATATATAAATATTATTATCTAATAATTTTTCGAAAGCTTGAAGAAATAGCTATCTAATTTGTTTGGGACAAATTTTGCTAACACCAATAGATAAAAAGTTACATGGATGAGAAAGAACACCTGTTTGGCCAAAATGTCAAATTTTGAGCCCCTCTAATTCAGACACTTTTTGACCGATCTTGTTGAAAATTTGTGTCTAAACTACTATCCAATACCAACCTTGGTGCACATTTTATTTAAATCGGAAGACATCGATTTCAAAAGTTGGGTCACTTGACATGAAATCCCCCATATATGTAAATAAAAAGTATATATACCCAGCTAGCATTTTCAATCGTCTGGGAGTCTACTGGGAATCTCATGACGAGTGTTTTTGATCGTCGACGAGCTCATTTTTTAATTGTAGACGATTCCTCGCACGGGAGTAACTGTTATTAAGGCTTAGTTACTTAAAGTTATTGTAATCCTTTTACGCAAATAAAAAGTTTTTATATATTTTTTCCAAATTTTAGAATCAAAATGATGTAAATAAACTCCCAAATTGCACATTAAAGAGACGTCGACGGGTGAGATAATAAAAATATGTTATTCTTTTTAAACAAATTTGTTAAATTTATTTTTCTTTTTTCAACTTTAAGGTTATTATTGAAACAATTTTGCCAATTTTATTGCAACAATATAAAAAGTATGATAATTTATGGCAAGTAGATAATATTGCATTTGGCGTTAAAAATAAAAAATATGAAATATATGCCAAAATTGCCGACGAGTTAAAGTTGCAGACAAAGAGAAATATTAGTTTAGAAGATATAAATTACCACATCAATTACTTAAACGAATTGTATTCCAAAGACAAGGAAAGAGACTTAAAATCTAAAATGGAGAATAAAGAATTTGTACCTGATTACGAACACTATGAGGAAATGTCGTTTCTTAAAGACAGTCAAGGTCCCTTTCTGTGTGCGATATGTAATGAAATACTGCCAAAATATGATCCCTATTGCCAACACACAGCTCAACACAATGGAACACAGCCATTTAAATGTCCGTCCTGTGAAATGATGTTTACTAATTATCACAAGTACTTAATACATAAAAAACGCCATTTAGGTATATATAACTTTCATTGCGATATATGCGGCAAAGGATATTTGTTTAAAAACGATTTAGAATGGCATGTGACTTCGCATACAGGGGACAAACCTTATTTGTGTCAAATATGTGGCACTGGCTTTAGAGCCCGTCATGGTTACGATAATCATATACGACGGCATGAAAAACGTTTTCGCTACGAATGTCACATATGTAAAAGGGGATTCAATCAACTGCATGCTCTTAATAATCATGTTAAATCGCATCTTAATATACGTGATGTCATATGTAAAATTTGTGGCAAAGGCTTTGTACATACCAAATATCTAAGGCGACACGAACTAATACACGGCACAGAAAAGAACTACAAGTGCAATGAATGCGGTAAGGCATTTTTCCAAGCGTGCGGCTTACGAGCTCATCGAAAAAATCATCATTCCTAATCCACACTTATTGTAAATAAATATTTAAGACAGAACACCACAAAATTTAAAAAGTCAATGACTGAGATAGCGCATTTGTTTGTGGGCATAATTTAAACTTTAATTTTAGTAAAAAAAAAAAAAACTGTAAATAAAAAGTTTTATTAAATTTGATATTAAAAATTAAAGCATTTTTATAACAAAATTAGGGAAGTACGATAAATTTATAAATCAAAAATCGTAATTAATCAAAATTATAATTAAAGAATTATTCGAATCATCAACATTTGTAATAATGAAATCTTGATTAATCGATTTATTTTTATTTTGATTAATCGGAATCATTATTAATTGATTCTTTAAAAATTTCAGTATTTATTTATTATAGCGTTTTTGCTAAGAGCTTTACTCGAAATTCACCTACTACTTGATTCTGTTCTCCGGTTACCTCAAAATAACTTTAGTGAAAATTACGAAAGTAATTTGAGTTTAATTTAAAAACGCTTTGGGATTAACGCTTGAAAATTTTATGCTGAGCAGAAAAAAGCGTGTAGGGGGTAGCGGGTAAACAAAAAATGTAATACGCTTACTAATTAGCCATGTTTTTCAAGCGGTTTTTAGATAAAAAGCTTAACAACATACGGTGAACGAGGACTTTGGGCAAAAATTGATAGGCTGGAAAAAACCCCGCTTCAAAATCTACAAGATTTAGCTAAACCGATTTCAAACGTTTAAGTAGTTCCGGAGTTATAGCGTTTTTGCTTAAAGCTTAACGCGAAATTCACCTACTACTTGATTCTGTTCTCCGGTTACCTCAAAATAACTAGTGAAAATTACGAAAGTAATTTGAGTTTAATTTAAAAACGCTTTGGGATTAACGCTTGAAAATTTTATGCTGAGCAGAAAAAAGCGTGTAGGGGGTAGCGGGTAAACAAAAAATGTAAAACGCTTACTAATTAGCCATGTTTTTCAAGCGTTTTTTAGTTAAAACCTTAACAACATACGGTGAACGAGGACTTTGGGCAAAAATTGATAGGCTGGAAAAAACCCCGCTTCAAAATCTACAAGATTAAGCTAAACCGATTTCAAACGCTTAAGTAGTTCCGGAGTTATAGCGTTTTTGCTTAAAGCTTTACGCGAAATTCACCTACTACTTGATTCTGTTCTCCGGTTACCTCAAAATAACTTTAGTGAAAATTACGAAAGTAATTTGAGTTAAATTTAAAAACGCTTTGAGATTAACGCTTGAAAATTTTATGCTGAGCAGAAAAAAGCGTGTAGGGGGTAGCGGGTAAACAAAAAATGTAAAACGCTTACTAATTAGCCATGTTTTTCAAGCGTTTTTTAGATAAAAAGCTTAACAACATACGGTGAGCGAGGACTTTGGGCAAAAATTGATAGGCTGGAAAAACCCCAGCTTCAAAATCTACATGATAAAGCTAAACCGATTTCAAACGCTTAAGTAGTTCCGGAGTTATAGCGTTTTTGCTTAAAGCTTTACGCGAAATTCACCTACTACTTGATTCTGTTCTCCGGTTACCTCAAAATAACTTTAGTGAAAATTACGAAAGTAATTTGAGTTAAATTTAAAAACGCTTTGAGATTAACGCTTGAAAATTTTATGCTGAGCAGAAAAAAACGTGTAGGGGGTAGCGGGTAAACAAAAAATGTAAAACGCTTACTAATTAGCCATGTTTTTCAAGCGTTTTTTAGATAAAAAGCTTAACAACATACGGTGAGCGAGGACTTTGGGCAAAAATTTATAGGCTGGAAAAAACCCCGCCTCAAAATCTACAAGATTAAGCTAAACCGATTTCAAACGCTTAAGTAGTTCCGGAGTTATAGCGTTTTCGCTTAAAGCTTTACGCGAAATTCACCTACTACTTGATTCTGTTCTCCGGTTACCTCAAAATAACTTTAGTGAAAATTACGAAAGTAATTTGAGTTTAATTTAAAAACGCTTTGGGATTAACGCTTAAACGCTTAGTGAAAATTACGAAAGTAATTTGAGTTAAATTTAAAAACGCTTTAAGATTAACGCTTGAAAATTTTATGCTGAGCAGAAAAAAGCGTGTGGGGGTAGCGGGTACACAAAAAATGTAAAACGCTTACTAATTAGCCATGTTTTTCAAGCGGTTTTAAGATAAAAAGCTTAACAACATACGGTGAGCGAGGACTATGGGCAAAAATTGATAGGCTGGAAAACCCCCAGCTTCAAAATCTACAAGATAAAGCTAAACCGATTTCAAACGCTTAAGTAGTTCTGGAGTTATAGCGTTTTTGCTAAGAGCTTTACGCGAAATTCACCTACTACTTGATTCTGTTCTTCGGTTACCTCAAAATAACTTTAATGAAAATTACGAAAGTAATTTGAGTTAAATTTAAAAACGCTTTAAGATTAACGCTTGAAAATTTTATGCTGAGCAGAAAAAACGTGTAGGGGGTAGCGGGTAAACAAAAAATGTAAAACGCTTAGTAATTAGCCATGTTTTTCAAGCGGTTTTTAGATAAAAAGCTTAACAACATACGGTGAGCGAGGACTTTGGGCAAAAATTGATAGGCTCAAAAAAAACCCCCGCTTCAAAATCTACAAGATAAAGCTAAACCGATTTCAAACGCTTAAGTAGTTCTGGAGTTATAGCGTTTTTGCTAAGAGCATTACTCGAAATTCAACTACTACTTGATTCTGTTCTCCGGTTACCTCAAAATAACTTTAGTGAAAATTACGAAAGTAATTTGAGTTAAATTTAAAAACGCTTTAAGATTAACGCTTGAAAATTTTATGCTGAGCAGAAAAAAGCGTGTGGAGGTAGCGGGTAAACAAAAAATGTAAAACGCTTACTAATAAGCCATGTTTTTCAAGCGTTTTTTAGATAAAAAGCTTAACAACATACGGTGAGCGAGGACTTTGGGCAAAAATTGATAGGCTGGAAAAACCCCAGCTTCAAAATCTACAAGATTAAGCTAAACCGATTTCAAACGCTTAAGTAGTTCCGGAGTTATAGCGTTTTTGCTTAAAGCTTGACGCGAAATTCACCTACTACTTGATTCTGTTCTCCGGTTACTTCAAAATAACTTTAGTGAAAATTACGAAAGTAATTTGAGTTAAATTTAAAAACGCTTTAAGATTAACGCTTGAAAATTTTATGCTGAGCAGAAAAAAGCGTGTGGAGGTAGCGGGTAAACAAAAAATGTAAAACGCTTACTAATTAGCCATGTTTTTCAAGCGTTTTTTAGATAAAAAGCTTTTTTTAGATCAAAAGCTTAACAACATACGGTGAACGAGGACTTTGGGCAAAAATTGATAAACTGGAAAAAACCCCGCTTCAAAATCTACAAGATTAAGCTAAACCGATTTCAAACGCTTAAGTAGTTCCGGAGTTATAGCGTTTTTGCCTAAAGCTTTACGCGAAATTCACCTACTACTTGATTCTATTCTCCGGTTACCTCAAAATAACTTTAGTGAAAATTACGAAAGTAATTTGAGTTTAATTTAAAAACGCTTTGGGATTAACGCTTGAAAATGTTATGCTGAGCAGAAAAAAGCGTGTAGGCGGTAGCGGGTAAACAAAAAATGTAAAACGCTTACTAATTAGCCATGTTTTTCAAGCGTTTTTTAGTTAAAAGCTTAACAACATACGGTGAACGAGGACTTTGGGCAAAAATTAATAGGCTGGAAAAAACCCCGCTTCAAAATCTACAAGATTAAGCTAAACCGATTTCAAACGCTTAAGTAGTTCCGGAGTTATAGCGTTTTTGCTTAAAGCTTTACGCGAAATTCACCTACTTCTTGATTCTGTTCTCCGGTTACCTCAAAATAACTTTAGTGAAAATTACGAAAGTAATTTGAGTTTAATTTAAAAACGTTTTAAGATTAACGCTTGAAAATTTTATGCTGAGCAGAAAAAAGCGTGTAGGGGCTAGCGGGTAAACAAAAAATGTAAAACGCTTACTAATTAGCCATGTTTTTCAAGCGTTTTTTAGTTAAAAGCTTAACAACATACGGTGAACGAGGACTTTGGGCAAAAATTAATAGGCTGGAAAAAACCCCGCTTCAAAATCTACAAGATTAAGCTAAACCGATTTCAAACGCTTAAGTAGTTCCGGAGTTATAGCGTTTTTGCTTAAAGCTTTACGCGAAATTCACCTACTACTTGATTCTGTTCTCCGGTTACCTCAAAATATCTTTAGTGAAAATTACGAAAGTAATTTGAGTTTAATTTAAAAACGCTTTGGGATTAACGCTTGAAAATTTTATGCTGAGCAGAAAAAATCGTGTAGGGGGTAGCGGGTAAACAAAAAATGTAAAACGCTTACTAATTAGCCATGTTTTTCAAGCGTTTTTTAGTTAAAACCTTAACAACATACGGTGAACGAGGACTTTGGGCAAAAATTGATAAACTGGAAAAAACCCCGCTTCAAAATCTACAAGATTTAGCTAAACCGATTTTAAACGCTTAAGTAGTTCCGGAGTTATAGCGTTTTTGCTTAAAGCTTGACGCGAAATTCACCTACTACTTGATTCTGTTCTCCGGTTACCTCAAAATAACTTTAGTGAAAATTACGAAAGTAATTTGAGTTAAATTTAAAAACGCTTTGGGATTAACGCTTGAAAATTTTATGCTGAGCAGAAAAAAGCGTGTAGGGGGAAGCGGGTACACACAAAATGTAAAACGCTTACTAATTAGCCATGTTTTTCAAGCGTTTTTTAGTTAAAACCTTAACAACATACGGTGAACGAGGACTTTGGGCAAAAATTGATAAACTGGAAAAAACCCCGCTTCAAAATCTACAAGATTTAGCTAAACCGATTTTAAACGCTTAAGTAGTTCCGGAGTTATAGCGTTTTTGCTTAAAGCTTGACGCGAAATTCACCTACTACTTGATTCTGTTCTCCGGTTACCTCAAAATAACTTTAGTGAAAATTACGAAAGTAATTTGAGTTAAATTTAAAAACGCTTTAAGATTAACGCTTGAAAATTTTATGCTGAGCAGAAAAAAGCGTGTAGGGGGAAGCGGGTACACACAAAATGTAAAACGCTTACTAATTAGCCATGTTTTTCAAGCGTTTTTTAGTTAAAAGCTTAACAACATACGGTGAACGAGGACTTTGGGCAAAAATTGATAAACTGGAAAAAACCCCACTTCAAAATCTACAAGATTTAGCTAAACCGATTTTAAACGCTTAAGTAGTTCCGGAGTTATAGCGTTTTTGCTTAAAGCTTGACGCGCAATTCACCTACTACTTGATTCTGTTCTCCGGTTACCTCAAAATAACTTTAGTGAAACTTACGAAAGTAATTTGAGTTAAATTTAAAAACGCTTTAAGATTAACGCTTGAAAATTTTATGCTGAGCAGAAAAAAGCGTGTAGGGGGAAGCGGGTACACACAAAATGTAAAACGCTTACTAATTAGCCATGTTTTTCAAGCGTTTTTTAGTTAAAAGCTTAACAACATACGGTGAACGAGGACTTTGGGCAAAAATTGATAAACTGGAAAAAACCCCGCTTCAAAATCTACAAGATTTAGCTAAACCGATTTTAAACGCTTAAGTAGTTCCGGAGTTATAGCGTTTTTGCTTAAAGCTTGACGCGAAATTCACCTACTACTTGATTCTATTCTCCGGTTACCTCAAAATAACTTTAGTGAAAATTACGAAAGTAATTTGAGTTAAATTTAAAAACGCTTTAAGATTAACGCTTGAAAATTTTATGCTGAGCAGAAAAATGCGTGTAGGGGGAAGCGGGTACACACAAAATGTAAAACGCTTACTAATTAGCCATGTTTTTCAAGCGTTTTTTAGTTAAAAGCTTAACAACATACGGTGAACGAGGACTTTGGGCAAAAATTGATAAACTGGAAAAAACCCCGCTTCAAAATCTACAAGATTTAGCTAAACCGATTTTAAACGCTTAAGTAGTTCCGGAGTTATAGCGTTTTTGCTTAAAGCTTGACGCGCAATTCACCTACTACTTGATTCTGTTCTCCGGTTACCTCAAAATATCTTTAGTGAAAATTACGAAAGTAATTTGAGTTAAATTTAAAAACGCTTTAAGATTAACGCTTGAAAATTTTATGCTGAGCAGAAAAAAGCGTGTAGGGGGTAGCGGGTAGCGCTTCAAAATCTACAAGATTTAGCTAAACCGATTTTAAACGCTTAAGTAGTTCCGGAGTTATAGCGTTTTTGCTTAAAGCTTAACGCGAAATTCACCTACTACTTGATTCTGTTCTCCGGTTACCTCAAAATAACTTTAGTGAAAATTACGAAAGTAATTTGAGTTAAATTTAAAAACGTTTTAAGATTAACGCTTGAAAATTTTATGCTGAGCAGAAAAAACCGTGTAGGGGGTAGCGGGTAAATAAAAAATGTAAAACGCTTACTAATTAGCCATGTTTTTCACGCGTTTTTTAGATAAAAAGCTTAACAACATACGGTGAACGAGGACTTTGGGCAAAAATTAATAGGCTGGAAAAAACCCCGCTTCAAAATCTACAAGATAAAGCTAAACCGATTTCAAACGCTTAAGTAGTTCCGGAGTTATAGCGTTTTTGCTTAAAGCTTTACGCGAAATTCACCTACTACTTGATTCTGTTCTCCGGTTACCTCAAAATAACTTTAGTGTAAATTACGAAAGTAATTTGAGTTAAATTTAAAAACGCTTTGAGATTAACGCTTGAAAATTTTATGCTGAGCAGAAAAAAGCGTGTAGGGGGTAGCGGGTAAAAAAAAATGTAAAACGCTTACTAATTAGCCATGTTTTTCAAGCGTTTTTTAGATAAAAAGCTAAACAACATACGGTGAGCGAGGACTTTGGGCAAAAATTGATAGGCTGGAAAAACCCCAGCTTCAAAATCTACAAGATAAAGCTAAACCGATTTCAAACGCTTAAGTAGTTCCGGAGTTATAGCGTTTTTGCTTAAAGCTTTACGCGAAATTCACCTACTACTTGATTCTGTTCTCCGGATATTTCAAAATAACTTTAGTGAAAATTACGAAAGTAATTTGAGTTTAATTTAAAAACGTTTTAAGATTAACGCTTGAAAATTTTATGCTGAGCAGAAAAAAGCGTGTAGGGGGTAGCTGGTAAACAAAAAATATAAAACGCTTACTAATTAGCCATGTTTTTCAAGCGTTTTTTAGATAAAAAGCTAAACAACATACGGTGAGCGAGGACTTTGGGCAAAAATTGATAGGCTGGAAAAACCCCAGCTTCAAAATCTACAAGATAAAGCTAAACCGATTTCAAACGCTTAAGTAGTTCCGGAGTTATAGCGTTTTTGCTTAAAGCTTTACGCGAAATTCACCTACTACTTGATTCTGTTCTCCGGTTACCTCAAAATAACTTTAGTGAAAATTACGAAAGTAATTTGAGTTTAATTTAAAAACGTTTTAAGATTAACGCTTGAAAATTTTATGCTGAGCAGAAAAAACCGTGTAGGGGGTAGCGGGTAAACAAAAAATGTAAAACGCTTACTAATTAGCCATGTTTTTCAAGCGTTTTTTAGATAAAAAGCTTAACAACATACGGTGAGCGAGGACTTTGGGCAAAAATTGATAGGCTGGAAAAACCCCAGCTTCAAAATCTACAAGATAAAGCTAAACCGATTTCAAACGCTTAAGTAGTTCCGGAGTTATAGCGTTTTTGCTTAAAGCTTTACGCGAAATTCACCTACTACTTGATTCTGTTCTCCGGTTACCTCAAAATAACTTTAGTGAAAATTACGAAAGTAATTTGAGTTAAATTTAAAAACGCTTTGAGATTAACGCTTGAAAATTTTATGCTGAGCAGAAAAAAGCGTGTAGGGAGTAGCGGGTAAAAAAAAAAAATGTAAAACGCTTACTAATTAGCCATGTTTTTCAAGCGTTTTTTAGATAAAAAGCTAAACAACATACGGTGAGCGAGGACTTTGGGCAAAAATTGATAGGCTGGAAAAACCCCAGCTTCAAAATCTACAAGATAAAGCTAAACCGATTTCAAACGCTTAAGTAGTTCCGGAGTTATAGCGTTTTTGCTTAAAGCTTTACGCGAAATTCACCTACTACTTGATTCTGTTCTCCGGTTACCTCAAAATAACTTTAGTGTAAATTACGAAAGTAATTTGAGTTAAATTTAAAAACGCTTTGAGATTAACGCTTGAAAATTTTATGCTGAGCAGAAAAAAGCGTGTAGGGGGTAGCGGGTAAAAAAAAAATGTAAAACGCTTACTAATTAGCCATGTTTTTCAAGCGTTTTTTAGATAAAAAGCTAAACAACATACGGTGAGCGAGGACTTTGGGCAAAAATTGATAGGCTGGAAAAACCCCAGCTTCAAAATCTACAAGATAAAGCTAAACCGATTTCAAACGCTTAAGTAGTTCCGGAGTTATAGCGTTTTTGCTTAAAGCTTTACGCGAAATTCACCTACTACTTGATTCTGTTCTCCGGTTACCTCAAAATAACTTTAGTGTAAATTACGAAAGTAATTTGAGTTAAATTTAAAAACGCTTTGAGATTAACGCTTGAAAATTTTATGCTGAGCAGAAAAAAGCGTGTAGGGGGTAGCGGGTAAAAAAAAAAATGTAAAACGCTTACTAATTAGCCATGTTTTTCAAGCGTTTTTTAGATAAAAAGCTAAACAACATACGGTGAGCGAGGACTTTGGGCAAAAATTGATAGGCTGGAAAAACCCCAGCTTCAAAATCTACAAGATAAAGCTAAACCGATTTCAAACGCTTAAGTAGTTCCGGAGTTATAGCGTTTTTGCTTAAAGCTTTACGCGAAATTCACCTACTACTTGATTCTGTTCTCCGGTTACCTCAAAATAACTTTAGTGAAAATTACGAAAGTAATTTGAGTTTAATTTAAAAACGTTTTAAGATTAACGCTTGAAAATTTTATGCTGAGCAGAAAAAACCGTGTAGGGGGTAGCGGGTAAACAAAAAATGTAAAACGCTTACTAATTAGCCATGTTTTTCAAGCGTTTTTTAGTTAAAACCTTAACAACATACGGTGAACGAGGACTTTGGGCAAAAATTTATAGGCTGGAAAAACCCCAGCTTCAAAATCTACAAGATAAAGCTAAACCGATTTCAAACGCTTAAGTAGTTCCGGAGTTATAGCGTTTTTGCTTAAAGCTTTACGCGAAATTCACCTACTACTTGATTCTGTTCTCCGGTTACCTCAAAATAACTTTAGTGAAAATTACGAAAGTAATTTGAGTTTAATTTAAAAACGTTTTAAGATTAACGCTTGAAAATTTTATGCTGAGCAGAAAAAACCGTGTAGGGGGTAGCGGGTAAACAAAAAATGTAAAACGCTTACTAATTAGCCATGTTTTTCAAGCGTTTTTTAGATAAAAAGCTTAACAACATACGGTGAGCGAGGACTTTGGGCAAAAATTGATAGGCTGGAAAAACCCCAGCTTCAAAATCTACAAGATAAAGCTAAACCGATTTCAAACGCTTAAGTAGTTCCGGAGTTATAGCGTTTTTGCTTAAAGCTTTACGCGAAATTCACCTACTACTTGATTCTGTTCTCCGGTTACCTCAAAATAACTTTAGTGTAAATTACGAAAGTAATTTGAGTTAAATTTAAAAACGCTTTGAGATTAACGCTTGAAAATTTTATGCTGAGCAGAAAAAAGCGTGTAGGGGGTAGCGGGTAAAAAAAAATGTAAAACGCTTACTAATTAGCCATGTTTTTCAAGCGTTTTTTAGATAAAAAGCTAAACAACATACGGTGAGCGAGGACATTGGGCAAAAATTGATAGGCTGGAAAAACCCCAGCTTCAAAATCTACAAGATAAAGCTAAACCGATTTCAAACGCTTAAGTAGTTCCGGAGTTATAGCGTTTTTGCTTAAAGCTTTACGCGAAATTCACCTACTACTTGATTCTGTTCTCCGGTTACCTCAAAATAACTTTAGTGAAAATTACGAAAGTAATTTGAGTTTAATTTAAAAACGTTTTAAGATTAACGCTTGAAAATTTTATGCTGAGCAGAAAAAAGCGTGTAGGGGGTAGCGGGTAAACAAAAAATGTAAAACGCTTACTAATTAGCCATGTTTTTCAAGCGTTTTTTAGATAAAAATCTTAACAACATACGGTGAGCGAGGACTTTGGGCAAAAATTGATAGGCTGGAAAACCCCCAGCTTCAAAATCTACAAGATAAAGCTAAACCGATTTCAAACGCTTAAGTAGTTCCGGAGTTATAGCGTTTTTGCTTAAAGCTTTACGCGAAATTCACCTACTACTTGATTCTGTTCTCCGGTTACCTCAAAATAACTTTAGTGTAAATTACGAAAGTAATTTGAGTTAAATTTAAAAACGCTTTGAGATTAACGCTTGAAAATTTTATGCTGAGCAGAAAAAAGCGTGTAGGGGGTAGCGGGTAAACAAAAAATGTAAAACGCTTACTAATTAGCCATGTTTTTCAAGCGTTTTTTAGATAAAAAGCTTAACAACATACGGTGAGCGAGGACTTTGGGCAAAAATTGATAGGCTGGAAAAACCCCAGCTTCAAAATCTACAAGATAAAGCTAAACCGATTTCAAACGCTTAAGTAGTTCCGGAGTTATAGCGTTTTTGCTTAAAGCTTTACGCGAAATTCACCTACTACTTGATTCTGTTCTCCGGATATTTCAAAATAACTTTAGTGAAAATTACGAAAGTAATTTGAGTTTAATTTAAAAACGTTTTAAGATTAACGCTTGAAAATTTTATGCTGAGCAGAAAAAAGCGTGTAGGGGGTAGCGGGTAAACAAAAAATGTAAAACGCTTACTAATTAGCCATGTTTTTCAAGCGTTTTTTAGATAAAAAGCTTAACAACATACGGTGAGCGAGGACTTTGGGCAAAAACTGATAGGCTGGAAAAACCCCAGCTTCAAAATCTACAAGATAAAGCTAAACCGATTTCAAACGCTTAAGTAGTTCCGGAGTTATAGCGTTTTTGCTTAAAGCTTTACGCGAAATTCACCTACTACTTGATTCTGTTCTCCGGTTACCTCAAAATAACTTTAGTGTAAATTACGAAAGTAATTTGAGTTAAATTTAAAAACGCTTTGAGATTAACGCTTGAAAATTTTATGCTGAGCAGAAAAAAGCGTGTAGGGGGTAGCGGGTAAAAAAAAATGTAAAACGCTTACTAATTAGCCATGTTTTTCAAGCGTTTTTTAGATAAAAAGCTAAACAACATACGGTGAGCGAGGACTTTGGGCAAAAATTGATAGGCTGGAAAAACCCCAGCTTCAAAATCTACAAGATAAAGCTAAACCGATTTCAAACGCTTAAGTAGTTCCGGAGTTATAGCGTTTTTGCTTAAAGCTTTACGCGAAATTCACCTACTACTTGATTCTGTTCTCCGGTTACCTCAAAATAACTTTAGTGAAAATTACGAAAGTAATTTGAGTTTAATTTAAAAACGTTTTAAGATTAACGCTTGAAAATTTTATGCTGAGCAGAAAAAAGCGTGTAGGGGGTAGCGGGTAAAAAAAAATGTAAAACGCTTACTAATTAGCCATGTTTTTCAAGCGTTTTTTAGATAAAAAGCTAAACAACATACGGTGAGCGAGGACTTTGGGCAAAAATTGATAGGCTGGAAAAACCCCAGCTTCAAAATCTACAAGATAAAGCTAAACCGATTTCAAACGCTTAAGTAGTTCCGGAGTTATAGCGTTTTTGCTTAAAGCTTTACGCGAAATTCACCTACTACTTGATTCTGTTCTCCGGTTACCTCAAAATAACTTTAGTGAAAATTACGAAAGTAATTTGAGTTTAATTTAAAAACGTTTTAAGATTAACGCTTGAAAATTTTATGCTGAGCAGAAAAAAGCGTGTAGGGGGTAGCGGGTAAAAAAAAATGTAAAACGCTTACTAATTAGCCATGTTTTTCAAGCGTTTTTTAGATAAAAAGCTAAACAACATACGGTGAGCGAGGACTTTGGGCAAAAATTGATAGGCTGGAAAAACCCCAGCTTCAAAATCTACAAGATAAAGCTAAACCGATTTCAAACGCTTAAGTAGTTCCGGAGTTATAGCGTTTTTGCTTAAAGCTTTACGCGAAATTCACCTACTACTTGATTCTGTTCTCCGGTTACCTCAAAATAACTTTAGTGAAAATTACGAAAGTAATTTGAGTTTAATTTAAAAACGCTTTGAGATTAACGCTTGAAAATTTTATGCTGAGCAGAAAAAAGCGTGTAGGGGGTAGCGGGTAAACAAAAAATGTAAAACGCTTACTAATTAGCCATGTTTTTCAAGCGTTTTTTAGATAAAAAGCTTAACAACATACGGTGAGCGAGGACTTTGGGCAAAAATTGATAGGCTGGAAAAACCCCAGCTTCAAAATCTACAAGATAAAGCTAAACCGATTTCAAACGCTTAAGTAGTTCCGGAGTTATAGCGTTTTTGCTTAAAGCTTTACGCGAAATTCACCTACTACTTGATTCTGTTCTCCGGATATTTCAAAATAACTTTAGTGAAAATTACGAAAGTAATTTGAGTTTAATTTAAAAACGTTTTAAGATTAACGCTTGAAAATTTTATGCTGAGCAGAAAAAAGCGTGTAGGGGGTAGCGGGTAAACAAAAAATGTAAAACGCTTACTAATTAGCCATGTTTTTCAAGCGTTTTTTAGATAAAAAGCTTAACAACATACGGTGAGCGAGGACTTTGGGCAAAAACTGATAGGCTGGAAAAACCCCAGCTTCAAAATCTACAAGATAAAGCTAAACCGATTTCAAACGCTTAAGTAGTTCCGGAGTTATAGCGTTTTTGCTTAAAGCTTTACGCGAAATTCACCTACTACTTGATTCTGTTCTCCGGTTACCTCAAAATAACTTTAGTGTAAATTACGAAAGTAATTTGAGTTAAATTTAAAAACGCTTTGAGATTAACGCTTGAAAATTTTATGCTGAGCAGAAAAAAGCGTGTAGGGGGTAGCGGGTAAAAAAAAATGTAAAACGCTTACTAATTAGCCATGTTTTTCAAGCGTTTTTTAGATAAAAAGCTAAACAACATACGGTGAGCGAGGACTTTGGGCAAAAATTGATAGGCTGGAAAAACCCCAGCTTCAAAATCTACAAGATAAAGCTAAACCGATTTCAAACGCTTAAGTAGTTCCGGAGTTATAGCGTTTTTGCTTAAAGCTTTACGCGAAATTCACCTACTACTTGATTCTGTTCTCCGGTTACCTCAAAATAACTTTAGTGAAAATTACGAAAGTAATTTGAGTTTAATTTAAAAACGTTTTAAGATTAACGCTTGAAAATTTTATGCTGAGCAGAAAAAACCGTGTAGGGGGTAGCGGGTAAACAAAAAATGTAAAACGCTTACTAATTAGCCATGTTTTTCAAGCGTTTTTTAGATAAAAAGCTTAACAACATACGGTGAGCGAGGACTTTGGGCAAAAATTGATAGGCTGGAAAAACCCCAGCTTCAAAATCTACAAGATAAAGCTAAACCGATTTCAAACGCTTAAGTAGTTCCGGAGTTATAGCGTTTTTGCTTAAAGCTTTACGCGAAATTCACCTACTACTTGATTCTGTTCTCCGGTTACCTCAAAATAACTTTAGTGAAAATTACGAAAGTAATTTGAGTTTAATTTAAAAACGTTTTAAGATTAACGCTTGAAAATTTTATGCTGAGCAGAAAAAAGCGTGTAGGGGGTAGCGGGTAAAAAAAAATGTAAAACGCTTACTAATTAGCCATGTTTTTCAAGCGTTTTTTAGATAAAAAGCTAAACAACATACGGTGAGCGAGGACTTTGGGCAAAAATTGATAGGCTGGAAAAACCCCAGCTTCAAAATCTACAAGATAAAGCTAAACCGATTTCAAACGCTTAAGTAGTTCCGGAGTTATAGCGTTTTTGCTTAAAGCTTTACGCGAAATTCACCTACTACTTGATTCTGTTCTCCGGTTACCTCAAAATAACTTTAGTGAAAATTACGAAAGTAATTTGAGTTTAATTTAAAAACGTTTTAAGATTAACGCTTGAAAATTTTATGCTGAGCAGAAAAAAGCGTGTAGGGGGTAGCGGGTAAACAAAAAATGTAAAACGCTTACTAATTAGCCATGTTTTTCAAGCGTTTTTTAGATAAAAAGCTAAACAACATACGGTGAGCGAGGACTTTGGGCAAAAATTGATAGGCTGGAAAAACCCCAGCTTCAAAATCTACAAGATAAAGCTAAACCGATTTCAAACGCTTAAGTAGTTCCGGAGTTATAGCGTTTTTGCTTAAAGCTTTACGCGAAATTCACCTACTACTTGATTCTGTTCTCCGGTTACCTCAAAATAACTTTAGTGAAAATTACGAAAGTAATTTGAGTTTAATTTAAAAACGTTTTAAGATTAACGCTTGAAAATTTTATGCTGAGCAGAAAAAAGCGTGTAGGGGGTAGCGGGTAAAAAAAAATGTAAAACGCTTACTAATTAGCCATGTTTTTCAAGCGTTTTTTAGATAAAAAGCTAAACAACATACGGTGAGCGAGGACTTTGGGCAAAAATTGATAGGCTGGAAAAACCCCAGCTTCAAAATCTACAAGATAAAGCTAAACCGATTTCAAACGCTTAAGTAGTTCCGGAGTTATAGCGTTTTTGCTTAAAGCTTTACGCGAAATTCACCTACTACTTGATTCTGTTCTCCGGTTACCTCAAAATAACTTTAGTGAAAATTACGAAAGTAATTTGAGTTTAATTTAAAAACGTTTTAAGATTAACGCTTGAAAATTTTATGCTGAGCAGAAAAAAGCGTGTAGGGGGTAGCGGGTAAACAAAAAATGTAAAACGCTTACTAATTAGCCATGTTTTTCAAGCGTTTTTTAGATAAAAAGCTTAACAACATACGGTGAGCGAGGACTTTGGGCAAAAATTGATAGGCTGGAAAAACCCCAGCTTCAAAATCTACAAGATAAAGCTAAACCGATTTCAAACGCTTAAGTAGTTCCGGAGTTATAGCGTTTTTGCTTAAAGCTTTACGCGAAATTCACCTACTACTTGATTCTGTTCTCCGGTTACCTCAAAATAACTTTAGTGAAAATTACGAAAGTAATTTGAGTTTAATTTAAAAACGTTTTAAGATTAACGCTTGAAAATTTTATGCTGAGCAGAAAAAAGCGTGTAGGGGGTAGCGGGTAAACAAAAAATGTAAAACGCTTACTAATTAGCCATGTTTTTCAAGCGTTTTTTAGATAAAAAGCTTAACAACATACGGTGAGCGAGGACTTTGGGCAAAAATTGATAGGCTGGAAAAACCCCAGCTTCAAAATCTACAAGATAAAGCTAAACCGATTTCAAACGCTTAAGTAGTTCCGGAGTTATAGCGTTTTTGCTTAAAGCTTTACGCGAAATTCACCTACTACTTGATTCTGTTCTCCGGTTACCTCAAAATAACTTTAGTGAAAATTACGAAAGTAATTTGAGTTTAATTTAAAAACGTTTTAAGATTAACGCTTGAAAATTTTATGCTGAGCAGAAAAAAGCGTGTAGGGGGTAGCGGGTAAACAAAAAATGTAAAACGCTTACTAATTAGCCATGTTTTTCAAGCGTTTTTTAGATAAAAAGCTTAACAACATACGGTGAGCGAGGACTTTGGGCAAAAATTGATAGGCTGGAAAAACCCCAGCTTCAAAATCTACAAGATAAAGCTAAACCGATTTCAAACGCTTAAGTAGTTCCGGAGTTATAGCGTTTTTGCTTAAAGCTTTACGCGAAATTCACCTACTACTTGATTCTGTTCTCCGGTTACCTCAAAATAACTTTAGTGAAAATTACGAAAGTAATTTGAGTTTAATTTAAAAACGTTTTAAGATTAACGCTTGAAAATTTTATGCTGAGCAGAAAAAAGCGTGTAGGGGGTAGCGGGTAAACAAAAAATGTAAAACGCTTACTAATTAGCCATGTTTTTCAAGCGTTTTTTAGTTAAAACCTTAACAACATACGGTGAACGAGGACTTTGGGCAAAAATTTATAGGCTGGAAAAACCCCAGCTTCAAAATCTACAAGATAAAGCTAAACCGATTTCAAACGCTTAAGTAGTTCCGGAGTTATAGCGTTTTTGCTTAAAGCTTTACGCGAAATTCACCTACTACTTGATTCTGTTCTCCGGATATTTCAAAATAACTTTAGTGAAAATTACGAAAGTAATTTGAGTTTAATTTAAAAACGTTTTAAGATTAACGCTTGAAAATTTTATGCTGAGCAGAAAAAAGCGTGTAGGGGGTAGCGGGTAAACAAAAAATGTAAAACGCTTACTAATTAGCCATGTTTTTCAAGCGTTTTTTAGTTAAAACCTTAACAACATACGGTGAACGAGGACTTTGGGCAAAAATTTATAGGCTGGAAAAACCCCAGCTTCAAAATCTACAAGATAAAGCTAAACCGATTTCAAACGCTTAAGTAGTTCCGGAGTTATAGCGTTTTTGCTTAAAGCTTTACGCGAAATTCACCTACTACTTGATTCTGTTCTCCGGTTACCTCAAAATAACTTTAGTGAAAATTACGAAAGTAATTTGAGTTTAATTTAAAAACGTTTTAAGATTAACGCTTGAAAATTTTATGCTGAGCAGAAAAAAGCGTGTAGGGGGTAGCGGGTAAACAAAAAATGTAAAACGCTTACTAATTAGCCATGTTTTTCAAGCGTTTTTTAGTTAAAACCTTAACAACATACGGTGAACGAGGACTTTGGGCAAAAATTTATAGGCTGGAAAAACCCCAGCTTCAAAATCTACAAGATAAAGCTAAACCGATTTCAAACGCTTAAGTAGTTCCGGAGTTATAGCGTTTTTGCTTAAAGCTTTACGCGAAATTCACCTACTACTTGATTCTGTTCTCCGGATACCTCAAAATAACTTTAGTGAAAATTACGAAAGTAATTTGAGTTAAATTTAAAAACGCCTTGAGATTAACGCTTGAAAATTTTATGCTGAGCAGAAAAAAGCGTGTAGGGGGTAGCGGGTAAAAAAAAAAATGTAAAACGCTTACTAATTAGCCATGTTTTTCAAGCGTTTTTTAGATAAAAAGCTAAACAACATACGGTGAGCGAGGACTTTGGGCAAAAATTGATAGGCTGGAAAAACCCCAGCTTCAAAATCTACAAGATAAAGCTAAACCGATTTCAAACGCTTAAGTAGTTCCGGAGTTATAGCGTTTTTGCTTAAAGCTTTACGCGAAATTCACCTACTACTTGATTCTGTTCTCCGGATACCTCAAAATAACTTTAGTGAAAATTACGAAAGTAATTTGAGTTAAATTTAAAAACGCTTTGAGATTAACGCTTGAAAATTTTATGCTGAGCAGAAAAAAGCGTGTAGGGGGTAGCGGGTAAAAAAAAAATGTAAAACGCTTACTAATTAGCCATGTTTTTCAAGCGTTTTTTAGATAAAAAGCTAAACAACATACGGTGAGCGAGGACTTTGGGCAAAAATTGATAGGCTGGAAAAACCCCAGCTTCAAAATCTACAAGATAAAGCTAAACCGATTTCAAACGCTTAAGTAGTTCCGGAGTTATAGCGTTTTTGCTTAAAGCTTTACGCGAAATTCACCTACTACTTGATTCTGTTCTCCGGTTACCTCAAAATAACTTTAGTGTAAATTACGAAAGTAATTTGAGTTAAATTTAAAAACGCTTTGAGATTAACGCTTGAAAATTTTATGCTGAGCAGAAAAAAGCGTGTAGGGGGTAGCGGGTAAAAAAAAAATGTAAAACGCTTACTAATTAGCCATGTTTTTCAAGCGTTTTTTAGATAAAAAGCTAAACAACATACGGTGAGCGAGGACTTTGGGCAAAAATTGATAGGCTGGAAAAACCCCAGCTTCAAAATCTACAAGATAAAGCTAAACCGATTTCAAACGCTTAAGTAGTTCCGGAGTTATAGCGTTTTTGCTTAAAGCTTTACGCGAAATTCACCTACTACTTGATTCTGTTCTCCGGTTACCTCAAAATAACTTTAGTGTAAATTACGAAAGTAATTTGAGTTAAATTTAAAAACGCTTTGAGATTAACGCTTGAAAATTTTATGCTGAGCAGAAAAAAGCGTGTAGGGGGTAGCGGGTAAAAAAAAAATGTAAAACGCTTACTAATTAGCCATGTTTTTCAAGCGTTTTTTAGATAAAAAGCTAAACAACATACGGTGAGCGAGGACTTTGGGCAAAAATTGATAGGCTGGAAAAACCCCAGCTTCAAAATCTACAAGATAAAGCTAAACCGATTTCAAACGCTTAAGCAGTTCCGGAGTTATAGCGTTTTTGCTTAAAGCTTTACGCGAAATTCACCTACTACTTGATTCTGTTCTCCGGTTACCTCAAAATAACTTTAGTGAAAATTACGAAAGTAATTTGAGTTTAATTTAAAAACGTTTTAAGATTAACGCTTGAAAATTTTATGCTGAGCAGAAAAAAGCGTGTATGGGGTTGCGGGTAAACAAAAAATGTAAAACGCTTACTAATTAGCCATGTTTTTCAAGCGTTTTTTAGATAAAAAGCTTAACAACATACGGTGAGCGAGGACTTTGGGCAAAAATTGATAGGCTGGAAAAACCCCAGCTTCAAAATCTACAAGATAAAGCTAAACCGATTTCAAACGCTTAAGTAGTTCCGGAGTTATAGCGTTTTTGCTTAAAGCTTTACGCGAAATTCACCTACTACTTGATTCTGTTCTCCGGTTACCTCAAAATAACTTTAGTGTAAATTACGAAAGTAATTTGAGTTAAATTTAAAAACGCTTTGAGATTAACGCTTGAAAATTTTATGCTGAGCAGAAAAAAGCGTGTAGGGGGTAGCGGGTAAAAAAAAATGTAAAACGCTTACTAATTAGCCATGTTTTTCAAGCGTTTTTTAGATAAAAAGCTAAACAACATACGGTGAGCGAGGACTTTGGGCAAAAATTGATAGGCTGGAAAAACCCCAGCTTCAAAATCTACAAGATAAAGCTAAACCGATTTCAAACGCTTAAGTAGTTCCGGAGTTATAGCGTTTTTGCTTAAAGCTTTACGCGAAATTCACCTACTACTTGATTCTGTTCTCCGGTTACCTCAAAATAACTTTAGTGAAAATTACGAAAGTAATTTGAGTTTAATTTAAAAACGTTTTAAGATTAACGCTTGAAAATTTTATGCTGAGCAGAAAAAAGCGTGTAGGGGGTAGCGGGTAAACAAAAAATGTAAAACGCTTACTAATTAGCCATGTTTTTCAAGCGTTTTTTAGATAAAAATCTTAACAACATACGGTGAGCGAGGACTTTGGGCAAAAATTGATAGGCTGGAAAAACCCCAGCTTCAAAATCTACAAGATAAAGCTAAACCGATTTCAAACGCTTAAGTAGTTCCGGAGTTATAGCGTTTTTGCTTAAAGCTTTACGCGAAATTCACCTACTACTTGATTCTGTTCTCCGGATATTTCAAAATAACTTTAGTGAAAATTACGAAAGTAATTTGAGTTTAATTTAAAAACGTTTTAAGATTAACGCTTGAAAATTTTATGCTGAGCAGAAAAAAGCGTGTAGGGGGTAGCGGGTAAACAAAAAATGTAAAACGCTTACTAATTAGCCATGTTTTTCAAGCGTTTTTTAGATAAAAAGCTAAACAACATACGGTGAGCGAGGACTTTGGGCAAAAATTGATAGGCTGGAAAAACCCCAGCTTCAAAATCTACAAGATAAAGCTAAACCGATTTCAAACGCTTAAGTAGTTCCGGAGTTATAGCGTTTTTGCTTAAAGCTTTACGCGAAATTCACCTACTACTTGATTCTGTTCTCCGGTTACCTCAAAATAACTTTAGTGTAAATTACGAAAGTAATTTGAGTTAAATTTAAAAACGCTTTAAGATTAACGCTTGAAAATTTTATGCTGAGCAGAAAAAAGCGTGTAGGGGGTAGCGGGTAAACAAAAAATGTAAAACGCTTACTAATTAGCCATGTTTTTCAAGCGTTTTTTAGATAAAAAGCTTAACAACATACGGTGAGCGAGGACTTTGGGCAAAAATTGATAGGCTGGAAAAACCCCAGCTTCAAAATCTACAAGATAAAGCTAAACCGATTTCAAACGCTTAAGTAGTTCCGGAGTTATAGCGTTTTTGCTTAAAGCTTTACGCGAAATTCACCTACTACTTGATTCTGTTCTCCGGTTACCTCAAAATAACTTTAGTGAAAATTACGAAAGTAATTTGAGTTTAATTTAAAAACGTTTTAAGATTAACGCTTGAAAATTTTATGCTGAGCAGAAAAAAGCGTGTAGGGGGTAGCGGGTAAACAAAAAATGTAAAACGCTTACTAATTAGCCATGTTTTTCAAGCGTTTTTTAGATAAAAATCTTAACAACATACGGTGAGCGAGGACTTTGGGCAAAAATTGATAGGCTGGAAAAACCCCAGCTTCAAAATCTACAAGATAAAGCTAAACCGATTTCAAACGCTTAAGTAGTTCCGGAGTTATAGCGTTTTTGCTTAAAGCTTTACGCGAAATTCACCTACTACTTGATTCTGTTCTCCGGATATTTCAAAATAACTTTAGTGAAAATTACGAAAGTAATTTGAGTTTAATTTAAAAACGTTTTAAGATTAACGCTTGAAAATTTTATGCTGAGCAGAAAAAAGCGTGTAGGGGGTAGCGGGTAAACAAAAAATGTAAAACGCTTACTAATTAGCCATGTTTTTCAAGCGTTTTTTAGATAAAAAGCTAAACAACATACGGTGAGCGAGGACTTTGGGCAAAAATTGATAGGCTGGAAAAACCCCAGCTTCAAAATCTACAAGATAAAGCTAAACCGATTTCAAACGCTTAAGTAGTTCCGGAGTTATAGCGTTTTTGCTTAAAGCTTTACGCGAAATTCACCTACTACTTGATTCTGTTCTCCGGTTACCTCAAAATAACTTTAGTGTAAATTACGAAAGTAATTTGAGTTAAATTTAAAAACGCTTTAAGATTAACGCTTGAAAATTTTATGCTGAGCAGAAAAAAGCGTGTAGGGGGTAGCGGGTAAACAAAAAATGTAAAACGCTTACTAATTAGCCATGTTTTTCAAGCGTTTTTTAGATAAAAAGCTTAACAACATACGGTGAGCGAGGACTTTGGGCAAAAATTGATAGGCTGGAAAAACCCCAGCTTCAAAATCTACAAGATAAAGCTAAACCGATTTCAAACGCTTAAGTAGTTCCGGAGTTATAGCGTTTTTGCTTAAAGCTTTACGCGAAATTCACCTACTACTTGATTCTGTTCTCCGGTTACCTCAAAATAACTTTAGTGAAAATTACGAAAGTAATTTGAGTTTAATTTAAAAACGTTTTAAGATTAACGCTTGAAAATTTTATGCTGAGCAGAAAAAAGCGTGTAGGGGGTAGCGGGTAAACAAAAAATGTAAAACGCTTACTAATTAGCCATGTTTTTCAAGCGTTTTTTAGATAAAAATCTTAACAACATACGGTGAGCGAGGACTTTGGGCAAAAATTGATAGGCTGGAAAAACCCCAGCTTCAAAATCTACAAGATAAAGCTAAACCGATTTCAAACGCTTAAGTAGTTCCGGAGTTATAGCGTTTTTGCTTAAAGCTTTACGCGAAATTCACCTACTACTTGATTCTGTTCTCCGGATATTTCAAAATAACTTTAGTGAAAATTACGAAAGTAATTTGAGTTTAATTTAAAAACGTTTTAAGATTAACGCTTGAAAATTTTATGCTGAGCAGAAAAAAGCGTGTAGGGGGTAGCGGGTAAACAAAAAATGTAAAACGCTTACTAATTAGCCATGTTTTTCAAGCGTTTTTTAGATAAAAAGCTAAACAACATACGGTGAGCGAGGACTTTGGGCAAAAATTGATAGGCTGGAAAAACCCCAGCTTCAAAATCTACAAGATAAAGCTAAACCGATTTCAAACGCTTAAGTAGTTCCGGAGTTATAGCGTTTTTGCTTAAAGCTTTACGCGAAATTCACCTACTACTTGATTCTGTTCTCCGGTTACCTCAAAATAACTTTAGTGTAAATTACGAAAGTAATTTGAGTTAAATTTAAAAACGCTTTAAGATTAACGCTTGAAAATTTTATGCTGAGCAGAAAAAAGCGTGTAGGGGGTAGCGGGTAAACAAAAAATGTAAAACGCTTACTAATTAGCCATGTTTTTCAAGCGTTTTTTAGATAAAAAGCTTAACAACATACGGTGAGCGAGGACTTTGGGCAAAAATTGATAGGCTGGAAAAACCCCAGCTTCAAAATCTACAAGATAAAGCTAAACCGATTTCAAACGCTTAAGTAGTTCCGGAGTTATAGCGTTTTTGCTTAAAGCTTTACGCGAAATTCACCTACTACTTGATTCTGTTCTCCGGTTACCTCAAAATAACTTTAGTGAAAATTACGAAAGTAATTTGAGTTTAATTTAAAAACGTTTTAAGATTAACGCTTGAAAATTTTATGCTGAGCAGAAAAAAGCGTGTAGGGGGTAGCGGGTAAACAAAAAATGTAAAACGCTTACTAATTAGCCATGTTTTTCAAGCGTTTTTTAGATAAAAATCTTAACAACATACGGTGAGCGAGGACTTTGGGCAAAAATTGATAGGCTGGAAAAACCCCAGCTTCAAAATCTACAAGATAAAGCTAAACCGATTTCAAACGCTTAAGTAGTTCCGGAGTTATAGCGTTTTTGCTTAAAGCTTTACGCGAAATTCACCTACTACTTGATTCTGTTCTCCGGATATTTCAAAATAACTTTAGTGAAAATTACGAAAGTAATTTGAGTTTAATTTAAAAACGTTTTAAGATTAACGCTTGAAAATTTTATGCTGAGCAGAAAAAAGCGTGTAGGGGGTAGCGGGTAAACAAAAAATGTAAAACGCTTACTAATTAGCCATGTTTTTCAAGCGTTTTTTAGATAAAAAGCTAAACAACATACGGTGAGCGAGGACTTTGGGCAAAAATTGATAGGCTGGAAAAACCCCAGCTTCAAAATCTACAAGATAAAGCTAAACCGATTTCAAACGCTTAAGTAGTTCCGGAGTTATAGCGTTTTTGCTTAAAGCTTTACGCGAAATTCACCTACTACTTGATTCTGTTCTCCGGTTACCTCAAAATAACTTTAGTGTAAATTACGAAAGTAATTTGAGTTAAATTTAAAAACGCTTTGAGATTAACGCTTGAAAATTTTATGCTGAGCAGAAAAAAGCGTGTAGGGGGAAGCGGGTAAAAAAAAATGTAAAACGCTTACTAATTAGCCATGTTTTTCAAGCGTTTTTTAGATAAAAAGCTAAACAACATACGGTGAGCGAGGACTTTGGGCAAAAATTGATAGGCTGGAAAAACCCCAGCTTCAAAATCTACAAGATAAAGCTAAACCGATTTCAAACGCTTAAGTAGTTCCGGAGTTATAGCGTTTTTGCTTAAAGCTTTACGCGAAATTCACCTACTACTTGATTCTGTTCTCCGGATATTTCAAAATAACTTTAGTGAAAATTACGAAAGTAATTTGAGTTTAATTTAAAAACGTTTTAAGATTAACGCTTGAAAATTTTATGCTGAGCAGAAAAAAGCGTGTAGGGGGTAGCGGGTAAACAAAAAATGTAAAACGCTTACTAATTAGCCATGTTTTTCAAGCGTTTTTTAGATAAAAAGCTAAACAACATACGGTGAGCGAGGACTTTAGGCAAAAATTGATAGGCTGGAAAAACCCCAGCTTCAAAATCTACAAGATAAAGCTAAACCGATTTCAAACGCTTAAGTAGTTCCGGAGTTATAGCGTTTTTGCTTAAAGCTTTACGCGAAATTCACCTACTACTTGATTCTGTTCTCCGGTTACCTCAAAATAACTTTAGTGAAAATTACGAAAGTAATTTGAGTTTAATTTAAAAACGTTTTAAGATTAACGCTTGAAAATTTTATGCTGAGCAGAAAAAAGCGTGTAGGGGGTAGCGGGTAAACAAAAAATGTAAAACGCTTACTAATTAGCCATGTTTTTCAAGCGTTTTTTAGATAAAAAGCTAAACAACATACGGTGAGCGAGGACTTTAGGCAAAAATTGATAGGCTGGAAAAACCCCAGCTTCAAAATCTACAAGATAAAGCTAAACCGATTTCAAACGCTTAAGTAGTTCCGGAGTTATAGCGTTTTTGCTTAAAGCTTTACGCGAAATTCACCTACTACTTGATTCTGTTCTCCGGTTACCTCAAAATAACTTTAGTGAAAATTACGAAAGTAATTTGAGTTTAATTTAAAAACGTTTTAAGATTAACGCTTGAAAATTTTATGCTGAGCAGAAAAAAGCGTGTAGGGGGTAGCGGGTAAACAAAAAATGTAAAACGCTTACTAATTAGCCATGTTTTTCAAGCGTTTTTTAGATAAAAATCTTAACAACATACGGTGAGCGAGGACTTTGGGCAAAAATTGATAGGCTGGAAAAACCCCAGCTTCAAAATCTACAAGATAAAGCTAAACCGATTTCAAACGCTTAAGTAGTTCCGGAGTTATAGCGTTTTTGCTTAAAGCTTTACGCGAAATTCACCTACTACTTGATTCTGTTCTCCGGATATTTCAAAATAACTTTAGTGAAAATTACGAAAGTAATTTGAGTTTAATTTAAAAACGTTTTAAGATTAACGCTTGAAAATTTTATGCTGAGCAGAAAAAAGCGTGTAGGGGGTAGCGGGTAAACAAAAAATGTAAAACGCTTACTAATTAGCCATGTTTTTCAAGCGTTTTTTAGATAAAAAGCTAAACAACATACGGTGAGCGAGGACTTTGGGCAAAAATTGATAGGCTGGAAAAACCCCAGCTTCAAAATCTACAAGATAAAGCTAAACCGATTTCAAACGCTTAAGTAGTTCCGGAGTTATAGCGTTTTTGCTTAAAGCTTTACGCGAAATTCACCTACTACTTGATTCTGTTCTCCGGTTACCTCAAAATAACTTTAGTGTAAATTACGAAAGTAATTTGAGTTAAATTTAAAAACGCTTTGAGATTAACGCTTGAAAATTTTATGCTGAGCAGAAAAAAGCGTGTAGGGGGAAGCGGGTAAAAAAAAATGTAAAACGCTTACTAATTAGCCATGTTTTTCAAGCGTTTTTTAGATAAAAAGCTAAACAACATACGGTGAGCGAGGACTTTGGGCAAAAATTGATAGGCTGGAAAAACCCCAGCTTCAAAATCTACAAGATAAAGCTAAACCGATTTCAAACGCTTAAGTAGTTCCGGAGTTATAGCGTTTTTGCTTAAAGCTTTACGCGAAATTCACCTACTACTTGATTCTGTTCTCCGGATATTTCAAAATAACTTTAGTGAAAATTACGAAAGTAATTTGAGTTTAATTTAAAAACGTTTTAAGATTAACGCTTGAAAATTTTATGCTGAGCAGAAAAAAGCGTGTAGGGGGTAGCGGGTAAACAAAAAATGTAAAACGCTTACTAATTAGCCATGTTTTTCAAGCGTTTTTTAGATAAAAAGCTAAACAACATACGGTGAGCGAGGACTTTAGGCAAAAATTGATAGGCTGGAAAAACCCCAGCTTCAAAATCTACAAGATAAAGCTAAACCGATTTCAAACGCTTAAGTAGTTCCGGAGTTATAGCGTTTTTGCTTAAAGCTTTACGCGAAATTCACCTACTACTTGATTCTGTTCTCCGGTTACCTCAAAATAACTTTAGTGAAAATTACGAAAGTAATTTGAGTTTAATTTAAAAACATTTTAAGATTAACGCTTGAAAATTTTATGCTGAGCAGAAAAAAGCGTGTAGGGGGTAGCGGGTAAACAAAAAATGTAAAACGCTTACTAATTAGCCATGTTTTTCAAGCGTTTTTTAGATAAAAATCTTAACAACATACGGTGAGCGAGGACTTTGGGCAAAAATTGATAGGCTGGAAAAACCCCAGCTTCAAAATCTACAAGATAAAGCTAAACCGATTTCAAACGCTTAAGTAGTTCCGGAGTTATAGCGTTTTTGCTTAAAGCTTTACGCGAAATTCACCTACTACTTGATTCTGTTCTCCGGTTACCTCAAAATAACTTTAGTGAAAATTACGAAAGTAATTTGAGTTTAATTTAAAAACGTTTTAAGATTAACGCTTGAAAATTTTATGCTGAGCAGAAAAAACCGTGTAGGGGGTAGCGGGTAAACAAAAAATGTAAAACGCTTACTAATTAGCCATGTTTTTCAAGCGTTTTTTAGATAAAAATCTTAACAACATACGGTGAGCGAGGACTTTGGGCAAAAATTGATAGGCTGGAAAAACCCCAGCTTCAAAATCTACAAGATAAAGCTAAACCGATTTCAAACGCTTAAGTAGTTCCGGAGTTATAGCGTTTTTGCTTAAAGCTTTACGCGAAATTCACCTACTACTTGATTCTGTTCTCCGGATATTTCAAAATAACTTTAGTGAAAATTACGAAAGTAATTTGAGTTTAATTTAAAAACGTTTTAAGATTAACGCTTGAAAATTTTATGCTGAGCAGAAAAAAGCGTGTAGGGGGTAGCGGGTAAACAAAAAATGTAAAACGCTTACTAATTAGCCATGTTTTTCAAGCGTTTTTTAGTTAAAACCTTAACAACATACGGTGAACGAGGACTTTGGGCAAAAATTTATAGGCTGGAAAAACCCCAGCTTCAAAATCTACAAGATAAAGCTAAACCGATTTCAAACGCTTAAGTAGTTCCGGAGTTATAGCGTTTTTGCTTAAAGCTTTACGCGAAATTCACCTACTACTTGATTCTGTTCTCCGGTTACCTCAAAATAACTTTAGTGAAAATTACGAAAGTAATTTGAGTTTAATTTAAAAACGTTTTAAGATTAACGCTTGAAAATTTTATGCTGAGCAGAAAAAAGCGTGTAGGGGGTAGCGGGTAAACAAAAAATGTAAAACGCTTACTAATTAGCCATGTTTTTCAAGCGTTTTTTAGTTAAAACCTTAACAACATACGGTGAACGAGGACTTTGGGCAAAAATTTATAGGCTGGAAAAACCCCAGCTTCAAAATCTACAAGATAAAGCTAAACCGATTTCAAACGCTTAAGTAGTTCCGGAGTTATAGCGTTTTTGCTTAAAGCTTTACGCGAAATTCACCTACTACTTGATTCTGTTCTCCGGTTACCTCAAAATAACTTTAGTGAAAATTACGAAAGTAATTTGAGTTTAATTTAAAAACGTTTTAAGATTAACGCTTGAAAATTTTATGCTGAGCAGAAAAAACCGTGTAGGGGGTAGCGGGTAAACAAAAAATGTAAAACGCTTACTAATTAGCCATGTTTTTCAAGCGTTTTTTAGATAAAAAGCTTAACAACATACGGTGAGCGAGGACTTTGGGCAAAAATTGATAGGCTGGAAAAACCCCAGCTTCAAAATCTACAAGATAAAGCTAAACCGATTTCAAACGCTTAAGTAGTTCCGGAGTTATAGCGTTTTTGCTTAAAGCTTTACGCGAAATTCACCTACTACTTGATTCTGTTCTCCGGATATTTCAAAATAACTTTAGTGAAAATTACGAAAGTAATTTGAGTTTAATTTAAAAACGTTTTAAGATTAACGCTTGAAAATTTTATGCTGAGCAGAAAAAAGCGTGTAGGGGGTAGCGGGTAAACAAAAAATGTAAAACGCTTACTAATTAGCCATGTTTTTCAAGCGTTTTTTAGATAAAAAGCTAAACAACATACGGTGAGCGAGGACTTTGGGCAAAAATTGATAGGCTGGAAAAACCCCAGCTTCAAAATCTACAAGATAAAGCTAAACCGATTTCAAACGCTTAAGTAGTTCCGGAGTTATAGCGTTTTTGCTTAAAGCTTTACGCGAAATTCACCTACTACTTGATTCTGTTCTCCGGTTACCTCAAAATAACTTTAGTGAAAATTACGAAAGTAATTTGAGTTTAATTTAAAAACGTTTTAAGATTAACGCTTGAAAATTTTATGCTGAGCAGAAAAAAGCGTGTAGGGGGTAGCGGGTAAACAAAAAATGTAAAACGCTTACTAATTAGCCATGTTTTTCAAGCGTTTTTTAGATAAAAATCTTAACAACATACGGTGAGCGAGGACTTTGGGCAAAAATTGATAGGCTGGAAAAACCCCAGCTTCAAAATCTACAAGATAAAGCTAAACCGATTTCAAACGCTTAAGTAGTTCCGGAGTTATAGCGTTTTTGCTTAAAGCTTTACGCGAAATTCACCTACTACTTGATTCTGTTCTCCGGTTACCTCAAAATAACTTTAGTGAAAATTACGAAAGTAATTTGAGTTTAATTTAAAAACGTTTTAAGATTAACGCTTGAAAATTTTATGCTGAGCAGAAAAAAGCGTGTAGGGGGTAGCGGGTAAACAAAAAATGTAAAACGCTTACTAATTAGCCATGTTTTTCAAGCGTTTTTTAGATAAAAATCTTAACAACATACGGTGAGCGAGGACTTTGGGCAAAAATTGATAGGCTGGAAAAACCCCAGCTTCAAAATCTACAAGATAAAGCTAAACCGATTTCAAACGCTTAAGTAGTTCCGGAGTTATAGCGTTTTTGCTTAAAGCTTTACGCGAAATTCACCTACTACTTGATTCTGTTCTCCGGTTACCTCAAAATAACTTTAGTGAAAATTACGAAAGTAATTTGAGTTTAATTTAAAAACGTTTTAAGATTAACGCTTGAAAATTTTATGCTGAGCAGAAAAAACCGTGTAGGGGGTAGCGGGTAAACAAAAAATGTAAAACGCTTACTAATTAGCCATGTTTTTCAAGCGTTTTTTAGATAAAAATCTTAACAACATACGGTGAGCGAGGACTTTGGGCAAAAATTGATAGGCTGGAAAAACCCCAGCTTCAAAATCTACAAGATAAAGCTAAACCGATTTCAAACGCTTAAGTAGTTCCGGAGTTATAGCGTTTTTGCTTAAAGCTTTACGCGAAATTCACCTACTACTTGATTCTGTTCTCCGGTTACCTCAAAATAACTTTAGTGAAAATTACGAAAGTAATTTGAGTTTAATTTAAAAACGTTTTAAGATTAACGCTTGAAAATTTTATGCTGAGCAGAAAAAAGCGTGTAGGGGGTAGCGGGTAAACAAAAAATGTAAAACGCTTACTAATTAGCCATGTTTTTCAAGCGTTTTTTAGATAAAAAGCTAAACAACATACGGTGAGCGAGGACTTTGGGCAAAAATTGATAGGCTGGAAAAACCCCAGCTTCAAAATCTACAAGATAAAGCTAAACCGATTTCAAACGCTTAAGTAGTTCCGGAGTTATAGCGTTTTTGCTTAAAGCTTTACGCGAAATTCACCTACTACTTGATTCTGTTCTCCGGTTACCTCAAAATAACTTTAGTGAAAATTACGAAAGTAATTTGAGTTTAATTTAAAAACGTTTTAAGATTAACGCTTGAAAATTTTATGCTGAGCAGAAAAAAGCGTGTAGGGGGTAGCGGGTAAACAAAAAATGTAAAACGCTTACTAATTAGCCATGTTTTTCAAGCGTTTTTTAGATAAAAATCTTAACAACATACGGTGAGCGAGGACTTTGGGCAAAAATTGATAGGCTGGAAAAACCCCAGCTTCAAAATCTACAAGATAAAGCTAAACCGATTTCAAACGCTTAAGTAGTTCCGGAGTTATAGCGTTTTTGCTTAAAGCTTTACGCGAAATTCACCTACTACTTGATTCTGTTCTCCGGTTACCTCAAAATAACTTTAGTGAAAATTACGAAAGTAATTTGAGTTTAATTTAAAAACGTTTTAAGATTAACGCTTGAAAATTTTATGCTGAGCAGAAAAAAGCGTGTAGGGGGTAGCGGGTAAACAAAAAATGTAAAACGCTTACTAATTAGCCATGTTTTTCAAGCGTTTTTTAGATAAAAATCTTAACAACATACGGTGAGCGAGGACTTTGGGCAAAAATTGATAGGCTGGAAAAACCCCAGCTTCAAAATCTACAAGATAAAGCTAAACCGATTTCAAACGCTTAAGTAGTTCCGGAGTTATAGCGTTTTTGCTTAAAGCTTTACGCGAAATTCACCTACTACTTGATTCTGTTCTCCGGTTACCTCAAAATAACTTTAGTGAAAATTACGAAAGTAATTTGAGTTTAATTTAAAAACGTTTTAAGATTAACGCTTGAAAATTTTATGCTGAGCAGAAAAAACCGTGTAGGGGGTAGCGGGTAAACAAAAAATGTAAAACGCTTACTAATTAGCCATGTTTTTCAAGCGTTTTTTAGATAAAAATCTTAACAACATACGGTGAGCGAGGACTTTGGGCAAAAATTGATAGGCTGGAAAAACCCCAGCTTCAAAATCTACAAGATAAAGCTAAACCGATTTCAAACGCTTAAGTAGTTCCGGAGTTATAGCGTTTTTGCTTAAAGCTTTACGCGAAATTCACCTACTACTTGATTCTGTTCTCCGGTTACCTCAAAATAACTTTAGTGAAAATTACGAAAGTAATTTGAGTTTAATTTAAAAACGTTTTAAGATTAACGCTTGAAAATTTTATGCTGAGCAGAAAAAACCGTGTAGGGGGTAGCGGGTAAACAAAAAATGTAAAACGCTTACTAATTAGCCATGTTTTTCAAGCGTTTTTTAGATAAAAAGCTTAACAACATACGGTGAGCGAGGACTTTGGGCAAAAATTGATAGGCTGGAAAAACCCCAGCTTCAAAATCTACAAGATAAAGCTAAACCGATTTCAAACGCTTAAGTAGTTCCGGAGTTATAGCGTTTTTGCTTAAAGCTTTACGCGAAATTCACCTACTACTTGATTCTGTTCTCCGGATATTTCAAAATAACTTTAGTGAAAATTACGAAAGTAATTTGAGTTTAATTTAAAAACGTTTTAAGATTAACGCTTGAAAATTTTATGCTGAGCAGAAAAAAGCGTGTAGGGGGTAGCGGGTAAACAAAAAATGTAAAACGCTTACTAATTAGCCATGTTTTTCAAGCGTTTTTTAGATAAAAAGCTAAACAACATACGGTGAGCGAGGACTTTGGGCAAAAATTGATAGGCTGGAAAAACCCCAGCTTCAAAATCTACAAGATAAAGCTAAACCGATTTCAAACGCTTAAGTAGTTCCGGAGTTATAGCGTTTTTGCTTAAAGCTTTACGCGAAATTCACCTACTACTTGATTCTGTTCTCCGGTTACCTCAAAATAACTTTAGTGAAAATTACGAAAGTAATTTGAGTTTAATTTAAAAACGTTTTAAGATTAACGCTTGAAAATTTTATGCTGAGCAGAAAAAACCGTGTAGGGGGTAGCGGGTAAACAAAAAATGTAAAACGCTTACTAATTAGCCATGTTTTTCAAGCGTTTTTTAGATAAAAAGCTTAACAATATACGGTGAGCGAGGACTTTGGGCAAAAATTGATAGGCTGGAAAAACCCCAGCTTCAAAATCTACAAGATAAAGCTAAACCGATTTCAAACGCTTAAGTAGTTCCGGAGTTATAGCGTTTTTGCTTAAAGCTTTACGCGAAATTCACCTACTACTTGATTCTGTTCTCCGGTTACCTCAAAATAACTTTAGTGAAAATTACGAAAGTAATTTGAGTTTAATTTAAAAACGTTTTAAGATTAACGCTTGAAAATTTTATGCTGAGCAGAAAAAAGCGTGTAGGGGGTAGCGGGTAAACAAAAAATGTAAAACGCTTACTAATTAGCCATGTTTTTCAAGCGTTTTTTAGATAAAAATCTTAACAACATACGGTGAGCGAGGACTTTGGGCAAAAATTGATAGGCTGGAAAAACCCCAGCTTCAAAATCTACAAGATAAAGCTAAACCGATTTCAAACGCTTAAGTAGTTCCGGAGTTATAGCGTTTTTGCTTAAAGCTTTACGCGAAATTCACCTACTACTTGATTCTGTTCTCCGGTTACCTCAAAATAACTTTAGTGAAAATTACGAAAGTAATTTGAGTTTAATTTAAAAACGTTTTAAGATTAACGCTTGAAAATTTTATGCTGAGCAGAAAAAACCGTGTAGGGGGTAGCGGGTAAACAAAAAATGTAAAACGCTTACTAATTAGCCATGTTTTTCAAGCGTTTTTTAGATAAAAATCTTAACAACATACGGTGAGCGAGGACTTTGGGCAAAAATTGATAGGCTGGAAAAACCCCAGCTTCAAAATCTACAAGATAAAGCTAAACCGATTTCAAACGCTTAAGTAGTTCCGGAGTTATAGCGTTTTTGCTTAAAGCTTTACGCGAAATTCACCTACTACTTGATTCTGTTCTCCGGTTACCTCAAAATAACTTTAGTGAAAATTACGAAAGTAATTTGAGTTTAATTTAAAAACGTTTTAAGATTAACGCTTGAAAATTTTATGCTGAGCAGAAAAAACCGTGTAGGGGGTAGCGGGTAAACAAAAAATGTAAAACGCTTACTAATTAGCCATGTTTTTCAAGCGTTTTTTAGATAAAAAGCTTAACAACATACGGTGAGCGAGGACTTTGGGCAAAAATTGATAGGCTGGAAAAACCCCAGCTTCAAAATCTACAAGATAAAGCTAAACCGATTTCAAACGCTTAAGTAGTTCCGGAGTTATAGCGTTTTTGCTTAAAGCTTTACGCGAAATTCACCTACTACTTGATTCTGTTCTCCGGATATTTCAAAATAACTTTAGTGAAAATTACGAAAGTAATTTGAGTTTAATTTAAAAACGTTTTAAGATTAACGCTTGAAAATTTTATGCTGAGCAGAAAAAAGCGTGTAGGGGGTAGCGGGTAAACAAAAAATGTAAAACGCTTACTAATTAGCCATGTTTTTCAAGCGTTTTTTAGATAAAAAGCTAAACAACATACGGTGAGCGAGGACTTTGGGCAAAAATTGATAGGCTGGAAAAACCCCAGCTTCAAAATCTACAAGATAAAGCTAAACCGATTTCAAACGCTTAAGTAGTTCCGGAGTTATAGCGTTTTTGCTTAAAGCTTTACGCGAAATTCACCTACTACTTGATTCTGTTCTCCAGTTACCTCAAAATAACTTTAGTGAAAATTACGAAAGTAATTTGAGTTTAATTTAAAAACGTTTTAAGATTAACGCTTGAAAATTTTATGCTGAGCAGAAAAAAGCGTGTAGGGGGTAGCGGGTAAACAAAAAATGTAAAACGCTTACTAATTAGCCATGTTTTTCAAGCGTTTTTTAGATAAAAAGCTAAACAACATACGGTGAGCGAGGACTTTGGGCAAAAATTGATAGGCTGGAAAAACCCCAGCTTCAAAATCTACAAGATAAAGCTAAACCGATTTCAAACGCTTAAGTAGTTCCGGAGTTATAGCGTTTTTGCTTAAAGCTTTACGCGAAATTCACCTACTACTTGATTCTGTTCTCCGGTTACCTCAAAATAACTTTAGTGAAAATTACGAAAGTAATTTGAGTTTAATTTAAAAACGTTTTAAGATTAACGCTTGAAAATTTTATGCTGAGCAGAAAAAAGCGTGTAGGGGGTAGCGGGTAAACAAAAAATGTAAAACGCTTACTAATTAGCCATGTTTTTCAAGCGTTTTTTAGATAAAAATCTTAACAACATACGGTGAGCGAGGACTTTGGGCAAAAATTGATAGGCTGGAAAAACCCCAGCTTCAAAATCTACAAGATAAAGCTAAACCGATTTCAAACGCTTAAGTAGTTCCGGAGTTATAGCGTTTTTGCTTAAAGCTTTACGCGAAATTCACCTACTACTTGATTCTGTTCTCCGGATATTTCAAAATAACTTTAGTGAAAATTACGAAAGTAATTTGAGTTTAATTTAAAAACGTTTTAAGATTAACGCTTGAAAATTTTATGCTGAGCAGAAAAAAGCGTGTAGGGGGTAGCGGGTAAACAAAAAATGTAAAACGCTTACTAATTAGCCATGTTTTTCAAGCGTTTTTTAGATAAAAATCTTAACAACATACGGTGAGCGAGGACTTTGGGCAAAAATTGATAGGCTGGAAAAACCCCAGCTTCAAAATCTACAAGATAAAGCTAAACCGATTTCAAACGCTTAAGTAGTTCCGGAGTTATAGCGTTTTTGCTTAAAGCTTTACGCGAAATTCACCTACTACTTGATTCTGTTCTCCGGTTACCTCAAAATAACTTTAGTGAAAATTACGAAAGTAATTTGAGTTTAATTTAAAAACGTTTTAAGATTAACGCTTGAAAATTTTATGCTGAGCAGAAAAAAGCGTGTAGGGGGTAGCGGGTAAACAAAAAATGTAAAACGCTTACTAATTAGCCATGTTTTTCAAGCGTTTTTTAGATAAAAATCTTAACAACATACGGTGAGCGAGGACTTTGGGCAAAAATTGATAGGCTGGAAAAACCCCAGCTTCAAAATCTACAAGATAAAGCTAAACCGATTTCAAACGCTTAAGTAGTTCCGGAGTTATAGCGTTTTTGCTTAAAGCTTTACGCGAAATTCACCTACTACTTGATTCTGTTCTCCGGATATTTCAAAATAACTTTAGTGAAAATTACGAAAGTAATTTGAGTTTAATTTAAAAACGTTTTAAGATTAACGCTTGAAAATTTTATGCTGAGCAGAAAAAAGCGTGTAGGGGGTAGCGGGTAAACAAAAAATGTAAAACGCTTACTAATTAGCCATGTTTTTCAAGCGTTTTTTAGATAAAAATCTTAACAACATACGGTGAGCGAGGACTTTGGGCAAAAATTGATAGGCTGGAAAAACCCCAGCTTCAAAATCTACAAGATAAAGCTAAACCGATTTCAAACGCTTAAGTAGTTCCGGAGTTATAGCGTTTTTGCTTAAAGCTTTACGCGAAATTCACCTACTACTTGATTCTGTTCTCCGGTTACCTCAAAATAACTTTAGTGAAAATTACGAAAGTAATTTGAGTTTAATTTAAAAACGTTTTAAGATTAACGCTTGAAAATTTTATGCTGAGCAGAAAAAAGCGTGTAGGGGGTAGCGGGTAAACAAAAAATGTAAAACGCTTACTAATTAGCCATGTTTTTCAAGCGTTTTTTAGATAAAAATCTTAACAACATACGGTGAGCGAGGACTTTGGGCAAAAATTGATAGGCTGGAAAAACCCCAGCTTCAAAATCTACAAGATAAAGCTAAACCGATTTCAAACGCTTAAGTAGTTCCGGAGTTATAGCGTTTTTGCTTAAAGCTTTACGCGAAATTCACCTACTACTTGATTCTGTTCTCCGGATATTTCAAAATAACTTTAGTGAAAATTACGAAAGTAATTTGAGTTTAATTTAAAAACGTTTTAAGATTAACGCTTGAAAATTTTATGCTGAGCAGAAAAAAGCGTGTAGGGGGTAGCGGGTAAACAAAAAATGTAAAACGCTTACTAATTAGCCATGTTTTTCAAGCGTTTTTTAGATAAAAATCTTAACAACATACGGTGAGCGAGGACTTTGGGCAAAAATTGATAGGCTGGAAAAACCCCAGCTTCAAAATCTACAAGATAAAGCTAAACCGATTTCAAACGCTTAAGTAGTTCCGGAGTTATAGCGTTTTTGCTTAAAGCTTTACGCGAAATTCACCTACTACTTGATTCTGTTCTCCGGTTACCTCAAAATAACTTTAGTGAAAATTACGAAAGTAATTTGAGTTTAATTTAAAAACGTTTTAAGATTAACGCTTGAAAATTTTATGCTGAGCAGAAAAAAGCGTGTAGGGGGTAGCGGGTAAACAAAAAATGTAAAACGCTTACTAATTAGCCATGTTTTTCAAGCGTTTTTTAGATAAAAATCTTAACAACATACGGTGAGCGAGGACTTTGGGCAAAAATTGATAGGCTGGAAAAACCCCAGCTTCAAAATCTACAAGATAAAGCTAAACCGATTTCAAACGCTTAAGTAGTTCCGGAGTTATAGCGTTTTTGCTTAAAGCTTTACGCGAAATTCACCTACTACTTGATTCTGTTCTCCGGATATTTCAAAATAACTTTAGTGAAAATTACGAAAGTAATTTGAGTTTAATTTAAAAACGTTTTAAGATTAACGCTTGAAAATTTTATGCTGAGCAGAAAAAAGCGTGTAGGGGGTAGCGGGTAAACAAAAAATGTAAAACGCTTACTAATTAGCCATGTTTTTCAAGCGTTTTTTAGATAAAAAGCTAAACAACATACGGTGAGCGAGGACTTTGGGCAAAAATTGATAGGCTGGAAAAACCCCAGCTTCAAAATCTACAAGATAAAGCTAAACCGATTTCAAACGCTTAAGTAGTTCCGGAGTTATAGCGTTTTTGCTTAAAGCTTTACGCGAAATTCACCTACTACTTGATTCTGTTCTCCGGATATTTCAAAATAACTTTAGTGAAAATTACGAAAGTAATTTGAGTTTAATTTAAAAACGTTTTAAGATTAACGCTTGAAAATTTTATGCTGAGCAGAAAAAACCGTGTAGGGGGTAGCGGGTAAACAAAAAATGTAAAACGCTTACTAATTAGCCATGTTTTTCAAGCGTTTTTTAGATAAAAAGCTTAACAACATACGGTGAGCGAGGACTTTGGGCAAAAATTGATAGGCTGGAAAAACCCCAGCTTCAAAATCTACAAGATAAAGCTAAACCGATTTCAAACGCTTAAGTAGTTCCGGAGTTATAGCGTTTTTGCTTAAAGCTTTACGCGAAATTCACCTACTACTTGATTCTGTTCTCCGGTTACCTCAAAATAACTTTAGTGAAAATTACGAAAGTAATTTGAGTTTAATTTAAAAACGTTTTAAGATTAACGCTTGAAAATTTTATGCTGAGCAGAAAAAAGCGTGTAGGGGGTAGCGGGTAAACAAAAAATGTAAAACGCTTACTAATTAGCCATGTTTTTCAAGCGTTTTTTAGATAAAAAGCTTAACAACATACGGTGAGCGAGGACTTTGGGCAAAAATTGATAGGCTGGAAAAACCCCAGCTTCAAAATCTACAAGATAAAGCTAAACCGATTTCAAACGCTTAAGTAGTTCCAGAGTTATAGCGTTTTTGCTTAAAGCTTTACGCGAAATTCACCTACTACTTGATTCTGTTCTCCGGTTACCTCAAAATAACTTTAGTGAAAATTACGAAAGTAATTTGAGTTAAATTTAAAAACGCCTTGAGATTAACGCTTGAAAATTTTATGCTGAGCAGAAAAAAGCGTGTAGGGGGTAGCGGGTAAACAAAAAATGTAAAACGCTTACTAATTAGCCATGTTTTTCAAGCGTTTTTTAGATAAAAAGCTTAACAACATACGGTGAGCGAGGACTTTAGGCAAAAATTGATAGGCTGGAAAAACCCCAGCTTCAAAATCTACAAGATAAAGCTAAACCGATTTCAAACGCTTAAGTAGTTCCGGAGTTATAGCGTTTTTGCTTAAAGCTTTACGCGAAATTCACCTACTACTTGATTCTGTTCTCCGGATATTTCAAAATAACTTTAGTGAAAATTACGAAAGTAATTTGAGTTTAATTTAAAAACGTTTTAAGATTAACGCTTGAAAATTTTATGCTGAGCAGAAAAAAGCGTGTAGGGGGTAGCGGGTAAACAAAAAATGTAAAACGCTTACTAATTAGCCATGTTTTTCAAGCGTTTTTTAGATAAAAAGCTTAACAACATACGGTGAGCGAGGACTTTGGGCAAAAATTGATAGGCTGGAAAAACCCCAGCTTCAAAATCTACAAGATAAAGCTAAACCGATTTCAAACGCTTAAATAGTTCCGGAGTTATAGCGTTTTTGCTTAAAGCTTTACGCGAAATTCACCTACTACTTGATTCTGTTCTCCGGTTACCTCAAAATAACTTTAGTGAAAATTACGAAAGTAATTTGAGTTTAATTTAAAAACGTTTTAAGACTAACGCTTGAAAATTTTATGCTGAGCAGAAAAAAGCGTGTAGGGGCTAGCGGGTAAACAAAAAATGTAAAACGCTTACTAATTAGCCATGTTTTTCAAGCGTTTTTTAGTTAAAACCTTAACAACATACGGTGAACGAGGACTTTGGGCAAAAATTTATAGGCTGGAAAAAACCCCGCTTCAAAATCTACAAGATTAAGCTAAACCGATTTCAAACGCTTAAGTAGTTCCGGAGTTATAGCGTTTTTGCTTAAAGCTTTACGCGAAATTCACCTACTACTTGATTCTGTTCTCCGGATACCTCAAAATAACTTTAGTGAAAATTACGAAAGTAATTTGAGTTTAATTTAAAAACGTTTTAAGATTAACGCTTGAAAATTTTATGCTGAGCAGAAAAAAGCGTGTAGGGGGTAGCGGGTAAACAAAAAATGTAAAACGCTTACTAATTAGCCATGTTTTTCAAGCGTTTTTTAGATAAAAAGCTTAACAACATACGGTGAGCGAGGACTTTGGGCAAAAATTGATAGGCTGGAAAAACCCCAGCTTCAAAATCTACAAGATAAAGCTAAACCGATTTCAAACGCTTAAGTAGTTCCGGAGTTATAGCGTTTTTGCTTAAAGCTTTACGCGAAATTCACCTACTTCTTGATTCTGTTCTCCGGTTACCTCAAAATAACTTTAGTGAAAATTACGAAAGTAATTTGAGTTTAATTTAAAAACGTTTTAAGATTAACGCTTGAAAATTTTATGCTGAGCAGAAAAAAGCGTGTAGGGGGTAGCGGGTAAACAAAAAATGTAAAACGCTTACTAATTAGCCATGTTTTTCAAGCGTTTTTTAGATAAAAAGCTTAACAACATACGGTGAGCGAGGACTTTGGGCAAAAATTGATAGGCTGGAAAAACCCCAGCTTCAAAATCTACAAGATAAAGCTAAACCGATTTCAAACGCTTAAGTAGTTCCGGAGTTATAGCGTTTTTGCTTAAAGCTTTACGCGAAATTCACCTACTACTTGATTCTGTTCTCCGGTTACCTCAAAATAACTTTAGTGAAAATTACGAAAGTAATTTGAGTTAAATTTAAAAACGCTTTGAGATTAACGCTTGAAAATTTTATGCTGAGCAGAAAAAAGCGTGTAGGGGGTAGCGGGTAAAAAAAAAAATGTAAAACGCTTACTAATTAGCCATGTTTTTCAAGCGTTTTTTAGATAAAAAGCTTAACAACATACGGTGAGCGAGGACTTTGGGCAAAAATTGATAGGCTGGAAAAACCCCAGCTTCAAAATCTACAAGATAAAGCTAAACCGATTTCAAACGCTTAAGTCGTTCCGGAGTTATAGCGTTTTTGCTTAAAGCTTTACGCGAAATTCACCTACTACTTGATTCTGTTCTCCGGTTACCTCAAAATAACTTTAGTGAAAATTACGAAAGTAATTTGAGTTTAATTTAAAAACGTTTTAAGATTAACGCTTGAAAATTTTATGCTGAGCAGAAAAAAGCGTGTAGGGGGTAGCGGGTAAACAAAAAATGTAAAACGCTTACTAATTAGCCATGTTTTTCAAGCGTTTTTTAGATAAAAAGCTTAACAACATACGGTGAGCGAGGACTTTGGGCAAAAATTGATAGGCTGGAAAAACCCCAGCTTCAAAATCTACAAGATAAAGCTAAACCGATTTCAAACGCTTAAGTAGTTCCGGAGTTATAGCGTTTTTGCTTAAAGCTTTACGCGAAATTCACCTACTACTTGATTCTGTTCTCCGGTTACCTCAAAATAACTTTAGTGAAAATTACGAAAGTAATTTGAGTTAAATTTAAAAACGCTTTGAGATTAACGCTTGAAAATTTTATGCTGAGCAGAAAAAAGCGTGTAGGGGGTAGCGGGTAAAAAAAAATGTAAAACGCTTACTAATTAGCCATGTTTTTTAAGCGTTTTTTAGATAAAAAGCTTAACAACATACGGTGAGCGAGGACTTTGGGCAAAAATTGATAGGCTGGAAAACCCCAGCTTCAAAATCTACAAGATAAAGCTAAACCGATTTCAAACGCTTAAGTAGTTCCGGAGTTAAAGCGTTTTTGCTTAAAGCTTTACGCGAAATTCACCTACTACTTGATTCTGTTCTCCGGTAACCTCAAAATAACTTTAGTGAAAATTACGAAAGTAATTTGAGTTTAATTTAAAAACGTTTTAAGATTAACGCTTGAAAATTTTATGCTGAGCAGAAAAAAGCGTGTAGGGGGTAGCGGGTAAAAAAAAAAATGTAAAACGCTTACTAATTAGCCATGTTTTTCAAGCGTTTTTTAGATAAAAAGCTTAACAACATACGGTGAGCGAGGACTTTGGGCAAAAATTGATAGGCTGGAAAAACCCCAGCTTCAAAATCTACAAGATAAAGCTAAACCGATTTCAAACGCTTAAGTAGTTCCGGAGTTATAGCGTTTTTGCTTAAAGCTTTACGCGAAATTCACCTACTACTTGATTCTGTTCTCCGGTTACCTCAAAATAACTTTAGTGAAAATTACGAAAGTAATTTGAGTTAAATTTAAAAACGCTTTGAGATTAACGCTTGAAAATTTTATGCTGAGCAGAAAAAAGCGTGTAGGGGGTAGCGGGTAAAAAAAAAAATGTAAAACGCTTACTAATTAGCCATGTTTTTCAAGCGTTTTTTAGATAAAAAGCTTAACAACATACGGTGAGCGAGGACTTTGGGCAAAAATTGATAGGCTGGAAAAACCCCAGCTTCAAAATCTACAAGATAAAGCTAAACCGATTTCAAACGCTTAAGTCGTTCCGGAGTTATAGCGTTTTTGCTTAAAGCTTTACGCGAAATTCACCTACTACTTGATTCTGTTCTCCGGTTACCTCAAAATAACTTTAGTGAAAATTACGAAAGTAATTTGAGTTAAATTTAAAAACGCTTTGAGATTAACGCTTGAAAATTTTATGCTGAGCAGAAAAAAGCGTGTAGGGGGTAGCGGGTAAAAAAAAAAATGTAAAACGCTTACTAATTAGCCATGTTTTTCAAGCGTTTTTTAGATAAAAAGCTTAACAACATACGGTGAGCGAGGACTTTGGGCAAAAATTGATAGGCTGGAAAAACCCCAGCTTCAAAATCTACAAGATAAAGCTAAACCGATTTCAAACGCTTAAGTCGTTCCGGAGTTATAGCGTTTTTGCTTAAAGCTTTACGCGAAATTCACCTACTACTTGATTCTGTTCTCCGGTTACCTCAAAATAACTTTAGTGAAAATTACGAAAGTAATTTGAGTTTAATTTAAAAACGTTTTAAGATTAACGCTTGAAAATTTTATGCTGAGCAGAAAAAAGCGTGTAGGGGGTAGCGGGTAAACAAAAAATGTAAAACGCTTACTAATTAGCCATGTTTTTCAAGCGTTTTTTAGATAAAAAGCTTAACAACATACGGTGAGCGAGGACTTTGGGCAAAAATTGATAGGCTGGAAAAACCCCAGCTTCAAAATCTACAAGATAAAGCTAAACCGATTTCAAACGCTTAAGTAGTTCCGGAGTTATAGCGTTTTTGCTTAAAGCTTTACGCGAAATTCACCTACTACTTGATTCTGTTCTCCGGTTACCTCAAAATAACTTTAGTGAAAATTACGAAAGTAATTTGAGTTAAATTTAAAAACGCTTTGAGATTAACGCTTGAAAATTTTATGCTGAGCAGAAAAAAGCGTGTAGGGGGTAGCGGGTAAAAAAAAATGTAAAACGCTTACTAATTAGCCATGTTTTTTAAGCGTTTTTTAGATAAAAAGCTTAACAACATACGGTGAGCGAGGACTTTGGGCAAAAATTGATAGGCTGGAAAACCCCAGCTTCAAAATCTACAAGATAAAGCTAAACCGATTTCAAACGCTTAAGTAGTTCCGGAGTTAAAGCGTTTTTGCTTAAAGCTTTACGCGAAATTCACCTACTACTTGATTCTGTTCTCCGGTAACCTCAAAATAACTTTAGTGAAAATTACGAAAGTAATTTGAGTTTAATTTAAAAACGTTTTAAGATTAACGCTTGAAAATTTTATGCTGAGCAGAAAAAAGCGTGTAGGGGGTAGCGGGTAAACAAAAAATGTAAAACGCTTACTAATTAGCCATGTTTTTCAAGCGTTTTTTAGATAAAAAGCTTAACAACATACGGTGAGCGAGGACTTTGGGCAAAAATTGATAGGCTGGAAAAACCCCAGCTTCAAAATCTACAAGATAAAGCTAAACCGATTTCAAACGCTTAAGTAGTTCCGGAGTTATAGCGTTTTTGCTTAAAGCTTTACGCGAAATTCACCTACTACTTGATTCTGTTCTCCGGTTACCTCAAAATAACTTTAGTGAAAATTACGAAAGTAATTTGAGTTAAATTTAAAAACGCTTTGAGATTAACGCTTGAAAATTTTATGCTGAGCAGAAAAAAGCGTGTAGGGGGTAGCGGGTAAAAAAAAAAATGTAAAACGCTTACTAATTAGCCATGTTTTTCAAGCGTTTTTTAGATAAAAAGCTTAACAACATACGGTGAGCGAGGACTTTGGGCAAAAATTGATAGGCTGGAAAAACCCCAGCTTCAAAATCTACAAGATAAAGCTAAACCGATTTCAAACGCTTAAGTCGTTCCGGAGTTATAGCGTTTTTGCTTAAAGCTTTACGCGAAATTCACCTACTACTTGATTCTGTTCTCCGGTTACCTCAAAATAACTTTAGTGAAAATTACGAAAGTAATTTGAGTTAAATTTAAAAACGCTTTGAGATTAACGCTTGAAAATTTTATGCTGAGCAGAAAAAAGCGTGTAGGGGGTAGCGGGTAAAAAAAAAAATGTAAAACGCTTACTAATTAGCCATGTTTTTCAAGCGTTTTTTAGATAAAAAGCTTAACAACATACGGTGAGCGAGGACTTTGGGCAAAAATTGATAGGCTGGAAAAACCCCAGCTTCAAAATCTACAAGATAAAGCTAAACCGATTTCAAACGCTTAAGTCGTTCCGGAGTTATAGCGTTTTTGCTTAAAGCTTTACGCGAAATTCACCTACTACTTGATTCTGTTCTCCGGTTACCTCAAAATAACTTTAGTGAAAATTACGAAAGTAATTTGAGTTTAATTTAAAAACGTTTTAAGATTAACGCTTGAAAATTTTATGCTGAGCAGAAAAAAGCGTGTAGGGGGTAGCGGGTAAACAAAAAATGTAAAACGCTTACTAATTAGCCATGTTTTTCAAGCGTTTTTTAGATAAAAAGCTTAACAACATACGGTGAGCGAGGACTTTGGGCAAAAATTGATAGGCTGGAAAAACCCCAGCTTCAAAATCTACAAGATAAAGCTAAACCGATTTCAAACGCTTAAGTAGTTCCGGAGTTATAGCGTTTTTGCTTAAAGCTTTACGCGAAATTCACCTACTACTTGATTCTGTTCTCCGGTTACCTCAAAATAACTTTAGTGAAAATTACGAAAGTAATTTGAGTTAAATTTAAAAACGCTTTGAGATTAACGCTTGAAAATTTTATGCTGAGCAGAAAAAAGCGTGTAGGGGGTAGCGGGTAAAAAAAAATGTAAAACGCTTACTAATTAGCCATGTTTTTTAAGCGTTTTTTAGATAAAAAGCTTAACAACATACGGTGAGCGAGGACTTTGGGCAAAAATTGATAGGCTGGAAAACCCCAGCTTCAAAATCTACAAGATAAAGCTAAACCGATTTCAAACGCTTAAGTAGTTCCGGAGTTAAAGCGTTTTTGCTTAAAGCTTTACGCGAAATTCACCTACTACTTGATTCTGTTCTCCGGTAACCTCAAAATAACTTTAGTGAAAATTACGAAAGTAATTTGAGTTTAATTTAAAAACGTTTTAAGATTAACGCTTGAAAATTTTATGCTGAGCAGAAAAAAGCGTGTAGGGGGTAGCGGGTAAACAAAAAATGTAAAACGCTTACTAATTAGCCATGTTTTTCAAGCGTTTTTTAGATAAAAAGCTTAACAACATACGGTGAGCGAGGACTTTGGGCAAAAATTGATAGGCTGGAAAAACCCCAGCTTCAAAATCTACAAGATAAAGCTAAACCGATTTCAAACGCTTAAGTAGTTCCGGAGTTATAGCGTTTTTGCTTAAAGCTTTACGCGAAATTCACCTACTACTTGATTCTGTTCTCCGGTTACCTCAAAATAACTTTAGTGAAAATTACGAAAGTAATTTGAGTTAAATTTAAAAACGCTTTGAGATTAACGCTTGAAAATTTTATGATGAGCAGAAAAAAGCGTGTAGGGGGTAGCGGGTAAAAAAAAAATGTAAAACGCTTACTAATTAGCCATGTTTTTCAAGCGTTTTTTAGATAAAAAGCTTAACAACATACGGTGAGCGAGGACTTTGGGCAAAAATTGATAGGCTGGAAAACCCCAGCTTCAAAATCTACAAGATAAAGCTAAACCGATTTCAAACGCTTAAATAGTTCCGGAGTTATAGCGTTTTTGCTTAAAGCTTTACGCGAAATTCACCTACTACTTGATTCTGTTCTCCGGTTACCTCAAAATAACTTTAGTGAAAATTACGAAAGTAATTTGAGTTTAATTTAAAAACGTTTTAAGATTAACGCTTGAAAATTTTATGCTGAGCAGAAAAAAGCGTGTAGGGGCTAGCGGGTAAACAAAAAATGTAAAACGCTTACTAATTAGCCATGTTTTTCAAGCGTTTTTTAGTTAAAACCTTAACAACATACGGTGAACGAGGACTTTGGGCAAAAATTTATAGGCTGGAAAAAACCCCGCTTCAAAATCTACAAGATTAAGCTAAACCGATTTCAAACGCTTAAGTAGTTCCGCAGTTATAGCGTTTTTGCTTAAAGCTTTACGCGAAATTCACCTACTACTTGATTCTGTTCTCCGGATACCTCAAAATAACTTTAGTGAAAATTACGAAAGTAATTTGAGTTTAATTTAAAAACGTTTTAAGATTAACGCTTGAAAATTTTATGCTGAGCAGAAAAAAGCGTGTAGGGGGTAGCGGGTAAACAAAAAATGTAAAACGCTTACTAATTAGCCATGTTTTTCAAGCGTTTTTTAGATAAAAAGCTTAACAACATACGGTGAGCGAGGACTTTGGGCAAAAATTGATAGGCTGGAAAAACCCCAGCTTCAAAATCTACAAGATAAAGCTAAACCGATTTCAAACGCTTAAGTAGTTCCGGAGTTATAGCGTTTTTGCTTAAAGCTTTACGCGAAATTCACCTACTTCTTGATTCTGTTCTCCGGTTACCTCAAAATAACTTTAGTGAAAATTACGAAAGTAATTTGAGTTTAATTTAAAAACGTTTTAAGATTAACGCTTGAAAATTTTATGCTGAGCAGAAAAAAGCGTGTAGGGGGTAGCGGGTAAACAAAAAATGTAAAACGCTTACTAATTAGCCATGTTTTTCAAGCGTTTTTTAGATAAAAAGCTTAACAACATACGGTGAGCGAGGACTTTGGGCAAAAATTGATAGGCTGGAAAAACCCCAGCTTCAAAATCTACAAGATAAAGCTAAACCGATTTCAAACGCTTAAGTAGTTCCGGAGTTATAGCGTTTTTGCTTAAAGCTTTACGCGAAATTCACCTACTACTTGATTCTGTTCTCCGGTTACCTCAAAATAACTTTAGTGAAAATTACGAAAGTAATTTGAGTTTAATTTAAAAACGTTTTAAGATTAACGCTTGAAAATTTTATGCTGAGCAGAAAAAAGCGTGTAGGGGGTAGCGGGTAAACAAAAAATGTAAAACGCTTACTAATTAGCCATGTTTTTCAAGCGTTTTTTAGATAAAAAGCTTAACAACATACGGTGAGCGAGGACTTTGGGCAAAAATTTATAGGCTGGAAAAACCCCAGCTTCAAAATCTACAAGATAAAGCTAAACCGATTTCAAACGCTTAAGTAGTTCCGGAGTTATAGCGTTTTTGCTTAAAGCTTTACGCGAAATTCACCTACTACTTGATTCTGTTCTCCGGTTACCTCAAAATAACTTTAGTGAAAATTACGAAAGTAATTTGAGTTTAATTTAAAAACGTTTTAAGATTAACGCTTGAAAATTTTATGCTGAGCAGAAAAAAGCGTGTAGGGGGTAGCGGGTAAACAAAAAATGTAAAACGCTTACTAATTAGCCATGTTTTTCAAGCGTTTTTTAGATAAAAAGCTTAACAACATACGGTGAGCGAGGACTTTGGGCAAAAATTGATAGGCTGGAAAAACCCCAGCTTCAAAATCTACAAGATAAAGCTAAACCGATTTCAAACGCTTAAGTAGTTCCGGAGTTATAGCGTTTTTGCTTAAAGCTTTACGCGAAATTCACCTACTACTTGATTCTGTTCTCCGGTTACCTCAAAATAACTTTAGTGAAAATTACGAAAGTAATTTGAGTTTAATTTAAAAACGTTTTAAGATTAACGCTTGAAAATTTTATGCTGAGCAGAAAAAAGCGTGTAGGGGGTAGCGGGTAAACAAAAAATGTAAAACGCTTACTAATTAGCCATGTTTTTCAAGCGTTTTTTAGATAAAAAGCTTAACAACATACGGTGAGCGAGGACTTTGGGCAAAAATTGATAGGCTGGAAAAACCCCAGCTTCAAAATCTACAAGATAAAGCTAAACCGATTTCAAACGCTTAAGTAGTTCCGGAGTTATAGCGTTTTTGCTTAAAGCTTTACGCGAAATTCACCTACTTCTTGATTCTGTTCTCCGGTTACCTCAAAATAACTTTAGTGAAAATTACGAAAGTAATTTGAGTTTAATTTAAAAACGTTTTAAGATTAACGCTTGAAAATTTTATGCTGAGCAGAAAAAAGCGTGTAGGGGGTAGCGGGTAAACAAAAAATGTAAAACGCTTACTAATTAGCCATGTTTTTCAAGCGTTTTTTAGATAAAAAGCTTAACAACATACGGTGAGCGAGGACTTTGGGCAAAAATTGATAGGCTGGAAAAACCCCAGCTTCAAAATCTACAAGATAAAGCTAAACCGATTTCAAACGCTTAAGTAGTTCCGGAGTTATAGCGTTTTTGCTTAAAGCTTTACGCGAAATTCACCTACTACTTGATTCTGTTCTCCGGTTACCTCAAAATAACTTTAGTGAAAATTACGAAAGTAATTTGAGTTTAATTTAAAAACGTTTTAAGATTAACGCTTGAAAATTTTATGCTGAGCAGAAAAAAGCGTGTAGGGGGTAGCGGGTAAACAAAAAATGTAAAACGCTTACTAATTAGCCATGTTTTTCAAGCGTTTTTTAGATAAAAAGCTTAACAACATACGGTGAGCGAGGACTTTGGGCAAAAATTGATAGGCTGGAAAACCCCAGCTTCAAAATCTAAAAGATAAAGCTAAACCGATTTCAAACGCTTAAGTAGTTCCGGAGTTATAGCGTTTTTGCTTAAAGCTTTACGCGAAATTCACCTACTACTTGATTCTGTTCTCCGGTTACCTCAAAATAACTTTAGTGAAAATTACGAAAGTAATTTGAGTTTAATTTAAAAACGTTTTAAGATTAACGCTTGAAAATTTTATGCTGAGCAGAAAAAAGCGTGTAGGGGGTAGCGGGTAAACAAAAAATGTAAAACGCTTACTAATTAGCCATGTTTTTCAAGCGTTTTTTAGATAAAAAGCTTAACAACATACGGTGAGCGAGGACTTTGGGCAAAAATTTATAGGCTGGAAAAACCCCAGCTTCAAAATCTACAAGATAAAGCTAAACCGATTTCAAACGCTTAAGTAGTTCCGGAGTTATAGCGTTTTTGCTTAAAGCTTTACGCGAAATTCACCTACTACTTGATTCTGTTCTCCGGTTACCTCAAAATAACTTTAGTGAAAATTACGAAAGTAATTTGAGTTTAATTTAAAAACGTTTTAAGATTAACGCTTGAAAATTTTATGCTGAGCAGAAAAAAGCGTGTAGGGGGTAGCGGGTAAACAAAAAATGTAAAACGCTTACTAATTAGCCATGTTTTTCAAGCGTTTTTTAGATAAAAAGCTTAACAACATACGGTGAGCGAGGACTTTGGGCAAAAATTTATAGGCTGGAAAAACCCCAGCTTCAAAATCTACAAGATAAAGCTAAACCGATTTCAAACGCTTAAGTAGTTCCGGAGTTATAGCGTTTTTGCTTAAAGCTTTACGCGAAATTCACCTACTACTTGATTCTGTTCTCCGGTTACCTCAAAATAACTTTAGTGAAAATTACGAAAGTAATTTGAGTTTAATTTAAAAACGTTTTAAGATTAACGCTTGAAAATTTTATGCTGAGCAGAAAAAAGCGTGTAGGGGGTAGCGGGTAAACAAAAAATGTAAAACGCTTACTAATTAGCCATGTTTTTCAAGCGTTTTTTAGATAAAAAGCTTAACAACATACGGTGAGCGAGGACTTTGGGCAAAAATTGATAGGCTGGAAAAACCCCAGCTTCAAAATCTACAAGATAAAGCTAAACCGATGTCAAACGCTTAAGTAGTTCCGGAGTTATAGCGTTTTTGCTTAAAGCTTTACGCGAAATTCACCTACTACTTGATTCTGTTCTCCGGTTACCTCAAAATAACTTTAGTGAAAATTACGAAAGTAATTTGAGTTTAATTTAAAAACGTTTTAAGATTAACGCTTGAAAATTTTATGCTGAGCAGAAAAAAGCGTGTAGGGGGTAGCGGGTAAACAAAAAATGTAAAACGCTTACTAATTAGCCATGTTTTTCAAGCGTTTTTTAGATAAAAAGCTTAACAACATACGGTGAGCGAGGACTTTGGGCAAAAATTGATAGGCTGGAAAAACCCCAGCTTCAAAATCTACAAGATAAAGCTAAACCGATTTCAAACGCTTAAGTCGTTCCGGAGTTATAGCGTTTTTGCTTAAAGCTTTACGCGAAATTCACCTACTACTTGATTCTGTTCTCCGGTTACCTCAAAATAACTTTAGTGAAAATTACGAAAGTAATTTGAGTTTAATTTAAAAACGTTTTAAGATTAACGCTTGAAAATTTTATGCTGAGCAGAAAAAAGCGTGTAGGGGGTAGCGGGTAAACAAAAAATGTAAAACGCTTACTAATTAGCCATGTTTTTCAAGCGTTTTTTAGATAAAAAGCTTAACAACATACGGTGAGCGAGGACTTTGGGCAAAAATTGATAGGCTGGAAAAACCCCAGCTTCAAAATCTACAAGATAAAGCTAAACCGATGTCAAACGCTTAAGTAGTTCCGGAGTTATAGCGTTTTTGCTTAAAGCTTTACGCGAAATTCACCTACTACTTGATTCTGTTCTCCGGTTACCTCAAAATAACTTTAGTGAAAATTACGAAAGTAATTTGAGTTTAATTTAAAAACGTTTTAAGATTAACGCTTGAAAATTTTATGCTGAGCAGAAAAAAGCGTGTAGGGGGTAGCGGGTAAACAAAAAATGTAAAACGCTTACTAATTAGCCATGTTTTTCAAGCGTTTTTTAGATAAAAAGCTTAACAACATACGGTGAGCGAGGACTTTGGGCAAAAATTGATAGGCTGGAAAAACCCCAGCTTCAAAATCTACAAGATAAAGCTAAACCGATTTCAAACGCTTAAGTAGTTCCGGAGTTATAGCGTTTTTGCTTAAAGCTTTACGCGAAATTCACCTACTTCTTGATTCTGTTCTCCGGTTACCTCAAAATAACTTTAGTGAAAATTACGAAAGTAATTTGAGTTTAATTTAAAAACGTTTTAAGATTAACGCTTGAAAATTTTATGCTGAGCAGAAAAAAGCGTGTAGGGGGTAGCGGGTAAACAAAAAATGTAAAACGCTTACTAATTAGCCATGTTTTTCAAGCGTTTTTTAGATAAAAAGCTTAACAACATACGGTGAGCGAGGACTTTGGGCAAAAATTTATAGGCTGGAAAAACCCCAGCTTCAAAATCTACAAGATAAAGCTAAACCGATTTCAAACGCTTAAGTAGTTCCGGAGTTATAGCGTTTTTGCTTAAAGCTTTACGCGAAATTCACCTACTACTTGATTCTGTTCTCCGGTTACCTCAAAATAACTTTAGTGAAAATTTCGAAAGTAATTTGAGTTTAATTTAAAAACGTTTTAAGATTAACGCTTGAAAATTTTATGCTGAGCAGAAAAAAGCGTGTAGGGGGTAGCGGGTAAACAAAAAATGTAAAACGCTTACTAATTAGCCATGTTTTTCAAGCGTTTTTTAGATAAAAAGCTTAACAACATACGGTGAGCGAGGACTTTGGGCAAAAATTGATAGGCTGGAAAAACCCCAGCTTCAAAATCTACAAGATAAAGCTAAACCGATTTCAAACGCTTAAGTAGTTCCGGAGTTATAGCGTTTTTGCTTAAAGCTTTACGCGAAATTCACCTACTACTTGATTCTGTTCTCCGGTTACCTCAAAATAACTTTAGTGAAAATTACGAAAGTAATTTGAGTTAAATTTAAAAACGCTTTGAGATTAGCGCTTGAAAATTTTATGCTGAGCAGAAAAAAGCGTGTAGGGGGTAGCGGGTAAAAAAAAAAATGTAAAACGCTTACTAATTAGCCATGTTTTTCAAGCGTTTTTTAGATAAAAAGCTTAACAACATACGGTGAGCGAGGACTTTGGGCAAAAATTGATAGGCTGGAAAAACCCCAGCTTCAAAATCTACAAGATAAAGCTAAACCGATTTCAAACGCTTAAGTCGTTCCGGAGTTATAGCGTTTTTGCTTAAAGCTTTACGCGAAATTCACCTACTACTTGATTCTGTTCTCCGGTTACCTCAAAATAACTTTAGTGAAAATTACGAAAGTAATTTGAGTTTAATTTAAAAACGTTTTAAGATTAACGCTTGAAAATTTTATGCTGAGCAGAAAAAAGCGTGTAGGGGGTAGCGGGTAAACAAAAAATGTAAAACGCTTACTAATTAGCCATGTTTTTCAAGCGTTTTTTAGATGAAAAGCTTAACAACATACGGTGAGCGAGGACTTTGGGCAAAAATTGATAGGCTGGAAAAACCCCAGCTTCAAAATCTACAAGATAAAGCTAAACCGATTTCAAACGCTTAAGTAGTTCCGGAGTTATAGCGTTTTTGCTTAAAGCTTTACGCGAAATTCACCTACTACTTGATTCTGTTCTCCGGTTACCTCAAAATAACTTTAGTGAAAATTACGAAAGTAATTTGAGTTTAATTTAAAAACGTTTTAAGATTAACGCTTGAAAATTTTATGCTGAGCAGAAAAAAGCGTGTAGGGGGTAGCGGGTAAACAAAAAATGTAAAACGCTTACTAATTAGCCATGTTTTTCAAGCGTTTTTTAGATAAAAAGCTTAACAACATACGGTGAGCGAGGACTTTGGGCAAAAATTGATAGGCTGGAAAAACCCCAGCTTCAAAATCTACAAGATAAAGCTAAACCGATTTCAAACGCTTAAGTAGTTCCGGAGTTATAGCGTTTTTGCTTAAAGCTTTACGCGAAATTCACCTACTACTTGATTCTGTTCTCCGGTTACCTCAACATAACTTTAGTGAAAATTACGAAAGTAATTTGAGTTAAATTTAAAAACGCTTTGAGATTAACGCTTGAAAATTTTATGCTGAGCAGAAAAAAGCGTGTAGGGGGTAGCGGGTAAAAAAAAAATGTAAAACGCTTACTAATTAGCCATGTTTTTCAAGCGTTTTTTAGATAAAAAGCTTAACAACATACGGTGAGCGAGGACTTTGGGCAAAAATTGATAGGCTGGAAAACCCCAGCTTCAAAATCTACAAGATAAAGCTAAACCGATTTCAAACGCTTAAGTAGTTCCGGAGTTATAGCGTTTTTGCTTAAAGCTTTACGCGAAATTCACCTACTACTTGATTCTGTTCTCCGGTTACCTCAAAATAACTTTGTGAAAATTACGAAAGTAATTTGAGTTTAATTTAAAAACGTTTTAAGATTAACGCTTGAAAATTTTATGCTGAGCAGAAAAAAGCGTGTAGGGGGTAGCGGGTAAACAAAACATGTAAAACGCTTACTAATTAGCCATGTTTTTCAAGCGTTTTTTAGATAAAAAGCTTAACAACATACGGTGAGCGAGGACTTTGGGCAAAAATTGATAGGCTGGAAAAACCCCAGCTTCAAAATCTACAAGATAAAGCTAAACCGATTTCAAACGCTTAAGTAGTTCCGGAGTTATAGCGTTTTTGCTTAAAGCTTTACGCGAAATTCACCTACTACTTGATTCTGTTCTCCGGTTACCTCAAAATAACTTTAGTGAAAATTACGAAAGTAATTTGAGTTAAATTTAAAAACGCTTTGAGATTAACGCTTGAAAATTTTATGCTGAGCAGAAAAAAGCGTGTAGGGGGTAGCGGGTAAAAAAAAAATGTAAAACGCTTACTAATTAGCCATGTTTTTCAAGCGTTTTTTAGATAAAAAGCTTAACAACATACGGTGAGCGAGGATTTTGGGCAAAAATTGATAGGCTGGAAAACCCCAGCTTCAAAATCTACAAGATAAAGCTAAACCGATTTCAAACGCTTAAATAGTTCCGGAGTTATAGCGTTTTTGCTTAAAGCTTTACGCGAAATTCACCTACTACTTGATTCTGTTCTCCGGTTACCTCAAAATAACTTTAGTGAAAATTACGAAAGTAATTTGAGTTTAATTTAAAAACGTTTTAAGATTAACGCTTGAAAATTTTATGCTGAGCAGAAAAAAGCGTGTAGGGGCTAGCGGGTAAACAAAAAATGTAAAACGCTTACTAATTAGCCATGTTTTTCAAGCGTTTTTTAGATAAAAAGCTTAACAACATACGGTGAGCGAGGACTTTGGGCAAAAATTGATAGGCTGGAAAAACCCCAGCTTCAAAATCTACAAGATAAAGCTAAACCGATTTCAAACGCTTAAGTAGTTCCGGAGTTATAGCGTTTTTGCTTAAAGCTTTACGCGAAATTCACCTACTTCTTGATTCTGTTCTCCGGTTACCTCAAAATAACTTTAGTGAAAATTACGAAAGTAATTTGAGTTTAATTTAAAAACGTTTTAAGATTAACGCTTGAAAATTTTATGCTGAGCAGAAAAAAGCGTGTAGGGGGTAGCGGGTAAACAAAAAAATGTAAAACGCTTACTAATTAGCCATGTTTTTCAAGCGTTTTTTAGATAAAAAGCTTAACAACATACGGTGAGCGAGGACTTTGGGCAAAAATTGATAGGCTGGAAAAACCCCAGCTTCAAAATCTACAAGATAAAGCTAAACCGATTTCAAACGCTTAAGTAGTTCCGGAGTTATAGCGTTTTTGCTTAAAGCTTTACGCGAAATTCACCTACTACTTGATTCTGTTCTCCGGTTACCTCAAAATAACTTTAGTGAAAATTACGAAAGTAATTTGAGTTTAATTTAAAAACGTTTTAAGATTAACGCTTGAAAATTTTATGCTGAGCAGAAAAAAGCGTGTAGGGGGTAGCGGGTAAACAAAAAATGTAAAACGCTTACTAATTAGCCATGTTTTTCAAGCGTTTTTTAGATAAAAAGCTTAACAACATACGGTGAGCGAGGACTTTGGGCAAAAATTGATAGGCTGGAAAAACCCCAGCTTCAAAATCTACAAGATAAAGCTAAACCGATTTCAAACGCTTAAGTAGTTCCGGAGTTATAGCGTTTTTGCTTAAAGCTTTACGCGAAATTCACCTACTACTTGATTCTGTTCTCCGGTTACCTCAAAATAACTTTAGTGAAAATTACGAAAGTAATTTGAGTTAAATTTAAAAACGCTTTGAGATTAACGCTTGAAAATTTTATGCTGAGCAGAAAAAAGCGTGTAGGGGGTAGCGGGTAAAAAAAAAATGTAAAACGCTTACTAATTAGCCATGTTTTTCAAGCGTTTTTTAGATAAAAAGCTTAACAACATACGGTGAGCGAGGACTTTGGGCAAAAATTGATAGGCTGGAAAACCCCAGCTTCAAAATCTACAAGATAAAGCTAAACCGATTTCAAACGCTTAAGTAGTTCCGGAGTTATAGCGTTTTTGCTTAAAGCTTTACGCGAAATTCACCTACTACTTGATTCTGTTCTCCGGTTACCTCAAAATAACTTTAGTGAAAATTACGAAAGTAATTTGAGTTTAATTTAAAAACGTTTTAAGATTAACGCTTGAAAATTTTATGCTGAGCAGAAAAAAGCGTGTAGGGGGTAGCGGGTAAACAAAAAATGTAAAACGCTTACTAATTAGCCATGTTTTTCAAGCGTTTTTTAGATAAAAAGCTTAACAACATACGGTGAGCGAGGACTTTGGGCAAAAATTGATAGGCTGGAAAAACCCCAGCTTCAAGATCTACAAGATAAAGCTAAACCGATTTCAAACGCTTAAGTAGTTCCGGAGTTATAGCGTTTTTGCTTAAAGCTTTACGCGAAATTCACCTACTACTTGATTCTGTTCTCCGGTTACCTCAAAATAACTTTAGTGAAAATTACGAAAGTAATTTGAGTTAAATTTAAAAACGCTTTGAGATTAACGCTTGAAAATTTTATGCTGAGCAGAAAAAAGCGTGTAGGGGGTAGCGGGTAAAAAAAAAATGTAAAACGCTTACTAATTAGCCATGTTTTTCAAGCGTTTTTTAGATAAAAAGCTTAACAACATACGGTGAGCGAGGACTTTGGGCAAAAATTGATAGGCTGGAAAACCCCAGCTTCAAAATCTACAAGATAAAGCTAAACCGATTTCAAACGCTTAAATAGTTCCGGAGTTATAGCGTTTTTGCTTAAAGCTTTACGCGAAATTCACCTACTACTTGATTCTGTTCTCCGGTTACCTCAAAATAACTTTAGTGAAAATTACGAAAGTAATTTGAGTTTAATTTAAAAACGTTTTAAGATTAACGCTTGAAAATTTTATGCTGAGCAGAAAAAAGCGTGTAGGGGGTAGCGGGTAAACAAAAAATGTAAAACGCTTACTAATTAGCCATGTTTTTCAAGCGTTTTTTAGATAAAAAGCTTAACAACATACGGTGAGCGAGGACTTTGGGCAAAAATTTATAGGCTGGAAAAACCCCAGCTTCAAAATCTACAAGATAAAGCTAAACCGATTTCAAACGCTTAAGTAGTTCCGGAGTTATAGCGTTTTTGCTTAAAGCTTTACGCGAAATTCACCTACTACTTGATTCTGTTCTCCGGTTACCTCAAAATAACTTTAGTGAAAATTACGAAAGTAATTTGAGTTTAATTTAAAAACGTTTTAAGATTAACGCTTGAAAATTTTATGCTGAGCAGAAAAAAGCGTGTAGGGGGTAGCGGGTAAACAAAAAATTTAAAACGCTTACTAATTAGCCATGTTTTTCAAGCGTTTTTTAGTTAAAAAGCTTAACAACATACGGTGAGCGAGGACTTTGGGCAAAAATTTATAGGCTGGAAAAACCCCAGCTTCAAAATCTACAAGATAAAGCTAAACCGATTTCAAACGCTTAAGTAGTTCCGGAGTTATAGCGTTTTTGCTTAAAGCTTTACGCGAAATTCACCTACTACTTGATTCTGTTCTCCGGTTACCTCAAAATAACTTTAGTGAAAATTACGAAAGTAATTTGAGTTTAATTTAAAAACGTTTTAAGATTAACGCTTGAAAATTTTATGCTGAGCAGAAAAAAGCGTGTAGGGGGTAGCGGGTAAACAAAAAATGTAAAACGCTTACTAATTAGCCATGTTTTTCAAGCGTTTTTTAGATAAAAAGCTTAACAACATACGGTGAGCGAGGACTTTGGGCAAAAATTGATAGGCTGGAAAAACCCCAGCTTCAAAATCTACAAGATAAAGCTAAACCGATTTCAAACGCTTAAGTAGTTCCGGAGTTATAGCGTTTTTGCTTAAAGCTTTACGCGAAATTCACCTACTACTTGATTCTGTTCTCCGGTTACCTCAAAATAACTTTAGTGAAAATTACGAAAGTAATTTGAGTTAAATTTAAAAACGCTTTGAGATTAACGCTTGAAAATTTTATGCTGAGCAGAAAAAAGCGTGTAGGGGGTAGCGGGTAAAAAAAAAATGTAAAACGCTTACTAATTAGCCATGTTTTTCAAGCGTTTTTTAGATAAAAAGCTTAACAACATACGGTGAGCGAGGACTTTGGGCAAAAATTGATAGGCTGGAAAACCCCAGCTTCAAAATCTACAAGATAAAGCTAAACCGATTTCAAACGCTTAAATAGTTCCGGAGTTATAGCGTTTTTGCTTAAAGCTTTACGCGAAATTCACCTACTACTTGATTCTGTTCTCCGGTTACCTCAAAATAACTTTAGTGAAAATTACGAAAGTAATTTGAGTTTAATTTAAAAACGTTTTAAGATTAACGCTTGAAAATTTTATGCTGAGCAGAAAAAAGCGCGTAGGGGCTAGCGGGTAAACAAAAAATGTAAAACGCTTACTAATTAGCCATGTTTTTCAAGCGTTTTTTAGTTAAAACCTTAACAACATACGGTGAACGAGGACTTTGGGCAAAAATTTATAGGCTGGAAAAAACCCCGCTTCAAAATCTACAAGATTAAGCTAAACCGATTTCAAACGCTTAAGTAGTTCCGGAGTTATAGCGTTTTTGCTTAAAGCTTTACGCGAAATTCACCTACTACTTGATTCTGTTCTCCGGATACCTCAAAATAACTTTAGTGAAAATTACGAAAGTAATTTGAGTTTAATTTAAAAACGTTTTAAGATTAACGCTTGAAAATTTTATGCTGAGCAGAAAAAAGCGTGTAGGGGGTAGCGGGTAAACAAAAAATGTAAAACGCTTACTAATTAGCCATGTTTTTCAAGCGTTTTTTAGATAAAAAGCTTAACAACATACGGTGAGCGAGGACTTTGGGCAAAAATTGATAGGCTGGAAAAACCCCAGCTTCAAAATCTACAAGATAAAGCTAAACCGATTTCAAACGCTTAAGTAGTTCCGGAGTTATAGCGTTTTTGCTTAAAGCTTTACGCGAAATTCACCTACTACTTGATTCTGTTCTCCGGTTACCTCAAAATAACTTTAGTGAAAATTACGAAAGTAATTTGAGTTTAATTTAAAAACGTTTTAAGATTAACGCTTGAAAATTTTATGCTGAGCAGAAAAAAGCGTGTAGGGGGTAGCGGGTAAACAAAAAATGTAAAACGCTTACTAATTAGCCATGTTTTTCAAGCGTTTTTTAGATAAAAAGCTTAACAACATACGGTGAGCGAGGACTTTGGGCAAAAATTGATAGGCTGGAAAAACCCCAGCTTCAAAATCTACAAGATAAAGCTAAACCGATTTCAAACGCTTAAGTAGTTCCGGAGTTATAGCGTTTTTGCTTAAAGCTTTACGCGAAATTCACCTACTACTTGATTCTGTTCTCCGGTTACCTCAAAATAACTTTAGTGAAAATTACGAAAGTAATTTGAGTTTAATTTAAAAACGTTTTAAGATTAACGCTTGAAAATTTTATGCTGAGCAGAAAAAAGCGTGTAGGGGGTAGCGGGTAAACAAAAAATGTAAAACGCTTACTAATTAGCCATGTTTTTCAAGCGTTTTTTAGATAAAAAGCTTAACAACATACGGTGAGCGAGGACTTTGGGCAAAAATTGATAGGCTGGAAAAACCCCAGCTTCAAAATCTACAAGATAAAGCTAAACCGATTTCAAACGCTTAAGTAGTTCCGGAGTTATAGCGTTTTTGCTTAAAGCTTTACGCGAAATTCACCTACTACTTGATTCTGTTCTCCGGTTACCTCAAAATAACTTTAGTGAAAATTACGAAAGTAATTTGAGTTTAATTTAAAAACGTTTTAAGATTAACGCTTGAAAATTTTATGCTGAGCAGAAAAAAGCGTGTAGGGGGTAGCGGGTAAACAAAAAATGTAAAACGCTTACTAATTAGCCATGTTTTTCAAGCGTTTTTTAGATAAAAAGCTTAACAACATACGGTGAGCGAGGACTTTGGGCAAAAATTGATAGGCTGGAAAAACCCCAGCTTCAAAATCTACAAGATAAAGCTAAACCGATTTCAAACGCTTAAGTAGTTCCGGAGTTATAGCGTTTTTGCTTAAAGCTTTACGCGAAATTCACCTACTACTTGATTCTGTTCTCCGGTTACCTCAAAATAACTTTAGTGAAAATTACGAAAGTAATTTGAGTTTAATTTAAAAACGTTTTAAGATTAACGCTTGAAAATTTTATGCTGAGCAGAAAAAAGCGTGTAGGGGGTAGCGGGTAAACAAAAAATGTAAAACGCTTACTAATTAGCCATGTTTTTCAAGCGTTTTTTAGTTAAAAAGCTTAACAACATACGGTGAGCGAGGACTTTGGGCAAAAATTTATAGGCTGGAAAAACCCCAGCTTCAAAATCTACAAGATAAAGCTAAACCGATTTCAAACGCTTAAGTAGTTCCGGAGTTATAGCGTTTTTGCTTAAAGCTTTACGCGAAATTCACCTACTACTTGATTCTGTTCTCCGGTTACCTCAAAATAACTTTAGTGAAAATTACGAAAGTAATTTGAGTTAAATTTAAAAACGCTTTGAGATTAACGCTTGAAAATTTTATGCTGAGCAGAAAAAAGCGTGTAGGGGGTAGCGGGTAAACAAAAAATGTAAAACGCTTACTAATTAGCCATGTTTTTCAAGCATTTTTTAGATAAAAAGCTTAACAACATACGGTGAGCGAGGACTTTGGGCAAAAATTGATAGGCTGGAAAAACCCCAGCTTCAAAATCTACAAGATAAAGCTAAACCGATTTCAAACGCTTAAGTAGTTCTGGAGTTATAGCGTTTTTGCTAAGAGCTTTACTCGAAATTCACCTACTACTTGATTCTGTTCTCCGGTTACCTCAAAATAACTTTAGTGAAAATTACGAAAGTAATTTGAGTTAAATTTAAAAACGCTTTGAGATTAACGCTTGAAAATTTTATGCTGAGCAGAAAAAAGCGTGTAGGGGGTAGCGGGTAAACAAAAAATGTAAAACGCTTACTAATTAGCCATGTTTTTCAAGCATTTTTTAGATAAAAAGCTTAACAACATACGGTGAGCGAGGACTTTGGGCAAAAATTGATAGGCTGGAAAAACCCCAGCTTCAAAATCTACAAGATAAAGCTAAACCGATTTCAAACGCTTAAGTAGTTCTGGAGTTATAGCGTTTTTGCTAAGAGCTTTACTCGAAATTCACCTACTACTTGATTCTGTTCTCCGGTTACCTCAAAATAACTTTAGTGAAAATTACGAAAGTAATTTGAGTTAAATTTAAAAACGCTTTAAGATTAATTAACGCTTGAAAATGTTATGCTGAGCAGAAAAAAGCGTGTAGGGCGTACTAAGCAAACTGCCCGTAAATCGACTGGTGGCAAAGCACCACGCAAACAATTGGCTACTAAGGCTGCACGTAAAAGTGCCCCAGCCACCGGTGGTGTTAAGAAACCTCATCGTTTTCGTCCTGGTACTGTAGCTTTGCGTGAAATTCGCCGTTATCAGAAGAGTACTGAATTGTTAATTCGTAAATTGCCATTCCAACGTTTGGTTCGTGAAATCGCTCAAGATTTCAAGACAGATTTGCGTTTCCAGAGTTCGGCTGTTATGGCTCTTCAAGAAGCCAGTGAAGCTTATTTGGTTGGTCTATTCGAAGATACAAATTTGTGTGCCATTCATGCTAAACGTGTAACCATTATGCCCAAAGATATCCAATTGGCCAGACGTATTCGTGGAGAACGTGCTTAAACTGATGTGACAAAATATAAAAAACTATATAGCAAATCGGTCCTTTTCAGGACCACAAATTTTTTTCAAAAAGAGATTTATATTATTATTTCAAACAAAATTTTTATTTCATAAAAATACGAGCTACAACATTAACAAACCAAACTTAACTTGCAATAAAGATGATTTTTTTTTAGAGAAGAAAAGCACTAAATTTGAGAAGGTACTTATTAAAATTGTGTATTTTATTAAAATATTATAAAAAAAAAAATTCATGAAGATATTTTAGCAATTGTTTTTATATTCAATTTAATTTATTTTTAAATTTTACAAATTATTCAAAGTACAGGATATTTTTCCAAGGGCTATTCTTTAAAAACAAACGCCTTTTACTTATGACATTAGTCATTAAATCAATCTGGGGTTTTTCTGAATTACTATTTAGAAAACAAACGTTCGAATTAAAGTAAGATTTCATTTTTTGTGTTTCTACAATATTATCGTGAATTTTCAAAAGCCCACATTCAATGTTTGGTACGAAATTTTAAACAAAAGAAAAGAAAAAAAAAAAAATTTAAACAAGCATTAAAAATAAAATAAATTAATTTGACATTACATGGGTAAATAATCATCACAACTCTACCTAATGAACTTATGTAAATGGTACTTATTATAAAATGGAATTGCCCAAATATTAATAAAAGAATCTGTGACGTAAATTTTATATTAGTTTTGGCAGAAGAAAATCATTTATCGTATGTACCCAAATACTATTTATGTATTTCACTTTTTTTTTTTTAAATTTCCTCTTAATTAAAATATGTATTATTTATTTCAAATTTCAATAAAAATTGTTTAATAAACAAATGTCCACTCTTTTGAAAAATATTTTGTGGCCCTGAAAAGGGCCTTTTATAATTACAAAAAGGAAAGGAATTCATCGGCGTTAAGTACAATTTAGAAAAATTTACTTGGAGCTGGTGTATTTGGTTACAGCTTTTGTACCTTCACTGACAGCGTGTTTGGCCAATTCACCGGGCAAAAGTAGACGAACAGCAGTTTGAATTTCACGACTGGTTATGGTGGAACGTTTATTGTATTGAGCCAAACGAGATGCTTCAGCGGCAATACGTTCAAAGATGTCATTAACAAAACTGTTCATGATACTCATAGCCTTTGAGGAAATGCCAGTATCAGGATGTACTTGCTTCAATACTTTGTAAATGTAGATGGCATAACTTTCCTTACGCTTGCGTTTTCTAGTCTTATCACCCTTGCTGATATTCTTCTGGGCTTTGCCGGCCTTTTTTGTTGCTTTACCACTGGCTTTAGGAGGCATATTTTAACTTTTTAGATGTTTTCACTTCACAAACACTTTTAACACTGTTTACAAATTATAAATTTCAACGTCAATTGTGCGCCTTATATACATTTTTTCTCACCACTCAGATCTCTGTCTACCTACTTTGTTATGTTTTACACAATCAACCCCTGTGTGCGCAGTTGTCATACCAAAAAAGTATAAATACTCAGTCCAATGGCGAAAATCTCAAACAGTTGTGTGTATTCAGTGCTCAAGTGAAGTGTTTAAGTGAAATATAATAATAAAAAAATAAATATGTCTGGTCGTGGTAAAGGCGGTAAAGTTAAGAGCAAGGCAAAGTCTCGTTCAAATCGTGCTGGTTTGCAATTTCCCGTTGGCCGTATTCATCGTTTATTGCGTAAAGGCAATTATGCTGAACGTGTTGGTGCCGGTGCTCCAGTATATTTAGCTGCCGTTATGGAATATTTGGCCGCTGAAGTTCTCGAATTGGCTGGTAATGCAGCTCGTGACAACAAAAAGACCAGAATTATTCCTCGTCATTTGCAATTGGCCATCCGTAATGATGAAGAATTGAACAAGCTGTTGTCTGGTGTCACCATTGCTCAAGGTGGTGTTTTGCCAAACATTCAAGCTGTACTTTTGCCCAAGAAAACAGAAAAGAAGGCTTAAGTTTTTACTCGAAAATAGAAGAAAAAAAGAAAAATAATATTGTATGACCATCGCATATCATTTGAAAAACAACCAACCGTCCTTTTCAGGGCGACAAATTTGTTTTTAAAAGAGAACAAATATTTTTTCAAACCTAAATTCATATTTTATTTGTTACACAATTTTGTATTTTTACAAAAAAACAAATGTTTTACATATTAACATGCATTTTCAGTAGAAGCAAAACTATTTTTAATTTTACTTTAAGTGCATATTAGAAAGAATTGTTAAGTCAATCGTTTTATTACCAAAAAGTAGACAGCACGAAATTTGCACAGCGGTTAGAAAAAAAAACAAATTAAATTTTTTAAATTTCAAGTGCGATATGCAAATCCTGCTTATTCCTTTTAAAACAATCTTTTTTTTTTGTTTTTTAATTACTGTATACATATTAAAAAGAAATCTATATAAAAAGAAAATATGACTATAGAAAACTAATATTTTATATGTAGCTATTGCTGAAACTAAACATTTTCCATAAAAAAATACCTATAAAACTTAAAAGTATTCTCTTTTTTACATAAATATTGTAGGAATGTATTAAAAACACAGTAGCCTAATCACTCTTCCTTTGAGACAGACAATAAAAACAACAAGGAAACGATCTTGTTGTTATTGCATTTTTCTACGAAGCAAGACTTTGCTTCGTGTGTACCTATGTATGCATGTCGACTAAGGAATTGGTATACACATTTTGTTTTTGCATTATTTGCCATGTTGTCAGATTTCATTTTTTTCCAACGTTTTATTGTGTGTAAATTTGTTTGCGTTTCTTTGTGATTGTATTTGGATTTAATTTTTTTTAATTAGTTATTTTAGCAAATTGGAAATACATACATACATATGTACATTTGTAGGTACCTATTGGACATTTTACGTACACATGTTTTATTTAAAAATTTAAATATTTATGCTTTAAAACGTTAAAGAATTTATTTATTATATAGGTAGAAATTTTACAATTTGGTTCAAAATTTTAATAAAAAAAAATATACATACCTACATACGTACCTACTTATGTGTTTATGTAATTTTAAATTAAAATAAAGAAAAAGTTTTTACACACATTATGTACATACATACATATGTATTTCAATGTCTCCCTTATTTTATGTTTTTATTAAACGTTTTCTTCATTTGCTTGTACCTACATATGTACATATGTACATATGCATGTATGCATATATGTATAGCTATGCACATAAATTTAATTTTCTTAACAGCTGCTTTAAATTTCTTATCAATTTTCACTTAAAAAAAAGACATTCGTTTTATCACTAATCATCCCTTTTACACAAACCAAATCCGTTAATTTCGTTTAGCCATTTAAACATTGGTAAAGTTATTGTTGTTATTATACATACATACATATGTACATACATACGTTCATATGCCGAAGACTCAAAATATGTACAGTCTGTCCGCCTTATATTTGTTTTTATTGTTCTTGTAAAAAACTTATAATGTGAAGTTTATTTCTATATTTAATGTTAATTAGGAAGAAGAAAAAAATTCAATAGAATTAAGAAAAACGAAAAAAAGCTAAAGAAAATTATAAATTCATCAAAAAAAATTATACTATACGAATAAATAAGAAAAATCGACAAAAAAAACATCTTCACAAAGGATTTTCATACAAGAAGTGCTTGAAGAAAAAAAAAAAAAAATCATACAAAATTAAGCCTCACTAATAAAATAGTGTGATTTAAAAATAATTTAAATTCGAAATAAAGCCGAAAATTATAAATTAACAACAAAAATATATATGGTGTAAAAATTATGTAATTTACGTATGACAGAAAATCTATTAACGAAGTTCGTAAATACAAAAAAAAGACAATTTAAAAATTTGCCAAGGCAACCAAAAAAGAAAATTCAATTTTAAATATTCAAAAAATTCGCGTAACAAATATCTGGTACAAAAAATGTATATCCAAAAATGCACCACCTCTTTTTTAAATAACAAATAGCTCTGGTACCAAAAATGCACTACTATCTTTTTTTAAACAACAAATAGCTCTGGTTCCAAACATTTTTATTCAAAAATGCCCTACTATTTTCTTTTTGTTTTTAATAACAAATAGCTCCGACACCATAAATTTTTATTCAAAAATGCCCTACTATTTTCTTTTTTAATAACAAACAGCTCTGACACCATCAATTTTTATTCAAAAATGCCCTACTATTTTCTTTTTGTTTTTTTAATAACAAATAGCTCTGACACCATCAATTTTTATTCAAAAATGCACTATCTCTTTTTTAAACCGTTTTTGTGGTCCTGAAAAGGACCGATTTGTTTTTCGTTCAATTGATTGTTGTTATTGTCTACATCATTATCCGCAAATGAAAATAAATAATTAACCACCGAAACCGTACAATGTACGACCTTGTCTCTTCAAAGCATAAACAACATCCATAGCGGTAACAGTTTTTCTTTTGGCGTGTTCAGTGTAGGTGACGGCATCACGAATAACATTTTCCAAAAATACCTTCAAGACACCACGAGTTTCTTCGTAAATCAGACCAGAAATACGTTTTACACCACCACGACGAGCCAAACGTCTAATAGCTGGTTTAGTAATACCTTGGATATTATCACGCAATACTTTACGATGACGCTTAGCACCACCTTTTCCCAAACCTTTGCCACCTTTACCACGGCCAGTCATTTTAATTCACTTTAATTTTTATTTAACACAAACTTCACAAATGTTCAACAAGAACTAATGATTTTTGTGGCAGCGACAACTCGTATTTATACAAATTTTAACTAAAATTCGAGAGGGAGCAAGAAATATATTACTGCTCGTTTCTGTCTGTGAGCGCTTTTGAAAAAACAACCACCACTGCACAATGAAACATACATACCGCCACTAGTACCATGGCTTGGCAATTTTTCCTATATAAGCCGATCACATTCAGCGCAGCGATATTATTTGTGTTCTAACAGTGTTTCAGTGTGTGTTTTAAATAATAAAATTGACTAAGTGAAAATGGCTCGTACTAAGCAAACTGCCCGTAAATCGACTGGTGGCAAAGCACCACGCAAACAATTGGCTACTAAGGCTGCACGTAAAAGTGCCCCAGCCACCGGTGGTGTTAAGAAACCTCATCGTTTTCGTCCTGGTACAGTAGCTTTGCGTGAAATTCGCCGTTATCAGAAGAGTACTGAATTGTTAATTCGTAAATTGCCATTCCAACGTTTGGTTCGTGAAATCGCTCAAGATTTCAAGACAGATTTGCGTTTCCAGAGTTCGGCTGTTATGGCTCTTCAAGAAGCCAGTGAAGCTTATTTGGTTGGTCTATTCGAAGATACAAATTTGTGTGCCATTCATGCTAAACGTGTAACCATTATGCCCAAAGATATCCAATTGGCCAGACGTATTCGTGGAGAACGTGCTTAAACTGATGTGACAAAATATAAAAAACTATATAGCAAATCGGTCCTTTTCAGGACCACAAATTTTTTTCAAAAAGAGATTTATATTATTATTTCAAACAAAATTTTTATTTCGTAAAAATACGAGCTATAACATTAACAAGCCAAACTTAACTTGCAATAAAGATGATTTTTTTTTAGAGAAGAAACGCACTAAATTTGAGAAGGTACTTATTAAAATTGTGTATTTTATTAAAATATTATAAAAAAAAAATTCATGAAGATATTTTAGCAATTGTTTTTATATTCAATTTAATTTATTTTTAAATTTTACAAATTATTCAAAGTACAGGATATTTTTCCAAGGGCTATTCTTTAAAAACAAACGCCTTTTACTTATGACATTAGTCATTAAATCAATCTGGGGTTTTTCTGAATTACTATTTAGAAAACAAACGTTCGAATTAAAGTAAGATTTCATTTTTTGTGTTTCTACAATATTATCGTGAATTTTCAAAAGCCCACATTCAATGTTTGGTACGAAATTTTAAACAAAAGAAAATAAGGAAAAAAAAAATTAAAACAAGCATCAAAAATAAAATAAATTAATTTAACATTACATGGGTAAATAATCATCACAACTCTCCCTAATGAACTTATGTAAATGGTACTTATTATAAAATGGAATTGCCCAAATATTAATAAAAGAATCTCTGACGTAAATTTTATATTAGTTTTGGCAGAAGAAAATCATTTATCGTATGTACCCAAATACTATTTATGTATTTCACTTTTTTTTTTAAATTTCCTCTTAATTAAAATATGTATTATTTATTTCAAATTTCAATAAAAATTGTTTAATAAACAAATGTCCACTCTTTTGAAAAATATTTTGTGGCCCTGAAAAGGGCCTTTTATAATTACAAAAGGAAAGGAATTCATCGGCGTTAAGTACAATTTAGAAAAATTTACTTGGAGCTGGTGTATTTGGTTACAGCTTTTGTACCTTCACTGACAGCGTGTTTGGCCAATTCACCGGGCAAAAGTAGACGAACAGCAGTTTGAATTTCACGACTGGTTATGGTGGAACGTTTATTGTATTGAGCCAAACGAGATGCTTCAGCGGCAATACGTTCAAAGATATCATTAACAAAACTGTTCATGATACTCATAGCCTTTGAGGAAATGCCAGTATCAGGATGTACTTGCTTCAATACTTTGTAAATGTAGATGGCATAACTTTCCTTACGCTTGCGTTTTCTAGTCTTATCACCCTTGCTGATATTCTTCTGGGCTTTGCCGGCCTTTTTTGTTGCTTTACCACTGGCTTTGGGAGGCATATTTTAACTTTTTAGATGTTTTCACTTCACAAACACTTTTAACACTGTTTACAAATTATAAATTTCAACGTCAATTGTGCGCCTTATATACATTTTTTCTCACCACTCAGATCTCTGTCTACCTACTTTGTTATGTTTTACACAATCAACCCCTGTGTGCGCAGTTGCCATACCAAAAAAGTATAAATACTCAGTCCAATGGCGAAAATCTCAAACAGTTGTGTGTATTCAGTGCTCAAGTGAAGTGTTTAAGTGAAATATAATAATAAAAAAATAAATATGTCTGGTCGTGGTAAAGGCGGTAAAGTTAAGAGCAAGGCAAAGTCTCGTTCAAATCGTGCTGGTTTGCAATTTCCCGTTGGCCGTATTCATCGTTTATTGCGTAAAGGCAATTATGCTGAACGTGTTGGTGCCGGTGCTCCAGTATATTTAGCTGCCGTTATGGAATATTTGGCCGCTGAAGTTCTCGAATTGGCTGGTAATGCAGCTCGTGACAACAAAAAGACCAGAATTATTCCTCGTCATTTGCAATTGGCCATCCGTAATGATGAAGAATTGAACAAGCTGTTGTCTGGTGTCACCATTGCTCAAGGTGGTGTTTTGCCAAACATTCAAGCTGTACTTTTGCCCAAGAAAACAGAAAAGAAGGCTTAAGTTTTTACTCGAAAATAGAAGAAAAAAAGAAAAATAATATTGTATGACCATCGCATATCATTTGAAAAACAACCAACCGTCCTTTTCAGGGCGACAAATTTGTTTTTAAAAGAGAACAAATATTTTTTCAAACCTAAATTCATATTTTATTTGTTACACAATTTTGTATTTTTACAAAAAAACAAATGTTTTACATATTAACATGCATTTTCAGTAGAAGCAAAACTATTTTTAATTTTACTTTAAGTGCATATTAGAAAGAATTGTTAAGTCAATCGTTTTATTACCAAAAAGTAGACAGCACGAAATTTGCACAGCGGTTAGAAAAAAAAACAAATTAAATTTTTTAAATTTCAAGTGCGATATGCAAATCCTGCTTATTCCTTTTAAAACAATCTTTTTTTTTTGTTTTTTAATTACTGTATACATATTAAAAAGAAATCTATATAAAAAGAAAATATGACTATAGAAAACTAATATTTTATATGTAGCTATTGCTGAAACTAAACATTTTCCATAAAAAAATACCTATAAAACTTAAAAGTATTCTCTTTTTTACATAAATATTGTAGGAATGTATTAAAAACACAGTAGCCTAATCACTCTTCCTTTGAGACAGACAATAAAAACAACAAGGAAACGATCTTGTTGTTATTGCATTTTTCTACGAAGCAAGACTTTGCTTCGTGTGTACCTATGTATGCATGTCGACTAAGGAATTGGTATACACATTTTGTTTTTGCATTATTTGCCATGTTGTCAGATTTCATTTTTTTCCAACGTTTTATTGTGTGTAAATTTGTTTGCGTTTCTTTGTGATTGTATTTGGATTTAATTTTTTTTAATTAGTTATTTTAGCAAATTGGAAATACATACATACATATGTACATTTGTAGGTACCTATTGGACATTTTACGTACACATGTTTTATTTAAAAATTTAAATATTTATGCTTTAAAACGTTAAAGAATTTATTTATTATATAGGTAGAAATTTTACAATTTGGTTCAAAATTTTAATAAAAAAAAATATACATACCTACATACGTACCTACTTATGTGTTTATGTAATTTTAAATTAAAATAAAGAAAAAGTTTTTACACACATTATGTACATACATACATATGTATTTCAATGTCTCCCTTATTTTATGTTTTTATTAAACGTTTTCTTCATTTGCTTGTACCTACATATGTACATATGTACATATGCATGTATGCATATATGTATAGCTATGCACATAAATTTAATTTTCTTAACAGCTGCTTTAAATTTCTTATCAATTTTCACTTAAAAAAAAGACATTCGTTTTATCACTAATCATCCCTTTTACACAAACCAAATCCGTTAATTTCGTTTAGCCATTTAAACATTGGTAAAGTTATTGTTGTTATTATACATACATACATATGTACATACATACGTTCATATGCCGAAGACTCAAAATATGTACAGTCTGTCCGCCTTATATTTGTTTTTATTGTTCTTGTAAAAAACTTATAATGTGAAGTTTATTTCTATATTTAATGTTAATTAGGAAGAAGAAAAAAATTCAATAGAATTAAGAAAAACGAAAAAAAGCTAAAGAAAATTATAAATTCATCAAAAAAAATTATACTATACGAATAAATAAGAAAAATCGACAAAAAAAACATCTTCACAAAGGATTTTCATACAAGAAGTGCTTGAAGAAAAAAAAAAAAAAATCATACAAAATTAAGCCTCACTAATAAAATAGTGTGATTTAAAAATAATTTAAATTCGAAATAAAGCCGAAAATTATAAATTAACAACAAAAATATATATGGTGTAAAAATTATGTAATTTACGTATGACAGAAAATCTATTAACGAAGTTCGTAAATACAAAAAAAAGACAATTTAAAAATTTGCCAAGGCAACCAAAAAAGAAAATTCAATTTTAAATATTCAAAAAATTCGCGTAACAAATATCTGGTACAAAAAATGTATATCCAAAAATGCACCACCTCTTTTTTAAATAACAAATAGCTCTGGTACCAAAAATGCACTACTATCTTTTTTTAAACAACAAATAGCTCTGGTTCCAAACATTTTTATTCAAAAATGCCCTACTATTTTCTTTTTGTTTTTAATAACAAATAGCTCCGACACCATAAATTTTTATTCAAAAATGCCCTACTATTTTCTTTTTTAATAACAAACAGCTCTGACACCATCAATTTTTATTCAAAAATGCCCTACTATTTTCTTTTTGTTTTTTTAATAACAAATAGCTCTGACACCATCAATTTTTATTCAAAAATGCACTATCTCTTTTTTAAACCGTTTTTGTGGTCCTGAAAAGGACCGATTTGTTTTTCGTTCAATTGATTGTTGTTATTGTCTACATCATTATCCGCAAATGAAAATAAATAATTAACCACCGAAACCGTACAATGTACGACCTTGTCTCTTCAAAGCATAAACAACATCCATAGCGGTAACAGTTTTTCTTTTGGCGTGTTCAGTGTAGGTGACGGCATCACGAATAACATTTTCCAAAAATACCTTCAAGACACCACGAGTTTCTTCGTAAATCAGACCAGAAATACGTTTTACACCACCACGACGAGCCAAACGTCTAATAGCTGGTTTAGTAATACCTTGGATATTATCACGCAATACTTTACGATGACGCTTAGCACCACCTTTTCCCAAACCTTTGCCACCTTTACCACGGCCAGTCATTTTAATTCACTTTAATTTTTATTTAACACAAACTTCACAAATGTTCAACAAGAACTAATGATTTTTGTGGCAGCGACAACTCGTATTTATACAAATTTTAACTAAAATTCGAGAGGGAGCAAGAAATATATTACTGTTCGTTTCTTTCTGTGTGCGCTTTTGAAAAAACAACCACCACTGCACAATGAAACATACATACCGCCACTAGTACCATGGCTTGGCAATTTTTCCTATATAAGCCGATCACATTCAGCGCAGCGATATTATTTGTGTTCTAACAGTGTTTCAGTGTGTGTTTTAAATAATAAAATTGACTAAGTGAAAATGGCTCGTACTAAGCAAACTGCCCGTAAATCGACTGGTGGCAAAGCACCACGCAAACAATTGGCTACTAAGGCTGCACGTAAAAGTGCCCCAGCCACCGGTGGTGTTAAGAAACCTCATCGTTTTCGTCCTGGTACAGTAGCTTTGCGTGAAATTCGCCGTTATCAGAAGAGTACTGAATTGTTAATTCGTAAATTGCCATTCCAACGTTTGGTTCGTGAAATCGCTCAAGATTTCAAGACAGATTTGCGTTTCCAGAGTTCGGCTGTTATGGCTCTTCAAGAAGCCAGTGAAGCTTATTTGGTTGGTCTATTCGAAGATACAAATTTGTGTGCCATTCATGCTAAACGTGTAACCATTATGCCCAAAGATATCCAATTGGCCAGACGTATTCGTGGAGAACGTGCTTAAACTGATGTGACAAAATATAAAAAACTATATAGCAAATCGGTCCTTTTCAGGACCACAAATTTTTTTCAAAAAGAGATTTATATTATTATTTCAAACAAAATTTTTATTTCGTAAAAATACGAGCTATAACATTAACAAGCCAAACTTAACTTGCAATAAAGATGATTTTTTTTTAGAGAAGAAACGCACTAAATTTGAGAAGGTACTTATTAAAATTGTGTATTTTATTAAAATATTATAAAAAAAAAATTCATGAAGATATTTTAGCAATTGTTTTTATATTCAATTTAATTTATTTTTAAATTTTACAAATTATTCAAAGTACAGGATATTTTTCCAAGGGCTATTCTTTAAAAACAAACGCCTTTTACTTATGACATTAGTCATTAAATCAATCTGGGGTTTTTCTGAATTACTATTTAGAAAACAAACGTTCGAATTAAAGTAAGATTTCATTTTTTGTGTTTCTACAATATTATCGTGAATTTTCAAAAGCCCACATTCAATGTTTGGTACGAAATTTTAAACAAAAGAAAATAAGGAAAAAAAAAATTAAAACAAGCATCAAAAATAAAATAAATTAATTTAACATTACATGGGTAAATAATCATCACAACTCTCCCTAATGAACTTATGTAAATGGTACTTATTATAAAATGGAATTGCCCAAATATTAATAAAAGAATCTCTGACGTAAATTTTATATTAGTTTTGGCAGAAGAAAATCATTTATCGTATGTACCCAAATACTATTTATGTATTTCACTTTTTTTTTTTAAATTTCCTCTTAATTAAAATATGTATTATTTATTTCAAATTTCAATAAAAATTGTTTAATAAACAAATGTCCACTCTTTTGAAAAATATTTTGTGGCCCTGAAAAGGGCCTTTTATAATTACAAAAGGAAAGGAATTCATCGGCGTTAAGTACAATTTAGAAAAATTTACTTGGAGCTGGTGTATTTGGTTACAGCTTTTGTACCTTCACTGACAGCGTGTTTGGCCAATTCACCGGGCAAAAGTAGACGAACAGCAGTTTGAATTTCACGACTGGTTATGGTGGAACGTTTATTGTATTGAGCCAAACGAGATGCTTCAGCGGCAATACGTTCAAAGATATCATTAACAAAACTGTTCATGATACTCATAGCCTTTGAGGAAATGCCAGTATCAGGATGTACTTGCTTCAATACTTTGTAAATGTAGATGGCATAACTTTCCTTACGCTTGCGTTTTCTAGTCTTATCACCCTTGCTGATATTCTTCTGGGCTTTGCCGGCCTTTTTTGTTGCTTTACCACTGGCTTTGGGAGGCATATTTTAACTTTTTAGATGTTTTCACTTCACAAACACTTTTAACACTGTTTACAAATTATAAATTTCAACGTCAATTGTGCGCCTTATATACATTTTTTCTCACCACTCAGATCTCTGTCTACCTACTTTGTTATGTTTTACACAATCAACCCCTGTGTGCGCAGTTGTCATACCAAAAAAGTATAAATACTCAGTCCAATGGCGAAAATCTCAAACAGTTGTGTGTATTCAGTGCTCAAGTGAAGTGTTTAAGTGAAATATAATAATAAAAAAATAAATATGTCTGGTCGTGGTAAAGGCGGTAAAGTTAAGAGCAAGGCAAAGTCTCGTTCAAATCGTGCTGGTTTGCAATTTCCCGTTGGCCGTATTCATCGTTTATTGCGTAAAGGCAATTATGCTGAACGTGTTGGTGCCGGTGCTCCAGTATATTTAGCTGCCGTTATGGAATATTTGGCCGCTGAAGTTCTCGAATTGGCTGGTAATGCAGCTCGTGACAACAAAAAGACCAGAATTATTCCTCGTCATTTGCAATTGGCCATCCGTAATGATGAAGAATTGAACAAGCTGTTGTCTGGTGTCACCATTGCTCAAGGTGGTGTTTTGCCAAACATTCAAGCTGTACTTTTGCCCAAGAAAACAGAAAAGAAGGCTTAAGTTTTTACTCGAAAATAGAAGAAAAAAAGAAAAATAATATTGTATGACCATCGCATATCATTTGAAAAACAACCAACCGTCCTTTTCAGGGCGACAAATTTGTTTTTAAAAGAGAACAAATATTTTTTCAAACCTAAATTCATATTTTATTTGTTACACAATTTTGTATTTTTACAAAAAAACAAATGTTTTACATATTAACATGCATTTTCAGTAGAAGCAAAACTATTTTTAATTTTACTTTAAGTGCATATTAGAAAGAATTGTTAAGTCAATCGTTTTATTACCAAAAAGTAGACAGCACGAAATTTGCACAGCGGTTAGAAAAAAAAACAAATTAAATTTTTTAAATTTCAAGTGCGATATGCAAATCCTGCTTATTCCTTTTAAAACAATCTTTTTTTTTTGTTTTTTAATTACTGTATACATATTAAAAAGAAATCTATATAAAAAGAAAATATGACTATAGAAAACTAATATTTTATATGTAGCTATTGCTGAAACTAAACATTTTCCATAAAAAAATACCTATAAAACTTAAAAGTATTCTCTTTTTTACATAAATATTGTAGGAATGTATTAAAAACACAGTAGCCTAATCACTCTTCCTTTGAGACAGACAATAAAAACAACAAGGAAACGATCTTGTTGTTATTGCATTTTTCTACGAAGCAAGACTTTGCTTCGTGTGTACCTATGTATGCATGTCGACTAAGGAATTGGTATACACATTTTGTTTTTGCATTATTTGCCATGTTGTCAGATTTCATTTTTTTCCAACGTTTTATTGTGTGTAAATTTGTTTGCGTTTCTTTGTGATTGTATTTGGATTTAATTTTTTTTAATTAGTTATTTTAGCAAATTGGAAATACATACATACATATGTACATTTGTAGGTACCTATTGGACATTTTACGTACACATGTTTTATTTAAAAATTTAAATATTTATGCTTTAAAACGTTAAAGAATTTATTTATTATATAGGTAGAAATTTTACAATTTGGTTCAAAATTTTAATAAAAAAAAATATACATACCTACATACGTACCTACTTATGTGTTTATGTAATTTTAAATTAAAATAAAGAAAAAGTTTTTACACACATTATGTACATACATACATATGTATTTCAATGTCTCCCTTATTTTATGTTTTTATTAAACGTTTTCTTCATTTGCTTGTACCTACATATGTACATATGTACATATGCATGTATGCATATATGTATAGCTATGCACATAAATTTAATTTTCTTAACAGCTGCTTTAAATTTCTTATCAATTTTCACTTAAAAAAAAGACATTCGTTTTATCACTAATCATCCCTTTTACACAAACCAAATCCGTTAATTTCGTTTAGCCATTTAAACATTGGTAAAGTTATTGTTGTTATTATACATACATACATATGTACATACATACGTTCATATGCCGAAGACTCAAAATATGTACAGTCTGTCCGCCTTATATTTGTTTTTATTGTTCTTGTAAAAAACTTATAATGTGAAGTTTATTTCTATATTTAATGTTAATTAGGAAGAAGAAAAAAATTCAATAGAATTAAGAAAAACGAAAAAAAGCTAAAGAAAATTATAAATTCATCAAAAAAAATTATACTATACGAATAAATAAGAAAAATCGACAAAAAAAACATCTTCACAAAGGATTTTCATACAAGAAGTGCTTGAAGAAAAAAAAAAAAAAATCATACAAAATTAAGCCTCACTAATAAAATAGTGTGATTTAAAAATAATTTAAATTCGAAATAAAGCCGAAAATTATAAATTAACAACAAAAATATATATGGTGTAAAAATTATGTAATTTACGTATGACAGAAAATCTATTAACGAAGTTCGTAAATACAAAAAAAAGACAATTTAAAAATTTGCCAAGGCAACCAAAAAAGAAAATTCAATTTTAAATATTCAAAAAATTCGCGTAACAAATATCTGGTACAAAAAATGTATATCCAAAAATGCACCACCTCTTTTTTAAATAACAAATAGCTCTGGTACCAAAAATGCACTACTATCTTTTTTTAAACAACAAATAGCTCTGGTTCCAAACATTTTTATTCAAAAATGCCCTACTATTTTCTTTTTGTTTTTAATAACAAATAGCTCCGACACCATAAATTTTTATTCAAAAATGCCCTACTATTTTCTTTTTTAATAACAAACAGCTCTGACACCATCAATTTTTATTCAAAAATGCCCTACTATTTTCTTTTTGTTTTTTTAATAACAAATAGCTCTGACACCATCAATTTTTATTCAAAAATGCACTATCTCTTTTTTAAACCGTTTTTGTGGTCCTGAAAAGGACCGATTTGTTTTTCGTTCAATTGATTGTTGTTATTGTCTACATCATTATCCGCAAATGAAAATAAATAATTAACCACCGAAACCGTACAATGTACGACCTTGTCTCTTCAAAGCATAAACAACATCCATAGCGGTAACAGTTTTTCTTTTGGCGTGTTCAGTGTAGGTGACGGCATCACGAATAACATTTTCCAAAAATACCTTCAAGACACCACGAGTTTCTTCGTAAATCAGACCAGAAATACGTTTTACACCACCACGACGAGCCAAACGTCTAATAGCTGGTTTAGTAATACCTTGGATATTATCACGCAATACTTTACGATGACGCTTAGCACCACCTTTTCCCAAACCTTTGCCACCTTTACCACGGCCAGTCATTTTAATTCACTTTAATTTTTATTTAACACAAACTTCACAAATGTTCAACAAGAACTAATGATTTTTGTGGCAGCGACAACTCGTATTTATACAAATTTTAACTAAAATTCGAGAGGGAGCAAGAAATATATTACTGTTCGTTTCTTTCTGTGTGCGCTTTTGAAAAAACAACCACCACTGCACAATGAAACATACATACCGCCACTAGTACCATGGCTTGGCAATTTTTCCTATATAAGCCGATCACATTCAGCGCAGCGATATTATTTGTGTTCTAACAGTGTTTCAGTGTGTGTTTTAAATAATAAAATTGACTAAGTGAAAATGGCTCGTACTAAGCAAACTGCCCGTAAATCGACTGGTGGCAAAGCACCACGCAAACAATTGGCTACTAAGGCTGCACGTAAAAGTGCCCCAGCCACCGGTGGTGTTAAGAAACCTCATCGTTTTCGTCCTGGTACAGTAGCTTTGCGTGAAATTCGCCGTTATCAGAAGAGTACTGAATTGTTAATTCGTAAATTGCCATTCCAACGTTTGGTTCGTGAAATCGCTCAAGATTTCAAGACAGATTTGCGTTTCCAGAGTTCGGCTGTTATGGCTCTTCAAGAAGCCAGTGAAGCTTATTTGGTTGGTCTATTCGAAGATACAAATTTGTGTGCCATTCATGCTAAACGTGTAACCATTATGCCCAAAGATATCCAATTGGCCAGACGTATTCGTGGAGAACGTGCTTAAACTGATGTGACAAAATATAAAAAACTATATAGCAAATCGGTCCTTTTCAGGACCACAAATTTTTTTCAAAAAGAGATTTATATTATTATTTCAAACAAAATTTTTATTTCGTAAAAATACGAGCTATAACATTAACAAGCCAAACTTAACTTGCAATAAAGATGATTTTTTTTTAGAGAAGAAACGCACTAAATTTGAGAAGGTACTTATTAAAATTGTGTATTTTATTAAAATATTATAAAAAAAAAATTCATGAAGATATTTTAGCAATTGTTTTTATATTCAATTTAATTTATTTTTAAATTTTACAAATTATTCAAAGTACAGGATATTTTTCCAAGGGCTATTCTTTAAAAACAAACGCCTTTTACTTATGACATTAGTCATTAAATCAATCTGGGGTTTTTCTGAATTACTATTTAGAAAACAAACGTTCGAATTAAAGTAAGATTTCATTTTTTGTGTTTCTACAATATTATCGTGAATTTTCAAAAGCCCACATTCAATGTTTGGTACGAAATTTTAAACAAAAGAAAATAAGGAAAAAAAAAATTAAAACAAGCATCAAAAATAAAATAAATTAATTTAACATTACATGGGTAAATAATCATCACAACTCTCCCTAATGAACTTATGTAAATGGTACTTATTATAAAATGGAATTGCCCAAATATTAATAAAAGAATCTCTGACGTAAATTTTATATTAGTTTTGGCAGAAGAAAATCATTTATCGTATGTACCCAAATACTATTTATGTATTTCACTTTTTTTTTTTAAATTTCCTCTTAATTAAAATATGTATTATTTATTTCAAATTTCAATAAAAATTGTTTAATAAACAAATGTCCACTCTTTTGAAAAATATTTTGTGGCCCTGAAAAGGGCCTTTTATAATTACAAAAAGGAAAGGAATTCATCGGCGTTAAGTACAATTTAGAAAAATTTACTTGGAGCTGGTGTATTTGGTTACAGCTTTTGTACCTTCACTGACAGCGTGTTTGGCCAATTCACCGGGCAAAAGTAGACGAACAGCAGTTTGAATTTCACGACTGGTTATGGTGGAACGTTTATTGTATTGAGCCAAACGAGATGCTTCAGCGGCAATACGTTCAAAGATGTCATTAACAAAACTGTTCATGATACTCATAGCCTTTGAGGAAATGCCAGTATCAGGATGTACTTGCTTCAATACTTTGTAAATGTAGATGGCATAACTTTCCTTACGCTTGCGTTTTCTAGTCTTATCACCCTTGCTGATATTCTTCTGGGCTTTGCCGGCCTTTTTTGTTGCTTTACCACTGGCTTTAGGAGGCATATTTTAACTTTTTAGATGTTTTCACTTCACAAACACTTTTAACACTGTTTACAAATTATAAATTTCAACGTCAATTGTGCGCCTTATATACATTTTTTCTCACCACTCAGATCTCTGTCTACCTACTTTGTTATGTTTTACACAATCAACCCCTGTGTGCGCAGTTGTCATACCAAAAAAGTATAAATACTCAGTCCAATGGCGAAAATCTCAAACAGTTGTGTGTATTCAGTGCTCAAGTGAAGTGTTTAAGTGAAATATAATAATAAAAAAATAAATATGTCTGGTCGTGGTAAAGGCGGTAAAGTTAAGAGCAAGGCAAAGTCTCGTTCAAATCGTGCTGGTTTGCAATTTCCCGTTGGCCGTATTCATCGTTTATTGCGTAAAGGCAATTATGCTGAACGTGTTGGTGCCGGTGCTCCAGTATATTTAGCTGCCGTTATGGAATATTTGGCCGCTGAAGTTCTCGAATTGGCTGGTAATGCAGCTCGTGACAACAAAAAGACCAGAATTATTCCTCGTCATTTGCAATTGGCCATCCGTAATGATGAAGAATTGAACAAGCTGTTGTCTGGTGTCACCATTGCTCAAGGTGGTGTTTTGCCAAACATTCAAGCTGTACTTTTGCCCAAGAAAACAGAAAAGAAGGCTTAAGTTTTTACTCGAAAATAGAAGAAAAAAAGAAAAATAATATTGTATGACCATCGCATATCATTTGAAAAACAACCAACCGTCCTTTTCAGGGCGACAAATTTGTTTTTAAAAGAGAACAAATATTTTTTCAAACCTAAATTCATATTTTATTTGTTACACAATTTTGTATTTTTACAAAAAAACAAATGTTTTACATATTAACATGCATTTTCAGTAGAAGCAAAACTATTTTTAATTTTACTTTAAGTGCATATTAGAAAGAATTGTTAAGTCAATCGTTTTATTACCAAAAAGTAGACAGCACGAAATTTGCACAGCGGTTAGAAAAAAAAACAAATTAAATTTTTTAAATTTCAAGTGCGATATGCAAATCCTGCTTATTCCTTTTAAAACAATCTTTTTTTTTTGTTTTTTAATTACTGTATACATATTAAAAAGAAATCTATATAAAAAGAAAATATGACTATAGAAAACTAATATTTTATATGTAGCTATTGCTGAAACTAAACATTTTCCATAAAAAAATACCTATAAAACTTAAAAGTATTCTCTTTTTTACATAAATATTGTAGGAATGTATTAAAAACACAGTAGCCTAATCACTCTTCCTTTGAGACAGACAATAAAAACAACAAGGAAACGATCTTGTTGTTATTGCATTTTTCTACGAAGCAAGACTTTGCTTCGTGTGTACCTATGTATGCATGTCGACTAAGGAATTGGTATACACATTTTGTTTTTGCATTATTTGCCATGTTGTCAGATTTCATTTTTTTCCAACGTTTTATTGTGTGTAAATTTGTTTGCGTTTCTTTGTGATTGTATTTGGATTTAATTTTTTTTAATTAGTTATTTTAGCAAATTGGAAATACATACATACATATGTACATTTGTAGGTACCTATTGGACATTTTACGTACACATGTTTTATTTAAAAATTTAAATATTTATGCTTTAAAACGTTAAAGAATTTATTTATTATATAGGTAGAAATTTTACAATTTGGTTCAAAATTTTAATAAAAAAAAATATACATACCTACATACGTACCTACTTATGTGTTTATGTAATTTTAAATTAAAATAAAGAAAAAGTTTTTACACACATTATGTACATACATACATATGTATTTCAATGTCTCCCTTATTTTATGTTTTTATTAAACGTTTTCTTCATTTGCTTGTACCTACATATGTACATATGTACATATGCATGTATGCATATATGTATAGCTATGCACATAAATTTAATTTTCTTAACAGCTGCTTTAAATTTCTTATCAATTTTCACTTAAAAAAAAGACATTCGTTTTATCACTAATCATCCCTTTTACACAAACCAAATCCGTTAATTTCGTTTAGCCATTTAAACATTGGTAAAGTTATTGTTGTTATTATACATACATACATATGTACATACATACGTTCATATGCCGAAGACTCAAAATATGTACAGTCTGTCCGCCTTATATTTGTTTTTATTGTTCTTGTAAAAAACTTATAATGTGAAGTTTATTTCTATATTTAATGTTAATTAGGAAGAAGAAAAAAATTCAATAGAATTAAGAAAAACGAAAAAAAGCTAAAGAAAATTATAAATTCATCAAAAAAAATTATACTATACGAATAAATAAGAAAAATCGACAAAAAAAACATCTTCACAAAGGATTTTCATACAAGAAGTGCTTGAAGAAAAAAAAAAAAAAATCATACAAAATTAAGCCTCACTAATAAAATAGTGTGATTTAAAAATAATTTAAATTCGAAATAAAGCCGAAAATTATAAATTAACAACAAAAATATATATGGTGTAAAAATTATGTAATTTACGTATGACAGAAAATCTATTAACGAAGTTCGTAAATACAAAAAAAAGACAATTTAAAAATTTGCCAAGGCAACCAAAAAAGAAAATTCAATTTTAAATATTCAAAAAATTCGCGTAACAAATATCTGGTACAAAAAATGTATATCCAAAAATGCACCACCTCTTTTTTAAATAACAAATAGCTCTGGTACCAAAAATGCACTACTATCTTTTTTTAAACAACAAATAGCTCTGGTTCCAAACATTTTTATTCAAAAATGCCCTACTATTTTCTTTTTGTTTTTAATAACAAATAGCTCCGACACCATAAATTTTTATTCAAAAATGCCCTACTATTTTCTTTTTTAATAACAAACAGCTCTGACACCATCAATTTTTATTCAAAAATGCCCTACTATTTTCTTTTTGTTTTTTTAATAACAAATAGCTCTGACACCATCAATTTTTATTCAAAAATGCACTATCTCTTTTTTAAACCGTTTTTGTGGTCCTGAAAAGGACCGATTTTTTTTTCGTTCTATTGATTGTTGTTGTCTACATCATTATCCGCAAATGAAAATAAATAATTAACCACCGAAACCGTACAATGTACGACCTTGTCTCTTCAAAGCATAAACAACATCCATAGCGGTAACAGTTTTTCTTTTGGCGTGTTCAGTGTAGGTGACGGCATCACGAATAACATTTTCCAAAAATACCTTCAAGACACCACGAGTTTCTTCGTAAATCAGACCAGAAATACGTTTTACACCACCACGACGAGCCAAACGTCTAATAGCTGGTTTAGTAATACCTTGGATATTATCACGCAATACTTTACGATGACGCTTAGCACCACCTTTTCCCAAACCTTTGCCACCTTTACCACGGCCAGTCATTTTAATTCACTTTAATTTTTATTTAACACAAACTTCACAAATGTTCAACAAGAACTAAAGTGGGAAACAGAATAGTCGCTGTAGTACAACGTAACGAATAGCGCTGCAAGCTCTGAAAAGTTAAAAAGGCAGTTTCAAAGTAGTGCCAACACAATACGTAGTTGTAGTAGTCGTGGCAGTTGAAGTTGAAGCGCAAAGTTCGAAATTTTGAACTTTGTTGCGCTACAGAGCATTCGTCAGCTTCAGCTACTACCACAACTACTTTATTCTGTTCCAGGCCTAATGATTTTTGTGGCAGCGACAACTCGTATTTATACAAATTTTAACTAAAATTCGAGAGGGAGCAAGAAATATATTACTGTTCGTTTCTTTCTGTGTGCGCTTTTGAAAAAACAACCACCACTGCACAATGAAACATACATACCGCCACTAGTACCATGGCTTGGCAATTTTTCCTATATAAGCCGATCACATTCAGCGCAGCGATATTATTTGTGTTCTAACAGTGTTTCAGTGTGTGTTTTAAATAATAAAATTGACTAAGTGAAAATGGCTCGTACTAAGCAAACTGCCCGTAAATCGACTGGTGGCAAAGCACCACGCAAACAATTGGCTACTAAGGCTGCACGTAAAAGTGCCCCAGCCACCGGTGGTGTTAAGAAACCTCATCGTTTTCGTCCTGGTACAGTAGCTTTGCGTGAAATTCGCCGTTATCAGAAGAGTACTGAATTGTTAATTCGTAAATTGCCATTCCAACGTTTGGTTCGTGAAATCGCTCAAGATTTCAAGACAGATTTGCGTTTCCAGAGTTCGGCTGTTATGGCTCTTCAAGAAGCCAGTGAAGCTTATTTGGTTGGTCTATTCGAAGATACAAATTTGTGTGCCATTCATGCTAAACGTGTAACCATTATGCCCAAAGATATCCAATTGGCCAGACGTATTCGTGGAGAACGTGCTTAAACTGATGTGACAAAATATAAAAAACTATATAGCAAATCGGTCCTTTTCAGGACCACAAATTTTTTTCAAAAAGAGATTTATATTATTATTTCAAACAAAATTTTTATTTCGTAAAAATACGAGCTATAACATTAACAAGCCAAACTTAACTTGCAATAAAGATGATTTTTTTTTAGAGAAGAAACGCACTAAATTTGAGAAGGTACTTATTAAAATTGTGTATTTTATTAAAATATTATAAAAAAAAAATTCATGAAGATATTTTAGCAATTGTTTTTATATTCAATTTAATTTATTTTTAAATTTTACAAATTATTCAAAGTACAGGATATTTTTCCAAGGGCTATTCTTTAAAAACAAACGCCTTTTACTTATGACATTAGTCATTAAATCAATCTGGGGTTTTTCTGAATTACTATTTAGAAAACAAACGTTCGAATTAAAGTAAGATTTCATTTTTTGTGTTTCTACAATATTATCGTGAATTTTCAAAAGCCCACATTCAATGTTTGGTACGAAATTTTAAACAAAAGAAAATAAGGAAAAAAAAAATTAAAACAAGCATCAAAAATAAAATAAATTAATTTAACATTACATGGGTAAATAATCATCACAACTCTCCCTAATGAACTTATGTAAATGGTACTTATTATAAAATGGAATTGCCCAAATATTAATAAAAGAATCTCTGACGTAAATTTTATATTAGTTTTGGCAGAAGAAAATCATTTATCGTATGTACCCAAATACTATTTATGTATTTCACTTTTTTTTTTTAAATTTCCTCTTAATTAAAATATGTATTATTTATTTCAAATTTCAATAAAAATTGTTTAATAAACAAATGTCCACTCTTTTGAAAAATATTTTGTGGCCCTGAAAAGGGCCTTTTATAATTACAAAAGGAAAGGAATTCATCGGCGTTAAGTACAATTTAGAAAAATTTACTTGGAGCTGGTGTATTTGGTTACAGCTTTTGTACCTTCACTGACAGCGTGTTTGGCCAATTCACCGGGCAAAAGTAGACGAACAGCAGTTTGAATTTCACGACTGGTTATGGTGGAACGTTTATTGTATTGAGCCAAACGAGATGCTTCAGCGGCAATACGTTCAAAGATATCATTAACAAAACTGTTCATGATACTCATAGCCTTTGAGGAAATGCCAGTATCAGGATGTACTTGCTTCAATACTTTGTAAATGTAGATGGCATAACTTTCCTTACGCTTGCGTTTTCTAGTCTTATCACCCTTGCTGATATTCTTCTGGGCTTTGCCGGCCTTTTTTGTTGCTTTACCACTGGCTTTGGGAGGCATATTTTAACTTTTTAGATGTTTTCACTTCACAAACACTTTTAACACTGTTTACAAATTATAAATTTCAACGTCAATTGTGCGCCTTATATACATTTTTTCTCACCACTCAGATCTCTGTCTACCTACTTTGTTATGTTTTACACAATCAACCCCTGTGTGCGCAGTTGCCATACCAAAAAAGTATAAATACTCAGTCCAATGGCGAAAATCTCAAACAGTTGTGTGTATTCAGTGCTCAAGTGAAGTGTTTAAGTGAAATATAATAATAAAAAAATAAATATGTCTGGTCGTGGTAAAGGCGGTAAAGTTAAGAGCAAGGCAAAGTCTCGTTCAAATCGTGCTGGTTTGCAATTTCCCGTTGGCCGTATTCATCGTTTATTGCGTAAAGGCAATTATGCTGAACGTGTTGGTGCCGGTGCTCCAGTATATTTAGCTGCCGTTATGGAATATTTGGCCGCTGAAGTTCTCGAATTGGCTGGTAATGCAGCTCGTGACAACAAAAAGACCAGAATTATTCCTCGTCATTTGCAATTGGCCATCCGTAATGATGAAGAATTGAACAAGCTGTTGTCTGGTGTCACCATTGCTCAAGGTGGTGTTTTGCCAAACATTCAAGCTGTACTTTTGCCCAAGAAAACAGAAAAGAAGGCTTAAGTTTTTACTCGAAAATAGAAGAAAAAAAGAAAAATAATATTGTATGACCATCGCATATCATTTGAAAAACAACCAACCGTCCTTTTCAGGGCGACAAATTTGTTTTTAAAAGAGAACAAATATTTTTTCAAACCTAAATTCATATTTTATTTGTTACACAATTTTGTATTTTTACAAAAAAACAAATGTTTTACATATTAACATGCATTTTCAGTAGAAGCAAAACTATTTTTAATTTTACTTTAAGTGCATATTAGAAAGAATTGTTAAGTCAATCGTTTTATTACCAAAAAGTAGACAGCACGAAATTTGCACAGCGGTTAGAAAAAAAAACAAATTAAATTTTTTAAATTTCAAGTGCGATATGCAAATCCTGCTTATTCCTTTTAAAACAATCTTTTTTTTTTGTTTTTTAATTACTGTATACATATTAAAAAGAAATCTATATAAAAAGAAAATATGACTATAGAAAACTAATATTTTATATGTAGCTATTGCTGAAACTAAACATTTTCCATAAAAAAATACCTATAAAACTTAAAAGTATTCTCTTTTTTACATAAATATTGTAGGAATGTATTAAAAACACAGTAGCCTAATCACTCTTCCTTTGAGACAGACAATAAAAACAACAAGGAAACGATCTTGTTGTTATTGCATTTTTCTACGAAGCAAGACTTTGCTTCGTGTGTACCTATGTATGCATGTCGACTAAGGAATTGGTATACACATTTTGTTTTTGCATTATTTGCCATGTTGTCAGATTTCATTTTTTTCCAACGTTTTATTGTGTGTAAATTTGTTTGCGTTTCTTTGTGATTGTATTTGGATTTAATTTTTTTTAATTAGTTATTTTAGCAAATTGGAAATACATACATACATATGTACATTTGTAGGTACCTATTGGACATTTTACGTACACATGTTTTATTTAAAAATTTAAATATTTATGCTTTAAAACGTTAAAGAATTTATTTATTATATAGGTAGAAATTTTACAATTTGGTTCAAAATTTTAATAAAAAAAAATATACATACCTACATACGTACCTACTTATGTGTTTATGTAATTTTAAATTAAAATAAAGAAAAAGTTTTTACACACATTATGTATATACATACATATGTATTTCAATGTCTCCCTTATTTTATGTTTTTATTAAACGTTTTCTTCATTTGCTTGTACCTACATATGTACATATGTACATATGCATGTATGCATATATGTATAGCTATGCACATAAATTTAATTTTCTTAACAGCTGCTTTAAATTTCTTATCAATTTTCACTTAAAAAAAAGACATTCGTTTTATCACTAATCATCCCTTTTACACAAACCAAATCCGTTAATTTCGTTTAGCCATTTAAACATTGGTAAAGTTATTGTTGTTATTATACATACATACATATGTACATACATACGTTCATATGCCGAAGACTCAAAATATGTACAGTCTGTCCGCCTTATATTTGTTTTTATTGTTCTTGTAAAAAACTTATAATGTGAAGTTTATTTCTATATTTAATGTTAATTAGGAAGAAGAAAAAAATTCAATAGAATTAAGAAAAACGAAAAAAAGCTAAAGAAAATTATAAATTCATCAAAAAAAATTATACTATACGAATAAATAAGAAAAATCGACAAAAAAAACATCTTCACAAAGGATTTTCATACAAGAAGTGCTTGAAGAAAAAAAAAAAAAAATCATACAAAATTAAGCCTCACTAATAAAATAGTGTGATTTAAAAATAATTTAAATTCGAAATAAAGCCGAAAATTATAAATTAACAACAAAAATATATATGGTGTAAAAATTATGTAATTTACGTATGACAGAAAATCTATTAACGAAGTTCGTAAATACAAAAAAAAGACAATTTAAAAATTTGCCAAGGCAACCAAAAAAGAAAATTCAATTTTAAATATTCAAAAAATTCGCGTAACAAATATCTGGTACAAAAAATGTATATCCAAAAATGCACCACCTCTTTTTTAAATAACAAATAGCTCTGGTACCAAAAATGCACTACTATCTTTTTTTAAACAACAAATAGCTCTGGTTCCAAACATTTTTATTCAAAAATGCCCTACTATTTTCTTTTTGTTTTTAATAACAAATAGCTCCGACACCATAAATTTTTATTCAAAAATGCCCTACTATTTTCTTTTTTAATAACAAACAGCTCTGACACCATCAATTTTTATTCAAAAATGCCCTACTATTTTCTTTTTGTTTTTTTAATAACAAATAGCTCTGACACCATCAATTTTTATTCAAAAATGCACTATCTCTTTTTTAAACCGTTTTTGTGGTCCTGAAAAGGACCGATTTTTTTTTCGTTCTATTGATTGTTGTTGTCTACATCATTATCCGCAAATGAAAATAAATAATTAACCACCGAAACCGTACAATGTACGACCTTGTCTCTTCAAAGCATAAACAACATCCATAGCGGTAACAGTTTTTCTTTTGGCGTGTTCAGTGTAGGTGACGGCATCACGAATAACATTTTCCAAAAATACCTTCAAGACACCACGAGTTTCTTCGTAAATCAGACCAGAAATACGTTTTACACCACCACGACGAGCCAAACGTCTAATAGCTGGTTTAGTAATACCTTGGATATTATCACGCAATACTTTACGATGACGCTTAGCACCACCTTTTCCCAAACCTTTGCCACCTTTACCACGGCCAGTCATTTTAATTCACTTTAATTTTTATTTAACACAAACTTCACAAATGTTCAACAAGAACTAATGATTTTTGTGGCAGCGACAACTCGTATTTATACAAATTTTAACTAAAATTCGAGAGGGAGCAAGAAATATATTACTGTTCGTTTCTTTCTGTGTGCGCTTTTGAAAAAACAACCACCACTGCACAATGAAACATACATACCGCCACTAGTACCATGGCTTGGCAATTTTTCCTATATAAGCCGATCACATTCAGCGCAGCGATATTATTTGTGTTCTAACAGTGTTTCAGTGTGTGTTTTAAATAATAAAATTGACTAAGTGAAAATGGCTCGTACTAAGCAAACTGCCCGTAAATCGACTGGTGGCAAAGCACCACGCAAACAATTGGCTACTAAGGCTGCACGTAAAAGTGCCCCAGCCACCGGTGGTGTTAAGAAACCTCATCGTTTTCGTCCTGGTACAGTAGCTTTGCGTGAAATTCGCCGTTATCAGAAGAGTACTGAATTGTTAATTCGTAAATTGCCATTCCAACGTTTGGTTCGTGAAATCGCTCAAGATTTCAAGACAGATTTGCGTTTCCAGAGTTCGGCTGTTATGGCTCTTCAAGAAGCCAGTGAAGCTTATTTGGTTGGTCTATTCGAAGATACAAATTTGTGTGCCATTCATGCTAAACGTGTAACCATTATGCCCAAAGATATCCAATTGGCCAGACGTATTCGTGGAGAACGTGCTTAAACTGATGTGACAAAATATAAAAAACTATATAGCAAATCGGTCCTTTTCAGGACCACAAATTTTTTTCAAAAAGAGATTTATATTATTATTTCAAACAAAATTTTTATTTCGTAAAAATACGAGCTATAACATTAACAAGCCAAACTTAACTTGCAATAAAGATGATTTTTTTTTAGAGAAGAAACGCACTAAATTTGAGAAGGTACTTATTAAAATTGTGTATTTTATTAAAATATTATAAAAAAAAAATTCATGAAGATATTTTAGCAATTGTTTTTATATTCAATTTAATTTATTTTTAAATTTTACAAATTATTCAAAGTACAGGATATTTTTCCAAGGGCTATTCTTTAAAAACAAACGCCTTTTACTTATGACATTAGTCATTAAATCAATCTGGGGTTTTTCTGAATTACTATTTAGAAAACAAACGTTCGAATTAAAGTAAGATTTCATTTTTTGTGTTTCTACAATATTATCGTGAATTTTCAAAAGCCCACATTCAATGTTTGGTACGAAATTTTAAACAAAAGAAAATAAGGAAAAAAAAAATTAAAACAAGCATCAAAAATAAAATAAATTAATTTAACATTACATGGGTAAATAATCATCACAACTCTCCCTAATGAACTTATGTAAATGGTACTTATTATAAAATGGAATTGCCCAAATATTAATAAAAGAATCTCTGACGTAAATTTTATATTAGTTTTGGCAGAAGAAAATCATTTATCGTATGTACCCAAATACTATTTATGTATTTCACTTTTTTTTTTTAAATTTCCTCTTAATTAAAATATGTATTATTTATTTCAAATTTCAATAAAAATTGTTTAATAAACAAATGTCCACTCTTTTGAAAAATATTTTGTGGCCCTGAAAAGGGCCTTTTATAATTACAAAAGGAAAGGAATTCATCGGCGTTAAGTACAATTTAGAAAAATTTACTTGGAGCTGGTGTATTTGGTTACAGCTTTTGTACCTTCACTGACAGCGTGTTTGGCCAATTCACCGGGCAAAAGTAGACGAACAGCAGTTTGAATTTCACGACTGGTTATGGTGGAACGTTTATTGTATTGAGCCAAACGAGATGCTTCAGCGGCAATACGTTCAAAGATATCATTAACAAAACTGTTCATGATACTCATAGCCTTTGAGGAAATGCCAGTATCAGGATGTACTTGCTTCAATACTTTGTAAATGTAGATGGCATAACTTTCCTTACGCTTGCGTTTTCTAGTCTTATCACCCTTGCTGATATTCTTCTGGGCTTTGCCGGCCTTTTTTGTTGCTTTACCACTGGCTTTGGGAGGCATATTTTAACTTTTTAGATGTTTTCACTTCACAAACACTTTTAACACTGTTTACAAATTATAAATTTCAACGTCAATTGTGCGCCTTATATACATTTTTTCTCACCACTCAGATCTCTGTCTACCTACTTTGTTATGTTTTACACAATCAACCCCTGTGTGCGCAGTTGCCATACCAAAAAAGTATAAATACTCAGTCCAATGGCGAAAATCTCAAACAGTTGTGTGTATTCAGTGCTCAAGTGAAGTGTTTAAGTGAAATATAATAATAAAAAAATAAATATGTCTGGTCGTGGTAAAGGCGGTAAAGTTAAGAGCAAGGCAAAGTCTCGTTCAAATCGTGCTGGTTTGCAATTTCCCGTTGGCCGTATTCATCGTTTATTGCGTAAAGGCAATTATGCTGAACGTGTTGGTGCCGGTGCTCCAGTATATTTAGCTGCCGTTATGGAATATTTGGCCGCTGAAGTTCTCGAATTGGCTGGTAATGCAGCTCGTGACAACAAAAAGACCAGAATTATTCCTCGTCATTTGCAATTGGCCATCCGTAATGATGAAGAATTGAACAAGCTGTTGTCTGGTGTCACCATTGCTCAAGGTGGTGTTTTGCCAAACATTCAAGCTGTACTTTTGCCCAAGAAAACAGAAAAGAAGGCTTAAGTTTTTACTCGAAAATAGAAGAAAAAAAGAAAAATAATATTGTATGACCATCGCATATCATTTGAAAAACAACCAACCGTCCTTTTCAGGGCGACAAATTTGTTTTTAAAAGAGAACAAATATTTTTTCAAACCTAAATTCATATTTTATTTGTTACACAATTTTGTATTTTTACAAAAAAACAAATGTTTTACATATTAACATGCATTTTCAGTAGAAGCAAAACTATTTTTAATTTTACTTTAAGTGCATATTAGAAAGAATTGTTAAGTCAATCGTTTTATTACCAAAAAGTAGACAGCACGAAATTTGCACAGCGGTTAGAAAAAAAAACAAATTAAATTTTTTAAATTTCAAGTGCGATATGCAAATCCTGCTTATTCCTTTTAAAACAATCTTTTTTTTTTGTTTTTTAATTACTGTATACATATTAAAAAGAAATCTATATAAAAAGAAAATATGACTATAGAAAACTAATATTTTATATGTAGCTATTGCTGAAACTAAACATTTTCCATAAAAAAATACCTATAAAACTTAAAAGTATTCTCTTTTTTACATAAATATTGTAGGAATGTATTAAAAACACAGTAGCCTAATCACTCTTCCTTTGAGACAGACAATAAAAACAACAAGGAAACGATCTTGTTGTTATTGCATTTTTCTACGAAGCAAGACTTTGCTTCGTGTGTACCTATGTATGCATGTCGACTAAGGAATTGGTATACACATTTTGTTTTTGCATTATTTGCCATGTTGTCAGATTTCATTTTTTTCCAACGTTTTATTGTGTGTAAATTTGTTTGCGTTTCTTTGTGATTGTATTTGGATTTAATTTTTTTTAATTAGTTATTTTAGCAAATTGGAAATACATACATACATATGTACATTTGTAGGTACCTATTGGACATTTTACGTACACATGTTTTATTTAAAAATTTAAATATTTATGCTTTAAAACGTTAAAGAATTTATTTATTATATAGGTAGAAATTTTACAATTTGGTTCAAAATTTTAATAAAAAAAAATATACATACCTACATACGTACCTACTTATGTGTTTATGTAATTTTAAATTAAAATAAAGAAAAAGTTTTTACACACATTATGTACATACATACATATGTATTTCAATGTCTCCCTTATTTTATGTTTTTATTAAACGTTTTCTTCATTTGCTTGTACCTACATATGTACATATGTACATATGCATGTATGCATATATGTATAGCTATGCACATAAATTTAATTTTCTTAACAGCTGCTTTAAATTTCTTATCAATTTTCACTTAAAAAAAAGACATTCGTTTTATCACTAATCATCCCTTTTACACAAACCAAATCCGTTAATTTCGTTTAGCCATTTAAACATTGGTAAAGTTATTGTTGTTATTATACATACATACATATGTACATACATACGTTCATATGCCGAAGACTCAAAATATGTACAGTCTGTCCGCCTTATATTTGTTTTTATTGTTCTTGTAAAAAACTTATAATGTGAAGTTTATTTCTATATTTAATGTTAATTAGGAAGAAGAAAAAAATTCAATAGAATTAAGAAAAACGAAAAAAAGCTAAAGAAAATTATAAATTCATCAAAAAAAATTATACTATACGAATAAATAAGAAAAATCGACAAAAAAAACATCTTCACAAAGGATTTTCATACAAGAAGTGCTTGAAGAAAAAAAAAAAAAAATCATACAAAATTAAGCCTCACTAATAAAATAGTGTGATTTAAAAATAATTTAAATTCGAAATAAAGCCGAAAATTATAAATTAACAACAAAAATATATATGGTGTAAAAATTATGTAATTTACGTATGACAGAAAATCTATTAACGAAGTTCGTAAATACAAAAAAAAGACAATTTAAAAATTTGCCAAGGCAACCAAAAAAGAAAATTCAATTTTAAATATTCAAAAAATTCGCGTAACAAATATCTGGTACAAAAAATGTATATCCAAAAATGCACCACCTCTTTTTTAAATAACAAATAGCTCTGGTACCAAAAATGCACTACTATCTTTTTTTAAACAACAAATAGCTCTGGTTCCAAACATTTTTATTCAAAAATGCCCTACTATTTTCTTTTTGTTTTTAATAACAAATAGCTCCGACACCATAAATTTTTATTCAAAAATGCCCTACTATTTTCTTTTTTAATAACAAACAGCTCTGACACCATCAATTTTTATTCAAAAATGCCCTACTATTTTCTTTTTGTTTTTTTAATAACAAATAGCTCTGACACCATCAATTTTTATTCAAAAATGCACTATCTCTTTTTTAAACCGTTTTTGTGGTCCTGAAAAGGACCGATTTGTTTTTCGTTCAATTGATTGTTGTTATTGTCTACATCATTATCCGCAAATGAAAATAAATAATTAACCACCGAAACCGTACAATGTACGACCTTGTCTCTTCAAAGCATAAACAACATCCATAGCGGTAACAGTTTTTCTTTTGGCGTGTTCAGTGTAGGTGACGGCATCACGAATAACATTTTCCAAAAATACCTTCAAGACACCACGAGTTTCTTCGTAAATCAGACCAGAAATACGTTTTACACCACCACGACGAGCCAAACGTCTAATAGCTGGTTTAGTAATACCTTGGATATTATCACGCAATACTTTACGATGACGCTTAGCACCACCTTTTCCCAAACCTTTGCCACCTTTACCACGGCCAGTCATTTTAATTCACTTTAATTTTTATTTAACACAAACTTCACAAATGTTCAACAAGAACTAATGATTTTTGTGGCAGCGACAACTCGTATTTATACAAATTTTAACTAAAATTCGAGAGGGAGCAAGAAATATATTACTGTTCGTTTCTTTCTGTGTGCGCTTTTGAAAAAACAACCACCACTGCACAATGAAACATACATACCGCCACTAGTACCATGGCTTGGCAATTTTTCCTATATAAGCCGATCACATTCAGCGCAGCGATATTATTTGTGTTCTAACAGTGTTTCAGTGTGTGTTTTAAATAATAAAATTGACTAAGTGAAAATGGCTCGTACTAAGCAAACTGCCCGTAAATCGACTGGTGGCAAAGCACCACGCAAACAATTGGCTACTAAGGCTGCACGTAAAAGTGCCCCAGCCACCGGTGGTGTTAAGAAACCTCATCGTTTTCGTCCTGGTACAGTAGCTTTGCGTGAAATTCGCCGTTATCAGAAGAGTACTGAATTGTTAATTCGTAAATTGCCATTCCAACGTTTGGTTCGTGAAATCGCTCAAGATTTCAAGACAGATTTGCGTTTCCAGAGTTCGGCTGTTATGGCTCTTCAAGAAGCCAGTGAAGCTTATTTGGTTGGTCTATTCGAAGATACAAATTTGTGTGCCATTCATGCTAAACGTGTAACCATTATGCCCAAAGATATCCAATTGGCCAGACGTATTCGTGGAGAACGTGCTTAAACTGATGTGACAAAATATAAAAAACTATATAGCAAATCGGTCCTTTTCAGGACCACAAATTTTTTTCAAAAAGAGATTTATATTATTATTTCAAACAAAATTTTTATTTCGTAAAAATACGAGCTATAACATTAACAAGCCAAACTTAACTTGCAATAAAGATGATTTTTTTTTAGAGAAGAAACGCACTAAATTTGAGAAGGTACTTATTAAAATTGTGTATTTTATTAAAATATTATAAAAAAAAAATTCATGAAGATATTTTAGCAATTGTTTTTATATTCAATTTAATTTATTTTTAAATTTTACAAATTATTCAAAGTACAGGATATTTTTCCAAGGGCTATTCTTTAAAAACAAACGCCTTTTACTTATGACATTAGTCATTAAATCAATCTGGGGTTTTTCTGAATTACTATTTAGAAAACAAACGTTCGAATTAAAGTAAGATTTCATTTTTTGTGTTTCTACAATATTATCGTGAATTTTCAAAAGCCCACATTCAATGTTTGGTACGAAATTTTAAACAAAAGAAAATAAGGAAAAAAAAAATTAAAACAAGCATCAAAAATAAAATAAATTAATTTAACATTACATGGGTAAATAATCATCACAACTCTCCCTAATGAACTTATGTAAATGGTACTTATTATAAAATGGAATTGCCCAAATATTAATAAAAGAATCTCTGACGTAAATTTTATATTAGTTTTGGCAGAAGAAAATCATTTATCGTATGTACCCAAATACTATTTATGTATTTCACTTTTTTTTTTTAAATTTCCTCTTAATTAAAATATGTATTATTTATTTCAAATTTCAATAAAAATTGTTTAATAAACAAATGTCCACTCTTTTGAAAAATATTTTGTGGCCCTGAAAAGGGCCTTTTATAATTACAAAAGGAAAGGAATTCATCGGCGTTAAGTACAATTTAGAAAAATTTACTTGGAGCTGGTGTATTTGGTTACAGCTTTTGTACCTTCACTGACAGCGTGTTTGGCCAATTCACCGGGCAAAAGTAGACGAACAGCAGTTTGAATTTCACGACTGGTTATGGTGGAACGTTTATTGTATTGAGCCAAACGAGATGCTTCAGCGGCAATACGTTCAAAGATATCATTAACAAAACTGTTCATGATACTCATAGCCTTTGAGGAAATGCCAGTATCAGGATGTACTTGCTTCAATACTTTGTAAATGTAGATGGCATAACTTTCCTTACGCTTGCGTTTTCTAGTCTTATCACCCTTGCTGATATTCTTCTGGGCTTTGCCGGCCTTTTTTGTTGCTTTACCACTGGCTTTGGGAGGCATATTTTAACTTTTTAGATGTTTTCACTTCACAAACACTTTTAACACTGTTTACAAATTATAAATTTCAACGTCAATTGTGCGCCTTATATACATTTTTTCTCACCACTCAGATCTCTGTCTACCTACTTTGTTATGTTTTACACAATCAACCCCTGTGTGCGCAGTTGTCATACCAAAAAAGTATAAATACTCAGTCCAATGGCGAAAATCTCAAACAGTTGTGTGTATTCAGTGCTCAAGTGAAGTGTTTAAGTGAAATATAATAATAAAAAAATAAATATGTCTGGTCGTGGTAAAGGCGGTAAAGTTAAGAGCAAGGCAAAGTCTCGTTCAAATCGTGCTGGTTTGCAATTTCCCGTTGGCCGTATTCATCGTTTATTGCGTAAAGGCAATTATGCTGAACGTGTTGGTGCCGGTGCTCCAGTATATTTAGCTGCCGTTATGGAATATTTGGCCGCTGAAGTTCTCGAATTGGCTGGTAATGCAGCTCGTGACAACAAAAAGACCAGAATTATTCCTCGTCATTTGCAATTGGCCATCCGTAATGATGAAGAATTGAACAAGCTGTTGTCTGGTGTCACCATTGCTCAAGGTGGTGTTTTGCCAAACATTCAAGCTGTACTTTTGCCCAAGAAAACAGAAAAGAAGGCTTAAGTTTTTACTCGAAAATAGAAGAAAAAAAGAAAAATAATATTGTATGACCATCGCATATCATTTGAAAAACAACCAACCGTCCTTTTCAGGGCGACAAATTTGTTTTTAAAAGAGAACAAATATTTTTTCAAACCTAAATTCATATTTTATTTGTTACACAATTTTGTATTTTTACAAAAAAACAAATGTTTTACATATTAACATGCATTTTCAGTAGAAGCAAAACTATTTTTAATTTTACTTTAAGTGCATATTAGAAAGAATTGTTAAGTCAATCGTTTTATTACCAAAAAGTAGACAGCACGAAATTTGCACAGCGGTTAGAAAAAAAAACAAATTAAATTTTTTAAATTTCAAGTGCGATATGCAAATCCTGCTTATTCCTTTTAAAACAATCTTTTTTTTTTGTTTTTTAATTACTGTATACATATTAAAAAGAAATCTATATAAAAAGAAAATATGACTATAGAAAACTAATATTTTATATGTAGCTATTGCTGAAACTAAACATTTTCCATAAAAAAATACCTATAAAACTTAAAAGTATTCTCTTTTTTACATAAATATTGTAGGAATGTATTAAAAACACAGTAGCCTAATCACTCTTCCTTTGAGACAGACAATAAAAACAACAAGGAAACGATCTTGTTGTTATTGCATTTTTCTACGAAGCAAGACTTTGCTTCGTGTGTACCTATGTATGCATGTCGACTAAGGAATTGGTATACACATTTTGTTTTTGCATTATTTGCCATGTTGTCAGATTTCATTTTTTTCCAACGTTTTATTGTGTGTAAATTTGTTTGCGTTTCTTTGTGATTGTATTTGGATTTAATTTTTTTTAATTAGTTATTTTAGCAAATTGGAAATACATACATACATATGTACATTTGTAGGTACCTATTGGACATTTTACGTACACATGTTTTATTTAAAAATTTAAATATTTATGCTTTAAAACGTTAAAGAATTTATTTATTATATAGGTAGAAATTTTACAATTTGGTTCAAAATTTTAATAAAAAAAAATATACATACCTACATACGTACCTACTTATGTGTTTATGTAATTTTAAATTAAAATAAAGAAAAAGTTTTTACACACATTATGTACATACATACATATGTATTTCAATGTCTCCCTTATTTTATGTTTTTATTAAACGTTTTCTTCATTTGCTTGTACCTACATATGTACATATGTACATATGCATGTATGCATATATGTATAGCTATGCACATAAATTTAATTTTCTTAACAGCTGCTTTAAATTTCTTATCAATTTTCACTTAAAAAAAAGACATTCGTTTTATCACTAATCATCCCTTTTACACAAACCAAATCCGTTAATTTCGTTTAGCCATTTAAACATTGGTAAAGTTATTGTTGTTATTATACATACATACATATGTACATACATACGTTCATATGCCGAAGACTCAAAATATGTACAGTCTGTCCGCCTTATATTTGTTTTTATTGTTCTTGTAAAAAACTTATAATGTGAAGTTTATTTCTATATTTAATGTTAATTAGGAAGAAGAAAAAAATTCAATAGAATTAAGAAAAACGAAAAAAAGCTAAAGAAAATTATAAATTCATCAAAAAAAATTATACTATACGAATAAATAAGAAAAATCGACAAAAAAAACATCTTCACAAAGGATTTTCATACAAGAAGTGCTTGAAGAAAAAAAAAAAAAAATCATACAAAATTAAGCCTCACTAATAAAATAGTGTGATTTAAAAATAATTTAAATTCGAAATAAAGCCGAAAATTATAAATTAACAACAAAAATATATATGGTGTAAAAATTATGTAATTTACGTATGACAGAAAATCTATTAACGAAGTTCGTAAATACAAAAAAAAGACAATTTAAAAATTTGCCAAGGCAACCAAAAAAGAAAATTCAATTTTAAATATTCAAAAAATTCGCGTAACAAATATCTGGTACAAAAAATGTATATCCAAAAATGCACCACCTCTTTTTTAAATAACAAATAGCTCTGGTACCAAAAATGCACTACTATCTTTTTTTAAACAACAAATAGCTCTGGTTCCAAACATTTTTATTCAAAAATGCCCTACTATTTTCTTTTTGTTTTTAATAACAAATAGCTCCGACACCATAAATTTTTATTCAAAAATGCCCTACTATTTTCTTTTTTAATAACAAACAGCTCTGACACCATCAATTTTTATTCAAAAATGCCCTACTATTTTCTTTTTGTTTTTTTAATAACAAATAGCTCTGACACCATCAATTTTTATTCAAAAATGCACTATCTCTTTTTTAAACCGTTTTTGTGGTCCTGAAAAGGACCGATTTGTTTTTCGTTCAATTGATTGTTGTTATTGTCTACATCATTATCCGCAAATGAAAATAAATAATTAACCACCGAAACCGTACAATGTACGACCTTGTCTCTTCAAAGCATAAACAACATCCATAGCGGTAACAGTTTTTCTTTTGGCGTGTTCAGTGTAGGTGACGGCATCACGAATAACATTTTCCAAAAATACCTTCAAGACACCACGAGTTTCTTCGTAAATCAGACCAGAAATACGTTTTACACCACCACGACGAGCCAAACGTCTAATAGCTGGTTTAGTAATACCTTGGATATTATCACGCAATACTTTACGATGACGCTTAGCACCACCTTTTCCCAAACCTTTGCCACCTTTACCACGGCCAGTCATTTTAATTCACTTTAATTTTTATTTAACACAAACTTCACAAATGTTCAACAAGAACTAATGATTTTTGTGGCAGCGACAACTCGTATTTATACAAATTTTAACTAAAATTCGAGAGGGAGCAAGAAATATATTACTGTTCGTTTCTTTCTGTGTGCGCTTTTGAAAAAACAACCACCACTGCACAATGAAACATACATACCGCCACTAGTACCATGGCTTGGCAATTTTTCCTATATAAGCCGATCACATTCAGCGCAGCGATATTATTTGTGTTCTAACAGTGTTTCAGTGTGTGTTTTAAATAATAAAATTGACTAAGTGAAAATGGCTCGTACTAAGCAAACTGCCCGTAAATCGACTGGTGGCAAAGCACCACGCAAACAATTGGCTACTAAGGCTGCACGTAAAAGTGCCCCAGCCACCGGTGGTGTTAAGAAACCTCATCGTTTTCGTCCTGGTACAGTAGCTTTGCGTGAAATTCGCCGTTATCAGAAGAGTACTGAATTGTTAATTCGTAAATTGCCATTCCAACGTTTGGTTCGTGAAATCGCTCAAGATTTCAAGACAGATTTGCGTTTCCAGAGTTCGGCTGTTATGGCTCTTCAAGAAGCCAGTGAAGCTTATTTGGTTGGTCTATTCGAAGATACAAATTTGTGTGCCATTCATGCTAAACGTGTAACCATTATGCCCAAAGATATCCAATTGGCCAGACGTATTCGTGGAGAACGTGCTTAAACTGATGTGACAAAATATAAAAAACTATATAGCAAATCGGTCCTTTTCAGGACCACAAATTTTTTTCAAAAAGAGATTTATATTATTATTTCAAACAAAATTTTTATTTCGTAAAAATACGAGCTATAACATTAACAAGCCAAACTTAACTTGCAATAAAGATGATTTTTTTTTAGAGAAGAAACGCACTAAATTTGAGAAGGTACTTATTAAAATTGTGTATTTTATTAAAATATTATAAAAAAAAAATTCATGAAGATATTTTAGCAATTGTTTTTATATTCAATTTAATTTATTTTTAAATTTTACAAATTATTCAAAGTACAGGATATTTTTCCAATTGTTGTATTGTTTTTAAAAACAAACGCCTTTTACTTATGACATTAGTCATTAAATCAATCCGGTGTTTTTCTGAATTACTATTTAGAAAACAAACGTTCGAATTAAAGTAAGATTTCATTTTTTGTGTTTCTACAATATTATCGTGAATTTTCAAAAGCCCACATTCAATGTTTGGTACGAAATTTTAAACAAAAGAAAATAAGGAAAAAAAAAATTTAAACAAGCATTAAAAATAAAATAAATTAATTTAACATTACATGGGTAAATAATCATCACAACTCTACCTAATGAACTTATGTAAATGGTACTTATTATAAAATGGAATTGCCCAAATATTAATAAAAGAATCTCTGACGTAAATTTTATATTAGTTTTGGCAGAAGAAAATCATTTATCGTATGTACCCAAATACTATTTATGTATTTCACTTTTTTTTTTAAATTTCCTCTTAATTAAAATATGTATTATTTATTTCAAATTTCAATAAAAATTGTTTAATAAACAAATGTCCACTCTTTTGAAAAATATTTTGTGGCCCTGAAAAGGGCCTTTTATAATTACAAAAAGGAAAGGAATTCATCGGCGTTAAGTACAATTTAGAAAAATTTACTTGGAGCTGGTGTATTTGGTTACAGCTTTTGTACCTTCACTGACAGCGTGTTTGGCCAATTCACCGGGCAAAAGTAGACGAACAGCAGTTTGAATTTCACGACTGGTTATGGTGGAACGTTTATTGTATTGAGCCAAACGAGATGCTTCAGCGGCAATACGTTCAAAGATATCATTAACAAAACTGTTCATGATACTCATAGCCTTTGAGGAAATGCCAGTATCAGGATGTACTTGCTTCAATACTTTGTAAATGTAGATGGCATAACTTTCCTTACGCTTGCGTTTTCTAGTCTTATCACCCTTGCTGATATTCTTCTGGGCTTTGCCGGCCTTTTTTGTTGCTTTACCACTGGCTTTAGGAGGCATATTTTAACTTTTTAGATGTTTTCACTTCACAAACACTTTTAACACTGTTTACAAATTATAAATTTCAACGTCAATTGTGCGCCTTATATACATTTTTTCTCACCACTCAGATCTCTGTCTACCTACTTTGTTATGTTTTACACAATCAACCCCTGTGTGCGCAGTTGTCATACCAAAAAAGTATAAATACTCAGTCCAATGGCGAAAATCTCAAACAGTTGTGTGTATTCAGTGCTCAAGTGAAGTGTTTAAGTGAAATATAATAATAAAAAAATAAATATGTCTGGTCGTGGTAAAGGCGGTAAAGTTAAGAGCAAGGCAAAGTCTCGTTCAAATCGTGCTGGTTTGCAATTTCCCGTTGGCCGTATTCATCGTTTATTGCGTAAAGGCAATTATGCTGAACGTGTTGGTGCCGGTGCTCCAGTATATTTAGCTGCCGTTATGGAATATTTGGCCGCTGAAGTTCTCGAATTGGCTGGTAATGCAGCTCGTGACAACAAAAAGACCAGAATTATTCCTCGTCATTTGCAATTGGCCATCCGTAATGATGAAGAATTGAACAAGCTGTTGTCTGGTGTCACCATTGCTCAAGGTGGTGTTTTGCCAAACATTCAAGCTGTACTTTTGCCCAAGAAAACAGAAAAGAAGGCTTAAGTTTTTACTCGAAAATAGAAGAAAAAAAGAAAAATAATATTGTATGACCATCGCATATCATTTGAAAAACAACCAACCGTCCTTTTCAGGGCGACAAATTTGTTTTTAAAAGAGAACAAATATTTTTTCAAACCTAAATTCATATTTTATTTGTTACACAATTTTGTATTTTTACAAAAAAACAAATGTTTTACATATTAACATGCATTTTCAGTAGAAGCAAAACTATTTTTAATTTTACTTTAAGTGCATATTAGAAAGAATTGTTAAGTCAATCGTTTTATTACCAAAAAGTAGACAGCACGAAATTTGCACAGCGGTTAGAAAAAAAAACAAATTAAATTTTTTAAATTTCAAGTGCGATATGCAAATCCTGCTTATTCCTTTTAAAACAATCTTTTTTTTTTGTTTTTTAATTACTGTATACATATTAAAAAGAAATCTATATAAAAAGAAAATATGACTATAGAAAACTAATATTTTATATGTAGCTATTGCTGAAACTAAACATTTTCCATAAAAAAATACCTATAAAACTTAAAAGTATTCTCTTTTTTACATAAATATTGTAGGAATGTATTAAAAACACAGTAGCCTAATCACTCTTCCTTTGAGACAGACAATAAAAACAACAAGGAAACGATCTTGTTGTTATTGCATTTTTCTACGAAGCAAGACTTTGCTTCGTGTGTACCTATGTATGCATGTCGACTAAGGAATTGGTATACACATTTTGTTTTTGCATTATTTGCCATGTTGTCAGATTTCATTTTTTTCCAACGTTTTATTGTGTGTAAATTTGTTTGCGTTTCTTTGTGATTGTATTTGGATTTAATTTTTTTTAATTAGTTATTTTAGCAAATTGGAAATACATACATACATATGTACATTTGTAGGTACCTATTGGACATTTTACGTACACATGTTTTATTTAAAAATTTAAATATTTATGCTTTAAAACGTTAAAGAATTTATTTATTATATAGGTAGAAATTTTACAATTTGGTTCAAAATTTTAATAAAAAAAAATATACATACCTACATACGTACCTACTTATGTGTTTATGTAATTTTAAATTAAAATAAAGAAAAAGTTTTTACACACATTATGTACATACATACATATGTATTTCAATGTCTCCCTTATTTTATGTTTTTATTAAACGTTTTCTTCATTTGCTTGTACCTACATATGTACATATGTACATATGCATGTATGCATATATGTATAGCTATGCACATAAATTTAATTTTCTTAACAGCTGCTTTAAATTTCTTATCAATTTTCACTTAAAAAAAAGACATTCGTTTTATCACTAATCATCCCTTTTACACAAACCAAATCCGTTAATTTCGTTTAGCCATTTAAACATTGGTAAAGTTATTGTTGTTATTATACATACATACATATGTACATACATACGTTCATATGCCGAAGACTCAAAATATGTACAGTCTGTCCGCCTTATATTTGTTTTTATTGTTCTTGTAAAAAACTTATAATGTGAAGTTTATTTCTATATTTAATGTTAATTAGGAAGAAGAAAAAAATTCAATAGAATTAAGAAAAACGAAAAAAAGCTAAAGAAAATTATAAATTCATCAAAAAAAATTATACTATACGAATAAATAAGAAAAATCGACAAAAAAAACATCTTCACAAAGGATTTTCATACAAGAAGTGCTTGAAGAAAAAAAAAAAAAAATCATACAAAATTAAGCCTCACTAATAAAATAGTGTGATTTAAAAATAATTTAAATTCGAAATAAAGCCGAAAATTATAAATTAACAACAAAAATATATATGGTGTAAAAATTATGTAATTTACGTATGACAGAAAATCTATTAACGAAGTTCGTAAATACAAAAAAAAGACAATTTAAAAATTTGCCAAGGCAACCAAAAAAGAAAATTCAATTTTAAATATTCAAAAAATTCGCGTAACAAATATCTGGTACAAAAAATGTATATCCAAAAATGCACCACCTCTTTTTTAAATAACAAATAGCTCTGGTACCAAAAATGCACTACTATCTTTTTTTAAACAACAAATAGCTCTGGTTCCAAACATTTTTATTCAAAAATGCCCTACTATTTTCTTTTTGTTTTTAATAACAAATAGCTCCGACACCATAAATTTTTATTCAAAAATGCCCTACTATTTTCTTTTTTAATAACAAACAGCTCTGACACCATCAATTTTTATTCAAAAATGCCCTACTATTTTCTTTTTGTTTTTTTAATAACAAATAGCTCTGACACCATCAATTTTTATTCAAAAATGCACTATCTCTTTTTTAAACCGTTTTTGTGGTCCTGAAAAGGACCGATTTGTTTTTCGTTCAATTGATTGTTGTTATTGTCTACATCATTATCCGCAAATGAAAATAAATAATTAACCACCGAAACCGTACAATGTACGACCTTGTCTCTTCAAAGCATAAACAACATCCATAGCGGTAACAGTTTTTCTTTTGGCGTGTTCAGTGTAGGTGACGGCATCACGAATAACATTTTCCAAAAATACCTTCAAGACACCACGAGTTTCTTCGTAAATCAGACCAGAAATACGTTTTACACCACCACGACGAGCCAAACGTCTAATAGCTGGTTTAGTAATACCTTGGATATTATCACGCAATACTTTACGATGACGCTTAGCACCACCTTTTCCCAAACCTTTGCCACCTTTACCACGGCCAGTCATTTTAATTCACTTTAATTTTTATTTAACACAAACTTCACAAATGTTCAACAAGAACTAATGATTTTTGTGGTCATTTCATTTCATTTCATTTTATTTTTTCCAAAATTTATATACACATTTGATATTAACATACAACTTAAAATTAACATTTTTCCTTACATACTAAAGTATTTTACTTGGACTTTTCAATGCAGCCTATATTTACATAGCAATTCGTAAAATATCACATATGTTCTCCTTATATATTCTTAACACTAAAAATAAAATTTCCAAAAAAGGGAAAAAAGGAAATCAATCTTAACTAAATCTAAACTTAAAACTAACATACAAATAATAAAAGAAAAAATTATATACAAAAGAAAGAAAAGAAAGTAAGAATATTTACAAAAGCGGTCCATGACCTATTGGACGGTGTTGTACACCGTGTTAAACACATCCAACGTATTTACACGTCTGTGGTAGAACAAGAGATCTGCACCCTGATAAAGGAGCCCAGCATCATTCAGTACCAGAAGGTCCGACGGGCATATATACCTCGACGAATGGACTGACTGCATATTTGTCGATCTCTCAAAGCAAGCCTGTACGAGACTGTTCTCAAGAGAAACAGCCTTGTCCAGGAATGCAATGCCTGACCTTGTCAAATATGCGTCAATCCTCTCAAAATCAATAGCCCTATAAATCGATCCGTTAGAAGGCCTACGGTAAGTTCCATCAGGCATCCGCCTGGCCCTAAGGCCAAGACACGCGGACAAAATCCGCCTTTCCCATATCCTAAGCCTTTCCATCTGTGCAGAAGATATTCTGAACCAAACAGGAAAAGCATAGGACATAAGAGGACGGATTATCTGCCGATAAAGCAAGAGCCCAGTCCTCTTGTTAAGACGACGGACCCCAAGAACGCCCCTATAAGTGGCGAACACGCGCTTTGTACGCTCCAGCAGAAGATCGATGTGACGATAGAACTCGAAATTCTCATGAAACATCACACCCAGATACTTCATTCTATCCGAAAAGCCGATCAGTTCACCCTCAACCCTAAGGGAAGGTATAAAGGACCTGCTGTTCGGATAGAGATACTTACGCCTACCCTTAACAATAATGGCGTCCGTTTTCCCAACATTCAGACGCAGTCTCCACTTATGGAAGAAGTCCGCCAGAACCTCAAGGTAACTATTAACCCGTTGGTTAATAGTCCTAGCCCGTGGTCCAGATGAAGCCACAAGGACGTCATCCGCATATACTAGAAGCAGATCACCCATCGGAGGAGCGGGGATGTCATACATCAGAATGTTATATAGAGCCGGACCAAGCAATGAGCCCTGGGGCACCCCTGTCGCAACAACCCTTTCATTAGATTGATGATCCCCTACTCTTACACTAAAAGAGCGATTGTCCAGGAAACTTGCCACAATCCTGCATATGCCCGGCTCGAAGCCTATCTGCATCATTTTGAAGATGATGCCTTCCCGCCAAGCAGTGTCAAAAGCCTTAGCAAAGTCAAGGCTGACAGCAATGGTCGGGTGTCTTCTGTTCAAGCCTCTAGCCACATAGTCCGCAAATACCATTAGGGCATGATTGGTAGAGTGCCCATGATTTTTGTGGCAGCGACAACTCGTATTTATACAAATTTTAACTAAAATTCGAGAGGGAGCAAGAAATATATTACTGTTCGTTTCTTTCTGTGTGCGCTTTTGAAAAAACAACCACCACTGCACAATGAAACATACATACCGCCACTAGTACCATGGCTTGGCAATTTTTCCTATATAAGCCGATCACATTCAGCGCAGCGATATTATTTGTGTTCTAACAGTGTTTCAGTGTGTGTTTTAAATAATAAAATTGACTAAGTGAAAATGGCTCGTACTAAGCAAACTGCCCGTAAATCGACTGGTGGCAAAGCACCACGCAAACAATTGGCTACTAAGGCTGCACGTAAAAGTGCCCCAGCCACCGGTGGTGTTAAGAAACCTCATCGTTTTCGTCCTGGTACAGTAGCTTTGCGTGAAATTCGCCGTTATCAGAAGAGTACTGAATTGTTAATTCGTAAATTGCCATTCCAACGTTTGGTTCGTGAAATCGCTCAAGATTTCAAGACAGATTTGCGTTTCCAGAGTTCGGCTGTTATGGCTCTTCAAGAAGCCAGTGAAGCTTATTTGGTTGGTCTATTCGAAGATACAAATTTGTGTGCCATTCATGCTAAACGTGTAACCATTATGCCCAAAGATATCCAATTGGCCAGACGTATTCGTGGAGAACGTGCTTAAACTGATGTGACAAAATATAAAAAACTATATAGCAAATCGGTCCTTTTCAGGACCACAAATTTTTTTCAAAAAGAGATTTATATTATTATTTCAAACAAAATTTTTATTTCGTAAAAATACGAGCTATAACATTAACAAGCCAAACTTAACTTGCAATAAAGATGATTTTTTTTTAGAGAAGAAACGCACTAAATTTGAGAAGGTACTTATTAAAATTGTGTATTTTATTAAAATATTATAAAAAAAAAATTCATGAAGATATTTTAGCAATTGTTTTTATATTCAATTTAATTTATTTTTAAATTTTACAAATTATTCAAAGTACAGGATATTTTTCCAAGGGCTATTCTTTAAAAACAAACGCCTTTTACTTATGACATTAGTCATTAAATCAATCTGGGGTTTTTCTGAATTACTATTTAGAAAACAAACGTTCGAATTAAAGTAAGATTTCATTTTTTGTGTTTCTACAATATTATCGTGAATTTTCAAAAGCCCACATTCAATGTTTGGTACGAAATTTTAAACAAAAGAAAATAAGGAAAAAAAAAATTAAAACAAGCATCAAAAATAAAATAAATTAATTTAACATTACATGGGTAAATAATCATCACAACTCTCCCTAATGAACTTATGTAAATGGTACTTATTATAAAATGGAATTGCCCAAATATTAATAAAAGAATCTCTGACGTAAATTTTATATTAGTTTTGGCAGAAGAAAATCATTTATCGTATGTACCCAAATACTATTTATGTATTTCACTTTTTTTTTTTAAATTTCCTCTTAATTAAAATATGTATTATTTATTTCAAATTTCAATAAAAATTGTTTAATAAACAAATGTCCACTCTTTTGAAAAATATTTTGTGGCCCTGAAAAGGGCCTTTTATAATTACAAAAAGGAAAGGAATTCATCGGCGTTAAGTACAATTTAGAAAAATTTACTTGGAGCTGGTGTATTTGGTTACAGCTTTTGTACCTTCACTGACAGCGTGTTTGGCCAATTCACCGGGCAAAAGTAGACGAACAGCAGTTTGAATTTCACGACTGGTTATGGTGGAACGTTTATTGTATTGAGCCAAACGAGATGCTTCAGCGGCAATACGTTCAAAGATGTCATTAACAAAACTGTTCATGATACTCATAGCCTTTGAGGAAATGCCAGTATCAGGATGTACTTGCTTCAATACTTTGTAAATGTAGATGGCATAACTTTCCTTACGCTTGCGTTTTCTAGTCTTATCACCCTTGCTGATATTCTTCTGGGCTTTGCCGGCCTTTTTTGTTGCTTTACCACTGGCTTTAGGAGGCATATTTTAACTTTTTAGATGTTTTCACTTCACAAACACTTTTAACACTGTTTACAAATTATAAATTTCAACGTCAATTGTGCGCCTTATATACATTTTTTCTCACCACTCAGATCTCTGTCTACCTACTTTGTTATGTTTTACACAATCAACCCCTGTGTGCGCAGTTGCCATACCAAAAAAGTATAAATACTCAGTCCAATGGCGAAAATCTCAAACAGTTGTGTGTATTCAGTGCTCAAGTGAAGTGTTTAAGTGAAATATAATAATAAAAAAATAAATATGTCTGGTCGTGGTAAAGGCGGTAAAGTTAAGAGCAAGGCAAAGTCTCGTTCAAATCGTGCTGGTTTGCAATTTCCCGTTGGCCGTATTCATCGTTTATTGCGTAAAGGCAATTATGCTGAACGTGTTGGTGCCGGTGCTCCAGTATATTTAGCTGCCGTTATGGAATATTTGGCCGCTGAAGTTCTCGAATTGGCTGGTAATGCAGCTCGTGACAACAAAAAGACCAGAATTATTCCTCGTCATTTGCAATTGGCCATCCGTAATGATGAAGAATTGAACAAGCTGTTGTCTGGTGTCACCATTGCTCAAGGTGGTGTTTTGCCAAACATTCAAGCTGTACTTTTGCCCAAGAAAACAGAAAAGAAGGCTTAAGTTTTTACTCGAAAATAGAAGAAAAAAAGAAAAATAATATTGTATGACCATCGCATATCATTTGAAAAACAACCAACCGTCCTTTTCAGGGCGACAAATTTGTTTTTAAAAGAGAACAAATATTTTTTCAAACCTAAATTCATATTTTATTTGTTACACAATTTTGTATTTTTACAAAAAAACAAATGTTTTACATATTAACATGCATTTTCAGTAGAAGCAAAACTATTTTTAATTTTACTTTAAGTGCATATTAGAAAGAATTGTTAAGTCAATCGTTTTATTACCAAAAAGTAGACAGCACGAAATTTGCACAGCGGTTAGAAAAAAAAACAAATTAAATTTTTTAAATTTCAAGTGCGATATGCAAATCCTGCTTATTCCTTTTAAAACAATCTTTTTTTTTTGTTTTTTAATTACTGTATACATATTAAAAAGAAATCTATATAAAAAGAAAATATGACTATAGAAAACTAATATTTTATATGTAGCTATTGCTGAAACTAAACATTTTCCATAAAAAAATACCTATAAAACTTAAAAGTATTCTCTTTTTTACATAAATATTGTAGGAATGTATTAAAAACACAGTAGCCTAATCACTCTTCCTTTGAGACAGACAATAAAAACAACAAGGAAACGATCTTGTTGTTATTGCATTTTTCTACGAAGCAAGACTTTGCTTCGTGTGTACCTATGTATGCATGTCGACTAAGGAATTGGTATACACATTTTGTTTTTGCATTATTTGCCATGTTGTCAGATTTCATTTTTTTCCAACGTTTTATTGTGTGTAAATTTGTTTGCGTTTCTTTGTGATTGTATTTGGATTTAATTTTTTTTAATTAGTTATTTTAGCAAATTGGAAATACATACATACATATGTACATTTGTAGGTACCTATTGGACATTTTACGTACACATGTTTTATTTAAAAATTTAAATATTTATGCTTTAAAACGTTAAAGAATTTATTTATTATATAGGTAGAAATTTTACAATTTGGTTCAAAATTTTAATAAAAAAAAATATACATACCTACATACGTACCTACTTATGTGTTTATGTAATTTTAAATTAAAATAAAGAAAAAGTTTTTACACACATTATGTACATACATACATATGTATTTCAATGTCTCCCTTATTTTATGTTTTTATTAAACGTTTTCTTCATTTGCTTGTACCTACATATGTACATATGTACATATGCATGTATGCATATATGTATAGCTATGCACATAAATTTAATTTTCTTAACAGCTGCTTTAAATTTCTTATCAATTTTCACTTAAAAAAAAGACATTCGTTTTATCACTAATCATCCCTTTTACACAAACCAAATCCGTTAATTTCGTTTAGCCATTTAAACATTGGTAAAGTTATTGTTGTTATTATACATACATACATATGTACATACATACGTTCATATGCCGAAGACTCAAAATATGTACAGTCTGTCCGCCTTATATTTGTTTTTATTGTTCTTGTAAAAAACTTATAATGTGAAGTTTATTTCTATATTTAATGTTAATTAGGAAGAAGAAAAAAATTCAATAGAATTAAGAAAAACGAAAAAAAGCTAAAGAAAATTATAAATTCATCAAAAAAAATTATACTATACGAATAAATAAGAAAAATCGACAAAAAAAACATCTTCACAAAGGATTTTCATACAAGAAGTGCTTGAAGAAAAAAAAAAAAAAATCATACAAAATTAAGCCTCACTAATAAAATAGTGTGATTTAAAAATAATTTAAATTCGAAATAAAGCCGAAAATTATAAATTAACAACAAAAATATATATGGTGTAAAAATTATGTAATTTACGTATGACAGAAAATCTATTAACGAAGTTCGTAAATACAAAAAAAAGACAATTTAAAAATTTGCCAAGGCAACCAAAAAAGAAAATTCAATTTTAAATATTCAAAAAATTCGCGTAACAAATATCTGGTACAAAAAATGTATATCCAAAAATGCACCACCTCTTTTTTAAATAACAAATAGCTCTGGTACCAAAAATGCACTACTATCTTTTTTTAAACAACAAATAGCTCTGGTTCCAAACATTTTTATTCAAAAATGCCCTACTATTTTCTTTTTGTTTTTAATAACAAATAGCTCCGACACCATAAATTTTTATTCAAAAATGCCCTACTATTTTCTTTTTTAATAACAAACAGCTCTGACACCATCAATTTTTATTCAAAAATGCCCTACTATTTTCTTTTTGTTTTTTTAATAACAAATAGCTCTGACACCATCAATTTTTATTCAAAAATGCACTATCTCTTTTTTAAACCGTTTTTGTGGTCCTGAAAAGGACCGATTTGTTTTTCGTTCAATTGATTGTTGTTATTGTCTACATCATTATCCGCAAATGAAAATAAATAATTAACCACCGAAACCGTACAATGTACGACCTTGTCTCTTCAAAGCATAAACAACATCCATAGCGGTAACAGTTTTTCTTTTGGCGTGTTCAGTGTAGGTGACGGCATCACGAATAACATTTTCCAAAAATACCTTCAAGACACCACGAGTTTCTTCGTAAATCAGACCAGAAATACGTTTTACACCACCACGACGAGCCAAACGTCTAATAGCTGGTTTAGTAATACCTTGGATATTATCACGCAATACTTTACGATGACGCTTAGCACCACCTTTTCCCAAACCTTTGCCACCTTTACCACGGCCAGTCATTTTAATTCACTTTAATTTTTATTTAACACAAACTTCACAAATGTTCAACAAGAACTAATGATTTTTGTGGCAGCGACAACTCGTATTTATACAAATTTTAACTAAAATTCGAGAGGGAGCAAGAAATATATTACTGTTCGTTTCTTTCTGTGTGCGCTTTTGAAAAAACAACCACCACTGCACAATGAAACATACATACCGCCACTAGTACCATGGCTTGGCAATTTTTCCTATATAAGCCGATCACATTCAGCGCAGCGATATTATTTGTGTTCTAACAGTGTTTCAGTGTGTGTTTTAAATAATAAAATTGACTAAGTGAAAATGGCTCGTACTAAGCAAACTGCCCGTAAATCGACTGGTGGCAAAGCACCACGCAAACAATTGGCTACTAAGGCTGCACGTAAAAGTGCCCCAGCCACCGGTGGTGTTAAGAAACCTCATCGTTTTCGTCCTGGTACTGTAGCTTTGCGTGAAATTCGCCGTTATCAGAAGAGTACTGAATTGTTAATTCGTAAATTGCCATTCCAACGTTTGGTTCGTGAAATCGCTCAAGATTTCAAGACAGATTTGCGTTTCCAGAGTTCGGCTGTTATGGCTCTTCAAGAAGCCAGTGAAGCTTATTTGGTTGGTCTATTCGAAGATACAAATTTGTGTGCCATTCATGCTAAACGTGTAACCATTATGCCCAAAGATATCCAATTGGCCAGACGTATTCGTGGAGAACGTGCTTAAACTGATGTGACAAAATATAAAAAACTATATAGCAAATCGGTCCTTTTCAGGACCACAAATTTTTTTCAAAAAGAGATTTATATTATTATTTCAAACAAAATTTTTATTTCGTAAAAATACGAGCTATAACATTAACAAGCCAAACTTAACTTGCAATAAAGATGATTTTTTTTTAGAGAAGAAACGCACTAAATTTGAGAAGGTACTTATTAAAATTGTGTATTTTATTAAAATATTATAAAAAAAAAATTCATGAAGATATTTTAGCAATTGTTTTTATATTCAATTTAATTTATTTTTAAATTTTACAAATTATTCAAAGTACAGGATATTTTTCCAATTGTTGTATTGTTTTTAAAAACAAACGCCTTTTACTTATGACATTAGTCATTAAATCAATCCGGTGTTTTTCTGAATTACTATTTAGAAAACAAACGTTCGAATTAAAGTAAGATTTCATTTTTTGTGTTTCTACAATATTATCGTGAATTTTCAAAAGCCCACATTCAATGTTTGGTACGAAATTTTAAACAAAAGAAAATAAGGAAAAAAAAAATTTAAACAAGCATTAAAAATAAAATAAATTAATTTAACATTACATGGGTAAATAATCATCACAACTCTACCTAATGAACTTATGTAAATGGTACTTATTATAAAATGGAATTGCCCAAATATTAATAAAAGAATCTCTGACGTAAATTTTATATTAGTTTTGGCAGAAGAAAATCATTTATCGTATGTACCCAAATACTATTTATGTATTTCACTTTTTTTTTTAAATTTCCTCTTAATTAAAATATGTATTATTTATTTCAAATTTCAATAAAAATTGTTTAATAAACAAATGTCCACTCTTTTGAAAAATATTTTGTGGCCCTGAAAAGGGCCTTTTATAATTACAAAAAGGAAAGGAATTCATCGGCGTTAAGTACAATTTAGAAAAATTTACTTGGAGCTGGTGTATTTGGTTACAGCTTTTGTACCTTCACTGACAGCGTGTTTGGCCAATTCACCGGGCAAAAGTAGACGAACAGCAGTTTGAATTTCACGACTGGTTATGGTGGAACGTTTATTGTATTGAGCCAAACGAGATGCTTCAGCGGCAATACGTTCAAAGATATCATTAACAAAACTGTTCATGATACTCATAGCCTTTGAGGAAATGCCAGTATCAGGATGTACTTGCTTCAATACTTTGTAAATGTAGATGGCATAACTTTCCTTACGCTTGCGTTTTCTAGTCTTATCACCCTTGCTGATATTCTTCTGGGCTTTGCCGGCCTTTTTTGTTGCTTTACCACTGGCTTTAGGAGGCATATTTTAACTTTTTAGATGTTTTCACTTCACAAACACTTTTAACACTGTTTACAAATTATAAATTTCAACGTCAATTGTGCGCCTTATATACATTTTTTCTCACCACTCAGATCTCTGTCTACCTACTTTGTTATGTTTTACACAATCAACCCCTGTGTGCGCAGTTGTCATACCAAAAAAGTATAAATACTCAGTCCAATGGCGAAAATCTCAAACAGTTGTGTGTATTCAGTGCTCAAGTGAAGTGTTTAAGTGAAATATAATAATAAAAAAATAAATATGTCTGGTCGTGGTAAAGGCGGTAAAGTTAAGAGCAAGGCAAAGTCTCGTTCAAATCGTGCTGGTTTGCAATTTCCCGTTGGCCGTATTCATCGTTTATTGCGTAAAGGCAATTATGCTGAACGTGTTGGTGCCGGTGCTCCAGTATATTTAGCTGCCGTTATGGAATATTTGGCCGCTGAAGTTCTCGAATTGGCTGGTAATGCAGCTCGTGACAACAAAAAGACCAGAATTATTCCTCGTCATTTGCAATTGGCCATCCGTAATGATGAAGAATTGAACAAGCTGTTGTCTGGTGTCACCATTGCTCAAGGTGGTGTTTTGCCAAACATTCAAGCTGTACTTTTGCCCAAGAAAACAGAAAAGAAGGCTTAAGTTTTTACTCGAAAATAGAAGAAAAAAAGAAAAATAATATTGTATGACCATCGCATATCATTTGAAAAACAACCAACCGTCCTTTTCAGGGCGACAAATTTGTTTTTAAAAGAGAACAAATATTTTTTCAAACCTAAATTCATATTTTATTTGTTACACAATTTTGTATTTTTACAAAAAAACAAATGTTTTACATATTAACATGCATTTTCAGTAGAAGCAAAACTATTTTTAATTTTACTTTAAGTGCATATTAGAAAGAATTGTTAAGTCAATCGTTTTATTACCAAAAAGTAGACAGCACGAAATTTGCACAGCGGTTAGAAAAAAAAACAAATTAAATTTTTTAAATTTCAAGTGCGATATGCAAATCCTGCTTATTCCTTTTAAAACAATCTTTTTTTTTTGTTTTTTAATTACTGTATACATATTAAAAAGAAATCTATATAAAAAGAAAATATGACTATAGAAAACTAATATTTTATATGTAGCTATTGCTGAAACTAAACATTTTCCATAAAAAAATACCTATAAAACTTAAAAGTATTCTCTTTTTTACATAAATATTGTAGGAATGTATTAAAAACACAGTAGCCTAATCACTCTTCCTTTGAGACAGACAATAAAAACAACAAGGAAACGATCTTGTTGTTATTGCATTTTTCTACGAAGCAAGACTTTGCTTCGTGTGTACCTATGTATGCATGTCGACTAAGGAATTGGTATACACATTTTGTTTTTGCATTATTTGCCATGTTGTCAGATTTCATTTTTTTCCAACGTTTTATTGTGTGTAAATTTGTTTGCGTTTCTTTGTGATTGTATTTGGATTTAATTTTTTTTAATTAGTTATTTTAGCAAATTGGAAATACATACATACATATGTACATTTGTAGGTACCTATTGGACATTTTACGTACACATGTTTTATTTAAAAATTTAAATATTTATGCTTTAAAACGTTAAAGAATTTATTTATTATATAGGTAGAAATTTTACAATTTGGTTCAAAATTTTAATAAAAAAAAATATACATACCTACATACGTACCTACTTATGTGTTTATGTAATTTTAAATTAAAATAAAGAAAAAGTTTTTACACACATTATGTACATACATACATATGTATTTCAATGTCTCCCTTATTTTATGTTTTTATTAAACGTTTTCTTCATTTGCTTGTACCTACATATGTACATATGTACATATGCATGTATGCATATATGTATAGCTATGCACATAAATTTAATTTTCTTAACAGCTGCTTTAAATTTCTTATCAATTTTCACTTAAAAAAAAGACATTCGTTTTATCACTAATCATCCCTTTTACACAAACCAAATCCGTTAATTTCGTTTAGCCATTTAAACATTGGTAAAGTTATTGTTGTTATTATACATACATACATATGTACATACATACGTTCATATGCCGAAGACTCAAAATATGTACAGTCTGTCCGCCTTATATTTGTTTTTATTGTTCTTGTAAAAAACTTATAATGTGAAGTTTATTTCTATATTTAATGTTAATTAGGAAGAAGAAAAAAATTCAATAGAATTAAGAAAAACGAAAAAAAGCTAAAGAAAATTATAAATTCATCAAAAAAAATTATACTATACGAATAAATAAGAAAAATCGACAAAAAAAACATCTTCACAAAGGATTTTCATACAAGAAGTGCTTGAAGAAAAAAAAAAAAAAATCATACAAAATTAAGCCTCACTAATAAAATAGTGTGATTTAAAAATAATTTAAATTCGAAATAAAGCCGAAAATTATAAATTAACAACAAAAATATATATGGTGTAAAAATTATGTAATTTACGTATGACAGAAAATCTATTAACGAAGTTCGTAAATACAAAAAAAAGACAATTTAAAAATTTGCCAAGGCAACCAAAAAAGAAAATTCAATTTTAAATATTCAAAAAATTCGCGTAACAAATATCTGGTACAAAAAATGTATATCCAAAAATGCACCACCTCTTTTTTAAATAACAAATAGCTCTGGTACCAAAAATGCACTACTATCTTTTTTTAAACAACAAATAGCTCTGGTTCCAAACATTTTTATTCAAAAATGCCCTACTATTTTCTTTTTGTTTTTAATAACAAATAGCTCCGACACCATAAATTTTTATTCAAAAATGCCCTACTATTTTCTTTTTTAATAACAAATAGCTCTGACACCATCAATTTTTATTCAAAAATGCCCTACTATTTTCTTTTTGTTTTTTTAATAACAAATAGCTCTGACACCATCAATTTTTATTCAAAAATGCACTATCTCTTTTTTAAACCGTTTTTGTGGTCCTGAAAAGGACCGATTTGTTTTTCGTTCAATTGATTGTTGTTATTGTCTACATCATTATCCGCAAATGAAAATAAATAATTAACCACCGAAACCGTACAATGTACGACCTTGTCTCTTCAAAGCATAAACAACATCCATAGCGGTAACAGTTTTTCTTTTGGCGTGTTCAGTGTAGGTGACGGCATCACGAATAACATTTTCCAAAAATACCTTCAAGACACCACGAGTTTCTTCGTAAATCAGACCAGAAATACGTTTTACACCACCACGACGAGCCAAACGTCTAATAGCTGGTTTAGTAATACCTTGGATATTATCACGCAATACTTTACGATGACGCTTAGCACCACCTTTTCCCAAACCTTTGCCACCTTTACCACGGCCAGTCATTTTAATTCACTTTAATTTTTATTTAACACAAACTTCACAAATGTTCAACAAGAACTAATGATTTTTGTGGCAGCGACAACTCGTATTTATACAAATTTTAACTAAAATTCGAGAGGGAGCAAGAAATATATTACTGTTCGTTTCTTTCTGTGTGCGCTTTTGAAAAAACAACCACCACTGCACAATGAAACATACATACCGCCACTAGTACCATGGCTTGGCAATTTTTCCTATATAAGCCGATCACATTCAGCGCAGCGATATTATTTGTGTTCTAACAGTGTTTCAGTGTGTGTTTTAAATAATAAAATTGACTAAGTGAAAATGGCTCGTACTAAGCAAACTGCCCGTAAATCGACTGGTGGCAAAGCACCACGCAAACAATTGGCTACTAAGGCTGCACGTAAAAGTGCCCCAGCCACCGGTGGTGTTAAGAAACCTCATCGTTTTCGTCCTGGTACAGTAGCTTTGCGTGAAATTCGCCGTTATCAGAAGAGTACTGAATTGTTAATTCGTAAATTGCCATTCCAACGTTTGGTTCGTGAAATCGCTCAAGATTTCAAGACAGATTTGCGTTTCCAGAGTTCGGCTGTTATGGCTCTTCAAGAAGCCAGTGAAGCTTATTTGGTTGGTCTATTCGAAGATACAAATTTGTGTGCCATTCATGCTAAACGTGTAACCATTATGCCCAAAGATATCCAATTGGCCAGACGTATTCGTGGAGAACGTGCTTAAACTGATGTGACAAAATATAAAAAACTATATAGCAAATCGGTCCTTTTCAGGACCACAAATTTTTTTCAAAAAGAGATTTATATTATTATTTCAAACAAAATTTTTATTTCGTAAAAATACGAGCTATAACATTAACAAGCCAAACTTAACTTGCAATAAAGATGATTTTTTTTTAGAGAAGAAACGCACTAAATTTGAGAAGGTACTTATTAAAATTGTGTATTTTATTAAAATATTATAAAAAAAAAATTCATGAAGATATTTTAGCAATTGTTTTTATATTCAATTTAATTTATTTTTAAATTTTACAAATTATTCAAAGTACAGGATATTTTTCCAAGGGCTATTCTTTAAAAACAAACGCCTTTTACTTATGACATTAGTCATTAAATCAATCTGGGGTTTTTCTGAATTACTATTTAGAAAACAAACGTTCGAATTAAAGTAAGATTTCATTTTTTGTGTTTCTACAATATTATCGTGAATTTTCAAAAGCCCACATTCAATGTTTGGTACGAAATTTTAAACAAAAGAAAATAAGGAAAAAAAAAATTAAAACAAGCATCAAAAATAAAATAAATTAATTTAACATTACATGGGTAAATAATCATCACAACTCTCCCTAATGAACTTATGTAAATGGTACTTATTATAAAATGGAATTGCCCAAATATTAATAAAAGAATCTCTGACGTAAATTTTATATTAGTTTTGGCAGAAGAAAATCATTTATCGTATGTACCCAAATACTATTTATGTATTTCACTTTTTTTTTTTAAATTTCCTCTTAATTAAAATATGTATTATTTATTTCAAATTTCAATAAAAATTGTTTAATAAACAAATGTCCACTCTTTTGAAAAATATTTTGTGGCCCTGAAAAGGGCCTTTTATAATTACAAAAAGGAAAGGAATTCATCGGCGTTAAGTACAATTTAGAAAAATTTACTTGGAGCTGGTGTATTTGGTTACAGCTTTTGTACCTTCACTGACAGCGTGTTTGGCCAATTCACCGGGCAAAAGTAGACGAACAGCAGTTTGAATTTCACGACTGGTTATGGTGGAACGTTTATTGTATTGAGCCAAACGAGATGCTTCAGCGGCAATACGTTCAAAGATGTCATTAACAAAACTGTTCATGATACTCATAGCCTTTGAGGAAATGCCAGTATCAGGATGTACTTGCTTCAATACTTTGTAAATGTAGATGGCATAACTTTCCTTACGCTTGCGTTTTCTAGTCTTATCACCCTTGCTGATATTCTTCTGGGCTTTGCCGGCCTTTTTTGTTGCTTTACCACTGGCTTTAGGAGGCATATTTTAACTTTTTAGATGTTTTCACTTCACAAACACTTTTAACACTGTTTACAAATTATAAATTTCAACGATTGATTGATTGATTGATTTTATTCCCATAATATTTTTTCACAAAGTTTAGTTATTTAATTAATCTAAGGCTTACAAAAACTTCTTACATACTAATGTATTAATCAAGAACTTACATACTAATAACAAAATGTACATTTTATATACAACATTTACAAAATAGTTCTTTTAAATATAATTCCAAAAAAAAAGGGTTTAAAAATTGAAGACATTTGAAATATTTTATATAAAAAAAAAAACTTAAGCTAAATACTTAAAACTAAAATAGAAAATATAACAATAAAAAATTATTGGGCAGTATTATAAACAGTGTTTATTATATCCATTGTGTGGATGCGGCGGTGGTAAAATAAAAGATTTGCACCTTCATGGAGGAGACCAGCTCCCCTAAGGGTCAGTAAGTCAACCGGAGAGAGATACTTTGCTAGCCTTATGCTCTCGATACCTCTACTATTTGAAAAACAGTTTAGAACTAAACTATTTTCCAAATTTTTTGCGTTCTCAAGAAACTTTATAGTCTTTTCAACCATAAAGACATCAATTCTGCCAAAGTCTACTAAACCATAAACTAACTTACAAGATGGTCTACGCAACACACCATCAGGCCCTAAACGAGGTCTTAAGCCGAGACATGCAACAAGAATTCTTCTCTCCCATTTCCTAAGCCTCTCCATTTGGGAGGAAGATATTCCAAACCAAGCTGTAAAGGCATAGGAAATGAGAGGGCGAATTACTTGTCTATAAACTAGAAGGCGTACTTTCCCACCCAAGCCACCCTTGCGTCTTAAGATACCCTGGTATAAATTGTACACCTTCTTTGATCTCTCTAAAACATTATCAATATGACGATAAAACTCGAAATTTTCATGAAAAGTTACACCCAAATATCTCACTCTATCAGAAATTTTGACCAACTCACCCCCAATTTTCAAACACGGAATATATTTTCTACAATTGGGATAAATATATTTACGTTTGCCCTTAATGAACACAGCCACAGTCTTAGACATATTAAGATTAAGTCTCCATTTTCCGAAATAGTCATTTAGTCTTGTCAAATATGTATTCAGTCCATTGTTAATTCTTCTAGCATTTGCCCCCCTAGAAGCAACAAGAATATCGTCCGCATAAGTCAGTAAAAGATTCCCGTCCGAAGGCTGAGGTAAATCAGAAACATACAAATTGTATAGTACCGGACCCAACAAAGAGCCCTGTGGCACACCCGCTTCAACCTGTCTAATGTCCGAAAAGGTTCCCCCTACTCGCACCCTAAAAGTTCGCCTACTCAAGAAGCTGGCAGCCAGTCGACAAATACTTCTCCCAAAACCGAGATTCAACATTTTATACAAAAGACCATCATGCCAAACCGTATCAAACGCTTTGGCAAAGTCTAAACTTGCAACCATAGTAGGACATCTCCTATTAAGGCCTTCAGCAACATAATCAGACAAAACCAAAAGGGCATGGGAAGTGGAAAGTCCATTCCTAAACCCAAATTGGAAGTCTTTAAGAATTTCCCTATCCAAAATTACCTTGTTTATCATACCAAGAATAAAAAATTCAAACAATTTCCCAAAGGCCGAGAGCAAGGATATTGGTCTATAACTGCCAGCTTCAGTAGAATCTGATCTTGGCTTTAAAATCGGTACAACCAGAGCTGCCTTCCATGCCTGCGGAAAGTAGCCAATATTTATGCAATGATTGAACAAAATTGCCAAAAATGTCCAAACTGCATTATCCGATTTTCTAAGTACAAAATCTGGCACACCATCAAAACCACTGGATCTCTTGTTCGCCCTCCTTTTTAAAGCAGAGCCAATAGATGCGGCATCAATAAAGCCAAAATCAGAAAGTCTTACGTCTGTGTGAACGGTCCTTCCGTCTGCAGTCAAAAAATTGTCAAACGTCGTCAAAGGCGTTGTCCTGTCCAATGTCGCCAGTTCCCTCCCCACGACAATATCAGTCGAATTCCGAGTACCCAATTGGCCCGTTTGCTGCACATGGAAAAAACCATCTGCAAGTAAATTAGCCTTTCCACTATCATCAGAGACAATTAAACCCCCAGGGCCTTTCAAACTTTGAACTGCTGGACGAATATTCAATCCGACCGCAGATTTCACCTTCCTAAATGTAGTGTTATTAAGCCTTACATTGCCGAGGTAATCAGACAAATACTCCCGCTCAAAAATAGATATGGCCCCTTGAATAATCCTATCCAAATTTTTTACCTCCGCCTTTATAATACTCGCCCTGCCAGGCTCAGTACACCTATGCAAAGCTCGTCTTAGTCTTTTTTTGTGGGTGATGAAATTGAGAATGTGTAATGGGAGTTTCAACATTCCCCTGCCCTTTATGACAATTTTCGGAACCGAATGCTCCATGGCACCCAAGAAGGCACTATTTAAATTTGTAACACATTCGTCAATTTCAGACTCTGTTACATTTCTGTCAACAGGAAGACTACGATCAGCAAGATCCACAGCCAACTTATTCCTGAATCGACGAATATTAATTTTATCAAAATCGAACCTCGAAGGCAGCTCACGCAACACGCAGTCTCCTACACTAAGACAAATCTCCACAGCTTTATGGTCAGACTCATAATCAAGAGTACGAAGCAAAATTCCAGAAGAAGGTCCTAAATCCACAGTCGTAATAAAAAAATCGATAAATGAAGATAAAACAACATTCTCTCTTGTCGGTCCATCAGTTTGTCTCACCTCCAAGTCAGGATTGGCCAATAAAAAATCTCTAAGGTTTCGCCCACTAGCATTAATATACGGATCACCCCAATACGAATGTCTCGCGTTGAGATCACAACCAATAACAACATTGTTATTGACAGCCAGGTTTTGTATTGAATCAAACGAATCAATAGCAAATGTATTGCTGGGCTTTAAATACATTGCAACAAAAACAATATCACGACCATTCGAACACCGAATACGTGTAGCAGTATTTTCAATCATACCCGTATCGAGGACGATCTCCTCACAATAAAAATTTTGTCTAATAAGAACCGCCGTTCCCCCACCACGTCCGCTTTGTCGATCCCGTCTAAATAACGTATACCCCTTTACATCAAATCTATGCCTAGAACTGAGACCATGCTCAGCTAAAAGCAAAACGTCTGGTTTGTGTTCTGTTAAAAATAAATTCAGATAATGTCTTTGTGTTTGCCAGTATCAGGATGTACTTGCTTCAATACTTTGTAAATGTAGATGGCATAACTTTCCTTACGCTTGCGTTTTCTAGTCTTATCACCCTTGCTGATATTCTTCTGGGCTTTGCCGGCCTTTTTTGTTGCTTTACCACTGGCTTTGGGAGGCATATTTTAACTTTTTAGATGTTTTCACTTCACAAACACTTTTAACACTGTTTACAAATTATAAATTTCAACGTCAATTGTGCGCCTTATATACATTTTTTCTCACCACTCAGATCTCTGTCTACCTACTTTGTTATGTTTTACACAATCAACCCCTGTGTGCGCAGTTGCCATACCAAAAAAGTATAAATACTCAGTCCAATGGCGAAAATCTCAAACAGTTGTGTGTATTCAGTGCTCAAGTGAAGTGTTTAAGTGAAATATAATAATAAAAAAATAAATATGTCTGGTCGTGGTAAAGGCGGTAAAGTTAAGAGCAAGGCAAAGTCTCGTTCAAATCGTGCTGGTTTGCAATTTCCCGTTGGCCGTATTCATCGTTTATTGCGTAAAGGCAATTATGCTGAACGTGTTGGTGCCGGTGCTCCAGTATATTTAGCTGCCGTTATGGAATATTTGGCCGCTGAAGTTCTCGAATTGGCTGGTAATGCAGCTCGTGACAACAAAAAGACCAGAATTATTCCTCGTCATTTGCAATTGGCCATCCGTAATGATGAAGAATTGAACAAGCTGTTGTCTGGTGTCACCATTGCTCAAGGTGGTGTTTTGCCAAACATTCAAGCTGTACTTTTGCCCAAGAAAACAGAAAAGAAGGCTTAAGTTTTTACTCGAAAATAGAAGAAAAAAAGAAAAATAATATTGTATGACCATCGCATATCATTTGAAAAACAACCAACCGTCCTTTTCAGGGCGACAAATTTGTTTTTAAAAGAGAACAAATATTTTTTCAAACCTAAATTCATATTTTATTTGTTACACAATTTTGTATTTTTACAAAAAAACAAATGTTTTACATATTAACATGCATTTTCAGTAGAAGCAAAACTATTTTTAATTTTACTTTAAGTGCATATTAGAAAGAATTGTTAAGTCAATCGTTTTATTACCAAAAAGTAGACAGCACGAAATTTGCACAGCGGTTAGAAAAAAAAACAAATTAAATTTTTTAAATTTCAAGTGCGATATGCAAATCCTGCTTATTCCTTTTAAAACAATCTTTTTTTTTTGTTTTTTAATTACTGTATACATATTAAAAAGAAATCTATATAAAAAGAAAATATGACTATAGAAAACTAATATTTTATATGTAGCTATTGCTGAAACTAAACATTTTCCATAAAAAAATACCTATAAAACTTAAAAGTATTCTCTTTTTTACATAAATATTGTAGGAATGTATTAAAAACACAGTAGCCTAATCACTCTTCCTTTGAGACAGACAATAAAAACAACAAGGAAACGATCTTGTTGTTATTGCATTTTTCTACGAAGCAAGACTTTGCTTCGTGTGTACCTATGTATGCATGTCGACTAAGGAATTGGTATACACATTTTGTTTTTGCATTATTTGCCATGTTGTCAGATTTCATTTTTTTCCAACGTTTTATTGTGTGTAAATTTGTTTGCGTTTCTTTGTGATTGTATTTGGATTTAATTTTTTTTAATTAGTTATTTTAGCAAATTGGAAATACATACATACATATCTACATTTGTAGGTACCTATTGGACATTTTACGTACACATGTTTTATTTAAAAATTTAAATATTTATGCTTTAAAACGTTAAAGAATTTATTTATTATATAGGTAGAAATTTTACAATTTGGTTCAAAATTTTAATAAAAAAAAATATACATACCTACATACGTACCTACTTATGTGTTTATGTAATTTTAAATTAAAATAAAGAAAAAGTTTTTACACACATTATGTACATACATACATATGTATTTCAATGTCTCCCTTATTTTATGTTTTTATTAAACGTTTTCTTCATTTGCTTGTACCTACATATGTACATATGTACATATGCATGTATGCATATATGTATAGCTATGCACATAAATTTAATTTTCTTAACAGCTGCTTTAAATTTCTTATCAATTTTCACTTAAAAAAAAGACATTCGTTTTATCACTAATCATCCCTTTTACACAAACCAAATCCGTTAATTTCGTTTAGCCATTTAAACATTGGTAAAGTTATTGTTGTTATTATACATACATACATATGTACATACATACGTTCATATGCCGAAGACTCAAAATATGTACAGTCTGTCCGCCTTATATTTGTTTTTATTGTTCTTGTAAAAAACTTATAATGTGAAGTTTATTTCTATATTTAATGTTAATTAGGAAGAAGAAAAAAATTCAATAGAATTAAGAAAAACGAAAAAAAGCTAAAGAAAATTATAAATTCATCAAAAAAAATTATACTATACGAATAAATAAGAAAAATCGACAAAAAAAACATCTTCACAAAGGATTTTCATACAAGAAGTGCTTGAAGAAAAAAAAAAAAAAATCATACAAAATTAAGCCTCACTAATAAAATAGTGTGATTTAAAAATAATTTAAATTCGAAATAAAGCCGAAAATTATAAATTAACAACAAAAATATATATGGTGTAAAAATTATGTAATTTACGTATGACAGAAAATCTATTAACGAAGTTCGTAAATACAAAAAAAAGACAATTTAAAAATTTGCCAAGGCAACCAAAAAAGAAAATTCAATTTTAAATATTCAAAAAATTCGCGTAACAAATATCTGGTACAAAAAATGTATATCCAAAAATGCACCACCTCTTTTTTAAATAACAAATAGCTCTGGTACCAAAAATGCACTACTATCTTTTTTTAAACAACAAATAGCTCTGGTTCCAAACATTTTTATTCAAAAATGCCCTACTATTTTCTTTTTGTTTTTAATAACAAATAGCTCCGACACCATAAATTTTTATTCAAAAATGCCCTACTATTTTCTTTTTTAATAACAAACAGCTCTGACACCATCAATTTTTATTCAAAAATGCCCTACTATTTTCTTTTTGTTTTTTTAATAACAAATAGCTCTGACACCATCAATTTTTATTCAAAAATGCACTATCTCTTTTTTAAACCGTTTTTGTGGTCCTGAAAAGGACCGATTTGTTTTTCGTTCAATTGATTGTTGTTATTGTCTACATCATTATCCGCAAATGAAAATAAATAATTAACCACCGAAACCGTACAATGTACGACCTTGTCTCTTCAAAGCATAAACAACATCCATAGCGGTAACAGTTTTTCTTTTGGCGTGTTCAGTGTAGGTGACGGCATCACGAATAACATTTTCCAAAAATACCTTCAAGACACCACGAGTTTCTTCGTAAATCAGACCAGAAATACGTTTTACACCACCACGACGAGCCAAACGTCTAATAGCTGGTTTAGTAATACCTTGGATATTATCACGCAATACTTTACGATGACGCTTAGCACCACCTTTTCCCAAACCTTTGCCACCTTTACCACGGCCAGTCATTTTAATTCACTTTAATTTTTATTTAACACAAACTTCACAAATGTTCAACAAGAACTAATGATTTTTGTGGCAGCGACAACTCGTATTTATACAAATTTTAACTAAAATTCGAGAGGGAGCAAGAAATATATTACTGTTCGTTTCTTTCTGTGTGCGCTTTTGAAAAAACAACCACCACTGCACAATGAAACATACATACCGCCACTAGTACCATGGCTTGGCAATTTTTCCTATATAAGCCGATCACATTCAGCGCAGCGATATTATTTGTGTTCTAACAGTGTTTCAGTGTGTGTTTTAAATAATAAAATTGACTAAGTGAAAATGGCTCGTACTAAGCAAACTGCCCGTAAATCGACTGGTGGCAAAGCACCACGCAAACAATTGGCTACTAAGGCTGCACGTAAAAGTGCCCCAGCCACCGGTGGTGTTAAGAATAGGCTTGGGCTTTAAAGTTCATTTTGGTGACCGGTCATTTTAGTTCATTTAAAAAAAAGAACTAGTTCGTTCTTTTAGTTCACCGGTCACTTTGTCTTTTGTGTCTTTTTCGTTCAGTAGTACACTTGTCTTGTCATCTTGGTCTTTACAATAGATGACAAATGTGTTTAAAGAAACAAATATAGCATACTCGTGTGAAATACACTCAAAATATTATGTAGGTAAATTCAAAATAATATCAAGTTTAAAAACTGAAAATGTAATTAGAAAACGGATCATTTCATTTTAAATAAAGGAATTTTAAGGTTAATTTTATTAATGTTCATTTTATAACGTAGAAACTCTTTATTTTAAATTAAAAAAATTTAAACTACAAAAACATATTCAAAGGTGTTTTCAGTTAATTTTAACTAAATTTAAATTACGTACTAAGACAGCTAAATCAGTATTTTAACCTGTCATTATTACCTACCAATATTTTTTGTTTTTTATTTTCTTTTATTTATGTACACATGTTTGTACACATGTGTTTCAGTTTTATTTTATGCATAAAACTGAACATATTAACAGAAATAAAAATTAATTAGGGTTTTCATTATATCTCTTAAAAGTCTCGCAATCTGTGCATTTTTAAACCATCCAAAATGAACTGTCAAAAATTGTATGAGAATTCATTTACACAAACTTCGTAAATTTGCCCAACAATTCTGACCCGTAAGCTGGTGCTGTTCAATTGTGCATTTATACAAACGAATTTTTTTAATTGCTTAAGTTGCATGTACACGACATGTTTTTTACACCTGACTTGTCAAATTTCCCACTGCAAAATACATACATGTCGTGTGTTACCTTTAAAACATTGCATCTGAAAAAATTTCAATTAGAGCGTGCTCTATTTTTTTCTGACAAACCATCTGACATCAGCTGTGTCAAAAATCTATGCCGGGAAGAAAGCCGCAGCGGCGGTGCACTCTTCACGGAATCATTAGCCGGCTAAAGTTAATATTTAACAATACCGATATATGTATAATAATTTCACCATTGAATAGAAATTAAGTACATATATAAATAAAAACGCATCATTATAATATCCTAAATTGGTATATTCGAATTTAAAGAAAAAAAAAATGTTTAGATGGCTGAACTTTTTTACGGCGCAAATAAAAATTTTTGTGCCGGCAGCACGCTATTTTGAAACCAAGAACTACTTTGTTTTATTCTATAGCTACAGAGAAAAAACATAGACAATGTCAGAAGCAAATTACATGTACGTTTGTGACCAAATGTTATTAACCTTCTGTAAATTTGTAAAATAATAAACAGCAATTTTGACAGACATTCACAATTACATATGACTTGAAAAGTTGACAAGTCAGATGTAAAAAACATGTCGTCTACGGGCACCTTTGCCACCGTTTTCAATGAATAATTCAAATGTTAATAAAATCACCAACAATAAATTCTTACAATAAGTTAAGCAAATTATTCTATTTTGCTTTCTTTATGCATGTTTAAAAAACAATTTTCACCTTTTATTCACAAATTTCAACTTTTATTTTTATAATTTATTTTTGTATTGACATTTCAGTTTGAACTGACATTAGTCGCTTAAAATTACACAAAAATTAAAAAGGATATTTAAAAAAAAGGTAATTTTAAGCGATATCCTGAAAACCCGTATTATTTTTTGTAGTTTGTTTTTGGAAAAATATGTTAAATTAGTTTAATTATATTTAATATAACAAAATTTTCATTAATTTTTTAACTTTACGGAAAACGATTTTAATAAATTACATTTAGTAACTGTAAAACTATTTTGAGTGTACCCAAGAATAGAAAACAATAAGCACATACCAAATTCGCAATTGTTTTTTTGTTCGGTTTCATATTATATACCAGGGATGTTAAAGTTGGTACAATTGTACTTTTTTTTTTGGTACATTTTGACCTTCCAAAGTACCGTGGTACTACCGTGACTCATTTGGTACAATTTAAAAATTTGTCATAGCTCCCCCTTTTTGCTTTTTTTTGTATAACAAGCAAATTAATGAGTCCTTTTCATTGCATTTATGTTGTACAACAAATCGTTAATGTAATGGGTGCTTAAAAATGCGACTAGTATTTTGGTATATAGAGCACTTAGTCCCCTTTTATCGCCTACAAACTTCGCCTGTCTGCCTTTTACTTGCCACATCGTAAAAGGGAACTTATGGTACCCACAGACGAGGCAACATTAGTCAAATCCTGTGTTACTACTTTTGTTTCTTTTTTACCACAGACGATGGCACTATAAGCAAAACATCAGTATTTTTTTGGAATATAGAAGTACTACTTAACTTAACAAGTATATGCGAAAGACATTATCTTATCCTGCTTTTTTTGTTTTATTTTTATAACTTTTACTCTTTTTTGTTATTTTAATATATTAAAAAAAAAAAATGGTTCCATAAAGGTCCAAAAAGTACATTTTTTTGGAAGTTTGTACAAAATTTAAAACCCTATTTAACATCCCTGTTGTATACCAAATAAATAATTGACAAGAAACAACAATACTATTACAGTGCTTATACTTTTTTCTTTAACACATTGCCAGTAGCGGCTTGCCACACTGTTTTAAAAAATTCATAGTACAATCTGGGCTGCCACATGTAGTGATTTCTCGCCAAACGTGGCGATTTTAAAACTTGTTTGGTGTTCTCATTTTCCATTTGTTTAAATAACCTTATTTTAATAGAAAGAAAAAAAATTTGTTGTGAGGCTTATTCAAAGTAAGAGCGCAATTCTTCAAAAATTAATTTAAACAAAAATAATGTAAGAAAAAATTTCGAATTTATGTCGTATTTTAAGAACAAAATGCGTTTAAATTTAAACAAAAATTAAATAAAAATAGCAGCGATTGCACCAACTCTAAATATTAAAACAATGAACAAATAGCTAGTAATTATTATTATTCATTATTATGTTATTATCATATTATTATGTTATGGGTTTTATGTTTGTATTTTATAAAAATTATAAAACCTTTTTAAAATGCGCTAAAAAGAAAAAAATTAATAAGCCTTTACTATCGACTTATAACGTCATTAATCTATTTATATTTATTTACTTTGTTTGAAAATTTGTATAGTTAAAATCAATCACATCATGTTTGTCTACACAAGTTAATCCCGCGACAAGTTTGTATACCATACAAATTGTTTAATGACGTTATAAGTTGATAGTAAAAGTTCTAAACTCAAATTTTCTTTTTAGAGCATTTAAATAAAAGCGTTTTTTTTTTAAAGGTTTCTTATTTTTAAAATATTTTTTTCTTTTCAGCGCATTTAAATAAAAGCTTGTTTTTTTAAAAAAAAGATTTTTTACTTTTAATTTATTTCATTCAAAACTTAGTCCGCCGCATTGGATCTAGAGTAACGTCACTTTATTTGTCGCAAGCCCCTCCTTTTATACTCATATTGTAGGAATGCATTAAAAATAATTAGTCCGACATCTTTGGTGTCTTACCAAGCTGGATTTAGAATAACTTTACAAAGTTAACCGTGCATTATCAGCCAAACTGAACGTATTTACAAAATGTCATCTTAATCGGTTCAAGGTATCTGCTTCAAAATTAGGTTGCATGATTTCACCCGAACAAATAAAAATTCCTTTGAAAGAGAGGAAAACTCATATATTTTATGCTTTATTTTATTTTTTAATAAAATGCTTAACTGAAAAGTTTGTTGTTGATTTTTAACTTTAAAAATCGTTCCGCTAGAATTTTTTTTTAAAAGTTCGTCGATTCGAAGAAGAGTAACTTTATTTTACTTAAATGAAGAGTTACGTTTCATAAACGAATGCTTAAGTAATGTATACATTTAAAGCGGTTTTTCCATACTAATTTCGTGCTCTAAAACTCGACTAAGCTTTTAAAAATAAAGCTGTCGAATATCGAATTTGGTTAATTATTTAAAGGTCTTATTTTAAAAAAATAAATTAAATAAATATGCACAAAATTTTTTGCACAAATGAAAAAATTTGCATTTGGCGGGTTTTATATTAATAACAACTGGCAGCGCCCATGTTAATTGTAGGAAAGTTGGGAACGGCAGCCAGAGTTGTCAGATTTTTTTTTTCCAAATTTAATGTCAGAATCGCCAAAGCCTTTTTTTATTAGTTTTTGACAATAAAACATATATTTTTATTAAAAATATTTTTTATAAATCCTCAAAAATACGAAATCCGAATACCTTTATTTCGACAAAAATATAAAAAAGTCTCCATGATATGAACAAAATAAAAATGAAAAATCCTCGTCTTGACCTAGAAATTATTTTTTTTTTTCTACATAACCCACTCGCATCCCAAATAGCGACCACAACTAACTTAAAGGAAAAGACCTAAGCTTTATTTTGAGCAAAAAAAAAAAAAAAATACCCTTTTCAAAAAAAATAAAAAATAAGTTTTAAATTTAAAAAAAAAAAATTTTAAGAAATTTAAAAAAAAACAAAAAAAATATTTTTTGAAAGCTTGAAAGCTATCTAATCTAATTGAAAGCTATCTAATTTGTTTTGGACAAATTTTGCTACCACCAATAGATTATAAGTTACATGGATGAGAAAGAACACCGGTTTGGCCAAAATGTCAAATTTTGACCCCCTCAGAAACCTTTTGACCGATCTTGTTGAAAATTTGTGTCTAAACTACTATCCAATAAGACTAACCTTGGTGCAAATTTCATCCAAATCGGAAGACATCGATTTCAAAAGTTGGGTCACTTGACATGAAATCCTCCATATATCTATAACGGTATACATTTCAGCTGCAAGACAATTCTTATTGTTTTTTCAATACATTGTATAGGATTTTTTTGATTAATTATATTGCATATATTTCATAACTCGTAATAACTTTCAATATATAATGCAATAGGAACTTCGTATTATATATTGAAAGTGAGTTTTTGTGGAGTTCATTATTAATAAAACTCTTTCAACACAGGCATTAGCAGCTGAAATTATATGCATATAAAGACAGTCAAGGCAAGTTCTTTGAAATGGTACGTACCGGACGCATAGCTATAACATTTTAGTCAAAACTGATTTAAATTAGATGGAATACCATCATTGAAATAATCTTTCCAAATAAAAAACGGAAAATTTTTCCAAGAGTCTCAAAACAAATTTATGGCTTATCAAATAGGAAACAAAATCGACATATATCTTATAAGCCGCAAAAAATCATCATGTCGGCAAAAAGCTTGATAATCGCCGTTTGTCGAGAAATTATTATACTCTAGAGTTGTGTAGTTCATGAACGAACTAGTTCAATTGAACTATTCAGTCAGATGAACGATGACCGGTCTTTTTGGATCACCGTTCGTTTTAGTTCACTAGTTCGTTTTGGGTCAGTATGTCTTTTTTTGTCAGTTCACTTTCGGTCTTTTTTTGTCAGTTAGTTCCATTTAGGTCTTTTTTGTCAGTTCACTTTTTGTCTGTTTTTGTTGCTTACTCGATAGAATAACTGATTGAAAAGAAACAACAATACTATTCTTGTGTATTTTTATTCTTGTGAGCTGTTTCTGTTACTCATTGCCACATTGATTTACACATTTTCATAATACAATCAGGGTTGTCGAGTATAATAGTCTTGGGCTTAATCGTTCGTTTAAGTGACCGGTCATTATCGTTCAATTCGAATCATTGAACGAGCTCGTTCTTTTCGTTCAATCGTTCATTTCAGGTCACTTTGTCTTTTGTGTCAGTGGGTCTTTTGTGTCAGTTTGTCTTTTGGGTCAGTTTGTCTTTTGTGATTTTCTTTCAGTCATTCACAATTGATTGAATACGGCAACGTGTTAAAAGAAATAAGTATACATACATATGTATAAAGATATAGCATATTCGTATAATAAATACATATGTATAAAAGAATATAAAACAATAAAGTATAACATATAAACCACAATCGTATTGTTGTTTCTTTTCAAGCAGTTTTTCTTTACACAAGTGAGCGTCTGTCAAGAAGACCCAAGTGAACGATTGAACGAAATTGAACGATGAAATTAAACGGCCGTTCATCGTTCGTCTGACTGATCCGTTCAATTGAACGAGGTCGTTCATGACCGACACAACTCTAGCAGCGATATTATTTGTGTTCTAACAGTGTTTCAGTGTGTGTTTTAAATAACAAAAGTGACTAAGTGAAAAAATGGCTCGTACTAAGCAAACTGCCCGTAAATCTACTGGTGGCAAAGCACCACGCAAACAATTGGCTACTAAGGCTGCACGTAAAAGTGCCCCAGCCACCGGTGGTGTTAAGAAACCTCATCGTTTTCGTCCCGGTACTGTAGCTTTGCGTGAAATTCGCCGTTATCAGAAGAGTACTGAATTGTTAATTCGTAAATTGCCATTCCAACGTTTGGTTCGTGAAATCGCTCAAGATTTCAAGACAGATTTGCGTTTCCAGAGTTCGGCTGTTATGGCTCTTCAAGAAGCCAGTGAAGCTTATTTGGTTGGTCTATTCGAAGATACAAATTTGTGTGCCATTCATGCTAAACGTGTAACCATTATGCCCAAAGATATCCAATTGGCCAGACGTATTCGTGGAGAACGTGCTTAAACTGATGTGACAAAATATAAAAAAACTATATAGCAAATCGGTCCTTTTCAGGACCACAAATTTTTTTCAAAAAGAGATTTATATTATTATTTCAAACAAAATTTTTATTTCATAAAAATACGAGCTACAACATTAACAAACCAAACTTAACTTGCAATAAAGATGATTTTTTTTTAGAGAAGAAAAGCACTAAATTTGAGAAGGTACATATTAAAATTGTGTATTTTATTAAAATATTATAAAAAAAAAATTCATGAAGATATTTTAGCAATTGTTTTTATATTCAATTTAATTTATTTTTAAATTTTACAAATTATTCAAAGTACAGGATATTTTTCCAATTGTTGTATTGTTTTTAAAAACAAACGCCTTTTACTTATGACATTAGTCATTAAATCAATCTGGGGTTTTTCTGAATTACTATTTAGAAAACAAACGTTCGAATTAAAGTAAGATTTCATTTTTTGTGTTTCTACAATATTATCGTGAATTTTCAAAAGCCCACATTCAATGTTTGGTACGAAATTTTAAACAAAAGAAAATAAGGAAAAAAAAAATTAAAACAAGCATCAAAAATAAAATAAATTAATTTAACATTACATGGGTAAATAATCATCACAACTCTACCTAATGAACTTATGTAAATGGTACTTATTATAAAATGGAATTGCCCAAATATTAATAAAAGAATCTCTGACGTAAATTTTATATTAGTTTTGGCAGAAGAAAATCATTTATCGTATGTACCCAAATACTATTTATGTATTTCACTTTTTTTTTTTAAATTTCCTCTTAATTAAAATATATTATTTATTTCAAATTTCAATAAAAATTGTTTAATAAACAAATGTCAACTCTTTTGAAAAATATTTTGTGGCCCTGAAAAGGGCCTTTTATAATTACAAAAGGAAAGGAATTCATCGGCGTTAAGTACAATTTAGAAAAATTTACTTGGAGCTGGTGTATTTGGTTACAGCTTTTGTACCTTCACTGACAGCGTGTTTGGCCAATTCACCGGGCAAAAGTAGACGAACAGCAGTTTGAATTTCACGACTGGTTATGGTGGAACGTTTATTGTATTGAGCCAAACGAGATGCTTCAGCGGCAATACGTTCAAAGATATCATTAACAAAACTGTTCATGATACTCATAGCCTTTGAGGAAATGCCAGTATCAGGATGTACTTGCTTCAATACTTTGTAAATGTAGATGGCATAACTTTCCTTACGCTTGCGTTTTCTAGTCTTATCTGTTCTCCGGTTACCTCAAAATAACTAGTGAAAATTACGAAAGTAATTATTTGCGTTAAATTTACAAACGCTTTGAGATTAACGCTTGAACATTTTATGCTGAGCAGAAAAAAGCGTGTAGGGGGTAGCGGGTAAAAAAAATGTAAAACGCTTACTAATTAGCCATGTTTTTCAAGCGTTTTTTAGATAAAAAGCTTAACAGCATACGGTGAGCGAGGAGTTTGGACAAAACTTGATAGGCTGGAAAAAACGCCGCTTCAAAATCTACAAGATTAAGCTAAACCGATTTCAAACGCTTAAGTAGTTCTGGAGTTATAGCGTTTTTGCTAAAAGCTTTCCTCGAAATTCACCTACTACTTGATTCTGTTCTCCGGTTACCTCAAAATAACTAGTGAAAATTACGAAAGTAATTTGCGTTAAATTTACAAACGCTTTGAGATTAACGCTTGAACATTTTATGCTGAGCAGAAAAAAGCGTGTAGGGGGTAGCGGGTAAAAAAAATGTAAAACGCTTACTAATTAGCCATGTTTTTCAAGCGTTTTTTAGATAAAAAGCTTAACAGCATACGGTGAGCGAGGAGTTTGGACAAAACTTGATAGGCTGGAAAAAACGCCGCTTCAAAATCTACAAGATTAAGCTAAACCGATTTCAAACGCTTAAGTAGTTCTGGAGTTATAGCGTTTTTGCTAAAAGCTTTACGCGAAATTCACCTGCTACTTGATTCTGTTCTCCGGTTACCTCAAAATAACTTTAGTGAAAATTACGAAAGTAATTTGAGTTAAATTTAAAAACGTTTTAAGATTAACGCATGAAAATTTTATGCTGAGCAGAAAAAAGCGTGTAGGGGGTAGCGGGTAAACAAAAAATGTAAAACGCTTACTAATTAGCCATGTTTTTCAAGCGTTTTTTAGATAAAAAGCTTAACAACATACGGTGAACGAGGACTTTGGGCAAAAATTGATAGGCTGGAAAAAACGCCGCTTCAAAATCTTCAAGATTAAGCTAAACCGATTTCAAACGCTTAAGTAGTTCTGGAGTTATAGCGTTTTTGCTAAAAGCTTTCCTCGATATTCACCTACTACTTGATTCTGTTCTCCGGTTACCTCAAAATAACTAGTGAAAATTACGAAAGTAATTATTTGCGTTAAATTTACAAACGCTTTGAGATTAACGCTTGAACATTTTATGCTGAGCAGAAAAAAGCGTGTAGGGGGTAGCGGGTAAAAAAAATGTAAAACGCTTACTAATTAGCCATGTTTTTCAAGCGTTTTTAGATAAAAAGCTTAACAACATACGGTGAACGAGGACTTTGGGCAAAAATTGATAGGCTGGAAAAAACGCCGCTTCAAAATCTTCAAGATTAAGCTAAACCGATTTCAAACGCTTAAGTAGTTCTGGAGTTATAGCGTTTTTGCTAAAAGCTTTCCTCGATATTCACCTACTACTTGATTCTGTTCTCCGGTTACCTCAAAATAACTAGTGAAAATTACGAAAGTAATTATTTGCGTTAAATTTACAAACGCTTTGAGATTAACGCTTGAACATTTTATGCTGAGCAGAAAAAAGCGTGTAGGGGGTAGCGGGTAAAAAAAATGTAAAACGCTTACTAATTAGCCATGTTTTTCAAGCGTTTTTAGATAAAAAGCTTAACAACATTCGGTGAGCGTGGATTTTGGACAAAACTTGATAGGCTGGAACAAACGCCGCTTCAAAATCTACAAGATTAAGCTAAACCGATTTCAAACGCTTAAGTAGTTCTGGAGTTATAGCGTTTTTGCTAAAAGCTTTACGCGAAATTCACCTGCTACTTGATTCTGTTCTCCGGTTACCTCAAAATAACTTTAGTGAAAATTACGAAAGTAATTTGAGTTAAATTTAAAAACGCTTTGAGATTTACGCTTGTAACTTTTATGTTGGGCAGAAAAAAGCGTGTAGGGTGTAGCGGGTAAAAAAATGTAAAACGCTTACTAGTTAGCCATTGTTTTTCAAGCGTTTTTTAGATAAAAAGCTTAACAACTCCGGTTACCTCAAAATAACTAGTGAAAATTACGAAAGTAATTATTTGCGTTAAGTTTACAAACGCTTGAACATTTTATGCTGAGCAGAAAAAAGCGTGTAGGGGGTAGCGGGTAAACAAAAAATGTAAAACGCTTACTAATAAGCCATGTTTTTCAAGCGTTTTTAGATAAAAAGCTTAACAACATACCGTGAGCGAGGACTTTCGACAAAAATTTATAGGCTGGAAAAAACGCCGCTTCAAAATCTACAAGATTAAGCTAAACCGATTTCAAACGCTTAAGTAGTTCTGGAGTTATAGCGTTTTTGCTAAAAGCTTTCCTCGAAATTCACCTACTACTTGATTCTGTTCTCCGGTTACCTCAAAATAACTAGTGAAAATTACAAAAGTAATTATTTGCGTTAAATTTAAAAACGCTTTGAGATTAACGCTTGAACATTTTATGCTGAGCAGAAAAAAGCGTGTAGGGGGTACCGGGTAAACAAAAAATGTAAAACGCTTACTAATTAGCCATGTTTTTCAAGCGTTTTTAGATAAAAAGCTTAACAGCATACGGTGAGCGAGGAGTTTGGACAAAACTTGATAGGCTGGAAAAAACGCCGCTTCAAAATCTACAAGATTAAGCTAAATCGATTTCAAACGCTTAAGTAGTTCTGGAGTTATAGCGTTTTTGCTAAAAGCTTTCCTCGAAATTCACCTACTACTTGATTCTGTTCTCCGGTTACCTCAAAATAACTAGTGAAAATTACGAAAGTAATTTGCGTTTAATTTAAAAACGCTTTGAGATTAACGCTTGAACATTTTATGCTGAGCAGAAAAAAGCGTGTAGGGGGTAGCGGGTAAAAAAAATGTAAAACTCTTACTAATTAGCCATGTTTTTCAAGCGTTTTTTTAGATAAAAAGCTTAACAACATACGGCGAACGAGGACTTTGGACAAAATTTAATAGGCTGGACAATACGCTGCTTCAAAATCTACAAGATTAAGCTAAACCGATTTCAAACGCTTAAGTAGTTCTGGAGTTATAGCGTTTTTGCTAAAAGCTTTACTCGAAATTCACCTACTACTTGATTCTGTTCTCCGGTTACCTCAAAATAACTAGTGAAAATTACGAAAGTAATTTGCGTTTAATTTAAAAACGCTTTGAGATTAACGCTTGAACATTTTATGCTGAGCAGAAAAAAGCGTGTAGGGGGTAGCGGGTAAAAAAAATGTAAAACTCTTACTAATTAGCCATGTTTTTCAAGCGTTTTTTTAGATAAAAAGCTTAACAACATACGGCGAACGAGGACTTTGGACAAAATTTAATAGGCTGGACAATACGCTGCTTCAAAATCTACAAGATTAAGCTAAACCGATTTCAAACGCTTAAGTAGTTCTGGAGTTATAGCGTTTTTGCTAAAAGCTTTACTCGAAATTCACCTACTACTTGATTCTGTTCTCCGGTTACCTCAAAATAACTAGTGAAAATTACGAAAGTAATTTGCGTTAAATTTACAAACGCTTTGAGATTAACGCTTGAACATTTTATGCTGAGCAGAAAAAAGCGTGTAGGGGGTAGCGGGTAAAAAAAATGTAAAACGCTCACTAATTAGCCATGTTTTTCAAGCGTTTTTTAGATAAAAAGCTTAACAGCATACGGTGAGCGAGGAGTTTGGACAAAACTTGATAGGCTGGAAAAAACGGCGCTTCAAAATCTACAAGATTAAGCTAAATCGATTTCAAACGCTTAAGTAGTTCTGGAGTTATAGCGTTTTTGCTAAAAGCTTTCCTCGAAATTCACCTACTACTTGATTCTGTTCTCCGGTTACCTCAAAATAACTAGTGAAAATTACGAAAGTAATTATTTGCGTTAAATTTACAAACGCTTTGAGATTAACGCTTGAACATTTTATGCTGAGCAGAAAAAAGCGTGTAGGGGGTACCGGGTAAACAAAAAATGTAAAACGCTTACTAATTAGCCATGTTTTTCAAGCGTTTTTAGATAAAAAGCTTAACAGCATACGGTGAGCGAGGAGTTTGGACAAAACTTGATAGGCTGGAAAAAACGCCGCTTCAAAATCTACAAGATTAAGCTAAACCGATTTCAAACGCTTAAGTAGTTCTGGAGTTATAGCGTTTTTGCTAAAAGCTTTCCTCGAAATTCACCTACTACTTGATTCTGTTCTCCGGTTACCTCAAAATAACTTTAGTGAAAATTACGAAAGTAATTTGCGTTAAATTTAAAAACGCTTTGAGATTAACGCTTGAACATTTTATGCTGAGCAGAAAAAAGCGTGTAGGGGGTAGCGGGTAAAAAAAAAATTAAAACGCTTACTAGTTTGCCAAAGGTTTTCAAGCGTATTTTAGATAAAAAAGCTTATCAACATACGGCGAGCGAGGACTTTGGACAAAACTTGATAGGCTGGAAAAAACGCCGCTTCAAAATCTACAAGATTAAGCTAAACCGATTTCAAACGCTTAAGTAGTTCTGGAGTTATAGCGTTTTTGCTAAAAGCTTTCCTCGAAATTCACCTACTACTTGATTCTGTTCTCCGGTTACCTCAAAATAACTAGTGAAAATTACGAAAGTAATTATTTGCGTTAAATTTAAAAACGCTTTGAGATTAACGCTTGAACATTTTATGCTGAGCAGAAAAAAGCGTGTAGGGGGTAGCGGGTAAACAAAAAATGTAAAACGCTTACTAATTAGCCATGTTTTTCAAGCGTTTTTAGATAAAAAGCTTAACAACATACCGTGAGCGAGGACTTTCGACAAAAATTGATAGGCTGGAAAAAACGCCGCTTCAAAATCTACAAGATTAAGCTAAACCGATTTCAAACGCTTAAGTAGTTCTGGAGTTATAGCGTTTTTGCTAAAAGCTTTCCTCGAAATTCACCTACTACTTGATTCTGTTCTCCGGTTACCTCAAAATAACTTTAGTGAAAATTACGAAAGTAATTTGCGTTAAATTTAAAAACGCTTTGAGATTAACGCTTGAACATTTTATGCTGAGCAGAAAAAAGCGTGTAGGGGGTAGCGGGTAAAAAAAAAATTAAAACGCTTACTAGTTTGCCAAAGGTTTTCAAGCGTATTTTAGATAAAAAAGCTTATCAACATACGGTGAGCGAGGACTTTGGACAAAACTTGATAGGCTGGAAAAAACGCCGCTTCAAAATCTACAAGATTAAGCTAAATCGATTTCAAACGCTTAAGTAGTTCTGGAGTTATAGCGTTTTTGCTAATAGCTTTACTCGAAATTCACCTACTACTTGATTCTGTTCTCCGGTTACCTCAAAATAACTAGTGAAAATTACGAAAGTAATTTGCGTTTAATTTAAAAACGCTTTGAGATTAACGCTTGAACATTTTATGCTGAGCAGAAAAAAGCGTGTAGGGGGTAGCGGGTAAAAAAAATGTAAAACGCTTACTAATTAGCCATGTTTTTCAAGCGTTTTTAGATAAAAAGCTTAACAACATACCGTGAGCGAGGACTTTCGACAAAAATTGATAGGCTGGAAAAAACGCCGCTTCAAAATCTACAAGATTAAGCTAAACCGATTTCAAACGCTTAAGTAGTTCTGGAGTTATAGCGTTTTTGCTAAAAGCTTTCCTCGAAATTCACCTACTACTTGATTCTGTTCTCCGGTTACCTCAAAATAACTTTAGTGAAAATTACGAAAGTAATTTGCGTTAAATTTAAAAACGCTTTGAGATTAACGCTTGAACATTTTATGCTGAGCAGAAAAAAGCGTGTAGGGGGTAGCGGGTAAAAAAAAAATTAAAACGCTTACTAGTTTGCCAAAGGTTTTCAAGCGTATTTTAGATAAAAAAGCTTATCAACATACGGTGAGCGAGGACTTTGGACAAAACTTGATAGGCTGGAAAAAACGCCGCTTCAAAATCTACAAGATTAAGCTAAATCGATTTCAAACGCTTAAGTAGTTCTGGAGTTATAGCGTTTTTGCTAATAGCTTTACTCGAAATTCACCTACTACTTGATTCTGTTCTCCGGTTACCTCAAAATAACTAGTGAAAATTACGAAAGTAATTATTTGCGTTAAATTTACAAACGCTTTGAGATTAACGCTTGAACATTTTATGCTGAGCAGAAAAAAGCGTGTAGGGGGTAGCGGGTAAAAAAAATGTAAAACGCTTACTAATTAGCCATGTTTTTCAAGCGTTTTTAGATAAAAAGCTTAACAACATACCGTGAGCGAGGACTTTCGACAAAAATTGATAGGCTGGAAAAAACGCCGCTTCAAAATCTACAAGATTAAGCTAAACCGATTTCAAACGCTTAAGTAGTTCTGGAGTTATAGCGTTTTTGCTAAAAGCTTTCCTCGAAATTCACCTACTACTTGATTCTGTTCTCCGGTTACCTCAAAATAACTAGTGAAAATTACGAAAGTAATTTGCGTTAAATTTAAAAACGCTTTGAGATTAACGCTTGAACATTTTATGCTGCTCAGAAAAAAAAAGCGTGTAGGGGGTAGCGGGTAAACAAAAAATGTAAAACGCTTACTAATTAGCCATGTGTTTCAAGCGTTTTTTAGATAAAAAGCTTAACAGCATACGGTGAGCGAGGAGTTTGGACAAAACTTGATAACCTGAAAAAACCCCGCTTCAAAACCTAAAAGATTAAGCTAAACCGATTTCAAACGCTTAAGTAGTTCTGGAGTTATAACGTTTTTGCTAAAAGCTTTACTCGAAATTCACCTACTACTTGATTCTGTTCTCCGGTTACCTCAAAATAACTAGTGAAAATTACGAAAGTAATTATTTGCGTTAAATTTACAAACGCTTTGAGATTAACGCTTGAACATTTTATGCTGAGCAGAAAAAAGCGTGTAGGGGGTACCGGGTAAACAAAAAATGTAAAACGCTTACTAATTAGCCATGTTTTTCAAGCGTTTTTAGATAAAAAGCTTAACAGCATACGGTGAGCGAGGAGTTTGGACAAAACTTGATAGGCTGGAAAAAACGCCGCTTCAAAATCTACAAGATTAAGCTAAACCGATTTCAAACGCTTAAGTAGTTCTGGAGTTATAGCGTTTTTGCTAAAAGCTTTCCTCGAAATTCACCTACTACTTGATTCTGTTCTCCGGTTACCTCAAAATAACTAGTGAAAATTACGAAAGTAATTATTTGCGTTAAATTTAAAAACGCTTTGAGATTAACGCTTGAACATTTTATGCTGAGCAGAAAAAAGCGTGTAGGGGGTAACGGGTAAACAAAAAATGTAAAACGCTTACTAATTAGCCATGTTTTTCAAGCGTTTTTTAGATAAAAAGCTTAACAACTCCGGTTACCTCAAAATAACTAGTGAAAATTACGAAAGTAATTATTTGCGTTAAGTTTACAAACGCTTGAACATTTTATGCTGAGCAGAAAAAAGCGTGTAGGGGGTAGCGGGTAAACAAAAAATGTAAAACGCTTACTAATTAGCCATGTTTTTCAAGCGTTTTTAGATAAAAAGCTTAACAACATACCGTGAGCGAGGACTTTCGACAAAAATTTATAGGCTGGAAAAAACGCCGCTTCAAAATCTACAAGATTAAGCTAAACCGATTTCAAACGCTTAAGTAGTTCTGGAGTTATAGCGTTTTTGCTAAAAGCTTTCCTCGAAATTCACCTACTACTTGATTCTGTTCTCCGGTTACCTCAAAATAACTAGTGAAAATTACGAAAGTAATTATTTGCGTTAAATTTACAAACGCTTTGAGATTAACGCTTGAACATTTTATGCTGAGCAGAAAAAAGCGTGTAGGGGGTACCGGGTAAACAAAAAATGTAAAACGCTTACTAATTAGCCATGTTTTTCAAGCGTTTTTAGATAAAAAGCTTAACAGCATACGGTGAGCGAGGAGTTTGGACAAAACTTGATAGGCTGGAAAAAACGCCGCTTCAAAATCTACAAGATTAAGCTAAACCGATTTCAAACGCTTAAGTAGTTCTGGAGTTATAGCGTTTTTGCTAAAAGCTTTCCTCGAAATTCACCTACTACTTGATTCTGTTCTCCGGTTACCTCAAAATAACTAGTGAAAATTACGAAAGTAATTATTTGCGTTAAATTTAAAAACGCTTTGAGATTAACGCTTGAACATTTTATGCTGAGCAGAAAAAAGCGTGTAGGGGGTAACGGGTAAACAAAAAATGTAAAACGCTTACTAATTAGCCATGTTTTTCAAGCGTTTTTAGATAAAAAGCTTAACAACATACCGTGAGCGAGGACTTTCGACAAAAATTGATAGGCTGGAAAAAACGCCGCTTCAAAATCTACAAGATTAAGCTAAACCGATTTCAAACGCTTAAGTAGTTCTGGAGTTATAGCGTTTTTGCTAAAAGCTTTCCTCGAAATTCACCTACTACTTGATTCTGTTCTCCGGTTACCTCAAAATAACTAGTGAAAATTACGAAAGTAATTTGCGTTAAATTTAAAAACGCTTTGAGATTAACGCTTGAACATTTTATGCTGAGCAGAAAAAAGCGTGTAGGGGGTAGCGGGTAAACAAAAAATGTAAAACGCTTACTAATTAGCCATGTTTTTCAAGCGTTTTTAGATAAAAAGCTTAACAACATACGGTGAGCGTGGATTTTGGACAAAACTTGATAGGCTGGAAAAAACGCCGCTTCAAAATCTTCAAGATTAAGCTAAACCGATTTCAAACGCTTAAGTAATTCTGGAGTTATAGCGTTTTTGCTAAAAGCTTTCCTCGATATTCACCTACTACTTGATTCTGTTCTCCGGTTACCTCAAAATAACTAGTGAAAATTACGAAAGTAATTATTTGCGTTAAATTTACAAACGCTTTGAGATTAACGCTTGAACATTTTATGCTGAGCAGAAAAAAGCGTGTAGGGGGTAGCGGGTAAAAAAAATGTAAAACGCTTACTAATTAGCCATGTTTTTCAAGCGTTTTTAGATAAAAAGCTTAACAACATTCGGTGAGCGTGGATTTTGGACAAAACTTGATAGGCTGGAACAAACGCCGCTTCAAAATCTACAAGATTAAGCTAAACCGATTTCAAACGCTTAAGTAGTTCTGGAGTTATAACGTTTTTGCTAAAAGCTTTACTCGAAATTCACCTAATACTTGATTCTGTTCTCCGGTTACCTCAAAATAACTTTAGTGAAAATTACGAAAGTAATTTGAGTTAAATTTAAAAACGCTTTGAGATTTACGCTTGTAACTTTTATGTTGGGCAGAAAAAAGCGTGTAGGGTGTAGCGGGTAAAAAAATGTAAAACGCTTACTAGTTAGCCATTGTTTTTCAAGCGTTTTTTAGATAAAAAGCTTAACAACTCCGGTTACCTCAAAATAACTAGTGAAAATTACGAAAGTAATTATTTGCGTTAAGTTTACAAACGCTTGAACATTTTATGCTGAGCAGAAAAAAGCGTGTAGGGGGTAGCGGGTAAACAAAAAATGTAAAACGCTTACTAATTAGCCATGTTTTTCAAGCGTTTTTAGATAAAAAGCTTAACAACATACCGTGAGCGAGGACTTTCGACAAAAATTGATAGGCTGGAAGAAACGCCGCTTCAAAATCTACAAGATTAAGCTAAACCGATTTCAAACGCTTAAGTAGTTCTGGAGTTATAGCGTTTTTGCTAAAAGCTTTCCTCGAAATTCACCTACTACTTGATTCTGTTCTCCGGTTACCTCAAAATAACTAGTGAAAATTACGAAAGTAATTATTTGCGTTAAATTTACAAACGCTTTGAGATTAACGCTTGAACATTTTATGCTGAGCAGAAAAAAGCGTGTAGGGGGTAGCGGGTAAACAAAAAATGTCAAACGCTTACTAATTAGCCATGTTTTTCAAGCGTTTTTAGATAAAAAGCTTAACAACATACGGTGAGCGTGGATTTTGGACAAAACTTGATAGGCTGGAAAAAACGCCGCTTCAAAATCTTCAAGATTAAGCTAAACCGATTTCAAACGCTTAAGTAGTTCTGGAGTTATAGCGTTTTTGCTAAAAGCTTTCCTCGAAATTCACCTACTACTTGATTCTGTTCTCCGGTTACCTCAAAATAACTAGTGAAAATTACGAAAGTAATTATTTGCGTTAAATTTACAAACGCTTTGAGATTAACGCTTGAACATTTTATGCTGAGCAGAAAAAAGCGTGTAGGGGGTAGCGGGTAAAAAAAATGTAAAACGCTTACTAATTAGCCATGTTTTTCAAGCGTTTTTTAGATAAAAAGCTTAACAGCATACGGTGAGCGAGGAGTTTGGACAAAACTTGATAGACTGGAAAAAACGCCGCTTCAAAATCTACAAGATTAAGCTAAACCGATTTCAAACGCTTAAGTAGTTCTGGAGTTATAGCGTTTTTGCTAAAAGCTTTCCTCGAAATTCACCTACTACTTGATTCTGTTCTCCGGTTACCTCAAAATAACTAGTGAAAATTACGAAAGTAATTATTTGCGTTAAATTTACATACGCTTTGAGATTAACGCTTGAACATTTTATGCTGAGCAGAAAAAAGCGTGTAGGGGGTAGCGAGTAAAAAAAATGTAAAACGCTTACTAATTAGCCATGTTTTTCAAGCGTTTTTTAGATAAAAAGCTTAACAGCATACGGTGAGCGAGGACTTTGGACAAAACTTGATAGGCTGGAAAAAACGCCGCTTCAAAATCTACAAGATTAAGCTAAATCGATTTCAAACGCTTAAGTAGTTCTGGAGTTATAGCGTTTTTGCTAATAGCTTTACTCGAAATTCACCTACTACTTGATTCTGTTCTCCGGTTACCTCAAAATAACTAGTGAAAATTACGAAAGTAATTTGCGTTTAATTTAAAAACGCTTTGAGATTAACGCTTGAACATTTTATGCTGAGCAGAAAAAAGCGTGTAGGGGGTAGCGGGTAAACAAAAAATGTCAAACGCTTACTAATTAGCCATGTTTTTCAAGCGTTTTTAGATAAAAAGCTTAACAACATACGGTGAGCGTGGATTTTGGACAAAACTTGATAGGCTGGAAAAAACGCCGCTTCAAAATCTTCAAGATTAAGCTAAACCGATTTCAAACGCTTAAGTAGTTCTGGAGTTATAGCGTTTTTGCTAAAAGCTTTCCTCGAAATTCACCTACTACTTGATTCTGTTCTCCGGTTACCTCAAAATAACTAGTGAAAATTACGAAAGTAATTATTTGCGTTAAATTTACAAACGCTTTGAGATTAACGCTTGAACATTTTATGCTGAGCAGAAAAAAGCGTGTAGGGGGTAGCGGGTAAAAAAAATGTAAAACGCTTACTAATTAGCCATGTTTTTCAAGCGTTTTTTAGATAAAAAGCTTAACAGCATACGGTGAGCGAGGAGTTTGGACAAAACTTGATAGGCTGGAAAAAACGCCGCTTCAAAATCTTCAAGATTAAGCTAAACCGATTTCAAACGCTTAAGTAGTTCTGGAGTTATAGCGTTTTTGCTAAAAGCTTTCCTCGAAATTCACCTACTACTTGATTCTGTTCTCCGGTTACCTCAAAATAACTAGTGAAAATTACGAAAGTAATTATTTGCGTTAAATTTACAAACGCTTTGAGATTAACGCTTGAACATTTTATGCTGAGCAGAAAAAAGCGTGTAGGGGGTACCGGGTAAACAAAAAATGTAAAACGCTTACTAATTAGCCATGTTTTTCAAGCGTTTTTAGATAAAAAGCTTAACAGCATACGGTGAGCGAGGAGTTTGGACAAAACTTGATAGGCTGGAAAAAACGCCGCTTCAAAATCTACAAGATTAAGCTAAACCGATTTCAAACGCTTAAGTAGTTCTGGAGTTATAGCGTTTTTGCTAAAAGCTTTCCTCGAAATTCACCTACTACTTGATTCTGTTCTCCGGTTACCTCAAAATAACTAGTGAAAATTACGAAAGTAATTATTTGCGTTAAATTTACAAACGCTTTGAGATTAACGCTTGAACATTTTATGCTGAGCAGAAAAAAGCGTGTAGGGGGTACCGGGTAAACAAAAAATGTAAAACGCTTACTAATTAGCCATGTTTTTCAAGCGTTTTTAGATAAAAAGCTTAACAGCATACGGTGAGCGAGGAGTTTGGACAAAACTTGATAGGCTGGAAAAAACGCCGCTTCAAAATCTACAAGATTAAGCTAAACCGATTTCAAACGCTTAAGTAGTTCTGGAGTTATAGCGTTTTTGCTAAAAGCTTTCCTCGAAATTCACCTACTACTTGATTCTGTTCTCCGGTTACCTCAAAATAACTAGTGAAAATTACGAAAGTAATTATTTGCGTTAAATTTACAAACGCTTTGAGATTAACGCTTGAACATTTTATGCTGAGCAGAAAAAAGCGTGTAGGGGGTAGCGGGTAAAAAAAATGTAAAACGCTTACTAATTAGCCATGTTTTTCAAGCGTTTTTTAGATAAAAAGCTTAACAGCATACGGTGAGCGAGGAGTTTGGACAAAACTTGATAGGCTGGAAAAAACGCCGCTTCAAAATCTTCAAGATTAAGCTAAACCGATTTCAAACGCTTAAGTAGTTCTGGAGTTATAGCGTTTTTGCTAAAAGCTTTCCTCGAAATTCACCTACTACTTGATTCTGTTCTCCGGTTACCTCAAAATAACTAGTGAAAATTACGAAAGTAATTATTTGCGTTAAATTTACAAACGCTTTGAGATTAACGCTTGAACATTTTATGCTGAGCAGAAAAAAGCGTGTAGGGGGTAGCGGGTAAAAAAATGTAAAACGCTTACTAATTAGCCATGTTTTTCAAGCGTTTTTTAGATAAAAAGCTTAACAGCATACGGTGAGCGAGGAGTTTGGACAATATGGTGTAAAAATTATGTAATTTACGTATGACAGAAAATCTATTAACGAAGTTCGTAAATACAAAAAAAAAAGACAATTTAAAAATTTGCTAAGGCAACCAAAAAAGAAAATTCAATTTTAAATTATTAAAAAAATTCGCGTAACAAATATCTGGTACAAAAAATGTATATCCAAAAATGCACCACCTCTTTTTTAAATAACAAATAGCTCTGGTACCAAAAATGCACTACTATCTTTTTTTAAACAACAAATAGCTGTGGTACCAAACATTTTTATCCAAAAATGCACTACTATCTTCTCTTTTTTTTAAATAACAAATAGCTCTGGTTCCAATCATTTTTATTCAAATATGCCCTACTATTTTCTTTTTGTTTTTAATAACAAATAGCTCCGACACCATAAATTTTTATTCAAAAATGCCCTACTATTTTCTTTTTTTTTTTTAATAACAAATAGCTCTGACACCATCAATTTTTATTCAAAAATGCCCTACTATTTTCTTTTTGTTTTTTTAATAACAAATAGCTCTGACACCATCAATTTTTATTCAAAAATGCACTATCTCTTTTTTAAACCGTTTTTGTGGTCCTGAAAAGGACCGATTTTTTTTTTCGTTCTATTGATTGTTGTTGTCTACATCATTATCCGCAAATGAAAATAAATAATTAACCACCGAAACCGTACAATGTACGACCTTGTCTCTTCAAAGCATAAACAACATCCATAGCGGTAACAGTTTTTCTTTTGGCGTGTTCAGTGTAGGTGACGGCATCACGAATAACATTTTCCAAAAATACCTTCAAGACACCACGAGTTTCTTCGTAAATCAGACCAGAAATACGTTTTACACCACCACGACGAGCCAAACGTCTAATAGCTGGTTTAGTAATACCTTGGATATTATCACGCAATACTTTACGATGACGCTTAGCACCACCTTTTCCCAAACCTTTGCCACCTTTACCACGGCCAGTCATTTTAATTCACTTTAATTTTTATTTAACACAAACTTCACAAATGTTCAACAAGAACTAATGATTTTTGTAGCAGCGACAACTCGTATTTATACAAATTGTAACTAAAATTCGAGAGGGAGCAAGAAATATATTACTGTTCGTTTCTTTCTGTGTGCGTTTTTGAAAAAAAAACCAACCACCACTGCACAATCAAACATACATACCACCACTAGTACCATGGCTTGGCAATTTTTGCTATATAAGCCGATCACATTCAGCGCAGCGATATTATTTGTGTTCTAACAGTGTTTCAGTGTGTGTTTTAAATAACAAAAGTGACTAAGTGAAAAAATGGCTCGTACTAAGCAAACTGCCCGTAAATCTACTGGTGGCAAAGCACCACGCAAACAATTGGCTACTAAGGCTGCACGTAAAAGTGCCCCAGCCACCGGTGGTGTTAAGAAACCTCATCGTTTTCGTCCCGGTACTGTAGCTTTGCGTGAAATTCGCCGTTATCAGAAGAGTACTGAATTGTTAATTCGTAAATTGCCATTCCAACGTTTGGTTCGTGAAATCGCTCAAGATTTCAAGACAGATTTGCGTTTCCAGAGTTCGGCTGTTATGGCTCTTCAAGAAGCCAGTGAAGCTTATTTGGTTGGTCTATTCGAAGATACAAATTTGTGTGCCATTCATGCTAAACGTGTAACCATTATGCCCAAAGATATCCAATTGGCCAGACGTATTCGTGGAGAACGTGCTTAAACTGATGTGACAAAATATAAAAAAACTATATAGCAAATCGGTCCTTTTCAGGACCACAAATTTTTTTCAAAAAGAGATTTATATTATTATTTCAAACAAAATTTTTATTTCATAAAAATACGAGCTACAACATTAACAAACCAAACTTAACTTGCAATAAAGATGATTTTTTTTTTAGAGAAGAAAAGCACTAAATTTGAGAAGGTACATATTAAAATTGTGTATTTTATTAAAATATTATAAAAAAAAAATTCATGAAGATATTTTAGCAATTGTTTTTATATTCAATTTAATTTATTTTTAAATTTTACAAATTATTCAAAGTACAGGATATTTTTCCAATTGTTGTATTGTTTTTAAAAACAAACGCCTTTTACTTATGACATTAGTCATTAAATCAATCTGGGGTTTTTCTGAATTACTATTTAGAAAACAAACGTTCGAATTAAAGTAAGATTTCATTTTTTGTGTTTCTACAATATTATCGTGAATTTTCAAAAGCCCACATTCAATGTTTGGTACGAAATTTTAAACAAAAGAAAATAAGGAAAAAAAAAATTAAAACAAGCATCAAAAATAAAATAAATTAATTTAACATTACATGGGTAAATAATCATCACAACTCTACCTAATGAACTTATGTAAATGGTACTTATTATAAAATGGAATTGCCCAAATATTAATAAAAGAATCTGACGTAAATTTTATATTAGTTTTGGCAGAAGAAAATCATTTATCGTATGTACCCAAATACTATTTATGTATTTCACTTTTTTTTTTAAATTTCCTCTTAATTAAAATATATTATTTATTTCAAATTTCAATAAAAATTGTTTAATAAACAAATGTCAACTCTTTTGAAAAATATTTTGTGGCCCTGAAAAGGGCCTTTTATAATTACAAAAGGAAAGGAATTCATCGGCGTTAAGTACAATTTAGAAAAATTTACTTGGAGCTGGTGTATTTGGTTACAGCTTTTGTACCTTCACTGACAGCGTGTTTGGCCAATTCACCGGGCAAAAGTAGACGAACAGCAGTTTGAATTTCACGACTGGTTATGGTGGAACGTTTATTGTATTGAGCCAAACGAGATGCTTCAGCGGCAATACGTTCAAAGATATCATTAACAAAACTGTTCATGATACTCATAGCCTTTGAGGAAATGCCAGTATCAGGATGTACTTGCTTCAATACTTTGTAAATGTAGATGGCATAACTTTCCTTACGCTTGCGTTTTCTAGTCTTATCACCCTTGCTGATATTCTTCTGGGCTTTGCCGGCCTTTTTTGTTGCTTTACCACTGGCTTTAGGAGGCATATTTTAACTTGTTTTTAAGATGTTTTCACTTCACAAACACTTTTAACACTGTTTACAAATTATAAATTTCAACATTTCATTTCATTTATTCCCAAAAAAATTAAATTTTCACATGTTTTCTTAAAACTATTTTAACTTTAACATTTCTTCCTTACATACTAAGTATTTATCAAGGACTTATCATATTATAATCTAATTAAATATTTGCAGCCGTGCCGCTTCAATAACTATTTACATTACAAATTACTTAAAAATAAAATTCATTACAAAATTCCCCTAAAAAAAGGAAAAAAGGGGAGGCTATTATACTTAATGCTAAAATAAAACTAGACTTAAAATTAATAAGAAAATAAAAGAAGAATATGTACAAAAGATCAAGAAATATTTACAAAACAATAGGAGTAAAGAATAAATATAAAGAGTGACAGGTTCAATTGTGGCCTATGGCCTATTGAGTAGTATTGTACACTACATTATGTACATCATATGTATTTATCCTCCTATGGTAAAAAAGGAGGTTTGCACCCTGGTAAAGTAGACCGGCCTCATTCAACGTGAGTACGTCCGTCGGTGACAAGTATCTATTTATCCGGATGGTCTCCAGATCACCCGCCCTTTCAAAACACCGGCGCACAAGACAGTTATCGAGGGAGTGAGCACCCTCGAGAAATCTCACAGCCGTTCCCATCATGAAAGCGTCAACCCTCTCAAAATCAATCGCCCCATACACCGACCTACAGGACGGCCTCCTGAAAATACCACCAGGCCCCAGTCTGCGCCTTAAGCCCAAGCACGCGACCAATATTCTCCTCTCCCATACCCTAAGCCTCTCCATCTGGGCAGAAGATATCCTGAACCAGACTGGAAAGGCGTAGGACATGAGAGGTCGAATTATCTGGCGGTATAACAGAAGACCTATTCTCCTATCTAAACCTCCCTGACGCCCAAGTATCCCCCTATAAATCGCGTACGAGCGCTTGGTGCGCTCCAGGACATAATCAATATGACGGTAGAACTCAAAGTTCTCATGGAATATAACTCCAAGATACTTCATTCGGTCCGAAACCGGAATTAACCCACCACCCAACATAAGGGATGGGATGTAGGATCTGCTGTTGGGATACAGATACTTGCGTCTGCCCTTGATCATCACCGCCACAGTCTTGTCCACGTTTAACTGCAAACGCCACTTCGTAAAGTAGCGTTCCAGTCTTGACAAGTAGTCGTTAACACGAGCGTTCACAGTCCCAGCCCGAGGCCCCGAAGACGCGATTAGGATATCGTCAGCATAAACAAGAAGCAGATCACCCCCGGCAGGTTCCGGGATATCCGACATAAATATGTTGTAAAGTACAGGGCCCAGCAATGATCCCTGAGGGACACCCGAGGTCACAGCTCTCTCATCAGACCGCGCGTCCAGAACCCCCACGGAGTACGTTCGATCAGTCAGAAAATCCAACACGATGCGACATAACCCCCTGTCGAATCCCAAGTTCACCATCTTAAAGACAATACCCTCCCGCCAAGCACCGTCAAAAGCCCTGGAGAAATCCAGGCTGACTGCAATTGTGGGATATCTCATGTTCAGGCCCCTAGACACGTAGTCCGAAAACACCATTAGGGCATGATTAGTCGAGTGCCCGCCCCTAAAGCCAAACTGACAATCCAAAAGAACATTACCATCAGATATCCTTCTATTAATTCCGGATAACACAAAGTGCTCCAGTAATTTTCCAAAGGGAGATAGGAGGGAAATAGGTCTGTAACTTGCGCTACGTCCCGGGTCAGACCTTGGTTTCAAAATTGGAACGACGAGGGCCCTTTTCCATGCCCTAGGAAAGTATCCAATATTCAAGCAGTGGTTGAATAATATCGCCAGAAATTTCCAGGTATCGCTACGCGTCCGCTTCAAAACTATATCGGGAATACCGTCTACTCCACATGACTTCTTATTTGCCCTCCTCCTCAAGGCATCACCCATCATACCAGCCCCGATCAGGCCACATTCATCTGGTCCAACCCCATCGGCAGTTATCGAACCACCAAATGTCGTTACAGGCGTTCGATCACGCAATGTGCGAATTCCATCCATAACGGACGACGAAAAGGTGTGAGATGCGTCCGACCGTCCGTCATGGTGTACACGAAAGAAGTCATCCGCCAGCAGACCAGCCTTTCCCAGGTCATCGGACACCAAAGAGCCGTCCAAGTCAACCAAGTCACCAACCCCAACCCGCCTGCTCAGTCCCGCCGCTGCCCTAACCGACCCGTAAGTCCTATTGTTCAGTCTAATATTAGCCAAGAACTTCCCCCAGTGTTCCCGCTCAAAAACCACTATGGCACCCTGAATTATCCTATCCAAATTCCTGACGTCAGCCTTCAGAATAGCGCAACGACCAGGATCTTCACATGTTCGGATCAAACGACGCAGTCTTTTCTTCTCCGCAATAAATCGAAGTATATTCAGCGGGAGCCTTATAAGACCCCTAGCACCCATTGGAACCCTAGGAATAGAGGCGTCCATTGCATCCCGAAAAGCCCGACTCATCGATTCGACGCACGCATCAATTTCATCCTCAGTCACATTTACATCCGCAGGAAGTACGCAGTCGGCAAGCCCCCTAGACAAATGAGTGTTGAAACGAACCCTGTCCATACCATCAAAATCAAACCTAGTAGGCCGAATTCGACCCAAGCAATCATCGATGCCAAAGATGGCCTCAACAGCCCTATGATCCGACTCGAAGTCAAAGGTCCTAAGACCATTACCCATCAACAAAGGGGTCATATCAACAGAAGCCATCATGATGTCAAGGTACGAAGAAGAACGATCGGTAATCCTTGTAGGACCATCAGTGGGATGAATATCAAGGTTTGGACAAGCCAGTAGCATATCACGCAGTCTTCGACCACTCGTGTTAATAACAGAATCCCCCCAATAGGAATGTCTCGCATTCAAGTCAGCACCAACCAAAACGGTTCCACAATTAGATAGGTCAATAATCGGCCCAAGATCCGCAACCGACAGAACGTCGCCAGGTCTGAGATACATCGAAACGACAGTAATGCTGCCACCATTCACCCTACGAATGCGAACCGCAGTGTTTTCCACAGAGCCCGTGTCAATCAACACCCTCTCACACGACAAGCTATCCCTGATAAGAACAGCCGTTCCGCCCCCACGTCCATTATGTCGGTTCTGTCGAAAAATCACATACCCCCCAATATCCAACTTATGGCGAGAGCTCAGGCCGTGCTCCGCCATAAGCAAAACGTCCGGTCTATGCCTGTCCAAAAATAGTCTAAGATAGTGCCTCCTATGCCTCGAGACAACTGAATTCACGTTCACAAATATACACTTAATCGTCCTAGCCATCGTGCTGCAAAATCATCAACATCCCGAGCAAGGCCCGAGACTTACTCTCATCATCCTTCAATCCCCGGTACTCACTTGCGAAACCGCGCAACTTGCCAAGGCAGCCCAGTAGTCCCCCACCGAAAAAGCGCCTGCAGTCCCTATCAATACACTCAAACTGTGTCATCGCACCCCCCAAATTAGGGTCCATGCCCGCTGACACCATCGCGCCACCAACACCCGACGCACGCTTTGCACCACCAACCACAGGGAGATTAGACGACAACGCAGATGCATATGACATGCCGGCCCTCACACCACTATCAACCGGGCGACGTGATCCCACGGGTTCCTCCCTGGAAGCCCTCTTCGACGCAATCTTCCGCAGAAGTTGGATCCTACGCGGGCACTCCTTAGAGCTAGCCGCATGCCCCTCAACCCCGCAGTTGACACACCTAACCGGAAGCCCTACCTTCCTAATTGCCTGACCAGTGACAGGATCCGTCACCAAGGTCTCAACGTTATTATCGCCCCTAGCAGGGACAGCACAGGCCCCCGGGCCGTGAGACGCACCACATTTAACACAACGGTACGGCATGCGACAATTTGAAGAAACGTGTCCAAAACGTTGGCAGTTAAAGCACTGCGTAATGTCCCCCCTACGATACTTCCGCATCGTAGCTGCCGTTATGGAATATTTGGCCGCTGAAGTTCTCGAATTGGCTGGTAATGCAGCTCGTGACAACAAAAAGACCAGAATTATTCCTCGTCATTTGCAATTGGCCATCCGTAATGATGAAGAATTGAACAAGCTGTTGTCTGGTGTCACCATTGCTCAAGGTGGTGTTTTGCCAAACATTCAAGCTGTACTTTTGCCCAAGAAAACAGAAAAGAAGGCTTAAGTTTTTACTCGAAAATAAAAGAAAAAAAGAAAACAATATTGTATGACCATCGCATCATTTGAAAAACAACCAACCGTCCTTTTCAGGGCGACAAATTCGTTTTTAAAAGAGAACAAATATTTTTTCAAACCTAAATTCATATTTTATTTATTACACAATTTTGAATTTTTACAAAAAAACAAATGTTTTACATATTAACATGCATTTTCAGTAGAAGCAAAACTATTTTTAATTTTACTTTAAATGCATATTAGAAAGAATTGTTAAGTCAATCGTTTTATTACCAAAAAGTAGACAGCACGAAATTTGCACAGCGGTTAGAAAAAAAAACAAATTGAATTTTTTAAATTTCAAGTGCGATATGCAAATCCTGCTTATTCCTTTTAAAACAATCTTTTTTTTTTTTTTTGTTTTTTAATTACTGTATACATATTAAAAAGTAATCTATATAAAAAGAAAATATGACTATAGAAAACTAATATTTTATATGTAGCTATTGCTGAAACTAAACATTTTCCATAAAAAAATACCTATAAAACTTAAAAGTATTCTCTTTTTTACATAAATATTGTACATAGGAATGTATTAAAAACACAGTAGCCTAATCACTCTTCCTTTGAGACAGACAATAAAAACAACAAGGAAACGATCTTGTTATTGCATTTTTCTACAAAGCAAGACTTTGCTTCGTGTGTACCTATGTATGTAGGTATGTCGACTAAGGAATTGGTATACACATTTTGTTTTTGCATTATTTGCCATGTTGTCAGATTTCATTTTTTTCCAACGTTTTATTGTGTGTAAATTTGTTTGCGTTTCTTTGTGATTGTATTTGGATTTAATTTTTTTAAATTAGTTATTTTAGCAAATTGGAAATACATATGTACATATGTACATTTGTAGGTACCTATTGGACATTTTACGTACACATGTTTTATTTAAAAATTTAAATATTTACTGCCGTATTCATTAAAAATAAAATAGATTTCAAACGTATTTTAAAACCAAATTTCCATACAAATTTTCCTTAAAATAGATTTCATATCCAATTGAGTTTTTTATGAATACGGCAGTTATGCTTTAAAACGTTAAAGAATTTATTTATTATATAGAAATTTTACAATTTGGTTCAAAATTTTAATAAAAAAAAAAATATACATACATACGTACCTACTTATGTGTTTATGTAATTTTAAATTAAAATAAAGAAAAAGTTTTTACACACATTATGTACATACATACATATGTATTTCAATGTCTCCCTTATTTTATGTTTTTATTAAACGTTTTCTTCATATGCTTGTACCTACATTAGTACATATGCATGTATATATGTATAGCTATGCACATAAATTTAATTTTCTTAACAGCTGCTTTAAATTTCTTATCAATTTTCACTTAAAAAAAAGACATTCGTTTTATCACTAATCATCCCTTTTACACAAACCAAATCCGTTAATTTCGTTTAGCCATTTAAACATTAGTAAAGTTATTGTTGTTATTATACATACATATGTACATACATACGTTCATATGCCGAAGACTCAAAATATGTACAGTCTGTCCGCCTTATATTTGTTTTTATTGTTCTTGTAAAAAAACTTATAATGTGAAGTTTATTTCTATATTTAATGTTAATTAGGAAGAAGAAAAAAATTCAATAGAAGTAAGAAAAACGAAAAAAAGCTAAAGAAAATTATAAATTCATCAAAAAAAATTATACTATACGAATAAATAAGAAAAATCGACAAAAAAAACATCTTCACAAAGGATTTTCATACAAGAAGTGCTTGAAGAAAAAAAAAAATCATACAAAATTAAGCCTCACTAATAAAATAGTGTGATTTAAAAATAATTTAAATTCGAAATAAAGCCGAAAATTATAAATTAACAACAAAAATATATATGGTGTAAAAATTATGTAATTTACGTATGACAGAAAATCTATTAACGAAGTTCGTAAATACAAAAAAAAAAGACAATTTAAAAATTTGCTAAGGCAACCAAAAAAGAAAATTCAATTTTAAATTATTAAAAAAATTCGCGTAACAAATATCTGGTACAAAAAATGTATATCCAAAAATGCACCACCTCTTTTTTAAATAACAAATAGCTCTGGTACCAAAAATGCACTACTATCTTTTTTTAAACAACAAATAGCTGTGGTACCAAACATTTTTATCCAAAAATGCACTACTATCTTCTCTTTTTTTTAAATAACAAATAGCTCTGGTTCCAATCATTTTTATTCAAATATGCCCTACTATTTTTTTTTTGTTTTTTTTTTTTTTTAATAACAAATAGCTCTGACACCATCAATTTTTATTCAAAAATGCCCTACTATTTTTTTTTTTGTTTTTTTTTTTTTTAATAACAAATAGCTCTGACACCATCAATTTTTATTCAAAAATGCACTATCTCTTTTTTAAACCGTTTTTGTGGTCCTGAAAAGGACCGATTTGTTTTTCGTTCAATTGATTGTTGTTGTTGTCTACATCATTATCCGCAAATGAAAATAAATAATTAACCACCGAAACCGTACAATGTACGACCTTGTCTCTTCAAAGCATAAACAACATCCATAGCGGTAACAGTTTTTCTTTTGGCGTGTTCAGTGTAGGTGACGGCATCACGAATAACATTTTCCAAAAATACCTTCAAGACACCACGAGTTTCTTCGTAAATCAGACCAGAAATACGTTTTACACCACCACGACGAGCCAAACGTCTAATAGCTGGTTTAGTAATACCTTGGATATTATCACGCAATACTTTACGATGACGCTTAGCACCACCTTTTCCCAAACCTTTGCCACCTTTACCACGGCCAGTCATTTTAATTCACTTTAATTTTTATTTAACACAAACTTCACAAATGTTCAACAAGAACTAATGATTTTTGTAGCAGCGACAACTCGTATTTATACAAATTGTAACTAAAATTCGAGAGGGAGCAAGAAATATATTACTGTTCGTTTCTTTCTGTGTGCGTTTTTGAAAAAAAAACCAACCACCACTGCACAATCAAACATACATACATACCACCACTAGTACCATGGCTTGGCAATTTTTCCTATATAAGCCGATCACATTCAGCGCAGCGATATTATTTGTGTTCTAACAGTGTCAATTCATTTTATTCATCCATATAATTTGCTTACAATTTATCAAAACTTATTTCTAGTCTTAATACTAATTTTTTTCAAGTCTATTCCTTACATACTACGTATTTTTCAAGGACATTCATATTATACATATTCGTGTAGCTTTGCCACATCAATTTTAAATTAATTTTACATTTTTAAATATATTCCCCAAAAAAGGATAAAAAAGGGAGTCATTTTCATTTTTTCATACAAACTAAAAAAAATAACAACTTAAAACTAAATAATACAAAAAAAAACTTATAAGCTACGGTTCCAAAAACCAAGAAAGAGACGAAATTTATATACAAAAGAAGAAGAAGGGAAGACTATTGATCAGTATTATATACTGTATCAATAATATTCAGCGAGCCAATTCTTCTGTGATAAAATAGAAGGTCTGCATCATTAAATAGAAGGCCAGCCTCCCCAAGGGTCAACAAATCCAAAGGAGAAAGATATCTCGAGCACCGGACAGTCTCCAGGTCCCGAATTCTGTCAAAGCATTGCCTGATCAAACCGTTCTCTAAGGAACGCGCCCTCTCCAAAAATCTAATGGCGTTACCAATCATGAAGACATCAATCCTATCAAAATCAATTGCCCCATAAATCGACCTACATGATGGCCTACGCACCACCCCATCAACTCCCAACCGAGGTCTCAATCCCAAACAAGCGACCAAGACCTTTCGTTCCCATGCCCTAAGCCTCTCCATCTGAGATGAAGAGATCCCAAACCAAGCAGGAAAGGCATAGCCCATGAGAGGCCTAATTACCTGGCGATACAATAAGAGTCTTACCCTCCGGTCGAGGCCACCCCTTCTTCTCAAAATACCCTGGTAAGCAGAGTATATCCTCTTAGTCCTTCCAATTATATCATCAATGTGGCGATAATACTCAAAATTCTCATGGAAGACAACCCCCAGGTACCTCATACGATCCGAGCCCCCTATCACACGTCCATGTATCCTCAAACGAGGAACGAACTTCCTACAGTTTGGAAATATATACTTCCGCCTTCCCTTAAACATCACAGCCACCGTCTTGCGCAAATTCAAATTAAGTCCCCATTTGGAAAAATATTCGCCCAGTTTTCCCAAGTAAACATTGAGTCGATTATTGACCGTCGTCGCCCTGGCACCAGAAGAAGCCACAAGTATATCATCCGCGTATACCAAAAGCAGATCACCCTCGGGTGGCTGCGGGATGTCAGAAATAAATATGTTGTACAACACCGGGCCAAGCAATGAACCCTGTGGTACCCCTGCCGTAACATGCCTATCGTCAGAGACAGCATCCCCCACTCGAACCCTAAACATCCGGTCCTCAAAGAAGCTCGCGATCATCCGGCATATGGAGTTTCCAAAACCCATGCTCATCATTTTGTATATTATACCGTCCTGCCAGACTGTGTCAAAAGCCTTGGCAAAATCCAAGCTCACGGCCATCGTCGGGCATCTATTATTTAAACCTCTTGATACAAAGTCAGACAGAACCATCAGTGCATGGGAGGTGGAAAGTCCACTCCTGAAACCAAACTGGAAGTCCCTCAAAACATTCCCGTCCTCTATCATCCCGTTCACTCCCGAGAGAATAAAATACTCAAATAGCTTGCCGAAAGCCGATAAGAGCGAAATTGGTCGATAGTTCCCAACGTCCCCAGCATCCGTTCCAGTTTTGTAAACGGGAACGACCAGAGCCGTCCTCCAGGCCCTTGGAAAATAGCCAACATTTAGGCAATGATCAAAAAGTACCGACATATATCGCCATGCAACGGCGTCAGTCTTCCTCAGCACAAAGTCCGGTACCCCATCGATGCCACTAGATCTCTTATTAGATCTCCTTTTCAACGCCTCCCCGACCGACGCAGGACTAACAAACCCCAGTCGGTTGCGATTCCCGACAGAAAAATACGCACTCCCATCAGCAGAATAATCCAAACCAAATGTCGTCAAAGGTGTCATCCTGTCCAGAGTAGAAACCACCCCCCTCACCATAGTGCGAAATGCGTCCGCATCCCGCCCAATTACCCGCACCTGGAAAAAGGACCGCGAGAGCAGATCCGCCTTCCCAATATCATCAGTAACAGTAGCACCAGTCGGCCCCATTAACCCACGAACCGTAGGACGAGAGCCAAGCCCCGCCGCAGATTTCACCTTCCTAAATGTCCTGTTGTCCACCCGAATTCTACCCAAGTACTCAGTCCATTGGTCACGCTCAAAAACAGCAATGGCACCCTGTATTATCCTGTCAATATTGCGCACCTCGGCCCTTAGAATATTGCATCTCCCCGGATCACCACATCTATGGAGTGTACGACGAAGCCTCTTCTTGTGAGCAATGAAGCCAATTATATAAGCGGGTAGTTTCAACATCCCCCTACTCCTCAAAACCATTCTCGGAACCGAATGTACAATCGCATCGCGAAAGGCCACCTCCATAGACCCCACACACCGATCTATCCCATCCGTCGTGGCATTCCCATCAAGTGGCAATCCACTTCCCTCAAGATTCGCCGACAATCTCGTCCTAAATTTTCGCACATCAATCCGGTCATAGTCGTACCTCACCGCACGCCCACTTTCCAACAAATCACCGGCCCGAAAGTTGAATTCCACCGCCCTATGGTCAGATTCATAGTCCAACGTCCGGAGACTATTCCCATCCGATGAAGTGATATCAACCGTCGTCACTATCAAGTCTATGTACGAGGATATAACCGGATTGATCCGCGTTGGCGCATCAGTCCGCCAAATATCCAAATCAGGATTTGTCATCAGGAAATCGCGAAGGTTGCGCCCACTCACATTAGTATATGGATCCCCCCAGTACGGGTGTCTGGCATTAAGGTCAGCCCCCATCACCATACAGGAACTCCTGGCGAGTACCTGAATGGAGTCAAAAAACTCAGATTCAAAATTATCAGTCGGCCTCAAATACATCGCGACAGCAATAATGTCACCACCGTTCGCCCTCCTTATCCTCACAGCAGTGTTCTCAACAACACCCGTATCGAGGACGATCTCCTCACAACAATAAGTGTCCCTAATTAGAACCGCAGTACCACCGCCACGCCCGCTCTGCCTATCCCGTCTAAACAGCGAGTACCCCGTAAAACCCAGTCTATGGCAAGGACCAAGCCTGGTCTCCGCCAACAATAGTATGTCCGGTTTGTGCTTCAACAAAAATAAATTCAAAAAATGCCTCCTGTGTTTAGAAACAATTGAATTTACATTAACAAATATGGTCTTAAGGGCATTATCCATCGTGCTTAAGCGTGATCAGCAACCCAAGAAGAGCACGTGACCTGTCCTCGTCGTTTCCAAGTTCCCGATATTGCTTCGCAAAGCCACCAACCCTACCCAAACATTGCAGTAGACCTCCCCCAAAGAACCGCTTACAGTCGTTTTCAATAAGGTCAAACTGTCCCATCACCATACCCATTGAAACCCCAGAATCCACCGGACCAGAGGACACCGTGCGGGCAAATGGCCCATCGCCCACTACAGCCGCCGCTGCAGCCGAAGCGTATGAGACCCCAGTTCTAACCTTACTCCCACCAGTATTCAAAGCGCGAGCTCCCTTACCCGACGCCCTTTTCGATTCAAGTCTTCTCACTATCTCCATCCTACGTGGACACTCCCTTGAGCTGGCCACATGTCCCTCAACCCCACAGTTAACGCATTTCACTGGTAAACCTACCCTCCTAGTTACCTGCCCAGTGACAGGATCAGTACACAAGGTCTCACCAGTGTTCTCATCCCGAGCAGGAATCCTACAACCACCCGGTGCATGCGACCCCCCACACTTCACACATCTATACGGCATCCGGCAGTTAGAAGACACATGGCCGAAGCGCTGGCAGTTAAAACACTGCGTTACCCCGTTTCTAAGAAACTTTCTAATGCTGACTTTGCAGCGCAATATATACCTTATATCACAGAACTTCGCGATATCAGAGTCCCTTGCCATCCTAACGACCCACTTATCACGCCCGAGCCTTGACAGGGTCAAAATATTCAAATTCACCTGGAGACTGCCCAGGTACTCGATTATCTCCGATGACTCAAAAGAGTCCGGTAGTCCCTCAATCACCATCGTAAATGGCCTTTGACCCTTTGGTGTATACGTATAATACTCAACCTTCTGATCATTCAGAAAGCCCTTAACCTTTTCAAAATCCTCCAATGTGCAGACCCCTATGTTACTCACGATCTTACCCAATATCTTAACAGTATAATTCTTATGTCCCAAAATTGAATCAATACCCTTCATTATATTCCTAACATCAATACTATAAGTAGTTATAATAGGTACCGACTTACGACCTTTTCCTGGTTTTACCGCTACGTTGCCATCCTTCACCTTCGCTTCTTCCTTCTTGTTAGTATTTCTCACTGCATTACCGGGATGACTGGCCTTTACAGCTTCCTTCTCTTGGCTAATACATACTTCAGGCAGTTTTAGGCCACTTGCCACTAACTCTTCAGTCTCTGACTGCATGTCATCATCATCATCATCATCAGTTGATTCAAGGCTATCAACTTCTTTTGATTTGTCTTCAATGGTTTTAATTAAACGCTCCAACTTTTCTTTCAAGGATTCATTTTCCTTTATAAGGTAATCAATTTTTCGATCCGATTGTTTTTGTATTTCAGAAAGCTTATTGCTCAGCTTCGAATTTACTCCACTTAACTCTTGGATCTTCTTTCTGTAGTCGTTTACTTCCTCTTTTAAAACGTCCATTTCTGTTTGCCCCCTTCTCTTTTTTGAAGAACTGGAGCTCTGTTCATCTTCTTCCATTACAGAACTTTTTTTCATCTAATTTGTCATGCCCACTTTGGGCTTAAGGTTCAACTTTTATTATTATTATTATTTTTCCTTTTTAACTAGTCTGTTTAATTTTAATACAAAATATTTTTATTTTCTATTTATTTATATTTATGGGTAGTATCTATCTGCACTTATGCAGAATAATCGAAGTTTACCCTCTGTTCAATACGATTTAGTACAAAATTAAGTTTGTTTACACTTAAAATTTTAGTGCAAAGTTATTTTAGATTATCAATAATCTCCAGTGTCCTATCACTTTATTTTAACCGTTGCCTCCTATAGGAATCTCAAAATTCCATAGGATAAATAGTTTCAAATTTTTTTTTAACAATATAATTGTTATTTTACTAAACACTTTTCTCTACAATGTACTTTCCACTCTAGTATTTAGATGTTTTCACTTCACAAACACTTTTAACACTTTGACTTTTTTGTTCTAACAGTGTTTCAGTGTGTGTTTTAAATAATAAAATTGACTAAGTGAAAATGGCTCGTACTAAGCAAACTGCCCGTAAATCGACTGGTGGCAAAGCACCACGCAAACAATTGGCTACTAAGGCTGCACGTAAAAGTGCCCCAGCCACCGGTGGTGTTAAGAAACCTCATCGTTTTCGTCCCGGTACTGTAGCTTTGCGTGAAATTCGCCGTTATCAGAAGAGTACTGAATTGTTAATTCGTAAATTGCCATTCCAACGTTTGGTTCGTGAAATCGCTCAAGATTTCAAGACAGATTTGCGTTTCCAGAGTTCGGCTGTTATGGCTCTTCAAGAAGCCAGTGAAGCTTATTTGGTTGGTCTATTCGAAGATACAAATTTGTGTGCCATTCATGCTAAACGTGTAACCATTATGCCCAAAGATATCCAATTGGCCAGACGTATTCGTGGAGAACGTGCTTAAACTGATGTGACAAAATATAAAAACTATCTATAACAAATCGGTCCTTTTCAGGACCACAAAATGTTTTTCAAAAAGAGAATTATATTATTATTTCAAACAAAATTTTCATTTCATAAAAATGCGAGCTACAACATTAACAAACTTACTTAACTTGCAATAAAGATAATTTTTTTTCTTTTAGAGAAGAAACGCACTAAATTTGAGAAGGTACATATTAAAATTGTATATTTTATTAAAATATTATAAAAAAAAATTCATGGAGATATTTTAGCAATTGTTTTTATATTCAATTTAACTTATTTTTAAATTTTACAAATTATTCAAAGTACAGGATATTTTTCCAAGGGGCTATTCTTTAAAAACAAACGCCTTTTACTTATGACATTAGTCATTAAATCAATCTGGGGTTTTTCTGAATTACTATTTAGAAAACAAACGTTCGAATTAAAGTAAGATTTCATTTTTTGTGTTTCTACAATATTATCGAGAATTTTCAAAAGCCCACATTCAATGTTTGGTACGAAATTTTAAACAAAAGAAAATAAGAAAAAAAAATTTAAACAAGCATTAAAAATAAAATAAATTAATTTAACATTACATGGGTAAATAATCATCACAACTCTCCCTAATGAACTTATGTAAATGGTACTTATTATAAAATGGAATTGCCCAAATATTAATAAAAGAATCTCTGACGTAAATTTTATATTAGTTTTGGCAGAAGAAAATCATTTATCGTATGTACCCAAATACTATTTATGTATTTCACTTTTTTTTTTTAAATTTCCTCTTAATTAAAATATGTATTATTTATTTCAAATTTCAATAAAAATTGTTTAATAAACAAATGTCCACTCTTTTGAAAAATATTTTGTGGCCCTGAAAAGGGCCTTTTATAATTACAAAAGGAAAGGAATTCATCGGCGTTAAGTACAATTTAGAAAAATTTACTTGGAGCTGGTGTATTTGGTTACAGCTTTTGTACCTTCACTGACAGCGTGTTTGGCCAATTCACCGGGCAAAAGTAGACGAACAGCAGTTTGAATTTCACGACTGGTTATGGTGGAACGTTTATTGTATTGAGCCAAACGAGATGCTTCAGCGGCAATACGTTCAAAGATATCATTAACAAAACTGTTCATGATACTCATAGCCTTTGAGGAAATGCCAGTATCAGGATGTACTTGCTTCAATACTTTGTAAATGTAGATGGCATAACTTTCCTTACGCTTGCGTTTTCTAGTCTTATCACCCTTGCTGATATTCTTCTGGGCTTTGCCGGCCTTTTTTGTTGCTTTACCACTGGCTTTAGGAGGCATATTTTAACTTTTTAGATGTTTTCACTTCACAAACACTTTTAACACTGTTTACAAATTATAAATTTCAACGTCAATTGTGCGCCTTATATACATTTTTTCTCACCACTCAGATATCTGTCTACCTACTTTGTTATGTTTTACACAATCAACCCCTGTGTGCGCAGTTGCCATACCAAAAAAGTATAAATACTCAGTCCAATGGCGAAAATCTCAAACAGTTGTGTGTATTCAGTGCTCAAGTGAAGTGTTTAAGTGAAATATAATAATAAAAAAATAAATATGTCTGGTCGTGGTAAAGGCGGTAAAGTTAAGAGCAAGGCAAAGTCTCGTTCAAATCGTGCTGGTTTGCAATTTCCCGTTGGCCGTATTCATCGTTTATTGCGTAAAGGCAATTATGCTGAACGTGTTGGTGCCGGTGCTCCAGTATATTTAGCTGCCGTTATGGAATATTTGGCCGCTGAAGTTCTCGAATTGGCTGGTAATGCAGCTCGTGACAACAAAAAGACCAGAATTATTCCTCGTCATTTGCAATTGGCCATCCGTAATGATGAAGAATTGAACAAGCTGTTGTCTGGTGTCACCATTGCTCAAGGTGGTGTTTTGCCAAACATTCAAGCTGTACTTTTGCCCAAGAAAACAGAAAAGAAGGCTTAAGTTTTTACTCGAAAATAGAAGAAAAAAAGAAAACAATATTGTATGACCATCGCATATCATTTGAAAAACAACCAACCGTCCTTTTCAGGGCGACAAATTCGTTTTTAAAAGAGAACAAATATTTTTTCAAACCTAAATTCATATTTTATTTGTTGCACAATTTTGAATTTTTACAAAAAAACAAATGTTTTACATATTAACATGCATTTTCAGTAGAAGCAAAACTATTTTTAATTTTACTTTAAATTAGTCTTGGGCTTAATCGTTCGTTTAAGTGACCGGTCATTATCGTTCAATTCGAATCAGTGAACGAGCTCGTTCTTTTCGTTCAATCGTTCGTTTCAGGTCACTTTGTCTTTTGGGTCAGTTTGTCTTTTGAATCATTTGTCGCTTTCGTTCAGTCGTTCACTTGTCTTGTCCTCTTTACTAAACAATCGATTGAATGTGTTAAAAGAAACAACATGTGAGATTACACTCGAAACATTATGTAAGTAAATTCAAAAGAATAGGCATTAAGTTTAGAAAACTGAAAATGTAATTAGAAAACGGATAATTTTAAATAAAGGAATTGTAAGGTAATTTTTTACTGTTAATTTTATAACGGAGATATTAATTAAAAATTAATTAACTTTTCTCTTTATTTACAATTAAAAAAAGTACACACTAGGTACAAAAAATATATTCAAAGGCTTTTCAGTTAATTTGAACTTAATTTAAATTACGTACTAAGACAGCTAAAGCAGTGTTTTTATCTGTCATTATGACCTACCAAATGAGCCAAATATTTTTTCCTTTCTATTTTTTTTTATTTATGTACATATATGTACACATGTACTTCAGTTTTATTTTATGCATAAAAAATAACTGAACATATTAACAGAAATAAAAATCATTAAGGGTTTTCATGATATCACTAAAAGTCTCGCAAACTGTGCATTTTTACGCGCTCTCAAATGAACTGCCAAAAATTGTATGAGAATTCGTTTACACAAACTTCGTAAATTTGCTCAACAATTTTGACTCGTAAACTGGCGCTGTTTGTTTAATATTTACCGCCGTTTTCAATGAAAAATGTGTTGTGTTAATAATATCACAAACAATAAAATCTTGCAGTAATTTAAGCAAATTAGTCGTTATGCTTTATTTATGCTTGTTTAAAAAACAAATTTCACTTTTTATTCACAAATTTAAGCTTTTAATTTTATAGTTGTTTTCTTTTAATTGATTTTTGTATTGATTTTTGTATTTAAAATGACACCAAAATTAACAAGGGTCTTCATGAAACGAGTCTTGCAAGTTTGCCTCATCATGAAAACCCTTATTAATTTTTGTAGTTTGTTTTCGGAACAATATGCAGAAACAGTTTAATTAATAAAATAAAAAAAATTCATTAATTACGGAAAACAATTTTAATAAATCTCATTAAGTTACTGTAAAACTTTTTTGAGTGTAACCAAGAATAGAAAACAATAAGCACAAACCAAATACGCATTTTTTTCGTTCATTTGATTAAAAAGAAACAACAACACTATAAGTGTGTATGCTATACGTTTTTCTTTTAACACATTGCCAGTGGCGACTTGCCACACTGTTTTAAAAAATTCATAGTACAATCTGGGCTGCCATACGTAGTAATTTCTCGCCAAACGTGGCGATTTTAAAACTTGTTTATTTATTATATGCTTAGGTAATTCCATTTTAATAGAAAGAACAAAAAATTGTTGCGAGGGCTTATTCAAAGTAAAAGCCCAATTCTTTAAGAACAAAATACTTTTAAAAACAAAAAAATAATAGCAATTGCACAATTTAAATATCAAAATAATATTACAAAAATGAACAAATAGCAATAGTGATTATTATTAGCGTTATATGTATTATATTCTCAAAATATGTGATAATATAAATTTTATTTTTTGTTTTTATTTTATAAAAACTAAAAAACCTTTTTAAAAAACACGCTTTTATTAAATGCGCTAAAAAGAAAAGAGAAATAAACTTTAACTATCAACTTATAACATCATTAATAAATTTATATGATATAAAAGCTTGTCGCTTGTCTTTACACAATTTATTTGATTTAAAAGCTAGTCGCGAGATTTAAGTACTAGTATTTACATGGTTTGAAAAGTTTAATAGTTTAAATCAATCACATCAAGTTATATGTATAATTTACTTGTTTGTCTACACAAGTAAATCTCGTATATCATATAAATTATGTAATCCGTTATAAGTTGATAGTAGTTTTATACTTTTCATTTATATTTTTCTTTGAAGCGCATTTCAATAAAAGCTTGTTTTTTAAAAAGGTTATTTACTTTTAGTTTATATTAAAACTAGCATTCGTATTCTCATGAGTCCTTTCATTTGATACCCATCTTGAAGGCAAGCATTAAAAACTTAGTCCGCCATATATGATTAAGAGTAACGTCACTTTCTTTTTCGACTTATTCTCAGCAAGCCCTCCCATTTGATACTCATATTGTAGGAATGCATTAAAAATAAGTCTGCCATCTTGGGTGTCTTATAATGTTAGATTTAGAATAACGTAACACAGTTAACCATGCATCGTCATCTTAACTAAACGTGTTTAAAAATGACAGCTCAATCGGTTCGAGGTATCTGCTTCAAAATTGAGTTGCAAGATTTCACCGAACAAACATACATTGCTAATTTTTTTTATATTTTAAGAGTCTTATTCATAAACGAATGTAATGTATACATTAAAAGTTTTTTTCCATACTAATTTCGTGCTGTAAAACTTTACTAAGCTTTTATAAATAAAGGGACATATTTAAAAAATTAAAAGAAATAAATATTTATAAAATTTTCTGCTCAAATGAAAAAAATTAGCATTTGGCGGGTTTTGTATTAAGAACAACTGGCAACGCTCATGTAAATTGTAGAAAAATTGTGAAAAGCAGCCAGGGTTTTCAGATTTATTTTGATGTTTTTTGCCAAATTCAATGTCAAAAATCGCCAAGGCTTATTTTGCGTTTTTGACAACATAAAATTTATTTTACAACTTTCTCCAATGTTTTCTATAAATCCTAAAAAAATATATTTCTTCTGAATCGCTAAAATTTTCCAAAAATGGGACAAAGTCGCCTTGATATATGTATATTTTTTTGAATAAAAGTAAAATTATTGGTGAACACACAAAAGATACAATAGTTTATAATAATCTAATTAAAGCACACAAAAGATACAATAGTTTATAATAATCTAATTAAAGCTGCAAAACGTTTTTTTGTGTTTAGTATTAAATAAATATTGGATATATGTATATCTAAAACGCTATACACTTCACCGGCAAGGCAATTCTTACTGTTTTTTTTTTTTTAACAATGTATATTCAAAATATCGTGCGAAGGTACAAAAAGTGCTATTTACATTCATATAATTTATAACTCGTAACAATGAAGGCGAGTTTTAGTAGAGTAAATTATTAAAAAGAACTATTTCAACACAGGCATTAGCAGTTGGAATTAAATGCATATAAAGACCGTCAAAGCAAGTTCTTTAAAATGGTAAGTACCTGACGTATCCTTATAGCTATAAGCTTTATGCAAAACCTGATATATATTAGATGGAATACCATCATTGATATAATCTTTCTAAATAACAAACGGTAAATTTGTCCAACAGTCTCAAAACAAGTTTATAGAAAATCAATAGCCAACAAAATCGCCATATATTTTATAAGCCGCCAAAAAGTCGCCATATCGCCAAATCGAAAATTAGGTCGCCAAGAAACTTGACAACCCTGATTGTATTATGAAAATGTGTAAAGCAATGTGGCAATGAGTAAAAGAAATAAGTATATTATAATTGCATAACTTATACAACACAAAAGTATTGTTGTTTCTTTTCAACCAGTTGTCCGGCAAGCAAGTGACCGACTGATTCAAAAGACCCAAGTGAACGATTGAACGAAATCGAACGATGAAACTGAACGGCCGTTCATCGTTCGTCTGACTGATCCGTTCAATTGAACGAGGTCGTTCACGACCGACACAACTCTACTTTAAATGCATATTAGAAAAAATTGTTAAGTCAATCGTTTTATTACCAAAAAGTAGACAGCACGAAATTTGCACAGCGGTTAGATATTGAATATTAAGCGTCGATTTCTTTTCAAAAAGAAAAAAAAAAGACAAATTAAATTTTTAAAATTTCAAGTGCGATATGAAAATCCAGCTATTCCTTTTAAAACAATTTTTTTTTTTAATTACTACCTACATACATATTAAAAAGAAATCCATATAAAAAGAAAATATGACTATAGAAAACTAATATTTTATATGTAGCTATTGCTGAAACTAAACATTTTCCATAAAAAATACCTATAAAACTTAAAAGTATTCTCTTTTTTACATAAATATTGTTGGAATGTATTAAAAACACAGTAGCCTTATCACTCTTCCTTTGAGACAGACAATAAAAATAACAAGGAAACGATCTTGTTGTTATTGCTTTTTTCTACGAAGCAAGACTTTGCTTCGTGTGTACCTATGTATGTAGGTATGTCGACTAAGGAATTGGTATACACATTTTGTTTTTGCATTATTTGCCATGTTGTCAGATTTCTTTTTTTTTCCAACGCTTTATTGTGTGTTTGCTTTTCTTTGTGATTGTAGTTGGATTTAATTTTTTTTTAATTAGTTATTTTAGCAAATTGGAAATACATACATACATATGTACATTTGTTGGTACCTATTGGACATTTTACGTACACATGTTTTATTTAAAAATTTCAATATTTATGCTTGAAAACGTTAAAGAATTTATTTATTATATAGAAATTTTACAATTTGGTTCAATATTTTAATAAAAAAAAAATATATGTATGTACCTACTTATATGTTTATGAAATTTTAAAATTTAAAATAAAGAAAAAGTTTTTACACACATTATGTACATACATACATATGTATGTATGTATTTCAATATGTCTCCCTTATTTTATGTTTTTATTAAACGTTTTCTTCATATGCTTGTATGTACCTACATATGTACATATGCATGTATGTATGTATAGCTATGCACATAAATTTAATTTTCTTAACAGCTGCTTTAAATTTCTTATCAATTTTCAATTGAAAAAAAGACATTCGTTTTATAACTAATCATCACTTTTACACATACCAAATCCGTTAATTTCGTTTAGCCATTTAAACATTGGTAAAGTTATTGTTGTTGTTATACATACATACGTTCATATGCCGAAGACTCAAAATATTTACAGTCTGTCCGCCTTATATTTGTTTTTATATTTTAAGAAACTTATAATGTGAAGTTTATTTCTATATTTAATGTAAATTAGGAAGAAGAAAAAAATTCAATAGAAGTAAGAAAATGTTTATGTAATTTATTTATAATATTTAATACATTAACATTCAAGAAAAAGTCTGAAACTATTTATATTAACAAAAATATATGTACATATGTATGTATGTACCTATAATTTCTTTTCCTAAAACAAGTTTTGAACAAATGTATATTTATTCGTTTAAGCAAATTTTGTGGTTAATTTAATAACAAAATGTATTTAATAATACATACCTATGTACATTTAAATCACTTTAAACGAAAAAAAGCTAAAGAAAATTATAAATTCATCAAAAAAAATTATACTATACGAATAAATAAGAAAAATCGACAAAAAAACTTCTTCACAAAGGATTTTCATACAAGAAGTGCTTGAAGAAAAAAAAAATCATATACAAAATTAAGCCTCACTAATAAAATAGTGTGATTTAAAAATAATTTAATTCGAAATAAAGCCGAAAATTATAAATTAACAACAAAAATATATGTATATGGTGTAAAAATTATGTAATTTACGTATGACAGAAAATCTATTAACGAAGTTCGTAAATACAAAAAAAAGACAATTTAAAAATTTGCTAAGGCAACCAAAAAAGAAAATACAATTTTAAATATTCAAAAAATTCGCTTAACAAATATCTGGTACAAAAAATTTATATCCAAAAATGCACCACCTCTTTTTTAAATAACAAATAGCTCTGGTACCAAAAATGCACTACTATCTTTTTTTAAACAACAAATAGCTGTGGTACCAAACATTTTTATCCAAAAATGCACTACTATCTTCTCTTTTTTTTAAATAACAAATAGCTCTGGTTCCAAGCATTTTTATTCAAAAATGCCCTACTATTTTCTTTTTGTTTTTAATAACAAATAGCTCCGACACCATAAATTTTTATTCAAAAATGCCCTACTATTTTCTTTTTGTTTTTTAATAACAAACAGCTCTGACACCATAAATTTTTATTCAAAAATGCCCTACTATTTTTTTTTTTTTTTAAATAACAAATAGCTCTGACACCATCAATTTTTATTCAAAAATGCCCTACTATTTTCTTTTTGTTTTTTTTTTTTTTAATAACAAATAGCTCTGACACCATCAATTTTTATTCAAAAATGCCCTACTATTTTTTTTTTGTTTTTTAATAACAAACAGCTCTGACACCATAAATTTTTATTCAAAAAGGCCCTACTATTTTTTTTTTTTTTTAAATAACAAATAGCTCTGACACCATCAATTTTTATTCAAAAATGCCCTACTATTTTCTTTTTGTTTTTTTTTTTTTTTAATAACAAATAGCTCTGACACCATCAATTTTTATTCAAAAATGCCCTACTATTTTTTTTTTTTTTTTTTTTTTTAATAACAAATAGCTCTGACACCATCAATTTTTATTCAAAAATGCACTATCTCTTTTTTAAACCGTTTTTGTGGTCCTGAAAAGGACCGATTTGTTTTTCGTTCAATTGATTGTTGTTGTTGTCTACATCATTATCCGCAAATGAAAATAAATAATTAACCACCGAAACCGTACAATGTACGACCTTGTCTCTTCAAAGCATAAACAACATCCATAGCGGTAACAGTTTTTCTTTTGGCGTGTTCAGTGTAGGTGACGGCATCACGAATAACATTTTCCAAAAATACCTTCAAGACACCACGAGTTTCTTCGTAAATCAGACCAGAAATACGTTTTACACCACCACGACGAGCCAAACGTCTAATAGCTGGTTTAGTAATACCTTGGATATTATCACGCAATACTTTACGATGACGCTTAGCACCACCTTTTCCCAAACCTTTGCCACCTTTACCACGGCCAGTCATTTTAATTCACTTTAATTTTTATTTAACACAAACTTCACAAATGTTCAACAAGAACTAATGATTTTTGTGGCAGCGACAACTCGTATTTATACAAATTTTAACTAAAATTCGAGAGGGAGCAAGAAATATATTACTGTTCGTTTCTTTCTGTGTGCGCTTTTGAAAAAACAACCACCACTGCACAATGAAACATACATACCACCACTAGTACCATGGCTTGGCAATTTTTCCTATATAAGCCGATCACATTCAGCGCAGCGATATTATTTGTGTTCTAACAGTGTTTCAGTGTGTGTTTTAAATAATAAAATTGACTAAGTGAAAATGGCTCGTACTAAGCAAACTGCCCGTAAATCGACTGGTGGCAAAGCACCACGCAAACAATTGGCTACTAAGGCTGCACGTAAAAGTGCCCCAGCCACCGGTGGTGTTAAGAAACCTCATCGTTTTCGTCCCGGTACTGTAGCTTTGCGTGAAATTCGCCGTTATCAGAAGAGTACTGAATTGTTAATTCGTAAATTGCCATTCCAACGTTTGGTTCGTGAAATCGCTCAAGATTTCAAGACAGATTTGCGTTTCCAGAGTTCGGCTGTTATGGCTCTTCAAGAAGCCAGTGAAGCTTATTTGGTTGGTCTATTCGAAGATACAAATTTGTGTGCCATTCATGCTAAACGTGTAACCATTATGCCCAAAGATATCCAATTGGCCAGACGTATTCGTGGAGAACGTGCTTAAACTGATGTGACAAAATATAAAAACTATCTATAACAAATCGGTCCTTTTCAGGACCACAAAATGTTTTTCAAAAAGAGAATTATATTATTATTTCAAACAAAATTTTCATTTCATAAAAATGCGCGCTACAACATTAACAAACTTACTTAACTTGCAATAAAGATAATTTTTTTTCTTTTAGAGAAGAAACGCACTAAATTTGAGAAGGTACATATTAAAATTGTATATTTTATTAAAATATTATAAAAAAAAATTCATGGAGATATTTTAGCAATTGTTTTTATATTCAATTTAACTTATTTTTAAATTTTACAAATTATTCAAAGTACAGGATATTTTTCCAAGGGGCTATTCTTTAAAAACAAACGCCTTTTACTTATGACATTAGTCATTAAATCAATCTGGGGTTTTTCTGAATTACTATTTAGAAAACAAACGTTCGAATTAAAGTAAGATTTCATTTTTTGTGTTTCTACAATATTATCGAGAATTTTCAAAAGCCCACATTCAATGTTTGGTACGAAATTTTAAACAAAAGAAAATAAGAAAAAAAAATTTAAACAAGCATTAAAAATAAAATAAATTAATTTAACATTACATGGGTAAATAATCATCACAACTCTCCCTAATGAACTTATGTAAATGGTACTTATTATAAAATGGAATTGCCCAAATATTAATAAAAGAATCTCTGACGTAAATTTTATATTAGTTTTGGCAGAAGAAAATCATTTATCGTATGTACCCAAATACTATTTATGTATTTCACTTTTTTTTTTTAAATTTCCTCTTAATTAAAATATGTATTATTTATTTCAAATTTCAATAAAAATTGTTTAATAAACAAATGTCCACTCTTTTGAAAAATATTTTGTGGCCCTGAAAAGGGCCTTTTATAATTACAAAAGGAAAGGAATTCATCGGCGTTAAGTACAATTTAGAAAAATTTACTTGGAGCTGGTGTATTTGGTTACAGCTTTTGTACCTTCACTGACAGCGTGTTTGGCCAATTCACCGGGCAAAAGTAGACGAACAGCAGTTTGAATTTCACGACTGGTTATGGTGGAACGTTTATTGTATTGAGCCAAACGAGATGCTTCAGCGGCAATACGTTCAAAGATATCATTAACAAAACTGTTCATGATACTCATAGCCTTTGAGGAAATGCCAGTATCAGGATGTACTTGCTTCAATACTTTGTAAATGTAGATGGCATAACTTTCCTTACGCTTGCGTTTTCTAGTCTTATCACCCTTGCTGATATTCTTCTGGGCTTTGCCGGCCTTTTTTGTTGCTTTACCACTGGCTTTAGGAGGCATATTTTAACTTTTTAGATGTTTTCACTTCACAAACACTTTTAACACTGTTTACAAATTATAAATTTCAACGTCAATTGTGCGCCTTATATACATTTTTTCTCACCACTCAGATATCTGTCTACCTACTTTGTTATGTTTTACACAATCAACCCCTGTGTGCGCAGTTGCCATACCAAAAAAGTATAAATACTCAGTCCAATGGCGAAAATCTCAAACAGTTGTGTGTATTCAGTGCTCAAGTGAAGTGTTTAAGTGAAATATAATAATAAAAAAATAAATATGTCTGGTCGTGGTAAAGGCGGTAAAGTTAAGAGCAAGGCAAAGTCTCGTTCAAATCGTGCTGGTTTGCAATTTCCCGTTGGCCGTATTCATCGTTTATTGCGTAAAGGCAATTATGCTGAACGTGTTGGTGCCGGTGCTCCAGTATATTTAGCTGCCGTTATGGAATATTTGGCCGCTGAAGTTCTCGAATTGGCTGGTAATGCAGCTCGTGACAACAAAAAGACCAGAATTAAGTGGGGAACAGAATAGTCGCTGTAGTACAACGTTACGAATAGCGCTGCAAGTTGTGAAAAGTTAAAAACGGCAGTTTGAAAGTAGTGTCAAGAGAATACGTAGTGTTGTTGTCGTTGCAGTTGAAGTTGAAGCGCAAAGTTCGAAATTTTGAACTTTGTTGCGCTACAGAGCATTCGTCAGCTTCAGCTTCTACTACAACTACTTTATTCTGTTCCAGGCCTTATTCCTCGTCATTTGCAATTGGCCATCCGTAATGATGAAGAATTGAACAAGCTGTTGTCTGGTGTCACCATTGCTCAAGGTGGTGTTTTGCCAAACATTCAAGCTGTACTTTTGCCCAAGAAAACAGAAAAGAAGGCTTAAGTTTTTACTCGAAAATAGAAGAAAAAAAGAAAACAATATTGTATGACCATCGCATATCATTTGAAAAACAACCAACCGTCCTTTTCAGGGCGACAAATTCGTTTTTAAAAGAGAACAAATATTTTTTCAAACCTAAATTCATATTTTATTTGTTGCACAATTTTGAATTTTTACAAAAAAACAAATGTTTTACATATTAACATGCATTTTCAGTAGAAGCAAAACTATTTTTAATTTTACTTTAAATGCATATTAGAAAGAATTGTTAAGTCAATCGTTTTATTACCAAAAAGTAGACAGCACGAAATTTGCACAGCGGTTAGATATTGAATATTAAGCGTCGATTTCTTTTCAAAAAGAAAAAAAAAAGACAAATTAAATTTTTAAAATTTCAAGTGCGATATGAAAATCCAGCTATTCCTTTTAAAACAATTTTTTTTTTTAATTACTACCTACATACATATTAAAAAGAAATCCATATAAAAAGAAAATATGACTATAGAAAACTAATATTTTATATGTAGCTATTGCTGAAACTAAACATTTTCCATAAAAAATACCTATAAAACTTAAAAGTATTCTCTTTTTTACATAAATATTGTTGGAATGTATTAAAAACACAGTAGCCTTATCACTCTTCCTTTGAGACAGACAATAAAAATAACAAGGAAACGATCTTGTTGTTATTGCTTTTTTCTACGAAGCAAGACTTTGCTTCGTGTGTACCTATGTATGTAGGTATGTCGACTAAGGAATTGGTATACACATTTTGTTTTTGCATTATTTGCCATGTTGTCAGATTTCTTTTTTTCCCAACGCTTTATTGTGTGTTTGCTTTTCTTTGTGATTGTAGTTGGATTTAATTTTTTTTTAATTAGTTATTTTAGCAAATTGGAAATACATACATACATATGTACATTTGTTGGTACCTATTGGACATTTTACGTACACATGTTTTATTTAAAAATTTCAATATTTATGTTTGAAAACGTTAAAGAATTTATTTATTATATAGAAATTTTACAATTTGGTTCAATATTTTAATAAAAAAAAAATATATGTATGTACCTACTTATATGTTTATGAAATTTTAAAATTTAAAATAAAGAAAAAGTTTTTACACACATTATGTACATACATACATATGTATGTATGTATTTCAATATGTCTCCCTTATTTTATGTTTTTATTAAACGTTTTCTTCATATGCTTGTATGTAACTACATATGTACATATGCATGTATGTATGTATAGCTATGCACATAAATTTAATTTTCTTAACAGCTGCTTTAAATTTCTTATCAATTTTCACTTAAAAAAAAGACATTCGTTTTATCACTAATCATCCCTTTTACACATACCAAATCCGTTAATTTCGTTTAGCCATTTAAACATTGGTAAAGTTATTGTTGTTGTTATACATACATACGTTCATATGCCGAAGACTCAAAATATGTACAGTCTGTCCGCCTTATACCTATTTGTTTTTATATTTTAAGAAACTTATAATGTGAAGTTTATTTCTATATTTAATGTAAATTAGGAAGAAGAAAAAAATTCAATAGAAGTAAGAAAATGTTTATGTAATTTATTTATAATATTTAATACATTAACATTCAAGAAAAAGTCTGAAACTATTTTTATTAACAAAAATATATGTACATATGTATGTATGTACCTATAATTTCTTTTCCTAAAACAAGTTTTGAACAAATGTATATTTATTCGTTTAAGCAAATTTTGTGGTTAATTTAATAACAAAATGTATTTAATAATACATACCTATGTACATTTAAATCACTTTAAACGAAAAAAAGCTAAAGAAAATTATAAATTCATCAAAAAAAATTATACTATACGAATAAATAAGAAAAATCGACAAAAAAACTTCTTCACAAAGGATTTTCATACAAGAAGTGCTTGAAGAAAAAAAAAATCATATACAAAATTAAGCCTCACTAATAAAATAGTGTGATTTAAAAATAATTTAATTCGAAATAAAGCCGAAAATTATAAATTAACAACAAAAATATATGTATATGGTGTAAAAATTATGTAATTTACGTATGACAGAAAATCTATTAACGAAGTTCGTAAATACAAAAAAAAGACAATTTAAAAATTTGCTAAGGCAACCAAAAAAGAAAATACAATTTTAAATATTCAAAAAATTCGCTTAACAAATATCTGGTACAAAAAATTTATATCCAAAAATGCACCACCTCTTTTTTAAATAACAAATAGCTCTGGTACCAAAAATGCACTACTATCTTTTTTTAAACAACAAATAGCTGTGGTACCAAACATTTTTATCCAAAAATGCACTACTATCTTCTCTTTTTTTTAAATAACAAATAGCTCTGGTTCCAAACATTTTTATTCAAAAATGCCCTACTATTTTCTTTTTGTTTTTAATAACAAATAGCTCCGACACCATAAATTTTTATTCAAAAATGCCCTACTATTTTCTTTTTGTTTTTTAATAACAAACAGCTCTGACACCATAAATTTTTATTCAAAAATGCCCTACTATTTTTTTTTTTTTTTAAATAACAAATAGCTCTGACACCATCAATTTTTATTCAAAAATGCCCTACTATTTTCTTTTTGTTTTTTTTTTTTTTAATAACAAATAGCTCTGACACCATCAATTTTTATTCAAAAATGCCCTACTATTTTTTTTTTGTTTTTTAATAACAAACAGCTCTGACACCATAAATTTTTATTCAAAAAGGCCCTACTATTTTTTTTTTTTTTTAAATAACAAATAGCTCTGACACCATCAATTTTTATTCAAAAATGCCCTACTATTTTCTTTTTGTTTTTTTTTTTTTTTAATAACAAATAGCTCTGACACCATCAATTTTTATTCAAAAATGCCCTACTATTTTTTTTTTGTTTTTTTTTTTTAATAACAAATAGCTCTGACACCATCAATTTTTATTCAAAAATGCACTATCTCTTTTTTAAACCGTTTTTGTGGTCCTGAAAAGGACCGATTTGTTTTTCGTTCAATTGATTGTTGTTGTTGTCTACATCATTATCCGCAAATGAAAATAAATAATTAACCACCGAAACCGTACAATGTACGACCTTGTCTCTTCAAAGCATAAACAACATCCATAGCGGTAACAGTTTTTCTTTTGGCGTGTTCAGTGTAGGTGACGGCATCACGAATAACATTTTCCAAAAATACCTTCAAGACACCACGAGTTTCTTCGTAAATCAGACCAGAAATACGTTTTACACCACCACGACGAGCCAAACGTCTAATAGCTGGTTTAGTAATACCTTGGATATTATCACGCAATACTTTACGATGACGCTTAGCACCACCTTTTCCCAAACCTTTGCCACCTTTACCACGGCCAGTCATTTTAATTCACTTTAATTTTTATTTAACACAAACTTCACAAATGTTCAACAAGAACTAATGATTTTTGTGGCAGCGACAACTCGTATTTATACAAATTTTAACTAAAATTCGAGAGGGAGCAAGAAATATATTACTGTTCGTTTCTTTCTGTGTGCGCTTTTGAAAAAACAACCACCACTGCACAATGAAACATACATACCACCACTAGTACCATGGCTTGGCAATTTTTCCTATATAAGCCGATCACATTCAGCGCAGCGATATTATTTGTGTTCTAACAGTGTTTCAGTGTGTGTTTTAAATAATAAAATTGACTAAGTGAAAATGGCTCGTACTAAGCAAACTGCCCGTAAATCGACTGGTGGCAAAGCACCACGCAAACAATTGGCTACTAAAGGCCCAACCATAATATGCATAGCCTTGCTTAACCTTCTGTCAAAAATTAACAAAAAGTCTCTCAAATGTATTTAAAAAAACAAAAACAAAATAAAAAAACATTTGATTCCGTACGGAATGTGCGATCAGTTTCGCACTTTGCTTAAGCAAATGACAATTTCATAAAACTTAACAAAACGTTTCCTTAAGTTCAATATGGTTTGCCTCATATGATTTACATGTATTCGCACATTTCCTGAAGCCAACTTAAGCACATTATGGTTGGGCCTTAAGGCTGCACGTAAAAGTGCCCCAGCCACCGGTGGTGTTAAGAAACCTCATCGTTTTCGTCCCGGTACTGTAGCTTTGCGTGAAATTCGCCGTTATCAGAAGAGTACTGAATTGTTAATTCGTAAATTGCCATTCCAACGTTTGGTTCGTGAAATCGCTCAAGATTTCAAGACAGATTTGCGTTTCCAGAGTTCGGCTGTTATGGCTCTTCAAGAAGCCAGTGAAGCTTATTTGGTTGGTCTATTCGAAGATACAAATTTGTGTGCCATTCATGCTAAACGTGTAACCATTATGCCCAAAGATATCCAATTGGCCAGACGTATTCGTGGAGAACGTGCTTAAACTGATGTGACAAAATATAAAAACTATCTATAACAAATCGGTCCTTTTCAGGACCACAAAATGTTTTTCAAAAAGAGAATTATATTATTATTTCAAACAAAATTTTCATTTCATAAAAATGCGCGCTACAACATTAACAAACTTACTTAACTTGCAATAAAGATAATTTTTTTTCTTTTAGAGAAGAAACGCACTAAATTTGAGAAGGTACATATTAAAATTGTATATTTTATTAAAATATTATAAAAAAAAATTCATGGAGATATTTTAGCAATTGTTTTTATATTCAATTTAACTTATTTTTAAATTTTACAAATTATTCAAAGTACAGGATATTTTTCCAAGGGGCTATTCTTTAAAAACAAACGCCTTTTACTTATGACATTAGTCATTAAATCAATCTGGGGTTTTTCTGAATTACTATTTAGAAAACAAACGTTCGAATTAAAGTAAGATTTCATTTTTTGTGTTTCTACAATATTATCGAGAATTTTCAAAAGCCCACATTCAATGTTTGGTACGAAATTTTAAACAAAAGAAAATAAGAAAAAAAAATTTAAACAAGCATTAAAAATAAAATAAATTAATTTAACATTACATGGGTAAATAATCATCACAACTCTCCCTAATGAACTTATGTAAATGGTACTTATTATAAAATGGAATTGCCCAAATATTAATAAAAGAATCTCTGACGTAAATTTTATATTAGTTTTGGCAGAAGAAAATCATTTATCGTATGTACCCAAATACTATTTATGTATTTCACTTTTTTTTTTTAAATTTCCTCTTAATTAAAATATGTATTATTTATTTCAAATTTCAATAAAAATTGTTTAATAAACAAATGTCCACTCTTTTGAAAAATATTTTGTGGCCCTGAAAAGGGCCTTTTATAATTACAAAAGGAAAGGAATTCATCGGCGTTAAGTACAATTTAGAAAAATTTACTTGGAGCTGGTGTATTTGGTTACAGCTTTTGTACCTTCACTGACAGCGTGTTTGGCCAATTCACCGGGCAAAAGTAGACGAACAGCAGTTTGAATTTCACGACTGGTTATGGTGGAACGTTTATTGTATTGAGCCAAACGAGATGCTTCAGCGGCAATACGTTCAAAGATATCATTAACAAAACTGTTCATGATACTCATAGCCTTTGAGGAAATGCCAGTATCAGGATGTACTTGCTTCAATACTTTGTAAATGTAGATGGCATAACTTTCCTTACGCTTGCGTTTTCTAGTCTTATCACCCTTGCTGATATTCTTCTGGGCTTTGCCGGCCTTTTTTGTTGCTTTACCACTGGCTTTAGGAGGCATATTTTAACTTTTTAGATGTTTTCACTTCACAAACACTTTTAACACTGTTTACAAATTATAAATTTCAACGTCAATTGTGCGCCTTATATACATTTTTTCTCACCACTCAGATATCTGTCTACCTACTTTGTTATGTTTTACACAATCAACCCCTGTGTGCGCAGTTGCCATACCAAAAAAGTATAAATACTCAGTCCAATGGCGAAAATCTCAAACAGTTGTGTGTATTCAGTGCTCAAGTGAAGTGTTTAAGTGAAATATAATAATAAAAAAATAAATATGTCTGGTCGTGGTAAAGGCGGTAAAGTTAAGAGCAAGGCAAAGTCTCGTTCAAATCGTGCTGGTTTGCAATTTCCCGTTGGCCGTATTCATCGTTTATTGCGTAAAGGCAATTATGCTGAACGTGTTGGTGCCGGTGCTCCAGTATATTTAGCTGCCGTTATGGAATATTTGGCCGCTGAAGTTCTCGAATTGGCTGGTAATGCAGCTCGTGACAACAAAAAGACCAGAATTAAGTGGGGAACAGAATAGTCGCTGTAGTACAACGTTACGAATAGCGCTGCAAGTTGTGAAAAGTTAAAAACGGCAGTTTGAAAGTAGTGTCAAGAGAATACGTAGTGTTGTTGTCGTTGCAGTTGAAGTTGAAGCGCAAAGTTCGAAATTTTGAACTTTGTTGCGCTACAGAGCATTCGTCAGCTTCAGCTTCTACTACAACTACTTTATTCTGTTCCAGGCCTTATTCCTCGTCATTTGCAATTGGCCATCCGTAATGATGAAGAATTGAACAAGCTGTTGTCTGGTGTCACCATTGCTCAAGGTGGTGTTTTGCCAAACATTCAAGCTGTACTTTTGCCCAAGAAAACAGAAAAGAAGGCTTAAGTTTTTACTCGAAAATAGAAGAAAAAAAGAAAACAATATTGTATGACCATCGCATATCATTTGAAAAACAACCAACCGTCCTTTTCAGGGCGACAAATTCGTTTTTAAAAGAGAACAAATATTTTTTCAAACCTAAATTCATATTTTATTTGTTGCACAATTTTGAATTTTTACAAAAAAACAAATGTTTTACATATTAACATGCATTTTCAGTAGAAGCAAAACTATTTTTAATTTTACTTTAAATGCATATTAGAAAAAATTGTTAAGTCAATCGTTTTATTACCAAAAAGTAGACAGCACGAAATTTGCACAGCGGTTAGATATTGAATATTAAGCGTCGATTTCTTTTCAAAAAGAAAAAAAAAAGACAAATTAAATTTTTAAAATTTCAAGTGCGATATGAAAATCCAGCTATTCCTTTTAAAACAATTTTTTTTTTTAATTACTACCTACATACATATTAAAAAGAAATCCATATAAAAAGAAAATATGACTATAGAAAACTAATATTTTATATGTAGCTATTGCTGAAACTAAACATTTTCCATAAAAAATACCTATAAAACTTAAAAGTATTCTCTTTTTTACATAAATATTGTTGGAATGTATTAAAAACACAGTAGCCTTATCACTCTTCCTTTGAGACAGACAATAAAAATAACAAGGAAACGATCTTGTTGTTATTGCTTTTTTCTACGAAGCAAGACTTTGCTTCGTGTGTACCTATGTATGTAGGTATGTCGACTAAGGAATTGGTATACACATTTTGTTTTTGCATTATTTGCCATGTTGTCAGATTTCTTTTTTTCCCAACGCTTTATTGTGTGTTTGCTTTTCTTTGTGATTGTAGTTGGATTTAATTTTTTTTTAATTAGTTATTTTAGCAAATTGGAAATACATACATACATATGTACATTTGTTGGTACCTATTGGACATTTTACGTACACATGTTTTATTTAAAAATTTCAATATTTATGTTTGAAAACGTTAAAGAATTTATTTATTATATAGAAATTTTACAATTTGGTTCAATATTTTAATAAAAAAAAAATATATGTATGTACCTACTTATATGTTTATGAAATTTTAAAATTTAAAATAAAGAAAAAGTTTTTACACACATTATGTACATACATACATATGTATGTATGTATTTCAATATGTCTCCCTTATTTTATGTTTTTATTAAACGTTTTCTTCATATGCTTGTATGTAACTACATATGTACATATGCATGTATGTATGTATAGCTATGCACATAAATTTAATTTTCTTAACAGCTGCTTTAAATTTCTTATCAATTTTCACTTAAAAAAAAGACATTCGTTTTATCACTAATCATCCCTTTTACACATACCAAATCCGTTAATTTCGTTTAGCCATTTAAACATTGGTAAAGTTATTGTTGTTGTTATACATACATACGTTCATATGCCGAAGACTCAAAATATGTACAGTCTGTCCGCCTTATACCTATTTGTTTTTATATTTTAAGAAACTTATAATGTGAAGTTTATTTCTATATTTAATGTAAATTAGGAAGAAGAAAAAAATTCAATAGAAGTAAGAAAATGTTTATGTAATTTATTTATAATATTTAATACATTAACATTCAAGAAAAAGTCTGAAACTATTTTTATTAACAAAAATATATGTACATATGTATGTATGTACCTATAATTTCTTTTCCTAAAACAAGTTTTGAACAAATGTATATTTATTCGTTTAAGCAAATTTTGTGGTTAATTTAATAACAAAATGTATTTAATAATACATACCTATGTACATTTAAATCACTTTAAACGAAAAAAAGCTAAAGAAAATTATAAATTCATCAAAAAAAATTATACTATACGAATAAATAAGAAAAATCGACAAAAAAACTTCTTCACAAAGGATTTTCATACAAGAAGTGCTTGAAGAAAAAAAAAATCATATACAAAATTAAGCCTCACTAATAAAATAGTGTGATTTAAAAATAATTTAATTCGAAATAAAGCCGAAAATTATAAATTAACAACAAAAATATATGTATATGGTGTAAAAATTATGTAATTTACGTATGACAGAAAATCTATTAACGAAGTTCGTAAATACAAAAAAAAGACAATTTAAAAATTTGCTAAGGCAACCAAAAAAGAAAATACAATTTTAAATATTCAAAAAATTCGCTTAACAAATATCTGGTACAAAAAATTTATATCCAAAAATGCACCACCTCTTTTTTAAATAACAAATAGCTCTGGTACCAAAAATGCACTACTATCTTTTTTTAAACAACAAATAGCTGTGGTACCAAACATTTTTATCCAAAAATGCACTACTATCTTCTCTTTTTTTTAAATAACAAATAGCTCTGGTTCCAAACATTTTTATTCAAAAATGCCCTACTATTTTCTTTTTGTTTTTAATAACAAATAGCTCCGACACCATAAATTTTTATTCAAAAATGCCCTACTATTTTCTTTTTGTTTTTTAATAACAAACAGCTCTGACACCATAAATTTTTATTCAAAAATGCCCTACTATTTTTTTTTTTTTTTAAATAACAAATAGCTCTGACACCATCAATTTTTATTCAAAAATGCCCTACTATTTTCTTTTTGTTTTTTTTTTTTTTAATAACAAATAGCTCTGACACCATCAATTTTTATTCAAAAATGCCCTACTATTTTTTTTTTGTTTTTTAATAACAAACAGCTCTGACACCATAAATTTTTATTCAAAAAGGCCCTACTATTTTTTTTTTTTTTTAAATAACAAATAGCTCTGACACCATCAATTTTTATTCAAAAATGCCCTACTATTTTCTTTTTGTTTTTTTTTTTTTTTAATAACAAATAGCTCTGACACCATCAATTTTTATTCAAAAATGCCCTACTATTTTTTTTTTGTTTTTTTTTTTTAATAACAAATAGCTCTGACACCATCAATTTTTATTCAAAAATGCACTATCTCTTTTTTAAACCGTTTTTGTGGTCCTGAAAAGGACCGATTTGTTTTTCGTTCAATTGATTGTTGTTGTTGTCTACATCATTATCCGCAAATGAAAATAAATAATTAACCACCGAAACCGTACAATGTACGACCTTGTCTCTTCAAAGCATAAACAACATCCATAGCGGTAACAGTTTTTCTTTTGGCGTGTTCAGTGTAGGTGACGGCATCACGAATAACATTTTCCAAAAATACCTTCAAGACACCACGAGTTTCTTCGTAAATCAGACCAGAAATACGTTTTACACCACCACGACGAGCCAAACGTCTAATAGCTGGTTTAGTAATACCTTGGATATTATCACGCAATACTTTACGATGACGCTTAGCACCACCTTTTCCCAAACCTTTGCCACCTTTACCACGGCCAGTCATTTTAATTCACTTTAATTTTTATTTAACACAAACTTCACAAATGTTCAACAAGAACTAATGATTTTTGTGGCAGCGACAACTCGTATTTATACAAATTTTAACTAAAATTCGAGAGGGAGCAAGAAATATATTACTGTTCGTTTCTTTCTGTGTGCGCTTTTGAAAAAACAACCACCACTGCACAATGAAACATACATACCACCACTAGTACCATGGCTTGGCAATTTTTCCTATATAAGCCGATCACATTCAGCGCAGCGATATTATTTGTGTTCTAACAGTGTTTCAGTGTGTGTTTTAAATAATAAAATTGACTAAGTGAAAATGGCTCGTACTAAGCAAACTGCCCGTAAATCGACTGGTGGCAAAGCACCACGCAAACAATTGGCTACTAAGGCTGCACGTAAAAGTGCCCCAGCCACCGGTGGTGTTAAGAAACCTCATCGTTTTCGTCCCGGTACTGTAGCTTTGCGTGAAATTCGCCGTTATCAGAAGAGTACTGAATTGTTAATTCGTAAATTGCCATTCCAACGTTTGGTTCGTGAAATCGCTCAAGATTTCAAGACAGATTTGCGTTTCCAGAGTTCGGCTGTTATGGCTCTTCAAGAAGCCAGTGAAGCTTATTTGGTTGGTCTATTCGAAGATACAAATTTGTGTGCCATTCATGCTAAACGTGTAACCATTATGCCCAAAGATATCCAATTGGCCAGACGTATTCGTGGAGAACGTGCTTAAACTGATGTGACAAAATATAAAAACTATCTATAACAAATCGGTCCTTTTCAGGACCACAAAATGTTTTTCAAAAAGAGAATTATATTATTATTTCAAACAAAATTTTCATTTCATAAAAATGCGCGCTACAACATTAACAAACTTACTTAACTTGCAATAAAGATAATTTTTTTTCTTTTAGAGAAGAAACGCACTAAATTTGAGAAGGTACATATTAAAATTGTATATTTTATTAAAATATTATAAAAAAAAATTCATGGAGATATTTTAGCAATTGTTTTTATATTCAATTTAACTTATTTTTAAATTTTACAAATTATTCAAAGTACAGGATATTTTTCCAAGGGGCTATTCTTTAAAAACAAACGCCTTTTACTTATGACATTAGTCATTAAATCAATCTGGGGTTTTTCTGAATTACTATTTAGAAAACAAACGTTCGAATTAAAGTAAGATTTCATTTTTTGTGTTTCTACAATATTATCGAGAATTTTCAAAAGCCCACATTCAATGTTTGGTACGAAATTTTAAACAAAAGAAAATAAGAAAAAAAAATTTAAACAAGCATTAAAAATAAAATAAATTAATTTAACATTACATGGGTAAATAATCATCACAACTCTCCCTAATGAACTTATGTAAATGGTACTTATTATAAAATGGAATTGCCCAAATATTAATAAAAGAATCTCTGACGTAAATTTTATATTAGTTTTGGCAGAAGAAAATCATTTATCGTATGTACCCAAATACTATTTATGTATTTCACTTTTTTTTTTTAAATTTCCTCTTAATTAAAATATGTATTATTTATTTCAAATTTCAATAAAAATTGTTTAATAAACAAATGTCCACTCTTTTGAAAAATATTTTGTGGCCCTGAAAAGGGCCTTTTATAATTACAAAAGGAAAGGAATTCATCGGCGTTAAGTACAATTTAGAAAAATTTACTTGGAGCTGGTGTATTTGGTTACAGCTTTTGTACCTTCACTGACAGCGTGTTTGGCCAATTCACCGGGCAAAAGTAGACGAACAGCAGTTTGAATTTCACGACTGGTTATGGTGGAACGTTTATTGTATTGAGCCAAACGAGATGCTTCAGCGGCAATACGTTCAAAGATATCATTAACAAAACTGTTCATGATACTCATAGCCTTTGAGGAAATGCCAGTATCAGGATGTACTTGCTTCAATACTTTGTAAATGTAGATGGCATAACTTTCCTTACGCTTGCGTTTTCTAGTCTTATCACCCTTGCTGATATTCTTCTGGGCTTTGCCGGCCTTTTTTGTTGCTTTACCACTGGCTTTAGGAGGCATATTTTAACTTTTTAGATGTTTTCACTTCACAAACACTTTTAACACTGTTTACAAATTATAAATTTCAACGTCAATTGTGCGCCTTATATACATTTTTTCTCACCACTCAGATATCTGTCTACCTACTTTGTTATGTTTTACACAATCAACCCCTGTGTGCGCAGTTGCCATACCAAAAAAGTATAAATACTCAGTCCAATGGCGAAAATCTCAAACAGTTGTGTGTATTCAGTGCTCAAGTGAAGTGTTTAAGTGAAATATAATAATAAAAAAATAAATATGTCTGGTCGTGGTAAAGGCGGTAAAGTTAAGAGCAAGGCAAAGTCTCGTTCAAATCGTGCTAGTCTTGGGCTTAATCGTTCGTTTAAGTGACCGGTCATTATCGTTCAATTCGAATCAGTGAACGAGCTCGTTCTTTTCGTTCAATCGTTCGTTTCAGGTCACTTTGTCTTTTGGGTCAGTTTGTCTTTTGAATCATTTGTCGCTTTCGTTCAGTCGTTCACTTGTCTTGTCCTCTTTACTAAACAATCGATTGAATGTGTTAAAAGAAACAACATGTGAGATTACACTCGAAACATTATGTAAGTAAATTCAAAAGAATAGGCATTAAGTTTAGAAAACTGAAAATGTAATTAGAAAACGGATAATGTTAAATAAAGGAATTGTAAGGTAATTTTTTACTGTTAATTTTATAACGGAGATATTAATTAAAAATTAATTAACTTTTCTCTTTATTTACAATTAAAAAAAAGTACACACTAGGTACAAAAAATATATTCAAAGGCTTTTCAGTTAATTTGAACTTAATTTAAATTACGTACTAAGACAGCTAAAGCAGTGTTTTTATCTGTCATTATGACCTACCAAATGAGCCAAATATTTTTTCCTTTCTATTTTCTTTTATTTATGTACATATGTACACATTTACTTCAGTTTTATTTTATGCATAAAAAATAACTGAACATATTAACAGAAATAAAAATCATTAAGGGTTTTCATGATATCACTAAAAGTCTCGCAAACTGTGCATTTTTACGCGCTCTCAAATGAACTGCCAAAAATTGTATGAGAATTCGTTTACACAAACTTCGTAAATTTGCTCAACAATTTTGACTCGTAAACTGGCGCTGTTTGTTTAATATTTACCGCCGTTTTCAATGAAAAATGTGTTAAGTGTTAATAAACAATAAAATCTTGCAGTAATTTAAGCAAATTAGTCGTTATGCTTTATTTATGCTTGTTTAAAAAACAAATTTCACTTTTTATTCACAAATTTTAGCTTTTAATTTTATAGTTGTTTTCTTTTAATTGATTTTTGTATCGATTTTTGTATTTAAAATGACACCAAAATTAACAAGGGTCTTCATGAAACGAGTCTTGCAAGTTTGCCTCATCATGAAAACCCTTATTAATTTTTGTAATATGCAGAAACAGTTTAATTAATAAAATAAAAAAATTTCATTAATTACGGAAAACAATTTTAATAAATCTCATTAAGTTACTGTAAAACTTTTTTGAGTGTAACCAAGAATAGAAAACAATAAGCACAAACCAAATACGCATTTTTTTCGTTCATTTGATTAAAAAGAAACAACAACACTATAAGTGTGTATGCTATACGTTTTTCTTTTAACACATTGCCAGTGGCGACTTGCCACACTGTTTTAAAAAATTCATAGTACAATCTGGGCTGCCATACGTAGTAATTTCTCGCCAAACGTGGCGATTTTAAAACTTGTTTATTTATTATATGCTTAGGTAATTCCATTTTAATAGAAAGAACAAAAAATTGTTGCGAGGGCTTATTCAAAGTAAGAGCCCAATTCTTTAAAAATTAATTTAAACAAAAATAATGAGAGAAAAAAATTTCAAATTTATGTGGTATTTTAAGAACAAAATACTTTTAATAACAAAAAAATAATAGCAATTGCACAATTTAAATATCAAAATAATATTACAAAAATGAACAAATAGCAATAGTGATTATTATTATTCATGCGTTATATGTATTATATTCTCAAAATATGTGATAATATAAATTTTATTTTTTGTTTTTATTTTATAAAAACTAAAAAACCTTTTTAAAAAACACGCTTTTATTAAATGCGCTAAAAAGAAAAGAGCAATAAGCTTTAACTATCAACTTATAACATCATTAATAAATTTATATGATATAAAAGCTTGTCGCTTGTCTTTACACAATTTATTTGATTTAAAAGCTAGTCGCGAGATTTAAGTACTAGTATTTACATGGTTTGAAAAGTTTAATAGTTTAAATCAATCACATCAAGTTATATGTATAATTTACTTGTTTGTCTACACAAGTAAATCTCGTATATCATATAAATTATGTAATCCGTTATAAGTTGATAGTAGTTTTATACTTTTCATTTATATTTTTCTTTGAAGCGCATTTCAATAAAAGCTTGTTTTTTAAAAAGGTTATTTACTTTTAGCTTATATTAAAACTAGCATTCGTATTCTCATGAGTCCTTTCATTTGATACCCATCTTGAAGGCAAGCATTAAAAACTTAGTCCGCCATATATGATTTAGAGTAACGTCACTTTCTTTTTCGACTTATTCTCAGCAAGCCCTCCCATTTGATACTCATATTGTAGGAATGCATTAAAAATAAGTCTGCCATCTTGGGTGTCTTATAATGTTAGATTTAGAATAACGTAACACAGTTAACCATGCATCGTCATCTTAACTAAACGTGTTTAAAAATGACAGCTCAATCGGTTCGAGGTATCTGCTTCAAAATTGAGTTGCAAGATTTCACCGAACAAACATACATTGCTAATTTTTTTTATATTTTAAGAGTCTTATTCATAAACGAATGTAATGTATACATTAAAAGTTTTTTTCCATACTAATTTCGTGCTGTAAAACTTTACTAAGCTTTTATAAATAAAGGGACTTATTTAAAAAATTAAAAGAAATAAATATTTATAAAATTTTCTGCTCAAATGAAAAAAATTAGCATTTGGCGGGTTTTGTATTAAGAACAACTGGCAACGCTCATGTAAATGGTAGAAAAATTGTGAAAAGCAGCCAGGGTTTTCAGATTTATTTTGATGTTTTTTGCCAAATTCAATGTCAAAAATCGCCAAGGCTTATTTTGCGTTTTTGACAACATAAAATTTATTTTAGAACTTTCTCCAATGTTTTCTATAAATCCTAAAAAAATATATTTCTTCTGAATCGCTAAAATTTTCCAAAAATGGGACAAAGTCGCCTTGATATATGTATATTTTTTTGAATAAAAGTAAAATTATTGGTGAACACACAAAAGATACAATAGTTTATAATAATCTAATTAAAGCAGCAAAACGTTTTTTTGTGTTTAGTATTAAATAAATATTGGATATATGTATATCTAACACGCTATACACTTCACCGGCAAGGCAATTCTTACTGTTTTTTTTTTTTTAACAATGTATATTCAAAATATCGTGCGAAGGTACAAAAAGTGCTATTTACATTCATATAATTTATAACTCGTAACAATAAAGGCGAGTTTTAGTAGAGTAAATTATTAAAAAGAACTATTTCAACACAGGCATTAGCAGTTGGAATTAAATGCATATAAAGACCGTCAAAGCAAGTTCTTTAAAATGGTAAGTACCTGACGTATCCTTATAGCTATAAGCTTTATGCAAAACCTGATATATATTAGATGGAATACCATCATTGATATAATCTTTCTAAATAACAAACGGTAAATTTGTCCAACAGTCTCAAAACAAGTTTATAGAAAATCAATAGCCAACAAAATCGCCATATATTTTATAAGCCGCCAAAAAGTCGCCATATCGCCAAATCGAAAATTAGGTCGCCAAGAAACTTGACAACCCTGATTGTATTATGAAAATGTGTAAAGCAATGTGGCAATGAGTAAAAGAAATAAGTATATTATAATTGCATAACTTATACAACACAAAAGTATTGTTGTTTCTTTTCAACCAGTTGTCCGGCAAGCAAGTGACCGACTGATTCAAAAGACCCAAGTGAACGATTGAACGAAATCGAACGATGAAACTGAACGGCCGTTCATCGTTCGTCTGACTGATCCGTTCAATTGAACGAGGTCGTTCACGACCGACACAACTCTAAATCGTGCTGGTTTGCAATTTCCCGTTGGCCGTATTCATCGTTTATTGCGTAAAGGCAATTATGCTGAACGTGTTGGTGCCGGTGCTCCAGTATATTTAGCTGCCGTTATGGAATATTTGGCCGCTGAAGTTCTCGAATTGGCTGGTAATGCAGCTCGTGACAACAAAAAGACCAGAATTAAGTGGGGAACAGAATAGTCGCTGTAGTACAACGTTACGAATAGCGCTGCAAGTTGTGAAAAGTTAAAAACGGCAGTTTGAAAGTAGTGTCAAGAGAATACGTAGTGTTGTTGTCGTTGCAGTTGAAGTTGAAGCGCAAAGTTCGAAATTTTGAACTTTGTTGCGCTACAGAGCATTCGTCAGCTTCAGCTTCTACTACAACTACTTTATTCTGTTCCAGGCCTTATTCCTCGTCATTTGCAATTGGCCATCCGTAATGATGAAGAATTGAACAAGCTGTTGTCTGGTGTCACCATTGCTCAAGGTGGTGTTTTGCCAAACATTCAAGCTGTACTTTTGCCCAAGAAAACAGAAAAGAAGGCTTAAGTTTTTACTCGAAAATAGAAGAAAAAAAGAAAACAATATTGTATGACCATCGCATATCATTTGAAAAACAACCAACCGTCCTTTTCAGGGCGACAAATTCGTTTTTAAAAGAGAACAAATATTTTTTCAAACCTAAATTCATATTTTATTTGTTGCACAATTTTGAATTTTTACAAAAAAACAAATGTTTTACATATTAACATGCATTTTCAGTAGAAGCAAAACTATTTTTAATTTTACTTTAAATGCATATTAGAAAAAATTGTTAAGTCAATCGTTTTATTACCAAAAAGTAGACAGCACGAAATTTGCACAGCGGTTAGATATTGAATATTAAGCGTCGATTTCTTTTCAAAAAGAAAAAAAAAAGACAAATTAAATTTTTAAAATTTCAAGTGCGATATGAAAATCCAGCTATTCCTTTTAAAACAATTTTTTTTTTTAATTACTACCTACATACATATTAAAAAGAAATCCATATAAAAAGAAAATATGACTATAGAAAACTAATATTTTATATGTAGCTATTGCTGAAACTAAACATTTTCCATAAAAAATACCTATAAAACTTAAAAGTATTCTCTTTTTTACATAAATATTGTTGGAATGTATTAAAAACACAGTAGCCTTATCACTCTTCCTTTGAGACAGACAATAAAAATAACAAGGAAACGATCTTGTTGTTATTGCTTTTTTCTACGAAGCAAGACTTTGCTTCGTGTGTACCTATGTATGTAGGTATGTCGACTAAGGAATTGGTATACACATTTTGTTTTTGCATTATTTGCCATGTTGTCAGATTTCTTTTTTTCCCAACGCTTTATTGTGTGTTTGCTTTTCTTTGTGATTGTAGTTGGATTTAATTTTTTTTTAATTAGTTATTTTAGCAAATTGGAAATACATACATACATATGTACATTTGTTGGTACCTATTGGACATTTTACGTACACATGTTTTATTTAAAAATTTCAATATTTATGTTTGAAAACGTTAAAGAATTTATTTATTATATAGAAATTTTACAATTTGGTTCAATATTTTAATAAAAAAAAAATATATGTATGTACCTACTTATATGTTTATGAAATTTTAAAATTTAAAATAAAGAAAAAGTTTTTACACACATTATGTACATACATACATATGTATGTATGTATTTCAATATGTCTCCCTTATTTTATGTTTTTATTAAACGTTTTCTTCATATGCTTGTATGTAACTACATATGTACATATGCATGTATGTATGTATAGCTATGCACATAAATTTAATTTTCTTAACAGCTGCTTTAAATTTCTTATCAATTTTCACTTAAAAAAAAGACATTCGTTTTATCACTAATCATCCCTTTTACACATACCAAATCCGTTAATTTCGTTTAGCCATTTAAACATTGGTAAAGTTATTGTTGTTGTTATACATACATACGTTCATATGCCGAAGACTCAAAATATGTACAGTCTGTCCGCCTTATACCTATTTGTTTTTATATTTTAAGAAACTTATAATGTGAAGTTTATTTCTATATTTAATGTAAATTAGGAAGAAGAAAAAAATTCAATAGAAGTAAGAAAATGTTTATGTAATTTATTTATAATATTTAATACATTAACATTCAAGAAAAAGTCTGAAACTATTTTTATTAACAAAAATATATGTACATATGTATGTATGTACCTATAATTTCTTTTCCTAAAACAAGTTTTGAACAAATGTATATTTATTCGTTTAAGCAAATTTTGTGGTTAATTTAATAACAAAATGTATTTAATAATACATACCTATGTACATTTAAATCACTTTAAACGAAAAAAAGCTAAAGAAAATTATAAATTCATCAAAAAAAATTATACTATACGAATAAATAAGAAAAATCGACAAAAAAACTTCTTCACAAAGGATTTTCATACAAGAAGTGCTTGAAGAAAAAAAAAATCATATACAAAATTAAGCCTCACTAATAAAATAGTGTGATTTAAAAATAATTTAATTCGAAATAAAGCCGAAAATTATAAATTAACAACAAAAATATATGTATATGGTGTAAAAATTATGTAATTTACGTATGACAGAAAATCTATTAACGAAGTTCGTAAATACAAAAAAAAGACAATTTAAAAATTTGCTAAGGCAACCAAAAAAGAAAATACAATTTTAAATATTCAAAAAATTCGCTTAACAAATATCTGGTACAAAAAATTTATATCCAAAAATGCACCACCTCTTTTTTAAATAACAAATAGCTCTGGTACCAAAAATGCACTACTATCTTTTTTTAAACAACAAATAGCTGTGGTACCAAACATTTTTATCCAAAAATGCACTACTATCTTCTCTTTTTTTTAAATAACAAATAGCTCTGGTTCCAAACATTTTTATTCAAAAATGCCCTACTATTTTCTTTTTGTTTTTAATAACAAATAGCTCCGACACCATAAATTTTTATTCAAAAATGCCCTACTATTTTCTTTTTGTTTTTTAATAACAAACAGCTCTGACACCATAAATTTTTATTCAAAAATGCCCTACTATTTTTTTTTTTTTTTAAATAACAAATAGCTCTGACACCATCAATTTTTATTCAAAAATGCCCTACTATTTTCTTTTTGTTTTTTTTTTTTTTAATAACAAATAGCTCTGACACCATCAATTTTTATTCAAAAATGCCCTACTATTTTTTTTTTGTTTTTTAATAACAAACAGCTCTGACACCATAAATTTTTATTCAAAAAGGCCCTACTATTTTTTTTTTTTTTTAAATAACAAATAGCTCTGACACCATCAATTTTTATTCAAAAATGCCCTACTATTTTCTTTTTGTTTTTTTTTTTTTTTAATAACAAATAGCTCTGACACCATCAATTTTTATTCAAAAATGCCCTACTATTTTTTTTTTGTTTTTTTTTTTTAATAACAAATAGCTCTGACACCATCAATTTTTATTCAAAAATGCACTATCTCTTTTTTAAACCGTTTTTGTGGTCCTGAAAAGGACCGATTTGTTTTTCGTTCAATTGATTGTTGTTGTTGTCTACATCATTATCCGCAAATGAAAATAAATAATTAACCACCGAAACCGTACAATGTACGACCTTGTCTCTTCAAAGCATAAACAACATCCATAGCGGTAACAGTTTTTCTTTTGGCGTGTTCAGTGTAGGTGACGGCATCACGAATAACATTTTCCAAAAATACCTTCAAGACACCACGAGTTTCTTCGTAAATCAGACCAGAAATACGTTTTACACCACCACGACGAGCCAAACGTCTAATAGCTGGTTTAGTAATACCTTGGATATTATCACGCAATACTTTACGATGACGCTTAGCACCACCTTTTCCCAAACCTTTGCCACCTTTACCACGGCCAGTCATTTTAATTCACTTTAATTTTTATTTAACACAAACTTCACAAATGTTCAACAAGAACTAATGATTTTTGTGGCAGCGACAACTCGTATTTATACAAATTTTAACTAAAATTCGAGAGGGAGCAAGAAATATATTACTGTTCGTTTCTTTCTGTGTGCGCTTTTGAAAAAACAACCACCACTGCACAATGAAACATACATACCACCACTAGTACCATGGCTTGGCAATTTTTCCTATATAAGCCGATCACATTCAGCGCAGCGATATTATTTGTGTTCTAACAGTGTTTCAGTGTGTGTTTTAAATAATAAAATTGACTAAGTGAAAATGGCTCGTACTAAGCAAACTGCCCGTAAATCGACTGGTGGCAAAGCACCACGCAAACAATTGGCTACTAAGGCTGCACGTAAAAGTGCCCCAGCCACCGGTGGTGTTAAGAAACCTCATCGTTTTCGTCCCGGTACTGTAGCTTTGCGTGAAATTCGCCGTTATCAGAAGAGTACTGAATTGTTAATTCGTAAATTGCCATTCCAACGTTTGGTTCGTGAAATCGCTCAAGATTTCAAGACAGATTTGCGTTTCCAGAGTTCGGCTGTTATGGCTCTTCAAGAAGCCAGTGAAGCTTATTTGGTTGGTCTATTCGAAGATACAAATTTGTGTGCCATTCATGCTAAACGTGTAACCATTATGCCCAAAGATATCCAATTGGCCAGACGTATTCGTGGAGAACGTGCTTAAACTGATGTGACAAAATATAAAAACTATCTATAACAAATCGGTCCTTTTCAGGACCACAAAATGTTTTTCAAAAAGAGAATTATATTATTATTTCAAACAAAATTTTCATTTCATAAAAATGCGCGCTACAACATTAACAAACTTACTTAACTTGCAATAAAGATAATTTTTTTTCTTTTAGAGAAGAAACGCACTAAATTTGAGAAGGTACATATTAAAATTGTATATTTTATTAAAATATTATAAAAAAAAATTCATGGAGATATTTTAGCAATTGTTTTTATATTCAATTTAACTTATTTTTAAATTTTACAAATTATTCAAAGTACAGGATATTTTTCCAAGGGGCTATTCTTTAAAAACAAACGCCTTTTACTTATGACATTAGTCATTAAATCAATCTGGGGTTTTTCTGAATTACTATTTAGAAAACAAACGTTCGAATTAAAGTAAGATTTCATTTTTTGTGTTTCTACAATATTATCGAGAATTTTCAAAAGCCCACATTCAATGTTTGGTACGAAATTTTAAACAAAAGAAAATAAGAAAAAAAAATTTAAACAAGCATTAAAAATAAAATAAATTAATTTAACATTACATGGGTAAATAATCATCACAACTCTCCCTAATGAACTTATGTAAATGGTACTTATTATAAAATGGAATTGCCCAAATATTAATAAAAGAATCTCTGACGTAAATTTTATATTAGTTTTGGCAGAAGAAAATCATTTATCGTATGTACCCAAATACTATTTATGTATTTCACTTTTTTTTTTTAAATTTCCTCTTAATTAAAATATGTATTATTTATTTCAAATTTCAATAAAAATTGTTTAATAAACAAATGTCCACTCTTTTGAAAAATATTTTGTGGCCCTGAAAAGGGCCTTTTATAATTACAAAAGGAAAGGAATTCATCGGCGTTAAGTACAATTTAGAAAAATTTACTTGGAGCTGGTGTATTTGGTTACAGCTTTTGTACCTTCACTGACAGCGTGTTTGGCCAATTCACCGGGCAAAAGTAGACGAACAGCAGTTTGAATTTCACGACTGGTTATGGTGGAACGTTTATTGTATTGAGCCAAACGAGATGCTTCAGCGGCAATACGTTCAAAGATATCATTAACAAAACTGTTCATGATACTCATAGCCTTTGAGGAAATGCCAGTATCAGGATGTACTTGCTTCAATACTTTGTAAATGTAGATGGCATAACTTTCCTTACGCTTGCGTTTTCTAGTCTTATCACCCTTGCTGATATTCTTCTGGGCTTTGCCGGCCTTTTTTGTTGCTTTACCACTGGCTTTAGGAGGCATATTTTAACTTTTTAGATGTTTTCACTTCACAAACACTTTTAACACTGTTTACAAATTATAAATTTCAACGTCAATTGTGCGCCTTATATACATTTTTTCTCACCACTCAGATATCTGTCTACCTACTTTGTTATGTTTTACACAATCAACCCCTGTGTGCGCAGTTGCCATACCAAAAAAGTATAAATACTCAGTCCAATGGCGAAAATCTCAAACAGTTGTGTGTATTCAGTGCTCAAGTGAAGTGTTTAAGTGAAATATAATAATAAAAAAATAAATATGTCTGGTCGTGGTAAAGGCGGTAAAGTTAAGAGCAAGGCAAAGTCTCGTTCAAATCGTGCTAGTCTTGGGCTTAATCGTTCGTTTAAGTGACCGGTCATTATCGTTCAATTCGAATCAGTGAACGAGCTCGTTCTTTTCGTTCAATCGTTCGTTTCAGGTCACTTTGTCTTTTGGGTCAGTTTGTCTTTTGAATCATTTGTCGCTTTCGTTCAGTCGTTCACTTGTCTTGTCCTCTTTACTAAACAATCGATTGAATGTGTTAAAAGAAACAACATGTGAGATTACACTCGAAACATTATGTAAGTAAATTCAAAAGAATAGGCATTAAGTTTAGAAAACTGAAAATGTAATTAGAAAACGGATAATGTTAAATAAAGGAATTGTAAGGTAATTTTTTACTGTTAATTTTATAACGGAGATATTAATTAAAAATTAATTAACTTTTCTCTTTATTTACAATTAAAAAAAAGTACACACTAGGTACAAAAAATATATTCAAAGGCTTTTCAGTTAATTTGAACTTAATTTAAATTACGTACTAAGACAGCTAAAGCAGTGTTTTTATCTGTCATTATGACCTACCAAATGAGCCAAATATTTTTTCCTTTCTATTTTCTTTTATTTATGTACATATGTACACATTTACTTCAGTTTTATTTTATGCATAAAAAATAACTGAACATATTAACAGAAATAAAAATCATTAAGGGTTTTCATGATATCACTAAAAGTCTCGCAAACTGTGCATTTTTACGCGCTCTCAAATGAACTGCCAAAAATTGTATGAGAATTCGTTTACACAAACTTCGTAAATTTGCTCAACAATTTTGACTCGTAAACTGGCGCTGTTTGTTTAATATTTACCGCCGTTTTCAATGAAAAATGTGTTAAGTGTTAATAAACAATAAAATCTTGCAGTAATTTAAGCAAATTAGTCGTTATGCTTTATTTATGCTTGTTTAAAAAACAAATTTCACTTTTTATTCACAAATTTTAGCTTTTAATTTTATAGTTGTTTTCTTTTAATTGATTTTTGTATCGATTTTTGTATTTAAAATGACACCAAAATTAACAAGGGTCTTCATGAAACGAGTCTTGCAAGTTTGCCTCATCATGAAAACCCTTATTAATTTTTGTAATATGCAGAAACAGTTTAATTAATAAAATAAAAAAATTTCATTAATTACGGAAAACAATTTTAATAAATCTCATTAAGTTACTGTAAAACTTTTTTGAGTGTAACCAAGAATAGAAAACAATAAGCACAAACCAAATACGCATTTTTTTCGTTCATTTGATTAAAAAGAAACAACAACACTATAAGTGTGTATGCTATACGTTTTTCTTTTAACACATTGCCAGTGGCGACTTGCCACACTGTTTTAAAAAATTCATAGTACAATCTGGGCTGCCATACGTAGTAATTTCTCGCCAAACGTGGCGATTTTAAAACTTGTTTATTTATTATATGCTTAGGTAATTCCATTTTAATAGAAAGAACAAAAAATTGTTGCGAGGGCTTATTCAAAGTAAGAGCCCAATTCTTTAAAAATTAATTTAAACAAAAATAATGAGAGAAAAAAATTTCAAATTTATGTGGTATTTTAAGAACAAAATACTTTTAATAACAAAAAAATAATAGCAATTGCACAATTTAAATATCAAAATAATATTACAAAAATGAACAAATAGCAATAGTGATTATTATTATTCATGCGTTATATGTATTATATTCTCAAAATATGTGATAATATAAATTTTATTTTTTGTTTTTATTTTATAAAAACTAAAAAACCTTTTTAAAAAACACGCTTTTATTAAATGCGCTAAAAAGAAAAGAGCAATAAGCTTTAACTATCAACTTATAACATCATTAATAAATTTATATGATATAAAAGCTTGTCGCTTGTCTTTACACAATTTATTTGATTTAAAAGCTAGTCGCGAGATTTAAGTACTAGTATTTACATGGTTTGAAAAGTTTAATAGTTTAAATCAATCACATCAAGTTATATGTATAATTTACTTGTTTGTCTACACAAGTAAATCTCGTATATCATATAAATTATGTAATCCGTTATAAGTTGATAGTAGTTTTATACTTTTCATTTATATTTTTCTTTGAAGCGCATTTCAATAAAAGCTTGTTTTTTAAAAAGGTTATTTACTTTTAGCTTATATTAAAACTAGCATTCGTATTCTCATGAGTCCTTTCATTTGATACCCATCTTGAAGGCAAGCATTAAAAACTTAGTCCGCCATATATGATTTAGAGTAACGTCACTTTCTTTTTCGACTTATTCTCAGCAAGCCCTCCCATTTGATACTCATATTGTAGGAATGCATTAAAAATAAGTCTGCCATCTTGGGTGTCTTATAATGTTAGATTTAGAATAACGTAACACAGTTAACCATGCATCGTCATCTTAACTAAACGTGTTTAAAAATGACAGCTCAATCGGTTCGAGGTATCTGCTTCAAAATTGAGTTGCAAGATTTCACCGAACAAACATACATTGCTAATTTTTTTTATATTTTAAGAGTCTTATTCATAAACGAATGTAATGTATACATTAAAAGTTTTTTTCCATACTAATTTCGTGCTGTAAAACTTTACTAAGCTTTTATAAATAAAGGGACTTATTTAAAAAATTAAAAGAAATAAATATTTATAAAATTTTCTGCTCAAATGAAAAAAATTAGCATTTGGCGGGTTTTGTATTAAGAACAACTGGCAACGCTCATGTAAATGGTAGAAAAATTGTGAAAAGCAGCCAGGGTTTTCAGATTTATTTTGATGTTTTTTGCCAAATTCAATGTCAAAAATCGCCAAGGCTTATTTTGCGTTTTTGACAACATAAAATTTATTTTAGAACTTTCTCCAATGTTTTCTATAAATCCTAAAAAAATATATTTCTTCTGAATCGCTAAAATTTTCCAAAAATGGGACAAAGTCGCCTTGATATATGTATATTTTTTTGAATAAAAGTAAAATTATTGGTGAACACACAAAAGATACAATAGTTTATAATAATCTAATTAAAGCAGCAAAACGTTTTTTTGTGTTTAGTATTAAATAAATATTGGATATATGTATATCTAACACGCTATACACTTCACCGGCAAGGCAATTCTTACTGTTTTTTTTTTTTTAACAATGTATATTCAAAATATCGTGCGAAGGTACAAAAAGTGCTATTTACATTCATATAATTTATAACTCGTAACAATAAAGGCGAGTTTTAGTAGAGTAAATTATTAAAAAGAACTATTTCAACACAGGCATTAGCAGTTGGAATTAAATGCATATAAAGACCGTCAAAGCAAGTTCTTTAAAATGGTAAGTACCTGACGTATCCTTATAGCTATAAGCTTTATGCAAAACCTGATATATATTAGATGGAATACCATCATTGATATAATCTTTCTAAATAACAAACGGTAAATTTGTCCAACAGTCTCAAAACAAGTTTATAGAAAATCAATAGCCAACAAAATCGCCATATATTTTATAAGCCGCCAAAAAGTCGCCATATCGCCAAATCGAAAATTAGGTCGCCAAGAAACTTGACAACCCTGATTGTATTATGAAAATGTGTAAAGCAATGTGGCAATGAGTAAAAGAAATAAGTATATTATAATTGCATAACTTATACAACACAAAAGTATTGTTGTTTCTTTTCAACCAGTTGTCCGGCAAGCAAGTGACCGACTGATTCAAAAGACCCAAGTGAACGATTGAACGAAATCGAACGATGAAACTGAACGGCCGTTCATCGTTCGTCTGACTGATCCGTTCAATTGAACGAGGTCGTTCACGACCGACACAACTCTAAATCGTGCTGGTTTGCAATTTCCCGTTGGCCGTATTCATCGTTTATTGCGTAAAGGCAATTATGCTGAACGTGTTGGTGCCGGTGCTCCAGTATATTTAGCTGCCGTTATGGAATATTTGGCCGCTGAAGTTCTCGAATTGGCTGGTAATGCAGCTCGTGACAACAAAAAGACCAGAATTAAGTGGGGAACAGAATAGTCGCTGTAGTACAACGTTACGAATAGCGCTGCAAGTTGTGAAAAGTTAAAAACGGCAGTTTGAAAGTAGTGTCAAGAGAATACGTAGTGTTGTTGTCGTTGCAGTTGAAGTTGAAGCGCAAAGTTCGAAATTTTGAACTTTGTTGCGCTACAGAGCATTCGTCAGCTTCAGCTTCTACTACAACTACTTTATTCTGTTCCAGGCCTTATTCCTCGTCATTTGCAATTGGCCATCCGTAATGATGAAGAATTGAACAAGCTGTTGTCTGGTGTCACCATTGCTCAAGGTGGTGTTTTGCCAAACATTCAAGCTGTACTTTTGCCCAAGAAAACAGAAAAGAAGGCTTAAGTTTTTACTCGAAAATAGAAGAAAAAAAGAAAACAATATTGTATGACCATCGCATATCATTTGAAAAACAACCAACCGTCCTTTTCAGGGCGACAAATTCGTTTTTAAAAGAGAACAAATATTTTTTCAAACCTAAATTCATATTTTATTTGTTGCACAATTTTGAATTTTTACAAAAAAACAAATGTTTTACATATTAACATGCATTTTCAGTAGAAGCAAAACTATTTTTAATTTTACTTTAAATGCATATTAGAAAAAATTGTTAAGTCAATCGTTTTATTACCAAAAAGTAGACAGCACGAAATTTGCACAGCGGTTAGATATTGAATATTAAGCGTCGATTTCTTTTCAAAAAGAAAAAAAAAAGACAAATTAAATTTTTAAAATTTCAAGTGCGATATGAAAATCCAGCTATTCCTTTTAAAACAATTTTTTTTTTTAATTACTACCTACATACATATTAAAAAGAAATCCATATAAAAAGAAAATATGACTATAGAAAACTAATATTTTATATGTAGCTATTGCTGAAACTAAACATTTTCCATAAAAAATACCTATAAAACTTAAAAGTATTCTCTTTTTTACATAAATATTGTTGGAATGTATTAAAAACACAGTAGCCTTATCACTCTTCCTTTGAGACAGACAATAAAAATAACAAGGAAACGATCTTGTTGTTATTGCTTTTTTCTACGAAGCAAGACTTTGCTTCGTGTGTACCTATGTATGTAGGTATGTCGACTAAGGAATTGGTATACACATTTTGTTTTTGCATTATTTGCCATGTTGTCAGATTTCTTTTTTTCCCAACGCTTTATTGTGTGTTTGCTTTTCTTTGTGATTGTAGTTGGATTTAATTTTTTTTTAATTAGTTATTTTAGCAAATTGGAAATACATACATACATATGTACATTTGTTGGTACCTATTGGACATTTTACGTACACATGTTTTATTTAAAAATTTCAATATTTATGTTTGAAAACGTTAAAGAATTTATTTATTATATAGAAATTTTACAATTTGGTTCAATATTTTAATAAAAAAAAAATATATGTATGTACCTACTTATATGTTTATGAAATTTTAAAATTTAAAATAAAGAAAAAGTTTTTACACACATTATGTACATACATACATATGTATGTATGTATTTCAATATGTCTCCCTTATTTTATGTTTTTATTAAACGTTTTCTTCATATGCTTGTATGTAACTACATATGTACATATGCATGTATGTATGTATAGCTATGCACATAAATTTAATTTTCTTAACAGCTGCTTTAAATTTCTTATCAATTTTCACTTAAAAAAAAGACATTCGTTTTATCACTAATCATCCCTTTTACACATACCAAATCCGTTAATTTCGTTTAGCCATTTAAACATTGGTAAAGTTATTGTTGTTGTTATACATACATACGTTCATATGCCGAAGACTCAAAATATGTACAGTCTGTCCGCCTTATACCTATTTGTTTTTATATTTTAAGAAACTTATAATGTGAAGTTTATTTCTATATTTAATGTAAATTAGGAAGAAGAAAAAAATTCAATAGAAGTAAGAAAATGTTTATGTAATTTATTTATAATATTTAATACATTAACATTCAAGAAAAAGTCTGAAACTATTTTTATTAACAAAAATATATGTACATATGTATGTATGTACCTATAATTTCTTTTCCTAAAACAAGTTTTGAACAAATGTATATTTATTCGTTTAAGCAAATTTTGTGGTTAATTTAATAACAAAATGTATTTAATAATACATACCTATGTACATTTAAATCACTTTAAACGAAAAAAAGCTAAAGAAAATTATAAATTCATCAAAAAAAATTATACTATACGAATAAATAAGAAAAATCGACAAAAAAACTTCTTCACAAAGGATTTTCATACAAGAAGTGCTTGAAGAAAAAAAAAATCATATACAAAATTAAGCCTCACTAATAAAATAGTGTGATTTAAAAATAATTTAATTCGAAATAAAGCCGAAAATTATAAATTAACAACAAAAATATATGTATATGGTGTAAAAATTATGTAATTTACGTATGACAGAAAATCTATTAACGAAGTTCGTAAATACAAAAAAAAGACAATTTAAAAATTTGCTAAGGCAACCAAAAAAGAAAATACAATTTTAAATATTCAAAAAATTCGCTTAACAAATATCTGGTACAAAAAATTTATATCCAAAAATGCACCACCTCTTTTTTAAATAACAAATAGCTCTGGTACCAAAAATGCACTACTATCTTTTTTTAAACAACAAATAGCTGTGGTACCAAACATTTTTATCCAAAAATGCACTACTATCTTCTCTTTTTTTTAAATAACAAATAGCTCTGGTTCCAAACATTTTTATTCAAAAATGCCCTACTATTTTCTTTTTGTTTTTAATAACAAATAGCTCCGACACCATAAATTTTTATTCAAAAATGCCCTACTATTTTCTTTTTGTTTTTTAATAACAAACAGCTCTGACACCATAAATTTTTATTCAAAAATGCCCTACTATTTTTTTTTTTTTTTAAATAACAAATAGCTCTGACACCATCAATTTTTATTCAAAAATGCCCTACTATTTTCTTTTTGTTTTTTTTTTTTTTAATAACAAATAGCTCTGACACCATCAATTTTTATTCAAAAATGCCCTACTATTTTTTTTTTGTTTTTTAATAACAAACAGCTCTGACACCATAAATTTTTATTCAAAAAGGCCCTACTATTTTTTTTTTTTTTTAAATAACAAATAGCTCTGACACCATCAATTTTTATTCAAAAATGCCCTACTATTTTCTTTTTGTTTTTTTTTTTTTTTAATAACAAATAGCTCTGACACCATCAATTTTTATTCAAAAATGCCCTACTATTTTTTTTTTGTTTTTTTTTTTTAATAACAAATAGCTCTGACACCATCAATTTTTATTCAAAAATGCACTATCTCTTTTTTAAACCGTTTTTGTGGTCCTGAAAAGGACCGATTTGTTTTTCGTTCAATTGATTGTTGTTGTTGTCTACATCATTATCCGCAAATGAAAATAAATAATTAACCACCGAAACCGTACAATGTACGACCTTGTCTCTTCAAAGCATAAACAACATCCATAGCGGTAACAGTTTTTCTTTTGGCGTGTTCAGTGTAGGTGACGGCATCACGAATAACATTTTCCAAAAATACCTTCAAGACACCACGAGTTTCTTCGTAAATCAGACCAGAAATACGTTTTACACCACCACGACGAGCCAAACGTCTAATAGCTGGTTTAGTAATACCTTGGATATTATCACGCAATACTTTACGATGACGCTTAGCACCACCTTTTCCCAAACCTTTGCCACCTTTACCACGGCCAGTCATTTTAATTCACTTTAATTTTTATTTAACACAAACTTCACAAATGTTCAACAAGAACTAATGATTTTTGTGGCAGCGACAACTCGTATTTATACAAATTTTAACTAAAATTCGAGAGGGAGCAAGAAATATATTACTGTTCGTTTCTTTCTGTGTGCGCTTTTGAAAAAACAACCACCACTGCACAATGAAACATACATACCACCACTAGTACCATGGCTTGGCAATTTTTCCTATATAAGCCGATCACATTCAGCGCAGCGATATTATTTGTAGTCTTGGGCTTAATCGTTCGTTTAAGTGACCGGTCATTATCGTTCAATTCGAATCAGTGAACGAGCTCGTTCTTTTCGTTCAATCGTTCGTTTCAGGTCACTTTGTCTTTTGGGTCAGTTTGTCTTTTGAATCATTTGTCGCTTTCGTTCAGTCGTTCACTTGTCTTGTCCTCTTTACTAAACAATCGATTGAATGTGTTAAAAGAAACAACATGTGAGATTACACTCGAAACATTATGTAAGTAAATTCAAAAGAATAGGCATTAAGTTTAGAAAACTGAAAATGTAATTAGAAAACGGATAATTTTAAATAAAGGAATTGTAAGGTAATTTTTTACTGTTAATTTTATAACGGAGATATTAATTAAAAATTAATTAACTTTTCTCTTTATTTACAATTAAAAAAAGTACACACTAGGTACAAAAAATATATTCAAAGGCTTTTCAGTTAATTTGAACTTAATTTAAATTACGTACTAAGACAGCTAAAGCAGTGTTTTTATCTGTCATTATGACCTACCAAATGAGCCAAATATTTTTTCCTTTCTATTTTTTTTTATTTATGTACATATATGTACACATGTACTTCAGTTTTATTTTATGCATAAAAAATAACTGAACATATTAACAGAAATAAAAATCATTAAGGGTTTTCATGATATCACTAAAAGTCTCGCAAACTGTGCATTTTTACGCGCTCTCAAATGAACTGCCAAAAATTGTATGAGAATTCGTTTACACAAACTTCGTAAATTTGCTCAACAATTTTGACTCGTAAACTGGCGCTGTTTGTTTAATATTTACCGCCGTTTTCAATGAAAAATGTGTTGTGTTAATAATATCACAAACAATAAAATCTTGCAGTAATTTAAGCAAATTAGTCGTTATGCTTTATTTATGCTTGTTTAAAAAACAAATTTCACTTTTTATTCACAAATTTAAGCTTTTAATTTTATAGTTGTTTTCTTTTAATTGATTTTTGTATTGATTTTTGTATTTAAAATGACACCAAAATTAACAAGGGTCTTCATGAAACGAGTCTTGCAAGTTTGCCTCATCATGAAAACCCTTATTAATTTTTGTAGTTTGTTTTCGGAACAATATGCAGAAACAGTTTAATTAATAAAATAAAAAAAATTCATTAATTACGGAAAACAATTTTAATAAATCTCATTAAGTTACTGTAAAACTTTTTTGAGTGTAACCAAGAATAGAAAACAATAAGCACAAACCAAATACGCATTTTTTTCGTTCATTTGATTAAAAAGAAACAACAACACTATAAGTGTGTATGCTATACGTTTTTCTTTTAACACATTGCCAGTGGCGACTTGCCACACTGTTTTAAAAAATTCATAGTACAATCTGGGCTGCCATACGTAGTAATTTCTCGCCAAACGTGGCGATTTTAAAACTTGTTTATTTATTATATGCTTAGGTAATTCCATTTTAATAGAAAGAACAAAAAATTGTTGCGAGGGCTTATTCAAAGTAAAAGCCCAATTCTTTAAGAACAAAATACTTTTAAAAACAAAAAAATAATAGCAATTGCACAATTTAAATATCAAAATAATATTACAAAAATGAACAAATAGCAATAGTGATTATTATTAGCGTTATATGTATTATATTCTCAAAATATGTGATAATATAAATTTTATTTTTTGTTTTTATTTTATAAAAACTAAAAAACCTTTTTAAAAAACACGCTTTTATTAAATGCGCTAAAAAGAAAAGAGAAATAAACTTTAACTATCAACTTATAACATCATTAATAAATTTATATGATATAAAAGCTTGTCGCTTGTCTTTACACAATTTATTTGATTTAAAAGCTAGTCGCGAGATTTAAGTACTAGTATTTACATGGTTTGAAAAGTTTAATAGTTTAAATCAATCACATCAAGTTATATGTATAATTTACTTGTTTGTCTACACAAGTAAATCTCGTATATCATATAAATTATGTAATCCGTTATAAGTTGATAGTAGTTTTATACTTTTCATTTATATTTTTCTTTGAAGCGCATTTCAATAAAAGCTTGTTTTTTAAAAAGGTTATTTACTTTTAGTTTATATTAAAACTAGCATTCGTATTCTCATGAGTCCTTTCATTTGATACCCATCTTGAAGGCAAGCATTAAAAACTTAGTCCGCCATATATGATTAAGAGTAACGTCACTTTCTTTTTCGACTTATTCTCAGCAAGCCCTCCCATTTGATACTCATATTGTAGGAATGCATTAAAAATAAGTCTGCCATCTTGGGTGTCTTATAATGTTAGATTTAGAATAACGTAACACAGTTAACCATGCATCGTCATCTTAACTAAACGTGTTTAAAAATGACAGCTCAATCGGTTCGAGGTATCTGCTTCAAAATTGAGTTGCAAGATTTCACCGAACAAACATACATTGCTAATTTTTTTTATATTTTAAGAGTCTTATTCATAAACGAATGTAATGTATACATTAAAAGTTTTTTTCCATACTAATTTCGTGCTGTAAAACTTTACTAAGCTTTTATAAATAAAGGGACATATTTAAAAAATTAAAAGAAATAAATATTTATAAAATTTTCTGCTCAAATGAAAAAAATTAGCATTTGGCGGGTTTTGTATTAAGAACAACTGGCAACGCTCATGTAAATTGTAGAAAAATTGTGAAAAGCAGCCAGGGTTTTCAGATTTATTTTGATGTTTTTTGCCAAATTCAATGTCAAAAATCGCCAAGGCTTATTTTGCGTTTTTGACAACATAAAATTTATTTTACAACTTTCTCCAATGTTTTCTATAAATCCTAAAAAAATATATTTCTTCTGAATCGCTAAAATTTTCCAAAAATGGGACAAAGTCGCCTTGATATATGTATATTTTTTTGAATAAAAGTAAAATTATTGGTGAACACACAAAAGATACAATAGTTTATAATAATCTAATTAAAGCACACAAAAGATACAATAGTTTATAATAATCTAATTAAAGCTGCAAAACGTTTTTTTGTGTTTAGTATTAAATAAATATTGGATATATGTATATCTAAAACGCTATACACTTCACCGGCAAGGCAATTCTTACTGTTTTTTTTTTTTTAACAATGTATATTCAAAATATCGTGCGAAGGTACAAAAAGTGCTATTTACATTCATATAATTTATAACTCGTAACAATGAAGGCGAGTTTTAGTAGAGTAAATTATTAAAAAGAACTATTTCAACACAGGCATTAGCAGTTGGAATTAAATGCATATAAAGACCGTCAAAGCAAGTTCTTTAAAATGGTAAGTACCTGACGTATCCTTATAGCTATAAGCTTTATGCAAAACCTGATATATATTAGATGGAATACCATCATTGATATAATCTTTCTAAATAACAAACGGTAAATTTGTCCAACAGTCTCAAAACAAGTTTATAGAAAATCAATAGCCAACAAAATCGCCATATATTTTATAAGCCGCCAAAAAGTCGCCATATCGCCAAATCGAAAATTAGGTCGCCAAGAAACTTGACAACCCTGATTGTATTATGAAAATGTGTAAAGCAATGTGGCAATGAGTAAAAGAAATAAGTATATTATAATTGCATAACTTATACAACACAAAAGTATTGTTGTTTCTTTTCAACCAGTTGTCCGGCAAGCAAGTGACCGACTGATTCAAAAGACCCAAGTGAACGATTGAACGAAATCGAACGATGAAACTGAACGGCCGTTCATCGTTCGTCTGACTGATCCGTTCAATTGAACGAGGTCGTTCACGACCGACACAACTCTACTTTAAATGCATATTAGAAAAAATTGTTAAGTCAATCGTTTTATTACCAAAAAGTAGACAGCACGAAATTTGCACAGCGGTTAGATATTGAATATTAAGCGTCGATTTCTTTTCAAAAAGAAAAAAAAAAGACAAATTAAATTTTTAAAATTTCAAGTGCGATATGAAAATCCAGCTATTCCTTTTAAAACAATTTTTTTTTTTAATTACTACCTACATACATATTAAAAAGAAATCCATATAAAAAGAAAATATGACTATAGAAAACTAATATTTTATATGTAGCTATTGCTGAAACTAAACATTTTCCATAAAAAATACCTATAAAACTTAAAAGTATTCTCTTTTTTACATAAATATTGTTGGAATGTATTAAAAACACAGTAGCCTTATCACTCTTCCTTTGAGACAGACAATAAAAATAACAAGGAAACGATCTTGTTGTTATTGCTTTTTTCTACGAAGCAAGACTTTGCTTCGTGTGTACCTATGTATGTAGGTATGTCGACTAAGGAATTGGTATACACATTTTGTTTTTGCATTATTTGCCATGTTGTCAGATTTCTTTTTTTCCCAACGCTTTATTGTGTGTTTGCTTTTCTTTGTGATTGTAGTTGGATTTAATTTTTTTTTAATTAGTTATTTTAGCAAATTGGAAATACATACATACATATGTACATTTGTTGGTACCTATTGGACATTTTACGTACACATGTTTTATTTAAAAATTTCAATATTTATGCTTGAAAACGTTAAAGAATTTATTTATTATATAGAAATTTTACAATTTGGTTCAATATTTTAATAAAAAAAAAATATATGTATGTACCTACTTATATGTTTATGAAATTTTAAAATTTAAAATAAAGAAAAAGTTTTTACACACATTATGTACATACATACATATGTATGTATGTATTTCAATATGTCTCCCTTATTTTATGTTTTTATTAAACGTTTTCTTCATATGCTTGTATGTAACTACATATGTACATATGCATGTATGTATGTATAGCTATGCACATAAATTTAATTTTCTTAACAGCTGCTTTAAATTTCTTATCAATTTTCACTTAAAAAAAAGACATTCGTTTTATCACTAATCATCCCTTTTACACATACCAAATCCGTTAATTTCGTTTAGCCATTTAAACATTGGTAAAGTTATTGTTGTTGTTATACATACATACGTTCATATGCCGAAGACTCAAAATATGTACAGTCTGTCCGCCTTATACCTATTTGTTTTTATATTTTAAGAAACTTATAATGTGAAGTTTATTTCTATATTTAATGTAAATTAGGAAGAAGAAAAAAATTCAATAGAAGTAAGAAAATGTTTATGTAATTTATTTATAATATTTAATACATTAACATTCAAGAAAAAGTCTGAAACTATTTTTATTAACAAAAATATATGTACATATGTATGTATGTACCTATAATTTCTTTTCCTAAAACAAGTTTTGAACAAATGTATATTTATTCGTTTAAGCAAATTTTGTGGTTAATTTAATAACAAAATGTATTTAATAATACATACCTATGTACATTTAAATCACTTTAAACGAAAAAAAGCTAAAGAAAATTATAAATTCATCAAAAAAAATTATACTATACGAATAAATAAGAAAAATCGACAAAAAAACTTCTTCACAAAGGATTTTCATACAAGAAGTGCTTGAAGAAAAAAAAAATCATATACAAAATTAAGCCTCACTAATAAAATAGTGTGATTTAAAAATAATTTAATTCGAAATAAAGCCGAAAATTATAAATTAACAACAAAAATATATGTATATGGTGTAAAAATTATGTAATTTACGTATGACAGAAAATCTATTAACGAAGTTCGTAAATACAAAAAAAAGACAATTTAAAAATTTGCTAAGGCAACCAAAAAAGAAAATACAATTTTAAATATTCAAAAAATTCGCTTAACAAATATCTGGTACAAAAAATTTATATCCAAAAATGCACCACCTCTTTTTTAAATAACAAATAGCTCTGGTACCAAAAATGCACTACTATCTTTTTTTAAACAACAAATAGCTGTGGTACCAAACATTTTTATCCAAAAATGCACTACTATCTTCTCTTTTTTTTAAATAACAAATAGCTCTGGTTCCAAACATTTTTATTCAAAAATGCCCTACTATTTTCTTTTTGTTTTTAATAACAAATAGCTCCGACACCATAAATTTTTATTCAAAAATGCCCTACTATTTTCTTTTTGTTTTTTAATAACAAACAGCTCTGACACCATAAATTTTTATTCAAAAATGCCCTACTATTTTTTTTTTTTTTTAAATAACAAATAGCTCTGACACCATCAATTTTTATTCAAAAATGCCCTACTATTTTCTTTTTGTTTTTTTTTTTTTTAATAACAAATAGCTCTGACACCATCAATTTTTATTCAAAAATGCCCTACTATTTTTTTTTTGTTTTTTAATAACAAACAGCTCTGACACCATAAATTTTTATTCAAAAAGGCCCTACTATTTTTTTTTTTTTTTAAATAACAAATAGCTCTGACACCATCAATTTTTATTCAAAAATGCCCTACTATTTTCTTTTTGTTTTTTTTTTTTTTTAATAACAAATAGCTCTGACACCATCAATTTTTATTCAAAAATGCCCTACTATTTTTTTTTTGTTTTTTTTTTTTAATAACAAATAGCTCTGACACCATCAATTTTTATTCAAAAATGCACTATCTCTTTTTTAAACCGTTTTTGTGGTCCTGAAAAGGACCGATTTGTTTTTCGTTCAATTGATTGTTGTTGTTGTCTACATCATTATCCGCAAATGAAAATAAATAATTAACCACCGAAACCGTACAATGTACGACCTTGTCTCTTCAAAGCATAAACAACATCCATAGCGGTAACAGTTTTTCTTTTGGCGTGTTCAGTGTAGGTGACGGCATCACGAATAACATTTTCCAAAAATACCTTCAAGACACCACGAGTTTCTTCGTAAATCAGACCAGAAATACGTTTTACACCACCACGACGAGCCAAACGTCTAATAGCTGGTTTAGTAATACCTTGGATATTATCACGCAATACTTTACGATGACGCTTAGCACCACCTTTTCCCAAACCTTTGCCACCTTTACCACGGCCAGTCATTTTAATTCACTTTAATTTTTATTTAACACAAACTTCACAAATGTTCAACAAGAACTAATGATTTTTGTGGCAGCGACAACTCGTATTTATACAAATTTTAACTAAAATTCGAGAGGGAGCAAGAAATATATTACTGTTCGTTTCTTTCTGTGTGCGCTTTTGAAAAAACAACCACCACTGCACAATGAAACATACATACCACCACTAGTACCATGGCTTGGCAATTTTTCCTATATAAGCCGATCACATTCAGCGCAGCGATATTATTTGTGTTCTAACAGTGTTTCAGTGTGTGTTTTAAATAATAAAATTGACTAAGTGAAAATGGCTCGTACTAAGCAAACTGCCCGTAAATCGACTGGTGGCAAAGCACCACGCAAACAATTGGCTACTAAGGCTGCACGTAAAAGTGCCCCAGCCACCGGTGGTGTTAAGAAACCTCATCGTTTTCGTCCCGGTACTGTAGCTTTGCGTGAAATTCGCCGTTATCAGAAGAGTACTGAATTGTTAATTCGTAAATTGCCATTCCAACGTTTGGTTCGTGAAATCGCTCAAGATTTCAAGACAGATTTGCGTTTCCAGAGTTCGGCTGTTATGGCTCTTCAAGAAGCCAGTGAAGCTTATTTGGTTGGTCTATTCGAAGATACAAATTTGTGTGCCATTCATGCTAAACGTGTAACCATTATGCCCAAAGATATCCAATTGGCCAGACGTATTCGTGGAGAACGTGCTTAAACTGATGTGACAAAATATAAAAACTATCTATAACAAATCGGTCCTTTTCAGGACCACAAAATGTTTTTCAAAAAGAGAATTATATTATTATTTCAAACAAAATTTTCATTTCATAAAAATGCGCGCTACAACATTAACAAACTTACTTAACTTGCAATAAAGATAATTTTTTTTCTTTTAGAGAAGAAACGCACTAAATTTGAGAAGGTACATATTAAAATTGTATATTTTATTAAAATATTATAAAAAAAAATTCATGGAGATATTTTAGCAATTGTTTTTATATTCAATTTAACTTATTTTTAAATTTTACAAATTATTCAAAGTACAGGATATTTTTCCAAGGGGCTATTCTTTAAAAACAAACGCCTTTTACTTATGACATTAGTCATTAAATCAATCTGGGGTTTTTCTGAATTACTATTTAGAAAACAAACGTTCGAATTAAAGTAAGATTTCATTTTTTGTGTTTCTACAATATTATCGAGAATTTTCAAAAGCCCACATTCAATGTTTGGTACGAAATTTTAAACAAAAGAAAATAAGAAAAAAAAATTTAAACAAGCATTAAAAATAAAATAAATTAATTTAACATTACATGGGTAAATAATCATCACAACTCTCCCTAATGAACTTATGTAAATGGTACTTATTATAAAATGGAATTGCCCAAATATTAATAAAAGAATCTCTGACGTAAATTTTATATTAGTTTTGGCAGAAGAAAATCATTTATCGTATGTACCCAAATACTATTTATGTATTTCACTTTTTTTTTTTAAATTTCCTCTTAATTAAAATATGTATTATTTATTTCAAATTTCAATAAAAATTGTTTAATAAACAAATGTCCACTCTTTTGAAAAATATTTTGTGGCCCTGAAAAGGGCCTTTTATAATTACAAAAGGAAAGGAATTCATCGGCGTTAAGTACAATTTAGAAAAATTTACTTGGAGCTGGTGTATTTGGTTACAGCTTTTGTACCTTCACTGACAGCGTGTTTGGCCAATTCACCGGGCAAAAGTAGACGAACAGCAGTTTGAATTTCACGACTGGTTATGGTGGAACGTTTATTGTATTGAGCCAAACGAGATGCTTCAGCGGCAATACGTTCAAAGATATCATTAACAAAACTGTTCATGATACTCATAGCCTTTGAGGAAATGCCAGTATCAGGATGTACTTGCTTCAATACTTTGTAAATGTAGATGGCATAACTTTCCTTACGCTTGCGTTTTCTAGTCTTATCACCCTTGCTGATATTCTTCTGGGCTTTGCCGGCCTTTTTTGTTGCTTTACCACTGGCTTTAGGAGGCATATTTTAACTTTTTAGATGTTTTCACTTCACAAACACTTTTAACACTGTTTACAAATTATAAATTTCAACGTCAATTGTGCGCCTTATATACATTTTTTCTCACCACTCAGATATCTGTCTACCTACTTTGTTATGTTTTACACAATCAACCCCTGTGTGCGCAGTTGCCATACCAAAAAAGTATAAATACTCAGTCCAATGGCGAAAATCTCAAACAGTTGTGTGTATTCAGTGCTCAAGTGAAGTGTTTAAGTGAAATATAATAATAAAAAAATAAATATGTCTGGTCGTGGTAAAGGCGGTAAAGTTAAGAGCAAGGCAAAGTCTCGTTCAAATCGTGCTGGTTTGCAATTTCCCGTTGGCCGTATTCATCGTTTATTGCGTAAAGGCAATTATGCTGAACGTGTTGGTGCCGGTGCTCCAGTATATTTAGCTGCCGTTATGGAATATTTGGCCGCTGAAGTTCTCGAATTGGCTGGTAATGCAGCTCGTGACAACAAAAAGACCAGAATTAAGTGGGGAACAGAATAGTCGCTGTAGTACAACGTTACGAATAGCGCTGCAAGTTGTGAAAAGTTAAAAACGGCAGTTTGAAAGTAGTGTCAAGAGAATACGTAGTGTTGTTGTCGTTGCAGTTGAAGTTGAAGCGCAAAGTTCGAAATTTTGAACTTTGTTGCGCTACAGAGCATTCGTCAGCTTCAGCTTCTACTACAACTACTTTATTCTGTTCCAGGCCTTATTCCTCGTCATTTGCAATTGGCCATCCGTAATGATGAAGAATTGAACAAGCTGTTGTCTGGTGTCACCATTGCTCAAGGTGGTGTTTTGCCAAACATTCAAGCTGTACTTTTGCCCAAGAAAACAGAAAAGAAGGCTTAAGTTTTTACTCGAAAATAGAAGAAAAAAAGAAAACAATATTGTATGACCATCGCATATCATTTGAAAAACAACCAACCGTCCTTTTCAGGGCGACAAATTCGTTTTTAAAAGAGAACAAATATTTTTTCAAACCTAAATTCATATTTTATTTGTTGCACAATTTTGAATTTTTACAAAAAAACAAATGTTTTACATATTAACATGCATTTTCAGTAGAAGCAAAACTATTTTTAATTTTACTTTAAATGCATATTAGAAAAAATTGTTAAGTCAATCGTTTTATTACCAAAAAGTAGACAGCACGAAATTTGCACAGCGGTTAGATATTGAATATTAAGCGTCGATTTCTTTTCAAAAAGAAAAAAAAAAGACAAATTAAATTTTTAAAATTTCAAGTGCGATATGAAAATCCAGCTATTCCTTTTAAAACAATTTTTTTTTTTAATTACTACCTACATACATATTAAAAAGAAATCCATATAAAAAGAAAATATGACTATAGAAAACTAATATTTTATATGTAGCTATTGCTGAAACTAAACATTTTCCATAAAAAATACCTATAAAACTTAAAAGTATTCTCTTTTTTACATAAATATTGTTGGAATGTATTAAAAACACAGTAGCCTTATCACTCTTCCTTTGAGACAGACAATAAAAATAACAAGGAAACGATCTTGTTGTTATTGCTTTTTTCTACGAAGCAAGACTTTGCTTCGTGTGTACCTATGTATGTAGGTATGTCGACTAAGGAATTGGTATACACATTTTGTTTTTGCATTATTTGCCATGTTGTCAGATTTCTTTTTTTCCCAACGCTTTATTGTGTGTTTGCTTTTCTTTGTGATTGTAGTTGGATTTAATTTTTTTTTAATTAGTTATTTTAGCAAATTGGAAATACATACATACATATGTACATTTGTTGGTACCTATTGGACATTTTACGTACACATGTTTTATTTAAAAATTTCAATATTTATGTTTGAAAACGTTAAAGAATTTATTTATTATATAGAAATTTTACAATTTGGTTCAATATTTTAATAAAAAAAAAATATATGTATGTACCTACTTATATGTTTATGAAATTTTAAAATTTAAAATAAAGAAAAAGTTTTTACACACATTATGTACATACATACATATGTATGTATGTATTTCAATATGTCTCCCTTATTTTATGTTTTTATTAAACGTTTTCTTCATATGCTTGTATGTAACTACATATGTACATATGCATGTATGTATGTATAGCTATGCACATAAATTTAATTTTCTTAACAGCTGCTTTAAATTTCTTATCAATTTTCACTTAAAAAAAAGACATTCGTTTTATCACTAATCATCCCTTTTACACATACCAAATCCGTTAATTTCGTTTAGCCATTTAAACATTGGTAAAGTTATTGTTGTTGTTATACATACATACGTTCATATGCCGAAGACTCAAAATATGTACAGTCTGTCCGCCTTATACCTATTTGTTTTTATATTTTAAGAAACTTATAATGTGAAGTTTATTTCTATATTTAATGTAAATTAGGAAGAAGAAAAAAATTCAATAGAAGTAAGAAAATGTTTATGTAATTTATTTATAATATTTAATACATTAACATTCAAGAAAAAGTCTGAAACTATTTTTATTAACAAAAATATATGTACATATGTATGTATGTACCTATAATTTCTTTTCCTAAAACAAGTTTTGAACAAATGTATATTTATTCGTTTAAGCAAATTTTGTGGTTAATTTAATAACAAAATGTATTTAATAATACATACCTATGTACATTTAAATCACTTTAAACGAAAAAAAGCTAAAGAAAATTATAAATTCATCAAAAAAAATTATACTATACGAATAAATAAGAAAAATCGACAAAAAAACTTCTTCACAAAGGATTTTCATACAAGAAGTGCTTGAAGAAAAAAAAAATCATATACAAAATTAAGCCTCACTAATAAAATAGTGTGATTTAAAAATAATTTAATTCGAAATAAAGCCGAAAATTATAAATTAACAACAAAAATATATGTATATGGTGTAAAAATTATGTAATTTACGTATGACAGAAAATCTATTAACGAAGTTCGTAAATACAAAAAAAAGACAATTTAAAAATTTGCTAAGGCAACCAAAAAAGAAAATACAATTTTAAATATTCAAAAAATTCGCTTAACAAATATCTGGTACAAAAAATTTATATCCAAAAATGCACCACCTCTTTTTTAAATAACAAATAGCTCTGGTACCAAAAATGCACTACTATCTTTTTTTAAACAACAAATAGCTGTGGTACCAAACATTTTTATCCAAAAATGCACTACTATCTTCTCTTTTTTTTAAATAACAAATAGCTCTGGTTCCAAACATTTTTATTCAAAAATGCCCTACTATTTTCTTTTTGTTTTTAATAACAAATAGCTCCGACACCATAAATTTTTATTCAAAAATGCCCTACTATTTTCTTTTTGTTTTTTAATAACAAACAGCTCTGACACCATAAATTTTTATTCAAAAATGCCCTACTATTTTTTTTTTTTTTTAAATAACAAATAGCTCTGACACCATCAATTTTTATTCAAAAATGCCCTACTATTTTCTTTTTGTTTTTTTTTTTTTTAATAACAAATAGCTCTGACACCATCAATTTTTATTCAAAAATGCCCTACTATTTTTTTTTTGTTTTTTAATAACAAACAGCTCTGACACCATAAATTTTTATTCAAAAAGGCCCTACTATTTTTTTTTTTTTTTAAATAACAAATAGCTCTGACACCATCAATTTTTATTCAAAAATGCCCTACTATTTTCTTTTTGTTTTTTTTTTTTTTTAATAACAAATAGCTCTGACACCATCAATTTTTATTCAAAAATGCCCTACTATTTTTTTTTTGTTTTTTTTTTTTAATAACAAATAGCTCTGACACCATCAATTTTTATTCAAAAATGCACTATCTCTTTTTTAAACCGTTTTTGTGGTCCTGAAAAGGACCGATTTGTTTTTCGTTCAATTGATTGTTGTTGTTGTCTACATCATTATCCGCAAATGAAAATAAATAATTAACCACCGAAACCGTACAATGTACGACCTTGTCTCTTCAAAGCATAAACAACATCCATAGCGGTAACAGTTTTTCTTTTGGCGTGTTCAGTGTAGGTGACGGCATCACGAATAACATTTTCCAAAAATACCTTCAAGACACCACGAGTTTCTTCGTAAATCAGACCAGAAATACGTTTTACACCACCACGACGAGCCAAACGTCTAATAGCTGGTTTAGTAATACCTTGGATATTATCACGCAATACTTTACGATGACGCTTAGCACCACCTTTTCCCAAACCTTTGCCACCTTTACCACGGCCAGTCATTTTAATTCACTTTAATTTTTATTTAACACAAACTTCACAAATGTTCAACAAGAACTAATGATTTTTGTGGCAGCGACAACTCGTATTTATACAAATTTTAACTAAAATTCGAGAGGGAGCAAGAAATATATTACTGTTCGTTTCTTTCTGTGTGCGCTTTTGAAAAAACAACCACCACTGCACAATGAAACATACATACCACCACTAGTACCATGGCTTGGCAATTTTTCCTATATAAGCCGATCACATTCAGCGCAGCGATATTATTTGTGTTCTAACAGTGTTTCAGTGTGTGTTTTAAATAATAAAATTGACTAAGTGAAAATGGCTCGTACTAAGCAAACTGCCCGTAAATCGACTGGTGGCAAAGCACCACGCAAACAATTGGCTACTAAGGCTGCACGTAAAAGTGCCCCAGCCACCGGTGGTGTTAAGAAACCTCATCGTTTTCGTCCCGGTACTGTAGCTTTGCGTGAAATTCGCCGTTATCAGAAGAGTACTGAATTGTTAATTCGTAAATTGCCATTCCAACGTTTGGTTCGTGAAATCGCTCAAGAGTTCGGCTGTTATGGCTCTTCAAGAAGCCAGTGAAGCTTATTTGGTTGGTCTATTCGAAGATACAAATTTGTGTGCCATTCATGCTAAACGTGTAACCATTATGCCCAAAGATATCCAATTGGCCAGACGTATTCGTGGAGAACGTGCTTAAACTGATGTGACAAAATATAAAAACTATCTATAACAAATCGGTCCTTTTCAGGACCACAAAATGTTTTTCAAAAAGAGAATTATATTATTATTTCAAACAAAATTTTCATTTCATAAAAATGCGCGCTACAACATTAACAAACTTACTTAACTTGCAATAAAGATAATTTTTTTTCTTTTAGAGAAGAAACGCACTAAATTTGAGAAGGTACATATTAAAATTGTATATTTTATTAAAATATTATAAAAAAAAATTCATGGAGATATTTTAGCAATTGTTTTTATATTCAATTTAACTTATTTTTAAATTTTACAAATTATTCAAAGTACAGGATATTTTTCCAAGGGGCTATTCTTTAAAAACAAACGCCTTTTACTTATGACATTAGTCATTAAATCAATCTGGGGTTTTTCTGAATTACTATTTAGAAAACAAACGTTCGAATTAAAGTAAGATTTCATTTTTTGTGTTTCTACAATATTATCGAGAATTTTCAAAAGCCCACATTCAATGTTTGGTACGAAATTTTAAACAAAAGAAAATAAGAAAAAAAAATTTAAACAAGCATTAAAAATAAAATAAATTAATTTAACATTACATGGGTAAATAATCATCACAACTCTCCCTAATGAACTTATGTAAATGGTACTTATTATAAAATGGAATTGCCCAAATATTAATAAAAGAATCTCTGACGTAAATTTTATATTAGTTTTGGCAGAAGAAAATCATTTATCGTATGTACCCAAATACTATTTATGTATTTCACTTTTTTTTTTTAAATTTCCTCTTAATTAAAATATGTATTATTTATTTCAAATTTCAATAAAAATTGTTTAATAAACAAATGTCCACTCTTTTGAAAAATATTTTGTGGCCCTGAAAAGGGCCTTTTATAATTACAAAAGGAAAGGAATTCATCGGCGTTAAGTACAATTTAGAAAAATTTACTTGGAGCTGGTGTATTTGGTTACAGCTTTTGTACCTTCACTGACAGCGTGTTTGGCCAATTCACCGGGCAAAAGTAGACGAACAGCAGTTTGAATTTCACGACTGGTTATGGTGGAACGTTTATTGTATTGAGCCAAACGAGATGCTTCAGCGGCAATACGTTCAAAGATATCATTAACAAAACTGTTCATGATACTCATAGCCTTTGAGGAAATGCCAGTATCAGGATGTACTTGCTTCAATACTTTGTAAATGTAGATGGCATAACTTTCCTTACGCTTGCGTTTTCTAGTCTTATCACCCTTGCTGATATTCTTCTGGGCTTTGCCGGCCTTTTTTGTTGCTTTACCACTGGCTTTAGGAGGCATATTTTAACTTTTTAGATGTTTTCACTTCACAAACACTTTTAACACTGTTTACAAATTATAAATTTCAACGTCAATTGTGCGCCTTATATACATTTTTTCTCACCACTCAGATATCTGTCTACCTACTTTGTTATGTTTTACACAATCAACCCCTGTGTGCGCAGTTGCCATACCAAAAAAGTATAAATACTCAGTCCAATGGCGAAAATCTCAAACAGTTGTGTGTATTCAGTGCTCAAGTGAAGTGTTTAAGTGAAATATAATAATAAAAAAATAAATATGTCTGGTCGTGGTAAAGGCGGTAAAGTTAAGAGCAAGGCAAAGTCTCGTTCAAATCGTGCTAGTCTTGGGCTTAATCGTTCGTTTAAGTGACCGGTCATTATCGTTCAATTCGAATCAGTGAACGAGCTCGTTCTTTTCGTTCAATCGTTCGTTTCAGGTCACTTTGTCTTTTGGGTCAGTTTGTCTTTTGAATCATTTGTCGCTTTCGTTCAGTCGTTCACTTGTCTTGTCCTCTTTACTAAACAATCGATTGAATGTGTTAAAAGAAACAACATGTGAGATTACACTCGAAACATTATGTAAGTAAATTCAAAAGAATAGGCATTAAGTTTAGAAAACTGAAAATGTAATTAGAAAACGGATAATGTTAAATAAAGGAATTGTAAGGTAATTTTTTACTGTTAATTTTATAACGGAGATATTAATTAAAAATTAATTAACTTTTCTCTTTATTTACAATTAAAAAAAAGTACACACTAGGTACAAAAAATATATTCAAAGGCTTTTCAGTTAATTTGAACTTAATTTAAATTACGTACTAAGACAGCTAAAGCAGTGTTTTTATCTGTCATTATGACCTACCAAATGAGCCAAATATTTTTTCCTTTCTATTTTCTTTTATTTATGTACATATGTACACATTTACTTCAGTTTTATTTTATGCATAAAAAATAACTGAACATATTAACAGAAATAAAAATCATTAAGGGTTTTCATGATATCACTAAAAGTCTCGCAAACTGTGCATTTTTACGCGCTCTCAAATGAACTGCCAAAAATTGTATGAGAATTCGTTTACACAAACTTCGTAAATTTGCTCAACAATTTTGACTCGTAAACTGGCGCTGTTTGTTTAATATTTACCGCCGTTTTCAATGAAAAATGTGTTAAGTGTTAATAAACAATAAAATCTTGCAGTAATTTAAGCAAATTAGTCGTTATGCTTTATTTATGCTTGTTTAAAAAACAAATTTCACTTTTTATTCACAAATTTTAGCTTTTAATTTTATAGTTGTTTTCTTTTAATTGATTTTTGTATCGATTTTTGTATTTAAAATGACACCAAAATTAACAAGGGTCTTCATGAAACGAGTCTTGCAAGTTTGCCTCATCATGAAAACCCTTATTAATTTTTGTAATATGCAGAAACAGTTTAATTAATAAAATAAAAAAATTTCATTAATTACGGAAAACAATTTTAATAAATCTCATTAAGTTACTGTAAAACTTTTTTGAGTGTAACCAAGAATAGAAAACAATAAGCACAAACCAAATACGCATTTTTTTCGTTCATTTGATTAAAAAGAAACAACAACACTATAAGTGTGTATGCTATACGTTTTTCTTTTAACACATTGCCAGTGGCGACTTGCCACACTGTTTTAAAAAATTCATAGTACAATCTGGGCTGCCATACGTAGTAATTTCTCGCCAAACGTGGCGATTTTAAAACTTGTTTATTTATTATATGCTTAGGTAATTCCATTTTAATAGAAAGAACAAAAAATTGTTGCGAGGGCTTATTCAAAGTAAGAGCCCAATTCTTTAAAAATTAATTTAAACAAAAATAATGAGAGAAAAAAATTTCAAATTTATGTGGTATTTTAAGAACAAAATACTTTTAATAACAAAAAAATAATAGCAATTGCACAATTTAAATATCAAAATAATATTACAAAAATGAACAAATAGCAATAGTGATTATTATTATTCATGCGTTATATGTATTATATTCTCAAAATATGTGATAATATAAATTTTATTTTTTGTTTTTATTTTATAAAAACTAAAAAACCTTTTTAAAAAACACGCTTTTATTAAATGCGCTAAAAAGAAAAGAGCAATAAGCTTTAACTATCAACTTATAACATCATTAATAAATTTATATGATATAAAAGCTTGTCGCTTGTCTTTACACAATTTATTTGATTTAAAAGCTAGTCGCGAGATTTAAGTACTAGTATTTACATGGTTTGAAAAGTTTAATAGTTTAAATCAATCACATCAAGTTATATGTATAATTTACTTGTTTGTCTACACAAGTAAATCTCGTATATCATATAAATTATGTAATCCGTTATAAGTTGATAGTAGTTTTATACTTTTCATTTATATTTTTCTTTGAAGCGCATTTCAATAAAAGCTTGTTTTTTAAAAAGGTTATTTACTTTTAGCTTATATTAAAACTAGCATTCGTATTCTCATGAGTCCTTTCATTTGATACCCATCTTGAAGGCAAGCATTAAAAACTTAGTCCGCCATATATGATTTAGAGTAACGTCACTTTCTTTTTCGACTTATTCTCAGCAAGCCCTCCCATTTGATACTCATATTGTAGGAATGCATTAAAAATAAGTCTGCCATCTTGGGTGTCTTATAATGTTAGATTTAGAATAACGTAACACAGTTAACCATGCATCGTCATCTTAACTAAACGTGTTTAAAAATGACAGCTCAATCGGTTCGAGGTATCTGCTTCAAAATTGAGTTGCAAGATTTCACCGAACAAACATACATTGCTAATTTTTTTTATATTTTAAGAGTCTTATTCATAAACGAATGTAATGTATACATTAAAAGTTTTTTTCCATACTAATTTCGTGCTGTAAAACTTTACTAAGCTTTTATAAATAAAGGGACTTATTTAAAAAATTAAAAGAAATAAATATTTATAAAATTTTCTGCTCAAATGAAAAAAATTAGCATTTGGCGGGTTTTGTATTAAGAACAACTGGCAACGCTCATGTAAATGGTAGAAAAATTGTGAAAAGCAGCCAGGGTTTTCAGATTTATTTTGATGTTTTTTGCCAAATTCAATGTCAAAAATCGCCAAGGCTTATTTTGCGTTTTTGACAACATAAAATTTATTTTAGAACTTTCTCCAATGTTTTCTATAAATCCTAAAAAAATATATTTCTTCTGAATCGCTAAAATTTTCCAAAAATGGGACAAAGTCGCCTTGATATATGTATATTTTTTTGAATAAAAGTAAAATTATTGGTGAACACACAAAAGATACAATAGTTTATAATAATCTAATTAAAGCAGCAAAACGTTTTTTTGTGTTTAGTATTAAATAAATATTGGATATATGTATATCTAACACGCTATACACTTCACCGGCAAGGCAATTCTTACTGTTTTTTTTTTTTTAACAATGTATATTCAAAATATCGTGCGAAGGTACAAAAAGTGCTATTTACATTCATATAATTTATAACTCGTAACAATAAAGGCGAGTTTTAGTAGAGTAAATTATTAAAAAGAACTATTTCAACACAGGCATTAGCAGTTGGAATTAAATGCATATAAAGACCGTCAAAGCAAGTTCTTTAAAATGGTAAGTACCTGACGTATCCTTATAGCTATAAGCTTTATGCAAAACCTGATATATATTAGATGGAATACCATCATTGATATAATCTTTCTAAATAACAAACGGTAAATTTGTCCAACAGTCTCAAAACAAGTTTATAGAAAATCAATAGCCAACAAAATCGCCATATATTTTATAAGCCGCCAAAAAGTCGCCATATCGCCAAATCGAAAATTAGGTCGCCAAGAAACTTGACAACCCTGATTGTATTATGAAAATGTGTAAAGCAATGTGGCAATGAGTAAAAGAAATAAGTATATTATAATTGCATAACTTATACAACACAAAAGTATTGTTGTTTCTTTTCAACCAGTTGTCCGGCAAGCAAGTGACCGACTGATTCAAAAGACCCAAGTGAACGATTGAACGAAATCGAACGATGAAACTGAACGGCCGTTCATCGTTCGTCTGACTGATCCGTTCAATTGAACGAGGTCGTTCACGACCGACACAACTCTAATTATTTGTGTTCTAACAGTGTTTCAGTGTGTGTTTTAAATAATAAAATTGACTAAGTGAAAATGGCTCGTACTAAGCAAACTGCCCGTAAATCGACTGGTGGCAAAGCACCACGCAAACAATTGGCTACTAAGGCTGCACGTAAAAGTGCCCCAGCCACCGGTGGTGTTAAGAAACCTCATCGTTTTCGTCCCGGTACTGTAGCTTTGCGTGAAATTCGCCGTTATCAGAAGAGTACTGAATTGTTAATTCGTAAATTGCCATTCCAACGTTTGGTTCGTGAAATCGCTCAAGATTTCAAGACAGATTTGCGTTTCCAGAGTTCGGCTGTTATGGCTCTTCAAGAAGCCAGTGAAGCTTATTTGGTTGGTCTATTCGAAGATACAAATTTGTGTGCCATTCATGCTAAACGTGTAACCATTATGCCCAAAGATATCCAATTGGCCAGACGTATTCGTGGAGAACGTGCTTAAACTGATGTGACAAAATATAAAAACTATCTATAACAAATCGGTCCTTTTCAGGACCACAAAATGTTTTTCAAAAAGAGAATTATATTATTATTTCAAACAAAATTTTCATTTCATAAAAATGCGCGCTACAACATTAACAAACTTACTTAACTTGCAATAAAGATAATTTTTTTTCTTTTAGAGAAGAAACGCACTAAATTTGAGAAGGTACATATTAAAATTGTATATTTTATTAAAATATTATAAAAAAAAATTCATGGAGATATTTTAGCAATTGTTTTTATATTCAATTTAACTTATTTTTAAATTTTACAAATTATTCAAAGTACAGGATATTTTTCCAAGGGGCTATTCTTTAAAAACAAACGCCTTTTACTTATGACATTAGTCATTAAATCAATCTGGGGTTTTTCTGAATTACTATTTAGAAAACAAACGTTCGAATTAAAGTAAGATTTCATTTTTTGTGTTTCTACAATATTATCGAGAATTTTCAAAAGCCCACATTCAATGTTTGGTACGAAATTTTAAACAAAAGAAAATAAGAAAAAAAAATTTAAACAAGCATTAAAAATAAAATAAATTAATTTAACATTACATGGGTAAATAATCATCACAACTCTCCCTAATGAACTTATGTAAATGGTACTTATTATAAAATGGAATTGCCCAAATATTAATAAAAGAATCTCTGACGTAAATTTTATATTAGTTTTGGCAGAAGAAAATCATTTATCGTATGTACCCAAATACTATTTATGTATTTCACTTTTTTTTTTTAAATTTCCTCTTAATTAAAATATGTATTATTTATTTCAAATTTCAATAAAAATTGTTTAATAAACAAATGTCCACTCTTTTGAAAAATATTTTGTGGCCCTGAAAAGGGCCTTTTATAATTACAAAAGGAAAGGAATTCATCGGCGTTAAGTACAATTTAGAAAAATTTACTTGGAGCTGGTGTATTTGGTTACAGCTTTTGTACCTTCACTGACAGCGTGTTTGGCCAATTCACCGGGCAAAAGTAGACGAACAGCAGTTTGAATTTCACGACTGGTTATGGTGGAACGTTTATTGTATTGAGCCAAACGAGATGCTTCAGCGGCAATACGTTCAAAGATATCATTAACAAAACTGTTCATGATACTCATAGCCTTTGAGGAAATGCCAGTATCAGGATGTACTTGCTTCAATACTTTGTAAATGTAGATGGCATAACTTTCCTTACGCTTGCGTTTTCTAGTCTTATCACCCTTGCTGATATTCTTCTGGGCTTTGCCGGCCTTTTTTGTTGCTTTACCACTGGCTTTAGGAGGCATATTTTAACTTTTTAGATGTTTTCACTTCACAAACACTTTTAACACTGTTTACAAATTATAAATTTCAACGTCAATTGTGCGCCTTATATACATTTTTTCTCACCACTCAGATATCTGTCTACCTACTTTGTTATGTTTTACACAATCAACCCCTGTGTGCGCAGTTGCCATACCAAAAAAGTATAAATACTCAGTCCAATGGCGAAAATCTCAAACAGTTGTGTGTATTCAGTGCTCAAGTGAAGTGTTTAAGTGAAATATAATAATAAAAAAATAAATATGTCTGGTCGTGGTAAAGGCGGTAAAGTTAAGAGCAAGGCAAAGTCTCGTTCAAATCGTGCTGGTTTGCAATTTCCCGTTGGCCGTATTCATCGTTTATTGCGTAAAGGCAATTATGCTGAACGTGTTGGTGCCGGTGCTCCAGTATATTTAGCTGCCGTTATGGAATATTTGGCCGCTGAAGTTCTCGAATTGGCTGGTAATGCAGCTCGTGACAACAAAAAGACCAGAATTAAGTGGGGAACAGAATAGTCGCTGTAGTACAACGTTACGAATAGCGCTGCAAGTTGTGAAAAGTTAAAAACGGCAGTTTGAAAGTAGTGTCAAGAGAATACGTAGTGTTGTTGTCGTTGCAGTTGAAGTTGAAGCGCAAAGTTCGAAATTTTGAACTTTGTTGCGCTACAGAGCATTCGTCAGCTTCAGCTTCTACTACAACTACTTTATTCTGTTCCAGGCCTTATTCCTCGTCATTTGCAATTGGCCATCCGTAATGATGAAGAATTGAACAAGCTGTTGTCTGGTGTCACCATTGCTCAAGGTGGTGTTTTGCCAAACATTCAAGCTGTACTTTTGCCCAAGAAAACAGAAAAGAAGGCTTAAGTTTTTACTCGAAAATAGAAGAAAAAAAGAAAACAATATTGTATGACCATCGCATATCATTTGAAAAACAACCAACCGTCCTTTTCAGGGCGACAAATTCGTTTTTAAAAGAGAACAAATATTTTTTCAAACCTAAATTCATATTTTATTTGTTGCACAATTTTGAATTTTTACAAAAAAACAAATGTTTTACATATTAACATGCATTTTCAGTAGAAGCAAAACTATTTTTAATTTTACTTTAAATGCATATTAGAAAAAATTGTTAAGTCAATCGTTTTATTACCAAAAAGTAGACAGCACGAAATTTGCACAGCGGTTAGATATTGAATATTAAGCGTCGATTTCTTTTCAAAAAGAAAAAAAAAAGACAAATTAAATTTTTAAAATTTCAAGTGCGATATGAAAATCCAGCTATTCCTTTTAAAACAATTTTTTTTTTTAATTACTACCTACATACATATTAAAAAGAAATCCATATAAAAAGAAAATATGACTATAGAAAACTAATATTTTATATGTAGCTATTGCTGAAACTAAACATTTTCCATAAAAAATACCTATAAAACTTAAAAGTATTCTCTTTTTTACATAAATATTGTTGGAATGTATTAAAAACACAGTAGCCTTATCACTCTTCCTTTGAGACAGACAATAAAAATAACAAGGAAACGATCTTGTTGTTATTGCTTTTTTCTACGAAGCAAGACTTTGCTTCGTGTGTACCTATGTATGTAGGTATGTCGACTAAGGAATTGGTATACACATTTTGTTTTTGCATTATTTGCCATGTTGTCAGATTTCTTTTTTTCCCAACGCTTTATTGTGTGTTTGCTTTTCTTTGTGATTGTAGTTGGATTTAATTTTTTTTTAATTAGTTATTTTAGCAAATTGGAAATACATACATACATATGTACATTTGTTGGTACCTATTGGACATTTTACGTACACATGTTTTATTTAAAAATTTCAATATTTATGTTTGAAAACGTTAAAGAATTTATTTATTATATAGAAATTTTACAATTTGGTTCAATATTTTAATAAAAAAAAAATATATGTATGTACCTACTTATATGTTTATGAAATTTTAAAATTTAAAATAAAGAAAAAGTTTTTACACACATTATGTACATACATACATATGTATGTATGTATTTCAATATGTCTCCCTTATTTTATGTTTTTATTAAACGTTTTCTTCATATGCTTGTATGTAACTACATATGTACATATGCATGTATGTATGTATAGCTATGCACATAAATTTAATTTTCTTAACAGCTGCTTTAAATTTCTTATCAATTTTCACTTAAAAAAAAGACATTCGTTTTATCACTAATCATCCCTTTTACACATACCAAATCCGTTAATTTCGTTTAGCCATTTAAACATTGGTAAAGTTATTGTTGTTGTTATACATACATACGTTCATATGCCGAAGACTCAAAATATGTACAGTCTGTCCGCCTTATACCTATTTGTTTTTATATTTTAAGAAACTTATAATGTGAAGTTTATTTCTATATTTAATGTAAATTAGGAAGAAGAAAAAAATTCAATAGAAGTAAGAAAATGTTTATGTAATTTATTTATAATATTTAATACATTAACATTCAAGAAAAAGTCTGAAACTATTTTTATTAACAAAAATATATGTACATATGTATGTATGTACCTATAATTTCTTTTCCTAAAACAAGTTTTGAACAAATGTATATTTATTCGTTTAAGCAAATTTTGTGGTTAATTTAATAACAAAATGTATTTAATAATACATACCTATGTACATTTAAATCACTTTAAACGAAAAAAAGCTAAAGAAAATTATAAATTCATCAAAAAAAATTATACTATACGAATAAATAAGAAAAATCGACAAAAAAACTTCTTCACAAAGGATTTTCATACAAGAAGTGCTTGAAGAAAAAAAAAATCATATACAAAATTAAGCCTCACTAATAAAATAGTGTGATTTAAAAATAATTTAATTCGAAATAAAGCCGAAAATTATAAATTAACAACAAAAATATATGTATATGGTGTAAAAATTATGTAATTTACGTATGACAGAAAATCTATTAACGAAGTTCGTAAATACAAAAAAAAGACAATTTAAAAATTTGCTAAGGCAACCAAAAAAGAAAATACAATTTTAAATATTCAAAAAATTCGCTTAACAAATATCTGGTACAAAAAATTTATATCCAAAAATGCACCACCTCTTTTTTAAATAACAAATAGCTCTGGTACCAAAAATGCACTACTATCTTTTTTTAAACAACAAATAGCTGTGGTACCAAACATTTTTATCCAAAAATGCACTACTATCTTCTCTTTTTTTTAAATAACAAATAGCTCTGGTTCCAAACATTTTTATTCAAAAATGCCCTACTATTTTCTTTTTGTTTTTAATAACAAATAGCTCCGACACCATAAATTTTTATTCAAAAATGCCCTACTATTTTCTTTTTGTTTTTTAATAACAAACAGCTCTGACACCATAAATTTTTATTCAAAAATGCCCTACTATTTTTTTTTTTTTTTAAATAACAAATAGCTCTGACACCATCAATTTTTATTCAAAAATGCCCTACTATTTTCTTTTTGTTTTTTTTTTTTTTAATAACAAATAGCTCTGACACCATCAATTTTTATTCAAAAATGCCCTACTATTTTTTTTTTGTTTTTTAATAACAAACAGCTCTGACACCATAAATTTTTATTCAAAAAGGCCCTACTATTTTTTTTTTTTTTTAAATAACAAATAGCTCTGACACCATCAATTTTTATTCAAAAATGCCCTACTATTTTCTTTTTGTTTTTTTTTTTTTTTAATAACAAATAGCTCTGACACCATCAATTTTTATTCAAAAATGCCCTACTATTTTTTTTTTGTTTTTTTTTTTTAATAACAAATAGCTCTGACACCATCAATTTTTATTCAAAAATGCACTATCTCTTTTTTAAACCGTTTTTGTGGTCCTGAAAAGGACCGATTTGTTTTTCGTTCAATTGATTGTTGTTGTTGTCTACATCATTATCCGCAAATGAAAATAAATAATTAACCACCGAAACCGTACAATGTACGACCTTGTCTCTTCAAAGCATAAACAACATCCATAGCGGTAACAGTTTTTCTTTTGGCGTGTTCAGTGTAGGTGACGGCATCACGAATAACATTTTCCAAAAATACCTTCAAGACACCACGAGTTTCTTCGTAAATCAGACCAGAAATACGTTTTACACCACCACGACGAGCCAAACGTCTAATAGCTGGTTTAGTAATACCTTGGATATTATCACGCAATACTTTACGATGACGCTTAGCACCACCTTTTCCCAAACCTTTGCCACCTTTACCACGGCCAGTCATTTTAATTCACTTTAATTTTTATTTAACACAAACTTCACAAATGTTCAACAAGAACTAATGATTTTTGTGGCAGCGACAACTCGTATTTATACAAATTTTAACTAAAATTCGAGAGGGAGCAAGAAATATATTACTGTTCGTTTCTTTCTGTGTGCGCTTTTGAAAAAACAACCACCACTGCACAATGAAACATACATACCGCCACTAGTACCATGGCTTGGCAATTTTTCCTATATAAGCCGATCACATTCAGCGCAGCGATATTATTTGTGTTCTAACAGTGTTTCAGTGTGTGTTTTAAATAATAAAATTGACTAAGTGAAAATGGCTCGTACTAAGCAAACTGCCCGTAAATCGACTGGTGGCAAAGCACCACGCAAACAATTGGCTACTAAGGCTGCACGTAAAAGTGCCCCAGCCACCGGTGGTGTTAAGAAACCTCATCGTTTTCGTCCCGGTACTGTAGCTTTGCGTGAAATTCGCCGTTATCAGAAGAGTACTGAATTGTTAATTCGTAAATTGCCATTCCAACGTTTGGTTCGTGAAATCGCTCAAGATTTCAAGACAGATTTGCGTTTCCAGAGTTCGGCTGTTATGGCTCTTCAAGAAGCCAGTGAAGCTTATTTGGTTGGTCTATTCGAAGATACAAATTTGTGTGCCATTCATGCTAAACGTGTAACCATTATGCCCAAAGATATCCAATTGGCCAGACGTATTCGTGGAGAACGTGCTTAAACTGATGTGACAAAATATAAAAACTATCTATAACAAATCGGTCCTTTTCAGGACCACAAAATGTTTTTCAAAAAGAGAATTATATTATTATTTCAAACAAAATTTTCATTTCATAAAAATGCGAGCTACAACATTAACAAACTTACTTAACTTGCAATAAAGATAATTTTTTTTCTTTTAGAGAAGAAACGCACTAAATTTGAGAAGGTACATATTAAAATTGTATATTTTATTAAAATATTATAAAAAAAAATTCATGGAGATATTTTAGCAATTGTTTTTATATTCAATTTAACTTATTTTTAAATTTTACAAATTATTCAAAGTACAGGATATTTTTCCAAGGGGCTATTCTTTAAAAACAAACGCCTTTTACTTATGACATTAGTCATTAAATCAATCTGGGGTTTTTCTGAATTACTATTTAGAAAACAAACGTTCGAATTAAAGTAAGATTTCATTTTTTGTGTTTCTACAATATTATCGAGAATTTTCAAAAGCCCACATTCAATGTTTGGTACGAAATTTTAAACAAAAGAAAATAAGAAAAAAAAATTTAAACAAGCATTAAAAATAAAATAAATTAATTTAACATTACATGGGTAAATAATCATCACAACTCTCCCTAATGAACTTATGTAAATGGTACTTATTATAAAATGGAATTGCCCAAATATTAATAAAAGAATCTCTGACGTAAATTTTATATTAGTTTTGGCAGAAGAAAATCATTTATCGTATGTACCCAAATACTATTTATGTATTTCACTTTTTTTTTTTAAATTTCCTCTTAATTAAAATATGTATTATTTATTTCAAATTTCAATAAAAATTGTTTAATAAACAAATGTCCACTCTTTTGAAAAATATTTTGTGGCCCTGAAAAGGGCCTTTTATAATTACAAAAGGAAAGGAATTCATCGGCGTTAAGTACAATTTAGAAAAATTTACTTGGAGCTGGTGTATTTGGTTACAGCTTTTGTACCTTCACTGACAGCGTGTTTGGCCAATTCACCGGGCAAAAGTAGACGAACAGCAGTTTGAATTTCACGACTGGTTATGGTGGAACGTTTATTGTATTGAGCCAAACGAGATGCTTCAGCGGCAATACGTTCAAAGATATCATTAACAAAACTGTTCATGATACTCATAGCCTTTGAGGAAATGCCAGTATCAGGATGTACTTGCTTCAATACTTTGTAAATGTAGATGGCATAACTTTCCTTACGCTTGCGTTTTCTAGTCTTATCACCCTTGCTGTAGAGTTGTGTCGGTCGTGAACGACCTCGTTCAATTGAACGGATCAGTCAGACGAACGATGAACGGCCGTTCAGTTTCATCGTTCGATTTCGTTCAATCGTTCACTTGGGTCTTTTGAATCAGTCGGTCACTTGCTTGCCGGACAACTGGTTGAAAAGAAACAACAATACTTTTGTGTTGTATAAGTTATGCAATTATAATATACTTATTTCTTTTACTCATTGCCACATTGCTTTACACATTTTCATAATACAATCAGGGTTGTCAAGTTTCTTGGCGACCTAATTTTCGATTTGGCGATATGGCGACTTTTTGGCGGCTTATAAAATATATGGCGATTTTGTTGGCTATTGATTTTCTATAAACTTGTTTTGAGACTGTTGGACAAATTTACCGTTTGTTATTTAGAAAGATTATATCAATGATGGTATTCCATCTAATATATATCAGGTTTTGCATAAAGCTTATAGCTATAAGGATACGTCAGGTACTTACCATTTTAAAGAACTTGCTTTGACGGTCTTTATATGCATTTAATTCCAACTGCTAATGCCTGTGTTGAAATAGTTCTTTTTAATAATTTACTCTACTAAAACTCGCCTTCATTGTTACGAGTTATAAATTATATGAATGTAAATAGCACTTTTTGTACCTTCGCACGATATTTTGAATATACATTGTTAAAAAAAAAAAAAACAGTAAGAATTGCCTTGCCGGTGAAGTGTATAGCGTTTTAGATATACATATATCCAATATTTATTTAATACTAAACACAAAAAAACGTTTTGCAGCTTTAATTAGATTATTATAAACTATTGTATCTTTTGTGTGCTTTAATTAGATTATTATAAACTATTGTATCTTTTGTGTGTTCACCAATAATTTTACTTTTATTCAAAAAAATATACATATATCAAGGCGACTTTGTCCCATTTTTGGAAAATTTTAGCGATTCAGAAGAAATATATTTTTTTAGGATTTATAGAAAACATTGGAGAAAGTTCTAAAATAAATTTTATGTTGTCAAAAACGCAAAATAAGCCTTGGCGATTTTTGACATTGAATTTGGCAAAAAACATCAAAATAAATCTGAAAACCCTGGCTGCTTTTCACAATTTTTCTACAATTTACATGAGCGTTGCCAGTTGTTCTTAATACAAAACCCGCCAAATGCTAATTTTTTTCATTTGAGCAGAAAATTTTATAAATATTTATTTCTTTTAATTTTTTAAATATGTCCCCTTATTTATAAAAGCTTAGTAAAGTTTTACAGCACGAAATTAGTATGGAAAAAAATTTTTAATGTATACATTACATTCGTTTATGAATAAGACTCTTAAAATATAAAAAAAATTAGCAATGTATGTTTGTTCGGTGAAATCTTGCAACTCAATTTTGAAGCAGATACCTCGAACCGATTGAGCTGTCATTTTTAAACACGTTTAGTTAAGATGACGATGCATGGTTAACTGTGTTACGTTATTCTAAATCTAACATTATAAGACACCCAAGATGGCAGACTTATTTTTAATGCATTCCTACAATATGAGTATCAAATGGGAGGGCTTGCTGAGAATAAGTCGAAAAAGAAAGTGACGTTACTCTTAATCATATATGGCGGACTAAGTTTTTAATGCTTGCCTTCAAGATGGGTATCAAATGAAAGGACTCATGAGAATACGAATGCTAGTTTTAATATAAACTAAAAGTAAATAACCTTTTTAAAAAACAAGCTTTTATTGAAATGCGCTTCAAAGAAAAATATACAACGGATTACATAATTTATATGATATACGAGATTTACTTGTGTAGACAAACAAGTAAATTATACATATAACTTGATGTGATTGATTTAAACTATTAAACTTTTCAAACCATGTAAATACTAGTACTTAAATCTCGCGACTAGCTTTTAAATCAAATAAATTGTGTAAAGACAAGCGACAAGCTTTTATATCATATAAATTTATTAATGATGTTATAAGTTGATAGTTAAAGTTTATTTCTCTTTTCTTTTTAGCGCATTTAATAAAAGCGTGTTTTTTAAAAAGGTTTTTTAGTTTTTATAAAATAAAAACAAAAAATTAAATTTATATTATCACATATTTTGAGAATATAATACATATAACGCCTGAATAATAATAATCACTATTGCTATTTGATCATTTTTGTAATATTATTTTGATATTTAAATTGTGCAATTGCTATTACTTTTATTATTTTTTTGTTTTTAAAAGTATTTTGTTCTTAAAGAATTGGGCTTTTACTTTGAATAAGCCCTCGCAACAATTTTTTGTTCTTTCTATTAAAATGGAATTACCTAAGCATATAATAAATAAACAAGTTTTAAAATCGCCACGTTTGGCGAGAAATTACTACGTATGGCAGCCCAGATTGTACTATGAATTTTTTAAAACAGTGTGGCAAGTCGCCACTGGCAATGTGTTAAAAGAAAAACGTATAGCATACACACTTATAGTGTTGTTGTTTCTTTTTAATCAAATGAACGAAAAAAATGCGTATTTGGTTTGTGCTTATTGTTTTCTATTCTTGGTTACACTCAAAAAAGTTTTACAGTAACTTAATGAGATTTATTAAAATTGTTTTCCGTAATTAATGAAATTTTTTTATTTTATTAATTAAACTGTTTCTGCATATTGTTCCAAAAACAAACTACAAAAATTAATAAGGGTTTTCATGATGAGGCAAACTTGCAAGACTCGTTTCATGAAGACCCTTGTTAATTTTGGTGTCATTTTAAATACAAAAATCAATACAAAAATCAATTAAAAGAAAACAACTATAAAATTAAAAGCTTAAATTTATGAATAAAAAGTGAAATTTGTTTTTTAAACAAGCATAAATAAAGCATAACGACTAATTTGCTTAAATTACTGCAAGATTTTATTGTTTGTGATATTATTAACACAACACATTTTTCATTGAAAACGGCGGTAAATATTAAACAAACAGCGCCAGTTTACGAGTCAAAATTGTTGAGCAAATTTACGAAGTTTGTGTAAACGAATTCTCATACAATTTTTGGCAGTTCATTTGAGAGCGCGTAAAAATGCACAGTTTGCGAGACTTTTAGTGATATCATGAAAACCCTTAATGATTTTTATTTCTGTTAATATGTTCAGTTATTTTTTATGCATAAAATAAAACTGAAGTACATGTGTACATATGTACATAAATAAAAAAAAATAGAAAGGAAAAAATATTTGGCTCATTTGGTAGGTCATAATGACAGATAAAAACACTGCTTTAGCTGTCTAAGTACGTAATTTAAATTAAGTTCAAATTAACTGAAAAGCCTTTGAATATATTTTTTGTACCTAGTGTGTACTTTTTTTTAATTGTAAATAAGAAGAAAAGTTAATTAATTTTTAATTAATATCTCCGTTATAAAATTAACAGTAAAAAATTACCTTACAATTCCTTTATTTAAAATTATCCGTTTTCTAATTACATTTTCAGTTTTCTAAACTTAATGCCTATTCTTTTGAATTTACTTACATAATGTTTCGAGTTTAATCTCACATATTGTTTCTTTTAACACATTCAATCGATTGTTTAGTAAAGAGGACAAGACAAGTGAACGACTGAACGAAAGCGACATATGATTCAAAAGACAAACTGACCCAAAAGACAAAGTGACCTGAAACGAACGATTGAACGAAAAGAACGAGCTCGTTCACTGTTTCGAATTGAACGATAATGACCGGTCACTTAAACGAACGATTAAGCCCAAGACTACCTTGCTGATATTCTTCTGGGCTTTGCCGGCCTTTTTTGTTGCTTTACCACTGGCTTTAGGAGGCATATTTTAACTTTTTAGATGTTTTCACTTCACAAACACTTTTAACACTGTTTACAAATTATAAATTTCAACGTCAATTGTGCGCCTTATATACATTTTTTCTCACCACTCAGATATCTGTCTACCTACTTTGTTATGTTTTACACAATCAACCCCTGTGTGCGCAGTTGCCATACCAAAAAAGTATAAATACTCAGTCCAATGGCGAAAATCTCAAACAGTTGTGTGTATTCAGTGCTCAAGTGAAGTGTTTAAGTGAAATATAATAATAAAAAAATAAATATGTCTGGTCGTGGTAAAGGCGGTAAAGTTAAGAGCAAGGCAAAGTCTCGTTCAAATCGTGCTGGTTTGCAATTTCCCGTTGGCCGTATTCATCGTTTATTGCGTAAAGGCAATTATGCTGAACGTGTTGGTGCCGGTGCTCCAGTATATTTAGCTGCCGTTATGGAATATTTGGCCGCTGAAGTTCTCGAATTGGCTGGTAATGCAGCTCGTGACAACAAAAAGACCAGAATTATTCCTCGTCATTTGCAATTGGCCATCCGTAATGATGAAGAATTGAACAAGCTGTTGTCTGGTGTCACCATTGCTCAAGGTGGTGTTTTGCCAAACATTCAAGCTGTACTTTTGCCCAAGAAAACAGAAAAGAAGGCTTAAGTTTTTACTCGAAAATAGAAGAAAAAAAGAAAACAATATTGTATGACCATCGCATATCATTTGAAAAACAACCAACCGTCCTTTTCAGGGCGACAAATTCGTTTTTAAAAGAGAACAAATATTTTTTCAAACCTAAATTCATATTTTATTTGTTGCACAATTTTGAATTTTTACAAAAAAACAAATGTTTTACATATTAACATGCATTTTCAGTAGAAGCAAAACTATTTTTAATTTTACTTTAAATGCATATTAGAAAAAATTGTTAAGTCAATCGTTTTATTACCAAAAAGTAGACAGCACGAAATTTGCACAGCGGTTAGATATTGAATATTAAGCGTCGATTTCTTTTCAAAAAGAAAAAAAAAAGACAAATTAAATTTTTAAAATTTCAAGTGCGATATGAAAATCCAGCTATTCCTTTTAAAACAATTTTTTTTTTTAATTACTACCTACATACATATTAAAAAGAAATCCATATAAAAAGAAAATATGACTATAGAAAACTAATATTTTATATGTAGCTATTGCTGAAACTAAACATTTTCCATAAAAAATACCTATAAAACTTAAAAGTATTCTCTTTTTTACATAAATATTGTTGGAATGTATTAAAAACACAGTAGCCTTATCACTCTTCCTTTGAGACAGACAATAAAAATAACAAGGAAACGATCTTGTTGTTATTGCTTTTTTCTACGAAGCAAGACTTTGCTTCGTGTGTACCTATGTATGTAGGTATGTCGACTAAGGAATTGGTATACACATTTTGTTTTTGCATTATTTGCCATGTTGTCAGATTTCTTTTTTTCCCAACGCTTTATTGTGTGTTTGCTTTTCTTTGTGATTGTAGTTGGATTTAATTTTTTTTTAATTAGTTATTTTAGCAAATTGGAAATACATACATACATATGTACATTTGTTGGTACCTATTGGACATTTTACGTACACATGTTTTATTTAAAAATTTCAATATTTATGTTTGAAAACGTTAAAGAATTTATTTATTATATAGAAATTTTACAATTTGGTTCAATATTTTAATAAAAAAAAAATATATGTATGTACCTACTTATATGTTTATGAAATTTTAAAATTTAAAATAAAGAAAAAGTTTTTACACACATTATGTACATACATACATATGTATGTATGTATTTCAATATGTCTCCCTTATTTTATGTTTTTATTAAACGTTTTCTTCATATGCTTGTATGTAACTACATATGTACATATGCATGTATGTATGTATAGCTATGCACATAAATTTAATTTTCTTAACAGCTGCTTTAAATTTCTTATCAATTTTCACTTAAAAAAAAGACATTCGTTTTATCACTAATCATCCCTTTTACACATACCAAATCCGTTAATTTCGTTTAGCCATTTAAACATTGGTAAAGTTATTGTTGTTGTTATACATACATACGTTCATATGCCGAAGACTCAAAATATGTACAGTCTGTCCGCCTTATACCTATTTGTTTTTATATTTTAAGAAACTTATAATGTGAAGTTTATTTCTATATTTAATGTAAATTAGGAAGAAGAAAAAAATTCAATAGAAGTAAGAAAATGTTTATGTAATTTATTTATAATATTTAATACATTAACATTCAAGAAAAAGTCTGAAACTATTTTTATTAACAAAAATATATGTACATATGTATGTATGTACCTATAATTTCTTTTCCTAAAACAAGTTTTGAACAAATGTATATTTATTCGTTTAAGCAAATTTTGTGGTTAATTTAATAACAAAATGTATTTAATAATACATACCTATGTACATTTAAATCACTTTAAACGAAAAAAAGCTAAAGAAAATTATAAATTCATCAAAAAAAATTATACTATACGAATAAATAAGAAAAATCGACAAAAAAACTTCTTCACAAAGGATTTTCATACAAGAAGTGCTTGAAGAAAAAAAAAATCATATACAAAATTAAGCCTCACTAATAAAATAGTGTGATTTAAAAATAATTTAATTCGAAATAAAGCCGAAAATTATAAATTAACAACAAAAATATATGTATATGGTGTAAAAATTATGTAATTTACGTATGACAGAAAATCTATTAACGAAGTTCGTAAATACAAAAAAAAGACAATTTAAAAATTTGCTAAGGCAACCAAAAAAGAAAATACAATTTTAAATATTCAAAAAATTCGCTTAACAAATATCTGGTACAAAAAATTTATATCCAAAAATGCACCACCTCTTTTTTAAATAACAAATAGCTCTGGTACCAAAAATGCACTACTATCTTTTTTTAAACAACAAATAGCTGTGGTACCAAACATTTTTATCCAAAAATGCACTACTATCTTCTCTTTTTTTTAAATAACAAATAGCTCTGGTTCCAAACATTTTTATTCAAAAATGCCCTACTATTTTCTTTTTGTTTTTAATAACAAATAGCTCCGACACCATAAATTTTTATTCAAAAATGCCCTACTATTTTCTTTTTGTTTTTTAATAACAAACAGCTCTGACACCATAAATTTTTATTCAAAAATGCCCTACTATTTTTTTTTTTTTTTAAATAACAAATAGCTCTGACACCATCAATTTTTATTCAAAAATGCCCTACTATTTTCTTTTTGTTTTTTTTTTTTTTAATAACAAATAGCTCTGACACCATCAATTTTTATTCAAAAATGCCCTACTATTTTTTTTTTGTTTTTTAATAACAAACAGCTCTGACACCATAAATTTTTATTCAAAAAGGCCCTACTATTTTTTTTTTTTTTTAAATAACAAATAGCTCTGACACCATCAATTTTTATTCAAAAATGCCCTACTATTTTCTTTTTGTTTTTTTTTTTTTTTAATAACAAATAGCTCTGACACCATCAATTTTTATTCAAAAATGCCCTACTATTTTTTTTTTGTTTTTTTTTTTTAATAACAAATAGCTCTGACACCATCAATTTTTATTCAAAAATGCACTATCTCTTTTTTAAACCGTTTTTGTGGTCCTGAAAAGGACCGATTTGTTTTTCGTTCAATTGATTGTTGTTGTTGTCTACATCATTATCCGCAAATGAAAATAAATAATTAACCACCGAAACCGTACAATGTACGACCTTGTCTCTTCAAAGCATAAACAACATCCATAGCGGTAACAGTTTTTCTTTTGGCGTGTTCAGTGTAGGTGACGGCATCACGAATAACATTTTCCAAAAATACCTTCAAGACACCACGAGTTTCTTCGTAAATCAGACCAGAAATACGTTTTACACCACCACGACGAGCCAAACGTCTAATAGCTGGTTTAGTAATACCTTGGATATTATCACGCAATACTTTACGATGACGCTTAGCACCACCTTTTCCCAAACCTTTGCCACCTTTACCACGGCCAGTCATTTTAATTCACTTTAATTTTTATTTAACACAAACTTCACAAATGTTCAACAAGAACTAATGATTTTTGTGGCAGCGACAACTCGTATTTATACAAATTTTAACTAAAATTCGAGAGGGAGCAAGAAATATATTACTGTTCGTTTCTTTCTGTGTGCGCTTTTGAAAAAACAACCACCACTGCACAATGAAACATACATACCGCCACTAGTACCATGGCTTGGCAATTTTTCCTATATAAGCCGATCACATTCAGCGCAGCGATATTATTTGTGTTCTAACAGTGTTTCAGTGTGTGTTTTAAATAATAAAATTGACTAAGTGAAAATGGCTCGTACTAAGCAAACTGCCCGTAAATCGACTGGTGGCAAAGCACCACGCAAACAATTGGCTACTAAGGCTGCACGTAAAAGTGCCCCAGCCACCGGTGGTGTTAAGAAACCTCATCGTTTTCGTCCCGGTACTGTAGCTTTGCGTGAAATTCGCCGTTATCAGAAGAGTACTGAATTGTTAATTCGTAAATTGCCATTCCAACGTTTGGTTCGTGAAATCGCTCAAGATTTCAAGACAGATTTGCGTTTCCAGAGTTCGGCTGTTATGGCTCTTCAAGAAGCCAGTGAAGCTTATTTGGTTGGTCTATTCGAAGATACAAATTTGTGTGCCATTCATGCTAAACGTGTAACCATTATGCCCAAAGATATCCAATTGGCCAGACGTATTCGTGGAGAACGTGCTTAAACTGATGTGACAAAATATAAAAACTATCTATAACAAATCGGTCCTTTTCAGGACCACAAAATGTTTTTCAAAAAGAGAATTATATTATTATTTCAAACAAAATTTTCATTTCATAAAAATGCGAGCTACAACATTAACAAACTTACTTAACTTGCAATAAAGATAATTTTTTTTCTTTTAGAGAAGAAACGCACTAAATTTGAGAAGGTACATATTAAAATTGTATATTTTATTAAAATATTATAAAAAAAAATTCATGGAGATATTTTAGCAATTGTTTTTATATTCAATTTAACTTATTTTTAAATTTTACAAATTATTCAAAGTACAGGATATTTTTCCAAGGGGCTATTCTTTAAAAACAAACGCCTTTTACTTATGACATTAGTCATTAAATCAATCTGGGGTTTTTCTGAATTACTATTTAGAAAACAAACGTTCGAATTAAAGTAAGATTTCATTTTTTGTGTTTCTACAATATTATCGAGAATTTTCAAAAGCCCACATTCAATGTTTGGTACGAAATTTTAAACAAAAGAAAATAAGAAAAAAAAATTTAAACAAGCATTAAAAATAAAATAAATTAATTTAACATTACATGGGTAAATAATCATCTCAACTCTCCCTAATGAACTTATGTAAATGGTACTTATTATAAAATGGAATTGCCCAAATATTAATAAAAGAATCTCTGACGTAAATTTTATATTAGTTTTGGCAGAAGAAAATCATTTATCGTATGTACCCAAATACTATTTATGTATTTCACTTTTTTTTTTTAAATTTCCTCTTAATTAAAATATGTATTATTTATTTCAAATTTCAATAAAAATTGTTTAATAAACAAATGTCCACTCTTTTGAAAAATATTTTGTGGCCCTGAAAAGGGCCTTTTATAATTACAAAAGGAAAGGAATTCATCGGCGTTAAGTACAATTTAGAAAAATTTACTTGGAGCTGGTGTATTTGGTTACAGCTTTTGTACCTTCACTGACAGCGTGTTTGGCCAATTCACCGGGCAAAAGTAGACGAACAGCAGTTTGAATTTCACGACTGGTTATGGTGGAACGTTTATTGTATTGAGCCAAACGAGATGCTTCAGCGGCAATACGTTCAAAGATATCATTAACAAAACTGTTCATGATACTCATAGCCTTTGAGGAAATGCCAGTATCAGGATGTACTTGCTTCAATACTTTGTAAATGTAGATGGCATAACTTTCCTTACGCTTGCGTTTTCTAGTCTTATCACCCTTGCTGATATTCTTCTGGGCTTTGCCGGCCTTTTTTGTTGCTTTACCACTGGCTTTAGGAGGCATATTTTAACTTTTTAGATGTTTTCACTTCACAAACACTTTTAACACTGTTTACAAATTATAAATTTCAACGTCAATTGTGCGCCTTATATACATTTTTTCTCACCACTCAGATATCTGTCTACCTACTTTGTTATGTTTTACACAATCAACCCCTGTGTGCGCAGTTGCCATACCAAAAAAGTATAAATACTCAGTCCAATGGCGAAAATCTCAAACAGTTGTGTGTATTCAGTGCTCAAGTGAAGTGTTTAAGTGAAATATAATAATAAAAAAATAAATATGTCTGGTCGTGGTAAAGGCGGTAAAGTTAAGAGCAAGGCAAAGTCTCGTTCAAATCGTGCTGGTTTGCAATTTCCCGTTGGCCGTATTCATCGTTTATTGCGTAAAGGCAATTATGCTGAACGTGTTGGTGCCGGTGCTCCAGTATATTTAGCTGCCGTTATGGAATATTTGGCCGCTGAAGTTCTCGAATTGGCTGGTAATGCAGCTCGTGACAACAAAAAGACCAGAATTATTCCTCGTCATTTGCAATTGGCCATCCGTAATGATGAAGAATTGAACAAGCTGTTGTCTGGTGTCACCATTGCTCAAGGTGGTGTTTTGCCAAACATTCAAGCTGTACTTTTGCCCAAGAAAACAGAAAAGAAGGCTTAAGTTTTTACTCGAAAATAGAAGAAAAAAAGAAAACAATATTGTATGACCATCGCATATCATTTGAAAAACAACCAACCGTCCTTTTCAGGGCGACAAATTCGTTTTTAAAAGAGAACAAATATTTTTTCAAACCTAAATTCATATTTTATTTGTTGCACAATTTTGAATTTTTACAAAAAAACAAATGTTTTACATATTAACATGCATTTTCAGTAGAAGCAAAACTATTTTTAATTTTACTTTAAATGCATATTAGAAAAAATTGTTAAGTCAATCGTTTTATTACCAAAAAGTAGACAGCACGAAATTTGCACAGCGGTTAGATATTGAATATTAAGCGTCGATTTCTTTTCAAAAAGAAAAAAAAAAGACAAATTAAATTTTTAAAATTTCAAGTGCGATATGAAAATCCAGCTATTCCTTTTAAAACAATTTTTTTTTTTAATTACTACCTACATACATATTAAAAAGAAATCCATATAAAAAGAAAATATGACTATAGAAAACTAATATTTTATATGTAGCTATTGCTGAAACTAAACATTTTCCATAAAAAATACCTATAAAACTTAAAAGTATTCTCTTTTTTACATAAATATTGTTGGAATGTATTAAAAACACAGTAGCCTTATCACTCTTCCTTTGAGACAGACAATAAAAATAACAAGGAAACGATCTTGTTGTTATTGCTTTTTTCTACGAAGCAAGACTTTGCTTCGTGTGTACCTATGTATGTAGGTATGTCGACTAAGGAATTGGTATACACATTTTGTTTTTGCATTATTTGCCATGTTGTCAGATTTCTTTTTTTCCCAACGCTTTATTGTGTGTTTGCTTTTCTTTGTGATTGTAGTTGGATTTAATTTTTTTTTAATTAGTTATTTTAGCAAATTGGAAATACATACATACATATGTACATTTGTTGGTACCTATTGGACATTTTACGTACACATGTTTTATTTAAAAATTTCAATATTTATGCTTGAAAACGTTAAAGAATTTATTTATTATATAGAAATTTTACAATTTGGTTCAATATTTTAATAAAAAAAAAATATATGTATGTACCTACTTATATGTTTATGAAATTTTAAAATTTAAAATAAAGAAAAAGTTTTTACACACATTATGTACATACATACATATGTATGTATGTATTTCAATATGTCTCCCTTATTTTATGTTTTTATTAAACGTTTTCTTCATATGCTTGTATGTAACTACATATGTACATATGCATGTATGTATGTATAGCTATGCACATAAATTTAATTTTCTTAACAGCTGCTTTAAATTTCTTATCAATTTTCACTTAAAAAAAAGACATTCGTTTTATCACTAATCATCCCTTTTACACATACCAAATCCGTTAATTTCGTTTAGCCATTTAAACATTGGTAAAGTTATTGTTGTTGTTATACATACATACGTTCATATGCCGAAGACTCAAAATATGTACAGTCTGTCCGCCTTATACCTATTTGTTTTTATATTTTAAGAAACTTATAATGTGAAGTTTATTTCTATATTTAATGTAAATTAGGAAGAAGAAAAAAATTCAATAGAAGTAAGAAAATGTTTATGTAATTTATTTATAATATTTAATACATTAACATTCAAGAAAAAGTCTGAAACTATTTTTATTAACAAAAATATATGTACATATGTATGTATGTACCTATAATTTCTTTTCCTAAAACAAGTTTTGAACAAATGTATATTTATTCGTTTAAGCAAATTTTGTGGTTAATTTAATAACAAAATGTATTTAATAATACATACCTATGTACATTTAAATCACTTTAAACGAAAAAAAGCTAAAGAAAATTATAAATTCATCAAAAAAAATTATACTATACGAATAAATAAGAAAAATCGACAAAAAAACTTCTTCACAAAGGATTTTCATACAAGAAGTGCTTGAAGAAAAAAAAAATCATATACAAAATTAAGCCTCACTAATAAAATAGTGTGATTTAAAAATAATTTAATTCGAAATAAAGCCGAAAATTATAAATTAACAACAAAAATATATGTATATGGTGTAAAAATTATGTAATTTACGTATGACAGAAAATCTATTAACGAAGTTCGTAAATACAAAAAAAAGACAATTTAAAAATTTGCTAAGGCAACCAAAAAAGAAAATACAATTTTAAATATTCAAAAAATTCGCTTAACAAATATCTGGTACAAAAAATTTATATCCAAAAATGCACCACCTCTTTTTTAAATAACAAATAGCTCTGGTACCAAAAATGCACTACTATCTTTTTTTAAACAACAAATAGCTGTGGTACCAAACATTTTTATCCAAAAATGCACTACTATCTTCTCTTTTTTTTAAATAACAAATAGCTCTGGTTCCAAACATTTTTATTCAAAAATGCCCTACTATTTTCTTTTTGTTTTTAATAACAAATAGCTCTGACACCATCAATTTTTATTCAAAAATGCCCTACTATTTTCTTTTTGTTTTTTAATAACAAACAGCTCTGACACCATAAATTTTTATTCAAAAATGCCCTACTATTTTTTTTTTTTTTTAAATAACAAATAGCTCTGACACCATCAATTTTTATTCAAAAATGCCCTACTATTTTTTTTTTGTTTTTTTTTTTTTAATAACAAATAGCTCTGACACCATCAATTTTTATTCAAAAATGCCCTACTATTTTTTTTTTGTTTTTTTTTTTTTAATAACAAATAGCTCTGACACCATCAATTTTTATTCAAAAATGCCCTACTATTTTTTTTCGTTTTTTTTTTTTTAATAACAAATAGCTCTGACACCATCAATTTTTATTCAAAAATGCCCTACTATTTTTTTTTTGTTTTTTTTTTTTTAATAACAAATAGCTCTGACACCATCAATTTTTATTCAAAAATGCACTATCTCTTTTTTAAACCGTTTTTGTGGTCCTGAAAAGGACCGATTTGTTTTTCGTTCAATTGATTGTTGTTGTTGTCTACATCATTATCCGCAAATGAAAATAAATAATTAACCACCGAAACCGTACAATGTACGACCTTGTCTCTTCAAAGCATAAACAACATCCATAGCGGTAACAGTTTTTCTTTTGGCGTGTTCAGTGTAGGTGACGGCATCACGAATAACATTTTCCAAAAATACCTTCAAGACACCACGAGTTTCTTCGTAAATCAGACCAGAAATACGTTTTACACCACCACGACGAGCCAAACGTCTAATAGCTGGTTTAGTAATACCTTGGATATTATCACGCAATACTTTACGATGACGCTTAGCACCACCTTTTCCCAAACCTTTGCCACCTTTACCACGGCCAGTCATTTTAATTCACTTTAATTTTTATTTAACACAAACTTCACAAATGTTCAACAAGAACTAATGATTTTTGTGGCAGCGACAACTCGTATTTATACAAATTTTAACTAAAATTCGAGAGGGAGCAAGAAATATATTACTGTTCGTTTCTTTCTGTGTGCGCTTTTGAAAAAACAACCACCACTGCACAATGAAACATACATACCGCCACTAGTACCATGGCTTGGCAATTTTTCCTATATAAGCCGATCACATTCAGCGCAGCGATATTATTTGTGTTCTAACAGTGTTTCAGTGTGTGTTTTAAATAATAAAATTGACTAAGTGAAAATGGCTCGTACTAAGCAAACTGCCCGTAAATCGACTGGTGGCAAAGCACCACGCAAACAATTGGCTACTAAGGCTGCACGTAAAAGTGCCCCAGCCACCGGTGGTGTTAAGAAACCTCATCGTTTTCGTCCCGGTACTGTAGCTTTGCGTGAAATTCGCCGTTATCAGAAGAGTACTGAATTGTTAATTCGTAAATTGCCATTCCAACGTTTGGTTCGTGAAATCGCTCAAGATTTCAAGACAGATTTGCGTTTCCAGAGTTCGGCTGTTATGGCTCTTCAAGAAGCCAGTGAAGCTTATTTGGTTGGTCTATTCGAAGATACAAATTTGTGTGCCATTCATGCTAAACGTGTAACCATTATGCCCAAAGATATCCAATTGGCCAGACGTATTCGTGGAGAACGTGCTTAAACTGATGTGACAAAATATAAAAACTATCTATAACAAATCGGTCCTTTTCAGGACCACAAAATGTTTTTCAAAAAGAGAATTATATTATTATTTCAAACAAAATTTTCATTTCATAAAAATGCGAGCTACAACATTAACAAACTTACTTAACTTGCAATAAAGATAATTTTTTTTCTTTTAGAGAAGAAACGCACTAAATTTGAGAAGGTACATATTAAAATTGTATATTTTATTAAAATATTATAAAAAAAAATTCATGGAGATATTTTAGGAATTGTTTTTATATTCAATTTAACTTATTTTTAAATTTTACAAATTATTCAAAGTACAGGATATTTTTCCAAGGGGCTATTCTTTAAAAACAAACGCCTTTTACTTATGACATTAGTCATTAAATCAATCTGGGGTTTTTCTGAATTACTATTTATATTTGAGTTTAATTTAAAAACGCTTTGGGATTAACGCTTGAAAATTTTATGCTGAGCAGAAAAAAGCGTGTGGGGGTAGCGGGTACACAAAAAATGTAAAACGCTTACTAGTTAGCCAAGGGGTTTCAAGCGTTTTTTAGATAAAAAGCTTAACAACATACGGTGAGCGAGTACTTTGGACAAAAAATTTTTAGCCTTAAAAAAACCCCGCTTTAAAACCTAAAAGATTAAGCTAAACCGATTTCAAACGCTTAAGTAGTTCTGGAGTTATAGCGTTTTTGCTAAAAGCTTTCCTCGAAATTCACCTACTACTTGATTCTGTTCTCCGGTTACCTCAAAATAACTAGTGAAAATTACAAAAGTAATTATTTGCGTTAAATTTAAAAACGCTTTGAGATTAACGCTTGAACATTTTATGCTGAGCAGAAAAAAGCGTGTAGGGGGTAGCGGGTAAAAAAAATGTAAAACTCTTACTAATTAGCCATGTTTTTCAAGCGTTTTTTTAGATAAAAAGCTTAACAACATACGGCGAACGAGGACTTTGGACAAAATTTAATAGGCTGGACAATACGCTGCTTCAAAATCTACAAGATTAAGCTAAACCGATTTCAAACGCTTAAGTAGTTCTGGAGTTATAGCGTTTTTGCTAAAAGCTTTCCTCGAAATTCACCTACTACTTGATTCTGTTCTCCGGTTACCTCAAAATAACTAGTGAAAATTACGAAAGTAATTATTTGCGTTAAATTTACAAACGCTTTGAGATTAACGCTTGAACATTTTATGCTGAGCAGAAAAAAGCGTGTAGGGGGTAGCGGGTAAAAAAAATGTAAAACGCTTACTAATTAGCCATGTTTTTCAAGCGTTTTTAGATAAAAAGCTTAACAACATACGGTGAGCGTGGATTTTGGACAAAACTTGATAGGCTGGAAAAAACGCCGCTTCAAAATCTTCAAGATTAAGCTAAACCGATTTCAAACGCTTAAGTAGTTCTGGAGTTATAGCGTTTTTGCTAAAAGCTTTCCTCGAAATTCACCTACTACTTGATTCTGTTCTCCGGTTACCTCAAAATAACTAGTGAAAATTACGAAACTAATTTGCGTTAAATTTAAAAACGCTTTGAGATTAACGCTTGAACATTTTATGCTGAGCAGAAAAAAGCGTGTAGGGGGTAGCGGGTAAACAAAAAATGTCAAACGCTTACTAATTAGCCATGTTTTTCAAGCGTTTTTAGATAAAAAGCTTAACAACATACGGTGAGCGTGGATTTTGGACAAAACTTGATAGGCTGGAAAAAACGCCGCTTCAAAATCTTCAAGATTAAGCTAAACCGATTTCAAACGCTTAAGTAGTTCTGGAGTTATAGCGTTTTTGCTAAAAGCTTTCCTCGAAATTCACCTACTACTTGATTCTGTTCTCCGGTTACCTCAAAATAACTAGTGAAAATTACGAAAGTAATTATTTGCGTTAAATTTACAAACGCTTTGAGATTAACGCTTGAACATTTTATGCTGAGCAGAAAAAAGCGTGTAGGGGGTAGCGGGTAAAAAAAATGTAAAACGCTTACTAATTAGCCATGTTTTTCAAGCGTTTTTAGATAAGAAGCTTAACAACATACGGTGAGCGTGGATTTTGGACAAAACTTGATAGGCTGGAAAAAACGCCGCTTCAAAATCTACAAGATTAAGCTAAACCGATTTCAAACGATTAAGTAGTTCTGGAGTTATAGCGTTTTTGCTAAAAGCTTTCCTCGAAATTCACCTACTACTTGATTCTGTTCTCCGGTTACCTCAAAATAACTAGTGAAAATTACGAAACTAATTTGCGTTAAATTTAAAAACGCTTTGAGATTAACGCTTGAACATTTTATGCTGAGCAGAAAAAAGCGTGTAGGGGGTACCGGGTAAACAAAAAATGTAAAACGCTTACTAATTAGCCATGTTTTTCAAGCGTTTTTAGATAAAAAGCTTAACAGCATACGGTGAGCGAGGAGTTTGGACAAAACTTGATAGGCTGGAGAAAACGCCGCTTCAAAATCTACAAGATTAAGCTAAACCGATTTCAAACGCTTAAGTAGTTCTGGAGTTATAGCGTTTTTGCTAAAAGCTTTCCTCGAAATTCACCTACTACTTGATTCTGTTCTCCGGTTACCTCAAAATAACTAGTGAAAATTACGAAAGTAATTATTTGCGTTAAATTTACAAACGCTTTGAGATTAACGCTTGAACATTTTATGCTGAGCAGAAAAAAGCGTGTAGGGGGTACCGGGTAAACAAAAAATGTAAAACGCTTACTAGTTAGCCAAGGGGTTTCAAGCGTTTTTAGATAAAAAGCTTAACAGCATACGGTGAGCGAGGAGTTTGGACAAAACTTGATAGGCTGGAGAAAACGCCGCTTCAAAATCTACAAGATTAAGCTAAACCGATTTCAAACGCTTAAGTAGTTCTGGAGTTATAGCGTTTTTGCTAAAAGCTTTCCTCGAAATTCACCTACTACTTGATTCTGTTCTCCGGTTACCTCAAAATAACTAGTGAAAATTACGAAAGTAATTATTTGCGTTAAATTTACAAACGCTTTGAGATTAACGCTTGAACATTTTATGCTGAGCAGAAAAAAGCGTGTAGGGGGTACCGGGTAAACAAAAAATGTAAAACGCTTACTAATTAGCCATGTTTTTCAAGCGTTTTTAGATAAAAAGCTTAACAGCATACGGTGAGCGAGGAGTTTGGACAAAACTTGATAGGCTGGAAAAAACGCCGCTTCAAAATCTACAAGATTAAGCTAAACCGATTTCAAACGCTTAAGTAGTTCTGGAGTTATAGCGTTTTTGCTAAAAGCTTTCCTCGAAATTCACCTACTACTTGATTCTGTTCTCCGGTTACCTCAAAATAACTAGTGAAAATTACGAAACTAATTTGCGTTAAATTTAAAAACGCTTTGAGATTAACGCTTGAACATTTTATGCTGAGCAGAAAAAAGCGTGTAGGGGGTAGCGGGTAAACAAAAAATGTCAAACGCTTACTAATTAGCCATGTTTTTCAAGCGTTTTTTAGATAAAAAGCTTAACAGCATACGGTGAGCGAGGTGTTTGGACAAAACTTGATAGGCTGGAAAAAACGCCGCTTCAAAATCTTCAAGATTAAGCTAAACCGATTTCAAACGCTTAAGTAGTTCTGGAGTTATAGCGTTTTTGCTAAAAGCTTTCCTCGAAATTCACCTACTACTTGATTCTGTTCTCCGGTTACCTCAAAATAACTAGTGAAAATTACGAAAGTAATTATTTGCGTTAAATTTACAAACGCTTTGAGATTAACGCTTGAACATTTTATGCTGAGCAGAAAAAAGCGTGTAGGGGGTACCGGGTAAACAAAAAATGTAAAACGCTTACTAATTAGCCATGTTTTTCAAGCGTTTTTAGATAAAAAGCTTAACAGCATACGGTGAGCGAGGAGTTTGGACAAAACTTGATAGGCTGGAAAAAACGCCGCTTCAAAATCTACAAGATTAAGCTAAACCGATTTCAAACGTTTAAGTAGTTCTGGAGTTATAGCGTTTTTGCTAAAAGCTTTCCTCGAAATTCACCTACTACTTGATTCTGTTCTCCGGTTACCTCAAAATAACTAGTGAAAATTACGAAAGTAATTATTTGCGTTAAATTTACAAACGCTTTGAGATTAACGCTTGAACATTTTATGCTGAGCAGAAAAAAGCGTGTAGGGGGTACCGGGTAAAAAAAATGTAAAACGCTTACTAATTAGCCATGTTTTTCAAGCGTTTTTTAGATAAAAAGCTTAACAGCATACGGTGAGCGAGGAGTTTGGACAAAACTTGATAGGCTGGAAAAAACGCCGCTTCAAAATCTTCAAGATTAAGCTAAACCGATTTCAAACGCTTAAGTAGTTCTGGAGTTATAGCGTTTTTGCTAAAAGTTTTCCTCGAAATTCACCTACTACTTGATTCTGTTCTCCGGTTACCTCAAAATAACTAGTGAAAATTACGAAAGTAATTATTTGCGTTAAATTTACAAACGCTTTGAGATTAACGCTTGAACATTTTATGCTGAGCAGAAAAAAGCGTGTAGGGGGTACCGGGTAAACAAAAAATGTAAAACGCTTACTAATTAGCCATGTTTTTCAAGCGTTTTTAGATAAAAAGCTTAACAGCATACGGTGAGCGAGGAGTTTGGACAAAACTTGATAGGCTGGAAAAAACGCCGCTTCAAAATCTACAAGATTAAGCTAAACCGATTTCAAACGCTTAAGTAGTTCTGGAGTTATAGCGTTTTTGCTAAAAGCTTTCCTCGAAATTCACCTACTACTTGATTCTGTTCTCCGGTTACCTCAAAATAACTAGTGAAAATTACGAAACTAATTTGCGTTAAATTTAAAAACGCTTTGAGATTAACGCTTGAACATTTTATGCTGAGCAGAAAAAAGCGTGTAGGGGGTAGCGGGTAAACAAAAAATGTCAAACGCTTACTAATTAGCCATGTTTTTCAAGCGTTTTTTAGATAAAAAGCTTAACAGCATACGGTGAGCGAGGTGTTTGGACAAAACTTGATAGGCTGGAAAAAACGCCGCTTCAAAATCTTCAAGATTAAGCTAAACCGATTTCAAACGCTTAAGTAGTTCTGGAGTTATAGCGTTTTTGCTAAAAGCTTTCCTCGAAATTCACCTACTACTTGATTCTGTTCTCCGGTTACCTCAAAATAACTTTAGTGAAAATTACGAAAGTAATTTGCGTTAAATTTAAAAACGCTTTGAGATTAACGCTTGAACATTTTATGCTGAGCAGAAAAAAGCGTGTAGGGGGTAGCGGGTAAAAAAAATGTAAAACTCTTACTAATTAGCCATGTTTTTCAAGCGTTTTTTTAGATAAAAAGCTTAACAACATACGGCGAACGAGGACTTTGGACAAAATTTAATAGGCTGGACAATACGCTGCTTCAAAATCTACAAGATTAAGCTAAACCGATTTCAAACGCTTAAGTAGTTCTGGAGTTATAGCGTTTTTGCTAAAAGCTTTCCTCGAAATTCACCTACTACTTGATTCTGTTCTCCGGTTACCTCAAAATAACTTTAGTGAAAATTACGAAAGTAATTATTTGCGTTAAATTTAAAAACGCTTTGAGATTAACGCTTGAACATTTTATGCTGAGCAGAAAAAAGCGTGTAGGTGGTAGCGGGTAAAAAGAATTTAAAACTCTTACTAGTTTGCCAAAGGTTTTCAAGCGTATTTTAGATAAAAAGCTTAACAACATACCGTGAGCGAGGACTTTGGACAAAAATTGATAGTCTGGAAAAACCCCGCTTCAAAATCTACAAGATTAAGCTAAACCGATTTCAAACGCTTAAGTAGTTCTGGAGTTATAGCGTTTTTGCTAAAAGCTTTCCTCGAAATTCACCTACTACTTGATTCTGTTCTCCGGTTACCTCAAAATAACTAGTGAAAATTACGAAAGTAATTTGCGTTAAATTTAAAAACGCTTTGAGATTAACGCTTGAACATTTTATGCTGAGCAGAAAAAAGCGTGTAGGGGGTAGCGGGTAAGCAAAAAATGTAAAACGCTTACTAGTTTGCCAAAGGGTTTCAAGCGTATTTTAGATAAAAAGCTTAACAACATACCGTGAGCGAGGACTTTGGACAAAAATTGATAGGCTGGAAAAAACGCCGCTTCAAAATCTACAAGATTAAGCTAAACCGATTTCAAACGCTTAAGTAGTTCTGGAGTTATAGCGTTTTTGCTAAAAGCTTTCCTCGAAATTCACCTACTACTTGATTCTGTTCTCCGGTTACCTCAAAATAACTTTAGTGAAAATTACGAAAGTAATTTGCGTTAAATTTAAAAACGCTTTGAGATTAACGCTTGAACATTTTATGCTGAGCAGAAAAAAGCGTGTAGGGGGTAGCGGGTAAAAAAAAAAATTAAAACGCTTACTAGTTTGCCAAAGGTTTTCAAGCGTATTTTAGATAAAAAAGCTTATCAACATACGGTGAGCGAGGACTTTGGACAAAACTTGATAGGCTGGAAAAAACGCCGCTTCAAAATCTACAAGATTAAGCTAAACCGATTTCAAACGCCTAAGTAGTTCTGGAGTTATAGCGTTTTTGCTAAAAGCTTTACGCGAAAATCACCTACTACTTGATTCTGTTCTCTTTTTTGTATCTGAACCGATTTTTTTCAGCACATATGTTCTACTAAAGATTTCCGATCTTTTGATATATTAGGCGTATCCATAGGTCATATAACAGCTCCAAAGTTTTAGTTTTTATAAAAATGTTGATATTTTTTAGCCTATTTTTGGAGTATTTTGCTAATATCTTAACCATTTTTTAACCGATTTGGCAGATTTATATACCGACGTCTTTAAGAAATTTACCATTTACTTTGATTATAAAACTTGGACTCGGGAAGATCTATTGTTCCCGAAAATGGGTATGTTTAAAATGGTCATTACTCTTCCATTTCTGGTAAAAAAAAATTCAGGTTCAAAAAGTCTTACGTCCATTTTTAAAGTCCTTCCGTCCGCAGTCGAAGAATTGTCAAACATCGTCAAAGGCGTTGTCCTGTCCAATCCTCACGACAGTATCAATCGAATCTCGAGCACCCAATTGGCCCGTTTGCTGCACATGGAAAAGTCCATCTGCAAGCAAATAAGCCTTTCCACTATCATCAGAGACAATTAGACCCCCCAGGCCTTTTAAACTTTGAACTGAACATTCAATCCGACCGCTGATTTTACCTTCCTTAACGTAGTATTATTATGCTGCACCTTGCCGAGGCAATCAGATAAATGCTGCCGCTCAAAAACAGAAATGACCCCTTGTATAATCTTATCCAAATTTTTTTACTTCCGCCTTCATAATACTTGCCCTGCCAGGCTCAGTACACCTATGCAATGCTCGTCTTAGTCTTTTTTGTGAGTGATGAAATTGAGAATGTGTAAAGGGAGTTTCAACATTCCCCTGCCTTTTATGACAATTTTCGGAACCGCATGCCCCATGGCATCCAAGAAGGCACTATTTAAATTTATAACACATTCGTCAATTTCAGACTCTGTTACGTTTCTGTCAACAGGAAGACTACGATCAGCAAGATCCACAGCCAACTTATTTCTACGAGCCACTACATAATAAAAACATTGTTATTGACAGCCAGACTTTGTATTGAATCGAAAGAATCAATAGCAAATGTATTGCTGGGCTTTATGTAAATACATTGCAACAAAAGCAATATCACGACCATTCGAACACCGAATACGTGTTGCAGTATTCTCAATCATACCCGTATCGAGGACGATCTCCTCACAATAAAAATTTTGTCTAATAAGAATCGCCGTTCCCCCACCACGTACGTTTCGTCGATCCCGTCTAAATAACGTATACTCCTTTACATCAAAGCTATGCCTAGAACTAAGACCATGTTCAGCCAAAAGCAAAACGTCAGGTTTGTGCTCAGCTATAAATAAATTTAGATAATGTCTCTCGTGCCTTGAAACTATAGAGTTGACGTTTATAAATATTGCTTTGAGTTAGCCATTTTGACAGAGTGAGAAGCATGCCAAGCAAGGCGGCTGATTTGTCATCATCATTATTCACTTTACGATAATTATTCGCAAATGCACCTATTCTACCCAAACATTAAACTAATCCGCCCCAAAGAAGCGCCTACAATCATGATCAATAAAATCATATTGATTCATTGCATCTTGCATTAAAACCTCAGCCTTACTATAACCAGGATGTGCAACTGATACGGTGGGGATGCAACATTGTTGCCAGAGGAGGACCTTGTTACCGAAGCATACGACACCCCAGCCTTTAATTCCCTATAAGGAATAGGCAAAACTTGGGACTGTAAGTAAGTTCTCAACTCAGACTGTAAGTAAGAGCTCAATTCTACGAGGACATTTCCTAGCACTAGCCACATGACCCTTACCGTTATAATTTACACACTTCACCGGTAAACCTACTTTTTTGAAACCTGACAGTGGTTAACGACTCCTGAACATTCTCCTCCTTTGGAGGCACACTACATTTACCTGGTCCATGAGACCCAAAACATTTGACACACCTATATGTCATCCTACAATTAGATGACACTTGACCATAACGCTGGCAGTTTAAACACTGTGTTAAACCCTTATTAACAAATTTCCTAATAAAAACCTTGCAACGCAAAACTTATCTAATTTCATAGAATTTAGCTATATCAGAGTCCTTTGAGATTCTGACAACCCATTTGTCAACACCTAATTTTACAAGGCGAACCACATTAACCTTAATATTAAGACCCCCAAAGTAATCAAGTATCTCCTGCGGTTCAAAAGAATGAGATAGGTCATCAATAACGACAGTAAAAGGACGTTGACCCTAAAGAGCGTACGTGTAAAACTCAACATTTTTTGCTCAAGCATAGCGCTCACCTTATCAAAATCCTCAAGCGTGCAAACCCCTAAATTTAACACACCCTTACCCAAAATCTTCAAATTAAAATTCTTGATGTACCCTCTTCAGAACTTTTTTGGCTTTCTTGATTCGACTTAGCTTTTTGACTTTCCAGCCGAACATTTCTTATCTCAAACTTTTCATTCTCCAAAAGCATTTCATCGCACTTGAAAAAGTCTAACTATCATTGCTCTTTTGAACTCTATTCATCAAGTTTTCAACAGTTTTCGATAATTTCTCATTTTCTTCAGATATATAATCAAATTTTTGAGTAAGAAAATCAATCTCAGCATCTTTCTTCAAAATTAACCGCTGAAGTTCATCAATTGAAACTCCTACACGGGAACGCTTGCTAGGATCTTCATCAATCTTACAACTTCCAATGGTCAAGGGGCAGTATCTATCTACATTGGTCAACAGAATTAACGAAATTCACCCCCAATCAACAGATTATACACGTAATTTTGCTATAAAACCTCAATTAAAACGAATTTTCTTGTCTTGAATGGCTTTTCAAAGACTTGCTAAAAAAAAGCACTGTACAACAGAACAACCGTACGATATTGACTTCTATAGACTTCTCACACGAACAAGTGATTAAAAAAATGTTTTCCCTTTCAAAATTTTTGTTTCAAATTTTTATATTATTCTCCACTAAATCACTTTTATTTACGTTTTTATTTCCAAATATTTACTTTTTCTGGCTATCAATAGGTCTTACCTCGACCACTGCCTAAAGCGAACTGTAATCCAGGGATAAAACACACAGGCATGTTCTAGAACTAGAACGAAGTGAATTTGAAATCAAGCAAATTTTAAAAACCACCTGTACTAAAAATTCAAAAAAATATCAAATTTTATCTACTTAATTTTTTACAAAAACAACACTTAAAACCACGAAAAACTACGGTAATTTTGTAAATAATTGAACTTAAAATTTTGTTCGAATTCAATTTCACTTCATTTCGTTTTCTAGAACATGCCTAATTATTTCTTGATTTTTATTTATTTTTCAAAAATAAAAGTTACTTGTGAATTATTTTTTTTTTTTGTTTTCTTTTTTGCATTTTTAAAATTGAATAAAATATAAAGACAATAATTTAATTTAATAAAAATTTTTGAACGGACACTGGGGATAAATTCGCACGTAAATCGGTCAATATTAATTTTATGTTATGTTGTGTTGCGACGTCAGGTAAATTTTGGACTTTCTCCTTTAAAACTGATTATACGTTATTTTTAGTTCAGCAAGACTAGAATTGAAGCAAAGCCTGTAAGTTTGAATGTAATTTAAAATTAAAATTTCTTGATATTTTGCATAAGTTTTTATTATAAATTTTTTTTTTTAACCAACAAAAAAAAATAATCCACGTGTTGAACACGTTTTTTAGTTTTTCTGAAAAATAAAAATTTTGTAACTTACAACGTTATTCACGGCTGTGCTTCAATTCTCACTACAGATTTGTTGAAGATTGGTCAATATTTTACCATTAGCCGCATATGGAACCCACTTTCGGAAAACATTTTAATACGGCTAAAGCGCACTCTCGGAATTTAACTTAATAGGATACTGGGGTTCATAATTTATCATTGATCCCATTATTCTGACTCTCGGTGGAGGATTTAAAAAATTTGGCTCAGCGAATATAGCAACTTAACTTGCTTTTACTTATACAAATTTTATTAAGTTTGTAGATTTTATAGTTTATCCAAAAAATAAAATGAAATTATCCAATTGCATATTTTGTTATAACATAATAAATTTATTGTAATATTTATGTTAAAGTATTAATTAAATAGTTATTTAAAACCCAACAACTGTGTACATATACGTTACATATTAAAAACATAACATTAATGCAATATAATAATTTCTTATTAGATTCTCTTCATCGAACTCACATTTACATTTTATTATGATAATTTAAAAAAAAATTATAATGCACATTCAGTTTTTATAAATTAATCGGTATTATAAATATTGGCCGGTTTATTGGCGTTTTTTTTAATTGTTTAAACGAATAAACGCCAAAAGGTGAATGAAAATGTTTACGTCTTTCAAGCCTTCGCCTTATTCTATTTTAAGATCTTTTTTTTCTTTCTTTACTTGTGTTACAGCTAAGTAGGGCTTGTGAAGTTTACGATGTGCCCGCAATCCGGCTCCCTGAGCAAATTCCTTTCCGCATATATGACATTTGTAATGTTTTTTGTCTTCGTGTATTAGTTTGTGGTTATTAAGATAACGAGTAGCTGTAAATCCTTTCCCACAAATATTACATAAAATATCTCGAACATTCAGATGAGATTTTACATGATCGTTTAATGTGTGCATGTGATTGAAACCCATTTTACATATATGACATTCATAACGAAAACGGTTTTCGTGACGCCGAACGTGATTATCATGATCGCGACTTGTTCTGAAACCAGTTCCACATATTTGACATAAATATGGTTTCTCGCCTGTGTGATATGTTAAATGGCGAGTCAATTCCGATTTCTTAGGATAGCCTTTGCCACATATGTCACAACGATGACTATTCTCGCTGAGATGACGTTTTACATGCGATATGCAGGTATCGAATTTTTTAAATGGCATTTCGCAGAGAGGACATTTAAATGGCCTGGAATTTGTATGTTTTGCAACATGTACATGATAGTGTTCATATTTTTTGAGAATTTCATTGCAATGGGGACACATAAATGGTCCTTGGCATTTACTAAGAAACGAAAGATCATTATAAAACCTAGACAACGGTGAAAACTCAGATTTTTCCAATTCACATTTCAACTGCATCTCCCTGTCTTTTGAATACAAGCGATTTATATATTGTATATGATTTTTTAGGCGCTCGAAAGTTAAGTCTATATTCCAATTTAATTTCAACTCTTCTTGCATCTTGTTAAAAATTTCATCTCTTTTGCTCGTTATACCAAAAAAAACGCTATTTACCTGCCATAAATCTTCGTATTTTTTATAAAGGTCTATAAATATAGGCAGATTTGATTCATTTATATTTTTCTAAAAAGAAAAGAAAATTATTAACGGACATATGTACATTTTTACATATGTATATACCCAGCCAGCAAAATACTTCGACGTTGTCTAAAGCAGATATTTATTGCAAATTTCTGACTTCATTCTTAGAGACTTCGTTCAGATTTCTGTCAGACATTGAATGTGACTGGCCGCTTTGTGATTGATTTTACATGGGAATTAATGTACGGCTATGTCTAATATATTTCTGACTGAGTTCATACAGATGTGTCAAACCATGGTATAATAAGTAAGTAATGTCATACCATACATAGTATAATAAGTACGGGATACAATTATCAGGCAGAGTTGTCATTATTTACTCATCTAATGCCATACAACGATATATAACTCAATTGCAAATTTAAATTTAAACATATTTTGCATTTTGTAGGTATTGCAAACTTAGTTTTTTATATAAAACTGTATCTATAAACTGTATATATAAACTGTATCGACCGATAACCGCAAAAAAAGCTTAGGCGACAACATTTTCAATTTTGGTTTTTTAAATAAATGAATTTATGGGCAACACTTGCATCATCTCCTAAAATGGTCATGGTCACAGAAGGTACCGTTACGATTTTATAGCAAAAACAATTTTAGTTTAAGCGCTAATTTTCATACAAAATTTTTATGAAATATAATAAAAAAAAAACATCTCCTGTAAAATTTGGTTTTTGTCGCTTGAGCTTTTTTTGCGGTTATGGCTCGATATTGTTTATTTGAAATCGAATTTTGGTTAAAATTTGGTATCCCAAAATTTTTATATTAAGAAATTTTTCAAAAAATAACATTAACTTATTTTTAATAGTTTTTTTTTTTCTTATTTTCTTTTGTTTGACATTACATAGATTTTAATATTGAGAACAAGATTTGTAATGGCTATACCTTGTACTTATTTATTTCAGGTAATCTCGGCACTACAACAAGTACAACTCGTACAAAACCACAAGCAATTTGTTGTAAAATTTGTGTACTATGTCAAAAACAGAAACAAAGATGATAATGAACAAAATTTTGGCATCCAACAATTAAAAAGTTAAAAAAAGTTATCAGCAGGGCTTTTAAGATCACCTGTAATGAATTCGCTTTGTTCTACCATGGTACCATAGTATACAAATAATATGCCGACTCTTTGACAAGTTCATAAGTCTTATGTTAAAAGTTCATAACTTATGTTTGTATAAGTAAGATTTTTTTAAGTATTGATAATAGTATAATAAGTACTAAGGCGAATTTATACAGGTGACATTTTCGAGTCATCTGTTTATTGTTTATTTATTTGTGTGTACTGAATGTCAAGCTTCGTTTAAATTTTGTGAAAAAATTAGTTAAAATTTAAAATTCAATAAAAATCTAAATACTTAAAAAAAACTTATTTAAATTTTATAAAACAAAAAAAAAAGTGAATATAAAATCAAGGAATAAAAAGTGCGTAAGGAATAAGTGGAGCCAAAATAAATTTGCAATACAAGAAAAATATTTACCTTCCAAGGCAATTGTGTATATTTTATAAACACAAAAAATTCCCTTGTTTATGTTTTCAACAAGTAATTTTGACATTCACTCTAACTTTTTACAAAAACAAAATACAAAGAATTTTTTTAAAAAAAGGGATAGCTAGCATAACTCTATCTCATGATGCGGTCACCTGCATGAATTCGCCTTGATAAGTACCAGGTATGTTCATTAGGGAGAGTTGTCATTATTTACCCATGTAATGTCAAACAACGAAATATTACTAATTTGCAAATATTTAAATTTCAACATATTTTGCACTTTTTAGATACTGCAAACTTACTTTTTTATATAAAACTATATTTAATTCAATATTTTGTTTATTTGAAATGGATTTTTGGTTAAAATTTGTTATCACAAAATTTTAATATTAAGAAATTTTTCCAAAAATAAAATTGATTTATTTGATTTTTGACGCTTGTTTTAATTTTTTCCTTATTTTCTTTTGTTAGACGTTATATGGGTTTTAAAATTGAGAACAAAATTTCTAATGACTATACCTTGTATTTATTCTACCATGGTATTGATATTTAAAACTATCACATAGTTGCACAAAATCGTATAGAATGTGTGATTTTTTTCGAGCTATTTTTAAAGCTGTATTTATAAACTTTTTGTTCAAGTTTTAATCTGCAAAATCTGAAAATATTGGATTAATAAAAGATTTAAGTTTTTTTCATACCACATTCCAATGAAATTCAGCAACAGAAAAAAATTATACCCTAATTGTGTAAAACGCAACGCAACGCCAAAAATTATATTGAAAGCAAAAATAAAGTCAAAAATATTTTGTAATTTTGTTGTTGCTTTCTACTGTTTTCTGCTAACACATCAGAATTACCCATGCCTTTTTTATTAGATATTTGTCAGAAATTCCAACAAACAAGCTCAGAATTTCCAACAACATGTCTGCCAAAATTCGTGTCAACCACTTAATGCATACACTTCATTTCCGTCCGAAATCTGTCAGAATTCGTATACGATTCAGACTTTTTTTTGTCACCGTTTCTCTCAGATATTTGGAAGATCGAACTATTTTGCTGGCTTGGTATGTTCATACATATTTTTAATTGTTTTTAATGTTAAATACATATCGGATATTTCATGTCAAGTAAACCAACTTTTGAAATCGATGTCTTCCGATTTGGATGGATGAAATTTGATCAAAACTACCTTAAAAAAGACACACTTTCTTTTGAGCAAAAAAAAAAAAACCCCACCTAAAAAATGTAAAAAAAAATTAAAATTTAAAAATTAAAAAAAAGTAAAAAAAAATTTAAAAATTAAAACTTTTTTTTTAAAGATTGAAGAAATAGCTATCTAATTTTGCTAACACCAATAGGTAATAAGTTACATCGATGAGAAATAACACCTTTTTGGCCAAAATGTAAAATTTTGACCCCCTCTATCTCAGAAACTTTTTGATGGATCTTGTTTGTGTCTAAACTACTATCCAACCTTGGGACTAACCTTGGTGCAAATTTCATCCAAATCGAAAGAAACCGATTTCAAAAGTTGGGACACTTGACATGAAATCCCCCATATATCAAAACCAATTTATTACATTTTAATTTATTTATTTATACATAAACATACTTTGCATGTAGATGTGTCAGAAGCTAAAAGGCCTAACTCCACTTTTCGAAAATTTCTTAAATTTGTTATATTATAATATGATGTAGTATAGTATATAGTATATTTTAATATTGTATACTATCTTATAAGTTGTCAACTCTTTGAAAATTATTTTGTTCTTCGATTATTTAAATAATTTCCAATAAAAATATATGAAAAATCGCTTTAAGGTTTGAATCTTATTTGATCTGTTTCAGAAGCTACCAGTGAGATAATAGGAAAATATACATAAAAAATTTGGTCATTATATATGTTGTAATATGAATTACTACGCTTCGCGTGTACATCAAGTATCTTTTCGTAGTATCATAAATTTTGGAAATCAAATTTTTAAAAAATACTAATTTACTCTACTTTTATTTTGTGGAGTTAGGCGTTTTGGCTTCTGGCACATCCATATATCGAAGTAAGTAACTTCAACAAACAAATATGTACATATCTTTTCCCTGTAAAGATAAAAATAATTTTTTACTTACAAAACGTTTCTTTTTAATCTAAAAGTGAAAAATATTGTTATCAGTTACAAAATAGTTTTCGGAAAAATAATGAAAGCCAAACTTACTCTGTCCTTTGTCAATGCTTCAATATTTTGTTGCAAATATTTCATATGTTCATAATACCAGGGCAACATAAAGTCTTCTCTATTATGTTTTTTTTCAAATTCGTAAGAACACTCAAATCGCATACTGTTAAAGCGATTCTTTGCGAATTCCCAAGTAATCCGCGTACCAAATTTATCGTTAATTTCATCTGCAATAATTTCGTAACCCTTTTGGCAAATAGCTTCATTTTTAGATTTTTCTTTTACATCCCAGAGGAAGGGTTTCTTCTCGAAAGCTTGCAGCAGAGCAATGTTTAAATCTTTTTGGTCAGAATCGAAAGCAAGATGTACAAAATCTTTATTGAATTTTGTGCGTTTTTGTTTTGTTTTACTACGTATTCTCAACTTGTTTGGCTCTTCTTTGGTCTACAAAAGTAAAATATGAAATATTTAATGATTAATAAGTCATTTTTTGTGTTTTAGAGTAAAACTTGTGTCTTGTGATTACATTTCTAATTGATTTTATGAAACTCGCTCAGTTAAATTCAAATTGAAAATAGATTTAGATATCTCGTCAGCTCATTATTGGTTTGACCTACCGACCATTAAAACAAATTGAGTTAGGTATGGGATATGTTTCACGAAATTTTCAATGATTTCTTATATACTCGTATTAAGCATAAATTTTGCTCCATAACAACTTGTTTAAAGTTTATTAAGAATTGTTTTGCTATACACGCCATTGTTTAACGAGTGCTACAAGTTCCTAATACAAAAACGTGCAAAATAAATTTCACTCTGGCTTTGCTTCATTACCGTAAAAAAACAAGCAGTTAAAGCGAAAGAAAAATAAAATGACAACAAAATTAATTTAACTATCGCTTTGCTTCATTTCCGTAAGAAAAAAAAGTAGTAAAAGCAAAATAAAATATCTACAACTCAATACACAGCAGTAAGTAGACGTATGCAGCAGAAAAAGCTACTTTGTAGATATAAATTTAGAAAAGTGCCGTATGCGTTGCAAAACAATATTTTTCACTTTCAATAAAATACTATTAACTTTTAAGTTCGTTAATAAACGTTCACAAAAATTTACATTTTTATACCCTCCACCACCACTAGTGGTATATATTCCACCCCATAAAGTATATATTTTGGCTCCTTGAGTAATTCTAAGTCGATTTAGCCATGTCCGTCTGTCTGTCCGTCTGTTGAAAACACGCTCACTTTCGAAAAACGCCAAAGAAATAAACAAACTTGGTCTCAAATTGCTTGTAGTTATCCTAAGCAGCTTGGGATTGAAATCCAGCAACATCGGCCCAATAGGATCAGAAGTATGAATTGAAATGTGGAACCACCACCCTAAAAAATTGATAATTTTGATACAAAAACTAAAATAAATAGTGAAATAATGCACGGAATGATATTAAATTTTGCACTAATTCGCTTTATACGACTGCAATTCATACTGTTAAATTTAGTGATGATCGGTCCTTAATTGACCGTAGGCCCCGTATAAACCCTACTCGCGGAAAACAGTTTAGTACGCCTAAAATCATACTATAATTTGATACGTCACAGTTTTATAGGACCACAAATCACACTGTAAAATTTTTTGAAGATCGGTCCATAATTTACACTAGGTCCCACATAAACCCTACTCCCGGAAAACAGTTTAGTACGCCTAATACCGTAATAAATAATGCGATCACAATTAAATTCGGTACGGTACAGTTTTGTAAGACTAGAAATCACACTGCTAAATTTCGTGAAGATCGGTCCATAATTAACCCTAGACCCCATATAAACCCTACTCCCGGAAAACATTTTAATACGCCTAAAACCGTAATAAATAACGCTCTCATACTAAAATTTGGTACGTCTCAGTTTTATAGGACCAGAAATCCCACTGTGAAATTTGTTGAAGATCGGTCCATAATTTCCACTAGGCCTTATATAAACCCTACTCCCGGAAAACCGTTTAGTACGCCTAAAAGCAAATAAAGCCCACTTTGGGAAAATAATTAAATTCGTCTTAAACCATAACAGATATAGATAGATGTTGCGGTAAAATTTCTTCGAACTTAGATTCATATGGCCAGAAAAAATATCGTGCAATTTTGTGAAATTCACTGTTAACGTTTTAACTAATTACACTGCTGTATTGAAATTTATTCTAATTTTTTTTTTTTTTTTTTGTAATACAAGAAATCAGTCTTTGGAATTTTGGGATGATTGGTCCATAATTTACCATAGGTCCAATACAAATTACCCTCCTAAAAATCATTTTAGTTCGGCTAAAACTATATCGAATCATGACATTTTACTCAAGCAAGTTAAAAGTTCTAACAAGAAACGCATAAAACTTGTTTATTGTCTGTCAATAACTTAATATAGGTCTAAGCCGCAGCCTATTTTAATGCTAACGTTCGTTTTTGTGAAGCATAACTAATAAGATATATGTATTTATCATATAGAGCCCACTTCTGTCGGTGGAGGGTATCAAAGATTCGGCACAGCCGAATATAGCACTCTAACTTGTTCATAATACAATATGACGCAATTTTTATAATAGCCCCAAAAACAAATGAAAAATGACCGTAAATTTGGGATAATTCCTCATTATGAAAAATCCCATTAATTAAGCGAATTTTAAGGACAACCATCCTGCCTGTCATAAAGTGGCCCGTGAAAATACCTATCATGGCCCTAAAGGTAGAAGTACATAGCACGCGTTAATTAATGAAAAATAGCAAGTTACATAACGTGCGTTATAAAAGCCTTTTCTTTCAGCTGTTTTATATTTGCTAAGGACTTTTTTTTTATAAAATTCCAAGCTTCAGCTCTTTTTAAATTATTCTTTTTTGTTGTCAGCTAATTACTTGTCAAAAATACACAAGGCGTTAAAAAGTTCAAATTTAACCCACTTTCTAGCGAGTATGCGTCATAAAGTTTTTTGTGAAAAAACACTAGTTTAACTTTTTTGACAGAAGTCTACAGAGCGCGGCGCGCACCAACGCGTGTAATGTACTTCTACCTTAACGCAATCCCTTTTTTTGCTCAGCAGCGTATCCGAGTTGGACTTCCTAAGCAGCGGCTACATCGTGCGCAATACCCGGCAGTCAGTTCGGTTCCGCCAGACCCGATTAGTTCCGCTCAGAACCCATCCCCTGATCCTTCCAAAAAAGGCATATTGTTGGTTCTCATATCAAGAAGTTGACGAAAGTTAAAATATTTAAAGAACAATTAGTGATTTGAAAAAATTAGTCTAGGAATCCTTAATGAAAATGGCATTAACATTTCTCGGAAATCACCGAACAAGTGAATATTGCCGCGGAGCTGTTATATACTTATAAGGATTCGGGATGTAATATGTAGTTGAAAATACATTTTTTCAAAAGTTATGTTCGGGAATATAAAATTTATTATTAATTAATTCATTTATTAATGATGTGCTAAACTCCCAATTTTTATTTATGACAAAAACACTGAAATTTATTGTTGTGGGAAAGCTAGTTTCTATGCGCATTTCGCTGGTTGCTTAGGCCAGCTCGTCAGGAAACTTTTTCCAAAGACTTTAGAAAAGCTAAAAATATAATACAAATAAGATCCTACAGTGAATAAGAGTTTAAAATACCCAGATCTTACTTGTAACAATATCAAAGCTTCAACAAAGCCACAACAATAAACATTGAATTTTGAAGGGGAATGTAAGCCCCTACAATTGGCTGGTTTTTCCCAACACGAATTGTAGTTGTAAGAGGATAAAAAGAAAAAAAAAACCTTTCACATCAGATTTCTTTCACGGTAATTTGGGCAAAAGTTCTCTTGTTACATGCTAAAAGCCGAGTGAGTAAAGACAATAGCCGAGTGAGTAAAGACGGCAACCCCCATTGAAGAGATTGTGTGGTTACAATCGAAACTAGTTTGGGCAACCTGTCCGTGAAAGCCTGGGTTCAAATCTCAGCGCAGTCAAGAATGAAAAATTATCAATAAAATTTTAATTAATTTTATGTTGTAAAATTCCTGTTTTCATAAAAATATTTTATAAAATGTATTCAGCTTTTTTTTAACCTTTATTTTAAGTTTGGAAGAATAGTTTTATAGAACTGAACTTTTTTTTAACTATTATAAATTTTGACTATAAATAGTTGCACTCAAAAATATTTCGTATGAAAATGGATAAGTTTTATCTTAAGAAACGACTTAACTATTTTGTAAAAAATTTCGTAATTAGGGAATCTTAGAAATGCCCTTATCATGGTGATTATAAAAATTATTTTCTATTTTTTTATTACGTATTAAAATATAAAGAAATTGTAGACTGTAATGTAAAAATTTAATTAAAAGATCCCAAGATAAAAATTCTATAGTGTAAATGTTTCGAAAGTTCATGTTAATTCCACGATATATCTGACAAATTTTTGCTGTAAATTGCTGAAAAAATTTTAATTTTAAAATTTCAGCTTTTCTTAAACTTTAAGAAATAGACTGGTCTAAAATTTCTTTTTATAGAATCTTTTAAATCAAGCAAAGCATAGAAATCAAATCCCTTGTATTTTGCTTACATTAGGGATATTGCGGGCCGCATAAATTTGTTAAAATATTTCCAACTTTTAAAATTTTCCATTAATAAGGTTTTATATTTAAATTTTTAAATTTGGTTTTAAATGAGTTCCTAAAATTGATGTACTTTTTAATAAAATTTCATACTGTTAATAAATTGTTCGCAAAAATCTTGAAAACAATTTAGCATTTTCTAAAATCATATTCAGCATTTTCTGCCCTTGTCTAATGCAAGATTTAGTTGTACACAACTTTAAGATCTGGTCACACTGATAAGTATGCTCCTTGGAGTTATCTTTGTGACTTAATGTGAAGTATGCAAGCTGTCACCGTGTAGAGTAATTGGCTTTATTTGTAGCCTTATTTGTAGGTATTTACTTACAGAAGTGCACAATATATATATTTTATTAAAATCTGTTTGATATTTTCGGAGTTATAAGCGTTCAAATTTGCTACTAAAACATAAATATCCAAAGCACATAAATAAAAAATAGCTTTTTCCAATTGCACAAAGTTTTTTCTATCAAAGAATAAAAAAAGATAGGGTGATCGATTATTCAATATTTTTCAGAAACCTATGCCCATGTTCTGTAACTTTCGTGAGAACTTCTCACATAGAAAAGATGTGAAACAAAATATTCAATCGTTTCTCGAAAAGTGAGAAACAGTGTGTCTGTAACTCATGTCGAAAACTATCAAAAGAGACTACGTCGTGTTCGCCGATTTGGGTAATTTTTTGGTATTTTGTTGTCAGATATCTGAATATTATGATTCCGTAATATTAGGCTGATATGGCACGCAAATTTACTTTTGGTACAATCACAGTAAACTTATCATTTGACTTTGTTGTATATTTTCGTAAATGACAATTGTCATAGATGAGATTTGCATTGAAAAAAGTTGGAAAAAGTGTCATATAAAAAATATCGTAGAACAAAATATAAACAACATCAAAATTTGCATCTTTTTAGCGCTGTTTAACGAAAGATGTCAAATTACAGCTTGAAGTCTCAGCTAAAAGTTAAAAAAAAATTCAGCTGCTCCTACCTGCTCCTTTCCAAAAAAAAAACAGTAAAAACTATAATATGATAAAGTAACAAAACATGAATTTTCGTTCATGCTTGTTGCTTGTTTAATTGTTATACATATATTTCATTGTTTACTGATACTGTTTGATAACAACAATAGAAGATCAAGCACGATTATATGCGATAGACTATTAGGTGCTGTGTTATCATTAATTTATTATGTTGTCTCATGCAATAACAGCTACACATTTTGTCTTGCTCTATTTAGTGCATTTAATCTTTTCCGTTAGAGCTTAATAAGTAATACATTAAGTACCAACAATAATATACAGTTTCTGATTTAAATTTCTGCATTTGGGTATAAATTTCTAATATTTTTGATATGAATTGAATTTCATATATATTGCATGGATACTGCCAAGTTGTTATTTGATCTCTATGGCTGGTACTACATGCCTGTAACTGTGCATAAGATTCTGGTGCATGGTAGCAAAATTATAGCAGAAGCTATTCTGCCAATCGGTAAGTCCTATCTCAAGGCCTTTTTTCAAAGATTTCATTTTTATTTTTTACATTTTAATTGATTATTTGTATCAGGTATGCTGTCCGGGGAAGTTCAGGAAGCAAGGAATAAAGACTATAGAGGCTATAGATGACATCATTCGCGAAGAATTGGACGTGTAGCCACTAATGAAGACGTAATACATAATCTTTTATTGTCTTCAGACCCATTTATAAACAGATTTCGCTCAAAGCTGCAAATCAAAAAATCGGAGTACGATAATGATGTTAAAAAATTATAATTTCTATGGGAGGTGGTCGTAAAAGTGGGCGGATCAAGTAAATATTTTCAGGAGCCCATTTTACAATTATAATATTTATTTTTTGTGAAAATTGAGTTGATGCATTAAAAATCAAGGGAGTTATGCCACTTTTTCAATACAAGTTGTATGAGAAGTGGGCGTAAAAGTGGGCGGATATTTTTTTAAATTTCACACAAATGATTCTGAGTGTTTAAAAATGCTATGTGCCAAAAAACAATTTCGTAGGTCAAAATTTAATTTTCACCTTGTATGGGAGGTGGGCGGATCATTTTGATTTTTCCATTTTTTTTCTTGATTCAAACAAAAAATGCCTATGTGCTAAGTTTCATTGTCCTTCGACAACTTCTTCTATTTTTAGCCGCTCGTTCTATGAACCTCAACCTATGTGCGTCGTTACGTTATAAATGTCATAATATTCCACTTAAAGCCGATGTGAAAGTGCAGACGTTGAGAATGCCAGTCACACATATCGTCGGCGGCGGCCAACATTTACTGAAATTTAAAAATTTTCAATGACGGCGGCGAAAATACAACCGTCGGCTAGAGCAAATAATGTAGAGTGTGACTTTAATTTTTGTTGTTTAAAAAATAGCTTTGAAAATATTCGTATATTTTTCAAAAATGTTAAAAGCAAAATAATTTAACAATGAAAAAATCAGTCAAAAACAAAATACTTATCTCTTCCATTTTATTATTCATTGCATTTTGCATATTTAATATATTTTTTAGTGGTAATATTTTTTCTCAACGCATTTTTATACGTGAGTTTACTTGACAGTGCAAAGCGGGAACTTTCTCACAATCATTTTACAGACACTTTTTCTTTAAATTGGAGAGTAATTTCCTTAAGTGACAGCTATTAAACGCTACAAATGTTACAGACGTAGTTAAGTGAGAAAAACTGGTGCTTGTTTCAATTTATGGCATTTTTGTTTCATTTCTCGCATTTCAATCAAAAAGTTTCTCGAAGCGAGAGTTGCAGAACATGGGCACTGGTTTCAAACCAGTTAAGAACACTTTCCTCCTTTGCTTGTTAACCGAACCTCAATGGGGAGAACAATGTATGAAAAAGGGGAATACAGGAAGTTAAATTTCTTTCTTTTACTTTTCCGTGCTGCATGTCGTAATTTTTGAAGGGGGTCCTGAAAAAATTTCGTTTTTTTTTTTTGTTCTTCGTCTGGTACCTTTTGAATTCATCCTTAAACATTCATAGTCCTAACTGAATAAGAATATGTAAGGGGAGCTTTTTGGTACTTTTTCTTTCTACAGATGGTACTTTGATAAATTTTCGCCAATATTAGACATAGAAACATCAAATTAAACATGCAATGTCCTGAGAGGATGAGAATCTATAAAGAAATCTATATATAAGGAGACTTTTTGATACTTTTTTGTTTTTAAATTGGTACTTTCTGGTATTTTTTAAATTGATATTTTTGAACCTTACAACATTTAACATTCACGGACTCACGTGGAAGATAACATATGGACTGGAGTTTGGTCCCTTGCAAAATCGATCCACTAAGACTAATAATAATAATAATAATAATAATGTTAGTATAAAAATTTAAAAATGTTCAGTAGAAGCATTCAGGTGCGAACTTGATAATTTCGAATTCAGTCATCGGTTAAATGCACCCAGTAAAATTTTTTCTTGCAGAATTCGATCCGAGTGCGGTCAGAATATATGCCGGAAATAATATGAGTGGTTGTTAAGAATGCGCACCTCTTTGTCTGGGGAAATTCCAAAGGCATTTTCGACATGTTAAAAATGTTTGCAAAATATCACAAAATTGTAAACACTTTTTACGTCCTGTCGTATTAATATCGAAGAAAAGTTCAGGCTAAAATTGATCAGAAATGTCGTATAAAAAAAATTTTAAATCATCTGTGACTCTTCTTGTGCCATTATTTTTTAATTATTTTGTAATTGAGAATAATAATGAAATAAGACAGTGTGCAGAACAGACGTAGAAACAGTCGTATATCGTAGGAAATGAAAATGTGCAGACTATTCTGTTAAATGTATAATTGATAAAATTTGGAAAAATAACCCACCTGACGCATTTAATACTTATACAAGATCTAAGCTTACTATTGTTTCTGTTTAGCAAAATATTGCGTCTTTTAAATAGAAAAATTTAACGAAAACGTACTAAAACTAGCATACAAAATTACAGACATATATATATATATGATCAATATATAATATATCAATATATATATGACAATTACTAATTAATAGATGTTCTGTTAAGGTTGGATATTGCAGAATAAAATATAACCTCTAAAATAACTTATATTGTGGACTAAATTCGATTTTCGACAGAAGTCTGATCGAACGAATTTTCATTTGGTATTATGGCGCACATTATATATATGACAATTACTAATTAATAGATGTTCTGTTAAGGTTGGATATTGCAGAATAAAACATAACCTCTAAAATTACTTATATTGTGGACTAAATTCGATTTTCGACAGGAGTGTGATCGAACGAATTTTCATTTGGTATTATGGCGCACATTCGATCAATTTTTTATTTTTTCTTATTTGTATATAACTTTTTGCCAACTATCCTTAAAAATGTCCGTCCAATGGACGCTGATGCAATAATAATTTTATTTTTTTTTTTAATATATATATAGTATAAAAAAATTAACTCATAATAGGGGCCATGATCTTTTTCTCCAATTATTTAGCGGGCGTTTTTCGCGAAAATTGTTTTTTTTTTTTTTAACTTAAAAAAAACATGTCATGATGATGAACTCCTTCACTTTACTTTCAGAAAGTATAATTTTGGGATTCAGAAGTTATTAAGAAAAATTTAAAGTTTTTTATAGAAAAATCAAAAAATATTTAAAAATTCTAAAACAAATATTTTACTTTAAGCAGAGACCCGAAAACATTTTATTTTTTTCTTCCATATCATATAAGTAAATATCTTTGTTGATTAAAATTTATTTTCATTAATTAGTATTGTGGTTATTTTATTGAACTGTTTATGGTTTTTAATCCAAATTTTTGATATTTTATTCAGGCTAAAGTTCATTAAATTTAATTTTCATAAAATTATTTTTATGAAGAATGGAATTTTGCAACATGAAATGAATTTAAATTTATTGATAATTTTTCATTCTCGACTGACTTGCTAATTGTACCCAGGTTTTCACGGACAGGGTTTCATTTATTTATTTTCATTTATTGAAAAAAAAAATAAAACAATCAGGGGTGTTCTGGAAATCGAAAACGCAAAACGCAAGAATTTTGAAGTTCTCTCTAATACTCTCTTTATCCATTTTTTTAAATTTTCGTATAGAATTATGTTTGATAGCGAAATATTTGTATTATATTGTATTTATATTTCTTTTACTATAAAAATGTTATTAAAATTCTTGCGTTTTGCGTTTTCGATTTCCGAAACACCTCGGAATATTTGTTTTCAAATATAATTTGCCATCATGATGAACAAATAAAAATCCTTAAGTGATAAATATCAGAAAAAAATTGTCAATAAATTATTTTCTTTAAATTTTTAAAATTTTAAATTAAAATTTTTCTCAAAACAACAAATTCTTATACATATCGATGCCTTACTTTATCAACCTCGTATCTTAAACAAATACGGTTTGGACTTTTTCATATAAAACGATTGTTTTTTTGTGTTCTATTACTGCAACAACTTATTATTTCACAACTTTGTGTCAATTCTGTAAATATTAATAAATTATTGAAATAATAAGTTTTTGCAGTAATAGAACACAAAAATAGCAATCGTTTTATATGAAAAAGTCCAAACCGTATTTTTTTAAGATACGAGGTTGAGAAAGTAAGGCATCGATATGTAAAAATCAGCTTAAATTCGTAAATTTTAGAAGAACCCCAATCGTTTTTAACCCCTCCCAAAAAAGAGGGATGTGTTTGTAGTGTTCATCTGTGTATAGTTGTGTGTATCTATCAGAGGTGTTCCGGAAATCGAAAACGCAAAACGCAAGAATTTAAAAGTCGTTTTTTAATAACATTTTTATAGTAAAAGAAATACAAATACAATATAATAAAAATATTTCGCTATCAAACAGAATTCTATACGAAAATTTTAAAAATTGGATAAAGAGAGTATTAAAGATAACTTCAAAATTCTTGAGTTTTGCGTTTTCGATTTCCAGAACACCCCTGTATGTATCTGTCCGTTCCATCCTAGAGTCAAAACGGCTGCACCGATTTGAATTTTATTTCGTTTGTTTCAAAGTTGACGATCGAGTGTGTTATTAGCTTTGCTTGAAAAAAATCCGTTCAACCGATTATAAGTATCGGTTCTTTTCTAGCTGCATTCTATTAAATATGTGTCTCTGTGCCACCGTTGCTCCCAAACGCCTATATCGATTTAAATTTTTTTTTTTTTGTTGTTTGAAAGGTGGCTTTATCTCAAATCTTCTTGTACTATATTCGATCGATAAGTTGTGAAAACGGGCTTAAGTGTGTATATAAAAATTCTTTTATTTTATGTGCTGTTTTCACAACACAAGTGATGGAACGTTTAGTAAAATTTATATGAGCACCACTGTTTTTTGAGTGCTTTTCATATAAATCGCGTTGTGAAAACATTGCTGTTTTTTTTATACATATTCAGCCTTATTATGGTTGTCGTTGTCGTAAACGACTGTGTCGTTTTTTGGATAAGATTAAAGTAACACACAGCCTGTATTCTTTAATCTACTACAAAAAAAAAACGACTAAGTCGTTTACAACGACAACCGTAATAAGGCTGGTTATGCCATCGGTGGTGTTGAAGTGTTTGTTTTGTATAAACTGTATGACAATTAGATGTTTTGATATAAATAACGCTTGCCGCTCTCATTAAGTAGGTCAGTAAGGAGTTTTATCGATATAAATACATTCGTGAAAATCGCATGCGAGCAAAAGATCAGTAAAACTTGACCTCTGAAGAATGGAAAATAAAATCAAAGACTTTGTCATTTTAAGGGCGGTTGTGTGGCCTTTAGTATGACATTTTAATTCTACTTTTTCAATATTTTAAATTAAAGACAAGGCGAATTCATTACAGGTGATCCTAAAAGCCCTGCTGATAACTTTTTTTCTTTAGCTTTATAATTGTTGGATGTCAAAATTTTGTTTATTATCTTTGTTACTGTTTTGATTTGTTTCGGTTTTTGACATTGTACAATGATTTTACAAAAACAAATTGCTTGTGGTTTTTGTACGAGTTGTACTTGTTGTATTACCGAGATTACCTGGAATGAATTCGCCTTGAAAAAATATTATAAGAAAAATATTTAAATAAACGAAGCAATCGCGAACAGTTCGACATTTTCAAGTTTTGACGTCGAGATCCATAAAATCAGTCCATAAAATCATCGATGTTAATGAACGATACACCGATGTTTTCTGAACATTGATGAATCGTTTGAATCTCTAGCTAAGATGAGAATGCAATCGGGGGCCAAATGTTATTTTCTACCATAAAAACCAAAAAAGTCAATTTTGAAAAAATGGTGCTTACGGGGTTAAGGAAGAAACGCGAGGATATGTGATATAAGTACATAACAACATAGCGCTTCCGGAAACCCCATTTCAACCAACATACGGACGGACAGACGGACATCGTTAAATCAGCTCCGCTACTGCTATGCATTCAGAATATGTTTACTTTAAAGGGTCTAAGATCAATACAAATTAGAAAAAACGAACGAATACATTTATATGTACGCTTTTACTTGTAGTAAATGGTATAAAAAAGGTTTCGATCAGGTGTTCTATCTTTAAGTTTTATAAATTGTATTATCTAAAAAACAAATACTTTTACTACAAATTAGAATTAGTGAATTCTTGAAACATATTTGGAACTAACGGATCGAAAGAATAAATTCCTTAATTCTCTGTACAAATTCGAGTAAAAATTGATGAATTAATAATTTAGCAACTCAATTTCTATGGAATTCATAGTCTGCTGTCAGATGAATTTATGTAACGTTTAACTCCTTTGAGTCACGGGAAAGATTCCGTCATACCCTTAACTGATCCTGGTGGGAAAGAACGGGTTGCAGGGTGTCTAAGGCATTATGGCCCGGATTGAATGCAGGGGCAACCAAGGTTATATTAGGATTAGATATGAGTGGTGTGAGGGCTTTTACCGGATTTCTGCAGATTATGAGAGGATGCTGAGAAGCTAGAGACGATTGAGCATGTACTGTACCACTGTCCTAGGATGAGGGTTCTCAGGCAGAAATGGCTAGGAGATAGATTTCACGACGAACTAGTGTGTATCGCTGGCTGTAATGCAGTCGATCTACTGGGGTTTGTCAGTGAAATAAAAGGGTTGTTACTGATGAGAGGACTATAGGGGAAGTTCAGTCCTATGTTGAAATACTAACTATCTTAAACCTATCTGTTATTTCTTTTATTCTTTACTTCTCTTTCTTCTTCCTCTTTATGGAAGGAATTCACAATGGACCGAATTGGTCTCCGAGTGCAGGTGTGCCCTTGGGCGCATAATCCTTCTTAAACTAACCTTACTCCTTTGAATTATCTTTAAAAACATTACAGTGAACAATTTAAGAGGTAAAGAATTATTTCAAATTTTCATATATTTACATCTGAATCATTTTCGCCAGAATCTTCATTTCTTTCTTCACACGACGAGCTGTCATCCTAGAAAAAATATATATCTTTTAAATTACAAAACTTTTATCACATGTACATGAATCATTCTTACTTCTTTTAATGGTTTATAGTCATCATCATTGTCATCGGAATTATTTTCATACATAGTACATGTATCTTCTGTTTTTATATTCATATCAGTATCATTACAATTTTTGCCCTCAACTTTTACCTGCACATCGGAATATTCATCATTATCTGATGTCTTGATAACTGAAGCTTCCATTTCCAACGGATCATCTTTCGCAATTTCCGTTGGCATTATTTTATTTTCTATTTGTAAAACTTTGTTTTCAGTTGCTAATTCGATTTTAATTTCCGGCTCATATATCATAGGAATATCTAGGGGCTCTTCCTCAAAATTTTGAAAATGTAACTCCTCCAAATGCATTGAAAATTTTTTCATTTGATCCCATGATGTCTCGCAGAATGTACAATGAAATGTGTATGTTCTTGATTTTTTATTTTTCTTTTTTAAATTTATTAATATTTCGCCGCATTTTTTCATGTTCGATTTATTATCTGCAGCCATTTCTACGAAATTTTGTATATTTTTTTTATAATTTTGTTTTTTATATTATTTTCTATTCCACAAAAGAAGTTGTTTTGTTTGTTGTATTTACCACAGATTAATCTGTGGTATTTACACGACAAAATTGTTTATATTAATGTGGGGCAGGGCTGCCAGATCTAAGGTTCTAATCCCATATAAGGGGGTATTTTTATGCTTATCTTGGAGGCCACGCGATCAATTTTTGTCTTTCAATTTGCTCTCACTCTCATTTTTTTACTAACCCTGCCTTTACACATGCAAGTAATTACTTGCAAGTGGTGTATACGTATTATCAACGAAAATTTCGAAGAAATAGCCGAAAGTCTTGCAAGTAGCTTGAGTGTTTACAGAGTCAAGTGCAAGTTCATTTGTTTTGTTTATATATCAGAGTTACCAACAGCAAAACAGGGATACACTTTTATGCAAGCATTTGGTATTAATAATTATTTTTAAGTTTTCTATTGTGATTGATGTTTTAAAAACAATTGTCTACTATAGGTATATTTGCAAAAAAAAAACGAAATATTTTTAAAAATACATACTTAAAAAAAGTTAAAACTATTATTATTGTTTCCGCAATCAAGTAAATTTGGCAACTCTGCTTATATTTTTGAAATGTCTTTCAAGTTAACTACAAGTTGGCTGCAAGCATATTGTGATGGTGTTAGTGAAAAAGTGCGAGTGCATTGTGTTTTTTCGAACTTGCACATGCATGTGTAAATGCTGGGTAACACACTCACACTTTTTAAATTGACCACGAGATTGATCTCAATTTTAACTATCCATTTGTTTAGCAATTTTACGATCAATTTAACAGCTGTTTAGAAGTTTAGTGAGCAAATTTTTCGTTTGTCAGTATAAATTGTTTTCTTGATGACATCTTGAAAGTAAATTGCCTACGTCACAGCTTTGAATTTATGTAAATTTTGACAAACAGTATATGTAAAAGACTATCAACAAAAAGGTGATCGTGTGGCCGCAAGGTAAAAGGAAAACATATTCATTTGGAGTTATCATTGGGGATATTAAACAAAAAATACGATTTTTTTGGGGAAATTATTACTTTTATAGCCTATTTCCGATGTGCGAAAGAATTCTTTCTTTCGTATAACTACATTAAAAACAAATTTTTAAACTTTCTTTTGGTTTTCAATGTAGTTATGCAAGCGAAAGAATTCTTTCGCACATTGGAAATAGGATATTAAGCTAATGTCCATTAATACAATGATGTGTTAGTAAAATGATATTTCAACCTTTACACCCAATCTACAACTGAAATGAAATGCTTAACACTAACCCTAACATGATGTTAGTGTTTAGTATAGACTCATCATGTCACTACACGTCTCCATGCGCTATCGATTTGAGCAAGTCTTGAACTTAACGCGGGCAGAGCAACGGTATTAATTTGTTCATGTTCTTGTATGGCGAATACGTGTTGAAGTTCATTTTCTGATTTACCAAAATTTTTTTTGTTGTGCGTTTGGTTGTATACAGAAAATTACATTGAAAAGAGAGCATCATGGCGAACATAATTTCTTAGACATATGTTTAGCCAACGATGGCAGCACATGAACGAAATATGAACATGAAGTGCCTACACTAGCAGAATTAATTTGCGACATTCTGCTCTTACCAAGTTGATAGATAGTGGAGACGGGTAGTAAGAGTCTTATCTCATATTTCAACAGCGTTCCTCTAAAGAGAGTCAATTTTTACTTTATGCAAGAAATCGATGTACAGTGGTCATATCTACCCACTGTAAAAATCTTACATCATTTTCTCTTGTTAACCCCCTTTAGAGGAACCAGTGCGATATGTTCGTTATTAAAGCCATAATCACATGTACTTATCATTCCCTGCATTTGTGTTGCTCACATACTTCAAAATTTAATCGGAAAAGAGCTGAGCTAATACCAAAGGAGCTTAACCATTATTTTTTCAACGGCCGATGACGCTGGATTGATTGAATATTGGAGTTGAGAGAATAAAATATAATATATTGGTACAAATTTCGAAAACACGATGGTAAGTATATTGTGCTGCTGTGTAATATGAAATAGCACTGTTTATTTATGTAAATGCTGAAAACGACCATACTGCAGAGGTGATAAATACAGAGATAAATGATAATAGCAATAGATAATTTTTAATTTTAATACCCTTCACCGAAGGTAAAAGAGTATATATATTCTGGATCCTTATCAGAAAAGAAGCTCAAATCAGAATGACAGATTGGCATAAGATAAAGTTTCCAAATTACGTACAAGCAACTTGGCTATAAATACAAATTTACATAGCATCCGACAAAATGTGGGCGGGATTGAAAAAGTGAGCGTGGCACATAATATACTTATTTATACACAAATCACAAGTAAGAATAATAATTTGGATAAATGACGTTCAGCTAAAATGCATGCAATTTTGGGCAAAGTTTCAAGACGGATCTGCCACAAAACACTATAAAAAATTGACTGTTTAAGAAATGCTTTCAATACCAATTGAATACAAAAATGCATCTTTGGAAGACAAAAACGATCCACACGGATGCATAGTGCAAAAATATAAAATTAATTAGTATATAATCTTTTAAACATAATTTTTAATTTTAAAAATGATTTTGGCTAACTATCTTTAGTTATATTACCAGGGTATTACACGTTTTGCTTGGAGCATCATCCACAAGTCCGCAGTCTACCTTGACCTACGTATATAAAGGCGATTCAGCATGACCTTTTAATGGCAAAATGATATTAATTATGCTGGTAGATATTGCAAAAAACTACTTTTATTTAATTTTTATTTAATTTTATGTTGATCTATATTCAAAAAATATAATAGAATAAAGGAAATACAGTTTTAGTTCCCATGTTGATCCCGTTTTTTCGTCAAATATTTGCTAGGTGTGACCGTAGCTTAAGAAAAGACCTAATGTAACTCAAAATAGCAAATGATTGAAATTGGCCCTTTTAGCACCAAGCTTCACATATGTTTCAGACAAGAAATTATTCTATACGGAATTCAATTATTGTTTTGAAAAATTTCAGTTTTATTAATTGTATTTTGTCACTGTTCAAATTACAGAATGAATTCAAGTTTTGTTTTAAAAAAGATTAAAGCCTTTTATGTTATTAATATGCAATTTTATATTAAAAAAGTATATGTACTGTTTTTATGCAATTGTACTGATTTTTTCTCTTATGTACTGATTCCTCTGATTTCAAAGCCTGGCAACCCTAGGTACAGTTATTCCACGCCTCGCCACTGGCCATTGTGGGGTGAAACGTCACTAAGTCTACATTTACACGTTTCATCTTTTGATGCTCAACTCTTGTGTTATAAGGAGAGGGAAGCAAGAAGAAAAGGGGTTGGTACGGAGATGCCTGTACTTGGGCAGTACGCGACAATGGCTGCATTTAAATTTTTTTCTTTTTTTTTCTCTTTGGTTCGCTTTGAACAAAAGTGTTGTTGTTTTGAAGCAAAAAAAGTTGAAAGCGGTTGCTGCGTGTGAATATAATGGCATCCTCAAAAGGGAATTTAAAAGAAGTTGAGCATCAAAAGATGAAACGTGTAAATTGAGACTAAAAGACGCGCGAGGTGCTTCCCCGCCCAGAGCAGTTTTAATAATGTTTTAAAAATTTTTTGGGATATCTTCAGAGTTTTTCTTTTAAGAGGGGATATTTTGCGTAATGTTTTTTCAAATTTGGGGAGATTGAGAAAATGTATCTGGCAGCCCTGATGTAGGGTATGTTTAATACTTGAATGTCGCCAGCGTTGTCAACTTTAAAGTTTCAAACCGCATTAAAATCGAAAGAAAAAAAATTTTTTTCAGAAGAGAAGGCAAGGCGAATTCACTAGAAGGTAAGGTCAACTCTACAATAACACTGCTTTTGTGGTGGAATTTTTTGTTTACATAAAAAACTAGTTTGGGTACAAGCTTTGGCAAAACGATCACAGAAAAAAAACCATATGTTGACTTGACCCCACCTTCTAGTGAATTCACCTTGTGAGGACTACATCAAGGGGAATTCACTAGAACGTGGGGTCATATCAACATATGGTTACATTTTTCGGTGGCCGAGTTAGGTGCGCCAAGATAGCGTCGAGAGTTATTCACGAAAACACAAAATTGAATTGGTGCTTTTGTGGAGTTAAATTGAAAATGGGAATTTAATGCTTTTGGGAATTAAATGATAATGAAATTCTGGGAATTTTAAATTTGGGAATTTAAAAAATTAAGGCGCTCGAATTAAAATACTCAAAAATTAAATAAAAAAATTAATAAACAAAAATAAAAATATAATATATACAAAAAAGTATTAAACTAATTAAAATAAATGTATATAATATTAAAAAAAAAACATTTGTACTTATTATAAAAAGACTTTTTTCATAAACAAATCATAAACATTTTATAAAAAAAAAAATGATTAATAAAAATATGAAGTATCTGCACATTAAAATTATTAAAACCGAATTTGGTGTGTTATTTTTTTGGTGCTCAGGAAACTCAATAGATTATGAAAGTAGACGTACTATAGAATATAAAAAGAACAAATTATAGTAAGTTCTGTGATAAAAAGGTTTCCGTGCAAAAAATCCAAGGAACAGTTTTCCAGAAATCTGGTTTTATCCAAATTGGTCAGTAAAATCTGGGATTAATTTTAATTTAGTTTAGTTTAATTTAGCAATATTTAAATTTGCTACAGTTTAATGATTATTAAGCTAATTTTTGAGAATGGGCCTTTGATAAATTATAGACTTACCTTCACGAAATTTTATTTCTTGTCCTAGCAAACTGCGGTGTAAATATCACAACAATGTTATAATGTTTTGCGGTTGACGTAGATTGTGTTTTTGCGGCATTTCAACTGGAAACTTTCAAGTGATTTTAAGTCTTATGAAAACAGAAAATTGAGTCATTATAAAACGAATTTGTTGAAATTTAATGAAAATAAGTGCATTTCAATAATTAGTATTGTGGTTATTTTGTTGAACTATTCATGGTTTTTAATCCAAATTTTTACTATTTAATTAGGCTTAAGTTCATTAAATTTAATTTTCATTAAATTATTTTTATGAAGAAAGGAATTTTTATTGATAATTTTCATTCTTGACTGACCTGGGATTCGAAGCCAGGCTGGCTGGCGTGTGATTCGAACCCAGGCGGCTGGTTACCCTGACATGTTTCGACCTCAACCACTAGGTCTTCTCAAAGGGATTTGCCGTCTTACACTCGCAGCCATCGATGACTGCTGACGTCAGTAGTCAAACATCAATCCTTAAACCAAATTGTATTTTAACCTTTGGTAGATCGAAATTTGCTTATTGAATGATTATCCATTTTTAATTGATCTCACATGTTTTTCCTTTACTTCTGTTTTTTCCGTACTTTTGTCAAGAATTCTTCTTGAAGTCCAAAGTACATTTTTTGTTTATCATGTTTTTTGTCTTTCTTTTTTCTTGTTGACATTTTTCAGCACAACTTGAAGGACAAATGAACACATAGAGCTTGTGCCTTAGCTTTAACAATAATTAGTATTGTGGTTATTTTGTTGAACTATTCATGGTTTTTAATCCAAATTTTTACTATTTAATTAGGCTTAAGTTCATTAAATTTAATTTTCATTAAATTATTTTTATGAAGAAAGGAATTTTTACAACATGGAAGATTAATTAAAATTGTTATTGATAATTTTCATTCTTAACTGACCTGGGATTCGAAGCCAGGCTGGCTGGCGTGTGATTCGAACCCAGGCGGCTGGTTACCCTGACATGTTTCGACCTCAACCACTAGGTCTTCTCAAAGGGATTTGCCGTCTTACACTCGCAGCCATCGATGACTGCTGACGTCAGTAGTCAAACATCAATCCTTAAACCAAATTGTATTTTAACCTTTGGTAGATCGAAATTTGCTTATTGAATGATTATCCATTTTTAATTGATCTCACATGTTTTTCCTTTACTTCTGTGCATTTCGCCAAAAATTATGTTACTTTTTTTTTTTTTGGATGCATAACTCTTCATAGGTGTGTTTGTATTTATACATAAAATAATAATAGAAAATAATAACTGTTAAGACCCGGCGCTGCAAGGGGTCAAACCATTATGTACTTTAATATATAGTCATAAAACCATTTTCTAACATTTAACACTTTGTAAAAATATTACATATGTATGTACATACATAAACCACGAAAGCCCAATTTTTTGGACAATTTTACGAATTTTATTAATAACAAGACCCCAGCGATATTTTTGTTTTATAAATACATATATTTTATTAATTTCAGCCAAGTCGTACCATTAATTAAACAAATTTAAATATCACGACAACTGCGCCATCTTTCGGGATTAAACTTAAGAGAAGCCTGGCTCCAGTGGGCTACTCTCTATTGCGATGCGAAAGAAAACGGTAGCAAATCAAATGTTTGTTACTCTTTAAAGCGTTTGAGCATGTTTCTTTCGCATCTTTTTCTTTTGGCAATTCATCACTATTTATTTTATTTAAATTTTTCAATTTAAATTTTTTTACATATTTTGACATTTCATTACTGTCAATCTGCGCCATCTTTAATTTTTATTGCCAGTATTCTTTAATTTTAAAAAAATGCTGCGAAAGTGATAGAGAGTACCAAGTTTGCATATACCTTTCGTGTCGAAATTGTACTCGTATCGCAATAGAGAGTAGCCGCCTGACTAAACTAATTTATTGCCCAAGTTTGGTGTCAATCGGTCCAGCGGTTCTTGAGTTTAGTAACACGTACCCGGAACAAACGTTTTTATATACATATGTAGATAAAAGAAGAGAAAATACAAGATAAAAATACAAGATAAAAATACTAAAATTGCAAGACTTGAATTGCATATTGCAAGTCTGGACGATGACTAAGAAGAATATTTACAAAATAACTGAAAAAGTACATTTAAAATAAACTTAAATTATTTTAGAAGCAAAACAATTTTAATTTTACATTAAAGGCATATAGAAAAGAATTTTTAAAACAACCATTTCATTACCAAAGAGTAGACAAAATAGCACGATTTTTTCCAAAAGTGAAAAAATAGAAATATTGATCAAGTGCGAATGTACATACATAATTCTAACAAATTTTTAATATTTTCGTAAAATAGATTCTGGAAATTATTTCTTTTCATAAGCTACTTTATTATATTCAACATTTTATGTATTTTATAAAACTTTTTGTAATAGTTCTATTCCTTAAATTTTTAGGAATGACTTTATACACTACCAGACTATTATCTTATATCTTCCTGTTACACTTTTACCTTAGCTATCCGTTGGATAGCAATGAAGTATATTATATGTACACCAGCAGAATGTAATGCATTTTCTGGCCCGCTACAGCCTTCGTGTGACACCAAGAATGCTGACGAAAAATGGTTATCAGCAGGGATTTTAGGATCACCTGTAAAGAATTCGCCTTGGTACTTTCATAAAATTAATAAATGCAAAAGTAATTTTTTTTTTTTTGCATAATATACGAAGCTTTTATAAATAGTACAAAAAAAGAAGCTACAAAAGTTTTCTTTCGGAAATTAGCGCCTTGATTATTCTCAATTTATTTATCTAAAAATTTATTTACGAAGTTCAACACAAGATGAATGGGTACAAAATTATCCCCCGAATATCATTTTGATCATTTAATTTTAATACGAGTTTTACTTGTTTCTTGCTGCCGTATTCATAAAAATATTTTTAATTTAAAAAAGGTTAACACCCCAAATTTTCTATAGAAATTTTACTTAATAAATGTTTGTTAAATTTAATAATAGTTTATGAATACGGGGGTTGGTGTTTACATTTTTGTTTCAAACATTCAAATATTTAAAATCTTGAGCAAATATTTAAGCAGTTCTTAAAAACTACCAGATGAAACTAGATTGTGCTGGTGGAAGAATTATTTTCAAATATTTCTGTTTTTAATTGAAGTCCTGGTGGTATTAAGGATGTAGGTATATTAAGAGTCTAGACAATAATAAATATTTATTAGAGGAATTGAACTAAAAATTTATAATTTTATACCTTCCCGGGACAAGATGCTTCATATTGATGTTTTAAACTTTCCAATTCATAGATACATGTTGACAAAGCCGTACGAAGTTCACACAGCAAAACCATATCGGAACGTAACTCATTAAATGCGTTACAAATTTCTTCAGAAGGTGGTGGAGTAGGATCTGTCAAGTAATTAAAATTAGTATGAAATTACGTCAAAATTATCAAACAGATATTATGTTTATTTGATCATTAAAATAAGTAACATTACTAACCCACTTTGAATTCATGTATGGTCTGTTCAAGCGCTTTAACTTTACGTTGTCCTATATTTGCTGGTAATTTCATTTTTTGTGATCTTAATGATACACCAGTGCCACGTAAATCGGAAAATTTAATTCCACTTGTACCAACCTCAATAGCGTTTACAACCGAATCAACTTTTGACGGTCTTGGTTGATGATGTAGTTTTTTCTTGTGTAATTTCTTTTCATATTTTCTAGCGTTTTGAGCATTAGTGGTGGCATCGCCCTGCTGATCTGCTTGTGATATAAGTTTTTGCAAATCTTGGGTCTTACGTTCACGTTCTTTTTTCCGAGCTTCAATTTTTCTCAGTTCATTTATCAAATTTTGTTCTTCTTTTACTTGTTGACTAGTACGTTCAAAGAGTTTTTTAAGTTGTTCCTTGCGTCGTCGTTCATGTTCAACATCGTATACGAATGGTTTTTTGTCACCACCAAAATTTTGAGCATTACTTCCTTTTGATTTAACAAGTAAGCCAACTACTTCGTAGTAGCGTTCTTTTAAGTCTTCTACATTCTTAATGCCAAATTGCGAGCGATCCCAACGATCTGCCATTATAATGAAGCGTAGGTCGAAGCTGAAAATGTCCCACAAGTATGTATTTTAGGTGTATTTTTTTACTAATATAAAACTTACCGTCTACCTAAATCAAATAAATGATCTGTTTGTTCTTTTGACCATTTTTGTGGATTGGTGTGCAAATGAGCATTGTATTCAGCCCCATTGTAATTTGGTATCTCCAATTGTTTGTTAAACTTAGCAAAAGGATATTCTTTTGGCTCATCTGAAATACGCTTCCAATGATGGAATACCGCACAATCAATTCTAGCAGGATTACTAAAGGGGGCCCATTCCCATTTACGAACTTTTTTCATCCCCAAACGTGCCTTGGCTTGTTTATACCCTGAGCCTATACCCAAGGCCGTGTCCGTAGGTAAAAGAGGTGGTGCATCTTTGTTATCATTATACAATAAGGCGAAAACCTCCCGATGCATACCCTCCGGACGTTTGGATTGGCCCTTTGCTCTGTTTAAAATATAATTAAACTTAACATTCTAGGAAATAATAGTACTTCGTACACCTACTTTTCAAAGTTTCTTTTCTTGGTGGAAAGAAATGAGTCGCGAGTAATTTCTGGAGTAGTGGGACGTTCTATGTCCAAAATATCTCTTACATCCGTTGTCATTTTGTCTATATTCCACAATTTTTAATATAAAATAAATCTTCCTAATAATTTTAAGACTTCTGTTTTTATATTTGCTTTTATTAAAACTGCTATTCAATCGGAGATGATGCTTTGGCAAAAATAATAATAGTTAAAGCAGCTGTTACACTTGCATCTATTTTACACCTAATCTACAACAGACATGAAATGCTCTTAAAACATGATGTTATAATAGCGTTGTCTTAGCACATGTTTTAACAACTGTGTAAATCCGCAATTTGGTAATAATTTTCGTTGACAAGTATTGCAAACATAAAACGTCAACTTTGGTTGTCAGTTTGAAAATAAACAAACAGAAAAAATTTGTGAAATGGTAGCAAATCATAATTGAAATAAAAGATTAAAATAATAAAAAATAAATAATTAAAAATAAACACTAAAATAAAATTGCAAAACTTATTTTTATTAATATAAATTTTTTTCTTATTCGATTTTTATTTATATTAATATAAGAGTTCATTCTAAGAATTCACGAAGATTGATTTGTGTTGGATTGGAACTACAATTCTTTTTTTATAATACAATTAATTTTTTTAGAACCTGGGAATTATTTCTTTTCATAAGTCATTCCTAACAATTTAAGGAATAGAACTATTACAAAAAGCTTTATAAAATACATATCTGAAATTTAGCTCATAGAATTTTTTGATTTATTTAATTCTTTTACTTTAATTATAATTTACTTCCATTTTCCAAATATTAGAAATAATTCGTCACTTCAAAATTGAGTTGGCCCAATAGCCATTTTTGAGAAAAATGAGTTAGGTATAAAGGGTGGTTAAATTTTGAATTAAACACAAATTATTTAGGAAATTATTGTAATTTCTTTTTATTATGATAATATTGGTATGGTTCAATTATGTCCGCCGCCGCAACCTCGGCGGCACACCTCCATCCGATAGTCCAAAATTTCGATGACACTGAGGGATAATTAAGATTCTATGCCGTTAATGTGCCGAATTATCTTATCCTTTAGCTGTGGCTTATTGACGTACACCTTTTCTTTCAAATATCCCCAAAGAAAGACGTCCAACGGTGTCAAATCACATGATCTTGGCGCCACCACGTGAGACAACACGGCAAGTGACACCGTCCTATTGAAGCCACATATTGTCCACATCCATATCTTCCGATTCTGGCCATAAAAAGTTCGTTATCATCTTACGATAGCGAACACCATTCACAGTAACTGCCTGACCGGCTTCATTTTAAAAAAAATACGGCCCGATGATGCAGCCAGCCCATAAGCCGCACCAAACAGTCACTATTTGTGGGAGCATTGGTTTTTCGACATTTTCATAGAAAGCCTGAAAAACTTTAACGCGTTGGTCGATTGTGTATCTTTCCATGGTTCATATTGAGTAAGTCTGAAATTGAGTAATGTCAAATGAAATGCAGAAAAAAACTTGACGTTTAGGTGTGGTTCACATTCAACATCGGCGCTTAAAATTTAACCGCCCGTGAGAATACATAAAACTCGAATGTACTCTTTCTGATTCTAATATCCATTTGACTATATCTCGTAGTATATGTGAGATATCCAGTATTGCCTTTGCTCTACGTTCACAATTTTAAGGTTTTATGAATACTGTGTTTAACCTAACGGCAATGTTTGGAGTATGGGTCAATTATTGCACAAAAAGAAAAGAAAATCAAAGTTATTCTTGTTTTGCCTCATTGCTGCTAAACGAAAGTAGAGCAAAACAACACAGTACAAAAATAAGACTAAATTTGAGCTAACACTTACAAAAAAATTGCAATCAGCTGATTTGGCTATTAACTTTAGTTTGTTGATTGATGAAACTTGAGCGCAAAATCTATGCCAGTGCGTGAAAAATGGATTGTGCATCATCTGCTCCATCGTTTCGTGGTGATATCGTTGGGTAAGTATTATTTTAAAATTCATCGATATCGTTTTCATAGTTACTCATATTTTTGCTCAGTAATTACCAAATGGGATCCTTGCATACTCTATGGTGGCTAATAAATTGGACTTTAGAATTAACCAATTTTCATTATTTAAGGGATGGTGTATACAAGTCTGATGAATTTTACTTTTGTTTTAAAAATTCCATCAAGGCTAAAGAATTTCGAACCGCTCATTTAATTTAATCAGCGTCAAGGAATTATTTAAAAACCCCTCAATATGTATGTATTTGGTCAAAAGCTAAATATATTAAAAGAAGTTTATATTTCAAAAGAAATAAAAAAGATATTTGTATAATAAAGTTTAGTTTCAAAATTTACTTTAAATGTAAGTAACCTGTTATTTACTTTTGCTAATTTTTCAATATTTATCTTTAATGTTGGCTTATTTGGAACATCTTTCCATTATGATTTTTTATTTTACAAAAATTACAAACAGTTTTATAATTTGTATGTTTTGCCGGTTTTTATTTTTAAACTAGCGTTTATTTGTGGAACTGTTGATCTGGCAATACAGTCATTTGACAATAAATAAATAGACCAAGGCGAATTCAACTGCAGATGGTGTCGGAACTAAAACAATACGGTCCAAAATGTCAACCATTCCTAACAAAACACAAACAAATCAAAACAAAGTGGATCGAACTGTCAAAATCAGATGGCGTTTCGACACCTCCTGTTGTTGAATTCACCTTGAAATAGACTATGTTAGAAACGTAATACCAGTCGATACCAGGTTCATCTGCAACGCAAATTCATGTTTACGTAAGAGCAAGGCCTATCCAATAGGTCTGCGCAAGGAGCCAGATGTTTATATTGTGTTTTCTCTTAGGTTGTCAAAAATTGTTTACATTTTGCTTATACATACATATTTTTGTTACGTTTTTTTTAAGAACTTTATTATTTTGAACTTTGAAAAACAAATAAAACAAAATAATTTTTATTTTTTTTTTTTGTACAGTTCATGGCCCAATTAGTTGGGCCATGGAACAGTTGAAAACATGTTTTGAAAGATAAATATTTTTCAAAAAAAAAAAAAACATTTTTGTGTATTTTTCAAATTTTTGTTTTTTTTTTTTTTTTCTTTCCATGTAAAAAACACATATTGTACTTTAAAAATAAATATCTTTTTATGTATTTCCTATTTTTTTTTTAACTGACATTTTCATTTTTCAAATGAAAAACGGAAATTTTAAGTTTTCGGTTCTTAATTTCTGATGCCTGTTAAAAATACACATATATGTTTTATATATATTTTTTAATTTTGTTAGAGAGCAGTTTTTTCATTAACACAGATAATTTTTTAAATTCTCAGTTTTTGTAAGAAAAATATGGCAACACTTCACGTTTAAAAAGTGCACATGTTCACGTTTAAAAATTTTATGTTAACAAAATAGGCCTTAACATTATGTTAATGTAATTAACACAAAAATTAACATACAGGCAAATGTATGCGTATAAATAACGGTTTTGTCATTTATTTTTAGGGGTTAATTTTTTGAAGTGGTTACTTGAGAGAATAAAATCAATACAACTTGTCAGAACGGTTACCGTTAAAAGTCACATTGCGTTAAACAACTTTGTGAAATATATGAAAAGCACAAACAAATAAAACACTGCTGAGTACTGTTTGCGTGTAAATATACGAAATGTTTCATACACAAATCTACCCTGTTGAAAGGGGGTTATACAGTTGAATAAAAAAAATTGTGTTTACGGAAAATCAATACACCAATAAATATATAATATTTTGTTGGTAAAACTACTTTAAATATAAAAAAATAATAAGCACAAGATTAAGTAAAAAAATTATATTATAAAAACGTGTGAAAATTGAGAAAAAAAATAAAACAAATGTAAACATAAATTGATTTTATTAAATATGTACAACTAAATGCAAATGCATATGGGAATAAATACATACATACATACCTATAATTTTTTGAAACACATAAACTATATTTAAACAAACGAGTGTACAAAAAAATTATTTCAACTAACAAATATAATAGTTTTATTTAAAAGTAAAATTATAAAATAGGAATATTGACTATGTACCTAAGTACATAATTACGAAATTTTAAGTTTAAAATAATACAACCCTGCTAAATCCGTATTATCCTTGTTAAAGTATACGAATAATCGTTTTTTATTATTTCTTTACTTTTCATGTGATGGCGAAAAATTAACAGTTTGTTCACAACACAACAACAACTACTACTGCTAACATTCACACCCCTAATCAATGTGAATAAGTTGGAAAATATCAGTAAACCAGGACAACACACATACGAACAAGTACGTACAAAATTTTAATTTTAATTAAAAAAAAAAACAAATTAAAAATTCCACAAAAGCAAAAATACTGTTACATTTGCATTAAGTAGTTCTCATTATAATGTAGCAGTATTTTAATGCAAAAAATAGCTTAATGTTTGTTTTGCCTTGAGCTGATAGTACATAAAACAGTAAAATTAATAATGTATGTATGTATTTGTGTTACAGTTACATATACTACGTGCTGTCTGATTTATCGTCACACTGCTGAGCAACCGCTATCACTGCTGAACTATTTAGGTTTTGAACGTGACTTTAACCAACAAAAAGTTACGCACGATTTAGCAGTTTAAAGACACACAGATATGATTGATCCCAGTTCCAGTGAAGAAGAAGGCGATGATGAACCAACACCCCAAGCACAACCCAAAGGGCGTTTAGGCGCGAGTTCGTTAGCTAAACCTAAAGCTGTTATAACTACTGTAGATTCAAGCAGTAAGGTTGGGGCCGGAGCAGCTCGCCAAAATGGCGATATACCGCACAAGGCAGCTGGTGGGTCTATTTCGAGTGGGGCAACAGATAGTGAAAAAACTATAGCGCCAGTAGCCGCAAGTAGTTTGTCGAGTAAAAACGAACTGACCGCAAATGATTCTGCAGCGGGAGCAGGTAGCATATCGCAGGAAACCTTAAATCAAAGTGCTGGTTCTTCATCTAGAGGAAATTCACTGTCACGGCCAATATCTCCCTCGCCATCAGTAGCAAGTGAAAAGTATGAATCGGGCGCTGGTCAGCCAAAACAGGGTATTGAAGAAGAGGAACGAAAGAAACGTATTCAGCTATATGTATTTGTTTCTCGTTGCATATCATATCCGTTTAATGCTAAGCAACCTACCGACATGACGAAAAGACAGCCCAAAGTTAACAAAACACAACTGGATGCCATAACACAGCGATTTCAATCATTTCTTAAGGGGGAAACACAAATTATGGCTGATGAAGCGTTTCGCAATGCAGTACAAAGCTATCATGATGTGTTTTTGAAATCTGATCGTATTTTAAAAATGGTTCAACAGGGTTCATGTTCTATGCAAGACTTTACAGAAGTTTTTCGAAAAAATATTGAGAAGCGTGTTCGTTCATTGCCTGAAATTGATGGTCTTAGCAAAGACACAGTGCTTACCTCATGGATGGCAAAGTTCGATGTGATACTTAAGGGTACGGGGGAGGAGGATTCGAAAAAACCAGCCCGTTTACAACAATCATTAAATAGTGAGCTGATACTTTCTAAAGAACAGCTGTACGATATGTTTCAGCAGATACTTAGTGTTAAGAAATTTGAACACCAAATCTTATTTAATGCCTTAATGCTTGATTCGGCCGATGAACAAGCGGCTGCTATAAGACGTGAATTGGATGGTCGTATGCAGCGTGTAAACGAAATGGAGAAGAATCGCAAACTTATGCCAAAATTTGTTTTGAAAGAAATGGAATCATTATATATTGAAGAGTTGAAATCATCAATAAATTTATTAATGGCCAATTTAGAATCGTTGCCAGTTACCAAAGGGAACATGGATAGCAAATACGGATTGCAAAAGCTAAAGCGTTACAATCATAGCACTCCTTCATTTTTGAAAATGATCTTACGTTCTCATGGTTCTCTTTCTAAACTGGAAGGCGACTCCGAGGAGGGCATAACTCAACTCTCTAAGCTAGATGTAGTATTAACCTTTCAACTAGAAGTAATTGTAATGGAAGTTAAGGGCCTTAAGTCATTAGCTCAGAATCGAATTGTGTATTGTACAATGGAGGTTGAAAATGGTGAAAAACTGCAAACAGACCAAGCCGAAGCCTCCAAGCCAATGTGGGACACCCAAGGAGATTTTACAACGACTCACCCTTTGCCCGTAGTCAAGGTTAAGCTCTATACCGAAAACCCAGGCATGTTAGCTCTAGAGGATAAAGAGCTGGGCAAGGTTACTATAAAACCAACACCTTTGTCGTCTAAAACCCCTGAGTGGCATCGAATGACGGTGCCGAAGAATTTACCCGATCAAGATTTGCGTATTAAAATAGCATGCCGTCTAGAAAAACCACCCAACATGAAGCACTGTGGGTACTTATACGCCATTGGAAAATCGGTGTGGAAAAAGTGGAAAAAACGTTATTTTGTACTAGTTCAAGTGTCGCAGTACACCTTCGCCATGTGTAGTTATAAAGAAAAGAAATCCGAACCATCAGAAATGATGCAGTTAGATGGTTACACTGTCGATTACATCGAAGGTGCTAGTGCAAGTTTAATGTTTGGCACCGATTTAAATGGCGGACGATTTTTCTTCAATGCTGTACGAGAAGGCGATAGCATTGCTTTCGCCTGCGACGACGAAAACGAATGCAGTTTATGGGTAATGGCCATGTATCGTGCCACTGGTCAGTCCCACAAACCTACGCCGCCAGTTACTCAGGATAAAAACTCGGCCATATCTAAGATTCAAGGTGATGCGGACAAGGCACGCAAACACGGCATGGAAGATTACATTAGCGCCGATCCATGTACTTTAGATCATGCTGTGTTCTTCAAAATGCTGCAAAATCTCGCTTTAGAGTATCGCCTTAATGATCAATACGCTTCCCTCGGTTGGTTTAGTCCAGGACAGGTGTTTGTGTTGGATGAATATTGTGCACGCTATGGTGTTCGTGGCTGCTATAGACACCTTTGTTACCTCTCAGATTTGTTAGATCGTGCTGAAAAAGACTTTATGATCGATCCAACGCTTATACATTATTCATTCGCTTTTTGTGCCAGCCACGTACACGGCAACCGCCCAGACGGCGTTGGTAGTATTACCCACGAAGAAAAAGAAAAGTTTACCGAAATCAAAGAACGCTTGAGAGTTTTGCTAGAATATCAAATAACAAATTTTAGGTTCTGTTTTCCATTTGGTCGGCCCGAAGGTGCCCTTAAGGCTACATTGTCTCTGCTAGAACGAGTTCTCATGAAAGACATAGTCACACCCGTGCCGCCAGAAGAAGTTCGTCAAATGATTAAGAAAAGCTTAGAATCCGCCGCGTTGGTAAATTATACTCGTTTGTCTTCCGAAGCAAAAATCGAAGAAGACTTACGTGGCGAAGTTGCAGTGCCTCCTGCGAGAAAACTCGAAGATTTGATACATCTAGCAGAACTATGCGTTGATTTACAGCAGCAAAATGAAGAACATTATGCTGAAGCTTTTGCTTGGTTCAGCGATTTGTTGGTAGAACATGCCGAAATATTTTGGTCCCTCTTTGCTGTTGATATGGACCGAGTTTTATCCGAACAACCGCCTGATACATGGGATTCGTTTCCCCTCTTTCAAATTCTCAACGACTACTTACGAGCAGACGATAATCTCCGCAATGGTCGTTTCCACCAGCATCTACGAGACACTTTCGCCCCATTAGTTGTACGCTACGTAGACCTAATGGAATCCTCAATAGCTCAATCCATCAATAAAGGCTTCGAAAAGGAGCGCTGGGAAAGCAAAGGCAATGGTTGTGCTACATCGGAAGATCTCTTTTGGAAACTTGATGCCTTACAATCTTTTATACGTGATCTTCATTGGCCTGAGCCCGAATTCCGCCAACACTTGGAGCAGCGCCTGAAAATGATGGCCGCCGAAATGATTGAGCAATGTATATCGCGAACAGACGCCTCATTCCAATCGTGGCTTAAGAAAAATATTGCATTCATTTCGTCAACCGATTACATTGTGCCCTCGGAAATGTGCGCAATGGTTAATGTGATATTAAACGCAAAAAATCAAAGCTTTAAGTTAACCACCATAGATGGAATTGATTTATATAAATTTCATGCTAAAATTGACGATCAGCTCGATAAAGCGAATGTAGCCATGACACAAGGCCTAATAGGTAAACTTATGTCAGTGCTAGAGTCGACTTTGTCCAAATTGGCTCGATATGATGAAGGTAGCCTAATTGGTTCCATACTCAGCTTCACAAATGTCTCCAGTTCAGGTAAAGATTTAGGTCAAGGCTATGTAATATTTTTCCGTAATAATATGGAACAAATCCGAGGCAAAATCGGCGATGATCTATGGGCATTAAACTTTTTTGAACAATGGTACACGCAACAAATAAATATGCTTTGTAATTGGCTTTCTGAGCGTTTGGATCACTCACTCCACTATGCTCAGGTGCAGGCGCTATCACATATTGTAAAGAAAATCTATTCGGACTTTGAGCTGCAAGGTATGCTCGAGGAAAAGCTTAATTCTAAAGCATATCAAACTGTTGCCACGCGAATGGCTACAGAAGAAGCTACTTGTGCTCTAACCATGCCTGACGTTGCAGAAGGTGATGAAACTGCCGAGGATGGTAGAGAACTCGACGGCATTGAAGAGGAGGGTGCCGAAGAGGAGACCGCTACGCCACGCGTTAGAATGCCTCAGCCGAATATTGTTTCGGCTCAGGCAGCAGCAGTTACCAACGTTGTGGCTGGACGCGTCGGAAACCTCCTCGGTAAAGGTATTGGTGGATTGAGCTCAAAACTTGGTAGTGGTGGTTGGTTCTAATGCATATATTGCTGGTGGTTATGATGATGTTGGTCGTCGCCGTCGTCTTGCGGATGGTGGTGGAGCTATAGATGATCCCTTTCTTTATATTTCACTCTCTTCCCTTATACTCCTCTAATAGCTTCAGTTATATTAACAACAACAAAATATAGGCACATATTTGAAACAATATATTAACGAATAGATACCAAAAGTTAAATTTTTAATTATATCTAACATATAATATATACATACTTATATATATTAAAAATTATTATTAAAATTATTAACTACATTATTATACTTAATAACAAAATAGAAAAAAAAATTATAAAATAAAATAATATGTATTGCATTTTGGTGGCAGATGTAGCAGTAGAAATAATTAATTTTTACTAGGCAAATTACAAGAAACGTCAAAATATTATATATACATATGTAACTAATATTTAATATTTATTAAATTATACCAAAGATTAAATAAAAAATGCTTATTCCATAAAAAAATACATTAAAATACATACAGTAAAAAATAACACCACAACAAATATTAATAGTTTTTGTTGAATTTAAAAATAAAAGAAAAAAGGTAGAAAATGTTTGATTTAATTTCATTAACTTTGCTGTTTGTCAAATATTTTCAAACTTTTTATTTTGTTTTATTGTAGAATAGCTTTTCTTTACCTACTATTCCTTCCTCCAAGCTTTTAGATCGGCAGTCGTCATCCAAAAATGTTAACCGCTTCCGGTCCTGTAACGTTACCACAAGAAAGCCAAACGCCAGGAAATTAACAGAGAGTACAGATTCAAAAGATTTGTTGTTAACACACTTTTAAATGCTGAAGACCCATAATAAAAATTTTGCTTTATTTATAATAAAAACTTACTATCAGGTATGTGATGAAAATCGATTTTAAAAACAAAACGATTTAAAACCGAAAATGTCGTTTTAAGTATCTTTTAAAATAGATTTTTAATACATATTCCTTTTATTTTCGGTCTTTATTCTTTTAAATTTTATATTATATTTGTTCAGTGAAGTGTATTCTGAACAAAAATTTAAGACCATTACCTAGAATTGGATTTTAAAATCGTTCGAAATTCATCACACCTTTTTAAAACGTTCGTTTTGAAATCGATCGATTTTCATCACATTCCTGTATACTTCTTATTGTAGTTATGAAGAAATTGTTTTATTTATATTATTAACATACAGTAAACGCTTACTCACAAATGTATACCTCTTTCAGCTGTGCATTCCTTATAATCCCATTGTTTTCCAAGTTCCATCCTGAAACATTATGGCAAACGCTCCCTAGACACCAATCTCCCGTCAGCGGACAAAATTGCGCTGTCGCATGTTTTGGCAAAACAGGTGGGTTATCGCATACTTCAATTCGAAAGAAATTATTTACCTTTCGTATTATTTGTTTCGAATGAACGGATTTTGTTTATTCTTTATTGAAACACCAAATATCTCTTTCAAAACTGCAATTTTCTGTTACGAACAATAACTTTTTATCAAATTTTCAATTTGCTTATAAATAGAACAAACTGTTCGGAATCGTTAATTATTTATTTCAAATCGAAATATGCAATAACCTCCAGGGGGCTAATATTGCGATGTGAAAGAAAATGGTAGCAAATCAAGTGATTGGTACTCTTTAAAGCGTTAGCGCATGGGTCTTTCGCATCTTTTTATTTTTTTCTTTTGGCAAATCATCATTATTTCTTTAATAAAAATTTTTAAATTTCAATTTTTTTTAACATATTTTGAAATTTCAATACTGTCAATCTGCGTCATCTTTTATTGCCCGTATTGTTAAATTTTTAAAAAAAATTTGCGAAAGTGATAAGAGTACCAAGTTGGCATTAACCTTTCGCATCGCAATAGAGTAGCCCGCCAGGTCTAAAATGGCGCTTAATTCAGAAAATGGTAGGTTTCATTTAAAAGTTGAAACTTATTATTATACATACATATTTTTATACCCTTCAGAACAAGGGCATATAAATGTTCGTTTTTATGTTTGTACCTAATGGGTCGATTACGGATGGAAACTGAATTTCAGTTGTGTTGCCAGCAGCGAAATCTGGCAACAACGCTGATGTTAAAATATAAAATAACATCAGCGGAGTTGCCTGGTTTCGCTGCTGGCAACATAGCTTCAGTTTAGTTGCCTTCAGTAATCGACCCATAAGTTTCTCATTCCGTTTTTAATTACTACGATATTAATGTAAAACCCTATAAAGTTTATATATTCTCGGTCCTTATGCATAGCGAAGTTGATTAAACGATGTCCGTCTGTCCCTTGTAGTTTTTTGTTGTATAACTGGAGAAATTAGGGGCAGGGATCTGGTTTATAAAAACAAAACCCGTCTGTAAATAATTCAAACTCATTATAGATTTCTGTGTATTTGGGGAACGACAAGAGGCAAAGTTTTAAAATTATGTACAAGCACATTGGTTATCAATACACAACATCCGACGAAATATGGGCAGAACAAAATAGATTTTTTTATATCTAAAGAACGCTAAGAGAAAAACTTTCAAAATTTTGTACAACTAGCTGGGTCATCAATACGAAAACTCTCTAAAAAATGGGCGGGATTAGAGAAGTGGACGTGACATAAAATTAATTTTTTTTTATCTAGAGAACGGTAGAAGACTTGGTTCACATATCTGTAGACAAAATCCGTCAAAAAGTGGGTGTTATTCGACAAGTGGGCGTGGCACGTCCCATAAAAATACAAAATAGGTAAATAACAGTAAAAGTTAAAAATTATAGTAAAAATGGCTTCGATACGAATACAAGATATCTTTATAAAAACTAGTAATGTTATGAATATCAATTTTTAATATTCACGAATACGAATGCAAATATCTGAGCCAATATTCGCCGAATACGAATATCCATTCTGGAATTTATCGCCACTCGATATTTCAAATTTAATTGAAACAAGTTAGAGTGCTATATTTAATGGAAGATCCTCACAGTTTGCAAGTGGTCAGGCCTCCAATGGGCTTCTACTTTGGGAGAATTAGGGAATGGATTCTGAACAGGACTAATCGGGCTTGGCGGGCCCGAACGGACTGCCGAGTATCGCGCACTCTGTGGCCGATGCTTAGTAGGTCAAATTCGGACGCGCTGCTGGGTAAGAGTAGGGCCTGCGTCAGGACCATGATAGGTATTATTACGGGCCAGATAGACAGAATGGCGGTGAGAATGGGGTCTGGCTTATCGGATATGTGTATGCTGTGTGAGGACCCAGAGGAGTTGGAGACAGTTGAGCACTTTCTGTGCCACTGTCCCAGGCTACAGAACAGCAGGCTGAGGTGGCTAGGTAGCAGATTCCTTCACGAATTGGGAGATGTCTCGGGCTGCGGGCTCGAGAATCTGACGGGATTCGTAATGGAAATGACCTGGCTGCGCGGCAGGAGGCTGGGAAACATGTAGGGCAGTTTTTCCTGTTGGGTAGGGTTGTGTTTTGCTTGTTCTGTCCGATTTCTTATCTTCCACTATCTTCCTTCCCTGTGCTTTCACCATTTACTTCTCCTACTCTGTCACACTAGATATCTTTATCTTCTTTCTTCCTTTGTTTAACTAATTAAAGGCATCACAATGGACTATATTGGTCTCTGGGTGAGGGTGTGAAGTTTGCTTCACACCAGCCTTTCTAACCTAACCTAACCTAGAGTGCTATATTCGGCTGTGCCGAATCTTTGATACCCTCCATCGACAGAAGTGGGCTCTGTATTGTAAATACATATATATTATTAACTAAACTTCACAAAAACGAACGTCAGCATTAAAATTGGTTGCGGTTTAGACCTGAATTAAATTATTGACCGACAATAAGAAAATTTTATGCGTTTCTTGTTAGAACTTTGAATTGGCTTGAGTAAAATATCATGAATCGTAAAAGTTTTAGCCGAACTAAAATAATTTTTAGGAGGGTAATTTGTATTGGACCTATGGTAAATTATGGACCAACCATCCCAAAATTCTGAAGACTGATTTCTGGTATTATAAAAAATAAATTAGAATAAATTTCAATACAGCAGTGTTATTGGTTTAAGTGTTAACAGTGAATTTCACAAAATTTCATATTTTTTCTGGCCATATGTATCTATGATGGGAGAAATTTTACTGCAATATCTATATCTGTTATGGTTTTAGGCGAATTTAATTATTTTCCCAAAGTCGGCTTTATATGGCTTTAGGCGTAATTAACAATTTTTCGGGAGTAGGGTTTATTTGTGCCTAGGGTAAATTATGGACAAATCTTCACGAAATTTGGCAGTGTAATTTCTCGTGCTATAAAACTGTGACGTACCGAATTTCAATTTGATAGCATTATTTATTACGGTTTTAGACGTACTACACGGTTTTTCGGGAGTAGGGCTTATAGGAAGCTTAGTGTAAATTATGGACCGATTTTCATAAAATTTAACAGTGTGATTTCTGATCCCATAAAACTATGACTTATCAAATTTTAGTATGATAGCGTTATTTATTACGGTTTTAGGCATACTAAGCTGTTTTCCAGGAGTAGGGTTTATTTGGGGCATATGATCAATTATAGACCGATCTTCACGAAATTTACAAGTATGATTTGAAGTTATATAAAGCAAATTCGTACAAAATTATATATCATTTTGTACATTATTTCACCTTTTATTTTAGTTTTTGTATCAAAATTTTCATTTTTTAGGGTGGTGGTTCCACATTTTGATTAATAGTTCTGATCCTACTGAACTGATGTTGCTGAATTTCAATCCCAAGCTGCTTAGGATAAATACGAGCAATTTGAGACCAAGTTTGTTCTTTTCTTTTGCGTTTTTCAAAAGTGAGCGTGTTTTCAACAGACGGACAGACGGTCAGACGGACATGGATAAATCGACTTAGAATTACTCAAGGAGCCAGAATATATAGGTATACTTTATGGGGTCTTAGATGTATTATAAAAAAGTTTCACACGGAATGACAAACGTAGTATACCCTCATTCACCACAGTGGTGGTGGAGGGTATAAAAAAATCATATAACAATAAAGTGGAAAAACTGTCACACTACTAAATGTATTTAACATTATTATGTCATTCCGATTATTGAATTTGAAATTATCATCTTCACTTCTGAACATTATTTAATTTGTACACTTACATTCAGGTATCTGAAGAAAATCGATCGTTTTCAAAAAATAGTTTTGTTTACAAAATCATTTTCCATCACAACATACCTTATTATTATTATTATGTTTTGGCCAGTGGGATCAGATCTTTAAGTGCAGAAGTAAAATTTGACATAAGGCAAGGCGAAATAAAGGTAAAATTATTTAAAAAGTGCTTAAGTTTTGTTTTCAAGATTTTTGCATAAAATTTATTAGCATGATTTACTTGAAACTATTTTGTTGTTTTTTAAGTTCTTATCTATTCACTTGATTCGTGTAATAAATAAATTAAAAATATCCTATAAAAGATACCTAGTATGGTGATTTTTAAATCACTATCACTAATCACGATGTTCCTTAAATACTACGGGATCGCTCTTCTCTAATCCCCACTGATGGTCAGATTATAAAATTAGCTACTTAAATCCACTGCACACTTGTTGTGTACCCTAATTTAGAGATTTAACAAAAATAGCCAATCACACCGCACCTTTTTATTTTCTTTTAATTGTTAACCGCTTTTCACATAATTTAAAGAGCAATAAACACACTTATTACATACATACATACATATATGTTTTTTTGAATTAGTAGGTATTTTTTTATGATTTTTTTCAGTTGTTGTCTTCAAGGATGGTAATGATGAGGGTTATTGTTGGTATGGTTTTTTTCTAAAACTAATTTTCCAAATTTGCGGTAACGTCTCTTTATGATTGTTGCAGGTGTTGTCTTTGATATTATTGGAAATGCATAAGTTCGTTGACGTTGGTTGCTAATTAATCAAATTTAACTTATCATTGTGAGTTTCATAAGTAAATTTAACTTTAATTCCATACATTCAATTTGATTCTTACAAATTTACAATATAGGTAAGTAAATTTGAAATAAACAAAATCAATATTCTCAATTGCATTTACATTAACTTGATTGCTAAACAAAGACGCGAAACAAAAATCAAATGAAGTTTAAATCGATGGAGATTTGCAATTAATTTTTTTTAAATAAGCACAGTTTTTGCTAATTTTTAGAGTAGTAGAGATAAGTGGTACCTAAAGTACTAAGTGTATAAAAGGGCTTATTTTTAAAAACTTTCAAAACAAGATCTTTTTGAAATTTGTTCGATTTAAATATCACGCGGAATCGATTTCAAAACATGGCTGAAAAAGTATACAAAAGTTTTTTTAGTGTTTCTAAAAACTTGAATATAAGTTAAGTGTTCTTAATTAAGATTATTTCTAGAATCTAGTAGTTTGCTAGAAGTGATAGTTCTTTCTTTAATTATTTGAAATGTTGAACTGCACTCCGGTTTTTTCTCGGAAATAGTTTTTGCGATATAGCGTTATGTAAAAATTATTGGCACTTTCACCACAAATAAAAACAGAACTGTGGTTTCCCTATTCAGTAAAAAAATCCGAAATTCGAAAACAAAATTATCTTAACGGCAGTCTTCTTGTAGGATATATTACAAAGCAGTTTGCCTGAATACAGTTATGAAATATTTGATAATAAAAAATTAAATTATTTTAAAATTAAGTACTTTATACATATCAAGGCGAATTCATACAGATGACACTTCGAGTCATTTGTTAATTTATTTGTGAGTACATATACTGAATTTCATGCTTTGTTTACATTTTGCGAAATATAGTTAACATTTAAAATTCAATAAAAAACTAAGTACATACTTGAAAAAAACTTATTTGAATTTTATAAATGGTACCCACAGACGATGCAATATTTGTCAAAACACGTGTTACTGTTTATGTTTCAGTTTTTACCACAGACGATTACACTAAAAACGAAACATCAGTATTTCGTGGTTTTTTGACTTCTGGGTCCCTCTGGGGGTAAAAAAGTTGCCCCTCCCACCCTTGTAACTATGTGTGGGTACTGGAATGAAAAGTATTTTGCTTTCGATTGTAAATATTTTGTTTTTATTTTGCTTTTTTAATGTTACTAAAGCTTTTCTGTATAGCCGGCCTTCGGGCGGGCGCAAGGATTTTCTCCTCTATGGTATAACAAAGACCAACTTCGCTAACTAAAGCTTTTCTGTATAGCCGGCCTTCGGCCGAGCGCAAGGATTTTCTCCTCAATGGTATAACCGGCTTCGCTAACTAAAGCTTCTTTGTATAGCCGGCCTTCGGCCGGGCAAAAGATTTTTCTCCTCTATGGTATAACAAAGACCGGCTTCGCTAACTAAAACTTCTCTGCATACCTATAAAAGATACATAAATTAACCTAGAGAGGAAAATATTAAACGAATACAAAAACAAAATACATATTTGCAATCGTGAGCAAATTACCTTTAATTTGAGTACCCACACAGATATACATAAGTGTTATGGGGGGGGGACACTTTTTTTGCCCCATAGGGCCCTAGAAGTGCCGCCCACCCAAAATTTTATTATTTTCGTTTTTGTTGCACAATTACCTTTAATTTGAGTACCCCCACATACCATTCAGTGAGCGGGGCGGTTTTTTGGACCCAGGGGTCCCTACGGGCCTCAGCCCCCTTAAATATTAATTTTGATATTTTTTTTTTAATTCTGGATCGGGTGGCATATTTTTTTTTTCGTACGCACCGTAAAGTGCACTTCAGCCATTTTCTTTGTATACCTATCATATTTTATGTCCCCTAACTTTGGAAAAATTATATTCAATTACAATTTTTTCCAACTCTCACAATTTGCAATTGTTGCCATTTTCTGATTTCTTCCTTCATATATTTTTGTCCGAGAGTTGCAAAAGCACCTCCCCTACAAGAACAATGACGGTCAATTGATGCATCATCTGATGTTCATTGCTGATGGGTTTATACATCAGAAGTTCCTATCATTTTATTAAGGGCAATATGAAAAAACTGATGTAAAAATTCGTGTACGTGTGATTTTAAAATCACACGTACACGAATTGTTGCAAGAGTGTTAGTATATAGGCTTTGTATGTATTTGTTTTAATCAGCAATTTCTTGTAGGGTCACTCAACAACTGCTCTCAACAGAATAAGAAAGAAAAAACAATCAACATCGCCACACACGATGAAACATTGTGTTTGGAAACATAAAACATCAAAACATTACCATGTTTCGACAAATGTTGCCTCGTGTGTGGGTAACTTTAGAGCGTATAGGGAAAGTAGTGATTTTTAGTAATCTTAGTTTTAAAAAAGTATATAACAGCACTGATTTCACTGAACATACGCCAACAAATAATATTTTTCGTGAAATTTAGTTTACAAAACAAATAAGATATATATTCAAAAAAATGCAGACGAAGGTACAAAATATGCAAAATTTTATCGGATATATAAATTGTGGAGAAATATTAAGACCTCCCTCCGATGGTTACCATCGTCCATATGTTTTGAAATGTTTTCACTGCAAAGAAATATATTTACTATTTGAAGCTTTCATATTTCATATCGAAGATCATTGCAAAAATGCTATTGCAGAAATTGAACCTTATAGAAATGCTGCAACTATTTCGGATATAGCTCAAGTTAGTACCAATGAGGATCAAATGGACTTAAGCGAAACAATTGTTGCAGATGTAAGCGTAAAAATAGAAGAAAATTGTTCCATACCATCGGTAAGAAGATTCATGATTTTTTACAAAATACTTTATATACTTATTGCTCAAAATTATTTTGTAATTAATATAGGTATCTATATGCACATACATATATACATATGTATGTTATTGACAGACTGTCCTTCCAAAGAAATTTTAATTAAACATATTTTTGTGTATTTATTTTAAATTAAAAAAAATTCTTATACCTAGAATGAGACTTAAATCTAGCTTACCAACACCAAACAAAAAAGTTTACATAGGTGTTCATCACCCTGAAAAATAAGGAGAAATTAATATATACATACATAGATAAAGTCTCGGAAGAGCATAGTTTTCAAGTTATGGATACGGTGCCCGTTCGATCTTTTCTTTAAGAGGACAGTCCTTTTTAATACGATGACCTTTAAGATTTTTTAAAAAAAAGGAGATGGATTGTCCTTTTTTGAGTGAATTGTCCTTTTGTGAGAGTATTACTTTTTCTAAAATTCGAAAGATATAAGTTTTATTATCTCAAAACCCCAAAATTACAATATTAATACAGCAAAAAACGCTGGTTAACATTAATGCCAGCGTTAGATCGAATTCTACAATTGTTCGTGCCATTGAAAGAATATTTTCTCTCTCAACAAAAGTGTCCGATGATATTGAAAAAAGTATTTTGATGATCCATGTGCTGAATTGTGGTTACTTTTGGCACATAGACAATCCTTTATATTCCTTTATATTTGTCGTCTAGAGTCACAACACATTTCAATGCCTGAGGCTGCTCTTACTTTGAAGGACTTTAGATTAAAATGAATTGCACGCAAAGAAGATGTGTTTTTTTCCATTGGCTATGAAAAGCATTTTGGCATACCAAGTTGGCAGGTAGTACCTATTCTGTGTTGACAATTTAAATCAATGGTCTGCAGTGTTTACCAAATTCAACGTTTTGATTGGGTGAGAAGTGGAGAAAAGTTCATACATCAGTGGATTAGATATAGATGGAACATTTTGGCTATTTCTATGAAAAAAATATTTGAGGTAAAAATATAATGAAGCTTGTAGAATTTAGTTTGTGTCTGCCGGCCTTAAGGGCGCCAACAAAAATATTACTTTCAACTGCTAATAATTTTTGGATTATCGTAAAAGTCCCATTTAAAAGTGGTTACTTAAGAACACTAATACCAAAGTGCAATTTTCAAATTGAATTATTTTTATCTAAAAACAGTGATATTAAAAAAAAATAAATTCTACAGAAAAATATCAATTATTTTTAATTCTAAAATATTTTGTGTTAAAAAAGACTTACATAATTTTTTATATGAATTTATAGGTATGTATATTTATGATTAGTAGTTCTACTTGCTAATATCATATTGCTTGAGTTATCTGATTACCTATCCAATGACCTTGATACTATTTATCATTTTTACTACATTTCGAAATGTCCTTTTTTTGTTGAAAATTATGGTCAGCGTAGTTATGGACTTCTGAAGTTTTCATATGTATATGCGACTTATCATTATATTTCTGCACCAGTCTGGCCAATATCGGTATCGTTTGAAAACTTTTGAATGCGTATATCTTTCTGGATATATAAAATTTATTAAACAATCTTAGCCCATTAAGAAGCGGGGGATACTTTTGCAAAAATATAATTTAGTAAGCATATTAATTGCTATGAGAATTTTCGTTAGCGAAGCCGGTGTTGTTATAAGATAGAGAAGAAAGTCTTATTTGTTCCAAAACCTATATAAAAGGCTTATTAAACCAATTGGCATTGAAAATTCCTTTACGGGACCATTTATAACCGTTAAATTGTTTCTATGAAAAGAAACATATACATATATTTAATTTAGTTTTTTGAGGCCATTGTCCTATGTTTATGAACAGTAGGCATAAATGGCTAAGCTGTAAGTCTTTTAGTTAGAACACTCGGAAGAGTTTGTGGTGGGATTAGCGTGCTTGAAGTACACCTAATAATGGTGGGTTGGGTGCTTTGACGACCTATTATTTTCTTGTTTTGAATGTTTTCTTCCTTGTTCTTTTAGAAGTCTTTTTAAAGTCCATAATGTGTGTAATATTTTAAATTAAATGCATTATAGTAATAATGTTTTCTAATTACAACTGGTAACTTTTTTTTTTAAAGGCTTTAGGATTTTTGCATGAAGTTGAAGACTCGAATATGTTTAAACAAGACTCGAATATGTTTGATCAAATAAATGGTCACTTTTTTTTGGACCTTAAATAAATTTTATGTTTATAATTGAATTTTTGATCGAATATGAATTTGTTAAAAAATAAATTTTATGTTTTGACGGCTGGCTGTCCACGAGATACTTTAATAAAATTTAGTATGTATGTTTCAATTGTCATAAGGACCCCAAGACTTGAAAATGTTGACATTTGGTCCATAATTTCACATAACCAACTTCTTTTCGGAAGAGTCTTTTGTCCATAAACCATTTTATTATGTTGGTACAGTAGGTAACGGATATAAGAAATTAACAAAAAAGCCACGAATATGCTTCTTATAAGCGTTTTTTCTTTTAAGTAATTATTTTCTATAAAATATTTATTTATTATAAAAGTTTTTGTAAATATGTATTATACATGTATTGTAAGATAAATATCCATGTTAAATACAAGACATATTAATAATCAAACTAAAAACAATGAGATTCATTGAGTTAAGGTATTACATAAGTAAGGTTTTATATAAGTAGTAATTAAATACTATACACTAATTATAATTGATTTAAAAAATAACAAAGCTATAGGGCTTTGGACAGCAGTAGGCATTAATTGCTAAGCAGGCGAGTCCTCAATGAATTAAATTAGGTCTCTAACTGTAAGTTAGAATACTTGGTAGAGTTTGCCGCGGGATAAGCCTGCTTTAGGTACACCTAATAATGGTGTGTCAGGTGCTTCTGTAGGCCTACTACTCTGTTGTTTTGTATATTTTCATTCTCGTTCTTGCCTTTGTACTTCCTACTTTTTAAAGTTCATAATGCGTGGAATATTTTAAATTAAGTGCATTGTTATAATAATGTTTTCTTACTAAAGCTGGTAGCTTTATATGGTAGTTATTTTCTTAGGTAACTCTAAATTGACAACTACATCCAAAAGCACGTTCGCATTAATGAAATGTATATATACATATTTGTATGTTTATTACATACATATACATATCATAAAATGTAAAAGGGCGTAACAACACTTTTTATTTTTTTTTATAGGAGAAGCAAAAAACTACAAAATCAATAACAACAAGGTGTATTTGGCGTTTGATTTTCTTTAATAAAGTCGCCATTTTTCATCGCAGGGATCTAAAATTACAGGGATCTTAAGTTACACCCTTTTGCATTTTAGGTGACGATATGTATATTAACTATTGTACTAATTTAATATTTGGCCGAGATAAATTTGTAGAATTAAATAAAATCAAAAAATAGAACCCTGTAAAATACTCTATTATCTAGAAATTTTGAAAGTCCAAAACTGTAATCATTCCGTTTTGTTCAAAAAATAACAATTAAAAATTAATCGGCCCTTCTTCATATTTCAGGAAGATCCTTTGACTGTCGTGAAAGTTGAACATATTTCAGATGATGATTGCTCTCCAGCAAAAAAAGAGTTGAAATCACCCGATGATAAGACATCGAATGCAGTAAATGATGAAAATAGTGAAACAAATTCAGCCGATAATGTTTGTGAAACAGATGATTCCATGGAAAATATTGACAATAATGTAGAGGAAGAATCTGACGTCAGTTATGATGAATCAGAAAATTATTCAGATAATAGTATACCTAGTGATGATGATGATGTTTATGACATAAGGGTATGAATTTATTCAAAAAGTACATCGTATTATATTGTATTTTTCAATAATTTACCTATTTATTCTATACAGATTTATAAAAAACAGTCTGTTTTTATTACCGAATTTCTAAAAACAAAGGAACACGTAATGGCTCTGATAGAGGCATATAGAAATCAACCTTCTTTGTGGAATAAAAATTTCCCATTTTTAAGACACAAGTTAAAACGACAAAACTGCTTGCAAAAAATTGCTGATGAACTTAATGAACAACAAAATTTGTCAATTACTTGGAACCAAGTTGCTAACCTTATAGTATATTTATGTAAAAAATATCGTGAGGATTTGAAAGATATTAAAGATGGCAAAGAAAATGAAGAAAAATTTAATACATCATGGTTTTTTAAAGATTTAAACTTTTTAAAACCTTTTATGGAAAATAATGCAATTGCTAAACTGGACTCACATTTGCCAGATCTCTTACCAGATGAAATAATACAAATATTAGAAATATATAAGGGACAACCTTTTCTGTGGAATACGCAATTGATTGAGCATTATTGTAAAAATAAAATTGATGCCGCAAAACAAGAAATGCTGCAAATAATAGAAACAAAAATGGGTTTAAAAATTCGGGAGAACATTTTGGAAGATTATTTGCGCACTATAAATAATTGTTTTACACGAGCTAAACGAAATAAATCTAATATGAAGGATAAAAAAAATAATGACGAAACAAATGTAGAAGATAAGATACAAGAAGACTACTACGAACACATGTTTTTCTTATATGATCATGTAGGATTCTTTAAATGTTCTGAGTGTCAACGTTCTTTCAAAAGTCCTCTGTACCTGAAAATACACCAAACTAAGGTTCATGGATCTGAACCGTTTTCATGTTCCTTGTGTAAAAAGTTGTTCAAATCGGTAACAGCCTACACAAATCATGCAAAACGTCATATGGAAGATTTTAATCATGAATGCAATGAATGTGGTAAGAAATTTTTACATTCTACTGAATTGCGTATACACATGCGTAACCATACGGGAGCTAAACCCTTTTGTTGCGAAATCTGTGGGGCTTCATTTCGCCACATTCAAGGTTTTAGTAATCATCACAGACGTCATATTAAAAATTATCTACATACTTGTGGTATTTGTAACAAAGGGTTCTATTCAAAAGATCGTTATAATGATCATATGAATGCACATTCAAATAAACGCACCCAAGTGTGTAATGTCTGTGGCAAAGCATTTATAACAAAAAGATCATTGCAGCAACATGTTGTAATACATGATGACATACGCAGATATTCTTGTAAATTATGTGGCAAAACGTTTAAACAGAAAACCGGAGTCAATCAACACATGCGAACACATGGCATAGCCAACAGCGAAGAAAAAAGTACTGTTAATAAATAATAAATTTAAATTTGTTGTAAGTAGGAATGTATGTTTACATGAATATTACATTAAAAATAAGAATGTGACCTATAGAACATGAAACTATGAAAAACGCAAAATATTAAATTATAATCAAAAAAGTTTGTAAACATTTAAAAATAATTTTAGGCATATGGACTGTTTTTGACGAAGTCCATCCTAGACGTCCAATTTAGGGCCACCGTTTCGATAATTACTGGCCGTATGTTGTGAATTACACGAACAATATTGGCCTTCAAGGCATCATTTCTTACTGGTTATCAGCATAAGCCAGAGAATTAAGGTAGATCCATAGGAACTAATCGAGTGGTGTTATATCGCTTACTTTTCTTCATTTCTCAAAATCAACTTCATCTTAAATTTTGATTTCAATGCGTCGCCCGGATCAATGCCATCCATACTTAAAAACGAGAAATAAAATCATTGATCATGGTACGGTAACGATCCCCATTGACCATATCGCGACCTTCGGTTTAATTTATATAATAGTTTACATGAAAATTAACATAAAATAGATTTAAATGCTATCCTGAAAATTGGGCATTATTTAATTAAGACAAAAGTGTGGTAGCACTACTAAAAACAAACAAATATAAAAAGGTGCTACCACACTTTTGTCTTTATTAAATAATGCCCAATTGTCAGGATAGTATGACCCCTTTCAGACAAGCAAAGTTTACTTTGCAAAGTCTTGAGTTTATAGAAGAGAAGGGAAAAGAGTATAGCGGGGGAGTACATACTTTGCTGTACTCGCAAAGTCGTTTTGTTTTTCGTTCGTAGATTATACCTGAAGTTGGCTGCAACTTTATATTTATATACAGCGTTACCAGAATCTTTGGAATAAAAATTGTCATATGGCGAAAGAAATCATATTTTGAAGAGGAAAATCTTAAATGTTTTTTTCTTAATTTAAATTTTTTAAAACAAGGGCAAAATATTAAGAATTATTAATTTTTTATAAAACCATACTTCTTATTATTTAAATTGAAATACATAAAAACATAATTCGTCAGTATATGAAACTTTATAAAAATACATTTTTTCTTTTCACAAATATTTTTTTTATCAATATTCTAACTGCCTATTTCCGATGTACGAAAGAAGTATTCACTTCTTAAGGTACGTTCAGACTAATGAAATATTTAACGAAAATATTTGTTCTGATATTTGCTTCAAACTGTGTGAAACAAAAATATATTTTGTTAATGTTCAAACTAAGCTCAAATATTTGATAATTTTTGTTTGATGAAACAGTTGGCAAACAGTGTTAATAAAATAAATAAATTCATGTTTGCCATGCGTTCAGACTAAAAGAAATATTTGCATCAAATAATTATTTAATGAAAGTGTTCAAAAATAAAAATATACCTATTTCTTAAATGGTAAAAATGACCGTAAAAGCTAATTTTTTAATTTATTCTGTGGATCAGCATTTCTTTTAGTGTTAGAACAGGAGAATGTAGAAGAAGAAAAAAATGGAAGCCACTGGGTAACGGGAACATGGCTAAAATTTGTGAAAAATTGCAAAGTTGGAAACAAACCCTTAAATATATTTGAAGTCGCTAAATCAGTTAAAAAACCAAATTTAGGGGAAAAACAAAAAAAAAAGTTGCAAAATAGCGAAAATTCGTGAACCATTTTAATATTTCAAACAAGCCATAAAATTTAGTAAAAGTGCCTAAAACTATAAGGAATGGCAAAAATTCTATAAAAATTGCTAAATTAGCGGTAATTCGCAAAAATTTGCTAATAGCGGCACGATAGCAAAGTCTAATCATTATAAAAAATATTTAAAATTGTAAAGAATCCGAAAACTTATAGGAAAAATTGCTTCTATCCGGAACATGGCTAAAATTATTTGTAGTTGTTTGCTCTTACAATTTTTTTGTAATATCAAATAAATGTTTTCTCAAAAATTACTAAAATATTTGATTTTTTGTGTTCACACTATGTTCACATTGGACAAATATTTGTTTGCCGGCAAATACTTTTATTTGCTCAAAATCAGCTGTTATTTTATTTGATACTCAAAAATATTTTGTCTTCAGACTACGTTAATGAAATATTTGATGTTTGCTTTCAAATATTTCATCAGTCTGAACGTACCTTTACAAATACATTTAAAACAAAAACAAAGTTTTTAGAATTTGTTTTTGTTTTAAATGTAGTTGTTCGAAAGAAGGAACTCTTTCGCACATTGGAAATAGGTTATAATATGCCTTTTTTAATATTTTTATGTCCAGAAATAATGATGCAATTTTGTGTATTCTAGATACTGGGTACAAAAGTGTGCAGCACCAACACACATCAAGCTGATGCAAAACTTCATTGTTTTAGAAAGTTACTGTTTAAATAATCGTGTATTTTGTATAAGCAAAATTAAAGTAAAAATCAGAATTTCTAAAAATAAAAAATCATCATTTGAGAAACAAATCTTTAATCATATTTTTGTTTAAAAAAATAATCCAAAATATGATAAAATCATAATTCTGGCAACGCTGTTTATATATTATATTCAAACAAGAGAAAACAAAAATTTGTCAAATTAAACTTTGTGTGTCTGAGCACCAAACAAAGTTTAAAAGAGAATTCAACAGACTTTGTCAAAGTAAACTTTGCCTGTCTGAAAGGGGTCTATTTAAATCTATTTTATGTTAATTTTCTTGTAAACTTAAATGGTATTTAAATACAGATTGAATTTTGGAGTTTTATTTGAAAAGTCTTATTTAATTCATATAAAAGTATGGCAGCACTACTAAATACAAAAATATATCACAAAAAAATGTAGCTATTTACAAGGTGGTCTCTAAGAACGGCTGGTTGTTATTGCTTTGCCTGTTGTATTATTCTGACAATGAAGCCACCTTACTAAGTTTTTAGAATGGAAACTTACACGGTGTTTACATTTGCCAGTACTGGCAAGACAGTTGCAATAATGCAAACTTTTTCACTAATACATATACACTTTTCCAACTGTCTTGTCTACTGTCTAGCAAATTTTGCAGACAGTAAAATGGACAGTGATTTGACATTTGCTGACAGTAATTTGAAGTTTTGTTCGAAAAAATAAAAAAAAATCAACAATTAAAAGAAAATTAATAAATTATGTTTTGGTTTTGCATGTTTTACTTAAGGGTTATCTATATTTACAAAAAATAGTTGTTAAATGCTACTTTTAATTTGTTAAGTTCATATAAAACACGTTTAACTAGAACTTGCACTGCGACTTTCACGTTAGACATTTTTTTAAGAGTGAACTGTCTTTAACTACTGGCAGCACATGGACGAAACATTAACATGAACAGTCTACACGAGTAGAATTCATGTGCGACATGATGTTCTTACCAAGTTGATGGATAGTGGAGACAGGTAGTTAATGTGCTGCCATCGTTGGCTAAACATATGTCATAGAAGCCATGTTCGCCATGATGGTCGCCTTACAATGTCATTTTCTGTCTGCAACTAAACGCACAACAAAAACCATTTTGGTAAATCAGAAAATGAACATCAACACGTATTCGCCACATACAAGAACATGAACTAATTAATACCGTTACTCTGCCGGCTTTATGTTCATGTCATGTTCAAGTCGATAGCGCTTGAAAACGTAGTGTAATCATTCGCAAGGTGAATTCAATAGAAGGTGAGGTCAACTCTACAACACTGCTTTTGTGGTCCAATTAGAGTCTGTTGTCAAAATCATTGCTAGTAAAAAAATGTTTGTTAACATAAAAAACTAGTTTGTATACAAATGTTGACAAATCGACCACCGAAAAAATACATATATGCTGACTTGACCCCACCTTCTAGTGAAAGCGCATTAGTTTAATTACACTGTGCTAGTGGAAAAAACAGATAAGTCGGGCACCTGGCGTTTTAACCTAATTTTTATGAATCTTTATCCGACAAAAATTTATGCGCGCGCTAGATCTTCGCGGGATTAGCATAGGAAACAAATCTTTTAAAGGTGTCCAGAAACCATTTAGAATCAATGCCAAATCTTCCCAAAGTTTTTTTTTCTGTTACGTCACGGCGACTCAAGCAAGGTCTTGATTTAATATCATTACAAATCTTGCTTGTATATTTATCTCTTTTTTTTTCTTGTAAAAAAATTTTTTTTTTATATAACTAAATTTTCTTCTTTTTAAATAATAGTTATTTCTTAAATTTATCTTCTCGCTGTAAAATTTTTACGTACGTCACCATTTAGACAGGGAAACATTTGGAAGGAAAACATCTGGATTTCTCTTTTATTTTTTCATTCTCGGTCACAGAGACGAACATGTTGCCGGCAACATTCTGTTACTATTGTTGTTTTTTTGTCAAAAAGCAAAGAAAATGAAAACAAAGCGTATCGCCGAGTACCGAACACAAAAACCATTCTCTCTTCCCCACCCGTAATTTGCAAACAAAATGTTTCCTTCCAAATTTTTCCATGTCTAAATGGGCACTAAGCTAAACGGCGAAAAATATCTATATTGTGGTATTGATAATATGTCAATGGTAGAAATACCTCAACAGTATTTTTTCATATTTAGAAATAATAAAAATGTAAATAAAAACACTGCTACCAACATTGAAATTTGGTATTTTGATAGTTACAATTTTTGACTCTGATAAAATTTTTCGGTTAAACAATATACTTTAAATATAAAATGCTAGTTAACCAATAGTTATCATTTTAGTTTACTAATAATTAACTAACGACTGTAAATTTAGTCCTAAGAATAACAAAAACAAGAGTAAAAGAAATATTACTGAACATACTCTTTGTAAATTTTTTTTATATTTTTGTTTGGATTAATTGTGTAGTGTTTAACTATTTGCAATTTTAAAATATTTAAAACACAAAAAAAAAAAAACAAAGTATGCAAGCGTTAACGCAAAATGAATCAAATTCAATTGGTTATATTAAATGCGGCGAAGTTCTTAAATCTAAAAAAGGGTTTGAAGATCTATTTACCTTGCGATGTATACAATGTAAAGAAATGTATATGCTTTTGGAGTCATTCATATTTCACTTGAATGATAGTTGTGAAAAAACTATTGAAGCCAAAAATAATTTCCAAGAAAATACTATTTGCTGTTCTAGTGAAAGTGACGTTGTGAATGAACAATTGGATTGCGATGAAGAACCACCAGTAAAATTGGAAGTTAGCAATTCTCAAATGGTAAAACACTTACAATGGTGGTACTATGTACACTATATAACAATCAGTCCGGTAACAATTTCTATTAAATGATTTTCGTTTCTTGTCCACGTAAGCTTGTAAACAAACTATATATAGGACAATATTTTATTGATAACCCAGAAAACATATTGGATGGCGCATAAGTAACGTCTTCGTCATAAAAATTTCAATTATTGCCCGGTGTGAATCTACATAATTGGATACATTTTATGATCAACAATTATTTTTTAAGTGCCCATATTTTTATTGAGTTTACTATCGAGGTTAAACTGGGCCTCATTGCTCGCTATTCCAAATTCTGTCTGAATAATCTAATGCTGAGTTTCCAAATAAAATTGCACAACTTTGGTTCTTTATTCTGTGTTAAATCGTTCCATCTTTTTGTCAAATTTCTTAAAATAATTATGAAAAAAAAAACAGAAAAAGTAAATCAATTTATTCACTTATTAAATTATAACGTTCATTATGCGACACCCTCTTAACAGACCCCTGCGTGATTTCTTAGCTAAGTTATAAAACATCATAATACTGCAGTCAATGTTAAAAAATGTATCATAGAGTTTAACGAAGCACGACTTGCATTTTCGAAGCACTTTGGGGCAGATAACATTGTAGAATTCTACACGGTCGCATTATAGAATGCATTAAAAATCATCGAGCTACTTTGCAACTGTTTTGGAACTTACCTCTATTGTCAATCCCATACTGTCGCTCTGGAAAAGGGCTTTGTAAATGTGTATATTGATTAGCTTAAAAAAATTAATCCAAAGACGATAAAAAGAGGTATTAGTTTTCCAACAAAGTTGATTGATTGATTGATTGATTTTATTTCCCATAATATGTTTTCATAAAGTTTAGTTATTTAATTAATCTAAGGCTTACAAAAACTTCTTACATACTAATGTATTAATCAAGAACTTACATACTAATCAAGGACCGCAAAACGTTTTTTTATGTTTTTTAAAAAATATTTATCATTGGTGTTCGAAGAAAATATTAAATTGTACAATAACCAAAAATAGATAAAAATATTTTGTTTGATATTGTTTCTTTAAGTTTAAAATAATAAAGTTCTCAAAAAAAAGGTTTTTAGAAAAATATTTTTTTTTTGTATTTTTTTATTACGAACCGAAAATTTAATTTTTCAAAAATTTAAAAATCATGCGTACAAAATGATTTTTTTTTCATCAGTTTAAAAAAATAAAAGCAAACACAAAAAAAGATATTTATTTTTTCAGTACAATATTATTTTGTACATGAAAAAAGAACCGAAAACTTAAAATTGAATTTTTTTAATTGACAAAATTAAAAAGACATGATCACCTTGGATAAAGTAACATGGACGGTTAATACCTTTGGGTCTTACAAATCGGCAGGACCAGACGGTATCTTTCCGGCGATGTTACAGAATATCGGGAGATCATCACTCCTGCTGTTGGTGGAACTGTTTAGGGTCTGTGTGCTGAACGGGTACATTCCTAAAGGGTGGAGGGAGGTCAGGGTGGTTTTCATACCCAAGGCGGGAAGAACCGGTCACTCTAAACCCAAGGATTTTAGACCAATCAGCTTATCGTCTTTTCTTTTGAAGACGTTGGAAAGACTGATTGATCTACATCTGAGGACGAAGATTGACGCCGGCATCATCAGCGGCGCTCAACACGCCTATCTTAAGGGTAGATCTGTTGAGAGTGCGCTTCATGATGTGGTGGGTTATGTAGAGCGGGGATTGCGAAACAAGGAATACACCTTGGCGGTATTCCTGGATATAGAGGGCGCCTTTAACAATTTGAAGATAGAGGCTATCAGGCAGGCATTGGTGGATCTAGGCGTTCCACTGTTCCTGGTCGAATGGATAACTCTGATGCTCAGCAGCAAAGTTATTCACTCGGACTGGGGAAACGAGCGCTTAAAGAAACTGGTGACTAGGGGAACCCCACAGGGGGGAGTTCTCTCTCCCTTATTATGGCTCTTAGCTGTCAACGTCGTTCTGGGACTTTTTGACAGAATGGGTCGGAAAGTTGTGGCCTACGCGGATGATGTAGTGATATTGGTATCGGGCAAGTTTCTGCCGACAATAAGCGAAGTCATGCAAGGGGCGCTGGGCGAACTGTCAGCATGGGCGAGTGATAAGGGATTGGGAGTTAATCCGGAGAAGACCGAGTTGGTTCTTTTTACTAGGAGGTACAGGGTAGAGAATTTTAGGCTGCCGGTACTAGGAGGAGTAGAGCTTAGACTATCTGATAGCGCTAAGTATCTAGGAGTTTTTCTGGACAGCAAGCAGTCGTGGGGAAGGAATACTCAGGAGAGACTTAAGAGAGGCCTCAATGCCTACTATGCTTGCAGATCATCGATAGGTAGGAGCTGGGGACTCCGGCCGTCAGTAGTGGGATGGCTGCACACTTCGGTGGTTAGACCCATTCTTACGTATGGATGCTGTGTTTGGTGGGAGTCATTGAGAGTGGCTTGTCGAAGGAACCTTCTGTCTAAGGCTCAGAGGTGTGCTTCAATCGGCATGACAGGTGCCATGAGAAGTACACCTCAAGCGGCACTGGATGTCATTCTACATCTTCTGCCCATTGAGCAGTATGTTATGGGAATGGCAGCCAGAAGCATTCTTAGACTGAGGGAACTAGGATTGATTAGGAATTTCACGCAGGGTCACTCACGGATCTTGGGTGAGATCGAAGCTGGAGGTTACTGCCTGGGATCACCCGGCTCCACGGATTTCGTGGGCACCAGGGTGGATTTCGGACGGTTGCCGGAGGTGGTAACGCCTTCTAGGGAGAGTTGGTCAGGTAGGAGCAGATTATTTAGTGGATTTGCTATTTTCACTGACGGCTCGAAGATGAGAGGCACGGGTGCGGGGGTCTACATTGAGGATCTGGACATCAGAATGTCATATAGGCTTCCGGACGACTGCAGTGTTTTTCAGGCGGAGGTTCTGGGGGTCTTGAGGGCCGTGGAACTGATGAGGGACAACATTGATAGGGGCTCGGAGGTCACTATATATGTCGACAGCCAGGCGGCCCTTATGGCCGTAAGGGGCTGTTACGTGAACTCCAAGCTAGTTGACGGTTGCAGGAGGGCTCTGGAAGGAGCCTTAGGAGAGTATATGTTGAGATTGTGCTGGGTGCCTGGTCACTGCAACATAAACGGCAACGAGATTGCTGATGAGTTGGCGAGACAGGGCTCAGAGATGGAGGATCCTAATCACATAGAGGCGGTTAGGCCTCCAATAGGATTCTACTTTGGGAAGATTAGGGAATGGATTCTGGACGCGACCAATAGGGCCTGGGGGAACCGAACGGACTGCCGGGTATCACGGACGATGTGGCCGGTGCTTAGGAAGTCCGACTCGGAGTTGTTGCTGGGCAGAAGCAGGGTCTGCGTGAGGACCATAATAGGAATCATCACGGGTAATTGCATGATAGGCAGGATGGCGATGAGGTTGGGATCCGACGTGTCGGATATGAGCGGGTTGTGTGAGGACCCGGAGGAGCTGGAGACGGTTGAACACATTTTGTGCCGCTGTCCCAGGCTACAGTGCAGCAGGCTGAGGTGGCTGGGCAGCAGATTCCTAGGCGAATTAGGGGACGTCCCGGGCTGTGGGCTCGAGAGTCTGATAGGATTCGTAATGGGGATGGCCTGGCTGCGCAGCAGGAGACTGGGAGCTAACCGCACATAGGGCGGATTGGTGTTGAGTGAGGCTTTTCTCTCGGGTTTGGTCAGAACTTCCTTTTCTCATCTATTCTTATCTTTTCTAATGCTTTTGCTGTTTCTCTTCACCTTCTTTTTCAGCTTCTTAACTATAAACAAGGCATCACAATGGACCGTATTGGTCTCTGGGTGAGGGTGTGAAGGAGACTTCACACCAGCCTTTCTACCTACCTACCTACCTAGGTTAGGTTAGAAAGGCTGGTAAGAAGCAAACTTCACACCCTCACCCAGAGACCTATATGGTCCATTGTGATGCCTTTATTTAGTGAAACAAAGGAAGAAAGAAGAGAAAGATATCTAATGTGACAGAGTAGGAGAAGTAAATGGTGAAAGCACAGGGAAGGAAGATAGTGGAAGATAAGAAATAGGACAGAACAAGCAAAACACAACCCAACTAAACAGGAAAAACTGCCCTACATGTTTCCCAGCCTCCTGCCGCGCAGCCAGGTCATTCCCATTACGAATCCCGTCAGATTCTCGAGCCCGCAGCCCGAGACATCTCCCAAAATTTCCTAACAGGCCTAGCTCTCTCAGCCTAAGAATGCTCCTTGCTGCTATTTCCCTCACATACTGCTCTTTAGGCAGAATATGAAGAATAACATCCAGAGCCGCCTGAGGGGTACTTCTCAAGGCACCTGTCATGCCAATCGAAGTACACCTCTGAGCCTTAGACAGAAGGTCCCTCCGACTAGCTAGTTTCAATGCCTCCCACCAAACACAGCATCCATACGTAAGAATGGGTCTAACCACCGAAGTGTACAGCCATCCCACAACTGACGGCCGGAGTCCCCAATCCTACCTATCGACGATCTGCAAGCATAGAAAGCATTGAGACCCCTCTTTAGTCTCTCCTGAGTATTCCTCCTCCAGGACAGCTTACTGTCCAGAAAAACTCCTAGATACTTAGCACTATCAGATAGCCTAAGCTCTACTTCCCCTAGTACCGGCAGCCTAAAATTCTCCACCTTGTACCTCCTAGTGAAAAGAACTAATTCTGTCTTCTCCGGATTAACTCCCAAGCTCTTCTCAGTCGCCCATGCTGACAGTTCGCCCAGCGCCCCTTGCATGACATCGCTAATTGTCGGCAGAAACTTGCCCGATACCAATATAACTACATCATCCGCGTAGGTGACGACCTTCTGACCTATCCTGTCAAAACGTCCCAGAACGACATTTACAACCAAGAGCCACAATAAGGGAGAGAGAACTCCCCCTTGTGGGGTCCCCCTAGTCACGAGTTTCCTTAAGCGCTCGTTTCCCCAGTTCGAGTGAATAACTCTGCTGCTAAGCATCAGAGTTATCCATTCGACCAAGAATAACGAAACCCCTAAATCACTCAGTACCTGCCTTATGGCCTCTATTTTCACATTATTAAAGGCCCCCTCTATATCCAGGAATGCCGCTAAGGTGTATTCCTTGTCTCGCAATCCCCATTCTATATAACCCACCACATCATGAAGCGCACTCTCAACAGACCTACCTTTAAGATAGGCTTGCTGAGCGCCGCTGATGATGCAGTTCCACCAGCAATAGGAGTAATGATCCCTGGATATTCTGTAGCATAGCCGGAAATATACCATCTGGTCCTCCGGATTTGTAAGACCCAAAAGTATTAACCGCCCATGTAACCTTATCCAAGGTGATGATATCCCCCACCGCCTCTCTTATCTCACCTCCCGAGCCCGATCCAGAAAAGGGGTTACCACACCCCACCTGTTCCCCCGTTCCAGGATCCACACAACCCGGGAAGTGAGTCTCCATAAGCAATCAGAGAGATGCGGAGCTAGATTCCGTCCATAAGTCGTCCGGTCTCTGAATAAATCCCGGGACCACAGGGTCCTTTGCTAAAATCCTTCTGATCCTGGACATCTCATTTACAGATTCCACTGACTCGCTAAATTTGATCCACGAGTCCCTTTTAGCCCTTCTAATATCTCCCTTGTACCTATTATAACTTATCCCAAAGTTACTCCAGTCCTCATCCCTACGCGTATGCTACTCACCTGTCCACCATCTCGGTTGCGAGCGCCTACCCGGAAAATTCAGCGGTCGCTCATAGCTACTGGTCAACACCTCCATAAAGGTACCCACCAGGTGCTCCACGCCGGCCGAAGTTGACCCCCAATCGTGTGTAACTCTAAGGTTACTATTCACCAATCCCGAAAAGGAATCCCAGTTCGTCCTCCTTGGATTCCTATAAGGACGCCTTTTTGACTTTTCGAAGTTTAGATTAAAGGATATACGACCATGGTCAGAGAAGGAAAATTCCAAAGCCACCCTCCAATCATCTACTAAGTCTATAGTTCGTCAATGTTACATCTATTACTGCCTCCCTATCTCTAGTTCTGAATGTTGGCGTATTCCCCCTATTACAGATGTAAAGATTGCTAGCAATAATAAAATCTAACATAGACTCACCCCTTTTGTTGATGTCGGTACTTCCCCATTGGGTATGGTGTGCATAAGCGTCACAACCTAGTACCAGTCTCGAGCCCCTTCTGCTCGAGTGCTCCACCAACTCACGTACTTTCACACCAGGTGGATCGGTAGCCTCATATGGTAAGTATACCGATGCTAGTGCTAGGACCGTTTTGTCCCTAGCTTCACCTGTAACAACCGTGAGGTCTCCATTGCTGAAAGAATGAGACAACATAAATTTGAGCTCATTTCTTGCCATTATACAAGTTCGAACCTTCTCATCCGTGTGGGGTACGAACAGTGTATATCCCGTGGCTTTTAATCCAACTACCCAGTTGTTGTTGATCCAGGGCTCTTGGATTAAGGCCACGTCCACGTTGTTGTCGATGAGGTGGGTTACTAATTCGGTTGAGGCTGCTTCACAGTGATGCAGGTTTATCTGCACCACTTTCAGCCTCTTAGGGTCCATCATTTTTGGGAAACCCAAAACTGATAGACCCCAACCCAAATATCGCAACCCCACTCATCGACTTCAAATTCCTGAGAGACTCTTTTTCTGCTGTGGATAATTCGTCCCCAGGCCTAGCTGCCTTAACCGTGACCAATATGTCACCATTAAGAGGGCTGGATGGTGAACTCTTACCCTCCTTCCTTCTACCTTCATTGTCAGAGGATACGCCAGCAGAATCTGGTGAGGATCCTTTGTCTTTACTGACAACTTTTGATTCCTCAGCAGCCTCTGCTGTATACCCCGCAGGATAGGGAAGCGCTAGGATTACATCGAAAGAACCGTGGATTCTTTCGAATCCAGCAGTGTTCTTCCGGTGCATCCTCAACAAATGCCTATCCCACCCATCGTGCAGTGAAGAGTCTTTCTTAGCTATATTTTCTAGAAAGGCGAAAGATACTCTCCCACCACTCTTGGCTTTTCCGTTTTCATAGCTATTTCGTGCTCATCATCAGAGTCCAAGGTCAGATCACCGAGTCTTTCCGAGGCCCCAGAGCGTGTCAGTGAGTCCATTGTCGAGCCCATCCAGTTGGTCTCTGTCAGTTCTGTCATTAACTGACTTTCTTGCAGCAGAATATCCCTGTGAACACCAAGCAGATCCGAGTCTGAATCTGACATCGGGCCTGTTGAGTTGTCAGTGATACTCCCCGTATCACTCGTCCGTATTTTGTTTTATCTTGAAATCGTCCAGTTTCCAATCCCACGAGTATGCACGTATACAAAGGACCATCTCGCGCAGTGACGGCTTGCACGGACTAGGCTAGAATTACAACTGACCTTTGCCATCAGCGTCAGAGGGAAGCTGTTCGCGACTAGTTTATTTAACCACTAACGAGTCATCCAGGTTCTCGGCACTGACTTGACCTTAAAAGTGGTGGAAGTGGGAATAAAAAGGGGGGAAGGATTGTAGGTGAAGGGAATAGGATGAGGAATGGATAACCCTTGGTCATGCTGGCCTTAAAGCGACTGCCTTTAAACTTGTTCCGACTCAGCTGTCCGGATTCAAGTTCCAAGACAGACACTACAGCCGACACTTAAGCCACCACATCGCGGCAAGATAGTTATCCAGGTGGTGGAAGTAGTTATAACATGATAAAGATTATCCTAGAACTAAATAGCAATCTTATCAATTAGCTTGATGTTGAGTTTGAGCAACAATAAATTTTCTACATGCTCAGAACTTATATTCCTTCTATTTTTGGTCATAATAATTGGCAAAGCACTGAAGGCTGTCTCCACAGATTCCTGTGTTGCGGGTACAGCTAATGCAACAGAACTAGTTTTGATAATTAAGAATCTCTAAAGATTTTTTGCAATTGCAATTTTAAACACAATTTTATATTATAATTTTAATTAAAATTCACAATTTTAACTTCAAATCGAGTTTTTATTGTTAGTTCCTAAAAACAAAAAAAAAAAATATTTTTCTCAAAAACGTTTTTTTTAAGAACTTTATTATTTTGAACTTTGACGAACAAATAAAACAAAATAATTTTTTTTTTTTTTTTTGTACAGTTAAAAACATGTTTTGAACACCAATGATAAATATTTAAAAAAAAAAAAAAAAAAAGAAAAACGTTTTTGTGTATTTTTAAAATGTTTGTTTTTTTTTTGTTTCTTTTCATGTACAAAACACATATTGTACTTTAAAAATAAATATCTTTTTTGTGTTTCCTATTTTTTTTTTTTTTAACTGATAGAAAAAAAATTTATTTTGTACGCATGAGTTTTTCATTTGAAAAATTCAAAACTCATGCGTACAAAATAAATTTTTTTTTTCTATCAGTTAAAAAAAAAATAGGAAACACAAAAAAGATATTTATTTTTTAAGTACAATATGTGTTTTGTACATGAAAAGAAACAAAAAAACAAAAATTTGAAAAATACACAAAAACGTTTTTTTAATTTTTTTTTTTTTTTTTTTTTTTTAAATATTTATCATTGGTGTTCAAAACATGTTTTCAACTGTACAAAAAAAAAAAAAAAATTATTTTGTGTTTTTTGTTCTTCTAAGTTCAAAATAATAAAGTTCTTAAAAAAAAACGTTTTTGAGAAAAATATTTTTTTTTTGTTATTAGAAACTAACAATAAAAACTCAATTTGAAGTTAAAATTGAGAATTTTAATTAAAATTATAATATAAAATTGTGTTTAAAATTGCAAATGCAAAAAATCCTTAGAGATTCTTAATTATCAAAACTAGCTGCTGTTGCATTAGCTGTACCCGCAACACAGGTATCTGTGGAGGCAGCCTTCAGTGCTTTGCCAATTATTATGACCAAAAATAGAAGGAATTTAAGTTCTGAGCATGTAGAAAATTTATTGTTGCTCAAACTCAACATCAAGGTAATTGATAAGATTACTATTTAGTTCTAGGATAATCTTTATCATGTTATAACTACTTATTATTTATTAGCTTTATATTTTTTACTATAATTTTGTACGTATGAGTTTAAATTTTGTCAATTAAAAAAATTCAATTTTAAGTTTTCGGTTCTTTTTTTTTCATGTACAAAATAATATTGTACTGAAAAAATAAATATCTTTTTTTTGTGTTTGCTTTTATTTTTTTAAACTGATGAAAAAAAAATTATTTTGTACGCATGATTTTTAAATTTTTAAAAAGAAAAATTAAGTTTTCGGTTCGTAATTTTTTGTACAAAAGAACAAAAAAAAAATATTTTTCTCAAAAACGTTTTTTTTAAGAACTTTATTATTTTGAACTTTAAGAAACAATATCAAACAAAATATTTTTATCTATTTTTGGTTATTGTACAATTTAAAATATTTTTCGAACACCAATGATAAATATTTTTTTAAAAACATAAAAAAAAAACGTTTTCCGGTCCTTGCCTGATACTAATAACAAAATGTACATTTAATATACAACATTTACAAAAATAATTCTTTTAAACACAATTCCAAAAAAAGGTTTAAAAATTGGAGACATTTGAAATATTTTATATAAAAAAAAACTTAAACTAAATACTTAAAAATAAAATAGAAAAAATATAACAATAAAAAATTATTGGGCAGTATTATAAACAGTGTTTATTATATCCATTGTGTGGATGCGGCGGTGGTAAAATAAAAGATTTGCATCTTCATGGAGGAGACCAGCTCCCCTAAGGGTCAGTAAGTCAACCGGAGAAATATACTTTGCTAGCCTAATGCTCTCGATAGCTCTACTATTTGAAAAATAGTTTAGAACTAAACTATTTTCCAAATTTTTTGCGTTCTCAAGAAACTTTATAGTCTTTTCAACCATAAAGACTCCAACTCTTCCAAAGTCCACTAAACTATAAATTAATTTACAAGACGGTTTACGCAACACACTATCAGGCCCTAAATGAGGTCTCAAGCCGAGACATGCAACAAGGATTCTTCTCTCCCATTTCTTAAGCCTCTCCATTTGGGAGGAAGATATTCCAAAACAAGCTGTAAAGGCATAGGAAATGAGAGAGCGAATCACTTGTCTGTAAACTAGAAGTCGTACTTTCCTACCTAAGCCACCCTTGCGTCTTAAGATACCCTGGTATAAATTGTACACCTTCTTCGATCTTTCTAAAACATTATCAATATGACGATAAAACTCGAAATTTTCATAAAAAGTCAAGCCCAGATATCTCACTCAATCAGAAATTGTGACCAACTCACCTCCAATTTTCAAACACGAAATATATTTTCTACAGTTGGGATAAATATATTAACGTTTGCCCTTAATGAACACAGCCACAGTCTTAGACATATTAAGATTAAGGCTCCATTTTCCGAAATAGTCATTTAGTCTTGTCAAATATGTATTCAGTCCATTGTTAACTCGTCCGCAAAAAGATTCCCGTCCGATGGCTGAGGTAAAGTGATGAAAAATTTTTTTCTCTTTAAAAAATTTTGTTTTTAAAACAATTTTTTTAATTTTATATTATTTTCCAATAAATTACTTTTATTTACTTTCTATTTCCAAATATTTACTTTTTTTTTAACTATAAATAGGTCTTTACTCGAACACTGCCTAAAGCCAAAATAAATTTCCAACAAAGTTTTGTTGCGTGCCATAAATAACTAAAAATTGGTAAAAATTTGTGGATATTAGGTGCGTTCGTTTACCCCAAAATTTGCACAAATTTGTGCAAGTTTTTACTGGATTTTACTGAAATGCGTTCGCTTACACAAAAATTTGCAAAAGAGAGCATCTACTGAGAGAGTAAAGTGACAGTTGTAAGCAAAGAGTCTGCAAATTTTTACTGAACAAATTTTTACCAGTAAAAACCAGTAGAAAACAAAAACATATGTTTCATTTAAGTAAACAAACAAAAGTAAGCATACAATTTGTAATAAAAACATTTAAAAGAACAAAAGCTGAATTAAAAGTGCAACAAAAACCAAAAATATTTATTACATCCTAAACAATTTTACTTAGCACTTTGTACCTATTAATATTAAGTTTTCTTTTTTTGGCATCCATGGTAAAATTTGTGTTAATTGTTCAATATTACTACTTATTTTTGTTTTTGTTTACATTAATATTTTAGAGACGTAAAGCAAATGAATAAATGATTACTTCTTATTGCATATTATTGAGGGTACCAAATATCAAAAATCAAATATTTATGTAGTTTCGTATGTAATTCAACTAGAAACAAAATTAAAAGTCATGTACAAAATAAACAAGTCTTAAAACTTGCACAGAAGCTCATTTAATAAATAAATTTGCTACGAATTTATAATCATTACAATGCATTTCATCAAGTACCAAAAACATTATGTACTGGGTAGTCTAAACAACACATATTTTACAACACTAAGCTTTTTAGCGATCAGCTGTTTGAATTAACCTGCAAGTTTTTGTAATTTTTCCGTTCGTTTACTTTTTTGTGCAAGAGCCATTTTTGAGAGTAAAATTTTCATATTGCCCAAAATTTACTCAACTACTGGATTTTACTGGAAAAGTAAGCAAACGCACCTATTGAAATATCAGATTATTTTCAGTTCCAAAAAATCGAAATTTTAAAAATGTACCTAAGTGAAATATTACAAAAAAAAATTAAATTTTAATTCTCGGGAACAATTTTTTGAAGTTGAACTATAACAGCCTTTTGGCATGAAGTTAGCTCAAAGTTCATTCATAATACAGTTGCAAAGCTCTGGCTAACGATTTGCTAAACTCTTGTTAACGAGCTGCCAAACGTTTACCAACTTGTGAAAAATATCCGTTTAATGTTAAATAACTTTGTTTGTTTTTTTTAATTCACTGTCTTGTTTTTAATTAAGTCCTTTTTTAAATTTAAAAACATTTAAAATTTTTATATGAGGAGGGAAACCGCCCCCACCAAAAAAAAAAAAATCCCTTGCTTATGTTTGACATTCACTCTAACTTTTTACAAAAACAAAATACAATGTATATAAAAAAAAGGGATAGCTAGCATAACTCTATCTCATGATGCGGTCACCTGTATGAATTTGCCTTGATACAACGTTTCAAAATTTTGTAAGCAGAAATTGAAAATCTAAAAACCTTAAAACATAAAAAAATTAGTAAAATAGTTCCCGGGCAACGCTGGCTTGAACAGCTAGTTTTATATAAAAAAAAACTTGGACTGAAAAATTTTTTTAAATAAAATCAAAATTTTTTTCATAACATTTCGCAAAAGGAAACGTTTTTTACTTTTGGATTGCACAATTCACTTGTGCAAAAATAACTAAAAAAATATATTGTTACGAAATTAGATTTGTCTATAAATTATTTATGGTTTTAGTCTTCTAAATTATAGTTTTATGTCATATTAGTTCCTATTCTTATGAACGCCACTGTACTGAATTTTCTAGCAATTGTAATTGTAGACTTTAGATTTAGATGTATAACAGTTATTTTAAAATAATTCGAACACACCATTCTAGAATCTACTAGATGGTTCTTGAATCAACTAGGAATAGTTTTGAACTATAAATACAGGCTAACACATAAAAGTTTAGTTTAGTTTGATTGGAGACATTAAACGGTTCAGATCGCTACTTACAATAAAAAAATTAATTAATTTCAATAAAGTTTGTTAAGTTGAATTCGTGTGTGTATTTATTTTGATTTGCAATTAAAAGAACTCAATGGATTTTTATAAAGGGAATAAACCTTAACGCGTTTTATAAAATAAAAACGTAAAAATAATTTTTACAATTTTTGGATCATGATCATCTCCAAAAAAACATAACAATTAGCAAACAAAAATTATTTTAGTTATAAGGAATACTGCTAATATATTTAAATCTCGTGTCACGACTTGTATGCAATTTTTAATGTTCATATATTTGGTAAGTATGAGAATAGGTCGTAAAGTATATTTCAGAGCGCTAGGTCATTAGTAGGGGGTCACTATCTAGAATTTTTTTTCCATTGAGTGTTTAAACTCCTCCGAAACGGCTCAACTGATATTTAGAAAATTTTTTATGTACATATATTTTGTAAGTATCTGAATAGGTCGTGAAGTATATTTCATTCGGCTAGGTCATCAAGAAGAGCATACCATATATGGATCTACATGGGATATCGGTCAGGTCAGGAGCTGCCGAAGTAGAACTAGACTATGCGGCTTGGCAACTCATAGTTTCTCTGCCATCAGACTACTTACCCATAATTATCAAGCTTGACAAACCGACAGACTTTGTGATTTCTGAACGTTGAACCTACATAAATTAAAAAAAATACAGATTGGACGAGCTACAGAGAGTTTACCAACAACAAGTTTAGTGAATTACCAATACTTTCTGACGTGCGCTGCGCAGAAAGAATTCCAATCTTAAGACCAAATTTCCCGGCGCCAGCAGCGGTAGTCGCAGACGAAAATCGCATATCTAACCCGACTGATTTCCGAATCGGGCAACTCAGCAGGAAGATCAGCAAGTTTGTGAACGAATATAGACGGGAGAAACGGATAAATCGTTTAAATATGTGCAACCTTACCTTCGAAACCAGTAAGCTATGATCGGCAGTCAGATCCCTGCAGAATCTGCAGAAGCGTGACGATATGGTCTCGATTACTTTGGTGCCAAAACCATATCGGACCCCAAACGGTGCTCTACAGATTTTGCCCGTAAATTTATTCAGCACACTGTCTTCGATGACCGACGTTTGTGGAGTTTAGAAATAAGAAGTCAAAGTGTAGTAGAATTATGGAGGATGTTCTCCAGGATGAAGTTTTATCTCCGATCCTATTTTCTACATGTATACTCCCGCCACCTCTCAAGGTGTCCAAATGATATCATACGCAGACGACTATACTATAATGGCGACGGGCCACAACGTTGATGACCTATATATTTTGGTAAACAGTTATCTCCGTGATTTGGCGATCTTTTCTACGCGAGAAATATGAACATCTCTCCCGCAAAATCCTCGTCGACTCTTTCTTATGACATGGACAAAGGAAGTGCGTTAACAGTTAAATATGACAATCGATTGCGTCATAATTCCGACTAAGAATCACCCAAAGATATTAGGAATCACATATGACAGACTGTAAATGTCATCGGCGCATGCCACTGCAATCTGCGACAAAATGCGAGGTAGAAACAGTGTCCTCAAGTCTCTATCCCGCCAGCACTTTGGGCATGGCAAATGTAACCTTGTTGGTTACATACAAAACGATCAGTCGGTGATTAACTACGCAAGATTTTGCAATTATTCAGCCGGAACCGTATTGACAGAAGAAGAAGGTGGTTATGAGGGCATGGTAGCTGACAACTTGCCGAGAGATGTGCCAGGTAACATTGATATATAATTTAATTTGATATAATTTTAAGTGATGACAGCGATGACGAACCATTGGCCGAAAAGGTAAAGAGAAGCCGCAGTCATCTACCAGTTTGGTGCTTACCAACATACTGTTCAACATCTCGGGTATCGACTGATGTGCTCGCTAGGCAAGGAAATGTAAAGAAGTTGCTTTGTAATCTCAACCCAATACAAGTTTTCGAGAAACTATTTGATAAAAAAGTGGCTAGTTTGATTATCAGCAATACAGTTTTATATGCTAGTTAAAATAATTGACATAACTTTCAATGCCTGACGATAAAGATCTTGGCATGGAAAAGGTATCAAAATCACTGTCTAGACAAAGATATCGTGGTATTAAAAAGAACATTCATTTTGCGGACAATGACGAAGCTGGTATCATAGCTAATATTGTAATGAAAAAATTTCTTCAGTGGGGTGTGGTGCACGAGCACATTTCAATTAATGAGTCGATGGTAAAATATTTTAGTCATCACTCTTTTAGTCCGATTTGGCTTTAAGAACTGGGTAGCAGCCAGCTCCACCGGAACTCTTACGGTCAAGAGTGGTAAACAAATTGCTTGAAAAGTGGAGACTGACTCAGCACCGCATGTAGTATTTTTCGATAGCTTTGACACAATTAAGCCATTGGGAGGTGTAAAACGTTGAAACTGCTACAAAAAATTTATGACAATATTCCAAAGGTATTTCAGTTTTACAATAAACATATGGGAGGAGTAGCTATATAAAGAATCACAGCGATGGCATGGATTATTTACGAAAAAACGTGCAAACTAAAGCTCGACTTTCATTTTTATTGGTACTGGGGTAACCTCAAGATGCTATATGTCACTACCCCAAAAAGGTAGAAAAGCAGTTAAGATGTGTTGTATGTTATACAAGAGTTCGCTGGCAATGCAAACAATTTTTAAAACCTTTATGCATTGCAAAAAATGTTTTGAAGATTTTCACCTGTAAGCCGCCGCTGTACTCAATTGAGTAAACCCCTCCCACTCAGCCAATTTATTATTTTTTAAACTTTTTTCTTAACATACATTTTTATATTAATTCGATTTGTTTCGGTTTTGGACATTGTACAATGATTTTACAAAAACAAATTGCTTGTGGTTTTTGTACGAGTTGTACTTGTTGTACTACCGAGATGAATTCGCCTTGATTCTAAGTTAAACTACAATTTAAAAACCTTTCATTCTTTAATAGTCTTATTCCTTCAGTATTTTCCAGGAATATTTTCTATACACTATCAGAATTTTTGTTTAGAATACACATTCGAATTAATATAAAAATTTATAATAAAAGTGAAACTCAACATGAGAACTAAAATGTTTCTCTTTTTATTTTGGGGGTTAATGGGTTAAACAAGTGTTTTAAAATTGATTCTCCACAGACATGTTGAGTGCCATTGGCTAGCAAAATCCTTATAAATCTGTTCTGGGTGAACTGAGACATTGGCTGTTTCACCTAATGCAATGATTATCTCAAAACAGAAAAAATATTGCCATTGCCTTTTTTAGCACCAAGCCACAGATAATATATTACTAGGTTAGGTTAGAAAATAGAGAATAGAAGAAGAGTAGAAAATAGACCTAAGGTTTGGTACAGATTAGTAAATACGTGGGACAAATTTCCCCTATGGCCCCCAACAGAAACAGCCGTCCTATTTCCCTGACAAACCCCAGTAGATCGGTTGGATTACATCCAGCGATACACCCCAGTTCGTCGTGAGATCTAGCTCCTAACTCCTAACAGAACAATGCCCCGTCAGGAACCATATAAGGGTCCTGAGACTAATCCTATCCAGTTCTAATAGAACCTTGGTTGTACCTGTGTCCAATCCGGGCCATAAGGCTCTCGACACCCTGCAATCCGTTCTATCCCTCCAGAACCGGTTAACGGCATCACGGAATCTTTCCCGTATCACCCCATAGTAGTGACATAAGGGGCGTTTTACCCCTCTGTCCCTTACCTCTGAGTCTAGATTCGAACCCCCTCTCGCGAGTTCGTTTGCCATGTGCGTTTGCGATGTGCGTTTGTGTGTATGTACTTACATGAACCGATAATTCGGTATGTGTTTGTGTGGAGGTTGGTGTTACAGTAGGGGCACTCAATAAAATAATAAAATAAACTAAACTAAAAATAATTAACTAAAATTATATGTAAAATACAATAAACTAATATAAGAAATAAACTAAACTAAAACAAACTAAAATTATATAACTAACTAATAATAACTTATATAATAACTAATAACCTAAACTAAAATAATATATAAAATAAACTAAAATTATATTAAATTAAATAAACTAAAATATAAATTATGTACGTGGAAATATAAGTTATATTTGCACGTTACAATACATAGAACAATTTAATTAAATTTTTTTTATTTTTAGTAGAGATATTAGGAATTTTTTGTCGAAAAATAGCCTAAAATGAACTTTTAACTAATAAATTCGGAATTTTCTTCGATTTTTTTTTCTTTTGCTGATTATGAAAGTTCAGATAATTTCCAACAACTTTTATTACGATCAATTTTTTTGTTTTCACTTGGTTACGTATGAGTATTTTTTAACTCCAATTTATTAACATGCATACGCCATGTGGTACAACTAATAATTCAAACTTTTAAAAAAGTACTAAAAAATTCCTAATATTGGTATCAATACTGAAAGTTGATAAAAAATACATATACAGTGTTGGAAAAAATAATAGGGACGATCCTTACTTTCGCAAACAGATGCAAACAGTTTCTTTATATTAAGTTTTTTTTGGGGGGTCCCGCTATTTAACTGTTCCTAAAATAACGGATTTTCATTATTTGTTTACTTTTTCTCTTTTGAGCATTTATTTTATATTTATTTGCAAAAAAAATCAGTGAAGTTGTAATTTCAATTGGAAAAAATAATAGGGTTTTGGAAAAAATATTTATTTTTTTTTAACATTACCATCATTTCCAAATACTTTTTCAATACTTGGTTGAAGATCCTTTCATTTTTATAACCTCCTGACAACGGCGATTCATAGACCCCACAAGATTCGCACATACCTCGGGCGGAATTGAGTACCAGGTTTCTTGAATTTTTTCCCACAACTCTTGTTTGTTTTTCGATTTAAAGCTACCAATTTTATTTTTGAGGACTCCCCAGAGATGCTTAATGGGGTTTAAGTCCGGTGATTGAGACGGCCACTCCATTACAAGCACCTCATTCTGCTGAAACCAGTTTTTGACGCTTCTAGCGGAATGCTTGGGATCATTATCCTGCATGAATTCCCATTTTAGTGGCATTTCATCCTCAGCAAATGGAAGCATTTTGTTCTGGAGAACGTCTGTATAGTCAGCAGCATTCATTTTTCCCTGAATCCAAACTATTGGACCAACTCCAGAGGCCGAAAAACATCCCCATAGCATTATAGAACCACCACCGTGTTTGACGGTTTTTTTGGTATATTTTGGATCAAATGCAGCATCTGCAGGACGACGTACAAATGATTTTCCGTCAGATCCAAATAAATTGACTCTTGTTTCGTCTGATCATAGTACGTTGTTCCAGTTTTTACGGCACAGGTGTCGCCTGGCAAATTCCAACCTTTTTTGTATGTTTTTCTTGCTCAACAGTGGTACTCTTCTTGGACTGCGTCCCATTAATCCGACTTCCTGCAGCCTATTTCTTATTGTTCGACTTGTCACTGAAGCACACAATTAATTTTTAAGGCTACTTGATGACTTAAAGGGGTTATTTTTGGAAAGTCGAACTAAACGTTGGTCAAAACGCGCTGACGTTTTACGTTTTCTACCTCTAGTTTCATGACTTTTTTTTCGAATGAATGGCATTGAATACTTTAGTTTTGGAACACTTCATTATCTGTGCAATTTTTCTAATTGATAACCCGTCCGAATTTAATTTAAGAATAACATTTTTTTTCAGATTCAGTATAATGAACACCACGACCCATTTTGAAATTTATTTACCGAAGACATAAATCATAAACACGATACCAATAAGATTAAATTAATCACATAAACTTTGCTTTACGGATTTTTAATATGTTTATGTTAAAAATAATAATTTTTTGGACTAATGGTAATTTTTTGTAATGCGTCCCTATTATTTTTTCCAATTGAAATTACAACTTCACTGATTTTTTTTGCAAATAAATATAAAATAAAAGCTCAAAAGAGAAAAAGTAAACAAATAATGAAAATCCGTTATTTTAGGAACAGTTAAATAGCGGGACCCCCCAAAAAAAACTTAATATAAAGAAACTGTTTGCATCCGTTTGCGAAAGTAAGGATCGTCCCTATTATTTTTTCCAACACTGTATATGGAAAAATTTCTATTTTGAAACTTTGGGGGGCTCCAAATCCGACTTAGAGCTATGGTCTCTTGAGCAAAATTTCTCAGGATCACCTATAGATTACGTTTTTGCTATACACTTCATCACATCACCCTAGTACATATACATATCGAGCCATAACCGCAAAAAAACTCAAGCAACAAAATTAAAATTTTACAGGAGAATGTTTTTTTTTTATTATATTTTATAAAAATTTTGTATGTAAATTGGCGCTCAAACTAAAATTGTTTTTGCTATAAAATCGCAACTGTACCTTCTGTGACCATGAGAAAATTGAAAATGTTGTCGCTTAAGCTTTTTTGCGGTTATGGCTCGATATGTATATGTATATTTACTTTATTTATTCAAAAATAATATGTATACAAAAAAATGTAAAATAAAATATTTAAATAAAATGTTCACATGGTCATGGGCGTCAAAATTATAAAAAGATGACAATTTGGGGATATTGCCAAAGTATTGCTATTGATTGATATCCCCTTATCTTCCATTTGTTTGCAGGGAAGCGTTCGAAATTTGTTTATTCCAATTACCAGGGCTGCGGAGTCGTCCGAAAAAAGTACTAACTCCGACTCCAAACGCTGACATTTTTTAAGTGCGACTCCGACTCCTACTCTTACCGTGATGCGAAATGAATGAGTCGTAAAATTATTTCTCTTTTGTGAAGAAACATCTTTATTAAACGAATTATGGGAATCCCCGCGTAATGTGCATAAGAAAAACATGAGTGTTATGGTAGGAATTAAAGGCAGGCCGATAAAGATGTTTCTACACAAAAGAGAAATAATTTTACGTCACAATTTTTCTAATACATACTAGTATTTATGCGCTATAGCAACACTTATTCTGTACAATGTTGAAAATATTTCAGCGTTGATGGTTAAAAAATTCTGATATTAAAATTATTGGCAATTCCTGTCATTAACATTTTTTAGCATGAGTAAATAATTTAAAAAATCACACATATTTTTTCAACTAGATCAATAACTGAGTATAAGTTTTGCTAATGTAATTTAGACTTTTTCCCGCACGTATAAAAAATATACCTAAATATACTTAAATAGTAAAGTCCTTTAATCAACTATTTCTCATAAAATAAATTAAAATCTACTTATTCATATTGATCTGCAAAATATTGCATCGCCAATTTCGAAGAATTTTTATATTGGAAAATATTAGAAATTGTTTTAAATTTTTTATGCCGAAAAATTTTGGAGTCGGAGTCGCGCGTTTTTTTTGGGTACGGCGACTCCGACTCCGGTACAAAAACCTCAACTCCGACTCTTCAACTCCGACTCCACAGCCCTGCCAATTACACAAGGTTTTTCTATCAAATAAAAAAATATAGGGTGATCGATTATTCGATATTTTTCAGAAACTGGTTTTTGAATGTTTCGACTATATAAATGTTATTTATAAATCGGCAAAGCAAACCAGTTAAGAACACTTTTCTCCTTTGTTGTCAACCGCACCTGAATGGGGGAAAAAAAGGATCAAAAATGGGAAAATCCGGGAAATTCAATTTACATATTGCTTTTACTTTTGAACTTAGAAACATAATATTATAGGTGCAGGGTCCTAAGTAAATGACAACCTATACGATAAAAATGTTTGCACTTTTTTGTTCTTTAATGGCCCTTTTTGATTTTTCGTTAATATTGGATCTAGAAAAATAAAATTAAACATGCATGGTCCTTATTGAATAAGAATATGTTAGCAGAGCTTTTTGGTACTTCTTCGTTCAATATCTGGTACTTTGATCAATTTTCGTCAATATTAGACATATAAACAAAAAATTAAGCATTCAATGTCCTGAGTGGATGAGAATCTATAAGAGGAGACTTTACGATTTTGTTTTTTAATTAGTACTTTCTATTATTTTTTTTTATATTGAACTTACAAAATTACACAAAGACCGAAAAAATAAATGCTCGAAACATACAAATTCATATATACTTAGATGTACTATGTTTTCATCATATTAACATAAAAATTTATGGTAGAATTTTGACCATTAGGCAAACACTAGTGTTTATAAATAATTGCGTTTATTTGGGCCACTCCAGGATAATTGGATGCTCGATTGTCTCTGAGGGAGTGGACTACTATACCCCGGAGCCTTTCTTTGGTGCGAGGTACGCGCCACATATAGCGCACCGAAATGCGCTGTCGGTCATGGGCACCTTCCAAGAACCAGCCCTAGGGGTATACACTGATGGTTCAAGGAAGGGGGAAAGAGTTGGCGGAGGTTTCTACATAGAGGAACTGTGCGTAAAAATTTCCTTTCGTTTGCCGGATGGATGTAGTGTCCTGCAGGCGGATATCTCGGCTGTAAGGCGAGCAGCCAACTGGCTAAAGTATTATCGCGTATCGGGAGATATACGTTTATTTACTGACAGCAAGGCTGCCATTGCTTCTCTTGCGGGTGTCTACACGACATCTAGGTTAACTGTGGAATGCCGGATGTCTTTTAATGAGATTGCTGAGCATTCAGTGTTAACCCTTATATGGATACCAGGGCACTCAGACTGCCCGGTAAACCAGATAGCAGATGAGCTGGCCAAGGAAGGTGGTCGCATGGACGACACATTCATTGGATTTTGCAAGAGGGATGGACCTGTGAGTCCACTTGCTCCATATCCAGGGCACTATGGCCTGGTTATGATGAACGGTAAACCAAATCTCTACTTAGGTTCAATAGGGACCAAATCAGGACTGTGGTGTCGGTTGTGACTGGAAACTGGCCTGTTGGGACTCATGCTAGGAGAATGGGTCTGATATTCAATGACTACTGCAGAAGTTGTCATGATGAGGAGGAAGAGGAGACTGTGCTTCACTTTCTCTGTCAATGCCCTGGGCTACGGGGCATTAGGGAAAAATGCCTGGGAGAGCCGGTGTTTTCCTGCTTGGACGATCTATCTAAAAAAGAACTTAGATTGCTTCTTCTCTTCATTAGGAAGACGAATTGGCTCAACTCTGCAGTGACGCCATCTGAGTAACTGCTCTGTGGGATAGGCATTGGCCCTGGGTATCACAAAGGTACCGCTGAAGGACCCAAGTGAGCTGTCGCTCGATGGCTGCCCACGGAACCTAACCTAACCTAAGTGTTATAATATATTCATAAAATGCCACACGAACTTTCGAGGGCATTTTATCTTTAAATTGTATACTATACGCTTTGGTTAACAAAAAAGATCCGACTTGGCTTCTAAACTTATTTTGATAATCCAACTATTTAGAAACACCAATAACAAAAAAATTAAATTTTAGTTAATATAAAATAATCAGGTATGAGATGAACATCGATCGATTTCAAAACGATAATTTTTAAAAGGTGTGATAACTTTCGAGCTATATTAAAATCCATTCCTTAATTATACGAGCATGTTCATTAATTGTAGGGAGGCAGCAAAAAGTCAAGGTTTATAGATACAAATTAGAGGCTTATAAGTAAAATTTAGAGCAGGTCGTGTTATTTTTCTTATACATACATATATCAACCTTCTGTGGGCGGATTTGGCTATAAAAATAATATTTAATATTTTAAATGATATTAAGTTAAAATACATACCTTTATATTTAGCATTCTAATAATATAAAAATTTAAAATATTTAAAGGAATAGCTTATTATTTTCAGGAAGATCCCTTAATTGTTGTCAAAAATGAAGCCGAGATTGACGAATTAATAATTAAAATTGAGCCTGATAACTATTATGAAACAAAAAACTATGAATTAGAAACTTCTGCACAATTCAAAAGAACGAAACATTCAAATGAAGATGAAGATATCGAGGATAGCGAAATATCTTTAGAAAGTCAAGATGAGTGTGTCTCTCAAGAAACAGAGCCGGAAGAAGTTAAGGCAAGTATAAATTTAACTGTTACATAAAACATATTATTATTAATTGTTTTAATATTTAGAGCATTCAAAAAACTTCTAATACTAACGGTGTTGCCTCGTCTTTTGTAAGCAATTTTATGAAATCGGAAGAAAATGTTAACGTTTTAATTGCAGCTTTTAAGGATCATCCTCAATTGTGGAACAAAACCATGCCATTTTTCGGAAATAAATTAAGTAAGAGAGAGTACATGGTTAAAATTGCTCAAGATCTTAATACAAATCACAATATAAATATAAATGGAAGCCAAGTTTCTGCCGTTATTGTACATTTGTATCGAAAGTTTCAGGACGATTTGCACAGAGCTCAAGAAAAAGATGACAGTAAAAGACAATCATATGTAAAACCTCGGTATTTAACACAACTTAACTTCATCAAACCCTATTTGGAAAATTTTTCATTGGAGATTTTAGGTCCGAATCAGCCTATTCTGTTGTCCGAACAAATAGTCAAAATTTTAGAAATTTATCGAAATTTACCACATCTTTGGAACTCCAATCTAATTGAAAATCATTGTAAAAATAAACGTCATGAAAGTATAATGGAAATGCTGAAACAGCTAGAAATTAATGTTAATTTAAAAATGAATGAAAATGTTTTAGAACAATATTTACGCACAATTCATAATAACTTCTCTAGAGAAAAACGTAGAATATTAAATATGAACAAATCAAACAAAACAGAGAAAACTGAAAAAATCGAACATATTAAAAATGATTATTACGAACGTTTAATGTTTCTGTATGATCATGTTCCTCCCCTGAAATGTTCTGTATGTGGTGGCGAATCTATTAGTCCGCTACATTTCAAAATGCATATATCTAGCCATGATGGTACGATGCCTTTTTCTTGTTCCCAATGCAATAAAACTTTTAAGAGGGTTAATGTCTATACAAGTCATGCAAAACGTCACTTCGAGGATCTCAACTATATTTGTAAAGAATGCGGTAAAAAGTTTGTTAATTACACTAATTTAAGATTGCACATGCGTATTCATACTGGTGATAAGCCTTATTGTTGCGAAATGTGCGGCGATTCATTTCGATTTCTGCAAACATTAAGTAATCACCGAAGACGACACGAAAAACGTTATCTACATACGTGTAAGATTTGTTCCCAAGGATTCTATTCAAAAATGCGACACGATGATCACATGAATTCTCACATGAATATACGCTCTTATATATGTGATATATGTAATAAAGCTTTTATTACAAAAAGAGCATTGAAACAGCATAAAGTTGTTCACGATGATGTTAGAAATTATGCTTGTAAATTATGCGGTAAAACTTTTAAACACAAAACTGGCGTAAATCAGCATATGAAAACACACGATATTGCTACAGCAGAAGATAGAAGCAATATTTAAATTTGACATTAATATCATTTTATTGATTTGTTTATTATCTAATTTGTATGCATAATTTTGTTTTTATTGATGACATATAAATAAACTAATCTAAGGCATTGCAGTCTTTCATAAATACATAATATGTATGTATGTATTTATAAAAGACGTATTATGTATATTTAATTTGATTTGTAAGTAATTCTTGTAATGTCATGCCACATCAAATCACATTTCTTATTTATTTATTAAAAAACCAAATAAAAATATTTAGGATAGTTTTGACAACTCATCGATAGCTAAAGGTATGATTTTATCGGCCGTATAGAATGCGTTTTATTATTACAACTTTGATTTAACCTACCAAGTAGGATGAAACTTCCCTTAACTTATCGTTCACTTTAGGTTAAAGTAAAGTTGTAATAATGGAACAGCTTTTATACGGCCGATAAAATCCAACATTTAGCTGTCGGTAAGTTGTGTAAACGGGCCTTAGTAGTATTAACAATAAAACCTGAGATTAAAACTAACCCAGCTTAAGAGTCTCCTTGGAATCTCATATTGGATTACAGTGCACGCCATAAAAGGCGATTAGTGCAAAAGTAGTAACATGTAGCACGTTTGAAACTAACCCACTTGAGTACTCCATGGAGTAGTTTAGGGACTACTTCGGTGGGTTATATGGTCCACTCCTAGGACATCGTAATGTTAAATAGAACACCTTTTAACCATATAATTTGGTATCGGGCAAGTTTCTGCCGACAATTAGCGATGTCATGCAAGGGGCGCTGGGCGAACTGGCAGCATGGGCGACTGATAAGGGCTTGGGAGTTAATCCGGAGAAGACAGAATTAGTTTTCACTAGGAGGTACAAGGTGGAGAATTTTAGGCTGCCGGTACTAGGGGGAGTAGAGCTTAGGCTATCTGATAGTGCTAAGTATCTAGGAGTTTTTCTGGACAGTAAGCTGTCCTGGAAGAGGAATACTCAGGAGAGGCTAAAGAGGGGTCTCAATGCTTTCTATGCTTGCAGATCGTCGATAGGTAGGAGTTGGGGACTCCGGCCGTCAGTTGTGGGATGGCTGTACACTTCGGTGGTTAGACCCATTCTTACGTATGGATGCTGTGTTTGGTGGGAGGCATTGAAACTAGCTAGTCGGAGGGACCTTCTGTCTAAGGCTCAGAGGTGTGCTTCGATCGGCATGACAGGTGCCTTGAGAAGTACGCCTCAGGCGGCTCTGGATTTTATTCTTCATCTTCTGCCTATAGAGCAGTATGTGTGGGAAATGGCAGCAAGGAGCATTCTTAGGCTGAGGGAGCTAGGACTGTTAGGAAATTTCACGGAGGGTCACTCGCGGATCTTGAGTGAAATTGGTACTAGTGGCTATCACCTAGGCTCGCCCGGCTCTACGGATTATTTGGTCACTAGGGTCGATTTTGGGCGTTTGCCAGAGGTGATATTGCCTTCTAGGGAGAGCTGGTCAGGGCAGGGCAGATTGTATAGGGGATTTGCTATTTTCACTGATGGCTCGAAGATGAAGGGCACGGGTGCGGGGGTCTACATTGAGGATCTGGACATCAGAAGGTCATATAGACTTCCCGACGACTGCAGTGTATTTCAGGCGGAGGTTCTGGGGGTTCTCAGAGCCGTAGAATTGGTAGGAGCTAACATTGCCAAGGGCTCGGAGGTCACCATATATGTGGACAGCCAGGCGGTTCTTAGGGACTTAATGGGCTGTTATGTGAACTCCAGGCTAGTGGACGATTGCAGGAGGGCTCTAGGAGTAATCTTAGGGAATTATGTTGTGAGGCTCTGCTGGGTACCAGGTCACTGCAACATCACCGGCAATGAGATAGCTGATGAGTTGGCAAGACTGGGCTCGGAAATGGAAGATCCTGACAGTTTGCAAGTGGTCAGGCCTCCAATGGGCTTCTACTTTGGGAGAATTAGGGAATGGATTCTGAACAGGACTAATCGGGCTTGGCGGGGCCGAACGGACTGCCGAGTATCGCGCACTCTGTGGCCGATGCTTAGTAGGTCAAATTCGGACGCGCTGCTGGGTAAGAGTAGGGCCTGCGTCAGGACCATGATAGGTATTATCACGGGCCACTGTATGATAGGCAGAATGGCGGTGAGAATGGGGTCTGGCTTATCGGATATATGTAGGCTGTGTGAGGACCCAGAGGAGCTGGAGACAGTTGAGCACTTTCTGTGCCACTGTCCCAGGCTACAGAACAGCAGGCTGAGGTGGCTAGGTAGCAGATTCCTGCACGAATTAGGAGATGTCTCGGGTTGCGGGCTCGAGAATCTGATGGGATTCGTAATGGGAATGACCTGGCTGCGCGGCAGGAGGCTGGGAAACATGTAGGGCAGTTTTTCCTGTTTGGTAGGGTTGTGTTTTGCTTGTTCTGTCCGATTTCTTATCTTCCACTATCTTCCTTCCCTGTGCTTTCACCATTTACTTCTACTACTCTGTCACACTAGACATCTTTCTCTTCTTTCTTCCTTTGTTTCACTAATTAAAGGCATCACAATGGACCATATTGGTCTCTGGGTGAGGGTTTGAAGTTTGCTTCACACCAGCCTTTCTAACCTAACCTAACCTAACCATATAATTGGACTAGTTTTGGAGTTCTCCTGCTCCTTTATGGACTACTCTTTACACGCATGTATGGACTAGTCTCGTTATCTGCAGGGTACTACTCTGCTGGCTTTAATAATATTAACAACAGAAAAAATTAATGTCAAATAAATTTATTTAAAAATTTTTTGTTTGTGAAAAATAAAAACCTTTTGCAAAACCAAATAAGTGAAATGTATTGGAAAAAATTATTAATTATGTGTTTATGTCATAAAATTAAACATAAAGTGTTATATTGTGAAAAATTTTAAATTGAAAAATTTCAAATTTTGTTTTTGTTGTTCTTATGTGTGTTGAATTCACACAGAACCTATATATGTGATGAGAGTTATAAAAAAAAGAGAACGTTCTCACCAGTCGGCATACTAGCTCTATACTATGGCCTAAAGTGTTATTTCGTACTTTCCTTGGCGCTGGTTCCTTATAATATTATAATAAATATAAACGTAGAAAAACCAAAAGAAAAACAAGTCACATTCGCGTTTAAGTGTTTCCGTGTGTTGTTCGTATGCGTGTTGAGGAGTTTGTTCTTTAGGCGTGGCTCTCTGGGTAAAACCGCAGTCTATATCTCAAGCTCATACAGCATAACATTTATTAAACAGCGGTTGACCAATGTCTCATCTGGAATTATGGTAACCAGTAAGTTAACTCACTTCACCATACGTGGAGAGGGTATTATAGGCTTGTGCTGATATGTGTAACACATAATAATATTGATTTTAGACCATTGTTTTAGCATAGCGATCGACTCAGAATTACCTCCTGAATCGACATAACGATGTCTGTTCACCCGGCTGGCTGTATAATCTTTGTACGCACACAGTTCACAATTTAAGAGACAATTTGATGAAATTTGGTACAAATTATTAAATATTCATAAGGACGAATAGCAGGAACCGCCCATACCTTCATAAAGCCCCCAAATAAACTTCTTCCAGAATAGGGGGTTCTTTCGAATAAATCACCTTATTATCCTGATATTTCGATTGAACTTGGCCCAGAAATATTTTATTCCAGTCTTAATCATTTAACCAAATTTTATTTGAATTGGGCTATATTTGACCATAGCTACCATAAAAATACCGTCCCCCGATATAGCTTTTAATGCCTTAACAACCTTATAAATATTGGTATTGAAATGAAATTTGGTGACGTTAACTTCAATGTCATGACATGTAGGTCCAGAATTGAACATAGGTCCCATACAAACGCATTCCAAAAAATCTTATTCAGATGTAGATATTTTTTGTAGATGTTTTGGCGCGTCCATAGGTTAGGTTAGGTTAAATGGGTAGCCGTCACGAAGACGACTCACTTGGGTCCTTATAGCGGTCCCTTTGTGATACACCCAGCCAGTGACAAGGGTCAGCCAGTATCCACCAGACTATTCCCCAGAGGTCACCGCAGTCTCGAACCACCCCGATTCCCTGCAGAACAGGTAGATCGATTTCAGTCCCGCATTGGACAAATCGTCCAGACATGGCAATTCCGGTCTCCCAAAATGCCTCAACCTAGCGCCCGCCAGTCCGGGGCATTGGCAGAGGAAGTGAAACACCGTCTCCTCCTCCTCCACATCATGACAACTCCTGCAGTAGTCATTGTACGCAAGACCCATCCTCCTAGCATGAGTCCCTATCACCCAGTGACCCGTGATGACCGACATCACTGTCCTTATCCGATCCCTGCCGAGACCGAGTAGTACGCGCGTTCTCGCCGCGTCATAGCCAGGCCATAGAGTCCTGGCCATCAAACAGGTATGCTCGCCCTGCCATCTCTCCTGAGCCCTTCTGTACGATTCCCGTCTGATGAGAGTCCTGCAGCGGGCCATTGAAGTGCCAATCAGGCCGTCGACGAACATGTCGTCCAAGAGACAGCCTTGTTTGGCTAGACTGTCCGCAGTATGGTTGCCCAGGAGCCCACTGTGTCCTGGTATCCATGCCAGCGTTACACTGGAATGTTTCGCGATCTCATTTAGAGACATCCGGCATTCCACTGTTAACATAGATGTCGTAAAGACACCAGCCAGAGCTGCAATGGCAGCCTTGCTGTCCGTAAATATACATATATCCCTCGATATACGATAGTACCTCAGCCAGTTTGCCGCCCGCCTTATGGCAGACATTTCCGCCTGCAGCACACTACTGCCATCTGGCAGCCTAAAAGAGACCCTGATGTCCAATTCCTCGATGAAGAAACCTCCACCCACTCTGTCGCCCATCCTGGAACCATCGGTGTAGACCCGTAGGGTCGGCTCCAAAGATCGCGTGTTATCGAGCAGCTCATCATAGTTACCATGATGAACCGTGAACAAAGCACCGAAAAAGGGTTCCGGAGTGCAATAGTCCAGCCCCGCCAGGTCCTGAGACGCGCGAAGCGTGACCCTGGCATGACCATAGTTCCGCGAAGACCATAGGCCCACCGCCCCCAGTCTCATAGCGGAAGTCAAGGCCTGTTGTTCGGCCATGATATCAATCGGCAACCAGTCTAACATAGTAAACAGTGCCTTTGTCGGTGTCGAGCGGAGTGATCCCGTGATCATCAGCGCAGCCAACCTATATACTTTCCCAAGCATCCTGCAGTACCGTCCCCATTCCATGGCAGGCCACCACACTATGACCCCATAGAAGAGAATCGGTTTTACCACCGCTTCAAAGATCCATTCGACACCCTTGGGGCCCAGGCCCCAGCTCCTGCCCAAGGATCTCTTGCAGGTGTATAAGGCCACAATAGCCCTATCAACCCTCGTCTGAACGTTGAGTTCCCATGATAGTTTGCTATCGAGAATTACGCCCAAATATTTGGCACTGTTCGAGAGCCTCAGCTCCGTGCCGTTCAGCCTAGGAAGCCTAAAGTTGCCAACCTTGTACTTCCTGGTAAAGAGTACCAACTCAGTTTTCCGTGGATTGACACCAAGTCCACAGGAAATGCTCCAAGAGCTTAGAATCCGCAATGCAGATTCCATACAATGGGACAGTGTGTCCAGGTGTTTACCCGCGACCGCCACCGCCACGTCATCCGCATACGCGACGGTTCTTATCCCCAATCTGTCGAACCGGCACAGCAAAGTGTTCACCGTCAGGTTCCACAGTAGAGGGGACAGAACCCCACCTTGCGGGGTGCCCCTGTGCACAAATCTGCAAACATCGGTAGCACCCATCGTGGATTCAATGATCCTATTATCGAGTAAATTACCAATAAATCCACAAATTGCATCGTCAACCCCAACCTCTCTCATCGACTCCAAGATGGAGTTGGGTTTGACATTATTGAAAGCTCCCTCAATGTCCAGAAAGGCCACAAGTGAGTATTCCCGAAATTCAAGGGATTTCTCAATGTAGCCGACCAGTGAGTGGAGCGCCGTCTCCACAGACTTGCCCTTGGTGTAGGCATGCTGCGATGAAGAGAGCAAATGTCTAGGAATAGACATCCTCAGATGAATATCAATGACCCTTTCCAGGGTCTTGAGAAGAAATGACGACAGGCTGATTGGCCTGTAGTCCTTAGGTCCGGTGTGGGATGTTTTACCCCCCTTTGGAATGAAAACAACCCTACATCTAGTCCATCGGATGGGAACGTACGAGAATCTAATACATTCCGTATAGATAGCGGACAGCCAAGGAATCAGAAGCCCCGCGTTCTTTTGAAGGTCGGCCGGAATAATACCGTCCGGACCAGGAGCCTTAAAGGAGTCGAAACTCCTTATCGCCCAATTGAGCCTATCATAGCACAGAGAAATGGACACTGGTCCAGGCTCTGATAAGCAGTTGATCTTCCGTGGTGTTGGAAGGGAATTGCCAGGAAAGTGCGTGGCAATTAACACCTCCAGCGTCTCCTGACTATTCGTAGTCCAGCTACCATCAGCTTTCTGAATGTAGCTAGGGACAGCCGGGCAAGAAGCCATTATTTTGCGCAACCGGTTTGTCTCAGAGGATCCTTCCACGCCACTGCAGAAGTTCCTCCAGGCATTCCGTTTCGCCGATCCAACCAAATTCTTGAACCTATTCAATGCCGACTTATAATCCGCCCAGTTTCCCAGACGTTTAGCCATATTGAATAACCTACGACAGTCTCTGCGAGACTGTGCAATCTCAGGGCTCCACCATGGCTTGCCCCCCTTCTTCCTAACCACTGGCCTACAGGCCAGTGCCGTTGCCTGTCGCAGTGCCCCCGATAGGAATTCCACTGCCATTTCAGTCTCCGTAACGCCACTAATGACAGGGACTGAGCCCAGAGAATCAGCGAGTAGACTAGCCTGATAGTCCCACCTCGTTCTCCTCCTATTCACAAAAGTACACACCCCCAAGGGGGGTGTACCCAATTGAAACTCAACATACCTGTGGTCCGAAAAAGAACAGTCATCTGAGACCGCCCAGTTACTTATCAAGTCGGAGTGTTCCGAGCTGACCAATGTCACATCAAGAACCTCCTGCCTATTAGCTACAATGAACGTAGGTTCCGCGCCTATGTTTGCTATTTCTAGATTACTGCTACAGATAAAAGAAAATAGCGACTCACCTCTAGTGTTGGTGTTGGAGCTGCCCCACGTGATGTGGTGAGCATTAGCGTCAGCACAGATAACCACCGGGGTACCCATGGAGCCGGCTTTGGCTACCAAGCCACGAACAAGCCTATTAGGTGGCTCATTGTCCTGGTCATGCGCCATATAGCCCGATACGATCCAGGTCGATATGTCGCCCATCTCTAGGGCCGCTGAAGTTGTGTCTCCATCACTGAAATCAGAAAGAATGAAGATATCCAGCGTGTTTTTAGCCAAAATACAAGATCTAATTTTACCTGTTGCTTTGGCATATAGGAGCTTATAGCCCTTGAGGTTTAATCCGCAAACCCGATCCTTGTGGATCCATGGCTCTTGGATCATTATTAGCTCCTCCTCTCTCTCTACCACCCGGAGGAGCAGTGCAGCGGATGCTGCCTTAGAGTGCTGAAGGTTTATCTGTGTCACCTTCACCATGTCCAGTATTAACGACCGTGACATTGGCGTACTCCTGATCTGATTCCAGGAGGGCGTCCTCATCAGCCAATTCACCCATGCGTTCAAAGAGGTCACCCAGCATGTCAGAGACGGACGGGGTGTCTTCATTGTCACATGAATGAACGGAAGCGTCATTCGTGCAGTCCGCAGGCTGCGTAGGCTCCACAACCTTCGGAGCGGGATCGCCCTTGTCATCACCTCGGTAGACACGGAGCAAGATGGTACTAAAACCGTAGTAAATCTTGCCCTGTTTCTCCCTCAGTGGCTTCAAGGAGTCCTGATTCAGGACAACGATCGCCGTTCTTGAGGATCCTTCAGCTGCTGAAACCTTGACAACTTTCCAGTTATGAGTGGGAAGTTGGGGGTTGCAGCACTGAATAATCTTCAAGATTTCCTCCGGTGCAGAAGGTTCCGCTGGGATGGTGACGATGGATCTAGGTCTCCGTGGTATCTCACTCACCAAAACCACGTCGAGCCTAGCACCTTCCCATATTTCGCCAATCGCTCCAATGGCAAGCTTTAGCAGAAGTGCAGAGCGCTCATCCACACACGCCATCAGCTTAACGTGACCCTGGTACCAGCCAGCATCGTCGCATTGCGGGGGTGCTCCTGGATTCTCACTAAGGATCTTCCAAAAGACACCCATCATTTGCTGCTTCACCAAGTCCCACCTAGAGTGGGAGATGGATCCATCAGCAGCACTTCTGTCTATAATAGCCCTAACAAGATGGTCTTTCGCCACCTCGCTGTAGGACCTATTAGTCGACTTTGGTGCGTACTTGGGACGTTTTGTCCCTGGTTGCTGTCTAACGGCTGTCGCTTCTTCCTCCGAACGTTGCCGTTTATGCATTGCCTTTGCAGGGGCAGGAGGTGAAACGCTTTGAAGCCCAGCAGTAAGGGCCTTAGCCCATGCCAATGAAGCTTCCTGTTCTGCAGAAAGCTCATTGGCATCTTTGGAGCCGAATAGCTCGATAACACGCAAGGCAGCACGGCTTGAGTTAGATGCCCTCTTTGAAGGATTTTTATGCCGAGGTGTCTTCTTAATGACGCCGGAGTTGGCGGGGGGAGGTACAAAAGTGAGACAGGATGTAATCATCTCCGTCCCTCTTTGCACAATAGGCATATGGGAAGCTGCTTTGTTGGACGACTTTGTCATTTCCAACTTTGCAGTACCCGAAGCATGGACTTTATCCGCTCTGACGGAAAGGGCTGATGCGGCTTTTGATGTACTTGGCGCGAAAGACAGAGGTACATCGCCGCTGTTAGGTGTCGAGGCTGATACAGCCACCGACGGGATCGTCTTCGTCTTATTGTCCTTATCATTTGTCCTTTTCATGTCTTGTTCCGTGCCATTGTTAGTTTGTTGTTTGTTTCGTTTTTGATTTTTGTTGTTTTTCAAAGGAGAGTGTAGGGGATCTGGAGGTCCGCCACGTCATAGCCCCCAATAACGCGGTAAGGGCGTAGTCTATTTGCTGAGGTGCCCAGGTATCAGCAAAGCTCCGTGATAATACAGTCGGTAACCCCTGACTGCAAACCAACCGATAGGCACGGGTCGCATAACACCTCGGTTTAGGGGATGGATAACCTTTCGTTGCCAAGGCCTTTAAGTTCACTGCCCTCATCTCGGGAATCACCAGATGCTGGCAAAATGCCCGGATCAAGACACGGACCACAGCCAAGACGTAAGCCACCACATCGCTTCAAGATTGTTATCCATAATAGTGGTGGCGCGTCCATGATTATACCCAAATATGGTACACTCTCGAAAATTTGTATTCGGTGTAGGGTATTATGTTGTCGGGCTTTCTCAATTGTTTTTTGTAATTAGGTAAATATTAAAGTGGTGAAATATTTCCAGCAAACAGTAAAGCTTGATTTGAAATTAATAATGTTATTTAATTAAACCCATTCTGAAATATATATTGCTAAAAAATGATTATATATCATTCAAAGTTAATAGCATTTTCAAAAAAAAAATAACATTTTGTAAATTTCTTAATAAATTTCAAATAAAATCGATATTATATTTCAGACCTTTTATTTGTGTTGGCTGGGAAAGTGGGGAATATTTAGTTTATACTAACACAATGATAAAAATTTTACTAACCCATTCTCATCACTTAAGTTTTTTTTTTTAAACAAACAGGTTTTTGAAAAGGGGGTCTATGTAATCTATGCTTGTAACAACCAAAAATGTCACCATTTCTGAAAAAAAAATTTAACTTACCTTGTGTTTTTATTCCTTTTTTCTTTATATCTGGAGAACGGCAAGGGCCAAAGCTTTCAAATTATGTACAAGCATCTTGGTTATCAGTACACCATCTCTAAATTAAAATATATGGAATTGGAGAAGTGGACGTGGTACTTCCCGATTAAAGGTGTTATGAATTTCTATATATCTTGAGAACGGAAAGAGATAAAGTTTCCGAATAAGGTCCAAACATATCAGTTATCAATACACATAATCCCACAAAATGTGAGCGGGGTTGGAAAAGTGGGCATAGCACAAAGTAGTTTTTTTATATCTAAAAAACGGTTAGAGAAAATTTTTTCAAATGTACACATAGAAGGGTTATTAATACACAACCTATCTAAAAATGTGGGCGGGATTGTAGAAGTTGTCGTGTCACCTCCCATACAAAGACGTACATTTCTGTATATCTGGAGAACGGCAGGAGCCAAAGTTTTCAAATTAGGTACAAGCATCTTGGTTTTCAATACACAACATCCGACAAAATATGGGCGGGATCGGAGAAGTTTGCGTGGCATAAAGTATCTTTATTAATATCTAAAGAACGGTATTAACATAATTTTATTCTTATTGCTCCATAGTGAAGGGTATATTAGATTCGGCATAGCCAAATATACCTAGCACTTTTGTTTTTGTTGCTTACGTTGGACGATATGTCAAAAACATAAGCAAATTTTGTCATTTCTCTCTCTAACCCTGCGGCCACACCATCATCTTTTTGTTGATAGTCTTTTACGTATACTGTTTGTCAATATTTACATAAATTGAATGCTGTGACGTGGGCTGCACGCAATTTTTAAGCAATTTACTTTCAAGATGTCAACAAGAAAACAATTTATATTGATAAACGAAAAATTACAATTTACTTTCATGATGTCATCAAGAGAACAATTTATCAAGACAAACGAAAAATATTCTCACCAAACTTGTAATCAGCTGTTTTCTTGAACGTAAATTAATACACTCACTTGAAAGAGAAATTTAAAGGCAAGATCGCTTCAATTTTTAAAAGTATGAGTGTATTGGTAAAAAAAGTGTGAGTATATTAAAACTTAACACGGTGTTTACATTTGCCAGTACTGGCAAGACAGTTGCAATACATGCAAACTTTTTCACTAATACATGTACACTTTTCCAACTGTCTTGTCTACTGTCTAGCAAATTTTGCAGACAGTAAAATGGACAGTGATTTGACATTTGCTGACAGTAATTTGAAGTTTTGTTCGCAAAAATAAAAAAAAAATCAACAATTAAAAGAAAATTAATAAATTATGTTTTGGTTTTGCATGTTTTACTTAATGGTTATCTATGTTTACAAAAAATAGTTGTTAAATGCTATTTTTAATTTGTTAAGTTCATATAAAATACGTTTAACTAGAACTTGCACTGCGACTTTCACGTTAGACATTTTTTTAAAAGTGAACTGTCTTAACTACTGTCTGGACGCCTACGTCACGAAGACAGCAAGTAGTATTTTTGGCAACTAATATGTATTTGCTTACTGTCTTGCCAGTACTGTCAAATGTAAACGTACTGTAATAGACAAACCTTGATCGTGTAACCCTCAATTTAGTAAGGTGGCTATTAACCCTGCGGCCACACGATCAACTTTTTGTTGATAGTCTTTTTACATACATATAATGTTTGCCAATATTTACATAAATTGAAAGCTGCAAATTTAGCAGAAAGCAAAATTGGACAGTGATTTGATATTTGCTGACAGTAATTTGAAGATTTGTTCGCAACAGAAAAACAAAATCAAAAAGTGGAAAAAATAAATATAAATAAAATAAATAAATGTTTTGCGAACTTTCTGTACGCAGAAAAAGTGAGAATACTTTTGCAAGCTCGCAGCAGCCCGCTGCCGGAGACATGCAAAAAATACTAATTTACCAATTTTATTTATTTCCATCTATGCAAAATAACTAACTGTTGAAAAAATTAAATAAAAAATTAAACTTTAACCAACTATATTTATTTTCAATATAAAAACAAGAGCTGTAAGCTGCTTGGTTTATTTTCAATAAAAATCCGATAATATTGGTTTCTGTGACACCTAAAACCGACACTAATTTCAGTTCGAACAAAAAACCGATAAAATTGGATTTCATGACACCAATGTATTTTTTTTGTCGGTTTCAAATCCAATACCGATAAGATTGGTTTCTATGACACCCCTGATATTCTGCTTTGATTTTTTTATTTTTTAACTAGGTGTTATCTATGTTCACAATATATAATTGTTTTATGCTATATTTTAATTTGTTTAGTTCGTATAAAATATGTTTAGATGGAACTAGCACTGCAAAATTACCTTTTTCTACAGATTTAGACGTTACGGTTAAGTTACAACAATCGTTTTAATTGCTTCAAATACAACAAAATGAAGCAGCTGACTTGTAACTTTACTGTTACTGTCAGCTAACTGAGGCTTTAGTAGAGGTTTTGGCAACTAATATGTATTTGGTTACTGTCTTGGCAGTACTGTCATATGTAAACGCTGTGTTATAAGTACATTCCGAGTATGACCGTGTAATATGCGCTTAATCTGCATTCACACGTTTCATCTTTTGATGCTCAACTCTTGCGTTTTTAGGAGAGATAAGAAACAAAAAAGGGGTTTGGCACAGAGATGCCTGTACTCGGCCAGAACGATTTGTTTTTTCATTTGCAGGTATGTATATGCACAACAATGGCTTTATGTAAATTTTTTCTTTTTTTTTCTCTTTGTTGTTTTTAAGCAAAAAAATTTAAAACCGATTGCTGCGTGTGATCATATTGGCATCTTCAAATCAGCTGTGATTTCAACACCACCTGAAAAGTGAATTCGCCTTGAACATACCCTTTGAAAAAATTAAATATTTTTGTTTGTATTAATTGTGTAGTGAAAAATTAATAAAATTATAAAAGATTTTGCTTTTTGATGTAATTTTGAAGAACTCCAGACAACTAAACATTTACTAGTGACAAAAAAATAGGAGTAAAATATGCTAGCCGTAGCACAAAATATACCAAATTCAACTGGCTACGATAAATGCGGTGAAATTCTTAAATCCCGTGGTTTCAAGGATTCATATATTTTGAGATGCATACAATGTAAAGAAATTTATTTGCTTTTCGAATCATTCATATTTCACTTGAATGACACTTGTAAGAAAACGATTGAAGCCAAAAAGGATTTTCTTGAAAATACGCTTTGCAGTTATAATGAAGGTGATGTACGGCTGGATTGTGATGAAGAAACATCAGTAAAATTGCAAATTAGCAATGCTCAAATGGTAAAAACATTGTAAATTGTGTGTTGGGTATAAACCAAGGCTTATTGTTTAATGGTTTGTTCCTGTACTGAAAATTGGCATCTCAACAGAATTTTCAAGTACGGGGAATCCTTTTAGGTAACAATGGGGTCCTTATTTTGAGTATGTGGCTTAAATAAAGAATATTCACTTAATCGAACCACAAATTAATATTTTAAGTACTTTTAAAAGAATTTCTATAAGTTATTTTTTTTCTTTTGCACCAATACATCTGTGTTCTTTTATAGATTGAGAGTTATGGAAAATTAAAATTTCAAAATACTGTAATACTATATCTTAAAGAATAAATTAGATCTCAACAGTATGGGTTTTAAAACGGGCTAAATTTGAAGAATTATCTGGTGGTTGCCTTGTCAAGACAAAATCAATGTACATACATATATAATTAATTGCTACTATCCACGGTCGGTATTATCTTATAAATTATACTTGACTTAATTCTATCCCCAAATCGCAAGTTCTCGAGTAGTTAATGAAAAGTTTACAAAATCGCTAAAGCCAATTCTAAAATCGACAAAAATGTTTGAAGTTTTATAAGGCGTGAAAATATTAACTATAATCGATTAATTTTATTAGTATAAAAAAGAGCATTTTCCTGTGTGACTTTTCATGTCAACATCTTTGTTCCAGTTTAGCATCAATGTGACCAGTTTTTTGGTAACACTATAAGAAATATTCAGCTATTAAATTTTTTTTTTATTTTTTATTTTGTTTTCCAACATAGATAGATCATTCAATTTCAATAAAATAAAGGTCTGACGACTGCGGTGATACCGTCATCAAAAGTTTTTTTTTTTTTTTCTTTCATTATTTATTTATTGAATCTTCATATATTAAATATGAACTAACAATAATTAATCAAATCTTATCCTAATATTTGCTTTATGTCCTGCCAGTGCCAAACACAAAAGATTTAGTCATCACGGTTTCTGTTTACATATATAGGTGTTTATCGCTCATCTGATTGGGTGAGTGCTGCAGTGTCTCTTCTTCTTAAGCGAGTGTGGCCGCCATAATTTAAAATATTTCGTGCTAATGGATTTGGGTGCAGTTCCAGCCTTTTTAAATATTTTACTGCATATTTCGTTATCATAGTTTTTACTAATGGCACATTGAGATCCTTGTGGATATTTGAGTTTTTGACGTACCAGGGAGCGGCTGTGATTATTCGAAGAAGTTTATTTTGGCGCCTTTGAATTTTTTCGATGTTAGAAGCCGAGGCAGTGCCCCATAACTGAATACCGTAGCACCAAATTGGCTTTAAGATAGAGTTGTAGAGTAGAAGTTTGCAATCGAGACTAAGAACAGAATTTCTTCCAATGAGCCAATTAATTTGAATTGCTTTTAGTTTCATTTGAGTTAACTTCGCTTCTATATGCCATTTCCACGTTAAACGCCGATCTAGATGTATACCGAGGTATTTTACATGCGAGTGTTGGGGTATTATTTGATTATTTATTTTAATAGGGGGGCATGTTTCCCGACGCAATGTGAATGTTATATGTGCGCATTTTTGCTCATTGATCTTTATCCTCCATTTTTTTAACCACCTTTCTAGTTCAAATATATGATCCTGTAGATAACGAGATGCTTCTTGACAGTTTGCGTGTACGCTTAGAAAAGCTGTGTCGTCCGCAAATGTTGAGGTATGGGTGTAGCTGTTTGTTGGCAAGTCCGAAGTATAAATTAAGTATAATAGAGGGCCCAGGATGCTGCCTTGTGGGACTCCAGCGCTAATTGGCTGTGGAGGACTTAAAAATTCGCCTTCTTTTATAATAAATTGACGACCGACTAAGTAGCTTTGTAACAGCTTGTGTATATTTGCTGGTAAGTTTTGCTGCAATTTCAGTAGTAAACCTTCATGCCAGACTTTATCAAAAGCTTGAGACACATCGATGAAGAGTGCTGAGCAATATTTTTTTTCTTCAAAGGCTTTTCTTATGACATTTACTATTCGATGAGTTTGTTCAATTGTGCTGTGTTTTCTTCTAAAACCGAATTGATGATTGGGAATACATCTGTTACCATTTAAAATCGGCGTTAATTTAGACACTAGAAGTTTCTCAAAAAGCTTTGATAAATTAGACAATAAGCTTATAGGTCTATATGACTCAACTTTTGTGGGATCCTTTTCTGGTTTAGGTATCATGGTAACTAAGGATACTTTCCACTCTTGTGGGTAGTATTCAAGGCGTAAAATAGCATTAAAAATTAGTAGAATAATTTTCTTTGCTATGCTGGGTAGCTCCAAAAGCATTTTGTTACTGATCTTATCAAAACCAGGGGCTTTCTTGGGGTTTAAATCATGAATAGCCTTCTCGATTTCTCTTACTTCAAACCTTAGTGGAACAGCTGATCTAACAGCAACAGGTGGTAACTCGACCGCAGTATCGAAAGATGTATGAGGGGTAAATACGGTTTTCAAATGATTAACGAAAATATTACCTTTTTCTATGTCATTTCGTGCCCAACGTCCATTTAAGTTTCTTAATGGTGGTTTAGTGATAACTGGTCTTTTAAGATTTCTAGCTGCACGCCATAATGAGTAATCAGATTGAGGAGTTGCATCAAGTTCCTTAAGATATTTTTCCAGAGAAGCCGTTTTTTGAGACTGCAGTAAGTTTCTTAGCCTTTTTGTGCACTCTTTTAGTAAATTTTTAAGTTGAGGGGATCTGTGCAATTGCCACTCTCTTCGAACTCTCCTTTTTTCAGTCAAGAGACGCTCGACATCAGTAGAATATATTTTACTATTTTTGATATTTTTGCGGGCTATGCTAGAATGTTGAACAGCTAGTTTGAGATAATTGTCAAAATTTACAATAGAAAGATTCACATTCTCCGGTGTTCTAAGCGGAATATTTTCAGTGCAGTGGGTATTGAGATATTTTTTATATTTTAACCAATTTATTTGTGTGGCTGACGTCACTAAGTAACCAGACGGTGATACAATTCTATAAGGGTTTGATATGTGGACAGCTTTATATCAACCAATTTTGTACAATTCCCGATTTTTACTTCGAATCATTTTGATAAAAACAAAAATGCGATCTTATACCCATATCCTCTAAACTCTGCATTATGCAATATATTTTCCTTTAGTATCTCATGGTACAACTTATGAGTACCTGCAAACGACATGCTTAACTGTTGGCTTTAAGTTTTCCTTATTGAGCTCTGTATTTAGTTTTCGTCACTCATATGATATTCCATCTGAGCCAAAAATCATTAAAATTTTGACTGTATTATTTGTTTTATAAGACTATAAATCACATTTTCAAATTTCGTGAGGAGCAGTCCGTAATTTATCTGTTGTAACCCTTTGGAAATTAATACGAATAAGGTTATTGAGGTTTTAATACAAAAAATGAGGTTCTATATTTATTAACCAATGTACAAAAATGAATGATCTACAAAAAACGTATGTGTCAAAATTATACCGCTCAAAACAATGACAGCTTATTAGGGTTACCGTATGTACTAGAAGTAACCAATGTTGCAACAATTCTCCCACACTTAATTTCTCGTTCCCATCGGGTCTCCCCCCAATTCGTACTCTCGCAAGTACCCCGGATGCCTCCGTTGCCTATTTGATTTCCTAGTCGCCTGGTTACTCTGGTCTTCCCTGTTTTGTTCGTCACCCCGGCTATCCGCGCTGGAATGTTCCTGCCCCACTGGCATTGCCCTAGCTCCCGGTCTATCTTGCTCGCTTACTGGAAATTCTGAATGTGATTGGTAACTGTCCCGTCGATTGTAGGGAAGCTGGGCACTCGGATGGCGGGGCATCTTTCGCGGGGTTAACATCAGTTCCCTCTTCTGCCGCACGATTCGCTGCCTGCTTCTTATGAATATTAGTTGCATGTAACTGATCTATTTGCCGCTTGAGTACATACCCGTCATCCAGTTGAACAATATAGTGTAACTGACCCAGCTTCTGAATGATCACTCCCAGTTTCCACATCCGTTTGTTTGCCGTATAGTAACGAGCCTGAACCGTGTCTCCCACACTTAACTGCCTTGCAGTTGCACATAAGGCACTTGACTTCGGTAAATGTATGGGTTTTATCACATCCAAGCGTATTCTTATTTTTCGGCCCAAGTATTGTTCCGCCGGAGTACTACCGTTATTCAGGGGAGTGGCCCTATATCTAAACATTATCTCTCTTATTTTATACCTCATCGGTAATTTTTCACTGGACATTGCTGCTAACCTTTTTTTCAATGTTTGCACGTTACGCTCGGCTAAGCCATTTGTAGCTGGGTGGCATGTGGCAATGAACTTCTGAAAAATTCCCGAAGAAGTACAAAACGTTGAAAACTCCTCGCTTGCAAAGATTGTGGCATTATCGGAAACTAAAACCACCGGATAGCCATTTCTAGAAAATATAGTCCTTAATAGCTCAATCGTTGATGCTGATGACGGCGCCATCGTGCAAACCCCCACCTCGGCCATTTCGACTTTTCATCAACCACCAACAAAAAATAATGGCCGTTGTATGGCCCCGCATAATCGATATGCACGCGCTGCCAGTTTTCGTTAGGTTCCTGCCATGGGTGAAGCGGTGCTTTCGATGGACTGTTCCTTACCGATGCGCATGCTGCACACGTGCGGACATATCTCTCTATATCCCTGTCGATCGAACCCCAGTAAACATATCTTCGAGCCAACTACTTCATTTTGGTAACGCCGATGTGAGTTAGATGTAATTCTTGTAACACTAACGTTTGCAACGATGTAGGCACTACCACTCGTTGGCCTCTAAACAAAATGTTGGAATCAATTGTATATTCAGACTCAATCATTTTGCCGGCACGTAAATCCAATATAATTTGGTTTAGTATTTTATCTCCCCGAGTTTCCTCCTGAAGGATTTTGAACGTTAATTTTCCCGAATTGATTTGCTGAATTGTTGAAGCACATATTAAATGTACCTCCTTGTTTATCGGGTTTTCTCTACAAATTCTTGAACTGGTAGTAGTGGCTCTTGACAGGCAATCAACATGTATGATTTCATTGCTTTCTTTAGAGATGACTTGATAGTTATATCCCGTTAGAAATGCCGCATAACGCTGTAGTCTCGACGATGTCATCTGCGGAAGTTTTGAATTTTGATGGAATATTCTCGACAAGGGTTGATTATCTGTTATCAGCTTAAAAGGACGTCCAAAAACGTATTGATGGAAATGCTGCACTCCGAAAACTATGGCAAGGGCCTCCCGGTCCAACTGGGAGTAGTTTTGCTCCGCTGGGGTCAATGCCCTGGATGCAAACGCAATTGGTCTCTCCATACCGCCATCTATGTGTGATAGCACCGCTGCTACTGCCTTAGGGCTGGCATCACATGTTAGTTGAACCGGTAATGCAGGACTAAATGGCATTAAAACGCGGTCACTGGCTATTTCGTACTTCAAGTTGTTGAAAGCCGCTTGACACTGGCCAGTCCATTCGAATTTGGTATTCTCTTGCCAAAGATGACGCATAGGTGCTGTCAGAGTCGACGCATTTGGTATGAATCGGGCGTAAAAAGTAACCATACCCAAGAACCGTCTAACCTCTTCGACCGACTTCGGTTGAGGCATTTCTAAAATCGCCTTTACCCTTGCCCGATTTTTATGTACTTTATTACATTCTATAGTATGACCCAAGAATTCAATCTTTTCCTCGAAAAATGTGCATTTTGCCACGTTTAAATGCAAGTCAAATTTCTGAAGTTGATACAGGCACGCCTTTAAATTCGCCTTGCATTCTGTCATTGATTCGCCGTATACCAGAATATCGTCGAAATACGATTCTGTTTTGGGAATATCACGTAAAATTTGGTCTATTATTCTGTTGAATTCTGCAGGGGCTGTTTTTATTCCAAATGAGAGCCTATTCATACGGTACGTCCCTTTGTGCGTCGAAATCGTCTGTATGTAACTCGACTGTTCATCTACGGGTACGTGTAAGTACGCCTTATATAGATCTAACCGACAAAAAAAATTTGAGTTCCTAAGGCTATTTAAAATATGATCAATTCTTGGTATTGGATAATGCGCACCCACAAGTTGCTGATTCACGCCTATCTTATAATCAACACACAAACGGATTCCGCCGTTGGCTTTGGGAATGACAACAAGCGGTGAACCCCAATCACTCTTAGATGCCTTTGTTATAATTCCCGCACGTTCCAATGAGCTTAATTCGTCATCGACCCTCTCAATCAATGCGTAAGGTATGCTACGCTCTTTATTATAAACCGGCTTAGCATTTTCCGTAAGTTGTAGTGATACCTTGTAATCCGGAATACATCCAATTTTTTCTTCGAATATGCTTGCAAATTCCGTTTTAATCTTATCAATTTCCTTCGACTTATCGACAACATCATTAATATTCACGCTTGTATCTAACTCATTCAAATTAATTTTGAGACGACGTATCCATGTACGACCGACCAAAGCCGTGCAACCATCTGGTACTATGTACATGTCATCCGTAATTGACAGATTTTTATATTTTATATTAACTTTAACCTTCCCATCGGGTACGAATGTGTTCTGTGTGTAAGAGCGGAAAATAATATTTGATGGAATCAGGTCACTTGTCAGCTTTAACTCGTGGAATTTACTCCTTGGTAGAAACGTATATCCCGATCCTGAATCAACCTCAAAACCAACCATTTTCCCTTCGATTTCCTTATTTACAAAATAACGTTCAGAATTTAAAGCAGTGTCATTCTGATAAACGTCTACAATCGTGTACACCCCGTACTCTGACAATTGGTCATCCTCTTTTCCGCCCTCATTTTCGTTTAACGCTGAAACTTGAGCAATCGAATTTTGTTTCTCTGATAAGAGAGTGGAAATGCATACCTTGGATACATGCCCATTCTTGTTACATGAGTTGCACTTTAAGTTTAAGGCGTCAACATGACAATTTCTTACATAGTGGTTGTTCTTCCCACAACGAAGACACATACCGGCTAACCCTAGCTTTTGATAATTTATTTTATTACGGGGTCCGGCATTTCCATGGTTCCTGCCAAAACGGACGTTTTTTCTATTTTCATATACTTTATTTATATCGGCCACATCATTTACATTCGTATTGCCACGCGTTAACTCTTTTGCGTCCAGCTTTGCAGTTTCAATTGATAACGCGTACGATACAATTTCTTCAAATTTAGTATTTTCTGCTTGTAAAAGCTTCTCACGCATCTCGTCGAAAACTCCCCGTATAAACTGTGCTCTCAAAAGCTTGTCAGCCACAGAAGCCCCACATTTACAAGGCGATACAAATTTACATTCATTGATGTCTGCGCGCAATAGAGCAACAAAATCAGTAATTGACTGTGTACTAGTTTGATTCTTACTGAGAAACCTGTGCTGAGCCTCCAACACATTTCTCGTAGGGTCCAAATGATTCCCCAACAACGACAATAGTTCTTCGTACTGCAATTCCGAAGGTGCCTTAGGTAAGGCCAACGCCGCAATCAAATTGAAGTTCGCCGCCCCTATAGAATTTAACAATAATTTTGCGCAATAACTCTTATTTGAGGTTAGGTTCTTCATTTCAACGTAATTCTCTAAACGCTGAATATAATTCTTATACATTTCCTTTGTTGGGTCAAACTTTTCGAAATTCGGCACTAATGATGTGTTAACGTTATTTGCGCTCCCTGTTGGCAAAGCCGCTGCCTCCCTTAAAACCATTTGGGCTAACATTTCCTGTTGTGCTTTCATCAATTCCTGTTGTGCCTTCATGAACTCCTTAAATTGGCTAGAGTCCATCTTAGCGTTCGTACTTCACTTAGACGCTCGACTGAACAACCAATTATTCAACTTGTTTCACCTCGTCGCCAAACTGTTGTAACCCTTTGGAAATTAATACGAATAAGGTTATTGAGGTTTTAATACAAAAAATGAGGTTCTATATTTATTAACCAATGTACAAAAATGAATGATCTACAAAAAACGTGTGTGTCAAAATTATACCGCTCAAAACAATGACAGCTTATTAGGGTTACCGTATGTACTAGAAGTAACCAATGTTGCAACCCCCATACATAGCGGCCTCCCGAAAAACACTTAAAGACGCATAAAATGCTAAAGAAATGACGCTTTAAGATTTTTGTTTTGTTTTGTAACTTGAAAAAAATTAATGGTAGTATTAAAACCAGTAGTTTTTTTTAATAAAACGTCTGATATATGTACATAGCACAGGAAGTTAAGTTTTAATTTTGAATATATTTTTAAGCAGTTTAATTTCTTTGTATTATTTCTATTTAAAAGATTCTATAAAAAGTAATTTTTTTATTGTAAGGATGTTCTAAATTATGTATTCTTAGGTTAGTCCTTAAAATGTTCAAAAAACCCACATTTTTTAATGTATGCACAAACTAAAAATTTCATGGGACTAGTTTTAGTAAACATATTTAAAATCCATTAAAAGGGTCCTGAACATCAGAACTATATAGTTTATATTCATAATTTGATTTTTAATAGAGCGTAGCTGAAAGTGCATTTATGAGATTTCAATTAAAAAAAGTCCTACTTACAGAATGCGGAAATAGGTCAAAATCGAAATGGTGCTCTAATATGGATTTATAAGGTGGAAAGCTTAGGTGTTCAAGATTTCAGAACAATATATTTTATATTCAGAATTTGTATAGATTGTTAGTAAAAGAGCATAGTTCAGTGAACTTTTTTTTTATTCCCTATGCTAAAAAAATTTAAATTTAAAGTACTTTTTGAATATATGCACAATATCTCTAAAATCAGAGGTGGTAGAAAAAAACTAAATACATACATAAGGATCAGGTTTTTGATTTCAGAAAATATACATAAAAAAAAGTTTAAAGGACTAAACAAAAAAAACCCATATTTTACATCCTTGTAATAACACAAATATACCCTGATATATTCAATAATGTGACTCTATTCAAGTTAAAGAGATTTTTGTGTAGATTTATAATTCAGAAAGTATTTTAAGGTTTGATTAATTATGCAAATAATAAATGCCAATATCCCCCGTATTCATAAAAGATTATTAAATTTAACATACTTTTATTAAGCGAAATTTTCATAGAAAATCTGTTTTGTAAACCTTCATTAAATTTAAAATTTATACTGTATCTTTAAAACTAGAGCTGTAAGGAATCGCTATCAGTAGATGAAAATACATAAGGATCAACAATTTGTATTTAAGCATCTTCTAAAAAACTAAGTTTTGCTAATAATATGTTAATAGTAATAGTTACTTAAAACTTAACTTGTTGAAATTGGCCGTTAATATTTAAAAAAGTTGACAGATTTTCTAATTTATAATAGAAAACTTTCTTTAAATGTCTTTTTAGAAATATCCTTTAACTGTTGCCAAAAATGGGGCCGATATTGAAAAATTAATAATTAAAAAAGAGCCTGATAACTATTATGAAACTAAAAACTATGATAATTCTACACAGTTCAAAAAAACAAAACATTCAAATAAAGATGAAAACGTCGAGAATAGCGAAATATCTTTAGAAAGTCAAAATAAATGTGAGTCTCAAGAAACTGAACCGGATGATTTTGAGGCAAGTATACGTTTAACTGTCACTTAATGTACATTTGTATAGTGTATGTATATTTAATAACTTTTTAATTTTTAAGCCATTTAAAAAAATTTATAAATCTACCTACTAATTGTATATTATTAAATTTTGTTAGCAAATTTATAAATAAAAAAAAATTAGCTATTAAAGATCACCCACAATCGTGGAACAAATTTATACCATATGGTATTTGTAATTTAGGTTAAGTTCCTACTAACTATAGGTGCGTTCGTTTACCCCAAAATTTGCAAAAATTTGTGTAAGTTTTTACTGGATTTTACTGAAATGCGTTCGCTTACACAAAAATTTGCAAAAGAGAGCATCTACTGAGAGAGTAAAGTGACAGTTGTAAGCAAAGAGTCTGCAAATTTTTACTGAAGAATTTTTTACCAGTAAAAACCAGTAGAAAACAAAAACATATGTTTCATTTAAGTAACCAAACAAAAGTAAGCAAACAAAAAGCATACAATTTGTAATAAAAACATTTAAAAGAACAAAAGCTGAATTAAAAGTGCAACAAAAACCAAAACTATTTATTTTCAACGTGAAAAAAATTAAAGTAGTCAGTATAGTTATTTATCAGTTTTCTAACATCTATGCTTTTTAAAAGTAAATCAAATTTAAAAAAATGAGTAACATTGTTACAAAAGATGAAGCTGGTACCAGTAAAAGTTTGAAACGGTGTAAGAATGACGCCTGTAAGTTAATTTAATGATTGATTTGTTAATTTATTATAGTGGTAAACATGTTAATTTTAGCTGCAAGTGTGCAAAAAATTAAGATGGATTCTGTTATGTTCAATGCAATTACTTTGTTGGTTGAATCGTCATCTGAAAGCGAAGATGAACAGGAAATAATTATCCTTGAAATATTAAAAAATAACGATGAAATATACCCTTATGACATACTGTTAAAGAATGAAAGAATACCACGTAATTCAATAAAACATTACTTTTATAAGATGGTACCGGACTATACAGATGTGGAGTTTCGGACACATTTTAGAATATCAAGAGCATTATATGAAAATTTAAGCAAACGATTTTTTGATTCCGATATTTATAAATCTCTTCGCCCCGATAAAAGATTGCCAGAAAGATTGCACATGTTGGTATTTTTATGGTTTGCTGGCCACGAAGCCTGTAGCTTTAGTGATTTGTCGGATCGATTTAATTTATCCCGGTCAACCATATGTGTTATAATAAACCGAATTACTTTATTCATCAGTTCATTAAGTAAGGAAACTAGTAAGTGGCCAAATGAAGCACAAAAATAGAATCCAGCAATTATTTTGAAAGCAAATGTTTATTTCCCAAGACTATAGGTAATTATTCAATTCAAATGTTAACAAATAATAAAGTAATAATACTCGTTTTGAATTTAGGTTGCATAGATGGGACACATATCGTCATTGATCCTCCTTCCAAATCAAAAGATGAATACATTGACAGAAAAGGAAGCTCAACAATTTGCATGCAAGGTATTTGCGACGAGAAAAAAAAGTTTTTAAACGTGTTTATAGGATATCCAGGATCTTGCCACGATAGCTGGGTTCTAAAAAACTCGCCCATTTACGAAAAACTGCCTACATATTGTGGAGGTACTATTAATGCACGTGGGTTAACTCTATATGTACACATCGTCACGGTCGTGAACACGTACCTTTATAAAACAAACCATAATAAATCAAAGAATCGGTTTCGAATTTTTGTATAGTTACGTGCGTTTGCAATTAAGGTGGCGAAATGTACATTATTTTGTCATTTTATCTCCAAATGCAATTAAATATGTATTTTCAGAGTACTGTTTATTGGGTGATTCGGCATATCCATGCAATAAATACTTAATTACGCCATATAAAGATAATGGCCATCTAACCAGGCCTCAGAAACTGTTCAACATAAAATTAAGCTCAGGTCGTGTTGCTATTGAACACACTTTCGGAATTTTGAAACAACGATTTCGCCAATTATATTACTGTAAGTTAAGGGCAATGAAAAAAATTTGCCATTTTGTTAGAGCTTGTTGTGTATTACACAATATTGCCAATGAAGAATCCATTGACTTTAATGCTGATATGGTACCTGAGGAAAATGATGAATTTTTAGGACACGCCGATGTTTCAAGTGGAAATTAAGTTAGAGATCCAATATGCCAATTAATACAAAGAAAGTACTTGGGATGAACTTAAAGGTCAAATTAAAACCTTTTTTTAAGATATTTATTAATCAGAACATAGTTTTAATAAAATATTCAATTAATACTGTCTAATATTCAGTCTTATTTATTTGAACTTAAGGGTTTTCCATACATTCATATACATATTAAATTTACATTCATACAAAGATTCAATAAAATATAAATATTAAATTTCATTTCTTTGTTTTGTTATTTTTTCTCTAGGTGACTAACAAGTCTTTCTAGAAGATCCACCTTTTGCTTTAAACTTTCTGCAAGCATTTTCCGAATTTCTTCATCATTTTTTGCTTTTTTTTCTGCGTGCTTATCTGCTTTTTCCATATATATTTCCATTGCACTTTTTCTTTTTCTGGAGGTTGATGGTGCCAAGTCTTAAATTGGAAAAAAAATGAATTGAAAATTAATATCGGTATGAATATACATACCAACATGCTCTACAAATCGTACGTTTTCCAAAACTTAAAGTTGCGAAATTGGGGTTTTTTCAAATACAAAAAAATATACAAAACAAAACATCAGCAACAAGTAGGCTTTTTTAGACTTTGTCTTTGCAAATCGTACGACTGTTATATATTTCTTGAATACTTACCAGCTTCTGATAACTCCGGCTCCCCTGTCAAATCATTGATGGACGATTCATCGAGGCTTACATCAGTCTCGCTGTCTAGCAAATACTCCGGGTTTAGTGACACCTTTTCCTTTAAAATCGAGTTCACTAATGTAAGTATTAAAATTGTAAATTCTTTAAAGTTTTTTTCCATTTTTGTGGCGATTTATATATAAAAACTTACCTTTGATATGGACATGTTTGTCTGCTGCGGCCGGTTTTATTATTATTCAGCGTGACTCTTTTGTAATGCCTCTCTAGAGTGTAATATTTGCCCTCTACTTGTGCTGCCGTAAACAAATACCCTTTTTCCATAAGACCTTGCGCAATTCTTTGCCACATTTGTTTTTTTGACTTTAAATTTATAGATTTTCCCACCTGTGGCCGCAAATCTTTTATTTGAGAAATCAAAAATTTCACAGCTGAGTCAACCCATACAGTTATTTTTGACTGCGCTGCATTATTGTCACTTGCATCTACTGGTAAACTATTGCATTCGTCATTGGGTGTGAAAATGATTTCATCAAATTCTTCCCCATTTGCAAAATCCACGGCAACGTTATTTCTATATTCTTCATCTATAAGTTAAAAGAAAATACAATATAATAGTCTGGTAGTGTATAAGGTAATTTCTAAAATAAAATTTAAGGAATAGAGCTATTACAAAAAGCTTAATAAAATACATAACTGAAATTTAACTCATAGAATAAATTCGAAGAAATGAAAAATGTTGAATATAATAAAGTTGCTTATGAAGGGGGGATAATTCCCAATATCTATTTGTTGAAATAGTTGGGTTGGATACATTCAATTTATAAAGTATCACTATCCAGTGTGACACAAAGAATGCTGACGAAGGCCGTAGCGGGCCAGAAAATGCATTACATTCTGCTGGTGTCTAATAATTGTAAATTTTTCTGTACATAAATATACTTCATTGCTATCCAACGGAAAGCTAAGGTAAAATGTAACAAGAAAATACAATATAATAGTCTGGTAGTGTATAAGGTAATTTCTAAAATAAAATTTAAGGAATAGAGCTATTACAAAAAGCTTTATAAAATACATAACTGAAATTTAACTCATAGAATAAATTCGAAGAAATGAAAAATGTTGAATATAATAAAGTTGCTTATGAAGGGGGGATAATTCCCAATATCTATTTGTTGAAATAGTTGGGTTGGATACATTCAATTTATAAAGTATCACTATCCAGTGTGACACAAAGAATGCTGACGAAGGCCGTAGCGGGCCAGAAAATGCATTACATTCTGCTGGTGTCTAATAATTGTAAATTTTTCTGTACATAAATATACTTCATTGCTATCCAACGGAAAGCTAAGGTAAAATGTAACAAGAAAATACAATATAATAGTCTGGTAGTGTATAAGGTAATTTCTAAAATAAAATTTAAGGAATAGAGCTATTACAAAAAGCTTTATAAAATACATAACTGAAATTTAACTCATAGAATAAATTCGAAGAAATGAAAAATGTTGAATATAATAAAGTTGCTTATGAAGGGGGGATAATTCCCAATATCTATTTGTTGAAATAGTTGGGTTGGATACATTCAATTTATAAAGTATCACTATCCAGTGTGACACAAAGAATGCTGACGAAGGCCGTAGCGGGCCAGAAAATGTATTACATTCTGCTGGTGTCTAATAATTGTAAATTTTTCTGTACATAAATATACTTCATTGCTATCCAACGGAAAGCTAAGGTAAAATGTAACAAGAAAATACAATATAATAGTCTGGTAGTGTATAAGGTAATTTCTAAAATAAAATTTAAGGAATAGAGCTATTACAAAAAGCTTTATAAAATACATAACTGAAATTTAACTCATAGAATAAATTCGAAGAAATGAAAAATGTTGAATATAATAAAGTTGCTTATGAAGGGGGGATAATTCCCAATATCTATTTGTTGAAATAGTTGGGTTGGATACATTCAATTTATAAAGTATCACTATCCAGTGTGACACAAAGAATGCTGACGAAGGCCGTAGCGGGCCAGAAAATGCATTACATTCTGCTGGTGTCTAATAATTGTAAATTTTTCTGTACATAAATATACTTCATTGCTATCCAACGGAAAGCTAAGGTAAAATGTAACAAGAAAATACAATATAATAGTCTGGTAGTGTATAAGGTAATTTCTAAAATAAAATTTAAGGAATAGAGCTATTACAAAAAGCTTTATAAAATACATAACTGAAATTTAACTCATAGAATAAATTCGAAGAAATGAAAAATGTTGAATATAATAAAGTTGCTTATGAACGGGGGATAATTCCCAATATCTATTTGTTGAAATAGTTGGGTTGGATACATTCAATTTATAAAGTATCACTATCCAGTGTGACACAAAGAATGCTGACGAAGGCCGTAGCGGGCCAGAAAATGCATTACATTCTGCTGGTGTCTAATAATTGTAAATTTTTCTGTACATAAATATACTTCATTGCTATCCAACGGAAAGCTAAGGTAAAATGTAACAAGAAAATACAATATAATAGTCTGGTAGTGTATAAGGTAATTTCTAAACTAAAATTTAAGGAATAGAGCTATTACAAAAAGCTTTATAAAATACATAACTGAAATTTAACTCATAGAATAAATTCGAAGAAATGAAAAATGTTGAATATAATAAAGTTGCTTATGAAGGGGGGATAATTCCCAATATCTATTTGTTGAAATAGTTGGGTTGGATACATTCAATTTATAAAGTATCACTATCCAGTGTGACACAAAGAATGCTGACGAAGGCCGTAGCGGGCCAGAAAATGCATTACATTCTGCTGGTGTCTAATAATTGTAAATTTTTCTGTACATAAATATACTTCATTGCTATCCAACGGAAAGCTAAGGTAAAATGTAACAAGAAAATACAATATAATAGTCTGGTAGTGTATAAGGTAATTTCTAAAATAAAATTTAAGGAATAGAGCTATTACAAAAAGCTTTATAAAATACATAACTGAAATTTAACTCATAGAATAAATTCGAAGAAATGAAAAATGTTGAATATAATAAATTTGCTTATGAAGGGGGGATAATTCCCAATATCTATTTGTTGAAATAGTTGGGTTGGATACATTCAATTTATAAAGTATCACTATCCAGTGTGACACAAAGAATGCTGACGAAGGCCGTAGCGGGCCAGAAAATGCATTACATTCTGCTGGTGTCTAATAATTGTAAATTTTTCTGTACATAAATATACTTCATTGCTATCCAACGGAAAGCTAAGGTAAAATGTAACAAGAAAATACAATATAATAGTCTGGTAGTGTATAAGGTAATTTCTAAAATAAAATTTAAGGAATAGAGCTATTACAAAAAGCTTTATAAAATACATAACTGAAATTTAACTCATAGAATAAATTCGAAGAAATGAAAAATGTTGAATATAATAAAGTTGCTTATGAAGGGGGGATAATTCCCAATATCTATTTGTTGAAATAGTTGGGTTGGATACATTCAATTTATAAAGTATCACTATCCAGTGTGACACAAAGAATGCTGACGAAGGCCGTAGCGGGCCAGAAAATGCATTACATTCTGCTGGTGTCTAATAATTGTAAATTTTTCTGTACATAAATATACTTCATTGCTATCCAACGGAAAGCTAAGGTAAAATGTAACAAGAAAATACAATATAATAGTCTGGTAGTGTATAAGGTAATTTCTAAAATAAAATTTAAGGAATAGAGCTATTACAAAAAGCTTTATAAAATACATAACTGAAATTTAACTCAGAATAAATTCGAAGAAATGAAAAATGTTGAATATAATAAAGTTGCTTATGAAGGAGGGATAATTCCCAATATCTATTTGTTGAAATAGTTGGGTTGGATACATTCAATTTATAAAGTATCACTATCCAGTGTGACACAAAGAATGCTGACGAAGGCCGTAGCGGGCCAGAAAATGCATTACATTCTGCTGGTGTCTAATAATTGTAAATTTTTCTGTACATAAATATACTTCATTGCTATCCAACGGAAAGCTAAGGTAAAATGTAACAAGAAAATACAATATAATAGTCTGGTAGTGTATAAGGTAATTTTTAAAAGATACATATTAAAAATGTAGTATACATATGTATATTACTATGTATGTACATCCTAAACAATTTTACTTACCACTTTGTACCTTCCCAAATGTTCCGGGAGAGCATGAAATATTTAGTTTTCTTTTTTTGGCATCCATGGTAAAATTTGTGTTAATTGTTCAATATTACTTATTTTTGTTTTTGTTTACATTAATATTTTAGAGATGTAAAGCTAATGAATATATGATTACTTCTTATTGCATATTATTGAGGGTTCCAAATATCAAAAATCAAATAATGATGTATTTTCGTATGTAATTCAACTAGAAACAAAATTAAAAGTCATGTACAAAATAAACAAGTCTTAAAACTTGCACAGAAGCTCATTTAATAAATAAATTTGCTACGAATTTATAATCATTACAATGCATTTCATCAAGTACCAAAAACATTATGTACTGGGTAGTCTAAACAACACATATTTTACAACACTAAGCTTTTTAGCGATCAGCTGTTTGAATTAACCTGCAAGTTTTTGCAATTTTTCCGTTCGTTTACTTTTTTGTGCAAGAGCCATTTTTGAGAGTAAAATTTTCATATTGCCCAAAATTTACTCAACTACTGTATTTTACTGGAAAAGTAAACAAACGCACCTTATTTTTAATCTTTCTATCAATTATTTTCTTCATCTTTTCTGTTCTTCTCGTTTTCTTCTTCCTCTGTACCGAAGGGATTCATAATGGACTTCATTGTGTGCCCTTGGGCGCATAACCCTTCTTAACTTAACTTTTACCTAACCTTACGTTAGGTTCCTGTTGCAGCCCTCAAAAAATAAACAAATTCGTTTTCCTACTAAACCAAAAGGCAATCATTGTTCTATCTTATCCCAAATTTCATAACATTTCTTCCTCCTCGTCATGATAATTTCTGCTGTAATAATTGAATTACAAACCAATTCTACTCGCATGGGATCACTGTCCTGATCTGTTCCCTATTGAAACTCAGTAGAGAATATGGCCTCCGTTCAACACAGTTATCATAACCAATGGGGGAGCGCTGATTATAACTACTAACAATTTTGTTATCTGTAATATGGGTAACACTCCGACGCACAGTGGCGCCATTTGAGTTTTTTCGTTGCAAAAATCATATCTTTTGAACCGAATAAGATAATTGAACAGTTTAAACAGCATATGATAGATAACTGTTCAGCCTATGAAATGAGCGTTTGGAAAGGGTGCTACGCTTTGTAGGGGCCTACTTATGGGTTATCAAAGTTAAAATTAGTAGAAAAATCAATTTTATGGTAACTAAAAAAAATTTTTTTTACATTTTTAGATTGTTTTTATTTTTTTTCTTAAGGGTTTTATGTTTTAAATTATTACCCAACAAATTAAAAAAAAAATTATTTTTTTTTTAAATTTATTTTTTCAATTTTCTGTAAAATATTCATCACAATTCGTAAGAGAAGGTATATCTAAAAGACTAACCATTTCTAAACTATAATTATTTTGTTACTCTATTCGTGACTTCACATGCCGCAGGGAAGAAATAAGTGGATCGGAAGATGCTGCCAACATGTTGAAGAGGTCCTCATTTTGCCTTACCCTTGATGCTTTGAATGTGTTCTGCAATCTATATTTTTTATAAAATTTGTTAAGAGACTCCTGTGCTTCTTCAGAAAGCTCTCCAATTGGCAAAGACTGGTACTCAATTATATCTTTACCATGCGCCAATATTTTATGGACGGTCGGGGTCAACTTCTTCTGTGGATACATTTCTGCTAAAAGAGATGCAGTTTTCGACGCATATTCTCCATATTTTGTAGAATTGACATTTTCTTTGCAGTTTAAAACATCCAAGATCGTTCCCAATCTTTTCACGATTTGATTGTCAATTCCAATGATTCTAGTTACTGCCTCATCATTTTCAAAAAATCTCCTAGAAGTGTTTCCATCGTTTGAGTTACCGTATCCGTGCTTGGGACAGTCTACTTTTAGTCCAACTTGTTTAAAAAAAGCATCCTGTATTTGCTTCTTTCTGATCTTTTCCTTATCCTTTATTGATGTATTTTCATCGAAGTTTTCTTCCTCTTGTGGTAGGGTATATGCCAGTTTTAGCAAGAATTCCATACACCTTATCCTTGCGTGCAATGGTGACATTCCATATTCGTAATTCTCCTCATTTGTAGAATCGTTTAAATTACCAAAGTTCTTTTGACAAATAATAATATAAAATCGATAAAAAAAATATAAAAATAAAACGAAAAAAGGGGTTTAAATAGGTTTTTGCTAAATTTTTACCTCCAATATAATTCTGTATATATATATGTATATGATAACTAATTGAAATATGTTATAATTAAGCAGAAAAAGATACTAATCTTAAACTCTTTACAACTAATTATATAAAATTGAGATGTAACATATTATATATGAAATAAATTGAATTGAATTGAAAAAAGTTCTTCTGACTCTTTTTGCAAATCGGGCATGACATTGTTGAGGTTGTTCCTGTCAGTTCGTTTACGACTTTTCCGTCAACCATGGTCAGGTGGAACTCGTAATTGCATTCAATATATTTTCCTTCTCCAATTTGCAGCTTTGTAGGCTTAATCTTGCTTATTTGTTCTTCAATGTCCTTCACCGTAGTCCTTATGAGTTCTGTCGATTCCCTTGCAAACTGAAACATTATTGGTCGGCAATAATGCACTGATGACGGTCGTGGATTTTTCCAGTGTAGGGAATCATCCGATTTTAGCCGCAAAGGAACAACAGATGCCATAAACATATTTCCATCCGATATTGTAGCGTCATCGGAAGATATCCTTTGCTTATAAACGCTTTGTCCGGATGATCCATCGCAGCCCCATTTGCTGATCAATGTCAACTTCTCAGGAAGAATTTTTACTTCCGTGAAAAAATTTGGTGTGGTTGACTTTCTAAACAGTTCAAATAATTTTAAATTGTTCAACGCCATGTTTTCAGTACTTAAATTGTTTAATGGTTTCAGTAATTGTTGCGCCAACTTTCAGGCGTAGACTAATCCAGGCATTATGCTTATTTTGCAATATATAGGCTTATGCTACCATGCCTAAAAATTTATCTGTTCCCTGCATACATATGGATTTAGGCTGAATAATGCAATTTTGATATTATGCACGTGTCCAAATAAGATTTGTGCCTACCTGTAGGGACCATAAGTCAATATTGTTCCTGACCATTTGTACGCCAAAGTATTGTTTATGTGAGGTACATACCTGCTAATTTCAATGAGTAGTTTTTTTCAAACTATTAGATCAAACTACTGTCAGTCAAAACATATAAGGGATGGGCGCCATACAATTTCTGCAACCATGTCTTTTTAAACTTTTTTACCTCTAGAAGCCAAACGGGCACGTACGGGCAGATAAAAATTTTGAATTATGTAAAGAACTAATCAAAGAACAGGTTTTTCAAATATGGCAAATATAGAAAAATATAGTTTTTTTTTATTTTCCGTCAAAGTTGAAAAATAGTGAAAAAACGGATAGTTTTTAAATAGTGATTTACCAGGAGAAACACAGAGCAAACAGTTAATTTTTTTTTTATCATTATACATTTAATAAATACATCAATCAATACAAACAAAAAATAAGGCGATTCGTTACCTATTTTTCGTGATATTACACCTGAAATCGCAACAAATTGACTAAAAATTGTGTGTTTTTTTGAAAACCGAAAGTCGGTCAACTTTGAACGGTTATATCTTCTAAACTAAAAATGTGATATTATTAAGAGTGGCATATTTGAAATCGTTGAAAAGTTTCCTATAACATGGGTTTATTCAAAACTTCGTCGGCACTCATGAAAATTTTGATTTTTGCAACCTCGCTTGCTCTACGGGCGCCACTGTGCGACGTTCAGAAATAAGGATAGGCAGGCAGTTATAGATCTGACATTAGTGAACGGCGACGAGCAACTTGTCGTGGACTGGAGTGTGTGCAAGAGAGCTGTGAGCTGTCTTGCCCGGTTTCTTTTCCGGTTAGACGTAAACAGCCCCAATGGTGGACCAGGGAACTTCAGGTCCATGGTCGAAGGTAAGGAGGCTGTTTAACAGGGCCACGACCACGGGAGCACCGGGTGATTGGAACACTCAAAGGGTGCATTTCAATAAGTACAAGGCGGATCTAAAAAGGCAAAGCGGCTCTAATGGAGGCAGTTCTGTGAATCCATTGATAATGTCAACAAGATGTCTAGATTCCGACGGATTTAATCCAAGGATCAAAGGACCTTGGGGTATGTCCAAAGGAATGACGGCTTATGGACTGAGTCTAGCTCTGAGACCCTAGCCTTACTCATGGAGGCGCACTATCCTGGGTGTACGGAAACAGGAGGTATGAACGATGGTCAATGGGACGGAATGTCTGTGATATCGAGTCATGCGTCTGCCTGCGTCTAGGAAATAGTCACAAGGGAGAAGCTTGAGTGGGCGGTCAAAACCTTCAACCTATATAAATCGCCGGGTCCGGGCGGTATTTTTACGGCCATGTTCTGCAATATTCCGGACGACGCATTATTTCTGCTGGTGAATATATTTAGGAAATGCCTCAGTAGGAGGTATCTGCCTAGGGGGTGGAGAGAGGTCAGGGTAATGTTTAAGATTTCAGGCATATTAGTCTGTCTTCGTTCTTATTGAAGACACTAATAGTAATATTGATACCCACCTCATTAGCAACGCTCAACATGCCTACCTTAAGGCTAAATCTGCTGAGAGTGCGCTACATGAGGTGGTGGTTTGTATTGAACACGGCCTAAGGCATAAGGAATATACTCTCGCCGAGTTTCTGGACATAGAAGGAGCCTTTAATTATATAAGGATTGAGGCGATCAAGGATTCCCTGGTGGATCTGAGAGTTCAGGTCTTTCTGATGGAGTCTGCATGCTTGGCAGCAGGATTGTGAACTAGAGCCGGGGGATCATACTGTAAGGAGAAAGGTTACCAGGGGGCTCCACAGGGGGGGGGGCGGGTTCTATCTTATCTACTGTGGTTGCTTGCGGTCAACAGGATTCTCAGATCATTTGATTCCATTTTTGTAGTGGTTTGGTGGTCATCTAGTTGCGAAACACAAACATAGAAACAAAAAGAAACACGGAGTGGCCAGATTGCCAGCGGCGCCGGTATGCTCGCGTTTAGCTCGGCTGAAGCTCGCCGGATGGGGTGGTTCTTGCCGGCAATCTGTACCTTACACACTCTAACACAAAAAATCATACTAGCTATTGGGTGCCCCGGTAGGCTAGCTGGTAGTGAGCTAGTCTATCAGTACCGGGGTTGCGGGTTCGATTCCCGCCAGAGACTCTGGTCTCCTGCAGACAAGCAAAAAGCTTCGCGGGATTTAGTGTAGGACTAATAAAAAAAAATTAAAGTCGTTGTCTATGCGGATGACATAGTTCTACTGGTCAGGGGAAAGTTTCTGTCCACGATCGGTGAAATTATGCAGGTGATGTTGGGCGAACTCTCGGCTTGGGCGAAGGATAGAGGGCTGGTGGTAAACCCGGCGAAGACTGAGCTGGTTCTTTTTACCAGAAGGTACAGGATAGAGGGTTTTACGGGGCCAGTGTTGGATGGCGTCGAGTTAACTCTATCTGACTGTGCTAAGTACTTGGGTAACTTCCTCGACTGTAAACTGTCTTTGAAAAGAAACACCCAGGAGAGGATGAAAAGAGGACTCAATGCCTACTACATATGGGGACTAAGACCAAATATGGTAAACTGGATTTACACATCGGTGGTTATGCCTATTCTTACCTATGGATGCACTGTTTGGTGGGATGCGTTGAGAGTGGACAGCTATAGGAAGATGCTCAACAAGGCCCAGAGGAGTGCATCTCTTGGCATCACTGGTGCTAGGAGAAGCACGCCACAGGCGGCGTTGGACGTCCTACTACATCTGTCCCCCATTGAACATTATGTGAAGAGTGTGGCTGCCAGGAACTTACTTAGACTCTACGCGTCTTCGTTGATAAGATCTAGGCGGGATAATTACACAAGGATTCTATACGAAGTGGGTCTGCTTGATCAGGGTAGTATTCCGGCGGGAATTTCGGATCATAGGAGTATGACCGTGGACTTCGGTGTAACACCACCGGTATAGTTCCCGGATAGGGAAGTTTGTCGTGGATTCAAGGGACTCTGTGAGTGGTGAGTAGTTATACGTACGGGTCCAAGATGGACACTGGCACTGGGACCGGTGTTTCTATTGCTGACACTGACGTGACAAGATCATTCAGACTCCCGGATGAGTGAAGTGTATTTCAGGCTGAGATCCTAACGGTGTAGGAATGCTCCGAGGGAGCTCATGTTGGCATTCACAATAAGACTGTGTTGGGTACCAGGACATTGCAAGGTGGATGGCAACAAGGTGGCGGATGAACTCGCAAGAGAGGGTTTAAATTTGGACTTAGAGGTAAGGGACAGAGGGGTAAAACCCCCGTGTTAACCGGTCCTGGAGAGAAAGAACGGATTGCAGGGTGTCGACGGCCTTATGGCCCGGATTGGACGCAGGGCCGGATTGGAGCACAGGCGAATATTTTATCAATAGGTACTGCTAATTATCTTAAGATTAATAGGTTTATAACTAATTCTGAAGACTTTCAACCTTTAGTGGCGAAGTATTACCTTTAGTTGGTGTGGTGGGCATTGAATTTAAGTATGGGGATAAGTCTTATACGTCTAGATTTTATGTTCTTGATATGATTTGCAGTAATATTATAGGTTTAGATACGGCTGTGGAAATGGGTCTTATTGGTAGAATTAGTTCTATAGGAATGAATAAAGTTTTGGATCAATATATGGATGTGTTTTCTGGGCTGGGTTTGTTGAGGGATACGTGTGATTTAAAGTTAAAGGATAATGTTAGACCAGTTGTTGATCCCCCGAGAAGGATCCCATTTTGTTTACATGATGATTTGAAAATTGAATTAGAAAGGATGGTACGGCTTGGAGTTATAACTCCCGTTACGGAACCAACAGAGTGGGTAAGTTCGATAGTTTTGGTAAAGAAACCCAATGGAAAACTGCGATTGTGTTTGGATCCTAAGAACCTTAATGAGGCTATTCTTCGCCCTCATTATCCATTCCCTAGTATAGATGATTGTAAAGCAAAAATGAGTGGTTCGAAGTATTTTAACAGCTTGGACGCAAATTCAGGGTTTTGGATGATCCCATTGTGTAATGAATCATCGAGATTGTGCACATTTATCACCCCATTTGGACGATATAGGTTTCTGAGATTGCCGTTTGGAGTAAACGCGGCACCGGAAATTTTTCATGGGGAAATGATAAAATTATTTGGGGACATCAAGGGTTTGATTATTTACATTGATGATTTCCTAATTCATGCGTCTACTTTAGAGGAGCATAATAATATTTTGCTTAAGGTCCTCAATAGAGCTAGGAATGTCGGTCTGAAATTTAATAGATTGAAGTCAAAGTTGTGTGTGAGGAGAATTAAATTTATTGGCCATATTTTTGATGAGAGAGGTGTTGGCCCGGATGATGAGAAAATACAATCAATAGTGAAACTACCAGTACCAAAAAATGCTCAGGACTGGCACAGATTTTTGGGCATGGTAAATTACTTAGGTTGTTTGAAAGAGTTTGAAAATTTGAAACGCGAATTAACTAAGGCCCCAGTACTAACATATTTTGATAAAACAAGACAATTAGTCTTATCTGTGGATGCCTCGAAATTTGCTGTAGGTGCAACAATTTCACACGATAAACATCCTCTTGCATACGCCTCAGCCGCACTTACAGACTGCCAGGTAAACTATGCACAAATCGAAAAGGAGTTGTTTGCGATTTTATTTGGTTGCACTAAGTTCCATCAGTATGTGTATGGTTCTAAAGTGGTAGTTGAGACGGATCACAAGCCTTTGGACGGATCAAAAGCCTTTATATAAAATTCCCGCAAGATTGCAACGTTTCATGCTACGATTACAAGCGTATTATATTGATGTTAGATACAAACCTGGGAAATATCTTTTCATAGAGGATACTCTATCGCGCGCACCAATGCCAAGTGAATTGGCTAATATTGATGACGAAATTCAACTTCATTGTAACCTTATAATGCTGCACGTTTCTGAATCTGACCATAATCTGGAAGAAATTAGGATGGTACAAAATAAAGACCCAGTTATGCAGAAAGTTACAGAATATCTTAAAGTTGGATGGCCAAATAACAAAAAGCTAGTCAATCAAGAAATTATGCCGTACTATAAGGTCAAAGATGACATTAATTTAATAAATGGAATAATACTTAAGGGCAATCAGATTCTCATACCGAAGATCTAACGTAGAAAAATATTGAACAAATTGCATGAGGGTCACTTCGGAATTAATAGATGTCAAAGTCTGGCTCGTAGAACTGTATATTGGCCAAGTATGAATAACGATATATTTAACTTAGTATCAAATTGTGAAATTTGCATGAAATATCGTAATTCTCATGCTAAAATGAAACTTAAAAAAGCAATATTTGTTAATAGTTGATTATTTTTCGAAATACATTGAAATTGAATTGTTGCCTGATGGATACACAAGCTTAGAGGTCGTGATTAGAATGAAGTCAATTTTTGCCAGACATGGGATTCCGGAGCAACTTATTTCCGACAACGGACCACCATATAATTCAAAGGTTTTCAGAAATTTCTGTGATGAATGGGGCATAAAACACACAACATCAAGTCCGTATATGCCAAGGTCAAATGGCTTGGCAGAGCGTTCTGTACAGATTATAAAACGAATGCTAACGAAATGTTTGGAGGATGGAACTGATCCTTACATAGCTCTGTTACACTTTAGAACTACAGAGAAGGAAATGATGCCAAGCCCGGCCCAATTACTAATGTCCAGACCATTGAGGACAAAAGTTCCGTCCATTGGTGCTAATTATAGACATTTTACAGTGGATTTAGAGAATTATGAAAGACTTCTTGAAGAGAAAAAATTAGCGAGCGAAAAATACTATAATAGGAAAAAACAAATTGTTAATGGGCTTATAATGCCAGTTTTGTATATGGATGGAGATGTATTCTAGAACAGGTGGCTATATTCTAAAAAATCTTTACCCATTGAGAATAAGACAGCATGTCTCACCTTTTGTTTTAAATTTTTAGGTTTTCCATATGAAGAGTTTATGAAAAACAATGTGTGGTTGGTCATAAATTTTTTATTTATTTTAGTTTTTAAGTTACGCAGATATATGTTGTACAACCTGCTCCATTTTCGAAATAACGGTGTATATTTTTTATAAAATTAAATTTAAAAATATTTCTGCTGGAATTATCGAATTACTTCCTTAGCAAAATTTAAATAGTTTCTTGGGAGCTTTAGTTTTCTGAAATCAGGGTGGTGCATTAGGGTGGTGCTAATAGAGATCTGGTGGATAAATACCAGAAAGAGATACTTGAGGTCAATGGCCCCTAAGGGCAAAACATTGGTATTCTCGAGACAAAAACATCATACTTTAAAATCGGACTGTAAATACCTAAGGGGGTACGGGGAAACTTTCTTTGATGTACGGTCTTACCCAGCTAGCATAGGCTGTTTGTTAGACGATTATGTTTAATTTACAACTCCTAAAATAATCTTCTGATGATTATCTGACAAGAAACAAAAACAAAAACATCTACATGTCATGTTAAGAGATTCCGAGGAATCTCTTATGATTAAAAAATGCGCTCGTCGACGATCAAAACGTTCTTCATAATATTCCCAGTAGACTTTTACACGATTAAAAATGCTAGCTGGGATCGATTTAAATTAATTAGTGGAATATTGTATTATTTTCAGGAAGATCCTTTAATTGTTGTCAAAAATGAAGCCGATACTGATGAACCAATAACTAAAATAGATCCTGATAACTATTATGAAACTAAAACCTATGAATTGGAAACTTCTACACAGTTTGAAAGAGCAGAAAATTCAAATGAAGATGAAGATATCGAAGATATTGAAATAACTTTAGAAAGTCAAACTGAAATTGAAGCTCAAGAAACAGAGCCGGAAGATGTTGAGGCAAGTCTAAGACTAACTGTCACTTATATATACCTATATTTACCATTTTTTTATAATTCTTTAGGCCGATGAAAACCCTTCCAAAACTAATCGTGTATCATCGTCTTTTATTAGCAAATTTATGAAATCGGAAAAAAATCTAACTGTTTTAATTGCAGCTTTTAAAGATCATCCACAACTATGGAACAAATCTATGCCATATTATGCAAACAGATTTAAGAGGAGAGAGTACATGGCTAAAATTGCCCAAGATCTGCATAATAATTACAATATAAATATTAAGGGGAATCAAGTTTCGGCCGTTATTCTTCGTTTGTATAGTAAGTTTCAGAACGATTTGAGCAGAACTCAAGAGAAAGATGAAAGTAAAAAGCGTCCCTGCGTTAAACCCTGGTATTTAACGCAACTGAAATTTATTGAACCATATTTAGAACATTTTTCACTGGAGATTATAGGCCCTAATCAGCCTACTTTATTGCCCGAACAAATAGTCAACATTTTGGAAATTTATCACAATTTACCACATCTTTGGAACTCCAATTTGATTGAAAATCATTGCAAAAATAAACGACATGAAAGTATACTAGAAATGCTGAAGCAACTAGAAACTACTGTTAATTTAAAAATTAAAGAACATGTCTTAGAACAATATATACGCACAATTCATAACAGCTTCTCTATAGAAAAACGTAGAATATTGAACATGAACAAATCAAATAAGACGGACAAAACTGAAAAAATCGAACAAATGAATATTGATTACTACAAACGCTTAATGTTTCTGTATGATCATGTTGGTCCCTTGAGATGTTCTTTATGCGATAGCGAATTAAGCAATCCGTTATATTTTAAAATGCATACATCGACACATGATGGTACATTGCCTTTTTCTTGTTCGCAATGCAATAAAAAATTTAAGCGGGTTGATGTCTATACAAGCCATGCAAAACGTCATTTCCAGGACCTCAATTATGTATGCAAGGAATGTGGTAAGAAGTTCATTAACACCACTAATTTAAGATTGCACATGCGTATTCATAACGGTGATAAGCCATACTGTTGCGAAATTTGCGGCGAATCTTTTAGATTTCTACAGTCATTAGGTGCCCACCGTAGGCGACACGAAAAACGTTATCTCCATACGTGTAAAATTTGCTCTCATGGGTTTTATTCAAAAAGGAGACATGATGAACACATGAATTCCCACTTGAATATACGCACTCATACATGTGGTGTATGTGATAAATCTTTTTTTACAAAAAAGACTTTGAAACAGCATAAAGTTGTTCATGAAGATGCTAGAAATTTTACTTGTAAATTGTGCGGTAAAACTTTTAAACTTAAAAATAGCGTAACACTGCACATGAAAACACACAATGTTGCTACTACTACTGAAGATAAAAGGAATATTTAAATTAAAATGTCTTTACTAATAAACTGTATTGACTTGTATGTTATCTAACTTGTTTATTACGTTATATACGTTCATACGTTTATTTTAATTTGTAAGTAATTTTTGTATGGTCTGACATTACAACTTACATTATTTATTTATCAAAAAAAAAAAAGAATATCAGCCCAATTATGAATAAAAATTCCCTGGGAGTTTTTTCCCTTTTCCCATTTCTACAATTGAATTAACATAGGAAAAATGGGAGAAGGGAGAAAACTCCCAGGGAGTTTTTCTTTCATAATTGGGCTGGTAGTCTTCGTGGCCAAACTAAAAATATCACATAGTATTAACAATAAGGCCTGAGATTATTATTATTAGCATTTCATATATTCACAAATGCATACATATCGCACTTGATTATATAGAGGGTGTTAACTCAAAATTTAAACATTTTCAGTAGAAGCAAAACACTTGTTAATATATTGAAGGCATATGAAAATAATTTTTTAACCCAACTGTTTCATTACCAAAAAGTAGACAAAATAGCACATTTTTACAGCTTTACAAAAACTGAAAAATATCCACTCGTTGTTTGATTAATCGAAGACTTATTATAATAGCCATTTCCGAATAACGAATAACTCGAACAATTAATATCAATTAATCGATCAAAATTATTTTCTAAAAAAATTCTACTTTTTTAATGTAAAAATAGTTTTTAGATTTCTAAATAATAAACTAAGTAACTTGTTGTTACCTTCTGTATTTATTTTTCCTACACATACTTTTGAACATATTTTAGTCCGTTCTTAGATTTGAGTGTGTGTGTGTGTGACAAATCATGTAAATAACGTCAAACTCATCAACAGTTATAAAAGTGTAAACCCTGCACTGCCAGATTATGGGTTACCAATTTTAACCTGACTGTCAATTTCTTTATTACCTCGCATCTTCTAATCGACTATATGTTGATATTTGAGATATTTGTTAGAAAACGAAGTGTCCGATTTATGGCGCGAAATAGTAATATAGAGTAAAGTTTTAAAATAAGGGAAATTAAAAGGAGATTACAAATATATATTATAAGTTATAAGCCATATTCTGGAAACCAAATACATATGTACAAGTGATATATGGTACATACTTTGAATTCTTATCTTTACCAGAATTTCTATTAAAATTAGGAAAAAATCAAAAAAGAATCTCCATCGATTTCAATTTCACTCGATTTCTAGAAATAATAAATTGACTTAAAAAATTTTTCATAACTGGTAAGCACGTCTAAATAAATAAAAAATACTTATTTTAAAAAAATATAAGCTGAACAAAGGCTTTAAATACCCGCATTAACTTAAGTAGGCGGGACACAAGTGCAAATAAAATGAATGGATCCCGCTTGCTACTTAACCTAATGCAAGTACTAAACTTTGTCTTTAAGATCATTTTATGGTCTGTAAAACCAAAGTAGTGTTTACTTAGTTTATACAGCTCTCCTCGCTTTTAGTCCATTCCGCTTGCGGGCCAAAACCGGATTAAAGCCAAAACTGTTATATTCTCTTGCATATTTTTTACGAATTTAATACAAATTATTTCTTCTAAGGTCCATTTCGCTTGTAGTATATTTTTGTGTAAAGACCAAATTTTTACTTTATGTAAAAAAATTCGGGTACAGTCCACTTTGTTTTTTATATTTTTTTTTACACAAACTGACAATATATTTTCTATTTACCTTTCTGGCAAATTTATAAATGTCAAATTTTGGTTAATTCATAAAAGTAGAAAAAATGAGCAAACGCGTTATATTGAGTGGTTTTATTAAAGAACATTATTTGTATATAGTCCAAAATGTAGATTATACTAGGATTCACTTACACTATGCTAGTTGAAAAAACAGACAAACCGGGCACATGGCGTTTTAACATAATTCGGGTACGCTGAATCCAGTGGTGCCCGCGGTTTTTTAAGATTGGCTCTAGTTTTCGAAAAGTAAAATTTCTTTCTAATAGCCGCAGTCATTTTAGAAACATAATTTTTTTTTTGGAAAAAAAAATAATTTTTTTATCAAAATTTCGAAATTTTTGTTTGTTAAAAAAATAATTTTTTTTTTCCAAAAAAAAAATTTGGTTTCTAAAACAACTGCGGCTATTAGAAAGAAATTTTACTTTTCTTTAAGGAAATTTTATTGCGGAATTTCGGTTTTTAAGTTTTTTCAATAAGCTAAAGCGTTTTTCAGTTACGCGAACATATGTTGTGCAACCTCCTCCATTTTCGAAATAACGGTATATCTCGAAAACAAGAGCAAATCTTAAAAATCCGCGGGCACCACTGGATTCAGCGTACCCGAATTATATTAAAACGATAGGTGCCCAGCTTGTCACGAAAAAAAGTGTAAATTTCTTGCACAGTGTTATTATCCATAAACTTGCTTATAAAAAAATTGGTTATAGTGCAAATAGTCCACAAAAGTTGTGCAACTATAGTAGTATACTATAAGCAAAAAGTACTGTAGTTTATTTTGTTTTCCTTAATCTTGTTTCGGTCTTTAATGCATTAGAGCTGTATTTTTTTTGCAGTCGGATTTTTGAATATTTTAATTGTTTATTTTATTTATAGGTTCATTAGGGCCATTATTACAACTTGCCGTTAGTTAACGGTAGGATTAAATCCTACGTATAAAAAGTTTTGCACTATTACAACTTTGCTTTAAACTAAAGTGAGCAGTGTCTTAAAGTCAAGTTCATCCTGCCGGGTAGGTTAAAGTTATGTTAAAATAATAAATAACTTGTTATACATACATACGACCGATAAAATTTTACCATTAGCTACGGCAAGTTGTAATAAATGTTTTTTGTTTTTTTTTTTTTTTTTTTTTGTATGCGTAGTACAACTGAATTGTTATTTTATTGTTTATTGCTTAATTTAATTTTTGTTACGTTTATTGTTTTTTTTTTCAGTTTAGTAATATGTATAATAAAAGTATGAATTCAAATATAGATGTGCATATGTATGTTTTTTCCCATTGTAGGTATACAATTATTTGAATTACCTCCCTCCAAGCAATTGGTAGAGTGTTTTTCGATTGTCTACGAATTTTGGTAGTTAAACAGTAGATTTTTCAGAATTTAACAACAACAAAATAAGTTAGAATCAAGTTATGATAATTGCAACAGTTATATAATTACAACAATAGCACTGTTGAACATTTCCCATATTAGCTGCGTCGAGAACACACAAGTTTTTACTATTTTTACTGAACTTTACTGCATTTTACGAAATTGCGTTCGCGTACACAAAATACAGTAAATAAGAACACAAATTGAGAGCGTAAAGTGACAGTTTTTGACTGAGTACTTACAAATTTTTACTGCAGAAATTTTTGCAGTAAAATTTTAGTAAAACAAAAAAACATATTTTTCAAAAGGTAAACAAACAAAAGGCATACAAACGAAAAGTTGAAATAAAACTAAAATAAAAACAAAAAATAAATAAATATTAATTAATTAAACTTGTTTGTGAAGAATTTATATGGCTAAATACCAACTTTTAAAACTATGTTTTGTTATGTTAATTTTTTGGAGTTGTAAAAGAGTCAAGTACTCACGTACTTAGAACAGCCCTTGTTTTTAAAGTTATCAATAGTAAAAAAAAAAGTTTGGTGTACTATTGATCAAACTTAGCCGGACACAAATTCAAATAAAATAAAAAACAAACAAATATGGAAGATTACATAAAATAATTTGTTTGTATTTTCCAAAAATATTCGTGTTATAAAAAGTATTTAATCGAGTACCGATAAGAAAACGAGTTAAGTAGTCAAAAGTGTAAACATTTTTCAAACACTTCAATTATTTGCCATCAGCTGTTGCCATAATTTAGGAATTTTTACAAATTTTGCGTTCGCGTACTTTTTTGGACAACAGCTTTTTGTGAGAGCAAATTTTTAAGTTTACTCATTTACTGCATTTTACTGTAAAAGTACTCAAACGCACCTATTATATTGACTTCTTCGCAACGATTTGATGTTAAATAGAGAATACTACAAAAGCAAAATGCGTAAAAGAGGACAGACAGTTTGTATTTAAATTGCAATGTGATCGGTGGTACGTGCGTGTGAAATAATATAAATTTATAAAATTATGTAAAATAAAGTGAAGTTTTAAATATTTGAAAAATGTAATAGTTATAATATTGTACTTAAAGTTAGGACCCCGCGAAATCTAAATGTTACCGAAAGTATTCTAGTACACGAAAGTTGTATAAATGAGTGTATAAAACAGCCCAAACGTATTCTTCGGTTAGATTGGGTAAATTTTTAATAATTTCCATACATTCATTTTTTTAGAGCCAATGAAAGTGAAATTAAAAAAAAAATAAAATGATAATTGTCTTTTTTTTAAGGATATTAGTTTGTTTATTTAATGACTTGAAAAATGTTTGTGGAAAATAAGTGTTCATATTTAATTTTTTAGTGAAGATCAACGTTATCTATCAGTGCAGAAAATTTGTAAAATAGGTTTTGTAAAAGTGTAAAAAATGCTAGTTATAATATGATAAAAGTTAACAAAATTAGTGTTTGAACAAACTTGTGATTTTCTGCAAATTCCTTTAAAAAATTGGTCCACATTATGTTTTTAACTGTAAAACATTTACAGTTATTATAAAGAACAATAAGAAAAAATGTAACTTCAAAAGGGCACTTCTTAGAGCCAAAAGCAATACTACTAAATTAAATTGATATTAAACAACCAAATCACTCTAATTCGTCATAAAATATAGACACTAAGTGGATTCTTAATGAAAATATTACCATAGTGGGACACTTCCCGAATGATGTAACTACATCAATATGAATTAAGTAGCAAAAGCGATAGATTTTTGCTAAATGGGGAAACTATTTAGATTATTTTTCGAAATTGCGGGGACAATTTTTTTGAAGTTCATTTTTAATTATCTTATCGTCCACCGATTTTAATGAAACATTTATCTTTTTAAAGGTATTTATGTGTAGATATGCACAATATAAATTTATTTTCAAAATTTTTAGAATTAAAGTGTAAAGGCTTTTTAATTTATTATGCAAACACACGAACACACATGTAGTAACGGTGTTTGAAAAATCAAATGTTTTTGTTGTTCTTTTAAAATGTTTTAGGTTTTTTTGCACTTGCAAACACACCCGCATACACATGGGTGAATAGAGTGCATTTTGTTGTTTTCCATAAATTTGTACGTTTTTGTTGTATAACGCACTGGTTCTCTCGAAAGTAAATGTCAAGTGGTCTTTCGGCCACCAGGCTAGTTAGAGTAATTCGAACAGTTTAGATCCCTTATTCGATTAATCGAGCCAATTTCAAATTTAAAAATCGATTAAATCCTTACTCGAATAAAACCACAAGTCGAATAATTGGATACTCTAGTTAATACCCTCTTTTTGATCAAGTGCGATTAGTACATAACAAATATTTGGTAAATAAAACTTCTACATGTAGGTACAATCAAAAAATATAATAAAGATTACGCCATAGTGTTGACAGATCTAAAATTCCATTAAGATTTTTAGATTTCTTATAAAAATGCATGCATTTTGTAACTCTGTAATTAAATATAATCTGACGTATCTCAAAAATATATTAAATTTATTGTATGTATATTAATTACGGGTTTCGGCTTACCAAGTATACAGGCATGTTCTAAAAATCACAAGATTTCAAATCACTTGTGATTTTAAAATCACAATTGTCAATTAAGGGTATTTTGAAAACCCCAAAAGTTTAAACTGGGTTTAAAATGGTGGGAAAAAATAAGCAAGTAATTTTAACGCATTTTATGTGAATAATTACAAAAAAAGAGTAAATTAACATTATTTTAAAACAGATTCAATTTGAAAAACTGAACAAAAGACCTTTTTTAAAAATGGTACAGCTCACGGATGGTCAACATAACAACCTTTATTTTCAGAGGGGTAACAAAAACACTCCATACAACTTGAGTCGGTCTAATGTACATACATTAATACACATATATTAATTAAGTTTTTTATTTTAATTTTTTTATTTTTATTTTGAATTGATTAAAATTTAGATTTGATGTTAACTAGGAACCAGGTGGCCGAAATTGGACCACTTGACATTTACAGTTAAAATAAATCCTTTTATGCACGTATGGAATATGCAATCTTTTTTTAAAGGGCTACCTAAATTTAAGTACATATCAAATGTCTTTTCATATTTCCTTTTATTCGTTATTATTAAAGCATTTATTTACTATTTTTACAATAGGTGTGTTAATTTACTTTACTAGCAGAAACTTGCAACGAGAGAGTAAATTTAAAATTTACAAAATTTTTCTCAAAACTACACAAAAACTTTAAAAAGTAAATGAACGCTTTACCATCAAAAACTAGCAAGTAAGGTATATTGACAGTATTTAGCTGGAAGGTACGAGATTATTTCTAAATAAAGTTAAATGATTTCAACTATTTGCGCAAGAATATTGTTCTTAAATTTTAGAAAAATAAATATCCCATTTTATTGAAAAATTTTGAAAATAATATTTGTTTTGTAAACAAAAACATGAAACAGGTGGTTGAATAATTCTTCCTAGGAAAAATTTTACTATCAGAAATTTTCAACAAATTTTTGGTCTCTCAAATTTTATTGCTCTTTTTCCACTCTCTCCTTGCAAGTTTTTCAAGTACGTGAACTCTTACTAGTAACAATTATTGAAAAAAGCAATAATTTTCTGTAAATTAACACAGTTTGTAACAATTGTTACTGGAAAGTGTTCATCAACCCAACAAATTTGCATGTTGAGAGCGTCAAAAGAGAGAAACAAATTAAGAGTTAAAAAAATTCTTGCAAATTTTTACTGGTAAAATTTTTACTTGCATGAATTTTGAAACAGATGTTTCATGTTTTTGTTTGCAAAACAAACTTTTCCAAAAGAAGTTTTAAATAAGGATATTTTGCAAAATTTATAAGTAAATGTTGATTTTTAAAATTATCAAAAATATTTATGCGATAAGAAATCATAATTTTGTTAAACTTAGGACAGATATTTTATTGCTTAATGAAATAACGAACTTGTTAAAAAAAATCCCTTATGTATTTTGTTTTGCTTTTAACCGATCAGGTGTTATTATTAGTACTGTGAGTATAATGGTTACCTAGATACCCGATACTTCACACTATTGCAGTATAATACCCCATTAGTTAAAAAATTTGTTTGCAAATTAAATTATTTACAAAATTAAAGATTCTTATTAATTATAAAATAATTTGAGATATTCTCATTGTTTACTTTATGACCGTCTTGTTTATTATGAAACAAACACCAAAGAAATGCATTTGGACCAAATAAAACGGCCAAAAATTAGATAATGAGAATATCTTAAATTATTTTATAATTAACAATAATTTAACCCGCTACCTCTTTACCTTTCTTTCGTGGTCATACTTAAATGCCACAGCTTATGTTTCTAAGTTTTAAAACTGCACCTATAATTTTATGTTTTTAATATCTATTATAGCAAATTGAAAAGGTACCACTTGTAGAACGAAAAAGTAAAAAAAAAAAGACATTTAATTTCCCGCATTTCACAATTTTTTATATTTTTTCTCGATCGATTTAGCGAGAGATCAGCATCCGGTTCAAATTTCAACCTTATAACTCACGGCGTTAAGGCTGTGCGAAGATGAATCTGTCAGTCAGTCCGTAACGTTGAAATTTTATATACCTAAGTATATACAAAGGTTAATGTACATAGATTGTTAAATTAAATATTTTGTTTTGCTTATAAATACTTTTATTGTTAACAAACGGTTTTTTATATTTTATTATGGATGAAAACCCGAATACTTCTTTCCCCTCCTAAATAAAAAAATCCAATTCATGATTCATTTTATTCAACATAAACAAATATAAATTAATAAAATCACATTATTTTTACCGTAATGTATAAAATGTCTTAAAATAATACATGGGTACTCAAATATTCCTGTATATTCGTCACTACTTTAACTTTTTTGGCTGGAAAAGTGTTCATTTACTTTTTAGTATTTTTAAGAGCAATTTCTTTAAACTCTTTGCAAGTTTTTGCTAGAAAAGTAAATGAACATAAATGAAATAAAGTTTAAATTGCCTGTTCTTAGAAATAAAAAAAATATATGTACATATATTGAACAACAATAAAAAAAATATAGATTTCTGAATGAAAATTTGTATTTTATTTTCAAAAACAAAAAAATTTTGTATGTGTGTGTGTATGCAAGCAAATTTAAAACACGTTTTCAACACTTTAATCCTAAACATTTAGACAAAAATGTATATTGTGCATATCTACACAAAAATACCTTTAAAACGATATACATATATATACATATATATATCATACTTTAATACTTTTTTTTTTTTTTTTTTTTTATTTCAATTCCTACGCTAATAAAGTGGAAAAAGCTGTTTGGGCATTGTGCATAAAACAGTATATTAGCTGCGTTCGAGAACACAAAAGTTTTTACTATTTTTTACTGAACTTTACTGCATTTTATGAAATTGCGTTCGAGTACACAAAATGCGGTAAATGAGAACACAAATTGAGAGCGTAGTGACAGTTCTTGACTAATTACTTACACATTTTTACTGCAGAAATTTTTGCAGTAAAATTAAGTAAAACAAAAAACATGTTTCAAAGGTAAACATGCAAAAGTTAACAAACAAAAACCATACAAATTGTAAAAAATTGCTAAAAAAAAAAGAGAAAAGGTGGAAAAAATTAAACCAAAACATAACGTAAATAAATATTAATTAATTAAACGTGTTTGTGAAGAATTTTTTGGTTAAATACCAACTTTTGAAACTTTTATTTGTTATGTTAGTTTTTTAGAGTTGTAGAAGTATGATGTATTTGGGTACTTAGAACTGCACTTGTTATTTAAGTAATCAATAGTAAAAACAAGTATTCATGTACTTTTGAATAAATTTAACCGGACACAAATTATCAAATTCAAATAAAATAAAAATCAAGCATTTCATAAAATAATTTGTTTGTATATTCCAAAAATATTCGTGTATTTTAATTTTCCATATAAAAATCGAATTTTATATGAAAATACAAGTGATCAACTTTTGACATTTCTCTCTCTAAGTAAGAAAAAAAAAGTAGCACAGCTGTGCTTTCAACGCCACCTGATAAATGAATTCGCCTTGGCTGATGAGTTGCAACTTGAATTCGCCCTGTACTTACCTTTTTAAATTCGCCTTGGTCTAAATTGTTATTTTTTACTTTACCTAGCATTTACACATGCCACTGCCAGTTCGAAAAACTCAACACAATCACAAGTTTTTACTAATACACCCACATTTTTCGCAATGGCAGCTCCAGTGGCAGCAAAAATTGCATGCGAGTGGAAAATTGGCACTTGCATGCCACTAAATGTCAAAACGATTAGCAATGTTACCCTGTTAACCATATAATGCAAATTTACTGGATTATTGTCGAATTTTATTTAAAGTTTTAACTGTTAAATGAATTATTATTATTCATTTTTTGAAACGCCCATTAAAAAAAGCAAGTTTGTTAATTATAGAGCATTCATTTTGCTAAAATAATGCTAATATAAATAAACGTAAACTATTTCCCCAAAACTAAAACTATGTGATGAAGACGGTAACTCCTTTTTGTTTTCTGGTACTTTTTTTTTTAATTTGAGAAGTAAGCAAATTATCTCAAGTTGACGCTTCGACGGCATTTTGAAAATGAACTGGCAGTGGCATGTGTAAACAGAAAAGCAAATGGCATGAGATTCGACTATTTCGAACACTTTTTCGTTGATAATATGTATAGAACAGTGGCATGCCACTACTTGCATGTGTAAAGGCAACGTTCAATTTTTTTTTTGCCTCGTTCAATTTTTATATATGAAAAGGTAACGTTGCCTTTACACATGCAAGTAGTGGCATGCCACTGTTCTATACATATTATCAACGAAAAAGTGTTCGAAATAGTCGAATCTCATGCCATTTGCTTTTCTGTTTACACATGCCACTGCCAGTTCATTTTCAAAATGTCGTCGAAGCGTCAACTTGAGATAATTTGTTTACTTCTCAAATTAAAAAAAAAGTACCAGAAAACAAAAAGGAGTTACCGTCTTCATCACATAGTTTTAGTTTTGGGGAAATAGTTTACATTTATTTATATTAGCATTATTTTAGCAAAATTAATGCTCTATAATTAACAAACTTGCTTTTTTTAATGGGCGTTTCAAAAAATGAATGATTATAATTCATTTAACAGTCAAAACTTTAATTAAAATTCGACAATAATCCAGTAAATTTGCATTATATGGTGAACAGGGTAACATTGCTAATCGTTTTGACATTTAGTGGCATGCAAGTGCCAGTCGGGCTTGTTTTGGCTGGATTGTCCAGCTTTTTAATGGCCTGTCCAGTTTCAAGCTAAAAAGAAATTTGTCCAGCTAAAAAAATTTTCCACAAAATGCTCTTAATATTTATTGCTTTAAAATAATTTTTATAAATTTCCTTATTGGAACATAATGCATCTGAAATAGCGCCAAAAGAAAGAAATATAATGTCTTTCGATCTTATAAGAGCGGAATATTAATAAATATAAACTTAGAGGAATCGTGCAAAAATTTTCAAAGTTTCTTGCAAACCTCTAAAGGTTTGGAATTAGTAAACGCCGTAAGTGCAAATACAAAATATATGTGGCAGAAAAAATAATTTTTTTTATTAATTTGCTATAACTTTTTTACTTCAAAGTACAAAAATATCTAGTAGCTTTTTTTGTTTTGTTTGCGTCTTTTTGGTAAGATTTTTTGTTTTCGTTATTTAATTTTAATTCTTAAATACATATCGCTCATTTGCTGCAAAAAGTCATAATTGAAGTGTTCAATTTGCAAAGAAGTCAATGGGAAAATGATATTTCTCTCAAGAGCTGAATATGCAAGATTTTTTACTTAAGATAAATATAGGAGCGATAATTAATTTTACATTAAAATAAGAAACTCATTTTTTGAGTTATGACGTTGTTCCAGCAAATGAGAGGTATGTAGATATATAGTACATATGAATGAACTGAAAAAATTTAAGTTTAGTTAATATAATATGTATATAATATGATAATATGTATAGAACAGTGGCATGCCACTACTTGCATGTGTAAAGGCAACGTTACTTTAATAAGCCAAGGGGAATGCCGAAAAGGTAACCAGAGTACCAAGCCGTTCGGTTAAAAATCGACGGATAGCCGCCGCCACTTATTTTTTAAGACTTTGCCTCCGCGGTTTTAGGCATCTCCAACCGGCTGAATATTTGCAACCGTACTGCCAAAACTTGTTTTACAAAATTGCATTAAAAAATGTTTTTTTTTTGTCAACATTTAAAAAATTTTTAGAAAAAGTCCTGTTAACTTTTTTCTCCAGAAAAAATTATAAAAGTAAATGGTAAAATAAAATTTTCAAGAACATAAAGCAATAATAGACTTTATTAAGAATATAGGAAAATTTAATCATCTAATTCTGAAGCGGAAGAGTTTTTTGATATATCCATTTATTCCTATTCTATCTAAGATTATTTTTATTAATTTTAAACAATTTATGAAATACGTATGAAAATAAAAAACATATGTTGCTTACCAACGAAGCTTAACAAAAAATAATAATAATTACAAAGGGTGAAAGAAAATTGAAAAAATAATAGAAAAATATTAAATGAAGTTTCGGAAACGCACAGTTTTCGAGTTATGGACCTCTGAAGTTTTCATATATATATATATATATATATATATATATATCAGCGATTTTCCATTGCATTTCTGGACGTATATGACCAATAATCGTATTATTTGTAAGTTTTGAATATATCTTTCTATATTCTTTATAAATATTTATATAAAATTTATTTAAGATTTTTAACTCTACTTCACAACACAGTTTTTACAAAAGAATTAGTATTGTGGTTATTTAATTGAACTGTTAAGGGTTTTAAATTTAAATTTTTATATTTTAATCATATTCATTTTCATATTTTCATAAAATTATTTTTAACGAAGAAAGGAATTTAAGACATGAAATTATTAAAAATTGGATTGAATTGAAACCACGAACAGGTTGATTTAACATGTTTCGATAGTAACCACACTATCTCTTCCGAAATCTCTGCCGTTGAACACTCACCGCCATGGACGACGGCTGGCAGTCAATAATCAAACATCTATCTTTAAACCAAATTGTATTTAACTTGGTGGATAAAAATATATAATAAATAATATAATTAAATTTTACATCAAAATGTAGTTTATTCAAATAAAAGTGTAAAAAAGCTTCCCTGGATAGGTGGCCTCCGGCTAGGCACAATGATTTCTCTAATCTATGGTATAAAAAAATACCGGCTTCGCCAACTGAAGCTTTTCTGCATATCCGGCCTACGGATGGGATATCAATCACAATCTCTTCAGAAAAAAATGGGCGGGATTAGAGCGTGGCACCCCAAAGGCTTTATAGATTTCTGTATATATGGAGAGACGGGATTAGACAAGTAAGCGTAACACAAAGTAGATTTACTTATATCTAAGAACGGTATTTATATAACTTTCCATGGCCGAATAAAGCACTCTTGTTTTTTTTTAACTTATTTCATTTAATAGAAATTACGGTTCTATTAAACGTCGATGAAGCTGCCGCCGCCGAACAAAAACAGATTCGCCACCGCCGCCGATAAATAGTTTTCGGCGTGGCTCGCTGCTGGTAACACTTTTTTAAACATACCCCAAAATATATGTAGTATGTATTATGATTGAAATTTTTAGTAGAGCTACAGTATTTTTTTTTCTTAACAAGTGATTTTTTTTGGATAAGATGGAAATCCAAACCAAATATGTTCCTGATTATAATAGCTATATAAAATGTGGCGAAATCTTAAAATCTCCGTTACAAAACTACCAAAATTCAATTATCTTGAAATGTTTCCAATGTACAGATGTTCATTTTCTCTTGGAATCTTTCATTTCACATATTCAAAAACATTTTAAGGATGTTTTAACATTAGATGATAATGAAACGAAAACTCATTATGAAAAAGAGCATGAAGACGAAATGGAAAGTGAAGGAGTTGGAGGTGAAAATTTGGTGATAAAGCTAGAGGAATTAGTAAGTAAATAAAACGAAATTCCTTTCAATGTCAATCATTATTTTCCTTCCAAATCATTAAAAACTTCATTATGTAGTTTTCGAAATCAATATAAATATCAAACTACATATTGCACTTGATCATAAAGAGGGTGTTAACTCAAAATGTTTATTTTTTCACTTTGTGGTAAAAATCGACACGTTATATTCATATCTATTCGCTGTGCTATTTTGTCTACTTTTTGGTAATGAAACGGTTGGCTTAAACATTCTTTTACATATGCCTTTAATGTAAAATTAAAAATTGTTTTGCTTCTACTGAAAATTTCTAAGGGTTTTCTTAATATCCTTCTTATGATTAAGTGAGATATGTATGTAATTATTTTATATTAGATTTGTAAATCTATTTTTGGAATAAGCCGAGAGAAATATAAAGTAATTAATAATAACGTTTTTACCAAAAAATATACATATTTTATTATCAATGTAGCGTATATGCTTAAATTGTAACCATTACTAATAAACCCAACTTTGAACATACAGATTCACACATGATCGCTTTTGTTCTCAATGGCCGTATTGCTGCTTTTGCAACCAATAAACACTCCCTATGTACATATGCTGTATCTAAATGGTTTCAAAACAAACCTTATTAAAGATTGTGAAAACAGCGTAAGCTTTTACCAATTCTTTACAGGAATGTCCAAGGTACATTTACACAAAGTTGACTTATTCGTATATGTTAGCCACAATATGAGCATGTGCGTTAAATTGCTTTTGTTTATATGGAGCCAATTTTGAGAATTCGGGTATTTTTGTAATGAGCTCCAAAATGAGTCTGTCTACCTTGAGAAAATGTCACCGATAAAATTTAAGGGTTAATACAATATGCTTTTTAATTGGCATTTATATAAATTGTTTACCTCGTTCATAACTTAATTATCAAGGTTTTTTGTATACTTTCTTTGAATTTACTAATTACAAATATCTACTATTATGGCAAATTGTATAGATGCACACTTCAAAAACAAACGGCAACTCAACTTTGTTTTTGCTTAAATTGGTCTTATTTTGTAGGATGAGGGGGGAAGGATTTGATTCGATGATTTGTATGGTAAACAAAGAAACTATTTGTTATTTTTGTGACAGTTTTCGAGTCGAATTCTCATTTCATTATTATAGTTGACAATGTTAAAAAATTAAATAAATTATATACGAGCTTATCAATATTATTTGCCTCTAATTCTAACTACATATGTATACAAATTTTTTCTACTTTTCAATCGGCTTTAATTACTATAATTGAAGAACTTTTTGATTTTGTTTTAAAATATTAAACTTTATATTTTTTCTATATGTATAAACATATGAGGCATTATTTGTGAAGAAAAAAATTTTGTTGGAATCCATTTAAATTTGGCATAACTATAGTTCTAGTAGATATGAATGAGTGTGCGAAATATTTCTTTGTATGATGTTTTTGTGTCGAGTTATAGGGTGGTAAAGTGTTGCCTTTTTTAAAACATATTTTTTAATTTTTTTTCAGAACTAAAAACCAAAAACAAAAACAATTTTGAGTGATTCTTTTAGGATTGATCTTAAAATGGAAGATAAGAATTTGTAAAAAAAAAATATTTTTTCATCTGCAAAACCTGAAATGATCAATTTAAATCAAAATTTTTCTTACTTAACACTTTTTATTTTTTTTAACCGAAATAAGCCAATAGTGTCCTTATTATATTGTAAAAGTTTTATTACGTGCTCTCTATAAGTTAAAAAGTTATGCAAATTTATTTACACTCGTACATGTGGTTATTGCAATGTTGTACCGTAGAAGGCAGGGAATGACGAGTATAAATTGAAATTTTTCGAACTTCGACCTAATTTTTAATTTTCTTTTGCCGAAATAAGCCCACGGCTTACTAATTATATTGTGCAAAAACACATAGACAATTGGTTGTACACAACGACACATCGCAATTGTTCAACAATAGTGTATTAACTCCAAATGGAAAAAAAATTGACAGGTAATATTCATATCCAACCACTGTAAAAATATCGTGCTATTTTGTCTACTTTTTGTTAATGAACCGGTTGGTTATGCCTTTAATGTAAAATTAAAAATTGTTTTGCTAGTACTGGAAGTCTTAAAATTCTTCTGTTAATACAGTAATGGTACACAAGTGCCTATTGAAAATGGGGCGAATTGGTCCATAATATCTGCCTATCAGAAAGTATCAAACTGATTTAATGAAATTTAAAACAGATAGATCCATATTTATATGGACACATAAGCTATGCATTTTTAAAAAAATAGAACAATGAGGGGAGATAGGGGGCAATTTCTGCATCTCCGAAAGTATCTACCAGATTTTAATGAAATTTAAAACATATATAGATCCCTATTCATATTGCCACAATATCTATGCATTTTATAGATTAATGAATATTTTATACATGTAGCTTAAGCATTAATTACTTGTAATATTGATTTTTGGCCTTAATGGCTTAATATTACGTAAATAAATGAATAAATAAATAAATAAATAAATAAATTGCAAAAATTTGTTCTTATATACTGTGGTGTAGGGTATCATTTGGTCGGACTTGTTTCAACTTTAAATTTTTGAGTCCCAACCTTATACAATTTATATTAAATAAAATATCACATGTAATTTTCTGTATATTTATATAGAGCAATTCCATATGAAAGCGATCACCTTTTGGACGACCCCTCTCCGATTTTAAAATAAATAGTCTCAATCGATTGCCCAGCAAAAAATAATGTACCTACATATTTTTTTTTTTTTTTATAGTGACTGGTTTAGTGGTGGTGTACACCACTGTCAAACTACTAAAGCGATCGCAACGAGTGATAGCTCGTTGGAAAGGTATTGAATCAGGCTTTAATTGAAAAATAAAATTTTCCTAATTTTTCTTAGAAATTTACCTTTAAATTTTCCCAAGAAAATTACATTTTCCGATTTTCCACAGAAGCTCCTAAATTTTCCGGCTAATTTTTTTTTTTTGGATTCCTCATAATTTTTGCTTTAAGAATCAGCAATAAAAAAATGGGCCCCGACTCCTTGTTTGGACAGGAGAAGAGCATTTAAGAGACCACCTTGTTTAAAATACATATTAAAAATTATTTTACAGTTAAAAATACATTTATGAAGAAAAAATCTTTCTTATTTTGCTGCTTATACTTAATTACAATATTTATTAAAAATTTAAATTGTCTTGGCATCATTATAAAATTAAAGTAACTTTAAATTTAGCACGTCGGCAGACGAAGAGTACCGCTTTACATTAATTGACATATCAGAAATATTTGGTATGAAGCAATGAAACTTTTGCGTTCCAGTTATAGTTATTATATCTGTTTTGAATTCGTCGCTCCATGGCATCGTGTTCTATTTGAGTGCATAAAACTGTGTTAATGGCAATTTCCTTGCTTTGAATCCACGAAAACAAATGTTGTATATTTAAGATCTGGTCAGTATATGGCCTTTGCAAACTTGCCTTAGTCGCCATGCGTTTTAGGGTTCCCCCTAACGCATCGCATGGGCCCTTACCGTGGGACGTCGCGAAAAGGTGCCACTCGACCTTGCAGTTTTGTTCTTCTTCAATTATGCAAAGATTGTAAAAATTTTTTTTATTCTTGTACTGAGAAGCCGCGCCGTCTGAGAAAAACGTTACTTTGTCGATTGCATCGAATTTTGATCTTAAGAATTCAAACAGTTTCATTTGAAATAAATAAACGGACACATAATTATGAGCTAAACTCTCCGCGACAACAACAAGGCTTACGGTCTGTAGTTCGTTATCTTCGTTTTTGAAATAAATGCAAAAAGGATGCACCGTGCACTGGTCGTTTGCCCAGTGATAAGCCTGAATTTCATCCTGAACGAGAAAAGTGTAATTCTCGGCAAAGTCGCTTATCACAATGAATTCATTTTGGGCTAATTTCTCCTTACTTTCCTTTAGAAATTTCGATTGCATCTCGGATATGAAATGGTGCGCCTTCAGTTCATTCAACTTGAATCCGAATTCCTCGATGAATTCCGGAATCTGCTTTACCACGGTCTCAAGGGAACATCTGCCGCTGCTAATTATCCACTGTTTGAAATGCACCTCCTGAATTAACAGCTGTTCAAACTTTTCCGCCAAATATTGCTCTAGCTCGTCAATCTTCGGACAATTGTCGCATTTGGACAGATGACAATTTTCCGTGGGGTATGCGCACAACGACTTCGACAGGAGGTCCCTATATGTTTCAATTTCACCGTGAAATACTTTCAATTTCTTGCATGGAAAGGAAATTAATTTGATGTTTTGATGAAACATGCAAACGCAGACTGAATGCGTTCCGTGCCTGTCTAATGCCAGCACGCATTCTTTTGGTCGTAGGATGGCAAACTTAGAAAATCCCACTTTTTCTGCTGGGTATTTCTCATTGAACTGATGGTATGCTTCGGATAGATTACATAATAATAATCTGCGCTGCTTGTGTACTTTTTCTCCATCTTCACGTGTGATAACATAGTCACGTGTACCTGGGCAGGCGCGGCTGTTGTCATCATTGCAGTAAAAATCTTGAATCAATTTCACCGTTGCTTCGCTGAGGGTCCTTGAGCCAAATTTCTTGGTGGGAGTCGCCAATATGCCCTTCTGTCGAACTAATTCTTTGCTTCTTCTCGCGATGTAAAAAGATGTTTGAAACTGTTCAGAAATCTTGCGTATAGACCATGATTGAGGCAGCACAGATAAAATGAGATATTTCTCCGGAAAAGTGGTCGCTAAATTGAATTTTCTTTTCAACTGCTCAATCATTTGTTTGCCGTCATCAACGTCATCTGCTTGACTGCATTCGTTATCAGAGCCTTCATCAAATCGTCATATAATTTCAAAAAAGCCCTAAGTTACATTGGAAAAATTTTAAAGGAGAAGCAAAAAAACTCTTTAAAAAAAAACATATCTTTTAATTTTTGTAAGTTTTTAATTTAAAGAGTTTTTTTGCTTCTCCTTTAAAATTTTTCTAATGTAACTTAGGGCTTTTTTAAAATTATATGAGGAAATATTGTCGCGATTGCACTCATAACCTTGCCTTTTTTCTCTTTCCTGTATGTTTCACTTCGCAACTTTCTTTTTCTAATAGGCGTTTCACCTAAAGTGGTAATAGCCTCATTCAAAGGACTCAAAGACATATTGACCATCGGAATGTCTGCCTCACTATCAGATGAAACATTTTGTTCACTTGTCATTTCACTCTCGGATTGTGGGTGCATTTGTTTCAATGCATTTGCTTGTTGAGACAAATCGATTTTACACTTGGGGCAAATGAATTCTGCTTCTTCACCGTATTGTATATTTAATTCATTCATGTATCGCTTCGAAACACCAGTTAATTTTAATACTTTTATCTTTTTCGAACGATGTCCACTCTTGTTAAACGGATTGCAGCAAAATTTATTCATTTTACTTTAAATTGTCTTGACAGCTTCACTCTTTACTTTACAAAAAAAACACTTTCACGTTTAGTATTCAACTGAAATTTGACTCAGAGTGTGTGAAGTATTTATATTTATTTTTTGGTAAAAAATAGGTAAAAAAAAATAAGCGATATTTGCTTTTCTTTAATAGGAAAATTTGCGTGAACTACTGGTCATAAAATGTTTTTTAAAAGGGACTTAATTGGTTACTGCCAATAAGCCGACCACAGGTCATAAAATGTTTTGCAAATTTTTTAAATTACCAGGTAATAAATATTTCGCCATATTTATGGAAAATCCGTGTTTTATGACTTGTTTCTGCACGTGTCATTTTAGGCGAAATATTTATTACCTGGTAATTTAAAAAATTTACAAAACATTTTATGACCTGTAGCCTCAGTCGGGTTTGGTGTGCCATTACATGCCACTGCTGCTATTATCCATGGATTTATGGCCGATCTTATGAAGGCAGGCAGACCATATTCACTACACACTCAACTTGGGGCTCTTAAAAAAAAATTGATTTTTTCTTCATAAATGTATTTTTAACTGTAAAATAATTTTTAAAATGTATTTTTAACAAGGTGGTCTCTTAAATGCTCTTCTCCTGTCCAAACAAGGAGTCGGGGCCCATTTTTTTATTGCTGATTCTTAAAGCAAAAATTATGAGGAATCCAAAAAAAAAAAATTAGCCGGAAAATTTAGGAGCTTCTGTGGAAAATCGGAAAATTTAATTTTCTTGGGAAAATTTAAAGGTAAATTTCTAAGAAAAATTAGGAAAATTTTATTTTTCAATTAAAGCCTGATTCAATACCTTTCCAACGAGCTATCACTCGTTGCGATCGCTTTAGTAGTTTTTTTTAAAACAACTTTCAATGAGGTCCCTTATGAAGAATTCTTCAATTTTGTCACATGACAGTGGTGTACACCACCACTAAACCAGTCACTATAAAAAAAAAAAAAAAATATGTAGGTAAATTATTTTTTGCTGGGCAATCGATTGAGACTATTTATTTTAAAATCGGAGAGGGGTCGTCCAAAAATTTGCCAATTTTGATCGTTTTCATATGGAATTGCTCTATATGCATACATACATAAGTACATACTTACATATGTATGTATATGTACACACATTTATTTGCTTATGAAGCTAATGGTTTTATTTTACAATTTTACAAATAGTGTCTATCATAGAACTAGTGCTTTTTACAAGAATGTCTTCATGTTTTAAAATAAAAGCATAGTAATATTTAGTTCCTAGAATTGTGATTGCGGAATCAAAACTAGGTTGCAGAACAAATCTTGCACGTTCAATATCCTTTTTGATTGGGGACAAGATAACCCTTATTCATGCTTGCCTTAAATCGCTAAAACATATTTAAAAAATCCGCTGGGAACTCATTGTTGTCCAATAACATTCGTGTATTACTGTTTTTTTTTATTATTATTAGTTGCGACATTTTTTTCATAATTTGCATTTGAAAATATTTAGTTTAAATAAATGGTATATTTTTTAATGAGTGAAGTTTTCAAAATAATTATCTGATTTTAAAAATATATTTTCAAATTTATGAAATTTTAGTTTTAATTTATTACTTTTGCATATTTTTTAATACAAAATTGTTTCTTTTATAACATTTAATTTACAATTTTGATCATAATAGTCAAAGCGAATACATTGCAGGTAATCTCGGTACTACAATGTAAAAAACAGAAACAAAGATCATAAACAACATTTTGGCATTCAACAATTTTTTTTTTAATATTTATTTATTGAATCTTCATATATTAAATATGAACTAACAATAATGATTCAAATCTTATCCTAATATTTACTTATGCCCTGCCAAACAAAACATTTCGTTATCACGGTTTCTGTTCACATATGTAGGTATTTATCGTTCATCTATTGGGTGAATGATGCAGTGTCTCTTCTCCTTAAGCGAGTGTGGCCGCCATAATTAAAAATATTTCGAGTTAGTGGATTTGGGTGCAGTTCCAGCCTCTTTAAATATTTTACTGCGTATTACGTAATCATAGTTTTTACTAATGGCACATTGAGATCCTTGTGGATATTTGGGGTTTTGACATACCAGGGAGCGGCTGTGATTATTCGAAGCAGTTTATTTTGGTGTCTTTGAAGTTTTTCGATATTATAATTCAACAATTATAAAGCTAAAAAAAGTAAACAGCAGGGCTTTTAAGATCACCTGTAATTAATTCGCCTTGAACAATACTAAATACAGGTCTGTGGAGTCGGACTTGAGGTTTTTGTACCGGAGTCGAAGTACCAATGAAAACTCACGCCTCCGACTCCAAAATTTTTCGACATATTCCTGGAAAAATATTCCTGGAAAATATTGAAGGAATAAGACTATTAAAGTATGAAAGCTTTATAAATTGTAATTTGAATGTGTATTACATTCGAATTAATATTAAAATTTATAATAAAAATGATACTCAACATGAGTACTAAAATTCCCGCATTCAATTTGTTCAAATTTTTTTTTGTAGATTATAAAAAATTATTTTGGGTTTTTCTTAAGCATTTTGAACTTTCCAAACTGCAATCGATTTCGTACAATGCACGTTTGTTTTGCTTGTAGGCGATCGGGTTAGAGAAAAAAGAGGGGTTGTCAAACAGACACGTATCGAGTTTTAATGTTTGATTTTATGAATTTTCATGTTTTTTAATTTGTATATATGTATATAGATATGTATTAGACAATTAGACATGAAAACCCACACGTTTGGAAAGACATCGTGAAAACACAATAGGTTTTTGGAACCATGTTCAAAAGCGAATGAATAAAACAAAAAATTCTGAAAAGACACCGTGTAAATGCCCCCTAATTTAAATAGAATTAGTGAAATTGGCCATTAGAATACTAAATATTTTACTTAATTTACGAATATACAAAAATATTTCGTAAAATAAACAAATTTTAATTCGTAAATTAAAGTTTTATTTTTTTGGTTTATTTTTATAAACATTTTTTTTCTTGTTAAATTGTGTTTTGTTTTTATGTAATAAAATATAAATATACGGGCATATTCTTGAAATCGAAATGAAGTGGAATTGAAATCGAACGGAATTTTGATTCCAATTATTTACAAAATGATTTTAGTTTTTTCCTGTTTTTAAGTGTTGTTCTTCAAAAGATAATTGGTACTAAAAGTATGAAGTACATATGTATATGAAAAGGAATATTTTTATGGATTTTTTCACAGGCTTGATTTCAAAATTTGTTTATTTGTAAATCCACTTCATTTCGATTCATTGTACGCAATATATGTACGACAGTTTTCGTACATATGTATGTGGCATTGATTTTTTGAGTGTATACTGCAAGAATGAATAAAATGCCATTTCAACACACTCATTTGTTTTTTAACTACAATGTGCCGGGCACCCAATAATAACGAAGCAAATGAGATAATAGCCAAAGACGAAACGAAGAAAAGCACATTAAATTCAGTCAATTCAAGTCAAATGAGTTGAATATTCAAATCAGTGTTCGAAAATAAACATTAAATATCGTTCCTTAGTGTTTGGTTCGGTAGATTTGTGGAAAACACAAACGTTAATAGTGTTTGTGTAGTAATTCATTAAAAAAATTACGTTTCCCTGTTTGATCATCGAACACAAAATAATAATGTACTTATCTAACTTAACAAAAAGATGCGAACATTACATTGCGTTGTTTTTTTTTTTTTTTTTTTTTTTTTTTTTTTTTTTTTTTTTTTTTTTTACCACAAACTTCGTTGTGTTCGGTTCAGCACATTAATGCTCGTTCGTTTCAGTTGTCTAAAAAAAGGACACGAAAAAAGCGAGCAAAAAATTTTACACAAACAAAACGCACACAAACTTTTTGGGCTGTGGTCGTTGATAAAATTTTTTGTTAGCTCGTTTCTATATCAATGTAAAAAAGAAACACTATAGATCATTTATATATGTAGGTATAATGGATGTCTACATTATCACTACAATTGTTTTGTTTTATAACGAAGAACAGGACACTCTATTGTGTGCGTGAGCCGAACGCTAAATAATGTTCTGTTTATTTTCGAACACTGATTCTAATATATTTTGAATGTAAAATTATTTTAATTTTTACTTGCCTTTTGAATTTTTTCTGTACATGCATATGTATGTATATGTATGCGCAATCTAAACTTTTATCAATAAAAGAAGCTACAAGCTGATATAGGTGTGTTCATTTACCTTTCTTGCAGAAATTTGTAACGAGAGTGTAAATTTAAAATTTACAAAAATGTTTTCCCAATTACTCAAAAAGTAAATGAAAGCTGTACCAGCAAAAACACGATTCCTATTGATTACCTTTTCCTGCTGGGATATTTTGTTATTTACAAAAATGTTTTCCCAATTACTCAAAAAGTAAATGAAAGCTGTACCAGCAAAAACACGATTCCTATTGATTACCTTTTCCTGCTGGGATATTTTGTTATTTATAAATAAGTCTCAAATTCATTTACAATAAACAAGTTTTTTATTAAATTCATTCACTCTTATTTTTGATATCCCAGCAGGAAAAGGTAATCAATAGCAATCGAGTAGGTAATTCATAGCTTGTATTATATGCTGATTCCAGAATTCATTATTCTTAACAAAGAGATGTCCTAGGATAATAACAAATTATTTTATTGTGTCCGATTAGCTGATAGTAACAGTACAAAACTCGTACAAAAACCACAAGCAATTTGTTATTGTAAAATTATTGTACAATGTCAAAAACCGAAACAAATCAAAACAGAATCAAAGATAATAAACAAAATTTTGACATCCAACAATTATAAAGCTAAAGAAAAAAAGTTACCAGCAGGGGTTTTAGGATCACCTGTAATGAATTCGCCTTGAATATATTATATTTTAAATTGATAGTTATCTATATATATAAAAATGAATTATGTATGTTTGTTTGTCGCTTTATAGACCCCGAAACTACTGAACCGATTTTCCTGAAATTTTTACAGTAACATCACGTGAGCCCTAAAAATAAAATAGGCTACTTATTTTTTCGATAGGGGCAGGGGAATTGGTACCCCCCATAGGATGCCAATATTAATTATCGAACCGATTTTCCTGAAATTTTTACAGTAACATCACGTGAGCCCTAAAAATAAAATAGGCTACTTATTTTTTCGATAGGGGCAGGGGAATTGGTACCCCCCATAGGATGCCAATATTAATTATCGAACCGATTTTCCTGAAATTTTTACAGTAACATCACGTGAGCCCTAAAAATAAAATAGGCTACTTATTTTTTCGATAGGGGCAGGGGAATTGGTACCCCCCATAGGATGCCAATATTAATTATCGAACCGATTTTCCTGAAATTTTTACAGTAACATCACGTGAGCCCTAAAAATAAAATAGGCTACTTATTTTTTGATAGGGGCAGGGGAATTGGTACCCCCCATAGGATGCCAATATTAATTATCGCATATCTTAAGAGCCGCTGCACGCATTTTGCTGAACTTTTTGTAGTAGGATCTTCTGAGCCCCGGAATTGAAATAAAATAGCAGCGGGGGTATAGGAATACCCCAAAGGACGCCAATGTTTAACATCGCATATCTTAAGAACTGTAATAGTGAGAATGTTCAAACTTTCTAAAAGTCACTCTTATGGTATACTACACTTTTGAAAATAAAAATAAAGCGGGTAGGCGCAGGGGGGAAATACCTCCCATAGGATGCATACATTAAATATCGCTCAACTGAAGAACTATTAAAGGGAGAGTCTTCAAACGTGGTTAAAGCTACTATTATAGTAAACTATAAATTTCAATATAAAAATGTGCGGGGTCAGTGTAGCGAAGCGCACCGGGTTAAGCTAGTATATTATATAATTAGTTATATTAATATGTAATTCATTCCATGTTTTTCTGCTGGGATGTTTAACTTCCTCATTATCTCTTTAAGTGTTTCATATTTGAATAAATGTTGTGCACTTTGAGTAAAGGCAAAGAAGCGATTTATTCAAAGCAGACTTCTAGTGCATACATACATATTTTTCAAGCGTAATAAGTAAATTATTATTTTTTAGGAAGATCCACTATTTCCCATTAAATGTGAGAATAATAACGAAAAAACTTTTGAGAAAGAAGTAAAAGATGAAAAAAATACAAATCACTTAGATACTTTTTCTAAAGATGTTGAACAACTTGATGAATCTGAAGATAGCCAAGACGAATTTCATCCGGATGATTCAGAATCAGATGAAGATGAGGTACATTTTATATCGTGCACTTAAATTTATATTTATAAATGTGTTTTTTAAATATATGTATATGTGTTTTAGTTTTTACTGAAATCAAAAAATAAAAGAAAGAAAAATGTTCAAGGTGAAGATCAACCCAATGAATCCGATACAGACGAAGAAGAGGTAAAGTTTAAAAGAAATGAAATATATTTGTTTAATTACTGAAAATTAACCTATTTCAGATAACAAAAAATTCCCCAAATAAAAGAAAAATTAATATTTTACCATTCGTTGATGATTTCATGAAGTCGAAAAATAACGTATTAACACTTATTGAACTGTATAAAAATCAGCCAGATTTGTGGAACAAATATTCACAATTTTATAGGCTTAAAGACAAGAGAAATGATATTTTTGAGGGAATTACCCAAGATCTTAATAGAAAATGTTCTTTAGAATTTAGTTGGAATCAGACTGCAGAAATAATCTCTTATATTTGTAGAAAACATAGAGATGATTTTAAAAGAATTCAAGGCCAAACAAAAAAGAAAAAAGGTAAAAAAGGCGGTATGAAATCTGGAAAATATGAAAAGAAGCTAGACAAAAAAATTAAGTGTTGCTGGTTTTTTGATGATTTATATTTTTTGAGATCAAAAACTTTAATCACCTTGCAGAACTTAGATCGGAATCTACCTGATTTGACATCAGACCAAATAATCAAAATATTACAAATTTATCAAGGTTTTCCCCATCTTTGGAATACATATCTAATAGAATATATATGCTCAAATAAACGACATGATGCTCTCGTGGAAATGTTAAAGGCTTTAGTAACGAATATGAATCTTGAGATAAGCTCAAATGCTCTTGAACAATATATTCATACGATTCATAATTATTTTTCAAGAGAAAAAAGACAAAAATTGGAAAGCAATTCAGCAGATGATTTGCAAAATTCTACAAAGGATATATATGAAGAAGGCCATACGCACCGCGACCCAAAAGATAATTTGTGCAGCACTGCTTCAAAGGATAATTCGTCCAATTTTTACAAGCACATGTCTTTCTTAGAAGATCACGAGGGTCCATTCAAATGCTCTGATTGCGGTGGTATATATTCAAAGCCTTTGTGTTTTAGAGTTCATAAATCACAACATGACAATTCAATGCCCCTGCCATGCTCTCAATGCAAGCAAGAATTTAAAACAGTCGCTTCTTACACTACACATGCCAAGCGCCATCTAGAAGATCTCCAATTTATTTGTAAAGAATGTAATATGAAATTTCTTAGGCATTGCGATCTTAAAATACATATGCTAACACATACCGATGCTAGACTCTATTGTTGCGAAATATGTGGGGCATCCTATCGTCAGTCCAATAGTTTTAGAAAACATCAAAGACGCCATGAAAAACGCTTTACTCATACATGTCATATTTGTTCCAAAGGTTATTACACAAAATATCGTTATGTTGATCATATGAATTCACACATGAATATACGTTCATATATTTGTAAAATATGCGACAAAGGATTCATTACAAGCAGAGCGTTAAAAACACATTCTGTTACCCATGAAGATGCTAGAAATCATGCCTGTTCCTTATGTGGTAAAACATTTAAACTCAAGATTGGGGTATTACAGCATATGCGAACGCATGGCAGCAAAGTGGAAACTGATGACAAAAGAAAAATATTTGAATCTTAAAAATACTAATTAACTAATGCAAAATAAAGATGCATGTATAAAATAGCTTATTATTAGTATTTAATAAAAAAACGTTTAAAAATGCTGTTAAAATGTTAACGCATTTTAAATTTTGCAATACATAAAAGATTTTATGATATTTCCTAAAAAATAATATTGGGGATAATCAGCCGTCACAGAGTACAATTCCGTTTGGAAACGGAATTCATTGCGTATTTTGGTGCTACAGAAAATTACGAAAAAAAAATTTTGCGGAATAAAACCAATTTTTTTAATGAACGGAATGCGAGTTTTCTGTATCTACCAATGAACAAATATCTTTTCTTCGATTCCGATAACAAAAAAAAAATTGTACTCTGTGACATGGCTGAATGACATTTATTTTATACTTTTGTTTGAAAGTCTTTTGTCAAAGAAAAAAAAAAAATCATAAACTATGAGTAAAGGGTGCCAAGTGTGAGGTATCAATGGTCAATATAAATCGCTACAGGGAGATGATCCGAAGTTTTTAATGGCGAAAAATTTATGATTTAGACGTAGAAAATATTCAACACGATGGCGCCACTTACAACTCGCATTATTTCTCTTAGAGAAGTGAATTGGCCACCAAAACCGTGTGATTTGACACCTTTACACTAAATATTTCTTATGGGGCTTTTTAAATCGAGAGTTTACGACAACAATCCCACAACAGTTCAAGAGCTTAAAAACAACATAAGCGAGCAGATACATATCAATCATTGACAACAGTTTATTAAAAAAAAGTTATTCAGAATTGTGGGAGCCAGATGACCCCCTATATTTCAACGACATCATTTTTAACCGGGACCTACCTATTTGCAATGAACTGAAATAAAAATATTTTTAATATCTAAAACTATTTTTTTATTAAAATTAAAATGAGTCCAATTTTTTCGGCCATACTTTACTTCTATTTTTGCTTTTAAAGAATGATCATAGTTTTCTTACGCTTTCATACAATCTTCAAATATTGTTTCAATTCTTCTTTAACTGGTCATCATTGCAGCTGGATTCCTTCCCATTATGCAGTTGGGCGATCTATAAATTAACAATTTTTATTGATGTAAACAAAAACATTTCAGTTGCACAAACCAACTTTTACAGTGAACTACGACTTTCGTTTTGTTCTAATGCTGAAAGAAGCAATAGCTGTTGCTTTCTTAAACTTTGCAAAATGAACATTAGTTTTCTTTTTTTAAGCAATAGTTTAGAATCCAAACACGATTGCTCTGATTGCAAGAGTTCGACATTTCTAATATAAACTAGTAAAATTTCTTTTAAAAGCGAATTTTCATCCATTTTTTCTAAATTAAACACAAACTTTCGAAAATAAATCGTAAACCGAAATGTATTAACAATTAGTTCTACAGCAATGCAACAATAGATAAAACAAACGATAATGTAAATAACCAAAAAAAGACAAACGTCACAATTAAGACACACTGCGAAACCGCTACATCCATCATGGCTACATCAAGACAAGAAGGTTTACAACGCGTGTGAACAAATCAATAAAGAAATCAACCGCACGGATTTTTTTTTTGTTTTGAACACGTGCTATTATTATTTTCTTGAAAATAACTGCACGTTCGTGACAAGCAATAACAAAACATGCAAAAATATAAGCATTATAAGTACCATATTATTCATAAAAAGTCAAATTATTGATGAAAATATGAAAAAATATTTAAATAAAATGTTTGAAAAATTATGCAAAAATTTTGTTATATGAAAAAAATCTATAAATTTGCCGGTTTATAAAATCGGATAACTGATTTTGATAGCACGTAACTAGGGCTATTAAGGCCCCCAGTTGTCCCTTTCGACAAATCAAGAGATTTTAGGGTGGAACATCCCCTTTAAAGAAAAAAAATTAAAAATTTTCCAAAATGTTATATGAATAAAATCTAAAAATTTGCCGGTTTATAAAATCAATATACCTGATAGAATTTTTTGTTTTTTTACCACTTCTTCCGGCATATGTTTTCAAGAAAAATGTAAATTTTTGTGAACGAACTTAGAAGTTAATTGTATTTTTATTTAAGGTGAAAATTATTGTTTTTGCCAATTTTCTATATTTTTAAAAAGTAGTTTTTTGTGCTGCATACATGTTGAGTTGTTGTCATTTTATTTTGGTTTAACTATTTTTTCTAACGGCAATGAAGCGAAGCAAGAGTGAAATTTATTTTCTTGTCATTTTTTTTGTTTTCGCTTTGACTACTTTTTTTCTTATGGCAATGAAGCATAGCAATAGTGAAATTTATTTTGTACGAGAAGCTTACAACAAACAGTGGCGTGCTATGATATTTTGCATTTGCTCTTCTGCTAGACTATTCGCACCAAACAGTGAACTCCGCTAATGTAAGGTCGGTAAACATTATTCAGCTGGGCTACTTGGGTTTCCTTTTTAATTGTACCATGATAACTTTTACATTTTATGTCCCTTAAATCTGGAAAATTTTTATTTTCAACTATAAAATATCTCGAATTTTCATTATTTTCAATTGTCGCCATTTCCAAAAGCTCATGACACAACAACTATTCTCAGCAAAATAAGGAAGAACATTAAACATCGTCACACATGATGGAACATTGTATTTGGATATACAAAATATGTTCTGGTTCACACTCTTCAAGTCTTTGCTGTCAAGTCTTGAGTTTTTAGGAGAGAGAAGAAAATAAATGGCATTTTCCGTTCTCTCATAAAAGCTCAGGACTTGATGGCTAAAACTTGAAGAGTGTGAACCAGCACTATCAAAAATTTTGATATTTGAGAAACAAAAAAGGTAACACGAATTACAACAAGAATCATTACTATACACGATGAAACTTTAAGTGAAGCATGTCCATATTTCTACTTATGTTGCATTATGGTGCATCAAAAATCATTGAACACAATCGAAAAATAAAACTAATTAAAATAATAAAAAAAATAACTTATAAAAAGAAATAATTCTCACATTCTATTTGTTAAAAAAGAAAATCTTTATTTCATCACTATTTTTTTAAAAAAAGATTGTTTTTGCTGCATTTTAGAATTGTCTTTTCTGTATGTGCACACTAAATTTAAATAAGTATATCAATTAAGAATTCCAGTCTGAATATAGTACTATGGTATGATATGAGTGTTTCTTCACCCTGACAGCCCTTTGGTGCTATTCAATCTGTGTGAATAAATTAATGTAAAGAAGAAAATCTAAACATTACGTTTTCACTGAACAGCCCTTTCTAAATTTTATGTGTGTAGTACTTGTTTTCGTTTACAATAAATAATTTTTACAGTAAAGAAATAAGAAATAATCCTAAACAATGGCTACACAAATTCTAAATATTCAAGATTATGCAGGCTATATTAAATGTGGAGAAATCCTTAAATCACCATTACCTAATTATCAACATCCTTTTATTTTAAAGTGTTATCAATGTGAGAAAATAAATTTCATCTTGGAATCGTTTATAATACACATACAAGGACATTGTAATGATGGTGCATTATTAGGGGAAAACGATGTGAAAACTCCAAATGAAGATGAAGTGGAAAGTGAACCTATTGAAAATCCAGTAGTAAAAATTGAGGTTTTTAATATGGAAGTGGTAAGAAGTACTCATATTCTATGTGAATGTAGGTATGTATGTATGTATATTAGAGCGAAGTAATTTTTGAAAAAAGCGTACAATATATTTTGGTTCAACATAAAGCTGAAATATAAAATGTCAATCAATTCATAATCCGGAAATGGCATTTGAACCTTTGAACTTCGCTTTGGACCATAGCGAAAAATATATTGAGTTCTTAATAACATTCCGAACCATGGTAGAATAAGTTCTTACATGAAAGAATAAGTACTTATAATACTTTAATTCCAAATAAACTATATCACAAAAATCGAATTTTCTAATAAAAATGTGTAGTTCGAATTTATTGTTAAAATTTTATTAAACAAGTAAATATATTTTTTTTATAATAGTATAGAAACTATATTTTAAAATTAAGATTCTTTTAAAATTTGGGGGTCAAACATTATTTAGGAAACATTCTACATGGCTATGTTTGTAGATCCGTACATTCCAAGCTTAGCCATACTCGGCAAAGAACCTGGGCAGAGTGATAACTTTAAGCAGACAGACTGCAAAGACAATTAAACTTTTGTTTGAGGAGAATGGGATAACGAATTTAAATTGACCTTCTCAGTCGCAGTACTTGAGTACCTTTCGTCCGAGTAATCCGCCTTACACTAGATAAGTTTTGGAAGCGTGCCTTTAAAGCTTGGGAACAATTTAGCTGGAAATGCTAACAAATGCAGTAAAAATTATGGAAAAAATAATAAGGGTAGCTAAAACTACAAAGGCAGAACACTCCAAACACTAAGACCTAAAAACAACAATGATGTCTAACTGCGGTCATAATTGTACACAATCAGAACTCAATATTAATACCGCGTAAAACGTGAACATATATTTTTTTTAAAGAGTTTTAATGTTGGTCTTTAATGAAAAAGGTACGTTTAACTAAGTTTTAACTTAATCCACATCTCAAAAACCCGGCCTTAGACTGAACAATTTAAACATGTTATTTAATATTGGGAATTATTTCTTTATCATAAGCAACTTGTATTTTCTTGTTACATTTTACCTTAGCTTTCCGTTGGATAGCACTGAAGTATATTTATGTACAGAAAAATTTACAATTATTAGACACCAGCAGAATGTAATGCATTTTCTGGCCCGCTACGGCCTTCGTCAGCATTCTTTGTGTGATACTGGATAGTGATACTTTATAAATTGAATGTATTTAACTCAACTATTTTAACAAATAGATATTGGGAATTATTTCTTTTTCATAAGCAACTTCATTATATTCAACATTTTTTATTTTTTCGAATTTATTCTGAGTTAAATTTCAGTTATGTATTTTATAAAGCTTTTTGTAATAGCTCTATTAATTAAATTTTTTTAGAAATGACTTTATACACTACCAGACTATTATATTGTATTTTCTTGTTACATTTTACCTGGGAGAAGTGTGCGTGACACCTTCCATACAAAGACATTATAGTTTTATGTACATCTGTCAAAATTGGAGAAGTGGGCGTGGCACAAAATAAAATTTTGTATGTTTAGAAAACCGCAAAAGAAACAGTTTACAAATTTGGTACAAATAGCTTGGTTATAAATGCACAACATCTGTCAAAAAGTGGACTGTATAGCAGACGTAGGCGGGACACCTTCAATACAGTAAGAGAATGGGTTCAGTAAGAGTATTCAAGATTATTACAAATAGCTTCGTAAACAGTGAACTAGATCTCTATTTAAAAAAATTTACTTATATTAAACTAAAACACAACCTGCGTTCCTTAATCTACTACAGAATTCTACGAACGTTGTTACCGACATCAAGAACCGTAACAATGTTAAATATACCCTTTCCATCTGTGGCGAAGGGTATAAAAATATATTAAAAAAATGTATGTATAGTTTTATAACTATAAGAGATAAAGTAAGAGTGCTATATTCAGCTATACCGAATCTTATATACTCTTTTCCATGGTTGGGAAAAACATAATTTTATATATATCTAAATAAATGTATATATATATTTCTATAGTACTAGCTTAACCCAGTGCGCTTCGATACGCTTATTAACAAAATAATTTTTTTTTTTAATACAGATCGCGTGCACTGTTTACGAAGCTATTTGTACCAACATTAAAAAACAATTTTGGATTTAGCACAAAAGGTTAATTAAAAAAACATTGGTTCCATTTTTGCCCTAATTTGATAATTTTTCCCCAAATTCCGAGAAAAATATATCCGATATTAATTTTCTATAATATTCTATCTTTGGTTGGAAAAAACAGAATTTTTTATATACCTAAATTTATTTATATATGTACATGTTTATAGCGCGCTTCGGTACCTTCATTAATCTACTACAGAGTCGTTTTCTAAATCGAGAACCGTAATAAGGCTGATTATGTATACATAAATTCGTTTTTAATATAAGTTTGTCATTCCGTTTAAATTGTCCACAAAATAGATCTAAGACCTTATAAAGTATATAAGTTTAGGATCCTTATGAGAAGCGAAGTTGATTTAACCGACATCTGACCGTCTGTCGGTATTTCTTTCCGTGTGTCTGTTGCAATGGATTTTCTAAAGACCCCAGATATGATGGGAAATAGCTTGTTATATACCTATGTCACATATACTCCGTTTTAGTTATCTAAAAAAATAAAAATCCGACAAAATGTAGATAGGATTGGGGAAGTGGGCGTGTCACGAAATATATTTATTTATGTTTAAAGAACGGTAGGAGAAAATGTTTCCAAATTTGGTACACATAAGGGGCAGTATTGGAGAAGTTAAAGTGTCACTTCCCATACAAAGACATTATAGATTTCTGTAAATCTGGAGAGCGGCAAGATTCAAAGTTACCAAATTAGGTTCAAGCATCTTGGTTATCGATATACAACATCCGATAAAATGTGGACGGGATTGGAGAAGTTGGCGTGGCACAAAATAGATTTAGATGTATCTAAAGAATAGTATCTATATTACTTTCTGTTCTTATCTCACCATGGAGAAGGGTATATAAGAACCGGCATGACTATCTTGTTTCAATTCCAACATGCCGTAAAAATTAACAAAAATCGGTTCATAATTTACCTTGTTTTAGATAAAATAATGGTTTTGGTATAATAGCGCCCATACTATATCAGATGAGAGGACAACATTTGCACAGATATTTTGTATATATTAAGAACGGGTTTTTGAGATATGGATTAAGTGTAAACTTAGTTTAACGTAGTCTGAAACTCGGATTTTTGCGGCGAAATTTGATTTTTTTGTATTATTTCATTAAAGATCAACATTTTAAGCATAAATAAACTGTTTCGTAAAAATGTTGTATTCAAACTTAATAATGGCGGTACAAATCTGTTTTCAGTTTAACTTATATCTCAAAAACCCAGCCTAAGAGTATCGGTTCATTATTTTATAACTCGGCACAGCCAATTATTGCACTCTTACTTGTTTTAACATGTAATTTTGTTTCAGGATGATCCATTAATTGTAATTAAAGATGAAATAAATGATGAAATTGCTCGCGAAGATGGTGGAGCTTACACTAACAATGACGAAGATTATGACGATAATGAAGAAGAAAACTCATGGAACTCAGATGAAGAATTTCAATCAGAATCGGAAGATGATGAAGTAAGTTCGTAAAAATGCTTAATGAAATATTGTCAGAAAGCATTTTTTAAAGTTAATAATGCGATAAAATAATTACTACATTTGATTGATGATGTAAATAATATGATGTATTATAATAGAAATACTACAAAGACAACAATTTTAACTATAGAAGCAATACTATAATCCCAACTAGTTTCTATAATCAGCCCTTTTACGGTTCTCGATGTCGGTAACAACGAAAGACGAATCTTGTAGTAGGCTAAAGAACACAGGTTGTGTGTTACTTTAATCTACTACAGAGTCGTTTTCGACATCGAGAACCGGAATAAGGCTGAATAAACAGTGAATGTAAGTCTTTTTTAAAATCACTTAATAAATGAAGCGAAGTTGTAAGATGTGAATTAAATACAAAATTAAAATACTTTTGTTTTAATTCTTATTTATATTTTAAAATAAAAATGATTTAAATTTCAGATTTTTTTTTTAAATGTTTGTGTTATTTTTATGAATACAGGCATATATCTCTATCTATACTAATATTATAAAGAGGTAATGTTTGTTTTTTTGTAGGAGGTAATCTCCAGAACCGCCGGTCCGAGTTTAAAAATGTTTTCAATAAAATTAAGAATGGAACCTTCTAACAGGCGTAGGCTATATAATGTTCAACTAAAGTGCTTAGGATAGGTTACAGGGGCGCTAAACCTCCTATACTCAGAAAATATTAATTTTCTTTTTAGAAGAGATATATTAAACCAATACATAGTTTCCGTACTCAAAAGAAAAACAAAACCATTTTAACGTGAGTAAGCTGTTTACCCTCCATTCCAAGTCCAGTCTATCTGTTCGCTCGACCGTCTCCTGACCGAATGCGAAAGTGACTTTTGCTTCGCTTTATCGGCTAAATAGCTGAACCAATTTTGATAAAATTGGAAATATAGGGTTTTTATTTTTTTAAACTAGAACCAAGTGGGACATAGGGATATATCAGAATTTCATTCGATTTTATAAAACTTAATAACACAAACATTTTAATAAACGATGTGAAATTTACATATTTAAAACAGGAACAACATTTTAAAATTTGTTTTTGGGTTAAATGTTATTTTCTATGCGAACGTTAAAGTTCGAAATCGTTGTACAGGCAGTTAAATTGGTTTTATTTTTATTTTAAAATAGAAATTATAATTAAAAAAAAAGTATTTTAATTTTGTATTTAATTTACATCTTACAGGTATGATTTCATACAAAATCAGAAAATATTATAATTAAACGTATCGAGCCATAACCGCAAAAAAAGCTCAAGCGACAAAAACAAATTTTACAGGAGAAGGTTTTTTTTATTATATTGTTACGTTACTGCCTTTTCAATAACGTTTTTGGTTTATTTCCTTTATAATAAACCTCTTGAGTTCTTTTATTGCAACTTTAATAAAATAAATAAAACACTTTAAACACTTTTCTTTATATCTATACTATAAACTATTCCCGCCACTTTTTTTAGAACTTAGTCAATTATACCACTTATAATTGCGATGTACACACTTAAATAATCGTACTAATACTGATTATCGATGCCAACCTTCGCGAGTATTTATACTATGTTCGCTGACATCTAGATGTCTCTAGATCATTCTACCCGGCGAAATGTCTGTAACATTTTCGACATTTCTGGGCGAATCGAGATTTTATTATCTTACAGCGAATATCATTATGCATTAACACTGTGGCTGAATTTAAATTGATTTATACATCAATAAACTAAAGCATACTTTATGGGTTAAAGATAATCTTAACACTATTATGTTATACATTTATCTATAACAATCATAACATTACATTTGTACTAGAAAATTCTGTACAGTGGGTTTACATTAAAAATATGCGAAACTTATAAATAACATTTTAAACTAATAAAATTACTAATAAACTAAACTTATTCTTAACTAAAGTTACTTTTGTAACACTGCCCCCCACTTAAGCCTGTTCGTCCCGAATAGGCTCAGAATCACCTCTTCCATAAGGGGCTAATCGTTCCAAATGAACAACTTTTATTTTTGCCCTTGGAGTTCCCCGCCCGATCATATCTGGACAAATTAGTGCTCACACGTTCGTACTTACGAAGTTCGTAAGGACTTCTCCACTCCAAGGAAGATACCTCATTATCTTCCTGTACATTAATTGCACCAGAGTTGCACTGCTGGAGCGGCGCACAACTTATATTTGTTGTACCCCTGGCTGCAACACACTTTTTGCAGCTTAATATCCAGTCCTTCACGGCTTGTTTACATCCAACCCAGTAGAAACGATCCTTCAACCTTTCTACGGTTTTCCTTACACTTAGGTGATCTCCACTAGTGCCGTGATGAATTTTCCGCACCACTTCACACACCTTAGTAGACGGCACAACCATTAGGCTTTTAACTGCCTTGCCATCGGCGCTCTCCCATGTTCGGTATAGGCAACCATTTGCCATTCGAAGACTATTCCACTGTACCCAATATGCTTTCATCAGTGGACCATCCGATGCAATATCTTCAGAAGTTGGTCTTCTACCTGCCATTTTGTCCCTCATAATCTTAGCCAATACAGGATCACTTCTTTGCGCCGCTATCCAGTCTTTACTGGGCTCTACTTGCAATGAGCAACCTTCCCTGATGCTTTCCCTTCTATCGGCCTCCCTATAGTGCCTGTCCTTCAATTTACTTAGCTGTCTTACATAAGCAACCGCTTCTTCACGTTTATCAACTTTTCTGCGAGCTGACGATTTCGCACGAGTACAAGCGAGAGGCTGTCTCACACTAGCCTCGCTTCCATACCCAACATCAAGGGGTATTTCAACATCACCCAGATACATGATGTGTTTTCCCATATCCAGACTTATGTTTTGACGAATCATAAAATCTGCGCCAATCAGTACTTCGTCTACAATGTCAGCCACAAGAAACTCATGAAAAGTGACTATATCAGCAATTCTTAACACCACACGTGTTTTGCCATAAACAGTCGCAGGCTCACCTGTTGCTGTTCGCAAGCTTACTCCGCTTAGTGGTTCGACAGCTCCGCTCACTTAGTCAGGCCTGATAATTGAAAATCCTGCACCAGTGTCGATAGTCAAAATGCGCTCTTTGCCACCGATGTAACCACATGTTGTAACACTTCTATTGCTCTTTTGCACTACCAAATTTATTGTCGAGTCCTCAAATACGAATGGTAGCATTCCCTCCATACTTAACGGCGACTCCTGTGATGACTGGTGATTAGCCCGCTGGTTGTTTCTGGGCGCTGAATCAGATCTTGATCGTTTATTTTGTGCTTTACAGTTTCTCTGCATGTGACCAATCTTTCCGCAGTTATAGCATTTTACTTTAGTTTTACTTTGCTTCTCGCTTAAAGCTTCCATAACTGCCTCTTTTAGATCCTGCACAATATCCCTTTCACCATTGGTGGTCACATCGAGCCTTCGCACCTTGCCTACTTGTGGTCTTGAAATAATTCTAGCGGTTTCCTGGGCTAGGGCAAATGAAACAGTCTCTGCAAAGGTAGACTTTTGAGACGTACATACCGCAATTTTTATATCTGCATCCCGAATACCGTTTACAAATGCCTCAGTTTTGAAGTGATCCAAGAATGAATGACTCTCACCAGGATAGGTAAGCTGCACCAACCGCTCAATCTCCAGTGCAAAGTCCTGTAATGTCTCATTAGCCTTTTGCATTCTACCACCTAATTCCATTTTGTAGATTTCCTTTTTACGCTGCAGTGCCATCATCACGTCATCATAATTGTTTCTGCAACTTACTGGTACACTTTCTAGAATTTCAGCTGCAGTCCCCTTTAGTGCAAGAATTAGCTCTACGGCCTTTTCATCACTGTTCCATGCATTTCTGTTAGCAACTGTATCAAACTGGAACTTAAAACCATTAAATAGCACACTACCATCAAAACAAGGGGCCTTTATTCTACTCGAGACTTCTGGAAAAACTCGTACAGCTGCCTCCTGGCATTGAATGTTATTTACTTTTGCCTCCAGATGGTGTAGTTTTTCATCAACTTCTATTTTTACATCAGACAACTTTTTGTTGAATTCTATTTCCAGATCGTCAACTCTCATTAATAGTAGTTGAAATCTCTTGCAGCTTCTCAAGTTTTTCATTAGTAGCCTGAAGCTTATCATTGTTAATTCTAGAATTCTCTTGTATTTCAGCTAGAATATCGCTCGAATTTTCTTTTATCATCATCAACATGCTTCTGGAATTATCGTCCATTTTTCTAGAAGTTTCATCAAGAATAGCTCTAGGTTTTCATCCATTTTTCTAGAAGTTTCATCAATTTTTCTAGAATTTTCTTCCGACATTTTTTCCATTTTTGCCATCATAGCAGCAAACATTGTGTTTAAATCCATACTGCTGGCAACTGCACGTGTACATACCTCTATTTCTTCTTTATCCTCGAATTCGTGGCTACCAATGTCAATATTGCGTCGTTCGAATTCATCTATTAACCTCTTCTGCAGCTCTGCTTTATTTCCTGCAGTTGGTAGATCTAACTTGCTCAACTCTTTCTTGAGCTGGTCCACTTTAAGTTCTTCAAATTTCATTGCTGTCTATTTTTTTTTATTTTTATTTTAATTTTGTTTTTTTTTCTAATTTATTTTATTTTTGCAATTTTACTTCTGACACCAATTGTTACGTTACTGCCTTTTCAATAACGTTTTTGGTTTATTTCCTTTATAATAAACCTCTTGAGTTCTTTTATTGCAACTTTAATAAAATAAATAAAACACTTTTCTTTATAGCTGTACTATAAACTATTCACGCCACTTTATTTAGAACTTAGTCAATTATACCACTTATAATTGCGATGTACACACTTAAATAATCGTACTAATACTGATTATCGATGCCAACCTTCGCGAGTATTTATACTCTGTTCGCTGACATCTAGATGTCTCTAGATCATTCTACCCGGCGAAATGTCTGTAACATTTTCGACATTTCTGGGCGAATCGAGATTCTATTATCTTACAGCGAATATCATTATGCATTAACACTGTGGCTGAATTTAAATTGATTTATACATCAATAAACTAAAGCATACTTTATGGGTTAAAGATAATCTCAACACTATTATGTTATACATTTATCTATAATAATCATAACATTACATTTGTACTAGAAAATTCTGTACAGTGGGTTTACATTAAAAATATGCGAAACTTATACAATAACATTTTAAACTAATAAAATTACTAATAAACTAAACTTATTCTTAACTAAAGTTACTTTCGTAACAATATTTTATAAGAATTTTGTATGAAAATTTACGCTTAAACTAAAATTGAAAATGTTGTCGGTTAAGCTTTTTTTTTGCGGTTATGGCTCGATATTTTAATTTTTAAAGAAGAATTACAAATTGTAAATAATTCATTTTGAGTCAATATTCAGAAGAAAATAATTTACAATGAACAGCTATGAAATTAAGTTTTTAAGTCTTGATATTGTATTAAAAATAAAAAAATAATAATATTAAAAATTCATTAGTCTTTTTTTTAATCTTGATTTTTTATAATAAATACATATTTAATATTTTTTTTATTTCAGATAACAAATAAATCAGCAAAAAAGAAAAGAAAAAGTGCATTGCCACCTGCTATTGAGAAGTTTATAAAATCCAAACAAAACATGAAAACATTGATTGAACTTTATAAAAATCAACCAAACTTATGGAACAAAAACTTACCTTTTTATCGTTTTAGAGACAAAAGGCAGGGATTTCTAGAGGAAACCACTAAAGATTTAAATAACAAACTAAATTCGAAATATACGTCGAAAGAAGTATCAGATATTATTTCCTATATTTATCGAAAACACAGAGAAGATTTCAAAAGGCTTAGGCTATACGAGGAAGAGGAAGAAAAGGATTTAAAAGAATTAAAATATAAGCGTTGTTGGTTCTTTGATGACTTATATTTCCTAAGGCCTAAACCAGTAATACAACTACAGAAACTGGATACAAATTTACCAGATTTAACTGCGGAACAAGTTATTCAAATAATACAAATTTATAGGGATTTTTCGCATCTTTGGAATACAAACTTAATCGAATTCATATGTTCTAACAAACGCCACGAAGCTCAAGTTGAAATGGTAAAGAGAATAGAAGAGAATATGCATATTACAATTAGCGAAAAAGTTTTGGTAGAATATTTGCGTACTATACATTATTATTTTTCAAGAGAAAAGCGTCTTAGAGAGAAAAATATTTCTGCTAAAACAAAGTTTAATGAAGAAGATTATTATGAACACCTGTTATATTTGTATGATCATGAAGGGCCATTTAATTGCCCTGCATGTAAGCGGGTTTTTACAAAACCTTTAGGATTTAAAGTTCATAAATCCAATCATGACGATTCTGTACCATTGACATGTTCACAATGCAATAAAGAGTTTAAAACAATTCCATCTTATACTGTTCATGCTAAACGGCACTTCGAAGACCTCGATTTTATATGCAATATATGTAACAGAAAGTTTGTAGCTTATGCAGATCTCAGGGTACATCTTCTAACACATTCTGGTGATAGGCCATACTGTTGTGAGATATGTGGTACTTCTTATCGGCATGTACAATGTTTCAAAAGACATCAAAGACGTCATGAAAAACGATATACTCACACATGTAATATTTGTTCTAAAGGATATTATTCCAAAGATCGCTATGATGATCATATGAATTCCCATATGAATATACGTTCACATATTTGCCAATTGTGTGGTAAGGGATTTATTACTAGTAGAGCATTAAAGACACATTCTGTTACTCACGAAGATGCCAGAAATCATGCGTGCAAATTGTGTGGTAAAACGTTTAAGCTTAAAATTGGAGTATTGCAGCATATGCGGACGCATGGCACTAGAGCTGAAACTGAAGATAAAAATTGAACAAAACCACATGCATATATTTAATAAAAATAAATAATTCTAAAATATAATTTATAAATATTTGCTAAGTTGTATTAATTATATTTTATTTGAGATATAGGGTTACTTAATTCGAATTTTAGTTACAAAGTAAAGTTGAAATCGCTGGAAATTTTCAGTTAAAAATATTTTAAAGTGTTGTTGTTGTAGCAGCGAGACCTAAAGAACATGTGTTGCTGAGTTGACAATCCTTGATCGGGGTTCGTTGAACTCCGAGTCGTTACGGTGCGTAGATTATGGGATTTAAAGGGGTCGTAGTGTTTCCTGACTTCAGAAGTATTTCTGATAAAAGAAAATGTTTAAATAGCATTTAAAACATGATCGCTTTTAATTTTTTTATTTATTTATTTATTTATTTAATCAATGTTACACACAAACCGAGCCCAAAGGGCCATATATGGTTAAAATATACAGCTCAAAACATTCTACTCAATAAACAATATGAACAACAATAAGCATGAAAAAAAAAATAACTTAAAAATATAACAATTACATTTATTTTTTTTTTTTTTTTTTTTTTTTTTTTTAAATAATCTTAATATAAGAAATGGCTTAAAATTAAAATTAAAAATTAGGGTACCGTAAAGAAATATAAACAATCTCAACACATTAGTGGCCCAAGCCACAATAAAAAAATTCATTGAAAGAGGCTTACAACTCATTCTGCTGAACGTGCCTCAACAATTAACGTTTATAAGTAGAACTAGAAAACTCAAAGGACTTTAGAGTTCTTGGTAATTTATTGAAAATTCGTGCAACCCTTACATGAAATGATCTCTCCACTAGAGAAGTTAACTTACTGAGCTACCTAAACAAGGGCGGCAAGCGTTTTTTTAAACATGAAAATTCTATTTCAAATACATTTTCAATAAGGAAAATCGACATAGCGATTTGTCAAATAGGATTTTCCAGCCGGGTGGTGTCGAATTCGCGTTCTAAAGGTTTTTTTCGTATTAACTTTATGCAAATGAAAAGTTTTGACGTACAAAAAACGCTTGCCGCTCTTATTTAGGTAGCTCAGTTAGGAACCAAAATTTGCCAATTGCGTCTAGAACGACTAAATGAAAAAAATGAAATCATATATTCAATAGTTCCCCTCTTAAACATATTGTAAAAGAAAAGCAAAAGCCTAACTTTCACATAATTATAAAATGAACAGCCCAGAAACTTTGAAACATAATAAGATACATGATTTCGAAGTCTTAAGCAAAATAGATATCGTATAACTCTATTGAATAGCACCAAAAGTTTCTTCATATGACACCCAAGTGTACCAGTATAAACTTCAATACCATATAAAAATATAGGCATAACCAATGAATGAACAATCATAACTTTGATATGCATTGGCAAGCATAAGTTGACGTTATATAGCCTACGTAATGAGTAATTCACTCTAGAAGTAACAAAATTAATATGTCTTTCAAAATTTAGTTTATTATCTAACCACAGTCCAAGACAGTACATTTGGTCCACAAATTCAATTTTTGTACCATGAATATCAATTAATAAGTTTGGAACAGAAGAGCCAAAAAACATAGCCTTTGTTTTAAGAGCATTAATATAAAGTCGATTACGCACCATCCAGTTTGATAAATTGGAAATGCAAAAATTTATCATTTCTTGCAAAACATCCTCAAACTGTCTCTCACCACTGAATAAAAACATTAAATCAAAGACTATAGATTTATAAAGATGTTGCACTTAGTACATTTGGAATTGACAAAAATGTTGTGCTTCTTAACGATGAGGGGGGGAAGTAACAAGGAAAGCAAAAACTTCGTGCTCACATTTAGAAAACTGGAGAGAGCAAAAAACCACATGCATTAATACATGCATACACATGTTTTTTGTTTTTGTCAACCAACGTGTGTGTGCGTATGTTTTTTTCGTTAAAACCGGTTTTCATGCTCACATTCAGAAAACTGAAGAGAGCAAAAAACCACATACATGCATCAATACATACATACATACACATGTTTTCTGTTTTTGCAAACCAACGTGTGTGTGTATGTTTTTTTCGTTAAAACAGGTTTTTGGTATTTTTATTTTTTAAGTGATTTTGTTTTGTTTGCAAGCAATTTATGTGCAAATAACCTACGTAAGAACAAATGCGACCGATTGCTTAATTGGTAGGGTAAGAATATGTGTTTTATTGTTGTAAAAATGAAATTATAACGATTCGAACCGAATTATTATTAAAATTTTTAGACAATTCAACTATGTAGGTATGTTCTTATAATATGTGTATGTATGTATCAAACGAATTTATTATAAAACAAGTGTGTGAGGCGATAGAAAAGAGCGAATGCAAGTAAAATGTTGACACTTCTGAAATTAATGAAATTTCAATAGCCCTGGGGGCTAGTAGAAATTTTAAAACAACCAACAAAATTTCTGACAAGCAGCAAATCGCAAATTGTAATTGAAAAAGTCAAATAAAAACGTTTAAAAAATTTTGTGAATTCAAGACAAAAATATAATATAAAATGCATAGAGCCACCTGCAAAAAAATTTGTTCATTATTTTATACAGTACTTTTCGTTTATAGTCATTTCCATTGTTAGTCACATTAGCTATATAGTCCATTTAATCTTTATTTTTGCCGCTATACAGAAGATTAATAGAAAGTATTAACGTTATAGTCCATTTAGCGATATAAGCACATTTACAAAAGTAAAGCAAATTATTAACGTTTTAGTCACATAAGCCTAAGTTTTTTGTTTGTTTCCGAAGTTTCAAACCATATCAAAGAATCAAGAAATTAATCGTTTACTTTTTCTTATCAACTCTCCAATCGAAAAAAATTAGTTTTTGTGTTTGGTAACAGTGATGAAATATGTTATTATTGTTTTAATACAACTCTGTTGCAAAGCTATAATCCCGCTGTCAGTGTTGTTAATATGATTTTTTATTTTACAAATTCATATTAAATTCGCCAAACATCTGCAAAAAATTTTCAATATTTAGCATTATTCCAGTAGTGTGTTTTTATTATAGTTTTTTGAACGATTTAAAATAAATCGGGCATGCTCTGATAATCGTAAAACGCTTAACATTCTTACTTGAAATAGTATAATATGTGTTCTGTAAATCGCAATAGCACGAAGTTTGGCGAATTCAAATTACAAAAGTATGCTGAAGGAAACTAGAATTTTTGTAAGAAACTATGGCAGATCGCAAGCATAACGCACGAGTTTCCGAACACTGTAAAATAAATCTGGTGTTTTGCTTTTTTTAAATCGTGCGAATATCATAACAAGGCTGAATATCTTAAAACTTAGAACTTCAGAGATCAGTGAATTGAATTTTGCAAATATATTAATTTTAAGAAATTTTTAAAATTCCATTTAATATACAATCAAACGCGATTAAATTTTAAGAATTTATTTTATGAAAACCTGTTACCGGTTGTGTTATTTATGTTTTGCAGTTCTCATTTAAATATTAAGTTTAAACTTTTTTCATTTGCTTAAAATTCCACGTGAAATAAGTGCAGCTTATATTATTTCGCAGTTGTAAAAAAAATGTTGCTAGAAACATTTCGCAACTTTTTCACAAATTAAACAGAGTACAACTCTATCAACATTTTTTCATAGAAATTCCGCACAAGTTTTTTTCATATGAGTTTTGACAGCATTTCACGTGAAATGTTGAACAGAGTACTAGGCTTAACCAAACAAATAGTAGTTAATATAACATACACTGTCCCGTGTTCGAGCACTAGTATATTTACAATCATAAAATCTAAGGTGTTTTTTTTTTAGGAATTTTGATAAATTAACTTGTAAGTACTGCAATACATACATAGCTATGTATTAGTATAATTAAAATGGGAAATAGATTAGAAACAAAAGAAAAGTTTTAGGCACCATATCGGTATAGCCACAATTTTTTTTTAATATATGTATAAGTTTGGCAACATGTTGTTATCCCTAAATGGATTAACATAGGTAATTTAATTGCAGTTTATTTCGTTGACTCGTCTATAAATGTGGTATACTACCGTAGTCCCATATTTTGAATATATCCTTATTTATCTAGGTATACGATGAAAACGCATTCTTTATTTCGTTAAAATATATCATTTCACACAGCAGAAACATGAATTTTTTCCCCACATTGAAATACTTTGTTACCATAGTACTTTGCTACCGTTTCACACACGCCCTAACTATTTACCACGAGTATTTAGGTAATAATTTTACTTATCGCTCTTAACAAGTTTAATGGATACAAATTTTAACTTTTTCAGTATATAATCGATGATTTGAATGTATTTAAATGTTTCCCATGTGTATTGCTTCCGTCATAATATAAGGACTAGTAAATTTAACATCACCATCCTGTGTTTATAACATACGTTATTCTCCGCAATTTAAAAAGAATAAATTTAAATTTTGGTTCAATTTACGCATTTCTGAACAATAAATTTTTTATTTTCATTGCTTTATTTTGTAAAAATATGTTTGCAGACCTTTATAAGAATTTTAGAAACCTCTAAAAGTAAGACTTCCAAAGCCTGATTATTTTTCCTAATTTGTAATAATTATTTGTTGTTATAATAAATAAAATTGGATTTTTCGTCGGAAAATATTTATTAATTTGTCAAATAATACAATTTTAATAAAAAACATTGAAAATCAATTTTTTAATACATTTTTAAACAAAAAATAAATAAAATTTCAAGAAATTACGTGCACAAACATCAAACTGGCTGCAAATTTTTATGAAAATCAAAAGTATTTTGATTATGTCGCCATGTCGCTTAAGTAAATATAAAATATCTTTTATAAACAAAGCAGTTAATTTTTTTAGAAAAATTATTTATTTTATTCCTACAATTGTTTAAATTTAGACAATAACAGCATTTGAACTTCGGTGCGAATCGATATTGTTTCATCTGTACAACAATAAAACACATATTTTTGCCCTACAATTAAAAATCTGCAACATTTGCTTCTACATAGGTTTTTTGCACATAAATGGCATGCAAACAAAACTTCTTTTATTACTTAAATGTGTTTTCAACGAGAAAAACAAGACTTCTTTTAGTTTTTTATATTTTTTTAATTGCCATGTACATACATACACACACACACACACACGCGTGCACGCACATGTACGTTGAAAGATGAGAAATAAAAGTTCTCTGAGAGTAATAGTTCTCTGAGAATCAAAGTGGCAGTAGTCGTACTGCCATTCAACAAATTTAGCACTGGCCGTACAATGTATGGCAGTGGGATATCTTTATATATTTATAGTCTTTGATTAAATCATCTGCATAAGCAAATGGTATACATGACGTCATATTAAAATTTTTATTTATATTATATATTATTTTATATATTATTTTATATATTATATATTATTTTTATTTATATTAATCGAATTCGATTTCCAGAACACGACTGATAGTCTAAGAAACCATTTATTTGTAGATTTAATTTTTGAACAATTTTTGTTTTGATTTTTAAAAAGTCTGTAGCACATGCATTCCTGATGTCCAACCGATCTGTCAGATATCCTTAAATACTCATATTTATAAAACAGCCTTTGAACATTTATTGGTTGTTCGGGCCGGGTCGCTCATCTGTGGTACACTGCCTAAAAATTCATTTTAATTTTTTATTTCATTGATTTTTTAAGCGGATATTTTTGGATTTTCTTTTATTATTTAGCAAATTCTCATTTACTAATTACGTATTTGGATCTCTACATTTTGTTTAACTTTTGTGTATGGCGTTAAATCCGTAAATATGAAAGATGTTTTGATTAATCTTATCTTCATTTAAATTAACCCTTGATTTCCTTCCAGGAGTATCTCAGAATTGTTTTTGGATATAACCAGCCGTGTGCACAATTTTACTGTCAACGAGTCAATGTACCTTCCGCCCTCTGCACATATATCATCTCTGTGATCGATCGTCGAACATACAGGTGGTCCGGGCTCGCTCTTTCTCGAGTATGCAAGTTTTTTTTTTAGTCTTAGGGACTCCAGTTAGGTAACTCGGAACTTATTTACTATACGATTTTCATATATTATTTTATCAAAAAATAGCATCTAATATTAAAATTATTGTTTTGCTTAATTTTTATTTAATCAAATTGACATCTAACGTTAATATTATTGGGCGTTGGTTGGAAGAAGGGCTTATTGAGGAAGAATTATCAAATGCAGAATATAACGATGTGAAAGTGGATATTAGTAACGATTTTGGTCTAGGTAAAGAATCTAAATGGATTAAAAAATCTACAGCGAAGACCAAATGGAGCCAGTGAAAGAAAATGAAGAACTTTAAACTTAAAGTACGCCTTTATTGTTGGGCCTAAAGTGCTCACATATGATGAATACTTGTGAAGGTTAAGTTCCTGAATTGTATATTTAGTTTTATAGTAGTTACCTATAACAATACTTGCAACATATTTTTTTTTTTGGTAAAACTGCATTTTACAAGGCACACGGAACCAACTTGGGACCACTCTGGAATAAAAAAAAAACCAAAATAAAATTTAAGGTGGTTGAGGCCCGTGGGCCACCTGGATCCAAAAACCGCACCGCCCACTTAGTGGTATGTGCGGGTACTCAAATTAAAGATAATTGTGCAAGAAAAACGAAAATTAAAAATTAAGGGCGGGCGGGACTTTGGGGCTCTCTGGAAAAAAAATGCCCACCCAACTTATCTATGTGTGGGTACTAACTAGGGCTGCCAGTTTTGAAATCAGAGAAAGCAGTACATACACAAGAGAAAAAAAACAGTAAAATTGCATAAAAAACAGTACATAACTTTTTTAATATAAAAAGGCATATTCATAACATAAAGCAAAACTTGAATTCATGCTTTAATTTGAACAGTGACATAATTTAATTAATAAAACTGAATTTTTTCAAAATAATAATTCAATTCCTTATATATATTTAGCGGGAATATAAAGTGAACAACAAAAAAAATCTAAAACACAACATGTTGTTAAAAATTCGATTCTTAATTTCTTGTTAGCTACTTGGTTTAATATTTTTCAAAGAAACATTTATTTTATTAAAAGCAAAATTTCGTCTGAAGCTTGGTACTAAAAGGGTCAATGTCAATATTTTGCTGTTTTGAGTTAATTCTTGCATTAGGTATTTTCTTAACCTACGGTCACACCTAGCAAATATTTGACGAAAAAAACGTGACCAACATGTGAACTAAAATTTTATTTCCTTTATTCTATTATATATATATTATATTGAATAAAGGTCAGCATAAAATTAAATAAAAGTAGTTTTTTGCTATATCTACCAGCATAATTAATTTAATTTTGCAATTAAAGGGTCACGCTGAATCTCTTTTATTTTGCTGATACAGCCAATATCCAATTTAACCGAGAACAGCTTCAAAAGGGTTTTGCTAGCTAATTTCACTTAGAACTCTTCTATAAAAAACTAAAATTAAAATTTTCCCAAAAATGAATTAAATGACATTGGCACCAAGCTGCAGATATGTATAAGGACAACAATGTCAAAAAACAAGTTAAACACTTGAAATAACGAAGCTTGTTATGTATTTATCTTCAAAATAATTAAGCAAAATTATTTAAAATTGATTTACAACTAATTACTCTTAATAATTGTAATTATTGTAGAAGGCACGATCGTTTTTCAGACGATCTTACCCTATAGATTTTAATAACTAATATATTTACTATGTATGGACAAAAATATTTACAATGTTACAAGTTAAAATTTTTTATGGTATTTTTGTACATTGTCCACAATTTCTTTCCTGTATTCAGCCTACAAGAAATTGTAAAACTCATTACAACTATAGCCAAAGTTTGTCTTTATCTGCAAGTCACGTTCTAGGTTTTATATTAGGAGCCTGTTTCTCTCTTTGAAAACTGTAAAAGCGTTTGAATGTGGAATGGAAGAAATAAAATTCCACATTTCCTCGAATTAGTAAACGCCTTCCATCTCGTTAATAACTCATCGATAAGAAAATCTATATTAATATTTGTATAACAAAGAATTTGACAATATGACAAACGATATACTGAACAAAATTAATATATAATAACAGTACAAAAACAGTACATTAATGAACAAATCAGTAGATTTGCGTACTGATTTTCTTGTAATGCATAAATCAGTACTTAAAACAAAAAACAGTACATGTACTTATAAAAACAGTACGAATGGCAACCCTAGTACTAACATTAAAGGTAATTTGCTCACGATTGTACATATTTTGTTTTTTTGCACATTTTTATGTTTTATCACGATTCACCTGCGCGCAAGGTTTTTCTCATTCTCTGCATCTAAGAGATATTTAAATTAACCAAGAGGGGAAAATAATAAACGCATACAAAAACAAAATACATATTTGCAATTGTGAGCAAATTACCTTTAATTTGAGTACCCACATATACAACTAAGTGGGTGCGCGGTCATTTGAATACAGGGGTCCCCACGGGTCAGTCCTCTTAAATTCAAATTAAGGTTTTTTTGGTTTTTCTGAATCGGGTGGCATATTTTTTTCCGTGAGTCCCATTAACTGCAGTTTAGCCTTTTTTTTATTGGTTACATGTAATGCTGATAAAAGAACAAGCAATTACATTTTTTTATGTACTTTGTTTTAAAAATTGGTTTTTAAACATTTCTGTAATGGTTACACGGTTGACTAATATACCCTTCAGGATAATAATTTAATGTGAGTGACTTTAAATAAGAAGAAAATGTAAACTTTATACATATCAATGCACATTCGTACATACTGTAGAGATATGTACATAATAATATTTATTATTTATACACTGAACAGCCCTTATAATTGAATATACAATTGTAGAGTGCATTTTTGTTTTAACTAATTATCAATATCTGTAGGAAATTAAATAAAATTATACTAAAAAAATGGCAACAAAAATGCTACAAATTCAGGACTATACCGGGTATATTAAATGTGGAGAAATTCTTAAATCGCCCTTACCAAATTATCAACATCCATTTATTCTAAAATGCTATCAATGCCATGAAATAAATTTTATATTGGAATCATTTGTAATACATATCCAGGAACATTGTAAAGAGATTACTGCTCAGAGGGAGAATGTTCATATTAAAACTGCAAATGACGACGAATCGGAAAATGAAAACATTGACAACTCTTTAATAAAAGTGGAGACAGTAGTAATGGAAGTGGTAAGTCAATACCTATCTATAAGGAAAAAAATTAATTTATTTAAAACCAGCTATCAAGATTAGTTTTTATGGTAGTAATGTGCTCATTTGCATTTTATTCAGGAATGGGCATACAAGTTTAAACAAGAAATTTATTTTTTCAATGGAAAATGTTGAAATTGCTAAAAGACTTCTGTCCTAAAATACCACAGACGATTTTGTAACTCTAAAAACGCAAAAAACGTTTGGTCTTTCAAAAAAGTATCGTACAAAACATATCGCACATACATATATGTACATATCGCAGATTAAATCATAATGGAATAAGCTTTGTGAACAATAAGAGTGATCCACCGTTTGCCATCCTCAAAAGTCTTAAAAGAAAAAGTTGAAGAGACTTTTTGGAATTTACTCTATATAATTCACTGGGGGATGAATCAAGATTTCTGGAAAAGAGTCAACGTGGGCGAACAAAAATTAATAGAATTTGTAAACAATAAGTTGACTCCTTTTCCAGAAATCTGGATTAATCTGCCAGATAATTTTAAAGAGTAAATTGTCAATAAGTTGCTCCAACTCGCTATGTTAAGAATTGAGATAATGTTCAAAAATTCTATTCAATTTTGTTTGCCCACCTTGGCTCCTATTCAAGAAATCTGGACTTGTCCCTCATAAAAGCATTAACATAAGTTCTGATTAGTGGTTAACATTATTCTGTTAACATAACAGAATGTGTCTAGGGTTATAAATTTTAAACACGATAGGCCTGAATACTTATTTTTAAAAACGTTTGGGACCAAGTTATGGCATTCGGTAATGATTGAAATTACAATATGACTGCAAATTGGGATCAATATCGGATTCCGTAATTTTTTTCTGCTTTTTGATGACGAGATCAAAACTCATAATAAAGACGAATTTAAAATTTATTGTATTGGGCCTTTTTTATTAAAAAAATATTTAAGGTTTATACAACGAATTCCCTATGAAAATTTGTTAAATAAACCTTTTATAAATCTAAAATAATTTTTAAAAATATTGGGGTAAATTTATAAAAAAAAAAACAAATCTACAAAATTATTTAAAAATTGATCTAAATATGAGATTACTTTATTTAGTCTGCTAAAAAAACTTCGGTATCAAAATATAGAGAAATGTAAGTTAGTACTAGTTCACACATGGAACATAAGTTTGGCGAAGAAGGGTGTAATGAAGCCTAAGCCTAATTAAAATATCAAAAACTTCAATTAAAATTCAACAGTTGAATATGTAAAAAACAATCATAATTGTTATAAAATAGCTGCGGCACAAGCTCTATATGTTTACAGTTGTGCTACAAGTTGTACAAAGAAATGTCAACGGAAAAAAGATAAAAAGAAAATGAAACATAAAAAGACAAATGAGTCACTAAGTGCAGAAAGGGAACTACTGACATTTACTTCTTGTACCTTATTTGAGTATTGCTAAGAAATCTATGTAAAAAACAACTTCAGATTAAAGTCATTTCTCCCCTCTACGCGCTAAGAACATAAAACATGTATTTATTACACTACGTAACAGTTTTTTGACCAAATGCATCTAATACTTATGTAAAATTATCCGCTGAATACGAATATGAAGTCAGAATTGTCAAAAGTAGAACAGTTTTAGAGATATTCCGAAAAACCGTTATTTGTGTTTTTAAAAAAGATGATGTCCCTTAAATGCAAATATTTTCAAAAAAGTTAAACGGATTATGTATGTATTTGGTTTTTATGAAAGATAATAAAATTACTAAAATCGATTGAAAACATAGGTCAAGAAATGACAGAGTAACAGTGGACAAAATTTAAAAATTTATGAAAAATTTTATGATTTTTTGCAATTTTGTTCTTTTGAATTTATTTTTTTTAAACCAAAAAAATAAAAAGTTTAATTTTTTATTACATGGGACATTAGTTTATTTTGATACGAACATTTTGCGCCCAACGAGACTAATTTCTGTGATTTCGTGAATTAACCCACTTTTCGCTTTTTATCGAATCAAAAACGCAAAGGAAGTAAAAACGCAGAATTTGAAAAACGAACGCTGTAAATATTAGAAACATTGAATTTTTTAAAAAATATCACTAAAAAAAAATTTATGTTAATAAAAATAATGCGCCGGAAAATATTTCTAAGAATGGAAAAGGGTAAAGGACTCCTTTCATTAAAGATTTTTGACGACTCTGCCTTTTTTGCTGACATTGTTTCTATGGACAGCTTACAATTGCAAATTATTTGGTAAACGTTTTGATTTCCCGTAACGTAGAATTCGATCTAACAAGAACAAAATGCATATTGCAAAACGTGTCTTTATCTGGAAGAACAATCCAAACAAGTTTTGTTATGTTTGTGGAGTTTATAGTTTTGCGCAGCCATCACATTTTTTAAGGCAATTACAAAATGCATTTTGGCTGATTACTGAAAAATCACGAATCACAGTTGTGACCAAACTTGTCAAGTAGCATTTACTTTCTAAGTCGTTCTTTTCGTATTTTATTACATATACAAATTTATGATATTTCACTGTTTGTGTGGGTAATAGCGTTTTGTTTTAATTAAATGGCGAATAATATTGCGGTTCCTTTTATTCTCTCTTCTATGTTGTTAGTATTTTTTTAAGCCAAAGTTTATTTGTTCAAGTATGTATGTATATGCAAGTAAACAGCTTTGAAAGCTCTTACAATTTGTTGTTGTTTCTTTGCAAAGTACTTACAAAAGCTTTTGCGAAAGCTCGCGCATTGTACATATAGCTTGGCCGCAATTGCTATAAAAGCACAGAAAACTAATAACAGTTTAAAGGAGCCGTGATTTTTAAATCACGTTCACTAATCACGATGATCTTTAAAAATCACGGAATCGCTCATCTAAAAAGGAACAAATATGTCTTTAAAAATATACCTTCTGCATTTCCACTTAAATTTCTTCCCAAATAACCTAGGCGATAAAAGTGACGAGCATGGTGAGCGCTTTCACCAATAAATACAAGAAATGGAGCGTCGGTATCAAGGGGCGTATGATGAGGCGATGTTGGGCGACTATTATTGGTTCCTTGTGCGAGAGACAGAAAATAATCACAATAGGTAAAACCATTCAACAGTTTTAAGCAATTTTTAATATTAATTGTTACTACCATTAGCTATGTATGTATATTTACTGTTCTGTTTTTTTTTTTTATTTGATAAAAATCGAAAAGTGGGATAATTAAATTAATCTACTGTAACTTTGCCATTTTTGCACCGATCTAGATCCTATGGAGCACAAAAGAAAATTCATTGTTTGGTTTAAAAAAAAGAAGTTGAAAAAATCTAAACTCCAAAAAATCATTAAAATATTTGTGAATTTTTAATTTTGGTCCACTGTAAGCCAGTCATTTCTTGACCAATATTTACAAACGACTTGTTGATGCTTTGGTAATTTTGTTATCTTTCAACAAAAAAAAAAAAAAAAAAACAAATAAAACAGCTATTGAATATTTTCGAAGATATTTTTATGATATCTTTTTAAAAATGCAAAAGCGGTAATATCTCGAAAACTGTTATACTTTTGACCGTTCTGACTTCATATTTGGATTCAGCGTACAATTCTACATAAAGATTCATTTGGTCACGACTTTGTTGAAAATTTGTGACATAGTGTTATTATTAACTACACTGTTTTTATTGATTGCCTCAAAATGAGTGTGTTGAAGTAGTTCACTTTCTGCGCTTAGTGATTCAAATGAACTTAGGTTTTTAAGATAAAAATTGACAAAAAATAGTAAAAAACAGAAATTAGGAAGAAACATGTATGTAAATAAATTGAAAATGTATAATTAATTATAGCTAATTTCGATCCACCAATACCATTGGTACGCATTTGCGCAAACGATAGAACGGCAAAGAATTATGATGATGGGAATTTGGTTATCCTCGAAACATGTTAATTCGACCCGAGTTCAATCTCGTGTTCAGTCAAGAATAAAATTATCAAAAACAATTTTTATTCATTTCATGTTGTAAATTCCTTCCTTTAATAAAAAAAATTTAATGAAAATTAAATTTTATGAACTTAAGTCTAATTTAAATATCAAAAACTTAAATTTAATATATATATTTGATATCTTGGACCCGCCAGAACAAAATTATGCTGTGAGGTTAAGATTCATGTAAAAGATCTTTGTGTTAAATATTATATAGATAAATACTGCATAGGTATGTATATGAGGGTTTTTCGCCATTACATGACATGACATTGTAACTGTGGTAAAAGTGATTGCCGCTTAAATTTTTGTCATTACCTTCATTTATAGGGACGTTATAGCATAAAGGCTATCAGAAGTAGTATTTGTATGGAAGATATGGTCAAATTTTGCCCAAAAAAACTTCTATGGGGTCTAAGTGAAGTTGATTGAATGATTTGCAATAGGCGTAACCCCTGTGGCAATTAGAACCTATGTAACAAATTTCGTCAAACTATAACACAAGGCTTACATGGGCAGTAGGGGGAATACAAAATATTAATTTTGGGGTTTCCACCGGCCCAACCTCCTTAAATATGCTATAAAATGCAATTGGCAAAGTTTAAGCTCAACCTGATAATAGTAACAAGTGCCGCATTGATATTAAAGTACTCTGGAAGCAATTTTCCATCCCAGTGCACAAAAGCACCCTCCAAATCGGAATTTCTGAATCTACTTTCGATCAAATTAGTTCTTTGTTGACAACATTTTTGTCTGCGGTTTTGTATGGCACTTCTGCTTATAACAACATTTTGTAGGTCATACCCTACTTTCAAATCTTGAAATCTCAGCTGCTCGCCTCAATTTTTTTCGTCGTTCTGCATTAAAAGATTTTATGCCGACGTCTCCCGTACTTATGTAAGCCATAACCACAATAAAATGTTATTTTTTTTAAATAATAATGATATGATATAGGTACAATTCAAAATTATAATTAATAAAACTTATTTGAACACTATTCAACAATTTAATTAAAAAAATATATTTGAAACAAATATAATTGATTATTACAATGTTTTAACCCTTGCATGGAAATTTAGGCCCTTATCATGTAAAACCCAAACGCAACGCCAAAGAATAACATTGAAAGCACAAACAATGTCATAAATATTTTGTAATTTTGTTGTTGCTTTCTACAGAAATTCATGTACCGTTTTAAAATTTTCAACGCCACAAGTTATGGAGCGTTTGAAATTTTAATACGCAATGTGAATTTCTGTAGAAAGCATCAACAAAATTACAAAATAGTTAGACATTGTTTGTTATTCTTTGGCGTTGCGTTGTGTTTTACATGATTACGGCCTTATATTTGAGGATATTCACTACGACCTGAACTGGTAAAAGCTTTTAATAAGAATAAAATTACCTTTCAAAAAAGACTCGAGTTTCGATTTTTAGGACAAAAATTACTTTTTTGAAACCCCAATGTTTTTGTCGTAACTTTAACCTCAATGCGGTACGTGTTAATATTATCAGTTTCAGTTGAAACTTTGATACTCACATTTTCTAGAATATTGGCACATATAAGTCGGGTGAGCCGAAAGATAGGATCAAATTATTTTTCATATACCTTGTAACCAGCCTAATGGACAGCTAGCCGGAAGGAAGGTTATCGTTAGATCGGTTCAAAGCGTTTTAGCATACCATTTTCTTAAGTGTTACACACATTAACAAATAAATATGTTTGTACATTAGATGGTTCCAAAAATACTTTTGTATGAAATACACTTTAACGTACCTAAAAATATGAGAGGATGGATGCATCTCTTGGTCAGATTTCAACAATGTACGATTGTGGGAACATGGTTAATTGGCAAAAAGAAATTTTAAAAAAAAGTGAAAGTTTAGCAAAAATAAATGTGCAGATTATTCGGAACGGCGCAAAAAGTATTCGGATTACTATATAGTACATACATATATACATTAATTATAAGATTATAAGAACTTAGTATAAAGTTATAAATTTTATTAAATTTCTTTACCCATTGTAGGATGACCCTTTAGTTGTAATCAAAGATGAAGATATTGAAGAATATGCAAACGAAGATGCTGATACTAATAGTAATAATTTAGATGAGAACGATGACTTCGAAGATAATTCAAGTGATTCTGATGAAGACTTTCATACAGATGATGCTGGATCAGATGGCGAGGAAGTAAGTAAATTATGTTTTGGTTTATTTATGTATGAACATATGTATTATGTATGTATTATAGCCTAATACAAAATGTCTGCAAGACAAAAGAAAAATATTTCAATTAAGACTTCGACGAAAACATTGATTTTTTGTGTGCTTTCCACAATTATTTTAATTCTATTTTAGATTAAAGAATCCAGTAATAAGAAAAGAAAATGTTCATTACCAACAAATGTCGAAAAATTTATAAAATGCAAAGAAAATGTTAAAATTTTAATAGAACAATATAAAAATCAACCAAACTTATGGAACAAAGACATGCCTTTTTATCGTTTTAAAGATAAACGGCAGGCGTCTTTCGAAGAAACTGCTAAAAAATTAAATCATAAATTAAAGTTAGAATTAACATGGAAGGATGTGGCAGAAATAATTTCCTATATTTATCGGAAGCATCGAATAGACTTTAAAAGAATTCGGCGTTACGAGGAAGAAAGAAAGGATTCAAAAGCTAAGAAATATAAGCGTTGTTGGTTTTTTGACGAATTGCACTTTTTAAGACCTAAACCTGCGACACAACTAAGAAAACTTGATTCAAATTTGCCAGATTTAACAACAGAACAAGTTATTCAAATAATAGATATTTATAGAGAATTTCCACATCTATGGAATTCAAATTTGATCGAGTTTATATGTTCTAATAAACGGAACGCCGCTTATAATGACATGTTAAAGAGTATAAAAACAAATATGGGCATACAAATAAGTGTTACTGCTTTAGAAGAATATTTGCGTACGTTACATTATTATTTTTCAAGGGAAAAATGTCTCAGGAAGAAAAATATTGCTAATAGATCAAAAACTCGTACAGAGGACTATTATGAGCATCTCTTATTTCTCTACGATCATGAAGGGCCGTTTAACTGCTCCGAATGTAAGAGAGTTTTGGAAAAACCCTTATTATTTAAAATACATAAAGCCAGTCATGATGACTCAGTACCATTTACATGCTCCCAATGTAACAGAGAGTTTAAAACAATGCAATCGTATACAGTTCATGCTAAACGTCACTTCGAGGATCTGGAATTTGCCTGTAATTTATGCGATAAAAAATTCGTAGCATACGGTGTTCTAAGATTACATTTATTAACTCATACTGGTGATAGGCCATACTGCTGCGAAATATGTGGTGCATCATATCGGCAAGTGCAATGTTTAAATAGACATAGGAGACGTCATGAAAAGCGATATTCCCACGTATGCCAAATATGTGCCAAAGGGTACTATAATAAAAAGACGTATGAAGATCATATGAATTCTCACATGAATATTCGACAACATATTTGCCAATTGTGTGGTAAGGGATTTATTACCAGCAAAGCATTAAAGACACATGCTGTTACTCATGAAGATGCCAGAAATCATGCATGCAAATTGTGTGGTAAAACGTTTAAGCTTAAAATTGGTGTATTGCAACATATGCGAACGCATGGCACCAGAATCGAGGTTGAAGACAAAAATTAAGTGGAATACTATAAAAAAATTTTCAAACCTTGTCGAACAATTTCATAAAAATGTTATAGAAAACAAAAAGGAAAATGTATACGTTTAAAGCAGAACTTTTTATACATACTACTGTTTTGTAAGTGAAATTCTTGTAACAAGTATAAAAAAGTGCAAGACATTAATAAGGGCTAGTTTACACTATCACACAAGTCGTACGTATTTCATAATACTTTGTGAGATAGAAATCTAATAAGTTTTGTTGCGATTGACAAAAAATCTAATGTAACATTACAGTTTGTAGTCACACTATCACACGTGAACATGCTTTTGTTAAAATGCAGCCCTGATCAAATGAAAAGTATTATTGTTTAAAACATTTCCAAAAAACAATGAAGTCGTATAGGATGTCAATTTTTTTTTTGTTATACTTGTCATTTTCATAACACATTGCATTTACACAATCACACTTTAATTGAGTTTTTGACATGTATTAACACAAAGTAAAATAGTGTAAACTAGCCTTACATCGTACTTTACATTATCACAGAAGTCTTAGAAATCTAATGAGTTTTGTTGCGTCTGTCAAAAAAATATAATTTAACATTACAGTTTGTATTCACACTAATACAATGCTTTTGTTAAAATGCAATCTGGCTCCCAAGAAAAACTTGGAAAAGTATTATTGTTAAGAAAAATATCCAAAAACGTTGAAGTCGTATGGGATGTTATTTTTTTCTTAAAACTAGTCATTTTCATAACACATTGCATTCACTCTATCACACTTTTACATATTACTTGAGTTTTTAACATGTTTTAATACAAAGTAAAATAGTGTAAAGTAGCCTTTAGTATGTATTAGGGTGTGACGAATATAGGTTTTGCGAATGCAAATAATTAAATTACATTTTTGCTAATGCAAATGCGAATACTTACAACATGTTCAAAATTCATATGAAAATAAATTTGTATGTGTATATATTATAACACAAATATGTATATACATATGCACCGTATATATGTTTGTATATTTAAAGGATATATAAAATATGTACATACCCGTCGACTATTATGACATTGTCAGAAAGAATGAATTGAATAAAATTGTATAAAAAGAATTATAGAAAATTTTCGAAAATTCAACTTATTTACTGCCTGGCCCACAATGTTGATAAGAACATTTCTTTCGTATATTTTCGTAAATTTTAAATTTTTATTATTGTTTTCAATCAAGGCGAATTAATTCCAGGTAATCTCGGTAGTACAACAAGTACAACTCGTCCAAAAACCACAAAAAATTTGTTTTTGTAAAATCATTGTACAATGTGAAAAACCGAAACAAATCAAAACAGAAACAAAGATAATAAACAAAATTTTGACGTCCAACAATTATAAAGCTAAAGAAAAATATTTACCAGCGGGGCTTTTAGGATCACCTGTAGTGAATTCGCCTTGTTTTCAATATAAAAATGAGAAAGAAATGTTTTTGTCGACATTTAATATGAGTTTAATAAAAAAAATATTTATAATATGTAAGTTCAAATTTTTTTTATAATAAATTTTAGTTAAAAATATCTAAATATATAAGAATTTTATTCGATTTTATAAAACTTAATAACGCAAATATGTATGTATATATTTATAAAAAATCTTAACGGCCCTGGAGACTATCAAATAAGCCCATCAATCAGCGCATATGTGTTAGCGTCGTTTATTTCAGGCTTGTTCGGAGACGTACAAATAATCACGACCATCAACAATTTTATTTTATAAAAAAACAAAATATTTGTATTTTTCATGACAACAAACACAAAGCAAATAAATTTTTTTGTAAATCACAACAGCATTGCCGACAACGCGTATGAGTAGCCGAAAAAGAACGACTGCACGCACACAACTATGTGATTGATGTGTTTATTTGATAGTCTCCAGGGCGCTTTAAATTTAAATTTTTTAAAAATAGAAATTATAATTAAAAAAAACTATTTTAATTTTGTATTTAATTCACATCTTACAGCTATGGTAAAAATTTAAATTTGGAACGAGGTCATCTTTCTTACTTCGTTTCTTTCACTCAGTACTATTGCATTCCATTTCAACTGTGTCATGTGATCTCAAGTGATAACTTAAACCTCCATGTTGAGCAAACTTTTTACCACAAATTTTGCACATATATTTCCGTATTTCCTCGTGAGTTAATTTATGTTGATTTAAATATTTTGTACAGGTAAACGCTTTGCCACACACTTTGCAAACCTTATCACGTAAATTCATGTGAGACTTCATGTGTTGTTTAAGTTTATTATTCTCATAGAAACCCTTAAAACAAATTGAGCATTTATGATTTGGTTTCTTTTCGTGTCGCCTTCTATGAGAATTGAAATAAGTCCATGTTCGAAACGATTGTCCGCAAATATCGCAAAAGTATGGTTTTTCACCGGTGTGATGGCGTCTGTGCACATTTAAATCCGTAGACGTTGCAAATTTCTTTCCACAATCAAGACATTCAAATTGATAATCTTTGGTATGTCTTCTTAAATGAACAGTACAATTACCGACTTTCTTGAAACCCTTGTGGCATTGAGGACAAGTGTAGGGCATTGAGCCATCGTGAGATGACTTGTGGACTTTATATTGATCAGGTCCATTGAAAATTTTTCCACAGCATTCACATTTAAAAGGACCCACAGAATCGTGTAGAAATAAAAGTTTACTAAACAATTTGCACTGCGGCGCATACTTTGTTTTAAGGTTTTCGCATTCAATTTTACGGTGCTTTTCTTGTGTAATTGCATAACGTATAGAATAAATTTTCTTTTGCAATTCTTCCAAAGATAAGTTTAAATTTATTTCCGTATTAGTATCTTCTAATAGTTCGTGCAAACTCTCTTGACGCTGATCTTTAAAACGATATCCCATATGATTTACATCCCATAAACAAGGATAGTTTTGGTATAGCTCTATGAATTTTTTATTTTGTTCAAACGATAATTTTGGCAGTGGCAAACAGTTTTTGATATTTGTCAGCGATTTGATTTCCTTAAATTATACACAAGTACAAGTACACATACATAATTTATTTTTTTTTTTAAATTATAGGCTAGTTTTTCCAAGCTTAATTTATTGGCTCCAACATTTTATCGCTAAGAAAACTTTTTGCTTTGAGTTCGTAATAAAAATAAATTTTTGGCTTAGACCAATATTTTCTTCTTAATTTGAAACTTCGGAAATTTGTTTATAATGACAAAAAAAATTTATTCGATGCAAAAAATTCTTTTTATTTCCCGGATAAACTATGTTGCCTGCCGGTTTATCAAATTAGGAATAATCAAGGCCGTACTGTAAATAAAATAGACATGCAACTAAGGCCTGCAACAGAATAAAGTAGTTGTAGTAGTAGGGATGGGCAAATTGAATAAATATATCGATATATATCGTATCGATATTTTTTAAGAGTATCGATATATATCAATTAAAAATATCGATATATCGATGTATCGAACGTATTAAGCTGAAATTATTACTAAATTTAAAAACTTAATATACCTATGACAATACAGTTTTACATAGGCACAAACGTATTACATATTACAAAAATTTTAAAAAAAGTAAAGAATACAAGTTTTTCCTTATTCGCCATATGAAATTCAAAAAAAATAATTAGGATTATACCTATAATGCCGGATTATATACTGCCGGTAAACAAAACTTGTAAAGCCTATAGTACACGGCATGTAAAAAGACACATGCGCATGTGGTTCTGACGTAATTTTGACGTCAATGCAAAGCCACAATAAACATTGCGGGTTGTGTGATGACGTCAAAATTACGTCAGAACCACATGCGCATGTGTCTTTTTACATGCCGTGTACTATAGGCTTTACACATACTATACAAGTAATCTGTGCAATATTTTATTATTAATATATAAGAACATGCTCAAATAAAAAAAACAAAATATTTTTTTTATTATTAACATTCCAACTTTCATGAGTCGATTCTTTGCATAATTCTAGGAACCCTTTCCAGAATATTATTTCCGCGCTTATTTTTTGTTGTCATTTCTTAAAAAACCAAGACAAAACTGACCTGTGTAATCTATGAAAATGTACAATGGAAAAACGCCTTTATTTTCTTAATATTAGTTAAAAAAAACCTATGATGCAATTCTTAAAAAACAACAGTATTGTAAGCAGTTGAGCAACGGTTAAAATGTTGAATTTTATTATAAATTGATCTTAAAAATATCGAATTCGATAGTCGTAGATAAATATCGATGTATCGATATATCGGTATTTTTAATATTGGCGATATATATCGATTATAAATTTTTTAAATATCGATATTTTGATATATCGATATTTATTGCCCATCCCTATGTAGTAGTAGCGAATGCTCTGTAGCGCAACAAAATTAAAAATTCGAACTTTGCGCTTCAACTTCAAGGACTACTACAGCTACGTATTCTGTTGACCCTACTTTGAAATTGACATTTTTAAATTTTCACATCTTGCAGCGCTATTCGTAACCTTATACTGCAGCGAATATTCTGTTTCCCACTTCAATATCATTGTATGAACGCAAAGGATTTGTGGAAGTTGCTTCAAAAGGGAATTAAGAAAAAACGACGTCGTAAAAGACGTTTAGAAAGTCCAGAAATTTTCCATTTTTTTTCCAAAATCTCCCGCTGTGTGACGTTGGTTCGCTTACTGTGCGTTACAATTTTTTGAAACGAATTTTCTCAAAAACCGTTATTACTACGAAAAATATTTTAAATTTATTTTTTGTACGCAATTTTGTCCTATAAATGTTCCCGTTAGCAAGATTCTTAAGAAAAACCGTTATATTGACCTTTGATCCCGCGTAATTCTTTAAGCAGACCATGGATCGACGGAAATTTTGCTTAGAACAAAAAAAGGAAACTTCGTGCAAAAATTTAGCTTTCCCTTAATTTTTTCCAAGTTTGACTTTTTTTGTCTTTATTTCCCGTACTAAAAATACTTTTTTTATAAGCTTGGAAAAACTTGCTTTGTTCCTAAAGAAATACAAATCTTTTGTTTATACTTACTCTCTTACGTCGTTTTCGTCCATTACTTATGTAATCTTTAAGAAAAGTCATCTTCTCATACAGCCACGATGTGGTTTTCGTAGTAGAAAGTTCTTTACAATCAACGTCAATGTTGTTATTAAATTCATGTTCAAATTCAGTTAAAAGTTCATGCTCCATACGGAACTTATTTTTTAATTTATTTATTTTCGCCTTGATTTGTGTACACGTTAAGTTTAAATTCAAGTCTTTGTTGATCAATTTTGTAATCTTTTTATAGGATTGCTGCTCTTTCCGTATATTAAATTGTTTATTTAGATTTTTCTGCCATAATACAGGATAACTTTTATAATATTTAATAATTAGTTCTGTTAATTTGATTTTATCACACGGAACTTTCTTTTCGTCGTCGTTATCATTATGATGGGATAATGAGGATGGAATCGAAATATCATCGTTTAATTGATAATCCTCTTCAGATAGCTAAAAATATAAAAAAAAAACATTTTTATTACAAGATTATTAGGTGCGTTCAAGGTTCATTTACACTAGCTGTCCCTATTTGTTGCATGTGGGTATATGGATTTGACATATTTAAAACCTGATTTGATATATAGAAGGCTTATAGAACTACATACAAAAAATAGGGACAGCCAGTATAGGCTTCTCTAGTGCTACTACCTTGTGTACCTTAGGTGCGTTATCGCACTTTTACAGTAAAATTCAATAAAAGAGTAATAACTTAGTAAACTGAAAAAACTGTTTTCCTAAAAAGTACACGAGCGGAAAATTTGTAAAAATTTGCAAAATTTAGAGAACTGCTTATGGCAAATAAATGTAGTGTTGAAAAATGTTTACACTTTTGACTACTTAACTCGTGTTCTTATCGGCAATCGATTAAATACTTTTTATAACACGAACATTTTAGGAAAATACAAACAAATTATTTTATGTAATCTTATAGATTAAATCAATAATTTTTTATTTATTTTTATACTCACACCACAATATTGGAGAAGGTATTATGCGTTTGTGCTGATGTTTGTAATACCTTAAAATATTTTTCATAGACCCACCTTTAACTATACCGATCGACTCAAAATCACATTCTGAGTCGGTTTAACGATGTTCGTCCATCCGGCCGGGTGGCTGTCCATGTAAGCCTTGTGCGCAAATTTTGGGAATAATTTGATGATATTTAGCACATAGGTTTTAATTTTCACAATGACCAGGTCTATTGAAAATTATGAGAATCAGTCCATAATTTCACATAGGCCCCCACACAAGCTTCTTTTCGGAATATAGTCTCCGTGCCCATAAACTATCTTATAAAGTTGGTATTTAAATAAAATTTGGTCCAGACTTAGTTAATTGCAATCTAAACCATCTATCGAAATGTTGATGCAATCGATCCATATTTTACCATAGCTCCCATACAAATACTACTCCCGAAAATAGCTTTTCATGCCACAACTTTCTTATTAGTGTTGGTATTGACATATAAATTGGCGACAATAACTTTTACGGCAGTTTCTATGTCATGACAAAATGTTGTGCTAGTAGGTCCAAATAAACCATAGATCCCATATAAACACCTATCCTAAAATCACTTAAAGGAAAACAAATCTCATGTAGATGAAGATATCTGTATAACATTCGACATAAAGCACTTTTACATGAATGTTTACATAACATAGTCTTGTTCTGGCAAGTCCATTATTGCCCATGGAACCCAAATAGGATACACTCTTGATAAAGTGTCTCTTAATTCTGTTGTATAGCGTAACATATGGTAGGGCTAGACCGATTATATTTTTTCAATTGTTTTTATTTTATTTGATTTGCTAATTTGTGTCCCGTAAAATTTTTTTCAAAGTACCTACATGAATACTTTTTTTTTTTGCAATTGATAAGTGCAGTATTAAGCTCCCAAATATTTTACACTTTTACAACTCCAAAAAATGAAGCCAAAAAATAAAAACAAAAGAAGATTTAAAGGCAACGTTGTCAACTTTTTATAACCAAAACACCCTAGAGCCCTTATCAAAACGCGCTAAATCATGGAGTTTACAAATATTTATAACCAAAACGGTCTATTTTTAGCGCGATAAATTAAAGTGGATACATAATGGACTTTATTCCGAAAATGGACGTTATCACGCTATCTCAGAACACCTGAATTTGTATGTCTCTCAATTTTTTACTCTCTACTTGCAAATTTTTGGGTTAATGAACACTTTCCCTTAACAAGTGTTACAAATTCGTAACAATTTTTAGTAAAGAACACACCTAATATAATTTACCATAACCGATTTTTGAAAAAAAGTTTTCGTTTATTACACACAATATGCCACAAAAAATTAACCTCAAGAATGAGATATTTTTAAGCTTTATTGGGGTTGCAGAACAAAAATATGGCATTCATCTGTTTTTCTCAAGAAGAGCTTTCGAGATATTGGCGAAAATCGTGTTTTGCTGTACTTATTGTATCTACTTTCGAAAAATCTCGAGAACTGTTCATCTGAATTGTAAAAGATTTAAATATTTGCATAGATATGTCTCTTCTCTTGCAGCCCATATATGTATATACTGTCTTGATCGAATTTACTGAGCTACTGGACTTTAAACTTGAAAAATGATATTTTTACGTTTTTCAAAATTCACAATTTTAAGTCGCAATAATCCAGTAAAGCAATAAAAAAAATTTTTTAACCTGTATCTTAAATAATATTTTGTTAAAAACGTACAAAAACTGTTATCATAGGAAAAAAAATTAAAAAATAACGACCTATTTGGTGAAAACATCCCAATTTGAATTTTCGAAACAATTTTTTTGAATCAACGCTACAATTGTATCTATGTACCTTATTGTGGTTTAAGGTAGTATGCTTTCAATTATGGCTCTTCTTTAAAATACTAGATGACTTCATAAATGCAATGTTGCAAAGCATCACTGAAAACGAATCCGTTGACAAAGCATCACAAATAAAAACAATGCACAAATTTTGCAACCGTTGTACCAGTGTTGTTTTTGCATGGTTTTTCACAAACTAAACATTTTTAAATAAATTTGTTTTTGTATGGTTTTGCTTATACATATATAATGGTATAATAAAGTTCGGCCTTCGGCAAAAATTAGTCAAATTAATGACGAATGCCGATTATTTGGCCGATATCGAAGCCGATAATCGGTCGGACACTTTTAGTTTTATTTATTTATTGTTATAACATCGTATAAATAACACAATAAAATTATTTTCAAAAAAAAACCAACTATAAAGTTAAAAAATATATATGTATATTAGAGTGTATTTAATGTAAAAAGTTAATTGTCGTCTAAATCAGAAACTAATTGGAAAATAGTTTAAATCTTTTGAGGGGATGCTGGGATGGTTGTTATCAACATTAACCCATTTTTCAATTCGAGTGGCTTATGATGTTTTAACAATAGGCCCTTCAATTACATTCTAACTAAATTTACCAAGCATGGAGCTTCAGTCCATTGTAGCGAAACACACTAAAGTCCCTGCCAGGAATCGAATCCGCAACCCCTCGCACTGATAGACTAGCGCACTACGAAATAGCTGCCGGGGCACTCTTATTAGTTATAATGTTTTTAAATAAAACAAAAAGAACTCATAGTATTACATTTATTGTGTAAAAATAAATACAATTCATATACATATTAAAGTTAAAACAAAATTTAAAAGGTAAAGATAATACGAGAAATATAAATAAATTCATAAAGAATAGTTAAATATCTAATAAATTTGTTAAAGATACATATTTAAGTACATATTTCCATAGACAATTTAAATGTACATATTAACTTATAGATGGTGTTTTTTAAGACCAATATAAATTATAAACGATTTAGCTACCAAACGAACTGTCTTACGGCACTCACTTTTGACATTTATTAACTGCATACTTTTTCAAATAATCATGAATAGATTTAAAATAAATTTTTTTTTTTGTTATATTTAAGTTATATCGCTCTTAAAAATCACCCTTTACAAATTTAAAATACATACATACATATTTCTTATGAATATGGGCGATAAACTAATGAAAATAGAATGTGAGAATTATTTCTTTTTATAATTGCAAGAAAGCTTTATAAGTTGAAATTTGATTCATTGTAAGAATTCTTTCGCACATTGGAAATAGGCTAAAAATAAAAATGGTTAATACTAATGGAAATAATTACGAACTTGTATTGTCATAAGTTGTTGCTTTGACTTTATTTTTATAATTAAGTTTCTTTTCATGTCGCCCTTTTGCATGTTGAAAATGAAGTATGCAAACTTTTTCAAAATTCAATTCAGTTTCCACAGGGTACTTTTCATTACAAGCCGCTACAAGTAAAAAAAATGGAAATTATTATTGACGTAATGAATTTTTTTTTTTTGTAAATGTATGTATACATACCCTTTAAAGCCTGTGTTACAGCTAAAGATCGTACAGGCGTCTTTCTATCTGTACCTTTCCAGCACATATGTTGAGCAGCGCCATCATTTACTACTTTTCTCCAAATTAATTTTATATAGTTTTGAAAACAATTGGCATTTTGTTGCTCAAAATCTGAAAGCTGAATAGAATGAAAATAATTTCGTTATCCATGACAAAATCTAGAAAATATGTTTTATTACTGTAAAGACCTCGTTACTCTTACGTAAAACTATACGTTGTGGATCAGTTTTTCCGTTTTCCTTACTAAGCCTATGTGTGAATAGGTACTCTCATAGTATAGTAAGTACCAGGAATGTTCATTAGGTAGAGTTGTCATTATTTTCCTAATTTCCCATGTAATGCCAAATTAATTTATTTGATTTTTGACGCTTGTTTTAATATTTGTTTTTAATTTGTTTTGTTTGACGTTATATGGGTTTTATTTAAAATTGAGAAAAAAATTACTTATGACTATACATTGTACTTATTCTACCATGGGTGGTACTCTTTCATAAACGTGACGTTGCGTATCGGATAAGCCTGATAAAATTAATTTTTTTTTTGGTTTTTACGTATCAACTGTTAAAGAAGTTGGTTTATGTTTGTTTATAAAGCGAACATTCCATGAACCAAGAATGATAGGAATAAAGAACAGTTTACTGCGCATGTTGGAACTCTGACGTCACAGAAAACTGCTGGAACCCAAATATGTATGCAACAATGAGCAGGAACAGAGCTAATTGTAAAAAATTCATTTTCTGAATTAGGAAATTCAAGTTTTTTTCTGTGTCATCTCACTATATTTTAAACCAACTGTTAAAAAGATTTAGGTGAATTATTTTCCTATTTTTATTGGTTTGAAAAATGCTTATTATTTACTCAAGCTCTAAAATTATTAACTCTCATTGATTATTAAAAAAGAGAACAAGTTAGAGTGCTATATTCGGCTGTGCCGAATCTGTAATATCCTCCACCAACAGGAGTGGGCTCTATATGTACATATGTATTTATATAAATACATATGTATATACTATTAACTAATCTTCACAAAAACGAACGTCAACATTAAAATTGGTTGCTGATAAGACCTGATATTAAATTATTGACCGACAATAAGAAAGTTTTATGCGTTTCTTGTTAGTACTTTGAACTGGCTTGAGTAAAATATCATGATTTGTAACAGTTTTAGCCGAACTAAAATGATTTTTAGGCGGGTAATTTGTATTGGACCTATGGTAAATTATAGACCAATCATCCCATAATTCTGAAGACTGATTTCTGGTATTACAAAACATAAACTAGAATAAATTTCAATACAGCAGTGTAATTAGTTTTGTTAACAGTGAATTTCACAAAATTGCATGATATTTTTTCCGGCCATATGATTCTAAGTTGGAAGAAATTTTACCGCAATATCTATATCTGTTAAGGTTTTAGGCGAATTAAATTTTTAACCAATGTGGGCTTTATTTGGTTTTAGGCGCAATAAACTGTTTTCCGAGAGTAGGGTTTGTATGGCGTAAATTATGGCCCGATCTTCACGAAATTTGGCAGTGTGGTTTCTCGTTTTATAAAACTGTGATATACCAAATTTTATTATGATAGCGTTATTAATAACGGCTGTAGACGTACTAAACTGCTTTCCGCGAGTAGGGTTTACATGGGGCCGTTGGCCAATTATGGACCGATCTTTACGAAATTTAACAATGGGATTTGCAGTCGTATAAAGCGAATTCGTGCAAAATTGTATATCATTCCGTGCATTATTCCCATTTATGTTAGTTTTTGTATCAAAATTAACAACCGATTTCAAACGCTTAAGAAGTTCTGGAGTTATAGTTTTCGCTAAATGCTTTACGCGAAATTCACCTACTACTTGATTCTGATCTCCGGTTACCTCAAAATAACTTTAGTGAAAATTACGAAAGTAATTTGAGTTAAATTTAAAAACGCTTTGAGATTAACGCCTAAAAATTTTATGCTGCGCAGAAAAAAGCGTGTAGGAGGTAGCGGGTCAAAAAAATGTAAAACGCTTACTAGTTAGCTAGCCAAGGGGTTTCAAGCGTTTTTTAGATAAAAAGCTTAACAACATACGGTTAGCGAGTACTTTGGACAAAAATTGATAACCTGAAAAAACCCCGCTTCAAAACCTAAAAGATTAAGCTAAACCGATTTCAAACGCTTAAGTAGTTCTGGAGTTATAGAGTTTTTGCTAAATGCTTTACGCGAAATTCACCTACTACTTGATTCTGTTCTCCGGTTACCTCAAAATAATTATAGTGAAAATTGCGAAAGTAGTTTGAGTTAAATTAAAAACCGGTTTGAGATTAACGCTTGAAAATTTTATGCTGAGCAGAAAAAAGCGCGTGGAGGTAGCGGGTAAAAAAAATGTAAAACGCTTACTAGTTAGCCATGGTTTTTCAAGCGTTTTTTAGATAAAAAGCTTAACAACATACGGTGAGCGAGTACTTTGGACAAAAAATTGTTAGCCTTAAAAAAACCCCGCTTTAAAACCTAAAAGATTAAGCCAAACCGATTTTAAACGCTTAAGAAGTTCTGGAGTTATAGCGTTTTTGCTAAATGCTTTACGCGAAATTCACCTACTACTTGATTCTGTTCTCCGGTTACCTTAAAATAATTATAGTGAAAATTGCGAAAGTAGTTTGAGTTAAATTTAAAACCGGTTTGAGATTAACGCTTGAAAATTTTATGCTGAGCAGAAAAAAGCGCGTGGAGGTAGCGGGTAAAAAAATGTAAAACGCTTACTAGTCAGCCATTGTTTTTCAAGCGTTTTTTAGAAAAAAAGCTTAACAACATACGGTGAGCGAGTACTTTGGACAAAAAATTGATAGCCTGAAAAAACCCCGCTTCAAAACCTAAAAGATTAAGCTAAACCGATTTTAAACGCTTAAGAAGTTCTGGAGTTATAGCGTTTTTGCTAAAGGCTTTACGCGAAATTCACCTACTACTTGATTCTGTTCTCCGGTTACCTCAAAATAATTATAGTGAAAATTGCGAAAGTAGTTTGAGTTAAATTTAAAACCGGTTTGAGATTAACGCTTGAAAATTTTATGCTGAGCAGAAAAAAGCGCGTGGAGGTAGCGGGTAAAAAAATGTAAAACGCTTACTAGTCAGCCATTGTTTTTCAAGCGTTTTTTTAGAAAAAAAGCTTAACAACATACGGTGAGCGAGTACTTTGGACAAAAAATTGATAGCCTGAAAAAACCCCGCTTCAAAACCTAAAAGATTAAGCTAAACCGATTTTAAACGCTTAAGAAGTTCTGGAGTTATAGCGTTTTTGCTAAAGGCTTTACGCGAAATTCACCTACTACTTGATTCTGTTCTCCGGTTACCTCAAAATAATTATAGTGAAAATTGCGAAAGTAGTTTGAGTTAAATTAAAAACCGGTTTGAGATTAACGCTTGAAAATTTTATGCTGAGCAGAAAAAAGCGCGTGGAGGTAGCGGGTAAAAAAAATGTAAAACGCTTACTAGTTAGCCATGGTTTTTCAAGCGTTTTTTAGATAAAAAGCTTAACAACATACGGTGAGCGAGTACTTTGGACAAAAAATTGTTAGCCTTAAAAAAACCCCGCTTTAAAACCTAAAAGATTAAGCCAAACCGATTTTAAACGCTTAAGAAGTTCTGGAGTTATAGCGTTTTTGCTAAATGCTTTACGCGAAATTCACCTACTACTTGATTCTGTTCTCCGGTTACCTTAAAATAATTATAGTGAAAATTGCGAAAGTAGTTTGAGTTAAATTTAAAACCGGTTTGAGATTAACGCTTGAAAATTTTATGCTGAGCAGAAAAAAGCGCGTGGAGGTAGCGGGTAAAAAAATGTAAAACGCTTACTAGTCAGCCATTGTTTTTCAAGCGTTTTTTAGAAAAAAAGCTTAACAACATACGGTGAGCGAGTACTTTGGACAAAAAATTGATAGCCTGAAAAAACCCCGCTTCAAAACCTAAAAGATTAAGCTAAACCGATTTTAAACGCTTAAGAAGTTCTGGAGTTATAGCGTTTTTGCTAAAGGCTTTACGCGAAATTCACCTACTACTTGATTCTGTTCTCCGGTTACCTCAAAATAATTATAGTGAAAATTGCGAAAGTAGTTTGAGTTAAATTTAAAACCGGTTTGAGATTAACGCTTGAAAATTTTATGCTGAGCAGAAAAAAGCGCGTGGAGGTAGCGGGTAAAAAAATGTAAAACGCTTACTAGTCAGCCATTGTTTTTCAAGCGTTTTTTTAGAAAAAAAGCTTAACAACATACGGTGAGCGAGTACTTTGGACAAAAAATTGATAGCCTGAAAAAACCCCGCTTCAAAACCTAAAAGATTAAGCTAAACCGATTTTAAACGCTTAAGAAGTTCTGGAGTTATAGCGTTTTTGCTAAAGGCTTTACGCGAAATTCACCTACTACTTGATTCTGTTCTCCGGTTACCTCAAAATAATTATAGTGAAAATTGCGAAAGTAGTTTGAGTTAAATTTAAAACCGGTTTGAGATTAACGCTTGAAAATTTTATGCTGAGCAGAAAAAAGCGCGTGGAGGTAGCGGGTAAAAAAATGTAAAACGCTTACTAGTCAGCCATTGTTTTTCAAGCGTTTTTTAGAAAAAAAGCTTAACAACATACGGTGAGCGAGTACTTTGGACAAAAAATTGATAGCCTGAAAAAACCCCGCTTCAAAACCTAAAAGATTAAGCTAAACCGATTTTAAACGCTTAAGAAGTTCTGGAGTTATAGCGTTTTTGCTAAAAGCTTTACGCGAAATTCACCTACTACTTGATTCTGTTCTCCGGTTACCTCAAAATAATTATAGTGAAAATTGCGAAAGTAGTTTGAGTTAAATTTAAAACCGCTTTGAGATTAATGCTTGAAAATTGTATGCTGAGCAGAAAAAAGCGCGTAGGAGGTAGCGGGTAAAAAAAATGTAAAACGCTTACTAGTTAGCCATGGTTTTTCAAGCGTTTTTTAGATAAAAAGCTTAACAACATACGGTGAGCGAGTACTTTGGACAAAAATTGATAACCTGAAAAAACCCCGCTTCAAAACCTAAAAGATTAAGCTAAACCGATTTCAAACGCTTAAGTAGTTCTGGAGTTATAGAGTTTTTGCTAAATGCTTTACGCGAAATTCACCTACTACTTGATTCTGTTCTCCGGTTACCTCAAAATAATTATAGTGAAAATTGCGAAAGTAGTTTGAGTTAAATTAAAAACCGGTTTGAGATTAACGCTTGAAAATTTTATGCTGAGCAGAAAAAAGCGCGTGGAGGTAGCGGGTAAAAAAAATGTAAAACGCTTACTAGTTAGCCATGGTTTTTCAAGCGTTTTTTAGATAAAAAGCTTAACAACATACGGTGAGCGAGTACTTTGGACAAAAAATTGTTAGCCTTAAAAAAACCCCGCTTTAAAACCTAAAAGATTAAGCCAAACCGATTTTAAACGCTTAAGAAGTTCTGGAGTTATAGCGTTTTTGCTAAATGCTTTACGCGAAATTCACCTACTACTTGATTCTGTTCTCCGGTTACCTCAAAATAATTATAGTGAAAATTGCGAAAGTAGTTTGAGTGAAATTTAAAGCCGCTTTGAGATTAACGGTTGAAAATTTTATGCTGAGCAGAAAAAAGCGCGTAGGAGGTAGCGGGTAAAAAAATGTAAAACGCTTACTAGTTAGCCATGGTTTTTCAAGCGTTTTTTAGATAAAAAGCTTAACAACATACGGTGAGCGAGTAATTTGGACAAAAATTCTGTTCTCCGGTTACCTCAAAATAATTATAGTGAAAATTGCGAAAGTAGTTTGAGTTAAATTTAAAACCGCTTTGAGATTAACGCTTGTAAATTTTATGTTGGGCAGAAAAAAGCGTGTAGGGTGTAGCGGGTAAAAAAATGTAAAACGCTTACTAGTTAGCCATTGTTTTTCAAGCGTTTTTTAGAAAAAAAGCTTAACAACATACGGTGAGCCAGTACTTTGGACAAAAAATTGATAGCCTGAAAAAACCCCGCTTTAAAACCTAAAAGATTAAGCTAAACCGATTTTAAACGCTTAAGTAGTTGTGGAGTTATATATAGTGAAAATTGCGAAAGTAGTTTGAGTTAAATTTAAACCGCTTTAAGATTAACGGTTGAAAATTTTATGCTGAGAAGAAAAAAGCGCGTAGGAGGTAGCGGGTTAAAAAATGTAAAACGCTTATAAGTTAGCCATTGTTTTTCAAGCGTTTTTTAGAAAAAAAGCTTAACAACATACGGTGAGCGAGTACTTTGGACAAAAAATTGATAGCCTGAAAAACCCCGCTTTAAAACCTAAAAGATTAAGCTAAACCGATTTTAAACGCTTAAGTAGTTCTGGAGTTATAGCGTTTTTCCTAAAGGCTTTACGCGAAATTCAACTACTACTTGATTCTGTTCTCCGGTTACCTCAAAATAATTATAGTGAAAATTGCGAAAGTAGTTTGAGTTAAATTTAAAACCGCTTTGAGATTAACGGTTGAAAATTTTATGCTGAGAAGAAAAAAGCGTGTAGGGTGTAGCGGGAAAAAAATGTAAAACGCTTACTAGTTAGCCATGGTTTTTCAAGCGTTTTTTAGATAAAAAGCTTAACAACATACGGTGAGCGAGTACTTTGGACAAAAAATTGTTAGCCTTAAAAAACCCCGCTTTAAAACCTAAAAGATTAAGCTAAACCGATTTTAAACGCTTAAGAAGTTCTGGAGTTATAGCGTTTTTGCTAAAGGCTTTACGCGAAATTCCCCTACTACTTGATTCTGTTCTCCGGTTACCTCAAAATAATTATAGTGAAAATTGCGAAAGTAGTTTGAGTTAAATTTAAAACCGCTTTGAGATTAACGCTTGAAAATTTTATGCTGAGCAGAAAAAAGCGCGTAGGAGGTAGCGGGTAAAAAAAATGTAAAACGCTTACTAGTTAGCCATGATTTTTCAAGCGTTTTTTAGAAAAAAAGCTTAACAACATACGGTGAGCGAGGACTTTGGACAAAAAATTGATAGCCTTAAAAAACCCCGCTTCAAAACCTAAAAGATTAAGCTAAACCGATTTTAAACGCTTAAGAAGTTCTGGAGTTATAGCGTTTTTGCTAAAGGCTTTACGCGAAATTCACCTACTACTTGATTCTGTTCTCCGGTTACCTCAAAATAATTATAGTGAAAATTGCGAAAGTAGTTTGAGTTAAATTTAAAATCGGTTTGAGATTAACGCTTGAAAATTTTATGCTGAGCAGAAAAAAGCGCGTGGAGGTAGCGGGTAAAAAACATGTAAAACGCTTACTAGTTAGCCATGGTTTTTCAAGCGTTTTTTAGATAAAAAGCTTAACAACATACGGTGAGCGAGTACTTTGGACAAAAAATTGTTAGCCTTAAAAAACCCCGCTTTAAAACCTAAAAGATTAAGCTAAACCGATTTTAAACGCTTAAGAAGTTCTGAAGTTATAGCGTTTTTGCTAAAGGCTTTACGCGAAATTCCCCTACTACTTGATTCTGTTCTCCGGTTACCTCAAAATAATTATAGTGAAAATTGCGAAAGTAGTTTGAGTTAAATTTAAAACCGCTTTGAGATTAACGCTTGAAAATTTTATGCTGAGCAGAAAAAAGCGCGTAGGAGGTAGCGGGTAAAAAAAATGTAAAACGCTTACTAGTTAGCCATGATTTTTCAAGTGTTTTTTAGATAAAAAGCTTAACAACATACGGTGAGCGAGTACTTTGGACAAAAAATTGATAGCCTGAAAAAATCCCGCTTCAAAACCTATAAGATTAAGCTAAACCGATTTTAAACGCTTAAGAAGTTCTGGAGTTATAGCGTTTTTGCTAAAGGCTTTACGCGAAATTCACCTACTACTTGATTCTGTTCTCCGGTTACCTCAAAATAATTATAGTGAAAATTGCGAAAGTAGTTTGAGTTAAATTTAAAATCGGTTTGAGATTAACGCTTGAAAATTTTATGCTGAGCAGAAAAAAGCGCGTAGGAGGTAGCGGGTAAAAAAAAAATGTAAAACGCTTACTAGTTAGCCATGATTTTTCAAGTGTTTTTAGATAAAAAGCTTAACAACATACGGTGAGCGAGTAGTTTGGACAAAAAATTGATAGCCTTAAAAAACCCCGCTTTAAAACCTAAAAGATTAAGCTAAACTTATTTTAAACGCTTAAGAAGTTCTGGAGTTATAACGTTTTTGCTAAAGGCTTTACGCGAAATTCCCCTACTACTTGATTCTGTTCTCCGGTTACCTCAAAATAACTTTAGTGAAAATTACGAAAGTAATTTGAGTTAAATTTAAAAACGCTTTGAGATTAACGCTTGTAAATTTTATGTTGGGCAGAAAAAAGCGTGTAGGGTGTAGCGGGTAAAAAAATGTAAAACGCTTACTAGTTAGCCATTGTTTTTCAAGCGTTTTTTAGAAAAAAAGCTTAACAACATACGGTGAGCGAGTACTTTGGACAAAAAATTTATAGCCTGAAAAAACCCCGCTTTAAAACCTAAAAGATTAAGCTAAACCGATTTTAAACGCTTCAGAAGAGCTGGAGTTATAGCGTTTTTGCTAAAGGCTTTACGCGAAATTCACCTACTACTTGATTCTGTTCTCCGGTTACCTCAAAATAATTATAGTGAAAATTGCGAAAGTAGTTTGAGTTAAATTTAAAATCGGTTTGAGATTAACGCTTGAAAATTTTATGCTGAGCAGAAAAAAGCGCGTGGAGGTAGCGGGTAAAAAACATGTAAAACGCTTACTAGTTAGCCATGGTTTTTCAAGCGTTTTTTAGATAAAAAGCTTAACAACATACGGTGAGCGAGTACTTTGGACAAAAATTGATAGCCTAAAAAACCCCGCTTCAAAATCTAAAAGATTAAGCTAAACCGATTTTAAACGCTTAAGAAGTTCTGGAGTCATAGCGTTTTTGCTAAAGGCTTTACGCGAAATTCACCTACTACTTGATTCTTTTCTCCGGTTACCTCAAAATAATTATAGTGAAAATTGCGAAAGTAGTTTGAGTTAAATTTAAAACCGCTTTGAGATTAACGCTTGAAAATTTTATGCTGCGCAAAAAAAAAGCGCGTAGGAGGTAGCGGGTAAAAAAAATGTAAAACGCTTACTAGTTAGCCATGGCTTTTCAAGTGTTTTTTAGATAAAAAGCTTAACAACATACGGTGAGCGAGTACTTTGGACATAAAATTGATAGCCCTAAAAAACCCCGCTTCAAAACCTAAAAGATTAAGCTAAACCGATTTTAAACGCTTAAGAAGTTTTGGAGTTATAGCGTTTTTGCTAAAGGCTTTACGCGAAATTCACCTACTACTTGATTCTTTTCTCCGGTTACCTCAAAATAATTATAGTGAAAATTGCGAAAGTAGTTTGAGTTAAATTTAAAACCGCTTTGAGATTAACGGTTGAAAATTTTATGCTGAGCAGAAAAAAGCGCGTAGGAGGTAGCGGGTAAAAAAAATGTAAAACGCTTACTAGTTAGCCATGGTTTTTCAAGCGTTTTTTAGATAAAAAGCTTAACAACATACGGTGAGCGAGTACTTTGGACAAAAATTGATAGCCTAAAAAACCCCGCTTCAAAATCTAAAAGATTAAGCTAAACCGATTTTAAACGCTTAAGAAGTTCTGGAGTCATAGCGTTTTTGCTAAAGGCTTTACGCGAAATTCACCTACTACTTGATTCTGTTCTCCGGTTACCTCAAAATAATTATAGTGAAAATTGCGAAAGTAGTTTGAGTTAAATTTAAAACCGCTTTGAGATTAACGCTTGAAAATTTTATGCTGAGCAGAAAAAAGCGCGTAGGAGGTAGCGGGTAAAAAAAAATGTAAAACGCTTACTAGTTAGCCATGGTTTTTCAAGCGTTTTTAAGATAAAAAGCTTAACAACATACGGTGAGCGAGTACTTTGGACAAAAAATTTATAGCCTGAAAAAACCCCGCTTCAAAACCTAAAAGATTAAGCTAAACCGATTTTAAACGCTTAAGTTCTGGAGTTATAGCGTTTTTGCTAAAGGCTTTACGCGAAATTCACCTACTACTTGATTCTGTTCTCCGGTTACCTCAAAATAATTATAGTGAAAATTGCGAAAGTAGTTTGAGTTAAATTTAAAACCGCTTTGCGATTAACGGTTGAAAATTTTTTGCTGAGCAGAAAAAAGCGCGTAGGAGGTAGCGGGTAAAAAAAATGTAAAACGCTTACTAGTTAGCCATGGTTTTTCAAGCGTTTTTAAGATAAAAAGCTTAACAACATACGGTGAGCGAGTACTTTGGACAAAAAATTTATAGCCTGAAAAAACCCCGCTTTAAAACCTAAAAGATTAAGCTAAACCGATTTTAAACGCTTAAGAAGTATTGGAGTTATAGCGTTTTTGCTAAAGGCTTTACGCGAAATTCCCCTACTACTTGATTCTGTTCCCCGGTTACCTTAAAATAACTTTAGTGAAAATTACGAAAGTAATTTGAGTTAAATTTAAAAACGCTTTGAGATTAACGCTTGTAAATTTTATGTTGGGCAGAAAAAAGCGTGTAGGGTGTAGCGGGTAAAAAAATGTAAAACGCTTACTAGTTAGCCATTGTTTTTCAAGCGTTTTTTAGAAAAAAAGCTTAACAACATACGGTGAGCGAGTACTTGGGACAAAAAATTGATAGCCTGAAAAAACCCCGCTTCAAAACCTAAAAGATTAAGCTAAACCGATTTTAAACGCTTAAGAAGTTCTGGAGTTATAGCGTTTTTGCTAAAGGCTTTACGCGAAATTCACCTACTACTTGATTCTGTTCTCCGGTTACCTCAAAATAATTATAGTGAAAATTGCGAAAGTAGTTTGAGTTAAATTTAAAACCGCTTTGAGATTAACGCTTGAAAATTTTATGCTGAGCAGAAAAAAGCGCTTAGGGGGTAGCGGGTAAAAAAAATGTAAAACGCTTACTAGTAAGCCATGGTTTTTCAAGCATTTTTTAGATAAAAAGCTTAATAACATACGGTGAGCGAGTACTTTGGACAAAAAATTGATAGCCTGAAAAACCCCGCTTCAAAACCTAAAAGATTAAGCTAAACCGATTTTAAACGCTTAAGAAGTTCTGGAGTTATAGCGTTTTTGCTAAAGGCTTTACGCGAAATTCACCTACTACTTGATTCTGTTCTCCGGTTACCTCAAAATAATTATAGTGAAAATTGCGAAAGTAGTTTGAGTTAAATTTAAAACCGCTTTGAGATTAACGCTTGAAAATTTTATGCTGAGCAGAAAAAAGCGCTTAGGGGGTAGCGGGTAAAAAAATGTAAAACGCTTACTAGTTAGCCATGGTTTTTCAAGCGTTTTTTAGATAAAAAGCTTAACAACATACGGTGAGCGAGTACTTTGGACAAAAATTGATAGCCTAAAAAAACCCCGCTTCAAAACCTAAAAGATTAAGCTAAACCGATTTTAAACGCTTAAGAAGTTCTGGAGTTATAGCGTTTTTGCTAAAGGCTTAACGCGAAATTCACCTACTACTTGATTCTGTTCTCCGGTTACCTCAAAATAATTATAGTGAAAATTGCGAAAGTAGTTTGAGTTAAATTTAAAACCGCTTTGAGATTAACGGTTGAAAATATTATGCTGAGCAGAAAAAAGCGCGTAGGAGGTAGCGGGTAAAAAAATTTAAAACGCTTACTAGTTAGCCATGGTTTTTCAAGCGTTTTTTAGATAAAAAGCTTAACAACATACGGTGAGCGAGTACTTTGGACAAAAATTGATAGCCTAAAAAAACCCCGCTTCAAAACCTAAAAGATTAAGCTAAACCGATTTTAAACGCTTAAGAAGTTCTGGAGTTATAGCGTTTTTGCTAAAGGCTTAACGCGAAATTCACCTACTACTTGATTCTGTTCTCCGGTTACCTCAAAATAATTATAGTGAAAATTGCGAAAGTAGTTTGAGTTAAATTTAAAACCGCTTTGAGATTAACGGTTGAAAATATTATGCTGAGCAGAAAAAAGCGCGTAGGAGGTAGCGGGTAAAAAAATTTAAAACGCTTACTAGTTAGCCATGGTTTTTCAAGCGTTTTTTAGATAAAAAGCTTAACAACATACGGTGAGCGAGTACTTTGGACAAAAATTGATAGCCTAAAAAAACCCCGCTTCAAAACCTAAAAGATTAAGCTAAACCGATTTTAAACGCTTAAGAAGTTCTGGAGTTATAGCGTTTTTGCTAAAGGCTTTACGCGAAATTCACCTACTACTTGATTCTGTTCTCCGGTTACCTCAAAATAATTATAGTGAAAATTGCGAAAGTAGTTTGAGTTAAATTTAAAACCGCTTTGAGATTAACGCTTGAAAATTTTATGCTGAGCAGAAAAAAGCGCTTAGGGGGCAGCGGGTAAACAAAATGTAAAACGCTTACTAGTTAGCCATGGTTTTTTAAGTGTTTTTTAGATAAAAAGCTTAACAACATACGGTGAGCGAGTACTTTGGACAAAAATTGATAGCCTAAAAAAACCCCGCTTCAAAATCTAAAAGATTCAGCTAAACCGATTTTAAACGCTTAAGAAGTTCTGGAGTTATAGCGTTTTTGCTAAAGGCTTTACGCGAAATTCACCTACTACTTGATTCTGTTCTCCGGTTACCTCAAAATAATTATAGTGAAAATTGCGAAAGTAGTTTGAGTTAAATTTAAAACCGCTTTGCGATTAACGGTTGAAAATTTTTTGCTGAGCAGAAAAAAGCGCGTAGGAGGTAGCGGGTAAAAAAAATGTAAAACGCTTACTAGTTAGCCATGGTTTTTCAAGCGTTTTTAAGATAAAAAGCTTAACAACATACGGTGAGCGAGTACTTTTGACAAAAAATTTATAGCTTAAAAAAACCCCGCTTTAAAACCTAAAAGATTAAGCTAAACCGATTTTAAACGCTTAAGAAGTTTTGGAGTTATAGCGTTTTTGCTAAAGGCTTTACGCGAAAGTCCCCTACTACTTGATTCTGTTCCCCGGTTACCTTAAAATAACTTTAGTGAAAATTACGAAAGTAATTTGAGTTAAATTTAAAAACGCTTTGAGATTAACGCTTGTAAATTTTATGTTGGGCAGAAAAAAGCGTGTAGGGTGTAGCGGGTAAAAAAATGTAAAACGCTTACTAGTTAGCCATGGTTTTTTAAGTGTTTTTTAGATAAAAAGCTTAACAACATACGGTGAGCGAGTACTTTGGACAAAAATTGATAGCCTAAAAAAACCCCGCTTCAAAACCTAAAAGATTCAGCTAAACCGATTTTAAACGCTTAAGAAGTTCTGGAGTTATAGCGTTTTTGCTAAAGGCTTTACGCGAAATTCACCTACTACTTGATTCTGTTCTCCGGTTACCTCAAAATAATTACAGTGGTTTCCCGATTTAACGAACAATTGATTGTCAACCCTGTTCGTTAAATTGAAAAGTTCGTTAAATCCAGTACTAAAAAAATTTAATTGAGCAATCCTAAACTACTATTTCTTACTATAAGGAGATCTTCCTCTTCTCGTAAAAGTCTGGCCAATGGTATATCATCCTCTTCATCTAAGTGTTGGCCGTTTCTGTACAAAGTTTTATTCCAGCATTTTGATATTGATGTTTCTGAAACACTTTTCAACGCCAATGTGAGCATTAAAGAGGCTTCGTACAAGTTAAATTGTTTTAAAAACTTTATAATGTCGACTTCCCCTGATGTAATAATTTTAGACAAAAGGCTGTTTCTATAATGCAGCTTTACAAGACGGATTGCATTTTGATCCATCGGTTGTATTAGAGGAGTAACATTTGGTGGCATATAAAGTACCCAAATCTTTCCATTACGTGTTTGTTCAACTAATTGATCTTCTGTTGGGTGGCAAGGAGCGTCATCCAAAATTAATAAAGCCTTTTGGGGTAAATTATTTCTCAGAAACTAAAAAAATCAAACATAGATGGCAGTAGTACATAATTCATTGTAAACAAAATGAAATATATGTCTGGAGGTGTGTGTCAACTCTACAACAGTTTGCCTGACTGCTCCATCTATGTATTTAAATAAGTTTTACGAATTTTTTGTATATTATTTATATTTGTTCGTAACATCGAGTACCAAATTGGATTTTAATTCGCTATACACAGTACCTAAAGTAAAATGTTTGCCTGTTCGTTAAATCCCGAATTCGCTAAATCGAGAGTTCGTTAAATCGGGAAACCACTGTATAGTGAAAATTGCGAAAGTAGTTTGAGTTAAATTTAAAACCGCTTTGAGATTAACGGTTGAAAATTTTATGCTGAGCAGAAAAAAGAGCGTAGGAGGTAGCGGGTAAAAAAAATGTAAAACGCTTACTAGTTAGCCATGGTTTTTCAAGCGTTTTTTAGATAAAAAGCTTAACAACATACGGTGAGCGAGTACTTTGGACAAAAATTGATAGCCTAAAAAACCCCGCTTCAAAATCTAAAAGATTAAGCTAAACCGATTTTAAACGCTTAAGAAGTTCTGGAGTTATAGCGTTTTTGCTAAAGGCTTTACGCGAAATTCACCTACTACTTGATTCTGTTCTCCGGTTACCTCAAAATAATTATAGTGAAAATTGCGAAAGTAGTTTGAGTGAAATTTAAAACCGCTTTGAGATTAACGGTTGAAAATATTATGCTGAGCAGAAAAAAGCGCGTAGGAGGTAGCGGGTAAAAAAAATGTAAAACGCTTACTAGTAAGCCATGGTTTTTCAAGCATTTTTTAGATAAAAAACTTAATAACATACGGTGAGCGAGTACTTTGGACAAAAAATTGATAGCCTGAAAAAACCCCGCTTCAAAACCTAAAAGATTAAGCTAAACCGATTTTAAACGCTTAAGAAGTTCTGGAGTTATAGCGTTTTTGCTAAAGGCTTTACGCGAAATTCACCTACTACTTGATTCTGTTCTCCGGTTACCTCAAAATAATTATAGTGAAAATTGCGAAAGTAGTTTGAGTGAAATTTAAAACCGCTTTGAGATTAACGGTTGAAAATATTATGCTGAGCAGAAAAAAGCGCGTAGGAGGTAGCGGGTAAAAAAATGTAAAACGCTTACTAGTTAGCCATGGTTTTTCAAGCGTTTTTTAGATAAAAAGCTTAACAACATACGGTGAGCGAGTACTTTGGACAAAAATTGATAGCCTAAAAAAACCCCGCTTCAAAACCTTAAAGATTAAGCTAAACCGATTTTAAACGCTTAAGAAGTTCTGGAGTTATAGCGTTTTTGCTAAAGGCTTTACGCGAAATTCACCTACTACTTGATTCTGTTCTCCGGTTACCTCAAAATAATTATAGTGAAAATTGCGAAAGTAGTTTGAGTTAAATTTAAAACCGCTTTGAGATTAACGCTTGAAAATTTTATGCTGAGCAGAAAAAAGCGCTTAGGGGGTAGCGGGTAAAAAAAATGTAAAACGCTTACTAGTTAGCCATGGTTTTTTAAGTGTTTTTTAGATAAAAAGCTTAACAACATACGGTGAGCGAGTACTTTGGACAAAAATTGATAGCCTAAAAAAACCCCGCTTCAAAATCTAAAAGATTCAGCTAAACCGATTTTAAACGCTTAAGAAGTTCTGGAGTTATAGCGTTTTTGCTAAAGGCTTTACGCGAAATTCACCTACTACTTGATTCTGTTCTCCGGTTACCTCAAAATAATTATAGTGAAAATTGCGAAAGTAGTTTGAGTTAAATTTAAAACCGCTTTGAGATTAACGGTTGAAAATATTATGCTGAGCAGAAAAAAGCGCGTAGGAGGTAGCGGGTAAAAAAATGTAAAACGCTTACTAGTTAGCCATGGTTTTTCAAGCGTTTTTTAGATAAAAAGCTTAACAACATACGGTGAGCGAGTACTTTGGACAAAAATTGATAGCCTAAAAAAACCCCGCTTCAAAATCTAAAAGATTAAGCTAAACCGATTTTAAACGCTTAAGAAGTTCTGGAGTTATAGCGTTTTTGCTAAAGGCTTTACGCGAAATTCACCTACTACTTGATTCTGTTCTCCGGTTACCTCAAAATAATTATAGTGAAAATTGCGAAAGTAGTTTGAGTTAAATTTAAAACCGCTTTGAGATTAACGCTTGAAAATTTTATGCTGAGCAGAAAAAAGCGCTTAGGGGGTAGCGGGTAAAAAAAATGTAAAACGCTTACTAGTTAGCCATGGTTTTTTAAGTGTTTTTTAGATAAAAAGCTTAACAACATACGGTGAGCGAGTACTTTGGACAAAAATTGATAGCCTAAAAAAACCCCGCTTCAAAATCTAAAAGATTAAGCTAAACCGATTTCAAACGCTTAAGAAGATCTGGAATTATAGCGTTTTTGCTAAAAGCTTTACGCGAAATTCACCTACTACTTGATTCTGTTCTCCGGTTACCTCAAAATAATTATAGTGAAAATTGCGAAAGTAGTTTGAGTTAAATTTAAAACCGCTTTGAGATTAACTCTTGAAAATTTTATGCTGAGCAGAAAAAAGCGCGTAGGAGGTAGCGGGTAAAAAAATGTAAAACGCTTACTAGTAAGCCATGGTTTTTCAAGCATTTTTTAGATAAAAAGCTTAATAACATACGGTGAGCGAGTACTTTGGACAAAAAATTGATAGCCTGAAAAAACCCCGCTTCAAAACCTAAAAGATTAAGCTAAACCGATTTTAAACGCTTAAGAAGTTCTGGAGTGATAGCGTTTTTGCTAAAGGCTTTACGCGAAATTCACCTACTACTTGATTCTGTTCTCCGGTTACCTCAAAATAATTATAGTGAAAATTGCGAAAGTAGTTTGAGTTAAATTTAAAACCGCTTTGAGATTAACGGTTGAAAATATTATGCTGAGCAGAAAAAATCGCGTAGGAGGTAGCGGGTAAAAAAATGTAAAACGCTTACTAGTAAGCCATGGTTTTTCAAGCGTTTTTTTAGATAAAAGGCTTAACAACATACGGTGAGCGAGGACTTTGGACAAAAATTGATAGGAAGGAAAAAACCCGCTTGAAAATCTACAAGATTAAGCTAAACCGATTTTAAACGTTTAAGAAGTTCTGGAGGGCTACTCTCTATTGCGATGCGAAAGAAAATTGTAGCAAATCTAGTGATTGGTACTCTTTAATGCGTTTGCGCATTTGCCTTTCGCATCTTTATATTTTTTTCTTTTCGCATATCATCATTATTTTTCTTATTTAAACTTTACAATGTCCAAGTTTTTTACATATTTTGCCATTTCATTAATATAAATCTGCGCTATCTGTAATTTTATTACCAGTATTGCTTATTTTTAAAACAATTTTGCGAAAGTGATAGAGAGTACCAAGTTGGCATTTAGCTTTCGCATTGAAATTGTATTCGCATCGCAATAGAGAGTAGCCCCCCTGGAGTAATAGCGTTTTTGCTAAAAGCTTTACGCAAAATTCACCTACTACTTGATTCTGTTCTCCTACTACTTTATTCCCGAAAATAGGTATTTCTCCCAAGAAAACATGATAACTGTTTTGAACCGATTTTTCCGTGTTTTTCAGCACATATGTTCTACTGAAGATTTCCGATCTTTTGATATATTAGACGTATCCATAGGTCATATAACAGCTATAAAATCTTAGTTTTTATAAAAATGTTGATGCATTTTAACCCATTTTGGAGTATTTTGCTAATAACGTAACCATTTTTAAACCGATTTAGCAGATTTATATACTGACGTTCTTTAGGAAGAAATTTACCATTTACTTAGATTATAAAACTTGGACTCGGGAAGATCTATTTTGGGCATTACTCTTCCACTTCTGGGAAAAAACTTACAGGGTTTTCGGAAAATATATTCTGCTAAAAGACTTAGGGTTGGCAGAGCTATATTCAATACTCAACATTATTATAATCACACGGACCCAGCACGATGTTCTCACTGTAATGTTATTTTATCCGTTCCACATATCTTGACAGAATGTCCAATTTCTAAAATCGGCGAACACCTTGAGGAGATTTTAGATTGTACAACGTGTGCAAATTTACCATCAATCAGAGTTAGCCTACGGAAACATGGTATCTCTGATGTATAACTTGGTTTAGTATTCCGAACTTTTTCTTGTTTTATTTAATTTCAAAAATTTTCTATTTTTTAACTATAAATATTATATTTAAGTAAGTCTGTAAATACAAATGTAAATATTTTTTAGACATTAATTTTCTTTTTTTATGTGCGCATATGGTCTTGTAACCCGGCGCCTTTTGTATATTTTGTAAATTTATTTATAGGATATATTTTAATAAATAAATAAAATAAATAAATATTCTGCTAAAAATTTCTGATATTTTGATATATAAAACGTGTTCATATGTCATACCAGGGCCCTAAAATTTAAAATTTCGAGTATTTTTAATAATGTCTTTGTACGCGAGGTACCACGCCCACTTTTACAATCCCATCCATATTTTGTGGGATGCTGTGTATTGATGACCGATATATTTGTACTTAATTTGGGAACTTAAGCTCGTTTCGTTCTCCAGATATACAGAAATTTAGAGAGATGTTTGTTCCAAATTTGAAAGCCCTAGCTCTTGCCGTTCTCCAGATATACAGAAAAAGAGAATTAAATAAAAAACATCAATAACATGAGGTTTATGGGAAAAATTACCTGTTATCGTGGTTTTTTGCTCATATCTCAGCCTTTTATGGACCGATCTTACTGAATTTCAATAGCAAACAATTCTGAACTATATGCGACATAAATGTATAATAACCTAGCCTCCATCATATCTGGGGTCTTCGGAAAACCAATTTCAACGGACGGACAACCGGATTTGAACTTCCCTTCTCATAAGGAGCCAGAATATATCAGAATATATACTTTATAGGGTCTAAGATCAATATTGTAGAAATTACAAACGGAATGACAAAGTTATATATACCCTTTTACCTTTGGTGAAGGGTATAAAAATACCGTTTATGGTATTTTTCTGTTTTCGTAAATATGAACGGTTTTCTAATAAATGAAAAAATTTTTACCACAACTTGAAAACAATTGCTATTTTTGATTTTTGCTCAAATTTCCATAGCTTTAGTTTGAAAGAATATAAACAATGAATATAATATAATAATGAATGTACCCTGGCAGGCCGTCTGGCTGCCTGTCCATGTAACCTTGTGCGTGCATGTCGCGATTTTGGAGATAATTTGATGAAATTTGGCAGAAAGCAAAAACAAAATTATAAAATATTTTTGAATTTGTTTTTGCTTTCAATGAAATTTGACCGTTGCGTTGCGTTTTACACAATTATCATTTTCTGTTTTCATTAACAAATATTTCAACACGATACTGTATTTTTAGTCGACCGCAACGATGAACGAAATTTATAGAGATGCTATCAATGCCGCGGCAGCAGGATACCGTATGAATAACGTAATTATAGGTCGCCTACCATCTGTAGCAAAGATGGAAATTATTGTGCCGCATAAAACAAGAGTCGTGCAGCCACAACTAAGATCATGACGGATTAACCAGTTCAATGTTTTCGGGTCCCGCATAGACCGTGCCGCCCTAACTTATGCCCAGCATGTGTTTAGGATCCTGTTACAACAACAACCAAAACGTATAAGTGTCCGCAACACTTACGTTATGAGTAACGAGGCCTGAACACATAGTTACCAGCTGATGATATTTTCCGTCATCAGTTTTTATCTGTTTTTCATATTTTAAAAAATCTTCAATAGAAGAAAACGGCTCATCTGGAATAATGCTCGTTTTAAGAATTGAAAGTGTCTTCGTTTTATCGTCAGCTTTAATAAACTTAAGTTCCTGCAAAACTCGTACTAGAATGCGTTTTATAGCTTCGGGTTGTTCCTTTAATTCTATTAAATATACCATTATTATATGTATACATTTTTATATATGTATGTACATATTGCCAATACTTACGATTTCTTATCGTCATTTCAGTTTTCTGTAGGTCTTCTTTTAACTTACTTCTAAAGTTATTTAAATCTAAAAGAATAACATATATATATACTATTGAATACTGTTTTCTTTTTTAAAGTATTTTTTAATTAAAATTAACTTACCACCAATTGTTATAAAATTCATATCATGGCCTTCTTGATTATTTATTTTAGAATTTTTATCCGAATTAACGGTGAACTAAAGAAATAAAAACACAATAAAACATGGATTTTTATAAAAAAAATTATGAGTAATTTTTATATACATATATATTAGCTTTGTTTCTTTACTTTTTGGGTAAAGTTCGTGAAAATGAGAGTTAGCATAAATTTCTCTAACAAAGATACAAAATTACAGATACAAAGTACGGGAACAGAAAAAACCATTTTTAGCACAAAATAAAAAGTCAAAGTGTTTTAACAGTCTTAACAAACCAATAAAAGTTTGCGCCACTTTTGAAAAATTGTATATTATCTGTAGAAATAAACTATATATTACCAAAAATAGAACAATACAAACACTTTTACAATAACTTACATTATTTTTCTTGATATTTCAATATAAAACTTTCTTATATTAACACTATTTTATTCCACAACACTTTCCAAAATGTTGTTCATTAGCACTTTTTCCATACCTTTTTTTGTTTTGTTTATGTTTTACAGCTGTTTAACAATTTACACGAAGAAAAAGTTTGGGCTGTTTCGTGCAAGAAGATGGACGTTCAAATCAAAATAAATTTCGTGCATTTCGTTATTTTCTTGTTCAGCATAATCGACCAAATGTGTTCAGAATCGGGAGAATTGTACGCAAATTCCCATGAGTGATTGTTGAAAAGCCGATGCATCCATAAAGAGTGATTGCCACGCAGTAACCGTGAATGGTGTTTGCTATCACGATATGATAACGGACTTGTTGTGGCCAGAAATTGAGGATATGGCCCGGACTTGCCGCACAGCCCACGAAACAATGACTCTTTTGCGCGAGAAATTCAATGGCCGTGTTATCACGTCGTTGCGATGTTAATTTTCCACCACGATCATGTGATTTGACACCGTTGGACTTCTTTGGGGATATTTAAAGAAAAGTGTACGTAATGAACCAAGGACAATTCAAGCTAAAGGATAATTCGGCACATTAACGACATTAAACCCCAATTATGGCTCAGAGTCTTTGGAAATATTGACCATCGGATAGAGGTATGCCACCGAAGCCATGGCGAGCACTTGGCCGATATTTTGTTTCACACATAATAGTAATAGGTCCTTCTACTCGTATCATAATAAAAAATATTAAGATAATTCTCTGAAAACTTTTTGTTTTATTTATATAACAACCTAGTCCCCACCATTTCTTCGGTCTTCGGAAACCCGATTTGAACATACACACGGATATAGTAAAATCAACTTCGCTACTCATAAGGACCCAGAATTTATATTCTTAAGCGGGTCTAAGATCAATATTGTAGAAATTACAGGCGAATTGACAAACTTACATATATAATATAACCTTTCCACATTGTACCACCAAACCATTATTTGTTGCAGTTTTAGGCGTACTAAAGTGTTTTTCGAGAGTGGATTTTATATGGAGCCAAAATAAATTATGTATATTTCAACATACCCCCGGACAGATGAACATCGTTAAATCAACTTCGCTAGAATATACATATGTATATTCTTTATAGGGTCTAAAGCTGTGGTCACAATCAAAATTTGTTTGATTTTGCATAATGTGAGCTAGATCAAACAGCATTTAACATTTTATTAATAAACTGCCTATTTCCGATGTGCGAAAGAATTATTTCGTTCGTGCAACTACATTTTAAAAAAACTAAAAGTTTTTAGAATTTGTTTTTGTTTTAAATGTATTTGTTTGAAAGAAAAAATTCTTTCGCACATCGAAAAAAGTCTATAAAAAATATTTTTATTTTCCAATAATAAAGTTTGATAGATACACAAAAATTATTAAAACGGTTAAAAGTAGACAAATTTAGTGGTCACGAGTTTTTTTTCACCTGTGGTGAAGGGTATACAAACAAGGTTTTGTTCACTATCCATTTCTAAGGCGATTTACGTCTAATATGCTTAGGGATTATGACTAGGTGGGTATTTCTCTAGATCTTTTAGAATACCAAGTTAATTGGGTAATTTACCAATATTGCAATATTATTTTTCCGAGATATGCACCCTACATACCGAGTAATATCCTAATATTTTACAGCCTGGCCCACAGTGTCGACAAGAACATTTCTTTCCTATATTTATATTGAAAACAAAAACAAATTTAAGTTTTTTATTGTAGTTTTCAATAAAAATATGCGAATGAAATGCTCTTGTCGACATTGTGGGTCTGACAGCTAGTGTTTCATGAATTTGTACAATATCTATTATAAATCGGCAAAAGCAAACCGGAACACTTTCAGCCTCTGTTTGTCAACTAATTTGAACAAAAAATATACGCACAAGTGATTGAACGTGTAGTAAAATTTATATGAAAATCACTCAATTAATTGTGCTGTAAAAACAGCATATAAGTTTTATTTAACCTAATACAGGAATAAGTTTTTTTCTGGCTAACTCTTTAAGGGAATTTGCCAGACTCCGTGCAAAAACTATTATTTGTTAAATTAAATTAATTTTTTTTATTTTTTTTTATATTAATTAAAAGCTTCCATACTTTAATAGTCTTATTCCTTCAATATTTTCCAGGAATATTTTCTATGCACTATCAGAATTTTTTTGTTTATATATTTTTGTTACGAGTCTTACTTTATCTATTCTTTGCCTAGCAATGAAGTAAATTGTACAGAAAATGCATACAACTGTTAGATACCAGCATTTTCTGGCCCGCTACGACCTTCGTCAGTATTCTTTGTTTAATATTTAAGTATGAAAGCTTTATTGTAATTTGACTTAGAATACACATTCGCATTAATATAAAAAAAATTTATAATAAAAATGAAACAACATGAGAACTAAAATTCCCAGATTATATTTTTATTCAATTCAAAAATTACATTTGCCTAAGCAATAAAATTAATAAATTCAAAAAATAACTTTTATTTCTGTGAAATAAATGTGCTGTTTTCACAACACAAGTGACTGAACGTGTAGTAAAATGTATATGTGTTGTGTAAACAGCACAAAAGAAAAATAAACTGCCTGTTTTTCAAAATAAAATAAAAAATTTATATTGATTACACTGCGGAACAAAATTGAACTTTTTTTGTTGGGCCGGGAACTTTGTGTAATTTTTTTACTAATTTGAGGTCGCTGATTCCAAATCTAACCTTCATTTTTCTCTATCAGCTCCAGTTTTAGAGATATACCGTTATGTCCAAAATTAAGGTACTTTCAGCACATATATTTAAATAACATGAAAGTGGTGCATCATATTCCCTTAAGAAATTCCCTAACAATATTATCTTTAAGACGTACTAACATTGTTTTAAATTGTTTTAAATATTATCTTTAAGACGTACTAACATTGTTTTAAATTTGGCCAGTAATTTCAGAGATATCGTTGAAGTTTAAAAAAAAAACAAATAAAAATTTAAGAAAAAAAAATTTTTTTGTTCTTTAAAAATTCATAAAAAAATAAATGTACAACAAAAGTCACAGTTTGGGTCTAAAAGCATTTTGTTCAACATGTTTCGAATGAAATGAGCTTTATTTCATTGCAATCGGTGCACAACTTTTGATTGTATTCACAATTTATCCATAAAAAAAACATATTTTAATGTATATTTTTTTTTTTTTTTTTTTTTTTTTTGTTCACACATACACATTAAAATACGTTTTTTTATGGAAATCGCAATTTTTATCAATTCGGTAAATTGTGAACACAATCAAAAGTTGTGCACCGATTGCAATGAAATAAAGCTCATTTCATTCGAAATATGTTGAACTAAATGCTTTTAGACCCAAACTGTGACTTTTGTTGTACATTTATTTTTTATGAATTTTTAAAGAACAAAAAAATTTTTTTTTCTTAAATTTTTATTTGTTTTTTTTAAAAACTTCAACGATATCTCTGAAATTACTGGCCAAATTTAAAACAATGTTAGTACGTCTTAAAGATAATATTGTTAGCGAATTTCGGTTTTTTTCTTAAGGGAATATGATGCACCATTTTCATGTTATTTCAATATATGTGCTGAAAGTGCCTTAATTTTGGACATAACGGTATATCTCTAAAACTGGAGCTGATAGAGAAAAATGAAGGTTAGATTTGGAATCAGCGACCTCAAATTAGTAAAAAAAATTACACAAAGTTCCTGGCCGCAAAATGGCTGTTCCGCAGTGTTATATTTTGTTTTCAATATAAATTTCTAAACGAAAATTTTTATTTTAGCTTGAAAAACAGGCAGTAAGACTTAAAAAAATAAAAATCAAAGCATCCAAAAATAGTCCATGTAACAAGGATTATCTTGGTGTATGACTTATGCCGAGTTATTTGTTCCGAATGTTATCTAGATAGATACATCTATACGAGTGATTTTGTGGAAGGGGTTTATATGGTTAACTTTGGGTCTACACAAAATATGACAAAGTAGATATTATCGCCGCCAAATTATACATCAATACCAACATTTATAAGAAATTAACACCATAAAAGCTATTTTCATATCAAATATGGACCGATTCTAATAAAACTTGGAAATTTGATTAAGGTTACCATTAAATTATTTTTGGGTTAACTTCAACCTGAATACTAACATAATTATGTGGGTAATGGACACAGACTCTATTCCGGAAAGAAGTTTGTGTGGGAACTATGGGAAATTATAAACCGATTTTGTTTATTTTTAAAACGCTCGGTTCTTCTGACAATTAAACCTTTTACATATATCAAATTTCAATTTTAAACCATTTTGTTTTGTTCGGTAGCGAAAGCACAAAAAAAAAATCAACAAGTATCAAAATATGCTTCAAAAAGGTAAAATATGGTTAGACACCTGTGCTGCAAAAATTCTCTTTTGGCTAAAATATGCTAAAACAAGACGCTGCAAAGGTATTTTTATTCATAATTTGGTCTGTAGTTAAAATTTTAATTTAGAACTTATAAAAATTTTTCATAAATTTTATTTACAATTTCATACAAATTGTTGTAGCAGAATCAATTTTTATAAAATAACTTAGTTTTGTACGCACTTTAAATGTAACGAATTTATGTAAAACACTTTGAAAAATACAGCAGACAAAAACCAAAATTGTTCATTCTATTATGAATAAGGTCTTCAAAATATAAAAAACTCAATATTAAAAAAAAATATTTAAGCGATAAACCAGATTCACAATGAAAGTAAGATTTTCAATGGGAATTTACAATTAAAGTAACAATATTTTATCAAACACACACATTTCCAGTAGAAAAAAATTTGCTAATTTTGCCCCCAAACAATATTACGTATAAATTATGATTTTCAGAACATATTGTTAGAATCTTTATTCAAAACTTTAGAAAATTATTATAAACGTAAAATTAAGATGAAAGAAAAAGGTACATATGTACTAATGTATGAGATAATTTGGAAAAAATAAGGCAGAAAAAACCAAATTAATGCTAACATTGTGAATTACACAATAAATTTTATTGCTAGTTGGCTTCTTCCTCTGAATTTTTATTGAGCGCCGATAGCCTGAACTGTTTTTTCTTGCACAACTGCATCGCCTGCCGTAGTGTCATTTCTGGATCTTTTTGCCCTAAACTTGGTAAGCGTTGGATGGAGTCTAAAAAAGTATAAAATTTTAACGATAGAAATTTTATATTGGCAAAAAAATGTATATTTACCAATTAATGCTATGTAAAAATTTTTATAGTCTTTTAGTCGTTGTTTTCCGTGAGAGCCATCAATATTGAAATCCATAACAATTTTAGGGTCAAGAATATTATCTAAATTTTTTCCCACGCAGTTTCTCCACAGTATGCTCATTGTAGAGGCCTAATTGTAAATAATACACGTAATAAATTATTGACGATAATGCAATGTTAAAAAAATATACTTAAAAAAATATACTTATAAAATATACTTATATATTTTTTTACTTACGAATAGCTCACGATTATCATCGCGAATATGTTCTTCTAAATTTTGTAGACCTTGAGTAGACGTCACTGGAAAATAATTTATTATTGATGTCTCCATTCGAAGTAATTTTGTTGTGGCAACCTTTATTTCCGCAAATGCGGCCAAATTTGACTGTTGTTGTTGTTGGACAATTTTACATAAACTGTTAACAGACTCTGGAAAAGTAAATAATATAAACAAAATAATTTTATATACTTGTGTCCATATGCATGAAGATATTGTTTTTCACTTTGTACCTTGTAAACGGTCAATTTTTTTGGAAAGTTGTTTGCAATTTTCACATGAATTATTTTCTAAACCTATAATAAAAACGTACACATTAGGGTTAAAATTTTTACAGATACATATGTATGTATGCACCCGGTGGCGAACGTCATAATGATTTATCATGACAATCGCTGACAATGTTAAATCATCGATTACTGATGCTGATTTTACTTTCGTGTCATATATAAATTTATATATATATAAATTTATATATATATAAATGTTCAAACTTGGATAGATAACAGAAGTTGATTTTATCTCGTAAGCGTTCACGTATTAGTGAAACCAAACAGACAATATCGTCGAGATTAATTAGGGAATTTTTGTCATGTGTCGCTAACGCAGAGACTCGTAGCTGAGAATATCACTATAAGTCGTCTTTGAATTATTATTTTATATTTCGTTATAACAGAGACTATGAAAATATCCCCAAACCTTAACGCAAAAAGGAGTTTTTTTTTTAAATACAAATACAAATTTTTATATACAAATTTTTTTTATTAAAAAAGAAGTTTAATGCATACATCGAGATTCATTAGCAAATTTCATCAATAAACGAGCTAATTGAAACTGAGTTTCATATTATTTATTTTATAAAATTTTAAATTTTTAAAGTTTATAGCACAAAAAATATAGAAATAATGAAATAATATATAATTCCGTTTGAGTTTTAAGGTAAATAATATAATATAAGTATCGGGTGTTTTTTTACGTGCATAAGAACTTTCGATATCAATGAAAATTTAACGGTAAACGGCAAGCGCTATCGAGCCATGCTGACTGAATTCTTGTCTCCAAAAATTAATCAGACATTTGTTTCCTGAACAATCGATTTATTGCTAAATCAATTTGGTGACTTTATTTTCAGAAGTGATCCTGTTCAGTAGCCCGCTCGTTCGTGCGATTTAAGCCTCTTGATTACTTTTTATGAGGCTATGTTAAGTCATTGGTTTATGCCGATAAAACAGCAACTCTTGAAGCGTTGGAAGCCAATGTCTAAGCCAACTTTGACGCCATACGGTCAGGTTTTTTGGTAAAAGTAATAACAATTTGACTGATCGATTGGACCAACTCGTAGCCGCTGCGAACAATGCCGGAAATCACATTTAAAAAATAAATGCCACGAAGTTAACTACAAGATTATAATAAAAAACAATTTCATTCGAACAATATTTCTGTCTTGTATTATCATTTTAAGTTCTCATGCAGCTAAAGCAAAACGCCCAATACTTTGAAAATCTTCATAATATTTTAAAATAAATTTTTGAGATTAATTTTTTTTCTGAGTTTCCAAGTCTACAAGCAATGAAGTATGCTCGTCTGTCATCGATTTCTTCGAATCATCTTTTCCTCTGCAATGGCGTTTAAGGTCACGGTTTTTTACTTTCTTGACAGCTGAGCGGAAATCGACAAGAAATTTTTCAAATGTATCGAATTTTGTGCAATCTGTATAAAAAGAAATGTGGAAAAAATTAGGTGCAAGCATTTAGCATAATTCTTTGCAATAAGTGCAAACTGAGAAACTATCTTGTTCTTTTATATTACATAAAATAAAATTTTGTAAATTTTAAATTCAAAACGACTATGATTTGCGAATTGGTTAATAATACGCACCTTTCAAAGCCGTTATAAAGTATGGATAGGATTTTAGCGCTTTCTTGCCTTTGGTGCCATCGTAGTTATACTGTGAGAGTAAATCTGAATCGAAAATTCTCTCCAAGTTCTTGGCCAAGTCTTCGCAAAGTAAACGGCGCATAGATGTTAACTTGGGAAAATAAAAATATCCTTATGTTAATTTTTTAGCAACTTTGTTTAATAATTTTTACTTACTAAGTTTTCACGATTTTCGCCCATAAGCTCATCTTCCACTATTTTTAGGTCTTCATCAGATTTTATTGGGAAGCGACTATGGGCCACAGGTAAATTAGCAAGATTTTGCCTAAATAAAATGTTGTGTTTCCCCAAAATTTTCGCTGATTCGTTTTGCTTTTTCAAACAATGGTCGACTTTGTTTCCTAACTCGACTTGCTTTCGCAAAACTACATCAATTGTTGAAGCTAGAGCTTCCAGTCGCTCTAATTTTTTCAATATGTCGTCCAATTTAGATTCGAAGTTTATAGCTAATGTTTTAAAAATTGAGAGTTTTGATGAATTTTATTGCCAGACAGGAAACATATGACATTATTGTTTAATAGTGTAGTGTTTATTAAATTATTTTAAGCAAATACTATTCCCAAATGGCAGCAAAAACACTTTGAACTAAGATTGGTTAACGTTGAATAGAATTTTAGCTTCATTTTCTTTGCCATCAGTTTCAAAGATACCAATTGAATCTAATAACCTTGGTAAATAAAAAATCTTCGAATATCGGTTATTTGTTTTCCTTGGACACTATCTACACAAAATTAAGATATTTTTAAAATTATTTGGGAAGTCCTGGCTTAAGTAACAATTTGTGTAAGCTAAGCTTTTTACTTCTTCCTATTCCTATATTGGTCTTATAGTTAAGGGGACAAGACAATCGCCTATAAGCGAATTTCATCAGAAGAAAATGATAATAAAATTTATTCGTTGCTATGCCCATAGGTTTTTTTGTTTGGGAATAGTGGCCCAAATAAAGATTGAAGTTCCGAAATTCTGTTGCCTTCCGTCTACAAAGCTCTGGCGAAGGTTTTGGGGAACGACTGAAGTATTTTTGTAGAAAGTAAACGTAGAACTGCAGCATAAGTGATAATGAGTTTTTATCCTTTAGGGACATTTTGCCAACTTAACTTGTGAATAATTTTCTTCCGATGCCCAAATTGATTAGGTGCATTTAGTCTAGGGGAAATTGAGTCACCATTTTTATATCCATTTCCACTATGTCGCTTTGCTCACTTTTACATTTTATGCTGTGATGCTCCAGTGTACTTTGAAGGCGAAAGTCTTTATCTGTTCTTCAGGCCCAGTCAAGGTTTTTAAACAGTCACACTTCCTACTCTTATTTCTACTTGTTGACCACAACAACTACACCCGTGACCGACAGTACCAGTAACAAAGGCACGAGCTTTTGCATCACAAATAAACGATCTTATGATAAAAGTCAATGCTGTTTTATCATGGCGAGAAATGCCATCAGCAAATAATTGCTTAGCTTCATAAAAAAATCGTTTAGAAATAAATTAATACATTTCGGTTTTCCTTCACCATAGAACGCTCCAATTAAAAAAAAAACAGATTTTATCATTGGGCTTAAAACTTTACCCAGAAGAGACCACAATGACTTGTTTGTACTTTTAGACAAAGGAAGTCCATCAATTTCTGTCCATAGTTATGTTATCACTGTCCTCAAAGCAGTTGACAATTTTCAGTAATTGATGTCCTAAATGAAAATATTGCCCTGTATTAACTCTCCGAACAATTATTTTTTCTTTTTTGATACCGAGAAGAATGTCAATATTCAGAGGCACGTCCACACGTTCCTCCAGCAAAGTGTTACCAAAAGCTTTTCGTACAAAATATTTTACAAATAGTTTCCTGTAAACCTATAGGATTTACCTCATTTGTTTACTCTACAAAATCGGAAGGAAGTGTTATTTTCTTTGCCAAACACTTCAAGAGCACTTTCACTAAAAGATTCACTCAAACTTCGAAAGTATTGAGTCTGCTTTTCTTTAATAGCCCTTTAATTGCCAAAGTTATGTCTGCAAAAATTGCTTTTTACTATTTTAATAAAAATTGTTATAAGAACTTTTTTCACTTTACACGTTACCTAAAACAGAGAACCTGAAATATTTATGCAAAAAAAAAAAAAAATTTTTTTTAAGCAATAAACCAAACAAAAAAACAATTTCTTATTTTTTCTTCATTCGTTGATGGAGACTTATAACAGACAAAATACCACAGCGTTCAGCTTGTTAATGACTCATAACAGACAATGTCGCTAAGTTCATACTTACTTTAGTATTGTGACAGTACAGTGAGGTTTTTATGCCTAACTGCCGTTGTCCGTAATAACATAACTGCACCGCATGGACGTAGTAGGTACGACGTAGATACGTTGTCAAATTAAAACGACGGAATCGTGAGTAATTAAAGCGTGTTTGTAGGAATTTACGGTGATACGTGACAGTACAGTGAGGTTTTCATGACTAACTCCCGTTGTCCGTAGGAACATAACTGCACCGTATGGACGTAGTAGTGAACGACGTAGATACGTTGTCAAATTAAAACGACGAAATCGTGAGTAATTAAAGCGTGTTTGTAGGAATTTACGGCGATACGTCCTACGACATAATTGTGTTCATGTTTGTGTAATTGTCATGTGGATTCATAAATGTTGTGCAAATTGCGACTTAATATTTATTCTGTGACGATGATTCATTGATGAAAATGTCATAGTGACGAATTCGCTCAAATACGCCACCGGGTATATATTGTTAAATACGTACATATATCTTTGTATACTTACTTGAGTTGCTTCCACAACGAGTCATCTTTTCTATTTGAGAATTCATCTTAAAAAAATAATAATAAATAAATAGGTATGTATAGTTAAAATTGTAAAGGCAACTTTGCAAAATTGGTACTAAGATAATTGTATCACTATTAGCAATAAACACACTTAAATTTGAAGTCAATTTCAAATATTAAAAACTTCCATAAAATCCAATTTTCCCGGAAAAGAAAATACAATTTGTCATGGAGTCATTTAAAAAAAACTACAAATATACACACATAATAATTTTTTTCAACATTTTGTAAAAGATAAACTTTTCTCTACCGTCTTCTGTAAAACTTTGTATTTCAATGGGAATAAAAGGTTTGATGCAACAAAAATTATGCGGTTCACGTAATAATAATGTAGGTACATAAGTATGTAGGCTGAAATTCAGTTTACGGGGCACACGAAAAAAATAAGATATGCCACCCGATTCAGGGGGGCTAACCTCTATTGCGATGCGAAAAAAAAATTGTAGCAAATCTAGTAATTGGTACTCTAATGCGTTTGCGCTTTTGTCTTTAGCATCTTTTTATTTTTTTTCTTTTCGCAAGTCATCATTATTTCTTTTATTTAAACTTTCAAATTTAAATTTTTTTTACATATTTGCCATTTCATTACTTGAAATCTGCGCTATCTTTGATTTTTATTACCAGTATTGGTTAATTTTCAAACAATATTTCGAAAGTGATAGAGTACCAAGTTAGCATTTAGCTTTCGCATCGCAATAGAGAGTAGCCCCCCAGAATTAAAAACAAAAAAAAACAAAATTAAAATTTAAGGGGGCTGAGGCCCATGGAGCCCCCTGGACCCAAAAAAAACCGCCCCGCCCACTTAGTGGTATGAGTGGTGGGTGGGACTGCAGGGGCAGAAAAAGTGCCCCCAAAAATACCTTGCGCCCGGCGGAAGGCCAGCTATTCAGAGTCTTTAGTTAGCGAAGCCGGTGTTCGTTATACCAAAGAGGAGAAAATCCTTGCGACCGGCGGAAGGCCGGCTATGCAGAGAAGCTTTACTTAGCGAAGCCGGTATTTGTTATACCATAGAGGAAAAAACACTTGCGCCTGCCCGAAGGCCGGCTATTACCTTTACATTGTGTACCCACACATATGTATATATAAGTTGGGGTGGGTCCATTTTCTTGCCCCAGAAGCCCCGCCTTACCTAAATTTTATTATTTTCGTTTTTCTTACACAATTACCTTTAATTTGAGTACCCACACTTAGTGGGCGGCCTGGTTTTTTGGATACAAGGGGTCCACGGGCCTCAGCCTCCTTAAATTTTAATCTTGGTTTTTTTTTCTTTTTTAATTCCAGAGGATATCCATTTATATTTTTTTTTCGTGTGCCCCGTGAACTGCATTTTTGCCTATATGTAAATAAGATGAACCTTTGCTTTTGAAGTGTTTAAACTTTCGTATTAAGCATATTTTGTAGTGGTTTTAAAAAAATTTAAGGCAGTTGGTTTTGTCTGCAAAAAGATTTGGAAGTCATATTCAGATGAACCAAAAATTATACCAATTTGTTTATTGCTATTTGCTAAATGTAATAAATTGTGTTTTATCTCCGGAAACCGATGGAGTTATGTTCAAATAATTTCAATTGTTTTGAAGCATTCACCTTGTTACATACATACATATTTTCGAGCATAACCAACTGCATACACAATTTAAAAGCAAAAATACAAGGAATATATCCTCAGAAATTTTGTTTTTGAATACAAAAAGGCTTGTATAAAAAAGAAACTGGCGAAACTCAATTGTCTTGCAGTTAACAATGTCATAAAAACTTCTTGGTTTCTTAGAAATTCTTTTGGAAAGGATATTTGCAATGACTAACTTTCTCAAATTACGGATTTTATTTCTTCCTTCACATTAACTACCATTTTGATTTACAATACTCTTATAATAAATTTTCACATGACTTCTAAATGCAGAAAACACATACTGTCTATTAAATAACTTTAAATTATTACCAATTTACAAAAATTTTCACAAGAATTATTATTAATACAAACAAACGGCCATGCAAACAGCTATTTTATGTTTTTGTTTACAAGCCAACGTGCGCGAAGTTTTCGTCTACAGTTACCGGTAAAAAGGGTAAATTGAATTGTAGCAATTGGGAGTTTAAATGAATATGGGAGTTTTTATTTTGGGAATTCAAATTTGGGAATGAGAATTAAAACTTCATTAGAAATAGTAATTTTAAAAACAAATTGCGGGCAACTAGAATAAAATTTATTAAACATATAATAAAAACATAATAAATAATAAATGATTGAAATAATTAAAAAAAAAAAAATATTTATAATTATTTATTAATTATTATTTATAAATTTTATTAAACAAAAAATATTTTTATCATTAACAAAACGAAATGAAAAAAATTTAAAATTTTTAATTCTATTTACTCTAGTATAATAAACCAAACAAATTGCTTGGCAAACATGCATTTTGTTTTTGCTTCTGTTTTGCAATAAACAACACAATCTTATTTCGTACAAACATAAATTTTTCATTTTTGTTTTGTTTTCAATGAATGCAGACGGCGATTGTGCTGCTGCAATTTTGCTCGGTATTTGTTTGAAACGAAGAAGAAATATAAAAGAAAGAAAAATAATTTGGAGTAAAGAGTACCCTAAGCAACGAGCTCTTTTGGAAAAACAATGCTGCAAAAAAAATAAAATTTACGGCTGAAATTGATTGTACTGCTATTTCTTCTACTCTGCAAAGTTTTCGATGAAATGATTGCTTTTAGCACTAGAGACCACAAAAAGTTTGACAAATATCCAACATGTCTGCCAAATATTAAAAATGTTTAATATTTCTGCAAACATTGATTCAAATGTTTGTACAAACAGCAAACACTCATATTTACAACACAAAATATTTGTGGAAACGTAAATTTTTGACATGTTTGCCAAGCTATTTGTGTGGTTTATTATGCCCTTTATGAACACAAATGTGGAACAACCTCCCTAAAAAAAATTTTTATGTTACAAAAAGTAACATAAATTGTTGACAGAATGCAGCGATTTTCATTTAATTTTGCACAAATTCGTTTTATATTACTGGAAATCGCACATTTACTAAATGCCACAATAAAGCGGCCCTTCAGAAGCAAATTTGACGTGCCGATGAAGCTATAGAAATTCGTACGAAAAAATTCTGGATTTAAGATAAAGGGTTACTTCAAAAAAATCGGTTCCGGTTTTTTATGTGAAAACTATTAGTACTTTTTTGTTAATACGTTTTTCATTAGAATTATTTGGCGAGAACTTTTAATAATAATACAATCCGAATGCAAACATTTAATGAAAGTACTTATTAGGAGTACAAATTATATTAAAATAGGAGTCAATTTTCATAATTCATCTTTAAAGTTTAAAATTGATCTCCAACAAAACTATGTATGTACAAAACTATATATGTATGTATGCATGTAATTATGTTTTACCTATCATGATTGCATTTGATGCTCTGAATAAGGTCATTAAAATTTAGTTTGAATTCCAAACTGACATTGGTTTTATGTTTAATAAAATATATATTGAATTGAATACGGCAAGAATCGGATTTTTAACATTTCTCACAATATTAGCTGCGTTCGAGAACACAAGAGTGTTTACTATTTTTTACTGAACTTTACTGCATTTTACTAAATTGCGTTCGCGTACACAAAATACAGTAAATGAGAACACAAATTGAGAGCGTAAAGTGACAGTTCTTGACTGAGTACTTACAAATTTTTACTGCAGAAATTTTTGCAGTAAAATTTAGTAAAACAAAAAAAAATATGTTTCAAAAGGTAAACAAACAAAAGGCATACAAATTATGAAAAAATTGTTTAAAAAAAGAAAAGTTGAAATAAAACTAAAATAAAAACAAAAAATGAATTAATATTAATTAATTAAACTTGTTTATGAAGAATTTATATGACTAAATACCAACTTTTGAAACTTTGTTTTGTTATGTTAATTTTTTGGAGTTGTAAAAGTGTCAAGTACTCGGGTACTTAGAACAGACTTTGTTTTTTAAGTTATCAATAGTAAAAAAAGTATTCGTGTACTATTAATCAAATTTAGCCGGACACAAATTAGCAAATTCAAATAAAATAAAAAACAAACAAATATGAAAGATTACATAAAATAATTTGTTTGTATTTTCCAAAAATATTCGTGTTATAAAAAGTATTTAATCGAGTACCGATAAGAAAACGAGTTAAGTAGTCAAAAGTGTAAAAATATTTCAACCCTTCATTTATTTGCCATCAGCTGTTGCCTTTATTTTACGAATTTTTACAAATTTTGCGTTCGCGTACTTTTTTGGACAACAGCTTTTTGTGAGAGAAAATTTTTAAGTTTACTCATTTACTGCATTTTACTGTAAAAGTACTCAAACGCACCTATTATGTTGGATATCAATATCTTTCATTGTTAGGGCACTGGTACACGTTCAATATATATTGTGATATTTGGATCGCGTTCCATATTGATGGATCACATCAAATTAGGCTATTATGCGATATGGATCGCTATCCATCAATATTGCATGCTACATGTTCAATAAATATCGTGATACTAGAAATATCACGATATTTATTGAACGTGTAGCAGTGCCCTTAAATGCAAGGCGAATTTATTTTTCAGGTGGCGTTAACAGCACAGCTGTGCTACTTTTTGTTGCTTGTGTTTTTGACATATCGCTCAACGAAAGCAACAAAAAAACATTGTTGTGTTTTTGGAGTTGTTACTTGTTGTAGTATCGACACCACCGTATACATGAATTCGCCTTGGTTAAATTAGGTGCGTTTGAGTACTTTTACAGTAAAATGCAGTAAATGAGTAAACTTAAAAATTTGCTCTCACAAAAAACTGTTGTCCAAAAAAGTACGCGAAAGCAAAATTTGTAAAAATTCGTAAAATAAAGGCAACAGCTGATGGCAAATAATTGAAGTGTTTGAAAAATGTTTACACTTTTGACTACTTAACTCGTTTTCTTATCGGTACTCGATTAAATACTTTTTATAACACGAATATTTTTGGAAAATACAAACAAATTATTTTATGTAATCTTTCATATTTGTTTGTTTTTTATTTTATTTGAATTTGCTAATTTGTGTCCGGCTAAATTTGATTAATAGTACACGAATACTTTTTTTTACTATTGATAACTTTAAAAACAAGGGCCCGAGTACTTGACACTTTTACTTCTCCAAAAAATTAACATAACAAAACAAAGTTTCAAAAGTTGATATTTAGCCATATAAATTCTTCACAAACAAGTTTAATTAATTAATATTTATTCATTTTTGGTTTTTATTTTAGTTTTATTTCAACTTTTCTTTTTTTAAACAATTTTTTCACAATTTGTATGCCTTTTGTTTGTTTACTTTTTGAAATAATGTTTTTTTTTTTGTTTTACTAAATTTTACTGCAAAAATTTCTGCAGTAAAAATTTGTAAGTACTCAGTCAAGAACTGTCACTTTACGCTCTCAATTTGTGTTCTCATTTACTGTATTTTGTTTACGCGAACGCAATTTAGTAAAATGCAGTAAAGTTCAGTAAAAAATAATAAAAACTTTCGTGTTCTCGAACGCAGCTATTATATTTACTCACTAGTTAAAGAATTAAAAACAGCCCTGAATCCAGTGATTCTCTTAAAGTTTCATTTTGTTCATCAATTCTACTATATTTTTCTTGAGATGATCGACGAAGACATCTTCACTGTTATATTTTTTACCACTCTTCGACTTTTGATCTGTTGAACCACGTAAACGGAAAGCAAAATTTTTAAACAATCGCACACTACAGTATTTTCAGCATGACTCATATTTACACTGGTAAACAATAGTTTTATCTAACAAATATTTAAAAGACTTTCTTAAATTTCGCAGTTTGTACTAAGAAGGACATTTGCGAAATAACTGAGGACAACATTTATATTGTAGTTAAATTTAATATTATATTAAAATTTTTTATTATTGTAATTTGTATTTTAGAATTGAATAAACTTATTTAATTTGTATTTTGTAGTTAATATTTTGTGTTGAACTTAAACCATAACATTTGTGGCGACGAGGATAATGGCAACAGATCCTCGGATTTTTGAATTATTACAGAAACAGGGAGAAATCCTAGCTAGATTAACCATGGGTGGTTCAACAAATCAAGAACAATTAATGGATAAATTGTCAAACTTTATATCAGAATTTTCGTTTGATCCAGCACTTTTAACGTTTGGTACAGCCGCCATGAAGATATATTTTTAGTTGATGGTAAAAATTATACGATGCAGCTCGAGTTAGACTTTTTATGAGAAAGTTGAATACCGTCGCTTATGGAAAATATGCTGCTAACATTCTTCCGAAAAATGTAAGAGATATTTCGTTCGCTGAAACAATCAAAATCTGGTATTCAAGAAACCTTATTAAGTATGCGATATAAATGCCTTCGAACAGTTAAAACTCCCCAAGAGGATTTGGTATCTTATGCAGCTCGTAATTATCAATCCTGTGAGCAGTTTAGTTTATCGGGAATGAATACAGATCGGTTCAAATGTCTTGTTTTTGTGTGTGGGCTACAATCTCGTTCAGAGTTGGAGGTCCGTATGAAATCTCTATCAATTCTTGAGGATAATTCAAGTCAAACAATTGACAAATTAGTGGCAACGGCTCAAAGAATGATGAATCTGAAACGTGATAATGCTTTGATGGAGGAAAATACAACATCAGTTGATGTCATGAAAAAAAATTCAAATTTTAAAAAATGCGAAAATTATGACAATAATAAAGATCAAAAGACGCCATGTTGGAACTGTGACTCAATGCATTATGAAAGACTTTGCAACGTTGTTGGTTATAAGGAGTGATACTGCAAAAGACCAGGTAAAAATAGTTCAATTAAAAACAAATATTTCTATAAGAAGGAAAACAAGAAGAACAAATCAGGCTGACTGCAGTCAAAAGATGTTCAAATCAACAAGATTTCGCACGCATCCAGGCGCAAATACGACGTGGTCAATATTAACCCTTTTTCGAATGGTCATCGTAATCATGGATTTGATGTTAAACTTTTGATACAAACGGGAAATCCTGGAAAACATTTCAATAATCTGTTTCTAACAAGTACATCAAACAACAAAATCAAACTTTTAGCCGAATTTGATTGTCGTCACGCTAAAGGCTAGATTACACTATTATACTTTGTATTAATACATGTCAAAAACTCAAGTAATATGACAAAGTGTGATAGTGTGAATGCAATGTGTCATGATAATGGAAGTGTTCCGAAAAAAATTTGACATCCCATACGACTTCATTGTTTTTTTGAAAATTTTCTAAAAGCTAATACTTTTCATTGGATCAGGGTTGCATTTTAACAAAAGCATGTTCATGTGTGATAGTGTGACTACAAACTGTAAAGTTACAATCGATTTTTTGACAGTCGAAACAAAACTCATTTGATTTCTATCTCACAAAGTATTATGGAATACGTAAGGCTTGTGAGATAGTGTAATCTAGCCTTAACAGGTGAAGTACAATAATGTAGTTTTTCCGTTGGAGAAATTGATACGCTTTTAATATTTGGTACAGATTTTTGTGATATTTTTCGCATATGGGACCAATCATTAAATAAAATGTGTTGCCAAATTAAAAGAGATGAAATCGGCTCAGATGTTCTAATTCATGATATTTTTCAAGACACACCAGCAAAATGTACAAAAATAAAGGTTCAACTTCATCTTAAGAAAGACGTTCAACCAAATTTTAGAGCTAAACGACCAGTTGCATATGCAATGCTTTCTCTAGTAGGAGATTAAATTATTCGTTTACAGTCATTAGGAATAATTTCACCCGTGGATTTCTCGGACTGGGCAGCACCAATTGTAGCTGTAAGGAAACCGAACGGAAAAATTCGTATATGTGAGGATTATTTAACTTGACTTAATAACCACTTCATCGTCCCGAAGATCCATATGCAAAATTTGCTAACAGCTGCATGTATGCTCATATTGATCTCTCTGATGCTTATCTCCAAACAGAAGTCACATCAGATTCAGCCAAGCTTCTTACAATAAACACACATAGAGGACTGTTTACTTTTAACCGGTTAGCTCCTGGTGTTAAAAGTGCTCCAGGCGCTTTTCAGCAAAACATGGATACAATGTCAAGGGTAGTGCAAAAACTACGTGAGTACAATTTTCATATCAAGTATGAAAAATGCAAGTTTTTCGCCAAAGAAATATCTTGACAACATAATGTCAGAAAATGGATTACGACCAGATCCTGACAAGATAAAAACGATTATAGATCTACCACCAAAATCGATATCAGAATAAGATCATTCCTTGGGGCGATAAACTATTATGGAAAATATATTTATCAAATGTCTAATTTTCGAGCACTACTTAATAATGGAAAGGAAAATGTCACATTTGAGTGGAATTCTGCATGCCAAAGATCATTTTAACCGTTCAAAAATCTATTACGCTCAGATTTACTGCTTACGCATTATAATCCAGCATTATCAATAAAGGTTGCAGCAGATGCATCAGGTAAAGGTATTGGTGCGTTTATTTGCCACATATGTATATTCAGACAAGTCAGAGAAAGTCATCGCTCATGCTTCACGCACTCTCACACCAACTGAGTAGAACTTTCTCAAATTGAGAAAGAATGCCTTGCTATAATATTTGCCATTAAGATGTTTCACCGTTACATATATGGTCGACAATTCATATTGTGTACTGATCACAAACCTCTTTTGACAATTTTTGGCAGGAAATCTGGTATTCCAGCTTATGCAGCGATGGGCGCTAACACTTATGATGTATGATTTCAAAAGCGAATACGTTAACACTTTAGTTGTGTAGATGTTTTGTCAAGGCTCACCGCTCATTTTAATTCACTACAAATAACTTTCAATATGGTTTTGCATGCAACAAACAAATTTAATACATTTTAGACAGCCATATTAGCACTTAACAGTGGGTGGAACAGCAAGTTGTCGTCAACGCCTACTCCTTATTATGCGAGAAGAGATAAATTTAGTGTTTGTACTACACTTAATGTTTAACGATATGATTGTAATACCAATCAAATATAGAAAGTATATTCTGAAAGAACTTAATCGAGGACATCCAGGTAAAGAACGAATGAAATCATTAGCAAGAAGCCATGTTTACTGGCCTGGTATCGACGAAAATATTAACGATATCTGCGTAACTGTCCGCATTGTCCTGAAATTTGCTCTGCACCAGTTAAACATACTCTACAATCATGGCCTTTAGCAAATAAACCTATGAAACGCATACACATAGATATTGCTGGTCCCTGTAATGGGTTTTTTTATTTTGTTATTATTGATTCTTATTCAAAATGGCCCGAAATCTTTGAAATTTCAAATATTTCATCTGTAACTAGATATGAAAATCCTGATACCATTGTCTCAGATAATAGCACTCAATTCGTAAGTTCTTAGTTCAACAAGTTTGTAGAGCATAGAGGAATCACACATCTCAAAACGGCCCAATATCACCCACAATCGAACGGGCAAGCTAAACGTTTGGTTCAAAAGTTAACACGTGCTCTTAAAAACTCATAAACGAAGGTACAAGTAAAGAGAACTTGGAAACTTTCCTTCAAACTTATAGATCAACACCGAGATTGGAGATGAAATCACCAGCAGAGTAATTTCTAAATCGTAAAATTAAAACCACTTTAGATTTACTCAAACCTCAACAACAAGTACCCATTAAACGTAAAACTCAACAAGAACTAATTTTTAATAGGAAGCATGGAGCAAAATATAAAAGCTTTAAGCCTAATGAAAAAGTATATGCTCAAATATTCAGGAATAAAAAGTACGTATGGGTAACCGGTTAAATAGTGGAATGTGTAGGAACTGTTAACTTTAACGTGCTTGTTAATGACAAAAACAGACAAAAGCTTATTCATTCTCATGCAAATCAATTTAAGAGGCGATTCGGAATGGTTGATCAAACAAACTTAATCAGTTTACTATTAGAAATGTTTGAACTACATAGAAACTCAGATATTGTCCCTGTATGCCAATCTGATCCAACATTAGTAGATCCACAAAGTGAAATACAACCTGAAGCAGAAACTGGCTGTGATTCAAATGTTCAACCTGAACAGGATTCTTCGTTTCACTCGGCATCTGATGTTTTTGAATGTGACGCAATGTCACCACTTTCGACTAACAGTTTAGAACCTTCAAGACCCAAATGACACCGACAACCTCCTGGATGGATGAAGGACTACAATGCTACTTAAAACAAAGGGAGATATTGTAGTTGAAACAACTGTAAAACATAGTTTTTATAATCTATATTACACTGAAATATTAATTTAATATTTTACCACAATTTTTCATTATTGTAATTTGTACTTTAGAAATTAATAAACTTATTTAACTTGTATTTTGTAATTAATATCTTGGGTTGAACTTAAGCCATAGCAATTAAAAATAAACTTATATAAATTACATACTTTACCAACATCATCATTATATATTAATAGGCAAGTGGTTTTCTTAGGATCCCTTTTAAGCCATAACTATGTATTGTATTTTAACAAGTGATATATCATTTGGAACAGTAAGAGAAAATTCAATTATTGCAATGACTCAGAATTTATCCACGTTTTAAACTGAATCAGTGGTTTTTTAACTTCAATATAAATTTTAAAAGTTACAGAGCACTATTTTTCAAATTTATGGTACATTTTCCAAAAAATTGTGATTAAGGGGACCCAAATGAACAAAAAAATAACCGAAACTTTTAATATCTGCACAGAGAAGTAAAGTTTGAGAAGTTTTCTTTAAAAAAATTGACTTAGTAACAAAGAAAATCGTGCTAATGGGCCGAGTAATCAGCAAAATTCAAAAAAGTCGAGAAACCCCGATTTTTGGGTTAAATTCGATTTTAGCGACCTCTAAACCTCTTCCGAAAAATCTGAAAAAATCACAAAAATACTTCACACTATAAGCTTGCAAAAAAAGGTGGGGCATAAAATAATATTTTTTTTTTGGGACACACTAATGTATATACATATTTAATTAAGTTTTAGATTAAATAAATATTAGAAATAACGGTACAAATAAGTAATTTCTAGATTGCAGTCGATTGTGTCGACTGCTGGCCCATACTAGTATATATTAATAGGCAAGTGGTTTTCTTAGGATCCCTTTACGCCTTAACTATAAATTGTATTTTAACAAGTGATATATCATTCGAAAGATATTCTGCTAATAAATTTTGTTAAAATCGGTTCAGTATTTCACGAGTTATTTGCGTTAGAAAGTGGTACTAATACATTGAAACAATTCACATACGTGTGAGCAAAAAACAATGTAAACAAATAACAGAAGCAGTATGCTTTTTTTTGTGTTTACATAGTAAAAAGAACAACAACATGCAGAGTTTTCTGCTATGCATTAAATTGGAGAACAGTAGAGATTAAGAAATAAAAAAGAGAAAGACAATTTTAAATATTTTGTTTTCTTTTTGGAAGAGTTGTTGTTTTTAAATGTTACCGTTGATTTCTTAAATTTTTGCACTTATGAATAATTTTAATGTTATTGTTACATTATTAATATGGTTACATTGTAAAGAATGTGTTTATTGCATTTTTTTTTTAAATAAAGTGCGATCTTTTGATGGGCTGCGATTTTATATAACAGACAACACTACCGATCATGGTCATTTGTTATATGCTAATCATGTATTTACAAAAAATTTATATATGGAGAGGTTATAACAACATAATTCATCAACGAAATAAATAAAAATGGAAAATATATAAAAGGCTTTGTTATAAACATTGAGATTAGGGAACTTATGTTATATATATATACATTTTTAGAAAAATTGTCACTAAATGTCATATGCCTAAAAGAAAAACATATGCCTCATAAAATTAAAAATTGTTCTGCTCTACTGAGAATTATTACATTTTGAGTTAATACCCTCTTTATAATCAAGTGCGATATGTTTTTTAACATTAAATAAATATATTTCTACATATGTATATACATATTTAATAAAGTTTTAACCCATATGATTAAATAAATATTAGAAATAACGGTACAAATAAGTTATTTCTAGATTGCAGTCGATTGTGGCCTATACTAGTAAAAATAATTACATATTTGAAAACAGTGCACTTTCAAAGTACTATGTAATTTAATTTATAATTATACCCACACCACAATAGTGGAGAGGGTATAAGGCATTTGTACTGATCCCAGACCCACCTTAAAGTATACCGATCGACTCAGACTTACTGAGTAGAGTAGGTCTAACGATGTCCGTCCGGCTGGCTGTCCATGACACCTTGTGCGCAACGTACAGGTCGCAATTTTGAAGATAATTTGATGAATTTTGGTAGATAAGTTCTAATTGGCACAAGGACAAAACCTCCCCCATACAAACTGCTTTCCGGGATAGGGTCTTTGTGCCCACTATCAAACAAATTTAATGAAATTTAAAACATAGATAGATCCATATTTATATCAACACATAAGCTATGCATTTTTTTAAAAATAGGACCACGATGGAAGATAGGGGGCAATTTTACCTCTCAAAACTGTCCAACAGATTTTAATGAAATTTAAAACATAGATAGATCCCTATTTAAATAGCCACATTAGTTATGCATTTTTCAGAACTAGGTCCCAAATAGGTACACTTGGAAAAATTTGCTACTATATACTGTGGTGTAGGGTATCACATGGTCGTGCTTTACCGACAATACTTTCTTACTTGTTTTTTTACAAAAATAAATATAAAAAAAATTTATTTTAAATTTTCATAGCAAATCCGTTTTTAAACCTTTTAAAAACCTGTTTTATTTTTTATAACTGAGGCCGTTAGTCTATGGATTAACTCCTTTCAGACGAAAAATTCAAACATAACATGATATAATAAAACAAATTTGGGCAGGGACCCTAATGGCTAATAAATCAGAGAGTGATTAAACGATGGTTTAGTTGAACCAAACTTAAATGTATATGTAGTTTAAACTCGACAGCTGTAAATCAGTGTGCCATGTGTAATATGTATAATAGGTTTTATAAAATAACATGCGGCAGCACTACGATAAATGTTGTCAAATTCATATAGTCTGTATTGGTAGTTTGAACGGCCAAATTGTATGCGTTTAAAGATGGTTTATATGCACAGAAAGAAAAAACTCGTACTAAATTTAAGCTTTTTTTCTTACTCTACGAGTCGTTCTTTAAAATTTAAGTACGAATAACACTAAAAAATTCTTAAAACAATCCAAAATGGGATAACTTTCGAAAACCAATATGCGTACATGTGTTTGTAAAAGTTTGTTGTAGAAACAACAACACTACAAAAGAAATTAAAAACGATTTGCCTGTTTTGTTAAGAAGCCACAACAACATACAAGAAGAAAAATACAGATTATTTTCATGTTTAAAAAGTAAAATAAGAAGAAATAATTCCCATATTCTATTTGTTGAAATTTTTAAATTAAATACAAAAAATTTTCAAAGTAGAGTTAGGTACATAACTCAATTGTCAGTGGAACCTAATTTATGTTTGTTTAGTAAGATTTTTTTTAAATGTATAGGTGTATAAAACTATTTCCTCCACTAAACATAGTTGCATAAAATCGTATAGAATGTAGCAAAAAAATTTTTCCAAAATAAAATTTTATTAGTTCAATAAATTTTCAATTCATTAAATGCTGGCTGCATTTATAAACTTTTAAAAACAATCTTTGCAAAATTTTTATTCTGTAATATCGGTAAATATTAAATAATTTATGATTTCAAATATTATTTTCATACCACAAAATGCTACTCTGCTGACTTTAATAAAATTAACAACAGAAAAAAATTAGTGTCAAATAAATTTATTTAAAAATTTTTAGTTTATGAAAAATAAAAACATTTTGCAGAAGCAAATGAGCAAAATGTATTGAAAAAAAATTATTAATTATAAGTATGTTTGTGTCATAAAATTAAACAAAAAGTGTTATATTGTGATAAATTTTAAATTGAAAAATTTGAAGTTTTGGTTTGTTTTTGTTGTTTTTATGTGTGTTGAATTCACACTGAACCTACATACATATATGTGTGAGGGGTGATCTATAAAATTGAGAACGCTCTCTCGAGTTGGCATACTAGTTCTATACTATGGCTGCAGGTGTCTTGTAGTTGAGTATTCAAAGGGCGGAACAAAAGTGGAACAAACATGTGTAAGAATTATAAGATGAATGACAAAAAAATCATATCGGTTGGGCTTAAAAGCATAAGGGTACAAGTGCAAAAAAACAAAATTCTGAGTAAATAAGCTTTATAGTTATTTGTTCCCATGCGTTTCATACATATGTATGTTTGATTGACATAAAGCTCTGAATTTTTGTCGAGGGATAGATATTGGTGTAAGCTGAAAAATTACTCTCAAAAAAAGCTGTTGTCCGAAAAATTACGTGAAGGGAAAATTTGTAAAAATTTAGAGAACAACTGATGGCGAATAAATGTAGTGTTGATAAATGTTTACACTTTCGACTACTGAACTCGTTTTCTAATCGGCACTTGATTAATACCTTTTATAACACGAAAATTTTAGGAAAATACAAACAAATTATTTTATGTAATCTAAGTTCTAAGTTTCCAAATACTAAACACTTTTACACTTTACTTTACACTTTTACACTTACTATAAAAAAATAAAAACAACAAAAAAGGTTAAAAAGTTGGTATGGAGCCATATAAATTCTTCACAAACAAGTTTATCAAAATAATATTAATCCACTTTTTGTTTCAGTTTTATTTCAACTTTTCTTTTTTTTTAACAATTTTTTCACAAGTCGTATGCTTTTTGTTTGTTTACTTTTCCTTGTTTACCTTTTGAATCAGGCTTTTTGGTTTTATTAAATTTTACTGCAAAAATTTCTGCAGTAAAAATGTGTATATACTCTGTCAAGACCTGGTACTTTGCGCTCTTAATTTGTGTTCTCATTTACTGTATTTTGTGTACGTCAGTGATGCATTTTGAGTTTTTAATTTTTGGGCCAAAATGATGATTTAAAAGGGCCAAAATACCTTTGATAGGGCCAAGATTTTTCAGCAGAAATATGCTGCCTTTTTAGTGGCCAAATAGAATCAGAGTTGCTGGCTTGTGGTTAAAATAAAACGTCAAAAAAAGTGATGGATTGTCCACGTATAAGACGAACCAGCAAACATTTTGCTCAACAAGCGCTTACTTGGAACCCTATAGGTAGAGGACGCTCAGTCGCACCCTTGAAAAAAGCTGGAGGAGAGCTATTGATAAGGAACTGCGTCCTGCAAATCACAATAAAGCGAATAAAAAATATTGAAATACAGTTGCAGGGTTGAGGCGCAATGGTCCAATACGAGAACAGTGAGCTTTGGTACTAACTTGATATACATACTACCAAAAAATAATTTTTATTTAATACGTGATAGATTTGCCAATACAATTATGAAGTTTTTTTTTAACAAACAAAGCAATGTTGTAAATAAAATTCTTGTTTGAAACAGTGAGATAATTACATTGAAAAATGTACATTGCAAATGTAGTTAGTTGAATTTTGATCTGAAAGGGCCAAAATAGATTAGGAAGTACCACAGGGCCATCAAACACTCAAAAGTGCCAAAAATGGACCAATTGTGCCACATTTTGCATCACTGGTGTACGTGAAATCGAACGCAATTTAGTAAAATACAGTAAAGTTCCCTAAAAAAAAGTAAAAACTTTTGGGTTCTCGAACGCACCTACATATCGTTGGTCTCAAGTAGAGAGGCCCTAACTCAAATAATTGTAACTGTATAGGAGATGGTAAAAACATAATAGATACTGTATGTATCATAATGTAAACTTGCTCATACAACTGCTTGTAAAGCCGTTATTCTTTACAATATTGCAATGAATTTTTGTGACGAGGTGTATTTGTGTAAAATTTATTGCAATCACTGGAAAACTCAATTTCGTAAAAAATGCGAGTTAGGGCCTTTCTATACGAATGTTTTAACATCCTTTTTACTTGAATACATATTCTGTACAGTGAATTTGACACTAGAATTACGCATAATTAAAACAAAAACAATTCAAACTAAAAAGTTAACTACAAATACTGTGAGCAATCAGGTTTGTAAGAAATATCACGTTCAACATTGTTCGGCGGCTTTTTAAAGTAGGTCAATTGAGTTTCAATAACGTAGTTCTATATGGGGGAAGATAGATAGAAAGATGAATTTGGGTAAGAGCTGCGTAAAATTAAGAGCAAAAATCGTTTTTGGATAGACTTAATACGATCAATATGGACGTTGTAATATGGGTTCCAAATTATTGATCCATATTCGATTGTTGGTCTTATAAATCTATATACAACTGTTTTGGTATAGAAGAATATGAGAATCCTTTGACCATACAAAATAAATCTGTTACAAAATATTTTCCTAAGGTTCATACAAGCAGCTCGTAAGCTTGAGTCCAGGAGGCAAATTACGGCATTCGATATCGATCGAAATTTCCATTTAAATTGTATTGTAACTTCGATCGATATCGAATGTCGTAATTTGCCCCCGGGATTATATTTCTAAAAGCATATTTTTATTTTCAAAATTTTGCTATTAAACATCGAGTAGTATCTTCAGGGTTATAGATATAATTTAAAAATCAAAACACAACGTTAATATCGTAGTGATTACTAGTTCTTCTGATATTGATCAAAAATATCAGAAGAAATAGTATTAAGAAATAGTTTCATAATAAAAACTGCGATAATATTGCTTGTTTGTAGCATACAGTAAGTTGAGAAGGCTAACTACAAATAGAATAAGCTTACAGAAAAATAGTTTTCTAACAATGCGTAAAATAAAATTACATTCTTAATTTTTTTGTAAGCTATAACCAAATAATAAGTGTACACTGAACTACAGAAGTAAAGTTGTTTTCTTGTATTTTTTTTTTTTTTTATTTAAATAAATGTTATGTTTATAAATTAATTTATTTTTGTTTTCCCTACATATTTTTTGCGGGACTCTTGCCTATTTTTGGCAAACTGGAAAAATGATTTTGTACTTTTGACAAATTCTTCCTCTTCCACTCCAATAGATATTGCTGCATCTGTAAAATTGAAGAAGTAAATGAATATGTCAATAAATAAAATATCAACCCAATTATGAATAAAAATTCCCAGAGAATTGTTTTCATAATTAGGTTGCACTTAAGTCTATCAAATCATTTACTTCTTATAGCCCTAGCTGAACACAGGCTCCGCACACTCTTCTTTTCTGCCGTTCCCTTCCAGCATAAATGTTCTGCCACCTCATCTGTTAATAATTTTCGCCAACAGTTTTTGGTAAAATTTGAAGTTTTTGCTACCGTAAGCAGCTCTTTTTCCTTCAAAGAAACAGCTTATTTTAAGGCATTGAAACTTATAAGAAAGTTGTTCGTTTTCACTTACAAACGATTTCAAAAAGTTCTTGTCCTCCAGCAATAACTTTTCAAAATTTAAAAAATCGCCCATTATTTTAAAAGGGTTATCAGGTATGACTAACTTTACTTCGGATTTGTCTTTCTTTAGCTCTGTTATTTCATTGCGTAAGCCATTTATCTCCTGTCGCATTAAAGTCACTTCATTCGTGAGGCGTAAAAACATGGGTTCAATGAATTTAGAAAGTTTTGTCACCATCCCTTAAAATTTACCGAAAAAATACATAAACTAAAGTTGTGTTTCCTTTTGAATAAGTTCAACAAAAAAACTTATTTTAAAGCGCCAAAAGTCCCTTAGCTTAAAAATAACTTATTTAAATTAATTAAATATCATTGAATATTTACCTTCCACTTTCACAGATCCCGCACGTATTACTTGCTGACCTTCGGAAAACGAGTTATTTAAGTCGGTTTGAAGAGGTGTTACATTTTGCAATATGTTGTTGAAATTTAAATTTTTTTCTTCAGCCGCAATGGATAACTAGAAGAAAGCCGAATTTATTGTTTTTATTGTTTAAAGCACAAATGTTAGTAATATCTTTTAAAGAGTGTTCGTAGGTTTCTTTTGCAAATGTTAAGTTTGTTTCTTTCCAAATGTCTGGAAAAGAATATTCAGTGGATTTTGAAAAATTGTTCTCAAATTCAAAACTTGCTGACGAAAAACTTTAGTAACCATTTTATTCGATATGAAGGAAACTCGATAGATATTGTTTCCGGATTTATAATAAATATTTGGATAGGCTGATGACTCAAACGTGTTTGATTTCTTTGGTGAGTTATCCTTGCATGAGGTGTTCATACTTTGGTTCACCATCCGGTTATATAGTTGTGCGGATATATTATTATAATTGTTTTCTTCATCAAAAGTCTTTTTAATATTATCAACTTTAACTTTCAAGTTTAAATGCACTAAAAGTTTCGCATGATCCATAATGTTAACAATAAGTAGCTAGATGGGTAAGACAATAGAGATTGTTAGTTGAAATAAAATTATCATATTTGCCAGGCAGCTTCTCAACAAAATTCTTTACCAATGCATCAGCACAGTTATAATTCGATTTGCATTATTGAGTGTCCAATAAAACAACAAATGACAAATACGACTTTTCATCCAAGATGCCTTTTAATATAAACAGTCTTAGATACAGAAGTAATGTACAAAACATAGTAACTTTATATTGATCGAACTCATTGACTTCTTCTAAGCCCACGTAGCTGTTGTCCTTTTAAATACAATATTTGCTAATTTAATTTGGAATTGTTGTCCTTTTGAAGTGAATATGGGTTTTTTCGACAAAAACCTCAGGCATATTATCCAATGCAAAATGATCTTATTTTATATCATTAGTTATTTATGCTGATTTTTATCCAAACATTTTCTAAAACTTTCATCCGTTCATAAAATGTTAGCTTTACCCTTGATCTCCAACCAGTTGTTTATATAAACACCCTTTTGGACACATTTGCGGCAGCAACTAAAACCATAACTATTTATTTTGCTGGTGCTTCACATAGGAATGCTCGACAGTATATTTAATATTTTGTTTATTATAAGTTAAATGTTCGTTCATTATTTCAATACCAATTGTATATCGTCATATGATTTCAAAATAACGTTGTTACCAACAAAATTCTAAAAGGCCTTAGTGCAATATCGTAAATACAATTTTGTTGGTAACAACGTTATTTTTAATTGTAGGAGTGTAAAATTTTCAAGAAACATGTATTTTAATATGGTGCAACATAATCGATCAAAAAGTCGATTTTGAATTTTTTGTAACTTAGGCTAAAAAAAATATACTTAAAATATATTATATTTGAAATCATATGACGATATACAATAATAAAAAACAAATCCAAAAAAAGAAATTTTGTATTTGTATTTTTGTTTATCAACAGTTAGATCTCTTTTGTTGTGTTCTAATAACAGATTATCTATTTTGTTTTTTTTTTTTAATTTTTTTTTTTAATATAGATAATTTTTTTATGTAGAGTTTTTTGCTTCTCCTGTAAAACTAATTCAATATAACTTAGGGCTTTTTTAAAATCATATGACGATATACTGGATCGGTACCAATAACATTAATTATAATTAGCCTGGCCTGCGGTAAAAAGCTTTTTACAGCAGGTAAACCACTTATCTTTATATTCAAATCAATAGAACTATTTAGAAATTATTATTTAGTGATGATAGAAATCGGTTAGACAATCTTTAAACAAATTAAAAAAATAATTTTAGCATGATATTGGAACTTTTGGAGCTTTGCGGCGTATTTGTTTTAATGTGAATGCTTTTTTTGGTAAAAAGAAAAGTAAGGATTTTCGTTAAGTGTTAAGAAAGTCATTTACAGCATCATTTATTATGGTAGTCGTATTTAAACAGCCCAAACAACAAATTCTCTCTTAAAATCCATATCATCAGGCCATTATTCAGATTTTGAAAACTAAGAATCACTTTTACCACTTTTGTTTATTAGAATTGCTTCCCTTTCTTTTATTAATATTTAAAAGCAATTTAACAATTTCTTTAGATTCTTTACGAACACTCTAATGTTTAAATTTATAGGGCATATTTACAATAATTTTTTTTCTTCTTATATAATATATATTAAGTATATTTTTTTAATTTTACACAGTTTAACTTTGAAACTCTTCACTCGTTGAACAAAACATTACCCAACAAACCATACAGCAATCAAACTGTAATGCAACGTGAGAATAAGTTTGCATAAATGGTGGGTGGGTGGTTTGGTTAAGCTTTCCTTAATTGCATATTTATGTAAAAAAAATTTAAATTTTGAAGCAGTGTTCAACAATACTCAAGAAACTCTTATTGTGCACAACTGTTTCTGAAGAATGCATTTAAAAGACATATTTTTCATTGCAATTTCATTAAAATGACATCTCAAAAACCCGGCCTTAGACGACAAATCGCTCATTAGATGCAACATCGTCATAACTCAAAAATATTAGTATTACGTAAAACAACTTTAAAGTTTTATAACAACAAGAGTTGAGTTTATAACATCTTCACAAGACATATTTACAAAATCTTAATAAGAATGATTTACAATGCATAAGTGATAAAAGGTCAACATTTTTACTTATGAAGTTGTTGCTGCAAAAGAGCGATATCAGGTTTTATAAATAAAGATCAATTCGCACAGTTATAACGATATATCATGACGGATGGATTGGGAATACAGATTCGGATTCCGCTCAACTCAAACCCTAAGATACTCTGGTATGTGGGTAAAAAAATTTGTTAGCCTGTGTAATCTTATGCATAATAATAGTCATATTAAATTTTTGTTGTTGTTTATTTTAAATGTAAGTACAGTAAAAGCTCCCATGTGTGGACACCGACCGTCGCACAGTGGCTGACAGTTTTACTTCATCGGCCAAAATTCCAATTTTTTGTTATCGCCGATTTAAAAAAATATTCATCTAAGACCCCATAAAGTAAATATATTATGGGTCCTTGGGCAATTCTAGGCCGATTTAGCCATGTCCATCCGTCTGTTGAACTCACTCTCACTTTCGAACAACTTAAAAGAATAGGACAATATTGTTGTCAAATTGTTTCTAGTTCTCCTAAACAGTTTGGGATTGAAATCCAACAAAATTTGGTGAAGATCGGTCCATAATTAACATTAAGGCCCATAAAAAACCCACTCTCGAAACGCACTTTATTAAGCCTAAAACCATAACAAATAATGCTATTGTAATACATTTTGGTCTGTAACAGTTTTATATGAATAGAAATCACACTATTAACTTTCAGGAAGATCGGTCCATAATTTAGCATAGGCCCCATATAAAGCCCAATATTTCACCAAAAGATTTCGCTGAAAAAAAATATTTTCTTCAGTAATATGTAAAAATATTTATATTTCTAGAAAGAAAACATTATGAGTATGCTTGTAGAAGCAATTTTTAGTCATTTTCACATTTGTTACTCCCCCATGACCTATCAAAAAAAAAAAAAAAAAAAAAAAATCTAATTTTTGAAACAGTGGACTGAAAAACGTCCACCTTTTGAATAAAAAAAAAATAATTCTTAATCAATAGCCTAAATGCTAAAAAACATCAAAAGTTCAACGTTGAGCTTAAATTTTTCAACAACTGCTAAACCGATTTTAATACTATTAAAACTGTACAAAAGCTCAAGAAAAAATCACTCCATCAAAATAAAAATTGTAAAAATACCCAATCGGTTGTAGTGTATTCATACATTTCATTTAATAATACATTCCTTTTAATAATGCATTCTTTCGTTTGTTAATACATTCTTTCATTTATAGACAAAATTATTTTCAAAACATAAACAAATATTATTAAGACAGGTCAGTACCAATATTGAATCATCGTACGTTGTCGCGATCATAAATTCTTTTTGTGCAATTTGATATTATGAAATAAACAACAGTCAACGTTCGCTTACTTATGTTGACAAGACAAGTTCAACGTACATTTTTACAGTTATGCTGAACTAGCAAATTCTTGACTACACAGCAATACAAATTAATGACTCAAATTGTTCTGCCTGATACAATACTGTATGACTGCATGTAAGTTAATACTAAGTACTAGAATAAGTGATTGAGTGAACTTTTGTAAAGTCACTCAATATTAGGTTAAGTTTTATTCTCATAAGTAGTATTTAAGCAAATAAGTTTTGTAAATAAAGGCAATCAATTATTATCCATCAATCAACTCGCTAATGTTTTTCTTCAAAGAATTAAAACACTACATGGCGATCCTGCTCTAAACCGGATAGAACAGCAAATAAATTTGCTATAATCTGGTTATAAGAGCACCAGGAAAATAGACCCAGCATACATAGCTTATGCTTAGCTGGAATCTATTAAGAAAATTTTTTTTAAATATCCTTTCAATATAAAGATAATTTTTTTTTAATGAACGAGACTTGGGAAGAAATCCTTGAAAATCTAAAGGAAGCCGAAGCACGCTGGGCTCGGTTATTGGAAGAAGGACGTACCAATGAGAAGCCGGAAATCCTCTACGCAGGACCAAAGCCTAAGAAGATAAAACCTCCACAGCAGAATGAAATAGCAGTGCCCATATTCCCGCTGCCGAACATAAAAAAATCAAGGGAAGGATTAATAAATAGAAAGAAGAAGGAACTGACGATATTCCAGGACATGATCAAATATGAGAAAAAAAAATAAACAACAATTACTCTTAAAAATAGCAAATTTAAAAATTGAACTGAAAGATTTAAAAAAGAAAAAAAAAATAAAACGTAAATGTTTGAAAACTTAAAACTTTTTATACTATCATTAATAGCAACGTATATTTTGTTTAAAATAAGTAAAATATTTTTAGCAGTAGTACTTACAGTGTCAACTTTAACAACCATAGCATATTCATTTGTACTATGGATAAAAATATATATAACTTATGTAATAGAATATGAATAGGAAAAATAAGCAGAATTGTTCAAAACCAAAGTGAAAATATTGTAAAGATAAAAGAATTTTTTTTTTCTACCAAAATTTATATGTAAAATCCAAAACTTTAATATAATTAAAATAAAATAAAAACAATTGAAAAAAAAAACATTAAATGTATAGAAGAAATAAAATTAAACCAAAAAACCCGGTAAACTGGGATTATCAAGAACCTGCTGAGCTAAGTGCAGAAAAGAAAGTAAAATTACTAACAGAAATTTGGAAGAGAATAGGTATAGAAGGAACTCCGACAATAGAAGATTGGTATGATATGAACAAGACTCTTTTGGAAATATAACTCAGTATAAAGTGGGCAGATAAGCATTATAAGAGCACTTTTGATAAATAAAAATGAAAAAATTTTGTGTTACGCTGTTAGTATTAGGATTAGTTGTCACATTGATAGGTTTTTGGATTAAAGTTAGAATTGTTAGTGCAATAGAACGAAATGTACAAGGAATTCAAAATTTTATAGGAAGACAAATAGAAAGAATTTTCTCAATAAAAAATATACTACCGTTCTAAGTTTAAAATAAATAATGAATGTTTTAAAAGAATTGTACAATAGGTATATAGGCTGGATAGTTATATTTGTAATCTTAGCCCCTATAATCGTAGTTTTGGATATGAAAATATTAAAATTTGTGAAATTAGTCATAAGAGATTTTTCTAAATGGAATTCATAGAGCAACTGAATCAGATTATAATTAATGCAAGAAAATCAATAGGAAGACCCTATACTGCAGATACTATTAATGAAAAAAAGCTAGAGATAGAGAAAATTGAAAAAGATTTAAATATCAACATAAAGGATTCAGAGGGTAAAGGAATAGTAGATGAATTTAGAAAATTAAAAGAAGAAGCACTCAATTTATTAAAAATACATTTAGATAGGAAATCTTCAATACAGAAAAGACAAGTCGTAGTCATGGCATCCTTAGATTTAAATGAGCTTTCAACTATCACAAAGTTAATACCAATATTTACGGGTAAAACTAATGAATTGCAAACATTTTTATCAAATTTGGAAATGGTATTTGCATCTATTTCATCAGATAAGCATATTTCTTTTTTCAATTTTGTTTTCAAATCAAGATTGGGATTAAATGTACAAAACCGAATTAAACAAATACAGGTACCTACAACCATAGAAGAACTAATTAGAATTTTGAAAACAACATATAAATCATTAAAGACCTCAAACACTTTGCTGAATGAAATAACACGGATATCACAAAAGGATAACAACATATTGGGTTTTGCTGCAAAAATAGAGAAACTCATTACAGAATTAAACGAGGTGCAGGTATTAGAACAAGGTGAATCTAGTAGGAGCACTATAGTAAACACAAACAATAAAATAGCTTTCAATGCATTTTTGAATGGGTTAACTGACCCACAAATAATATCTACTATCTACGCAAGCCAAGTAACGACATTTTCTGAAGCTTTGAAAATTGCTGAAAGCGCTTCATCTCGTGTAGAACAACAACGGATACTACATTACAACACACAACAGAATCAAAATTCGTTAAACAGAAACTGTAGAAAATGTGGTAGAAACCATAATGGTAGATGCCCCGCAGATGGAAATAAATGCCATAACTGTGGAAAATTCAACCACTTTGCAAAAATGTGTTTGACCAAAACACCAGGCTACAACAACAGAAATTATAACAACAACGGTAACAATAATAACAGAAATCATAACAGCAACAATAACAATGGTAACATAAATTTTAACAACAGCAATAACAGAGGTAATAACAATAACAGAATTCAGAATAACAGAGGCAATAACAACAACCAAAGAAGCCGAAACACAAACAACAGCAGTTATAATATAAATCACATGGAAGATCAGGGAAACTTCCAAATCCCGGAGTCAACCCGCACAGAGACTCCATTGGGAATGAACTAGACACGAAAAGAATCTATAGCATATCATCTAACCTCAGAAATTATGTAAATTTACATATCGCTGGCGTTAAGAACAGCCTTACGTTTTTGATTGATACAGGAGCAGATGTCTCACTGTGCAAAGAACAATTTTTAGAAAGTTATGAGGAAAATCAAGATGATTATTGCAACTTAACAGGAATCACAGAAAATGTAATTAAATCACTGGGTTCCACAAAAATAAAAATTAAAATAAATAACGATGTAATTAGTGAAAAAATACAATTAGTAGAAAATAAATTTCCAATAAAAACGGATGGAATTCTTGGCAGAGATTTTTTAATGAGATATAAATGCAATATTGACTATGACAAATATGTGCTAACATTTAACATCAACAACGAAACAATAATTATCCCAATACATGACAGTACTTACAAAATAAATGAAATTAGAATACCACAAAGAAGTGAAATAATTTTACCATTCACAATCGAATTAGAAGAAGATGCCGTTATTACAAACAGAGAAGTTACCAAAGGAGTATTTTTGGCAAATGTAATAGTACCCAAATATGGAAATCAACATATAAAATTGTTAAACGTTACCGATAAAATAGTAATCATAGAGAATCTGAAGATAGAAACCGTCCCATTAAAATATTACGATATATGTACCATTAATGAAAAGGAGAATGACGAACAAAGTTCGAACAGTCGTTTTACAAAACTTTTAAATACACTTAATCTGGATGAAGTAAACGATGAAAACAAAAAGCAACTAATAAATATATTAAAGGAATATCAGTCAATATTCCATATTGAAGACGAATACTTAGGTATCAATAATTTTTATAAACAGTAAAATTGAACGACAATAGTCCTATATATATAAAAAATTATAGATTACCACAAACTCAGACAGCAGAAATAAATTCGCAAGTGCAAAAACTCTTGGAAAGCAACATTATTGAACCATCTTTAAGCCCATATAACGCACCACTGCTGCTAGTTCCAAAAAAAGGACAAACAGATTTAAAGAAATGGAAATTAGTTGTCGATTTTAGAAAATTGAACGACAAAGTTGTAAACGACAAATTTCCTTTATCTCGTCTAGATGACATTTTGGATAAATTAGGAAGAGCAAAATACTTTTCAACATTAGATATGACAAGTTCATTTCACCAAATTGAACTTGATCAAAAATCTCGCCCGTATACAGCTTTTTCAACACCTGATGGGCATTATCAATATACAAGATTACCATTTGGTCTGAAGATATCTTCCAACAGCTTTCAGCGAATGCTAACAATAGCTTTATCTGGGTTGGAATCCGAAGCTTTTATATACGTAGACGATATAATAGTATTCGGATGCAGTCTAAAACATCATAACGAAAGTCTCGTAAAAGTATTTGAAAGGTTAAGAAAATACAATTTGAAACTTAATGCTAAAAAATGTTGTTTTTTGAAACCAGAGGTAATATATCTTGGACATTTAATAACTTCAGAAGGAATTAAGCCAGATCCGGAAAAATTTGATGCTATAACTAAATATCCCGTACCCAAGAATGCTGACGATGTAAGAAGATTTGTGGCATTTTGTAATTATTACAGACGATTTATTGAGAACTTTGCTGATATAGCGAATTGTTTAAACAAATTATTGAAAAAAGGTCAAAAATTCGAATGGACTGAAAGATGTCAAAGAGCATTCGATACTCTAAAAAATAAACTTATTAGTCCACCTATTTTGCAGTATCCAAATTTCGAAAAACCGTTGGTGAGGATAAATCAATATCATTCGCAAGTCGCTCACTTAACAAATACGAAAGGAATAAATCGGTAATCGAAAAAGAATTACTGGGAATCTACTGGGGTATAAAATTTTTTAGACCTTATTTATACGGCAGAAAATTTATCGTAGTAACAGACCACCGTCCATTAATTGCATTATTCTCACACAAAAACCCAAGCTCAAAATTAACCAGAATCCGATTGGAACTATCTGATTATGATTTCCAAATAGTTTATAAAAAAGGAAAAAATAATACTAACGCAGACGCACTGTCAAGAATACAAATAGACTCAGATATATTAAAAACAATGGTACCTCAAACAATTGACGAAAATATAAAGAAAACGCTGGTGATCACAAGAAATATGAAAAAGAAAATGATACAAAATGAAGAAATACAAAATGAGTAAATGAAAAATGAGGAAAATAAAAAGAAAAACAAACAGAGAAGAGATCGATCCAAAGAAAATGGTAATATAAATCCTGAAGAGTCTGATCAACTCAAAATATAGGATTGTACATCCATAAAAGATATAAAACTTGCAAGAAAGTTAAAATTTATATTAGAAAAGTCGACCAAAGAATTCGTAGTGGAAAACAATCATGCATTAAATCAAACGGCCGTCAGATGTAGCGATAATCCCTATTATTTAGATATGTTGGAGAAACTACTTTCTGTTTTAAGCAGATTGAATTGTGTAAAGTTCGCACTAGAAAAAAGTGACGAGATATTTAAGAAAATAAAAATAGATAGATTGAAAGAAATCATAAATAAAGGTGAAGAAAAAGACGTCAGAATTCTACTGTATAAAAATCCTCAAAGAATTAAAAATGAAAATAAAAAACATGAATTAATTAAATTGTATCACAGCACACCATGCGGAGGACATTTCGGAGTTAGAAAAACTTTAATAAAATTAAAACAGAATTACATATGGAAGAATATGTTCAAAATGGTAAAAAATTATGTATTAAAATGTGACCTTTGTCAAAGAAATAAACAGGTGAGACACACCAAGGAACCATTATGTATCACAGACACACCAAAGGATAGTTTTTCTACTATAGTCATAGATATAGTTGGACCTCTACGACCATCAGGAAACTACCGGTATATACTAACTATGCAATGCGAACTAACCAAATACATAATAGCCGCACCAATGGAAACCAAGGAAGCAAAGTCAATAGCAAAATGCTTAACAGAAAACTTGATATTAAAATATGGTATATTTAAAACACTAAAATCAGATAGAGGAACAGAATTTGTAAACGAGTTGCTTAAGGAAATATGTAATCTGTTGAAAATAGAACAAAAATTATCAACACCATACCATCATGAAACTCTTGGTACTGTGGAAAGAAACCACAGAGTTCTGAATGAATATTTCCTATCATTTGTAAAGGATGATAATTGGGAAGAGTGGATTCCTTACTATGCATTCGCATACAACGTAACACCCCATGTAGACACAGAGTACTCACCTTTTGAGCTAGTTTTCGGAAAATTACCAAGTTTGCCAGGGGATGAAGTCATGAATCATCCAAAGGTTTACAATTTAGAAAACTATGCTAATGAATTAAAGACAAGGTTAAAGCATTCTTTAGAAAATGCTAGAAAGTTAATAGAAATAACAAAAAAAAATAGAAGTATAGAATCGTACAATAAAATGAATAGGATAGATCTTAGTATAGGAGATTTAGTGTTAGTAAAATTAGAAAATAGAAGAAAAAATTAAGCACCATATATTGGTCCTTATGAAATAATAAATATAGATAATGTAAATGTAGAAGTAAGAATTAATGGAAAAACCAAAATTGTACATAAAAATTTATTAAAAAAAATATGTAACATAAAAAATATTTCATTGCAATACTTAATAAAACAAAAAAAAAAAAAAAAAAAAATACTAGGACATAGCAAATCCAAAAAAAAAAAAAAAAAAAAAAAAAAAAAAAAAAAATTAATAAAACATTCCATTCCAGCAGAAATCCACAAATAATTATTCCGAGGATTAGATACTCTGTATTTGAACGGTCATTTGTTATAAGAATTGCGCGCTTTTGGAACTTTTTGCCTCTAGAACTTCGTTTGTTTTCACATACGAACAATGTTTTTCGTTTAAAGCTTCTTAGACACTTGTCTTTTTTGTAGGCTACTTGTTTTGTTTTTAATTTTTATTCTCGCTTCTTTTTCTTGTTTGATATATTAAATAAAACAATTAGATGTACTACTTGTTATTGGACTACATTTCCATATGATCTTTTTTATAACTTTTTTGTTTTTTTTTTTTGGCTGGGGAGCCGATGAATGAGTTATATTATTAGTTATAAGGAAAAGTATTTTCATTGATAGTTCATGTTATTATTATAATAATGAAAATTATGTATTAAGATTAAAATTGTATTCAGGGATATATCTTTGTAATATATGTTAATTGGCCTAGGAGGCTTTATATATTACTGTGAATGAAATAAATAAATAAGTATTGTACCACGCAGACAGCACATTAAATACACATAAAATTAAAATTTTAGAATTTCAAACAAAATTGTAAAATTTTAACTGAAAGATTGGGGGTGCAGTGTATTCATACATTTCATTTAATAATACATTCCTTTTAATAATGCATTCTTTCGTTTGTTAATACATTCTTTCATTTATAGACAAAATTATTTTCAAAACATAAACAAATATTATTAAGACAGGTCAGTACCAATATTGAATCATCGTACGTTGTCGCGATCATAAATTCTTTTTGTGCAATTTGATATTATGAAATAAACAACAGTCAACGTTCGCTTACTTATGTTGACAAGACAAGTTCAACGTACATTTTTACAGTTATGCTGAACTAGCAAATTCTTGACTACACAGCAATACAAATTAATGACTCAAATTGTTCTGCCTGATACAATACTGTATGACTGCATGTAAGTTAATACTAAGTACTAGAATAAGTGATTGAGTGAACTTTTGTAAAGTCACTCAATATTAGGTTAAGTTTTATTCTCATAAGTAGTATTTAAGCAAATAAGTTTTGTAAATAAAGGCAATCAATTATTATCCATCAATCAACTCGCTAATGTTTTTCTTCAAAGAATTAAAACACTACAACAGACTTTTGGCCGATGAAAAAAGATTTTCAACCACTGTGCGACGTTGACTAAATCGGAATTAAATTATTCCCAAATTCATTGGGAAGCTTTGGCGGTGTTGTATGGTATTAAAAAGTTTCACTTCGTCTATGTACACTGATCACCGTCTTCGGAAAAGCTTATAGCTTATATGGATTCCTTTTCTATCAAATTATAATTGTACGATAAAATACCACCCCGGTGTCAAGCAGAATAATGTTGATGCCCTTTCACGTTTGGAACAAATCAGTTGTTTAGTCCAGCATATCATCCTCCAAGTAATGGATTGGCAGAACGAGGGGTGCAAACTGTTAAATAGAGCGTAAAGGCTTAGTTTTTGTCAGGGAAAATCAAAAAGTTATCTTTGCAAGGCATAATTTTTAAAATAAGGCACCATATTTTTACTTTTCAACAAATTTTCTACGGATGTTGACAACAATTTTATTTGTTAAAAGTCATATGTGACGCGCAAAATAGAAAGGGACCTAAGGGTAAAAACCGGTTTTGTTCAGGAGAGCCATTTTAAAGATTTAAATACGTGTATCTTTGGTGTACCATCACTGAGCATGTTGGTATTGGTCTCATTTGAAAGCGACACATCTAATGACGTCAGAAACGTGTTGGTCAACCTTAAAAACGCGCTTTGGTCGTCCCTACCTCTTGTTTTGTGTAGTTGGTTTTTACTGTTTTCTACCTAGCGCGCTGTTTCCATGAGTTTGATATCAATTTTGCTCGCGTTTTTTCGAATCCAGGTTTATTTTCTAAAATTATTAATTGTGAATTATAATAAATACTCATTTATAATTCTTTTAAATCGTGAATATCACTCTATTAGTACGAAATTTTTTTCACATAACCTTATTATGTTATTCGCGAAAATAATTTAAAACTAATAACATTCTTACTGACTGTTTTAGGATAAAATGGTGGACGAATTCGAAGAAGTAGATTTACTTTATCGCTTCCCTGATGACGAGGATGATGACGATCACTTCTCAGAATTATCGGATAGTGACTCTGAAGATGATACCGATAATTTATACCTTGATAAATCTGATCTTGATTTACGCGAAGAAAAGGTAGTTGCTCGACTGTATGGTTCAAAAATACCTCCGTGTTGTTCAAATCAATGCAATGAAGTGATCCCTAAGAAGATGGCTGTGGATTTTCGTACGTCTTTCATGAATTTAGATAAGGAATCCCAAGATTTTGTTATTCTCGCACATCTGGCAGCTCACCGTGGCGATGCAATGCTCAGGTCAAAAGTTGGCGATCGATCGCGAGCTATGAAGAAACGGTACAATCAGATATATTATTTTCGAAGTTTGCCGATATTCCGTGATATGTACTTCTTCCTGTATACAATGGGAATTAAACGCTACAAAAATCTAATCGAACATTACGACAAAAATGGTGTTTATCCACGCGAACATGGCATGACGAATAAAAATAATCGTACAGATGCTTTAACTACTTTGGAAAAAAAAGAAATTGTTTCATTTATCTGCCGTTTTGCTGAAACTGTTGCTATCACTTTACCTGGACGTCAACCAAATCATCGTGATTATCGTTTATTGAAACTTCCAAATTCTGAAAGTAAGACTTCTGTTTACACCAGATACACCAACAGCGTCGAACCTTGCGGTAAAATCATAAAACTTCGCACTTTCCAAACGCTGTGGAATAAATATCGTCACTATGAAGCCGGCATACGATTTGTGCGAATTGTGTCGAAATCTTGCAAAAGATGCTGTTAATACAGTAAACGTTACTGAAGTTGAAAAAGAAGCAGCATTGAAGGTGTATTCTGATAATTTGCAATCTGCCAGCACTCAGCGAGAGTACTATAACGACTTGAGAACATTAGTCAATCCTGATCCAAATGCCATGTATCCAGGTATTCCAGAGGAGGATTATCTAGTAATATCTATGGATTATGCTCAAAATGTTAGCTTTCCGTCGGGCCCACAGCAAATAGGAACTGCATACTTTAAATCAGGTCGCAAAACAGCAATTTTCGGAATTATTAACGAACGTCAAAATGTTCAACACATCTTCTGTATTGTCGAAAGCGATTCCATTGGAAAAGGTCCGAATTCAGTAATATCAATGCTCGATTACTACCTACGAGAAGTGCATTCAACTAAAAAATTAGTGATATTCGCTGATAACTGTGTTTCACAATATAAAAACAATGCGATTATACGATATTTACAACACCTTGTCGATACTTCCAGATGTGTCAGTTGAATTGTAGTTTTTGTTAAGCGGACATACAAAGTTTTCACCAGATCGTTTATTCGGAGTTTTCAATTAAAAATATGCCCAAACTTATGTCGACTGCTTCATGTATTTAGTTGATTGTGTTAGAAAATCTTCTCGTAATGGATTTAATGTTCCTGTACCTATTCGAATTCAAGTGAGACTGTTGTTGAGTGGAGAAAATGGGACGAATACTTCTCCACTAAATATAAAACTTTAATTGGAATATCGAAGTATCATCACTTTGTATTTATTGCTCAGTCACCAGTGCAATGTAAACTGTTTGCGAATTCAGCCATCATAAATGAAAACATACATCTGAGTAACAATACCAGTTTCGATGACGCGATGAAGCGTCAATGGTACATGTATAAAGAGATCCGGGGTTTATGTTTTGACGATTCAAAAAAAGATTCGGTTGCTCCTCTTCCTTTGGTCTCTGGAAATGGAAACGAAGAGGAAGATTCGGTGGAAGTGGACAATCCTCTAGAAGTAGAGGCAGCAGATGTTAAGAAGAAATCGAAAAAAATAAAGGACCGGTACCGTCAAGTTCTGAGGAACCAATTCGCAAGAACCGTCGATTAAAATGATTTTTCTATTTATTTTAATTGTTCATAAGGAAAAAAATAAATAAATAAATGAAAATAAATACCGTTAGGTCCCTTTCTATTTGCGCTTAGAATCGTCGACTTCAATTTCACAAAACGCGCATATCTCTGGGAGGGAACAGTTTTGGGGCATGGGATCGGTCTCATTCGATGCTCAGATGTTGTCCACCTCAAAAAAAAAAGTGAAAATTGATTTTTTTTTTACCCTTAGGTCCCTTTCTATATGCGCTGTCACATATGCAAGCTTTTCATCATACGGCAAATTTGATGGCATATAAAATATATGTATGAAAATTGGTATTATTTTTATTACTTGCATAATTTTCTACAAAACCCCGAAAGTCATCAAGATTTCAAACTTATCGGCAAACAAGGAACAAAAAATGGCATTCCAAAGTGCTTTAAAAATAAAAGTTTTTTGCCAACGCACTTAGCTAAAGACCAAAAAAGTTGTAATATTCCTAAACAATATTTCGTTGAGTGTAAATTAGATTTCAACAAAATGGGTATCGTTGAAGGGTGCTTCGAAATACCTTTCACAAACCCTAATATTGTTTTGCAAGAACTCGTTGTCTATGATTATATTTAACATTACTATATTTCGTGACGATCAGTCCATAATTTACCATATGTCCCATATAAAACAAACTTTTGGAAAATACGCCTAAAAACCTTAACGAATTGTAGTAAAATTTGTTCATAGTTTCATAAAACTAGAAATCTCACAACTAAATTTGGTGTAGATCACCCCACAATTAACCATAGAATTCATATAAAGCCTACTCTGGAAAATCATTTAAATACGCCTAAAACTGCAACAAATATAGATAATGTGGTAATAATAATTAGTATTGTGGTTAATTTATTGAACTGTTTATGGTTTTTAATCAAATTTTTTAATCAGGCTAACATTCATTAAATTTGATTTTCGTTAAACTATTTTTATGAAGAAAGGAATTTTACAACATGACATTAATTAAAATTTATTGATAATTTTTCATTTTTGACCGGGGAATACCCACGTTCACGGACAGGTTGATTTGACATGTTTCAATAGTAACCACAATATCTCCTCAGAAATCTGATGATCCTCCATACTTCTGTTTTTCATACTTTTTGTCAAGAATTCTTATTGAAGACCAATACACATTTTTCTGTTTTTCATGTTTTTTGTCTTTTTCTCTCGTTTTTCAGTACAATTTGAAGGACAAATGTAAACATAGAGCTTGTGCCTTAGCTGTTAACAATAATTAGTATTGTGGTTAATTTATTGAACTGTTTATGGTTTTTAATCCAAATTTTCTTATTTTAATCAGGCTTAAGTTCATTAAATTAATTAATAACCACGAAACGACCAATGCGAAATTTGTTTGTCATACAAATCGAAAAATATTCCCAGAAATGAATGAGAATCGAGAAAACGACATTGAAAATGCTAAATCTGGGTTGAGTCTACTATTTTGTATGGATATGCAAGCAGTGAAACTTATACCGCAATCGAATACCAACTTCGCTTATAATTATATGAAATTACAAGGTCATAATTTCACAGTTTATAATGTTATAAAATATCACTCCTATAATTATATTTTTTATGAAACAGAAGGAAATCTGGTATAATCGACATTTGCAATAATTATCGTAAATTACACTGCGGAACAAAATTGAACTTTTTTTGTGCGGCCGGGAACTTTGTGTAATTTAATAATGATGCACCATTTTCATGTTATTTCAATATATGTGCTGAAATAGCCTTAATTTTAGACATAACGGTATATCTCTAAAACTGGAACTGATAGAGAAAAATGAAGGTTAGATTTGGAATCAGCGACCTCAAATTAGTAAAAAAAAAATTACACAAAGTTCCAGGCCGCAAAATGGCTGTTCCGCAGTGTTATTAATTAAATGCTATTGTTAAATTCCCTGACATGCACCACATTATTCTCTATTCTGATGGTTGTTTTAACCAAAATAGAAATGTGATTCTCTCTAATGCTTCAGTTGCTTAACGCATAGAAAAACATCACAATAGACACAGACTTGGTAGATGGTCGCACTCAATTTTCCTTGATTGAAAGGAAAATTAAAAATAACCAGTTAAATTGAACATTCCAACTTGTCGTACAAATAAAAGCTGCCCGAAGAAGCTCTAAGCCTTTCACAGGTCATCATATAAATCATAATAACTATCTCAACTATAAGTCTATTCCTAAGCGATAAGCTTCTTTCTATAAGACCCTAAACATTTTTGAATCCATAAACTTGTTCTAAAAAATAATACGGCTGGAGATCTCACTGTCATTATGAGCTGTACTTTGGCATACCATTCAGCTGGAATCATTTACTTCAAAACAAATATAACTGAAGATTACGACAGCTTCCACAAAGAATTGGAAACAGATTCACACTTGTTGCACCTTCTCAATTACATCAGACGAGAATTAAAATTTCATTTAAAAACTGCAACATCTAGAGGATCTCAAAATGTTACTACCTGCAGACTGTAATTATTTTTATGACAATATTCCATTTGAAAAATAATTTTAAAATGCATTTATATGTAAAGGGTGTTCCAATCATAATGCACGATGTTAATTGTGAGTTACACCTTAATGTCAATTTTTTTTCCCAACTTAATTTGACATTTCTTTCTTTCAGTGTTTGACAAATTCAACCATTGAGAGGTACACAATTGAGCAGCGCGTTAAGATTGTTGAAGGCTTTTACGAAAATGGGCGTTCAAATCAAAATGCATTTCGTGCACTTCGTGATAGATTTGTGAATTCGTAAACAAGAAGAATTGCCGCATTTGGTCAAAAGAGAATCCATGGCGCCACTTGCCACACAGCCCACGAAACAGTGGCTCTTTTGCGCGAGAAATTCAATGGCCGTGTTATCTCAATTCGTGGCAACGTTGGACTTCTTTCTTTGGAGATATTGAAAAGAAAAAGTGTACGTCAATAAAGCACGAACAATTCAAGAGCTAAAAAATGAGATAATTCACACATTATCGACATTGAACGTAAATTATGTCTCAGAGTCATTGAAAATATGGACCATCGGATAGACCCATGCCACCGAAGCCGTGGCGAGCATTTGGATGATATTTTGTTTCACACATAATTGTCATAGATCCTTCTATCATAATAAAAAATATTAAGGTAATTCTTTGAAAACTTTGTGTTTACAATTAACATCGTGAGTTTTGGTTCGACCACCCTTTACATAAAAAAATTCATATTAAATTTTAATAAAAATATATAACTGAATTAACTTATGAATAATATTATATATTATACAACCAGTGTGCCCAGGTCTAAAAAATTTTTACAGCTAAATCTGGCATTAGACATGGTCAATAAATGCTAAAAATGGTTTTAAAAAAATGCTAAAATTTTTAAAGATTTTTGTTAAAAATTTATTACCAGTATAAAATTTTATTCGAAACTAAATACATTTCAGTGATTAATTTTGTTACGAAATTGAAATAAATTGTTATATTTAAGCCATTGGCTAGATTTTGGTAAAGTGGCTATATTTTTAGTAAAGCATACATATAAATATGTAACTCAGGTAGTTGAGATTAAATTTTAAATTTAGGTGGCCTGCAAACCTCTGATATATGCAAAATTTTTTTTTTTTTTTTTTTTTTTGCAGTATTTATTTATTGAATCTTCATATATTAAATATGAACTAACAATAATTAATCAAATCTTATCCTAATATTTACTTAATGTCCTGCCAGTGCCAGACAAAAAGATTTAGTCATCACGGTTTCTGTTCACATATGTAGGTGTTTATCGCTCATCTGATTGGGTGAGTGCTGCAGTGTCTCTTCTCCTTAATCGAGTGTGGCCGCCATTATTTAAAATATTTCGAGCTAAGGGATTTGGTTGCAGTTCCAGCCTTTTTAAATATTTTACTGCATATTTCGTTATCATAGTTTTTACCAATGGCACATTGAGATCCTTGTGGATATTTGAGTTTTTGACATACCAGGGAGCGGCTTATATTATTCGAAGAAGTTTATTTTGGCGCCTTTGAATTTTTTCGATATTAGAAGCCGAGGCAGTGCCCCATAACTGAATACCGTAGCACCAAATTGGCTTTAAGATAGAGTTGTAAAGTAGAAGTTTGCAATCGAGACTAAGAACAGAATTTCTTCCAATGAGCCAATTAATTTGAATTGCTTTTAGTTTCATTTGAGTTAATTTTGCTTCTATGTGCCATTTCCACGTTAAACGCCGATCTAGATGTATACCGAGGTATTTTACATGCGAGTGTTGGGGTATTATTTGATTATTGATTTTAATAGGGGGGCATGTTTCCCGACGCAATGTGAATGTTATATGTGCGCATTTTTGCTCATTGATCTTTATCCTCCATTGTTTTAACCACCTTTCCAGTTCAAATATGTGATCCTGTAAGTAACGAGATGCTTCTTGACAGTTTTCATGTACGCTTAGGAAAGCTGTGTCATCCGCAAAAGTTGAGGTTTGTGTGTAGCTGTTTGTTGGCATGTCCGAGGTATAAATTAAGTACAATAGAGGGCCCAGGATGCTGCCTTGTGGGACTCCAGCGTTAACTGGCTGAGGAGAACTTAAAAAATCGCCTTCTTTAATAATAAATTGACGACCGACTAAGTAGCTTTCTAACAGCTTGTGTATGTTTGCTGGCAAGTTTTGCTGCAATTTCAGTAGTAAACCTTCATGCCAGACTTTATCAAAAGCTTGAGACACATCGATGAAGAGTGCTGAGCAATATTTTTTTTCTTCAAAGGCTTTTCTTATTACATTTACTATTCGATGAGTTTGTTCAATTGTGCTATGCTTTCTTCTAAACCCAAATTGATGATTAGGAATACATCTATTTTCATTTAAAATCGGCGTTAATTTTGCCACTAGTAGTTTCTCAAATAGCTTTGAAATATTAGATAATAAGCTAATAGGCCTGTATGACTCAACTTTTGTGTGATCCTTTCCTGGCTTTGGTATCATGGTTACTAAGGAAACCTTCCATTTATGAGGGTAGTATTGACGTCGTAAAATAGCATTAAAAATAAAAAGAATAATTTTCTTTGCTGTACTTGGTAGCTCCAAAAGCATTTTATTACTGATCTTATCAATACCAGATGCCTTCTTGGTGTTTAAATTACAAATAGCCTTTTCGATTTCTCTAAACTCGAATCTTAGGGGAATAGCTGCTCTAACATTTACAGACGGTAAATCGACTGCTATATCGTGAAATATATTATGGGTAAATACATTTTTCAGATGATTAGCAAACAGATTTCCTTTTTCAATATCATTTCTTGCCCAACTTCCATTCAAGTTTCTCAATGGTGGCTTAGAGATAACTGGTCTATTGAGGCTTCTAACTGCACGCCATAATGAGTAATCTGATTGTGGAGTTGCATCAAGTCCCTTGAGATATTTTTCCAGGGAAGCCGTTTTCTGAGACTGCAGTAACTTTCTCAGCCTTTTTGTGCACTCTTTTAATAAAGTCTTAAGTTGGGGGGATCTGTGCAATTGCCACTCTCTACGAACTCTCCTTTTTTCAGTCAATAGACGCTCGACATCTGTAGAATATATGATTTTGTTTTTGGTTTTTTTGAGTGTTATGCTGGAATGTTGAACAGCTAGTTTGAGATCCACGTTCTCCGGTGTGCTAAGCGGAATATTTTCTGTGCAATGGGCACTCAGATATTTTTTATATTTTAACCAATTTATTTGTGAGGCTGATGTCGATAAGTAACCAGACGGAGATACGATTCTATTTGGATTCATTATAGTAACAATTGTAGGTGTGTGATCTGAAGATAATTCTAGGGACGCTTCCACATGAATCGTGTCTATGGGGATGTTATTAACCACGCCAAAATCTATGACATCTGAAACTTTTTGCTGTTCAGTAGGCCAATATGTTGGATGTCCGCTCGCGACCACATTTAGGTCCATTTTACAAATTGTGTTAAACAAAACACGACCCTTAGGTGTAATAAGTCGTGACCCCCAGAAAGTGTGTTTAGCGTTATAATCGCCAGCAGCCAGGAAGCAGGGTCCTAATGATTGGAAATATTTATTATATTGGCTTTCTGATATTGAAAATCTAGGTGGGGAGTATAATGATGAAATTACTATGTTTCGAGATAATTCCTCAACGCAAATGCTCGTTGCTTGGAGATAATCTTCACGATGATCGCACATTAGGTAGTGTTTTACTCGGTTTTTTATCAAAATGGCAGAACCTCCACAAGCTCTACCTCGAGGGTCCTTGGTATCATATAATATATAACCATTGACTTTAAACGCGTTTCTTGAGGTCAGATAGGTTTCAGAAACCATCATAACATCAATTTGTTTATTTTTAAGGAAGTATTCTAGTTCATTTTTATGTTGGCGGATGCCGTTTGCGTTCCAAAAGCAGATTTTTAAACAGTTCATGGCTTGTTTAGTACAGCTTGCAATAACATCGATTGCATTCTTAACATTTCCTGCATCATATTACCCATTGTGTTTGTAAAGTTATTTACTGTTTGTACTAATGTTTCCATGGTTTTCTCTAGACGACTTAAGTTAGAAACTGGAGTTTCATCAGTATTTGGCAACTCACCTTGCATTGGCATATGGTTTGATTTTAGGACGTTAGCGTAGGATGTTCTGTTATTACTAGGCTGCGGTACCTGAACGACATTAATGTAAACTTGATTTGTTGCCTGCATTTGAGGGGGATTAGGTTTCGGTCCAACCGAGCGCATGACGATAGAGTATACAGGGCATCCTCTATAGTTGGCCGTGTGATTACCACCGCAGTTGCTACATTTTTTTACATTGGGGTCGTTTTTAGACTTATCGCAGAGAGCTGTACCATGTAATTCTCCACATACGACGCAAACAGGGGTTAAATGACAATATGCCTTAGTGTGACCAAATTCTTGGCAGTTTAAACATTGCACGGGACCATTCCTTTTGTGCGGCTCCTCTATTGTTATTTTTCTATACAGGATATATTTAAGATTATAAATGGGATGCGTTTCGTTCTTTTTAAGCTTAATGTCGCCGGGTTCTAACTCCACTCGAAATAGTGGCTGGGGATTTTTTTCTCTATTTTTAATGTTTATTACAGTTTTTATTTTGAAGCCCTTCTCTTCTAAAAACGTTTTTATCTCACCTGGGTCCACGCATGAGTCAATGCCCTTAATCACTACCTGAAGACCTTTACTGCTCTTCAGTTGATATGTATAAAAATTCTTATTAAGTGCTTCAAATTTAGTTATTACCTTACGAAAATCTTCTTCACGATTAACTTGTATTTTTGTCTCATTAATACTACCCCGCTTTATTGCAGCTACATAAAAAGAATTTTCACCTATTACCGATATCAAATTCTTTATTAATTCATTTGAATTTTGCTCTCTAAGATATATCGGCGGTGGCTTAGAAGATTTGATAACGTTTTGTGCTTCCGGGGATTCCTCATCCAGAATTGCAAAACGATTTTGTGAACTTGTTCTATCAGCTGTACCATCTTTTGAGACTTTTGAGACCGAAGCAACTGCTGAGGAGGTTGGGCTGCGACCCCGTTTAAGCACTGTTATGTACCTATCAATACCTACTTGTACTGGACGCTTTTGAGCACTTTTTACTTGTGGAGCTGAGTTTTCCATCATGCCTGATTTAGGGGTAATATTTTCATCACTTATTAAAATCGTTTTTGCCGCTGGGGCACCGCTTGCAGGTTTTATATTTGTTATTGTATCAACCGTGTTATTAAATACAGACGGTGAAAGGGATCGCGTGCGAGTAATAGGTTTAGCCGTTAGGTATTTGCTATCATCGATGCAAAATTTAAACGATTTATTTCTATGATATACAAAATTTTTTAGATTGTTTTATTTTTTATAGTTTAAGAAAAGTTGAAACTTTAAAATAATTGTTTTTTTTTCAGCAGTTAAGAGCAAACAATTTCTTCAAACAATTTTTATCTAAATACAAAGTGAAATTTCCTTGATGTTTTGTTGATGTTTTGTTGAATGTTTTTAGCTAAAAAAAGCTAAAAACATTTTCCAAAAATGCTAAAAAATATGCCAAGTTCTAAATGAAAATTTTGCAGCTATATATAAATTTTTAATGCTAAATTTAGCTTGAAAATGCCAAAATGGCCACACTGTATATAACAAACTCAAACTAAAACCTTTAATCTCAAATCCTTACATACATATACGTTACATACATACATATATGTTAAACTTTATTTTAATCAATAAACTGAATTTTTTTATAATCGATTATGATTTCGTATACCTTCTTTAAGCAGAAAATGGACATTTTATATTTTATAAAATACTTCAACTAAATGTTTAAACTAAAGTATACAACGTTTAAACGTAGGCCCTAATAATGTAAAACGCAGCGCAACGCCAACAATGTCATAAATATTTTGTAATTTTGTTGTTGCTTTCACAGAAATTCATCTACCGTTTTAAAATTTTCAGCGACACAAGCTATGCAGCGTTTAAAATGCTAAAACGCAATGTGAATTTCTGTATACAGCAACAACAAAATTACAAAATATTTATGACATTGTTTGTTCTTTCAATGTTATTATTTGGCGTTGCGCTGCGTCTTATATGATTATGGCCTTAGTGTTTAAACAGAACTGCGTTGATACCACGTTTTCCATACAATTTGACATACAAATTTGTAGTGGAAAGGCGTCGTGAATAGTGTTGTCATATCGTAAGATTTATATTTTTTTGCAAGTTTTTTGAGATGCAAAAAAGTTTTTGTTTTTTTTTTTTAAAAAAAGTTTTTCTCAAATTTTAGTAGTTTACATAAATTTAGTTGCAATTTGAAAAAAAATAATGTTCACTCAGCTAAGTTCATTTCAAAATATAAAAATTAAATACGTGATATAAAACAAATGGATGAACTAAATTTTTATTAATGTATATATTATGTAGTTCATATATATGTACATATGTATACTTTTATATTATGTTTTTTAATAAATAGAATCAAACACATGCAGAATAAGCGATTCTTTTTAAAGATTTGTAAAAAAAAAGTTTTTTTGATCGAAAAAAGGTTTTTTTCAGACAATAAAAGATTTTTGATAGAAAAATATGACAACACTGGTCGTGAAAATGTTTATAGTTTTCATTTTATATAGTTTTTTGCTTCTCCTGTAAAATTATATTGTTATAAGTTACGCCTTTTAGCAATTCCGCTAACGATATGTATCAACATATGAAATTCGACACAAAAATTGTATGCTAACTATGCTAATTCAACACAAAAATTGTATGCTAACTCATATGTCGACATATCATTTGCTGGTATACGTTGAATTTAAAAAAATTTGGTATGTTCATCATATCACCTAACATATTGAATATGCTGTTAGAGGCATTTGTTATTATTTTTAAGCATATGAGTGTAAACATACATTTGTTGATTCGACATATCGTCTAGACTAATGGCATATTCAATACTCCCAACTGCAGTAGTACTCTAAACTGCAGTAAAATCTGGTTTTTTTATATTCACACATATAGGTAATATAGATTTACCTAATCAATGTTTATGAACGTTGGCTTTAGGTTACGGTCAACGATGTATATGAAGTTCATTTGTTTTTTTATATACATATATATATTTATTCACGTCGTTCCAAGTTGGAGCATAGGGACATTACAATTGTATTCCATTGGGATCTGTTACAAGCTTTTTGTTTTATTTCGTTCCAGGATTTTCTTATAGTTGCTACTTCAGAATCCAACTCTCTTCCTCACGTGTGGGCGGGTCTTCCTCTATTATTCTAGTACCCATAGTAAAACATAAGTTGATCAAATTGAGCATTAATATTCTCTATATATGAGATTTGTTTGGTTTTAAAAATCATCGAAATCGACCTATTACTACACGGCCATACGATATGAGTTAGGAAACAATTAATTTTTCAATACTATGGTATAGATTCGATCAGATGACTACATACGATACTGATATATCGGCGATTCTTCAGATTTTCCGATATATCGGTATCGGCGATATTTTTCTGTCGATACGACGCACTGTGGCTAAAATTTTTTGTCATCGCCGATTTCAAAAATGTTAATGCCATTCGATAGCAAACATATTAGAACTAGTATATCCAAAAAAAACTGTGTTAAAATATTGATAATTGTGGGTGTGGCAGGCTGTTGGAACCAAATATTTATTTTATGTTGTTTTAGAAAAAATATAATTTTTGTTAATTTGATCAGAACTAAATTACGATTCTCAATAATTGGTTGGATTTTTTTGTTATATTTGTGGGTTAGTAGTCTTTTAAAAATGGTGAATTTCATAACTGAATCACTTATACCTGATGTGTAATGTAATGTTTCCCCAGGTTCTATATTTTAGTTAAATCCGAATTTTAGAGGAATAGAACTTCTTAGGGTCAAAAGGAGTTCAATTGATTTTAGTACCGTCAGAAAGCTGAAAGTGTCCTCTTGAACCCCATATATACTTTTGCAACTGTTTAAAACTGTCTGTTGAACACTATTTTCATTTGAGTGAAATTACTCGCAACATTTTTTTGCTCTTTTTATTTTACTGAAATATAACACAATGGTTTACAAACATTTTGTTTTGAAAAATAATTCTGCAACTGATGAAATTCTTGAAACTGTCATATCCCGGAAACTTTTGAGTTGATTCGAAAGAACATGCGTCTACAGAGGGTCGGGAGAGTGACTTGTGGGCCTATTTGCCAAAAATATATGTATTTATGGATTGCAAAAAAAATAAGACTGGCCTGCAAGAAATATGATTAAATGTTTAGGTTATCTCCTTTGCCTTTACAGATATTCGGACAAAACGGTTTTTTGGTTTGATTTTGAACAATTTTTGGAGTTTTTTTAACCGGGTGGATTAGTAATATCAACCTGGTATCATCAATAGTGGGTTAAACATTTTTTATACTGGTAGGAAAGCAGACTTTAAGCATTGGTATGTTGTATTATTAAACGCTTATGCATTTTTCTATAATTATAGTGGTATACTATTCGAATCGAACGTACATATATGCGTATAAAGGTAATACATTTGTACATATGAATACTCATTTTTACTATTTCACAAAAAGATGGCTGTGTTCTTTCGCTTATAAAATAATATTTTCTTCACAAATATATAAAAAATTTCTCGAAACAAAAGGGTTTGAGTATAGAAACAATTTTTAGTCAATTTGACATTTGTTTCACCCACATGCCCTTTCCAAAAAAAAAGCAAAATCAAATTTTTTAAACAAAAAAAACTAATTTGATTATAAAATTCTAATAATTCAACACACCGATTTTTATAAAATTAGAACAGTAATGTTTTCTAAAAGGTTCTTGAAAATTATGATCAATATCCAGTGGTAAATAGATTTTTAAAAATCGTTTTTTCGGGATTGGGAATATGGGGTATTTCTTAATAAAAAATGCCGATGTTTTTTGACCACTGTTTTAAGATTTTTTCGGCCAACATAAATTTCATTATGATATCTCTATCCGTGTCAGATTCATGGAATGTCAAACATTAAAATTATTATTTCTATAGTGTAAATGGATGAAAGTGCTTTCAATATGATTAAAAATAGTAATTTTAAGTTTTGACATTCTCTAAATCTAATAGTAATAAAGATATCATAATGAAATTTGGCAGTTTTGTAGATTAAAATATTCTTTAAAACATTGCCCTTTTTGAATAAGAAAATACCATACTTTCATACTAAATGCTAAAAAACATCAAAAGTTCAACTTTGACCTTATATTTCTAAACAACTTCTAAACTGATTTTATCAAATTTAAGACAAAATTATCTCTTTCGTTTCAAAAGTTACAGATTTTTGGCCGATGAAAAACGATTTTCAGCCACTGTGCGACGACACTTTTTACATTTTTTTAGAGTTTTTTTTGAACAAACAATTTAATTTTCCACGCTTATTTTTTTATAACAACTAAGAGTAATAACGCATTTAAAAGCAGAGCATAATAAAAGAGAATAATGAAATTCTTTTGATTTAATTCTTAGCCTTTTTGCTTTGCACCATAGCACAGTATGTTGTTGTTGTTGTAGCAGCGAGACCTGCAGAATATGTGTTGCTGAGTTGGCAATCCTTGGTCGGGGTTCGTTGAACTTCGAGTCGTTCCGATGCGTATAACCGATTGCCGAGCCCTGTATGTAGTATATTTCGGAAAAGATAACCTTAATTTTTTTATTTTTTTGGTTTGAAAAAAAAATATTGATGCAATATAGAGCTAACACTTTAAATTTCGATCACAATGTACATCCTTCTTTGACTGCATGAGTGCCAGAAGTTTTGCATATTTCGTTACAAGTTTTTAATACAAGCTGCCGATCACCTTTTCAGAGATCCATATTATTCAGCTACTTCACTTAAGTACTAAGTATTAATGCTTTACAAAAAGAAATAACAAAGGGGTTTTGCCGAAATTATTTGCACGTTTTCTGCTTTTTTCAATAATTTTCACTTAAGAAGAATTAAGAGATACCTTAGATCTCGTTACATTCCTAGGGTCACAGATCCGCTGGTTTACGGGCGCAATGGCACGTTATACACAAATTTAAGAAAATGCCGCAGAAAGATTTCAGTTTTCAAATGAGATCTGTCGCATATGAGAGACTGCTTTCCATTGCAGGTCTGGTTCAAATGGATTTGTTAAATCTACTACTTCTGCAAAAGCTTTTATATTTGTCATTGTATTTCTCAACAATTATGATCTTACATATATATTTCAACTTATGAGAATCGGAGTTTATTCAACAATGCCCGCTTATTTTTGTCTGTCGAAATGGGGTTTCCCTAGACTTCAGATATGATGGGGGACATGTTGTTATATATTAATATCACATATCGTTAGGAATAGTTTCCCGAGCGGTCCACAAATGCCAGAGATAAGAACAAAAAACCACGACCATAACCATAAGTTTTAACTTGTAAACTATAAAATTTCCCGATATAATGCTTTCGGCATAATAGCGTCCATACTATTTATATTAACTATGAGAACCAAATTTGGCCCAGATATTTTTTATATATAAGGAGCATTTAATATTTAAAATGGGCCAACTCGGACCATTATTTCACCTGGTCACACTAGAATGATGCTCCCGTATATAAATAAACAATAATAAAAGAAGAATTTTAATTTGATTTTGCACAAAAATATAAAATAAAGTCTAACATTAATAGTTGTGATGACATATTTGGTTTTTGTCCTGCCCGTACTTTTGTAAAATTTTATTTCAATCTGATTTTAGCAAATTTAACCAGAAAAGTAAAGAAATGAACCTAATATAAGCATTTTTATAATATTTAAGAAATTATTTACAAATATCATCTGTTCAAATCAATGAAAACTATTCATAACAAAGTTTTTATAACATTTGTAATATTTATGTTTAAACTTGTTTCTGTGTAGAAAGAATTTTTCATTGAACAAATTATATCATTAAACATATAATAAAATAAAATATGTATTTATTTTAATATAAATTTTACTTTTGTGTATAAAATTAGTTTAATCTTAATTTAAAAACGTTACGAGTTAAAAAAATCTATTAGTAAATGAAGTTTTAGATAAAGATAAATATTAAAAAAAAACTTGATAATAGCTTTTACGGATCGTTTCTTAATTAATTTTTATGTAACTTATTTTGTTTAAATTAAAAATTTTACAAACTAAACGAAATTATTGCTATTAACTTACCTCGCTTTTATTTTTATCAACTTCTATATGTGTCTGTTCAGAAGTATTTATATAATCAAACATCGTTAAGTGTGGGCTACAGTCCACGTTTTCTATTTTCAAAGTATTTTGCAAACACAGTGGATTTGAAGAATCTTCGCTTTCTAATAGATCATCAAATGCGGAGTGATCTGAATCATTGAGCTGAATAGAATAAATAAAATTTATAAAATGCTTGTGTTATAGAGTTTGGGATTTGTTTTTATTTTTTTTATAAAGTATTTTATTATTTGAAATATTTTGGCAATGTCTATAATTATTTCTAAATATACAGGCTTTCACAGAGAGATGGCTTCATATATTTTAGTGCACAAAGTATAAGGAGCGATCCTACATCATTGAAAGTTATCACCGAACGTTATATTCGCATTAAGTTTTTTCCTATTTAAACAAAACTAAAAAATTTGTAAACATATATTAAGCAAACACAGTAGAAAAGGCAGTACAATAACATTTACACAATGTAACAGCACTAGAATTCTATATGTCTCTTTTTTGTATGTAGTCTTATTGATTTGAAATATAGAGGGCATGGATTTGACATATAGAAGACATATAAAACTCCATGCAAAAAAAAAAGGAAAAGCCAGCATAGGCTTCTCTATTGCATATAGCTTGGTAAAACACTGTCTTATTTAATACGATTTTATACTGCAAAACTACTTTGGGTGCCCCGGTAGGCTAGCTGGCAGTGAGCTAGTCTATCAGTACCGGGGTTGCGGGTTCGATTCCCGCCAGAGACTCTGGTCTCTTGCAGACAAACGTAAAGCTTAGCGGGATTTAGTGTAGGAATAATAATAAAAAAACTAAGAGAAAGAGATTTAACACATGTGTTTACTATAGCTTTTTGTTTGATTTTTTCAATAAAACCCTAGTAAATAAAAGTTTAATACATTTTGTTGTTGGGATGTTGTAACTGTTAGAACATTAACTACATTAATAAGATTAAAAAGGTCTACAAGAAAAAACTACTTCCAAGTGTGAAAACCGCTAATAAAATAATCATGTTATTTACATGTACTGCTCCTTTTGCTGATCCCACCCATAATTTCATCAGGCATTAATATCAAGATTTTGAATTATTCGCCTTTCATCTGTCGTTATTCTTTCTGATAATGACGGCATTTTCTAACTGGGTTGATGCAAAAATAACTATCTATATTTTAATAGCTAAGTGCAGAAAGGGAACTATTTCAAAACATTCATTTTGAGATAATTAATTGAAACAGTGTAATTAATTATGGATAATTGAAAAGTTTTATGTTCTGATTTGGTAGAGGGTCAACATACTTTTATTTAAAGTTGTCTAATATGATTCTTTACACTAGTTTCTTAGCAATACGTACATGAAGTAAACCTCTTTCTGCACTTAATAGTAATACAATTTTAAGAACACGTTATATAAATACATTAGCGAAATGGTATTTTCTTGTTATTTAAAAGCATTTAAATAATTATAACAATGATAAAATTTGTGTTATTGATAAGAATTGGTTTAAATATCAAACTATTCATTAGAACCATCCCCTTCTGCCATTCAAGCATTTCCTTATAAAAGTAATCGTATTCATTGGGAATATATTCAGTTATGCGATGGAAATCGATTTGCAAAACGAAACGATTTGAAAACGATAATATCGTTTTTAGAATCTTTTAAAATTGATTTCTTATAAATATTCCTCTTATTTCCAATCCATATTCTTTTAAATTGTGTATTAAGGATTATCAGCCATGTTCTAAAAGTCGAATTCGAGTTGATTTTTTTTTTTTTTTTTTTTTTGTGAATTTGATATTGAGAGCAACAAAAAGCATGAAATACTAAGATAATTCACGTCACAAGTTCGTTGCACCCTTGCGAAAAAGCAAAAGTGCAAGAACATAACAAGCAAATAGACAATAAGTTGTACACAAATAATTGTCTATGAGGTTGTTGTTCTTTTTGAACTTTTGCTTTTTCGCAAGTGTGCAACTTTGTGACGTGAGTTACCTTACTTTAATATCTGCAAAACATAAGTTAAATTGTATGGAAACGAATTAATTGTAATTAATTTATAACGTAATGTTGCTTCATTATTGTGGGATCAATTGTCTTTTAATTTTTTCTATTTAATTCTACTTATCTATATAATTATATGTATGTTTGATATGTGTACATATATATACACATATTAATTTGGTTTGCTTCCTAGGGATTTAAGTAATATTTAGATATTTTTAGTATTAATTCAAGTATATTTCTTTGTAATATAGTTTATTCGCCTAATGAGGAGGCTTTTTTATTTCCTGCAATAAATAAATTGAATGCTGTTTTAAGAGAATTAAAAAATCTTCAGCAACTGATTCATAAAATTGATGAGGACTTAAGGAGAATTAGGTGATTCTTGTTTGTCTGCATTCAAGCGTTTTACCTTTCCTTAAAAGGGTATATTCTGTGGTTTTCATGGGTAACCTCGTATGTCTTAAAAACAAATTTTTTTAGGAGTGCGGAAAACATTCTAGATCGAACTATTGGCGAAGTATTGAACTTTTAAAAATTGGTCATTACGTAAAAAAATCGGAATGGGTTCATATTTTTTCAGAAATTTTAAGAACCATGTAAAGAGCGTTTCAAATTGAGCAATATGGCATCAACATCTCAAAATCGAAAAAAATGGACATACGCGGATACCCATGAAAACCACAGTATTAACGTCGCTACTTTGCAACTTGTCGTTTTTAACCTCAATTTTCTAATGTACTGGTGGAGCACCAACTATAAACTCATTTTTTCTAATATAAACAAATGAATGAGTTTGGAAGTTTCGGCTTCCTACATGAAGTTGTATGTCTTTACAATAGTTTGTGAAGAAGGCTCATTAGTTAAAACCTGGCATTTTGTGTTGTTAAACGCCGCCGTTGATATATGTATATCAACAAACAAAAAAATGATATGTATATACATCCATACATACCTCATCCTCTATCAGTGTGCTTTTTTTTGATTTATCTTCGTTCTCTATTTGTATTTCCATTTCATCATCCTCTGGTTGAAGGACTTTATCTAAATTTAAGTCTTCACCATGTTCCTGCTCCATATGATTTATAAATGTATCCCATTGCAAACAAACTTGAGAACAATGAAGACAATGTAGAGCATAAACTCTTTTGTCCACTTGTATGCAATATCTAACATCGCCACATTTTTCATTTAAATTGTTTATATTTTGCATTGTTTTTGCCCTTTTACGAAGTGTTGTCATTTTAATTTTTGTAAATTAAAATCTTAATTTTTAACAAAGTATAATAATTTTAATTTCTAACTCCAACGATTGATTGATAAAATTTATGTTTCAGTACAACATGAAAAGTTGTTTGTAAACAAATTTTATTTGACAGCTCAAAGTTGCTTTATTTTATAATAATGACGGCGGAATAATGTATGTTGTTTTTATTCGAAATTTGCAAATGAATATTTTTTACTTCAATTTATGTATAATTTTGGCTTAAATCAAGAATATTAACTTAAAATGAGACAACATTTGTCGAAACATTAGCTTGTTTCACTAAATGTTGCTACGTGTGTGGGAATGTTTCTGGTTGAAATTCTTGTTACCTTTTTGGTTTCTCAAATATCAAACTTGGAGGCCACACCATCAATTTTTGTCTTTCAATTTGCCCTCACTCTCATTTTTTTTACTAAACACTCACACTTTTTAAATTAATCACGAGATTGCTCTCAATTTTAACTATCCATTTGTTTGGCAATTTTACGTTCAATTAAACAGCTGATTAGAAGTTTAGTGAGCAAATTTTTCGTTTCTCAGTATAAATTGTTTTCTTGATGACATCTTGAAAGTAAATTGATTAAAAATTGAGTGCAGCCTACGTCACACCTTTCCATTTATGTAAATTTTGACAAACAGTATATGTAAAAGACTATTAACAAAAAGTTGATCGTGTGGCCGCATGGAAACATTTTTGATATTTTATGTTTCCAAACGGAATGTTTCATCGTGTGTGGCGATGCTGACTTTTTTTTCTTTCCCATTTTGTTGAGAGCAGTTGTTTACCTTGCGGCCACACGATCAACTTTTTGTTGATAGTCTTTTACATATACTGTTTGTCAAAATTTACATAAATTGAAAGCTGTGACGTAGGCTGCACGCAATTTTTAAGCAATTTACTTTCAATATGTCATCAAGAAAAGAATTTATACTGACAAACGAAAAATTTGCTCACTAAACTTCTAATCAGCTGTTAAATTGAACGTAAAATTTCCAAACAAATGGATAGTTAAAATTGAGATCAATCTCGTGGTCAATTTAAAAAGTGTGAGTGTGTTAGTAAAAAAATGAGAGTGAGAGCAAATAGAGAGGAATTGAAAGACAAAAATTGATCGTGTGGCCTCCAAGTTAGTGAAGTGCTTTTGCAACTCTCGGAGTAAAAAATTGCAAATTGTGAGAATTGGAAAACAATTATAATTGCATACAAAATTTTTCCAAATTTTTTGGACATAAAATATGTTAGGTATACAAAGAAAATAAATAAATTTTTTGTGTTTTGTAGTAGTATTTATAATCAAAAAACACGCAATACTGATGTTTCGTTTTTAGTGTCATCATCTGTGGTAAAGACTGAAACATAGGAACACGTGTTTCGACAGATGTTGCATCGTCTGTGGGTACCAAAATACCTTTCATTCGTGATTAAATAAGCAGGTGGCATTACTACGCCAGATGAAAATTGCTATTGAAATTCGGTTCAAATAATAATTAAATATATAGGATTGAGTAAAATTATGTTTGAACCGGCATGGCCACAGATCAAACTGATTTATCAAATTAACGTATGTGTGCTGGTAATATTTAGTTTTGCTTAGCACACATCAAACTCCGCCATCAAACTTAATTTAAAAGTTGTTGCAATAATAAATCAAATTGGATTTTTTGTCGGAAAATATTAATTTATATGTCACATTTAATATTTTATTAATTTATGAATAATATGAAATTATATTATACATATATTTAAACAAAACATAAATAACATTTGAATAATTTAGGTGCACATACATCAAACTGGCATCAAATTTTTATGAATATCAAACGTCATATATAATGTTCCGATCCAATATATAGATATTAGTAGGGAATTGAAAAATTTTTATGATCCGCAATTCCCAAACCAGATACGCTGGCATGGTAGAAATTGTATCAGAATTCGTATTTTTAAAGCACTATTAGATGTCATATTTTTTAGTCTGCCACTATGTTTGTATTATCATCTACATGGTTATACCATGGTTTGTATTTCTAATATGTCGCTATAATAAACGCATTTACAAGTAGCGACGGCTTATAACATGAGAAGTGCATATTGTAAATAACACTAATTGACTGTCATAAATTTAACAGAGTTGTTATGGTTTATTATTGTTTCTAAAACGTAAACATAGTTTTTTCTCCTTGATTAATAAAAATAATTTAATTTTCTTTTTAGTTTAAAAAATGGATTTAACATCTAAAACAACAAATTTATCTTTAAATAAATTTAACAAATGTGGTGAACTTTATAGATCACCAATAATAAATAATAAGCAATACATGTTTCTATCATGTATTTTCTGTAAAGATATATCTTGGGAGGTGGACAAATTCTTGCAACATCTGGATAATACTCATCAATCTAGCGATAACATTTGTGGTAATATGTATAAAGAGGAAAAAGACAAAGATCAACATTTAATAAGTAGCGAAACTAATATAGATTTAAAAATAATTCATGGTCTGTCAAAGTCATCCTCGCCAGAAAATAGTGAAAATGTAATACTTTAATATACGTACATACATACATATCAATGTATTTTATTTTAACTCTCGCTTTGCAAATATTTTTTAGGATCCTTTAGATGAAAAACATTACGACTTTAATGAGCTGCTGCCCGTGAGTTTTAAAATGGAAGAATCAGAATCGGTTGAATCTAATGTTGATAACTTAAAAACAAAAAACGAATCTCTGACAGAAAACTCTAAAAGCATAAATGAACTATTAGAAATAAATACCTTTGATTATGAAGATAGTAGTGACGAAGATTATGCGGTAAGTAAAATACGTTATTATACTCATCCTCATACTTTTTATTTCTTCGAGCATTTCTTAAGTTTATTTTCTGTTAAATTTGCAGCCAGATAAAATGGCCACTGACGACGAAAATTATGACAATAATGGAGAATATCTAAATGATGAACTTTTTGAAGATGACGACGAAAATGATGGTACAGATGATATTGTATACGATCCCGAAATAGATGAATGTAATAAGACAAATTTAAAAGGTTTAAGTAAAAATCGTGAATTTGTTAAAGCTATTATAAAAGCTTTTGAAAAGCAGAACGTGTTATGGGATAGTTCATTTAAAACTAAAAGAAGCACTTCTCCAGAGAAACAAGAAGCACTTACAAAAATATTAAGAGAAATCAATGAAAAATATTCAATAAGTGCTACTTTACAGCAAATTGAACTTATAATCAAACGACTAAAAATAAGATTCGTTCATCACTTGCGCCTAAGGGATAAAGGAGAATCTAACAAAACTTTATGGTTCTATGATTTACTAATCTTTTTAGAACCTCATTTGAAAGATAAAAAAGCGGTAGGATATTAAAAGATTAATTTAAATATTTTTTTATAATAAAGATAATTAGTATTGTGGTTATTTTGTTGAACTGTTAAATTTAGATATTTTTTAATTAGGCTTAAGTTCATTGAATTTAATATTAATTAAACTATTTTTATGAAGACAGGAATTTTACAACATAAAATTAATTAAAATTTTTATTGATAATTGTTCATTCTTGACTACGCTGAGATTTGAACCCAGGCTTTCACAGAGAGGTTGCCTTGACTAGTTTCGATTGTAACCACACAATCTCTTCGGAGGGGTTTGCCGTTTTACTCACACCGCCATTGAAGCCGGATGACGTCAATAGTCAAACATCAATCTTTAAACCAAATGGTATTTTACCTTGGTAGATCGAAATTTGCTTTGAATGAATGATTATCTATTTTAAATGATTTACATGTTCTTCCTAACTTCTGTTTTTCGTACTTTTTCTCAAGAATTCTTCTTGAAATCCAAAGTACATTTTTGTTTTTTTTGGATTTCAAAGCAAATTTCGATCTACCAAGGTAAAATACCTTATGGTTTAAAGATTGATGTTTGACTATTGACGTCATTCGGCTTCAATGGCGGTGTGAGTAAAACGGCAAACCCCTCCGAAGGGATTGTGCGGTTACAATCGAAACTAGTCAGGGCAACCTCTCCGTGATAGCCTGAGTTCAAATCTCAGCGCAGTCAAGAATAAAAAATTATCAATAAAAATTTTAATTAATTTCATGTTGTAAAATTCCTGGCTTCATAAAAATAGTTTAATTAAAATTAAATTCAATGAACTTAAGCCTAAGTAAAAAATATCTAAATTTGGATAAAAAACCATTAACAGTTCAACAAAATAACCACAATACTAATTGTGGTTAGTATTGTGGTTTAGCCTAATTAAAAATATCTAAATATAATAAAGATTTTGATATTAAAATTTATCATTCTCTTACAGAAAACTGGTATTTGCAAACTATTAGATGGTGAACAATTTGTCACTTTAATAAAATTATTAAAAGAAAATGAATGTTTTTGGAATGAGAATAATATTTATCATACTTCAGTTATTAAAAAACAAGAAGTCTTAAAAGCAATAACTAATCATTTCTCAAAAATATGCGAATTAAAAAATTTCAATGTTGATATTATGCAAAATTCACTTGATGAAATTATAGAAATGGCTAGAGAGGAGAATGCCAATAAAATGAAACATAATACAAATGATGAAAATGAAAAATACCAGTCTAACAACAAATTCTTTAAAGAAATACAATTTTTGTTGCCACATGTTGGTCCGTTTAAATGCAGATATTGTCCAAAAACTTTTACTGATATTTACGCCTTCAAATTTCATATTTCAACACATGAAGGCACCAAACCCTTTAAGTGTATGGAATGCCCGCGAGAATTGACGCACAAAAAAGAATTTGTATGTCATTTAAGACGACATACAAAGGAGTGCCCCTTTCAGTGTAATGCTTGCGACAAATCATTTCCCAGTCAAAAAGAATGGCACCGGCATGTTATAAAACATGGTTCCAAACCATATGTCTGTGAATTATGTGCCGATAGTTTTTATACTCAACATCAGCTAACAAATCATATGAAAAATCATAACAATATTCGTGATCATGTTTGTCCGGAATGCGGAAAAGGTTTCACACATCGTGGCTTATTGAGACAACATTTACAGACTCATAATAAAACAAAATGCTTTTGTCCCCTTTGTGATAATATATATTCAAACCCACGTAGTTTGCGCAAACATTATGTAAGAGTCCACGAGTCGGGACAACAACCTTCGGCCGCATCAATGGCACAGTATAATTGCCAAATATGTAAAATTACTTTTAATACAATACAAGATGCTAAACAACATCGAAAAGAGCATAAGCAAAGTAATCCCACCGAACGCAAACATGTTTGTGATATTTGTGGTCATAATTTTGCATATCCTCGAAATTTAGCGGATCATAAAAAGACTCATTCGAATATACGAGATCAAGTATGTGATGTTTGTGGAAAAGGATTTACAAATACCAATTTATTAAACCAACATAGAAATGTACACAAGGGAGAAAAGTTTGTATGTAAAGCATGTGGAAAGGATTATGCACACTATCGTGGCCTTTGTCGGCATATCACTAAAGTACATGGTACTAATATAAGGGACTTGGATACTTTATTGCAAAAACAAAACTTGGCGTCATCACAATAATTTTATTATTTAAATGCAACGATCAGTGCAGCTGCAAGCAGCAAGAGTAGGAATTAGAGAGAAAAAACGAAAAGTTACTCTAACTTGTACGTCAACAACTAATCTAAGAAAATGTTACTTCGTTTCATGACCTCGGCAGCCTGCTTACATCTACAGGTTGATCTGGAGACGATATAAAACAGAATAAGTGTCGCTAATTAAGCGTTTGTACGTCTCAACATTAGCATATGGCAATCAACATACATCTCACTAAACACCAAATTAAGCATCCCAAAGATTTAACACATCTTCGTTACTTTTATATGTGAATCATGGAACGCGACAGCTAGAGGTACTATTAGTATCAAAATCTTAATAAACCGTTGCCTTGGAAGAATATTTAACATCTCAAGTTAAAACCTATGGCAAGAAACACACCAAATTTATATCAAAACAAAGAACCTCCGCCGAAATGGTGTCGAAACCAGTTTGCAATTCAGTGGAATCCTGAAGGAAGTCGAAGAGAAGTTCGCCCTGCACATAAATGGCTACGCCAAATAGAGAAAGAAGCTGCCACTCAAAATAAGTGTTGGAATGAATTAATACTGTTAGCTGCGGGTAGACAGTGGAAGCAATTTGTAATGGCCCTATGGTTCTTATAGAATCTAAAGGATATAATAATAAATACCTATATAAGATTAAAAAGGGTTTGATATTTGTTATTTTTTAAAATCACAATTTTTTTCAATTAAAGTAAATACATAGCCAAATCGAATTCAAAATTCGCCTTGTTCGTTATTTTATTTAGCAATAAAAATATTTTTAATAATTTTAAAACTCAATATTAACTGTTAAATTTTGCAAAGTATTCTTATTTAAAACTTCTTTTGGAAAAATTTGTTTTGTAAACAAAAACATGAAACAGCTGTTTCAAAAATTCTTGCAAGTAAAAATTTGCAAGAATTTTTTTGTCTCTCAATTTTGTTCTCTCTTTTGACGCTCTCAACTTGCAAATTTTTTGGGTTAATGAACACTTTCCAGTAACAATTGTTACAAAATCGTAACAATTTTTAGTAAATGAACACAGCTAACAACATATGTATATCATCAATTTGCAAAGATGTTGAAATTTTCCCATAAAATTTTAGGGGTATTCTGACTAGCATGCCGCTCAATCCAAAAACAATATTAACATTGCTTATGGCGCATTTTTTGAAATTCGAATTATCCTTAATTAACTATTTCCCTCCATTCGTCCCGAAAACTAGCAACATACACTCTTGTCTTTCTAAAATTTTAAAACTATGAATTTATACAACACAAAATTTAATATTATAGTTATCCATTGGAAGCAACCTCCATTGCAAAGTTTCAAAGCATTTTTTATTTTCGTTTTTAATTCCCGGACAAAAAGTGTATGGCATATTTTCTATTAGTGGTCAAAATATGTTTGTTAGCTAGCGATGAGTAAAAATGTGGTTGAAACGCATTAAAAATGGCAATGGTGCTTAAAGCATGTTATAACAAAAAATATGAGCGCTACAAGAAAAAATAAATTGACTGTGGTACCCTGTAACAGCCTTTTCGCATTTGCCAACATCTAACATATTTAACTGCGAAGATGTCGTTCGGTTCTACGTATCAGTACGACTCGGAGTTCAAAGGACACCGACCAAGGATTGTCAACTCAGCAGCACCTGTTCTTCAGGTCTCGCTGCTACAACAGCAAAAACAACTGCGATTATGTTGAGATTTTCCAAATAAGATATACACAGGTCTAAAAATCACAACTTTCAACATCTGTACAAGATGTTCATTTCATTGTATTCAATACTACTTCTTTTGATTAGTTTAGTGTCATCACTAGTAAAGTGACAATATATTATATTATTATTGTGGCATCACTGATACAATTTGTTTTTTAGCTTAATTTTTTCCATATATTTTTAAACCAAATGAATTACAAATACTTTTTGCTGTTTTTTTATATTTTGGAACTTTTGCAGGAAAAAAGTTTTTTTTTTAAAGGAAGTTTAGATGATGTTAGATGTTAAATTTTGTTTCACGATTTCAACATTTTCTTTGCGTTCCTTAAAAATGTGTGCAAGTGTGAAAAGGCTATAACAATATAAGTGTACTAAAACTGCCGTGGGGGTACCACGGTATATAAAAAAAAAGAGTACTGAAAATAGTACAAAAGTACTACATTTTTCATCACTGACATTAACTATGAGATTATAACAGTTAATTAGGACTTCGTTACACTAAACATACTCCACAAAAGAGAACGAAAAGAAAAACAAATTCTTGTTTTCTTATTAAAACTTTTACTTATTTTTAATTATTTAAAGCAACCATTAATTTTAAAACTTTTTATAACGAAAAAATGACTGCATTAGGATTATCAAGTTATAATTCATATTCAAATTATAAAAAATGTGGGGAAATATTAAAATCTCCCGTAATTGGGGAAAAACAATATGCCTTGTTGTGTTTGCAATGCCATGAAATTTGTTTAAAATTCCAAACATTCATGATACACATAGAACAGGAACATGAAAGTTCATATCTGGATGTTGAAACCAAGGAGGAACACCAAAATAGCGAAGATGATGATATTGTCCTTAGTGCGTATGGTAGAATCGATGAGGATAAAAAGGTGTGTTTGCCTTTGGTTTTTTATCAATATATATTTATTTATTTTCAATGTATTATTTTTAGGATCTCCTCATGGATCCTTTAGAAGAGCCGGAGGTATTGTTGGTTAAAAATTCCTCATTAAAAGAAAAACATCAAGCTTCCGACAGACAATCAAGACAGGGCTTACAAGAATCAAAAAGAAAATCTCAAAATAAAAAAATACTAGAGAAAGATGTTAAACAGGAGCCAGTTGATATTGATAGCTTATCATGTAAAGACGGAACTACTAACGAAATTGAGGTGAGAAGGTTGAGCTTGAAAACTATTATCATATGCTGAATTATATTTATAAAAGAACTTAAAAATAACCGCCAGTTACTCGAAACTTTTTCAAATTGACAAAAAAAAGGTTAATAACAAACTTTTTAATACCCATTAGAGATACTGCCGAGTTCCAACATTTATTGCCCTCTGTTCCTAATTTTCATCAAAGTATACTTTTAACTGAAAGGAGTAATACAATTTTACTGAAAACTTAACAATATGACGTTAGAATTTAATGCCCTACCGACGCTTTACTATTCGACTCATAAATTTTACATTAATGAAAGAAATGCATGGTTTATATTACATGTTATCATAATAAATAAATAATATGTAATTATCTTCATGGAATTCCAAACTCATATTTTGGAATCACCTTATTGTTATTTGGTCAGGTTTTACACGCTTTACCTTTTGCTGCTCAAATTCTTTCCAATTCCTTTTTAACATTTTCGAAATTTACCTCCAGCCATTTTGTATGTAAATAAAGGTAAAAACCTAGGTTTCACGACGAACTGGGGTGTATCGCTGGATGTAATCCAACCGACCTGCTAGGGTTTGTCAGGGAAGTAGGACGACTGTTTCTGTTGGGGGGCCGTAGGGGGGAATTTGTCCTGCGCTTCTACAAATATACCGAACCTTATGTCTATTTTCTACTATTCTTCTTTACTTCTCTTTTTCCTCCTTTCTCCTCTACTGAAGGGATTCACAATGGACCTCATTGGTCTCCGAGTGGAGTTGCGCCCTTAGGCGCATAACCCTTCTTAACCTAACCTAACCTAAGGTAAAAACCTAAAACTTTTTTTTTTAAATTACAGCTTTTTTTAAAAATCAAATTAAAGTTAAAAAAATTATTTTTCAAAACCAAATTTTAATAAAAAGTATCTAGATTATAAAATGTTATCCTTCTTTTCCCACCAATTTATAATTTACCAAATCAATGCTTCTAATGATGTTATCTAGTGAAAATAAACAAACTTTTAAAATGTTGAGTCTGTAGATTGCTTATTGTAGTCTTTACTATGTTTATTACAACGCATAGCGAATTTCAATTTTTACCCATTAAATCCCCCAACTATAATATGGTTAAGTTGGCTTTAGCAACTGTGCGAATACATGTTAATCATTTGTGCCAAACCATATTGAACTTACGGAAACTTTTTGTTAAGTTAAGAAAAGGATCGCTCTTTCCATACGGAATAAAAAGTTTTTTGATTCTGTTTTTGTGTTTTTAAATGAATTTGAAAGGCTTTTTGTAAATTGTTGACGGATGTTTATGCAAGCTTACGCATATTATAGTAGGGTCTTAAGTCCTATAATACGATTCTATACTCTAATGTAATTTATTTGTTTACCACATTTGTGTTAAATAAAATAGGTTTAAAGTTTGCGCAAAATATTTTGAAAAGATGTTTTAAAAAAAATATCAAAAGTAAGTACATTTACCAAAACAGGGTAAAGCTAAATTGTTGCAAATCTATACCCTGGTGATATTTTACGCAAATAAATCAACCTTTCAAATGCTGTAGTCTTATTGGGATAAATTAAATTTACAAAAAATTCCCTGTTTTACCCACTTTTACTCTCTTAAGACCGATTTTCGAATGTGATAAAAAAAATATACGGTTCCAATCTATAATAATAATTTCGCTAGAATATTCTATATTGTTATCAAATTTCATTAACATTGGTTCAGCCGTGTTAATCCAAGTATTTCCCCGCGAACGCACAAGAAAGGTGCATATATTCATTAAAATGCCTATAACTAATAAACCAATGCAAATTAAAAGACCGTGTATACATACAAATAACAAATGTAGAAACAAAATCGGTTCACGCATTAACAAGAACATCAGTTACTAACACAATGCAACTATTGTAATATATACATATGTTATATTAAATATTACTTAAAGAATTTATGCCAAACTTATTAAAAATAAGATATAAATTATATTTCTTTCAGTTTGTAAATTCAAATGAACATAGTGATGACGATGAATTGGACGTCGGCGGCTTAGAGGACAAAAAAGAAAAGTTAATAAAAATAACTAAAGTTGATGAAAACTATGAAGAATTTGATGATGAGTACATAAGAGATGATGACGATGATATAGACGAACTGGAAGAATTTTTGGACGAAGTTAAAACACCGCCAGCCAAAAAGTCCAAAGTAAAAATGGACGATGGTCTAGATATCGATGAGTTTATGCAAAATAAAATAAAAGTTACCTTATTCATAACATCGTATCAGAAACAGGATGAACTATGGGACTCAACACGACCGCCAAAATTAGTAAATCGATGTCGAAAAAAACGCGAAGAATGTCTAAAGACTATATGTGATGCATTGGATCAAATGCATATACAAATGACCACAAAAGATGTAGAGAAATGTATAAAATATATGAGAGTACGTTATATAAGGGAAGTGCGTATACGCATGAATTATATAAAAAATAAAGATAAAGATTATAAGCCATTATGGTTCTATGATCAGTTGGAATTCCTTAAACCTACACTGAGTTTTATACAAGAGGTATTTAATACTTTTAAGAAAGTTCATAAAAAAATATATTTTATTATATATTTTCATAATATTATAGTTAGAAGAGGAGCAGATGCTGGCTAAGCCGGAATTAAAAGATGATCAGGTCATAAGCTTAATTGATATTTACAAATCGTATCCCTGTTTGTGGGACGAACAAGATATTTACTATAACTCCGATCAGCGTCGCCAAGAAACTTTACAAGCCATTCTGAAGGAAGTAAATAAGAAATTACAATTAAATTACTCTCTAGCCGAGGTAGAGGACAAAATTGAATTTATTCACAAACTCGTGAAAAAAGAAAAAGAGAATATTGTCGAATATACCGCTAATAATCCAGCAGAAGATTACGAATCTTCGTGTAAATTTTACAAACACATTGAATTTCTTTTCCAACACTTGGGTCCGTTTAAATGTCAATTTTGTCCCAAAGTTCTGTCACATATATATACATTCCGCATACACACAGCCAAACATGACGGTTCTAAACCTTTTAAATGCTCTGTATGTCAGTACGAATTTACCCAAAAGCCTGGCTATGTCATACATTTGCGGCGACATACTCAAGATTTTCCATTTGTTTGTAAATACTGTGGCAAAGGGTTTCCATGTAAAAAAGAACTCAAATTGCATTTTCAAAATCATCCTGAATATGAAAAAGAATTTATATGTGATATATGTGGTGAAGGTTTTACGCAACAAAAGCTTTTAAACTGGCATTTAAAGGCACATAATAATATAAGAGACTCGATATGCAATGTTTGTGGGAAAGGATTTACAAATTCAAAGTTATTGTTTCAACACCGCACGGTGCACAGCCAACAAAAAAGTGAATGCAAGTTGTGTGGAAAAATGTATGCACATTATCGTGGTCTATCGAGACATATGAGCAAAGATCATGGCACCACAGTAGCTGCAGTGGCAGCGGTAATGGGTGAAAAGCCGAAAAAAAGAGTTCTAACTTTAAATGAAATAAATTAAATATTTAAATTTTAATGTAGTTATAGACTAATTTTAGTTTTGTAATAAGTACGATACTAAAATGTTTATTATTTAAAAAAAATTATGGACAACTGTAATTAAAAATACAGGTTTAAGAAAATTGGAAGTAATTTAATGAGGAAAATTTGCAGGGGTCCCAGCTTTTATGAGACTGTAATTTTCTATTGACATGTGATTTAAGGTTTTTAATTTCTAAAAACCTATATATTCCTCTTAAGGGGATCGATTAACTCTAATTTTTCAGAAACCGATATGATGGATATGAGGAACTAAAAATATTTTCATTTAGGTAAAACAAAGCTGACGAGAATTGAGCTTTAATTTGGGGACACCTTAAAATATTTCTCTTTGGTTGATTCTAAAAAGCTCCTCTTGTATCGCATTCTTGCAAAAATTAAAATGCGTAAATGTTGAGTTGACCTCCTTTTAGAGGAACCGATGCAATATGTATGTTTTATTAAAAATGTTAGCTTTCTGTGACTATATTTTAAATTAAATATTCAGTTCAGTTTGCTCATTGTGTACGCATCGACAGCTTTTTTCTAAGGCACTTTGTAGAAAGAGTTTAAGAATTCGAGTTGTTTTGCAACAGACGTTTTGACTTTCACAAATACCTAGTTCGTTGGAACAGCTTTTATTTTGATATATGTATATGTATTTTTAATAAGTATAATCTTAAAATTCTAAAAATCCGATTTAAATTCAAATTAGCAAACCAACCGATAGGATATGTAACGACCAGCTGTTTCTGAAGAACGTATAATTTTCACCACTTGACCGCGTTTTAATCCAAAATATCTAGCCACGGGATCACCGGCTTGAATTCTCATTAACATGTTTTCTTTTAATTTATAACGGGCCAATAATTCTTGCTTTTCCTCGGGAGTCATGACCACATGCTCTGGTACCAATTCATGTTCAGTGATGTTAATTAACAACTCTGATTCCAAAAATTGTTCTAAAATATATTTAGGAGCCATATCGACTAAAGATTGTTTAGCCGATGGTGTCATGCCAGCTTGTACAACTACAATAGCACGATGAATATTTTCTTCTTGCATCCGGGTACAATAGGTCTTAATAGTTTTAATACCAATTTTTGGTTCGTCAGGGAAGAATACAAACATTTGATCAGTTGGATCATCGTTGTGAGCAACTAAAACAATTAGGTCTGAACGTGCTGGTCTTTTTTCACTGGGCTTATCGCCAAACATTTCCTTGAATTGTTCCAGTGTTTGATCCAATTCATCTTGTGTTACCAAATAGCCACGATCATGGCTCAACTGCATAATTGTTTTCCGAATGCGCCATAATTTGTAAGTTTCAGCTTCATCATCCATGTTTTAAATATATTGTGAATTTAATAAAACAGTAAACCCAATTTCTAAAAAATTTAGGAATATAAAAATCAGATTTAACACGCCGCACACAAAAGATGTAAAATGAAATGTCAAACTTGGTGTGCTGGTTACAGTGTTAACTTTTTCAAAAACAGGGATGGTATATTAAAAAAAAGTAAATGGTGATTGACACGCTTCAGGTTTTAGTCGTCAAGTATCGAGTCAAAACACGAAAACACTTTTTAAGGGCACCATACACTTATCAAAATACTCATTAAGCGTTATGGTAGTATTAATGAAAATGTGTGACACTTACAACGCTTCATGGAAAATCGAACCAATTTAGGAATTAAGGGGTATGTACAAGTTCAAAATGCTTGTATTCCTAGCGAATTCAATCGTGTACGTATGCTTTCCATCTAGCATTGTCGGTCACACAAAAAAATATTTTCACAAAAATGGTATGTACACGGTCAAGCATTTCTCATCAAGCGCTATTGTAGTATTAGTGAAAATGTGGTTGTATGTGTGACACCGGCGATGCTGAATGGGAAATCAAAAAAATTAGATATGATGGCGAATATTACGTCCAGCAAACGTATACGAGTGAATTCGCCGGCATGACAAGTATTTTGAAAGTGTACAGACCCCTTAACACTACTATACCCTGCGGCCACACGATCAAGCTTTTGTAGATAGTCTTTTACATATACGGTTTGTCAAAATTTACATAAATTGAAAGATGTCATCAAGAAAACAATTTATGCTTACAAACGAAAAATTTGCTCACTAAACTTCTAATCAGCTGTTAAATTGCCAAACAAATGGATGGTTAAAATTGAGAGGAATCTCGTGGCCAATTTAAAAAGTGTAAGTGTGTTAGTAAAAAATGAGGGTGAGAGCAAATTGAAAGGAATTGAAAGACAAAATTAATCGTGTGTCCTCCTAGATACTGCTTGACCGTGTACATACCCTCTAGCAGCGTTGCCACGACCAAAAACATTTAACCTAAATGTAAAAATTTAGGTAAGCCATCGCTATGTAACACAGGGTCTCCACCTGAGATAATATGTGAGAGAACGTCGGCAGAATGAGAGAGCACATTTCTTCATGTTAATCTTAATCTTAAACAAGGCCTATCCAATAGGTCTGCTTACCGCTACAACAATACAACAGTACAAAAAACAACAGGCATTTTGTTTGTGTAATTTTCCTCACGGTTGTCAAAATCTTACTACCACATAGGGAAAACAAAAGGAAAAACGTGTTTTGTATGCATGTATGTGTGGCAAAAAACAAAAATATACATGTATAAGCAAAATGTAAACAACTTTTGACATGGTTGAGGAAAAAACCAAATAAACATCTGGCTCCTTAAGCAGACCTAATGGATAGACCTTGATCTTAAACAAGGGGATTTTATAAGATTTCATAATTTACTGATTTTCGTACAGTAAACTTGTGTCGTTTTTGATTCTTTTTTTAGTTTTTTCTCTGTTTTAAGTGTTTAATATTATTTTTTAAGCACTTTTCACAAGAATTCAACTATTTTCACTTAAAAAATTAAACATTTTAATGATAGCGTCTTATTATTAATTTATGTGTATGTTTATGTATGTGTATTTTTGACAGCTCATCTTATAAGATAGTTGTTATAAGATTTCTCATAACAACTGTCTCATAACATTTATTATAATATTAATACTAACACTATTTGAGAGTCCACACGTAAGATAATACTCTCTGCGATTGAATTTGACGTTTGCTAATATAAAAATCTTAAATCTTATATCAGGTGGAGACCCTGTGTTAAAACAACAAATATTTACTTGTTCACACATGAATTTGGATAATGAAGACTTCTCTTGTTGATGTTTTGTTCTTGTGTAAACAGCGTTGCCGGATATGTCAAATTGAGAGAGAAAAACATTGATTTTAAAAAGAATTCTTGACAATAAAAAAACTTGATTAAACAATCTTTTATATAAATAAAACTATTGCGAAAACCAGTATTTGCACCAAATATTGCAGTACGCTTTTGTTTAACGTTTTTAATTACACTGTGCTAAAATTTGGCACTTTTTTACTGTCAAGCGGGGAACATTGCGGGTTAACCTAATTCGGGTACGCTTCGCGGGCTAACCAACAACAAGGTTAGCTCTTGTTTTCGAGATATACCATCATTCCGAAAATGTACAACATATATTCGCATAACTCAAAAAAGGTTTCGTTAATTGAATAAAATAAAAAAAAATGTATTGCGCAATAAAATTACTTTTAAGTAAGGCTGAATTTTTTTCTAATCCAGCACTTAGTGCCGGTTCACACTGTTCGAGTCTTAGCCGTCAAGTCTTGAGCTTTTAGAAGAGAAGGGAAAAGAGAATGACATTTCTTTTTCTCTCTCTCCTAAAAAGTCAAGACTTGACGGCTAGACTTGAACAGTGTGAACCAGCACTTATGCCGTCGCACTGTGGATGAAAATTGAATTTCATCGGCCAAAAGTCCGATTTTTTGTCATCGCCGATTTAAAAAATATTAATGTCATTCGATAGAACTTTATTAGAACTAAGGTATAAAAAAAACTGGATTAAAATATTGGCAATTGTGGGTTTGGCACGCTGCTGGAAACAAATATTTTATGATATTCAAGAAAAAATTTAATTTTTGTAAATTTGATCAGAATTAAATTACGATTTCTCGCAAACTATTATCAATAATGCGTTGAAATTTTTCATGTTATATTAGTGGGATAGTAGTCTTTAAGAAAAGGTTCCCTACATCACTGTATCATTTATACCTGATGTGTTATTAATTGTTTCCCCAGGTTCTATATTTTAGTTAAATCCGAATTACAGAGGAGTGAAGCTTGTTAGGATCAAAAAGAGATTTTAGTACCATCAGAAAGCTTTTCCTCTTTCCTCTTTAACCCCATATATACTTTTGGAACGTTCTGTTTAACACTATTTTTCATTTAAATGAAATTATTCGCAACATTTTAATTTTTTTGCTCTTTTTATTATATATATTTTTTAATATAACACAATAGTTTACGAACATTTTGTTTTGAAAATAATTCTGCAACTGATGCAATTCTTGGAGCTGTCATAGCAGGGCAGCTTTTGAGTTGATTTGAAAGAACACGGGTCCATAGAGGGTCGGGAGAGTGACTTGTAGACCACTAAAATTGGTAACCTCGGATATTAAAAATTTTAAAACTTCGCGAAAAATGAATGTGTTTATGGATTGCAAAAAAGTTAAGACTTATTATTATATTAGATATTTTGTAATATCTCCATAATTTTTAATTTTCTGGAAAATGCTGATCAATATCGAGTGGTAAATAGTGACAGTATTGCCATTTTTGTAAAAAAAATCGTTTTTTAAAGCGTTTTCAGGGATCGGGATTTTGGGGTATATCTTAATCAAAAATTATTTTTTTTAGTCCACTGTTTTCAGATCTGTTAGGTCTACATACCCTCAACGTTTCATGATGATATATCCATCGATGCCAGATTCATGGAATGTCAAACATTAAAATGATTATTTCTACAGCGTAAATGAATGAAAGGGCTTTTAATATGAGTTAAAATAGTAATTTTAAGGTTTAACATTCTACAAATCTGACATTAATAAAGATATTTTAATGAAATTTGGCAGCTATGTAGATTAAAAACAATAATTCTCAATCTCATTCAAAGGTATTTTCATTCTAAATGCTAAAGAACATCAAAAGTTCAATTTTGACGTTAAATTTTCAACAACTGCTTAGCCGATTTTAATAAAATCAAAACTGTAGGAAAGTTTAAGAAGTCTTGTCTCTAGCAAAAATTCTCTCCAGCAAGATTATTGGCCGATTGAAAACGATTTTAAGTCACTGTGCGTTGCACAATAAAAAAAAACGATTCAACGGTCGAATTGCCCGAAAACAGCCTTTCGTGTATTAAAAAACAAAAATCATCGGTTACAATTTACCAAGGAGCATATGTATAAAAAAGATCCAAATTGGTGGAAAGATGTAATTTTTCTGGATGAAGGCAATTTTTACTTATTTGGAAGACATAGAAGAACTATGGTGTGGCGGCAGCCAAATGAGGAATTAAAAGGAACTAATATTACTCCAACAGTTACGCATGGAGGAGTAAGTGTAATTGTATGGGGATGTTTATCAGCGAATGAGATTGAGAAACTGGTACTTATCGAAATCATTATAAACAAGGATGTTTATTTAAACATTTTGAGAGACAATTTAAAACAATCTGCAGAAAAAAATTGGAATTTCAAGATCTTTAATATTGTATCAGGACAACGATCGTAAACATAAGGTCAAGTTGTTCGTGAGTGGTTGCTTTAAAATTGCCCAAAAGTCGTTAATACGCCTGCTCAATCCCCAGACATGAATCCCATTAAAAATTTATGGGACCATTTGAATCGCCGAGTCCGCGAAAATCCAGTTTCTTCGAAAACCGAACTCAAAAAAAGGCTGCAGGAAGAATGGGATAAAATCAGTGTTGATGACTTTCTAAAAATTATTTTTAACATGCCAAATCGTCTTTCTGAGGTTATAAAAAATAAAGACTATCTAACCACACATTAGTTTATTTTTACAAATTTTTATTTTTATTATTATTTAAACAATAATGTTATATGTGCCGATCTCTTAATATATCTTATGAATAAAAAAAATATCCCCGTTATTTTATTTTATTTTCTATTAATTTTGTTGACTTTTAATAACTCAAATAAAAAAACCGAATATTATTGAGAGTCACTGTAAGTAAATCGATTTTTAAACAAATTTAATTAGAATTTTCCGATTTATCTTAAACAAGACATACATAGTTCTTATTTGGCGTTAAAACAAACTTACCAGTCTGGAGATGAATTCGAACGGCAACCACAGATTACACAATGAACACAAATTTATTTAGTTGAGATTTATTTGCAAAACTGTTGTTAAAATTAACTTTTAACTTTACTGCAACACTAGTTAATAATATTTAAGTAAGTAAATAACATTATAAAACAAAACAATATTACTAAATACACTTTTGCACAAAATAAAACGTTTGTTGAACTAATGCTTTTGTTAAACGTGGTTTGTTATTTGTTATTTTTGTCTTGATCACGCAATTTGTGTTGATTGTATTGGCCTGTTTTTACACATTGCCACTTCACTACCAAAAAAAAACGCTTTTTGTCTCTTTCTTCGAAAGTTGCACTCGCAACTGATTTGGGCCTTTCGCACACGTCACTTTTTACATATCTGTGTGTAATCTGTGCTGCAACTTTTATTATTTTCATCAAGATCTATGCAACTTCTTTGGCTAATTGCGTCCATGTTTCACATACTCCTTTGGTTTGATCAATTGCCTGTTCAACGAAAATACCATTAAGAAAGATATTTTTACATGGGTCCAAAGAAAATGCACTTAGGAAGGCTTTATTCTCAGAAAGAGTTTTCTTTATTATACTCTTCACTACAGGCGGAAAAGGGTAGATATAAGTTTGTCATTCGGTTGGTAGTTTCTACAATATTGATGGTAGACCCTAAGGCTTATCCAATAGGTCTGCTTACCGCTACAACAATACAAAAACAACAAGCATTTTGTTTGTATAAAATTCCTCGCGGAAAACAAAACAACGTGTTTTGTATGCATGTATGTGTGGCAAAAAACAAAAAGCGTAAATAATATATTTATGTCACATATAGTCAGGAATTGTTTGCTATTGACAATCAGCCAGATTGGTCCATAAATGGCTTAAATATAAGCAAAAATTCACAACTGCCACTACTATTTTTCTTAAAATCCCATGTTTTTGTTGTCTTTTATACTCATCACCGAAAATAACAAGGTATGTACAATATATGTATGTACCTTGTTAAAATTGGTTTTTTTTATTTTTATTATTATTATTTTGTACACTTTTTTTTGCTTTTTTTTACACATAAAAATACATATGTACATACATACATGTACATGTACATCGAAGTTCATTAAACGATGTCCCTCTGGTTCTCTGTATATCTGGAGCAAGGCGAATTCAACTACAGGTGGTGTCGAAACACCATCTGATTTTGACAGTTCGAGCCAATTTGTTTTGATTTGTTAGTGTTTTGTTAGGAATAGTTGACATTTTGGACCGTAAACACTAACAATGCAATGCAAAACACCCTATGTTGTTTCTGTTGTTTTTGGATTGTTGTAGTTCCGACACCACCTGTAGTTGAATTCGCCTTGATCTGGAGAACGAAAAAATGCCAAATAAAGTACTAGCATCTAGGTTATCAATACACAACATCCGACTAAATGTGGGTGGGATTGGTGAAGTATGGGTGGCACTTCCCATATAAAGGCATTGTAGATATCTGTATATCTGGAGAACAGCTAAAGCCAAAGTTTCTGAGCTTGGTACAAACATCTTGGTTATCAAGAGACAACATTCGACAAAATATGGGCGGAAGTAGATAAGTTGGCATGACACAAAATAGATTTATTTATATCTGAAGAACGGTAAGAGCAAAATTGTCCGAATTTCGTACACATAGCTGGGTTATTGGTAAGTCACACATAATCAAATACATTGTTTCCCATAAGGTTGGTTCAAACAGCTGTTTTGTATAGTTATGGATATGTGACGTCTAGTTTTTTTTTTACCTCTTAGGCCTGATTTTTGAGATGAGTATTAAGTTTAAACTTAGCTTTTTTTATTATATCATTAAATATCAGCATTTTAAGCAAAACTTTGTATACAATCTTGGTAATGTCAAATCTGTTTTCAGAGTAACTAAGCCTAGTTTAACTGAGATCTCAAAAACCCAGCCTTAAAAGCTGTAGCGGAGTTCAGTATTTAGTGCTAATGGTCATTCGAAAGAGCAAATGCTAATTTTCGTAGCTTTTTTGAACGGAAAATCTGTGCATTATGTTGTTGAATTTAACAAAAGATCTTCTTTATTTTGCATTTGCTCTTTTGCAAGACCATTTTCACCAAACACTGAGCTCCACTTATGTGCTTTGAATGAACAGCGGTTCAAAATTATAAAAGTCAAAACAAATTTTAGTTTAATTGCTCTTATTAACGAAAGAAAAAAGTTTATTTATGTATACAAAACAAGAAACCGCACAATTATTTTAATCTCATTTGAAGTCGTAATCTTAGGCCAAATCCAATTTCATTTCTTAGTATTTTTAATTTTAGAACTCAAATTTATCTATGCCATGGGCCGCAGCTTGTTCTTTAAAGCATTTGCAATAATGATCAGCAGCCTCACAATGATCATCAGGGACTTTAATTGCTTCGCAGGCATCCGCTATTTCATTAATAATTTTCATTTTGTCTTCAGCACCATCTACGTATTTCACGGCATGCGCTATGGCGACCGCTTTATCTAATTTACCGTTATTATCCATCTGAAAGTAAAACAGACAGTTAAACAAAATATATAACTTCCATAATTTCCGGATTATGGTCGATGATCACTCACCAATTCGTATTTTTTCATCATACATGAACGCAAACATTTTCCCTCCATGGAGGTGGCAGGTTTCTTACTCATCAAATCCTCAACATCAGCTGAAATTGATAAAATTGTATTTTTAATAATAGATATCCTATTCCATTTGATATTTATAAAACAAATAGAATTTGATTTTATGTTCAAATCAAGGCGAATTCGTGCAGGTGACCGCATCAACGACCGCTGGCTGTAAATTTATTTTGTATTGATTTTGGCATTTCGAATATAGTATATACATATATAATTCCCTCTCTCCCTTTGATGCGGTCCCTGTATGAATTTTCATCGGTTAAACACATTTTAAACCAAAAAGAGAGTTTAACTGGCTCTGATTTATTAGCCCTTAGTATAACAACTCACTATCCTTAGCTCCAACTTCTGCTTTGCAAACATCCATTGCTGCCATAAATTCGGCAACAGCCTGCTTTTTATCAAATCCTTTAACTACAACAGCGCCCAAAACGCACAAAATTGTCAAAGTTAAAAATATTTTTGCCATTTTTGTTTTAAAAAATTTTTGTTATTAACAAATGCTTAAGTTAAAACTGTTTTATTGCTATTAAATAACTGATATTTTTACCGAAAATTTTATGTCTATTTATATAAAAATAAATAATTTTTAATTAAACTTTTATTGTCAGAACCAAAATATAAAGTTAAAACACAGAATATAATTTCAATTCAATAATTTTTTTATTTTGATTTAATTACATACATATGTAGTATTAATGAATGTCTACATTAATTCATTAATACTAAACAATTATACGTTACGCCTGAATTAATTTGTAGCCAAAATTATTTTTACTTTAGAATAAATAAGTTTAAAATTTTGGTTTTCAAATATGAAAATGAATCACTAAATTGCAATTAAAATTTGTATATCCTATGGAGGTGGCCCGGGAAGGATAATATAAGAATGTTCTCTTTAAAATTAAACAAGTTAAAGTGCTATATTCGGCAATGCCGAATATTTAATACCCTTCACCATTGTGCGATAAGAACAGAAAGATATGTAAAAAATATGTTTATATCGGGTGATTCATAGCGAGGTTTGAATTATAATGTAAAATAAAATACATAAATTTGAAAGTGAACTTAAAACTTTTACTATCGGTTAAATGAACAATTTATGGCATTTACTGCTTAAAAATGATATCATGTAAATGTTGGCCATGACTACGTCTGAGGAAGTCCATTCGGATGGTACAATGTTGGGCGACTATTTCGAGCATAGCGACTGGTATCTCGCAAATTACACGAGAAATATTGGCTTCCAAGGCGTCAATCGTAGCCGGCTTATTCCTGAAGACTTCAGACTTTACATATACCCGCACGATCTACACTAGTCGGCATAAGTATTTAACGAAATTTTTGTTTAAAATTATTGTTTATTTTTTCCTTTTTATATATAACTTACAATATTAGTTACTTATAAGCTATAAGTTATAATTACAATATAAGTTATAAATTAAAAGGAAAAAATAAACAAGACTTTTTAACAAAGCCGTTTAAAAATCAAACGTAAAAATTCACGATTTTTATTTCGTCAAAATGCTTATGCCGGCTAGTGTAGGTGAAATTTAGTGCTCACCAAAAGGATTTCTCAACAAGGTCATTGTTTCACGCGCTGTATGGCTTCTAGAGCCGTCTTGTTGAAACCAAAGCTAACCGAGACCATGCGCTTGCATTTCATGAAGAACATAGTCCATTAACATAGTGCGTTTTCACATTTAAACCACACCATACCGTTGTTTTTAATGGATGTAATGATAGCTCTTGGTACTCTTCGGGTTGCTCATCAGCCCAAATATGTCAATTTAAATTATCAACCATTGAGCCAGAAATATGCTTTATCACTGAACAAAATTTTACGATAAAACATCAGATTTTAATTTCTCACAGAACGCTGATTTTTGTAATGCAGCTGAACAATTTGGAGGTGCTGTTCTGGTGTGAGTCTTTTCATGATGACTTGCCAAACGATACTGAACAAAAATAACAAAGCTGTTTGATATGAGTCATGCGTGATCTGTAAATTAATCATATTGAAAATCAATTGAATAATCTTATTGAAAACCTTACAATGAATCACCCTTTACATATGTAAATGGTGATCTAACCATAATGCACAGTGTTAATTGTGGGTCACACCTTAACGTTAACCTGGTACCAATAAAGATTGTCAATTCCAAATTCAATTTCAGAAACGATCAATTGTGTATGTTTTTATGAATTTTTTCAAAAATGGGACTACCAGAAGTGGGGACGTAGTAGCACACGCCGAGTATCCACTAATGAAAAAACTTAAAACGTTTAGTTAAAAACATTTAATTTATAAAGTATCACTATCCAGTGTGACACAAAGAATGCTTACGAAGGCCGCAGCGGGCCAGAAAATGCATTACATTCTGCTGGTGTCTAATAATTGTAAATTTTTCTGTACATAAATATACTTCATTGCTATCCAATGGAAATCTTAGGTAAAATGTAACAAGAAAATACAATATAATAGTCTGGTAGTGTATAAAGTCATTTCTAAAAAAATTTTAGGAATAAAGCTATTACAAAAAGCTTTATAAAATACATAACTGAAATTTAACTCATAGAATAAATTCGAAAAATGAAAAATGTTGAATATAATAAAGTTGCTTATGAAAAGAAATAATTCCCAATATCTATTTGTTTAATAAATAGGTGCGGACAGGCAGTAACCGTAACAGCAGGTTTCCATGTTAAAGTTTTCCACAGCTGTCCGGTTGTAACCATACATATATATCTTGATGTGACCTTGTGGAGTATCATTTAAAGCTCAGGAGGGGGTTCGGGAAATTTTCGCCTTCCTATACCAAGGTTTAGCTCGACCGATGACGTAAGATGAGGCTACTAATTCGTGTGAGACCCTGGCGATAAAACAAAAAGTCAGTCGGAATAAATTTAATTTAGAATTAAAAAAAAAAAAAAAAAAAAAAAAAAAACATACGGAAGTAAACCAATATGCCAATTATAATTTGACAGTTAGAATTTCATACCATAATTATTGAGTTCTGGCGTAACCTATAATTCAAAAAAATTAAGGCGTATATTATTTTGCAGTCTTAGATGTTCCATGCAAATAGTTATTGCAATATGTATTCATTTAAGTCTGCGTTCATACGGCTCATATCTTATTCACATGATTCTTCCTTTTTCTTCTTTGAACATGAATTTGTGTTCAAATGATTCATGTCATGTTGACGACATGTTTTTTGTGTAGATTTTAAATACAAATAAGAAATAAGAAAAAAAGCGAATGAGAAGCAAAGCGTACTGACAGTACATGCATGTGTGTACTCGTTTCTTTTCGCCTCGTCCCTCTCACCAATAAAGTAGCAATCATGTCAATAAAACATGAGCCGTATGAACGCAGACTTAGTAGGCTTTATTGAAGTAAAATTATTTTAATATACATATATATGTATGTAAATATGGATGTTTGTAAGTATGTTTATCCTAGGCATGGCAATCGGGACTGGTTTTTGCAAACCCCTGGATTTTCTTTTTGTTTCGTGCATTTCGCATTAAAATTTCTTTATAATTGTTGGACACGCTTAAAGAGAATAACAACTTTTTTCTTTTGTTTTCATTGACAGTATTAACAGAGTTAATCAAATAAATATAAGAGATCAATATTGTGTTCACTATCCTCTCAAGGGAGAATGTGATTTTTGTTTTTATTCCTATGCTAATCCCGCGAAGCTCTTCGCTTATCTGCAGAGGACCAGAGACTCTGGCGGGAATCGAACCCGCAACCCCGGCACTGATAGACTAGCCCAAAAAAGGTAAAACAAAAAAAATTATGTAACGATTTTGGGATTGACTAAATCCCGAAAATCCAGGGCTTAGAAAATAAAATTCCCGGGATTCGAGATTCATTGAATCCCGAAAATTTCGTAATTTTTCGGTACCGGCATCCCTAGTATATCCCAACAATAAGTTGTAAATTGATAAAATAAATTGTAATTGTTAATCGTACAAACATTTGTTTGTTTCTTTATTTTTTATTAATTAATCCAAATTATCCAATGATTTTAACAAGATATTAGGAAACAAAAGATTTTAGTTATTTACATGCATGTTTATAAGTAAATTCTTTAAATTTAAATTTTAGTCGATGTTGAAGAATTATTTGGCAAAAAAAAAAAAAAACAGCCAAAGACAAATGGTCATGTGTAATGAACAGGGCTGTGGAGTCGTCCGAAAAAAGTACTAACTCCGACTCCGACTCCAAACGCTGAAATTTTTTAAGTGCGACTCCGACTCCGACTCACGACTCTGACTCCAACTCCGACTCCTACTCTAACCGTGATGCGAAATGAATGAGACGTAAAATTATTTCTCTTTTGTGTAGAAACATCTTTATTAAACGAATTATGGGAATCCCCGCGTAATGTGCATAAGAAAAACATTAGTGTTATGGTAGGAATTAAAGGCAGGCCGATAAATTTATGCGCTATAGCAACACTTATTCTGTACAATGTTGAAAATATTTCAGCGTTGATGGTTAAAAAAATTCTGATATTAAAATTATTGGCAATTCCTGTCATTAACATTTTTTAGCATGAGTAAATTATTTAAAAAATCACACATCTTTTTCAACTAGATCAATAACTGAGTATAAGTTTTACTAATGTAATTTAGACTTTTTCCCGCACGTATAAAAAATATATCTAAATATACTTAAATAGTAAAGTAATTGAATCAACTATTTCTCATAAAATAAATTAAATTCTACTTATTCATATTGATCTGCAAAATATTGCATCGCCAATTTCGAAGAATTTTTATATTGGAAAATATAAGAAATATTTTAAAATTTTTTATGCCGAAAAATTTTGGAGTCGGAGTCGCGCGTTTTTTTGGGTACTGCGACTCCGACTCCGGTACAAAAACCTCAGCTCCGACTCTTCAACTCCGACTCCGACTCCACAGCCCTGGTAATGAATAAGATCGAAATGGTAAGTGATAAATCAAAAATCATCCTTTATGCATTAAGCTAGAAATTCCCTAATGATAATCACTTATAGGTGGACAAAACAGTGAATTAAATCATGCTATCAAATCAGTGTGACCATATTAGCTTTTTTCGAGCTAAATTTACATATCTTTATTTTTTCATGATTAGCTTGAAATATTTGATTTAGCTTTTAGTCTTTTTTAGCTTTTTTTTTCTAGCTTTTTACTTTAATTTAAATTTCGTGTAATTAATTTATGGCCCTAATCATGTAAAACGCAACGCAACGACAAAGAATTACATTGAAAGCAGAAACAAGCTTATAAATATTTTGCAATTGTGTTGTTGCTTTCTACAGAAATTCATGTACCGTGTTAAAATTTTCAACGCCACAAGCTATGCAGAGTTTGAAATTTTAAAACGCAATGTGAATTTCTGTAGAAAGCAACAACACAATTGCAAAATATTTATAAGCTTGTTTCTGCTTTCAATGTAATTATTTGGCGTTGCGTTTTACATAATTAGGGCCTATATTTTAAAACAAATAAAACAGCTTATCAGTATAAATTTATGTGTGGTAGCCATAAAAGTACTTACCTGGCAGCGCATGTACATACCAGTGTCGTCAGGGAAATAATATAATAAAATAATTAAGCTTTTATTTTAAAAAAAGTACTAATTTTAATTTTTATTTAAATAAAAGCAAAATATATTTTAATATAATAATAACAATTGACCCGCTACTTCGTTAGCGTCTCCCTTTTTTCGTGGACATATTTATGTATATGCCAAAGTTTATGTTACTTGTAGAGTTGTGTCGGTCATGAACGAACTGGATCAATTGAACGGATCAGTCAGATGAACGATGAACGGCCGTTCAGTTTCATCGTTTAATTTCGTTCAATCGTTCACTTGGGTCCAAGGCGAATTCATGTATACGGTGGTGTCGCTACTACAACAAGTAACAACACCAAAAACACAACAATGTATTTTTTTGTTGCTTTCGTTGATCGATATGTCAAAAACACAAGCAACTTTTGACATTTCTCTCTCTAAGTAAGAAAAAAAAGTAGCACAGCTGTGCTTTCAACGCCACCTGGTAAATGAATTCGCCTTGCTTGGGTCCTTTGAATCAGTCGGTCACTTGCTTGCCGGACAACTGGTTGAAAAGAAACAACAATAATTTTGTGTTGTATAAGTTATGCAATTATAATATACTTATTTCTTTTACTCATTGCCACATTGCTTTACACATTTTTATAATACAATCAGGGTTGTCAAGTTTCTTGGCGACCTAATTTTCGATTTGGCGACTTTTTGGCGGCTTATAAAATATATGGCGATTTTGTTGGCTATTGATTTTCTATAAACTTGTTTTGAGACTGTTGGACAAATTTACCGTTTGTTATTTAGAAAGATTATATCAATGATGGTATTCCATCTAATATATATCAGGTATGAATAAGACTCTTAAAATATAAAAAAAATTAGCAATATATGTTTGTTCGGTGAAATCTTGCAACTCAATTTTGAAGCAGATACCTCGAACCGATTGAGCTGTCATTTTTAAACACGTTTAGTTAAGATGACGATGCATGGTTAACTGTGTTACGTTATTCTAAATCTAACATTATAAGACACCCAAGATGGCAGACTTATTTTTAATGCATTCCTACAATATGAGTATCAAATGGGAGGGCTTGCTGAGAATAAGTCGAAAAAGAAAGTGACGTTAGTTTTTAATGCTTGCCTTCAAGATGGGTATCAAATGAAAGGACTCATGAGAATACGAATGCTAGTTTTAATATAAACTAAAAGTAAATAACCTTTTTAACAAACAAGCTTTTATTGAAATGCGCTTCAAAGAAAAATATAAATGAATAGTATAAAACTACTATCAACTTATAACGGATTACATAATTTATATGATATACGAGATTTACTTGTGTAGACAAACAAGTAAATTATATAGCTTGATGTGATTGATTTTAACTATTAAACTTTTCAAACCATGTAAATACTAGTACTTAAATCTCGCGACTAGCTTTTAAATCAAATAAATTGTGTAAAGACAAGCGACAAGCTTTTATATCATATAAATTTATTAATGATGTTATAAGTTGATATTTAAAGTTTATTTCTCTTTTCTTTTTAGCGCATTTTAATAAAAGCGTGTTTTTTAAAAAGGTTTTTTAGTTTTTATAAAATAAAAACCAAAAATAAAATTTATATTATCACATATTTTGAGAATATAATACATATAACGCATGAATAATAATAATCACTATTGCTATTTGTTCATTTTTGTAATATTATTTTGATATTTAAATTGTGCAATTGCTATTATTTTTTTGTTTTTAAAAGTATTTTGTTCTTAAAATACCACATAAATTTGAATTTTTTTTCTCTCATTATTTTTGTTTAAATTAATTTTTAAAGAATTGGGCTCTTACTTTGAATAAGCCCTCGCAACAATTTTTTGTTCTTTCTATTAAAATGGAATTTCCTAAGCATATAATAAATAAACAAGTTTTAAAATCGCCACGTTTGGCGAGAAATTACTACGTATTGCAGCCCAGATTGTACTATGAATTTTTTAAAACAGTGTGGCAAGTCGCCACTGACAATGTGTTAAAAGAAAAACGTATAGCATACACACTTTTAGTGTTGTTGCAAGGCGAATTCAACAAGGTAAGTGCAACTCGTCAGCCGTTCATCAGCTGTTTCCACGGCGAATTTGCCAAACGTCAGAAAATACTTTTGTTGTCATGTTTTTCGCCAAAATAACCGAAATATTTTCTGACAAGGCGCATTCATTGCTATGTAATACGTTTTTTTGGCCTTAATGGCTTTATATTACAATATTTATTAATAAATAAATTAATTTTATCGTACGAAAATTTTTGCCTTGGTCAACTGTTATTGACAACAAGCAAACAAAATACATGTGGCTTTTTGTAGTTGTAGAGTTGCACTTACCTTGTTAAATTCGCCTTGGTGTTGTTGTTTCTTTTTAATCAAATGAACGAAAAAAATGCGTATTTGGTTTGTACTTATTGTTTTCTATTCTTGGTTACACTCAAAAAAGTTTTTCAGTAACTTAATGAGATTTATTAAAATTGTTTTCCGTAATTAATGAAATTTTTTTTATTTTATTAATTAAACTGTTTCTGCATATTGTTCCAAAAACAAACTACAAAAATTAATAAGGGTTTTCATGATATCGCTTAAAATTGCCATATGTGCAAATAGGCAAACTTGCAAGACTCGTTTCATGAAGACCCTTTTTAATTTTTGTGTCATTTTAAATACAAAAATCAATTAAGAGAAAACAACTATAAAATTAAAAGCTAAAATTTGTGAATAAAAAGTTAAATTTGTTTTTTAAACAAGCATAAATAAAGCATAACGACTAATTTGCTTAAATTACTGCAAGATTTTATTGTTTGTGATATTATTAACACTTGAATTTTTCATTGAAAACGGCGGTAAATATTAAACAAATTTATTTGTATAAATGCACAACTGAACAGCGACAGTTTACGAGTCAAAATTGTTGAGCAAATTTACGAAGTTTGTGTAAACGAATTCTCATACAATTTTTGGCAGTTCATTTGAGAGCGCGTAAAAATGCACAGTTTGCGAGACTTTTAGTGATATGAAAACCCTTAATGATTTTTACTTCTGTTAATATGTTCAGTTATTTTTTATGCATAAAATAAAACTGAAGTACATGTGTACATATGTACATAAATAAAAAAAAATAGAAAGGAAAAAATATTTGGCTCATTTGGTAGGTCATAATGACAGATAAAAACACTGCTTTAGCTGTCTTAGTGCGTAATTTAAATTAAGTTCAAATTAACTGAAAAGCCTTTGACTATATTTTTTGTACATAGTGTGTACTTTTTTTTAATTGTAAATAAAGAGAAAAGTTAATTAATTTTTAATTAATATCTCCGTTATAAAATTAATTGTAAAAAATTACCTTACAATTCCTTTATTTAAAATTATCCGTTTTCTAATTACATTTTCAGTTTTCTAAACTTAATGCCTATTCTTTTGAATTTACTTACATAATGTTTCGAGTGTAATCTCACATGTTGTTTCTTTTAACACATTCAATCGATTGTTTAGTAAAGAGGACAAGACAAGTGAACGACTGAACGAAAGCGACAAATGATTCAAAAGACAAACTGACCCAAAAGACAAAGTGACCTGAAACGAACGATTGAACGAAAAGAACGAGCTCGTTCACTGATTCGAATTGAACGATAATGACCGGTCACTTAAACGAACGATTAAGCCCAAGACTAGTTACTTGGTTTTAACAAAAAGTAGGTACCAACATTTTTCATCTTATTGATTCTTATTTACTCAGAATCCTGCACCTATAATTTTATGTTATAGAATATTCTAAAATAAAAAAGCGTCTTATTTGTCTATTCAAGTGAAAGTGAAAGATATTTTTGGGCACAAATTAAAGCCAGTCGTGTTTTTTTGCTCATGTCTTGGCCATTTGTGGAAAGCTAACAATATGTGATATAACAGCTAGTCCCCATCACATCTGGAGCCTTTAGAAACCTCTTCTGCAACCAAATCAACTCCGCTACTCGAAAGGATCCCGAAAATATGTATATACTTTATAGGAAGTAAAATCAATGTTGAATACCTTTCCACTTGTGATGAAGGGTAAAACAACTTATCATATCACTGGATAGTTTGTACGAGCCAGACATTACCAAAGTTGATTCGTAATCACCGAAAGGTTTTAAGTATTTACGGCATTCAAATTGGCCATATAAGGAATTACGAGTGTTAAGTCAATATTGCCGGTTGTATACAAATTCCTTATTTTCGAAACTATGTATATTTTGTGTTTCTATTTTCCAGTCAGATGTTGTTATTTATATGTAGCTGTGTGCAGGTGGTGTGATGGTTTGTCAAACATTGACGTTTAAAATAATTAAGGCGTCACAATGGACCATATAATTCTCTGGGTGATGGTGTGAAGTTTGCTTCGCACCAGCCTTTCTAACATAACCTAACCTAACGTTTAAAATTAAAAATCACATTTTCATAACAAATTGCGTTCACACTATCACATCTTTTCATATTACATACATACTTGATTTGTTGACATGTATTAAAACAAAATATACACAAAACACAACTGACTCAAATCTGCACCAATTATGAGTTAGTTTACTGGTCAGTTTTAAATAAGTTAGCTAAAAGTCAACTAAATGTTGAGCTAGCTAATAAAAATCCGACAGGGTAATAGTGTAAACTAGCCTTTACTGAAGGTCGCTAACACAAGGTCATATACATTTTTGGCTATAAAACATTTAAGAGATAACCTATAATTTCACAGATGAAAAAGTTTGGTTGTGTAAACATGCGATAAGCTGTTGTTATGAACTGTTTTTAAACAGTTAATATATTTGTCAACAATAGGGTTTAAATTAATAATGTTGATTTTTTTTTTAATTTAAAATTATCAGTTCTGAATTAACATTAAAATATTTTTTTTATTTATTAACGGCCAATTAAGTTAAGTTATAATTAAATATTACTATTTGGAAACTTCGGATCTTGTCGCTCTCCAGATTTACAGAAATCAATAATGTTTTTGAACGATAGGCGTCACGCCCATTTCTCCAATTCCGCCCACATTTTTAGATTGGTGGTGTATTAATAACCCAACCATCTGTACCAAATTTGGACCGTTCTTTATATATATATAAACTTATTTTGTGCCACGCCTACTGCCGCGATCCCGCCCACATTTTGCCGGATGTTGTCTATTGATAATCAATATGGTTGCACCTAATTTAGAAACATTGGCTCTTACCGTTCTCCAGATATACATAATTAGAGGCAGTCGTGGTTTTTTGCTCATATCTTATTTGTGGGCCGATCAGGCTGAATTTCAATAGCTACTTGTACATCCAAAATAAGGGGTACATAGGCCTTCTAGAAGGGCTCCGTACTCCTTCTTTTTCTCGCTGCGTGCATGTGTAAAGGTCAGGTAAGACAGAAAATTTATTATCTTTTAACAGATTTTTTACTTCAAGCCAAATCCAGAGCCATAGTGCAGTTCTGAACAAAATTTTAATATAAATAAAACCACCATTCCATTTTTAGGGAAATGTATGTACATATTTATTCAAAAAATGTTTTATAATAATGTATATATTTTTTCTTATAGTTTTTTTGTATATTAATACGAATCAATATAGTAAAATAAATACGTTTACATTTACAACGACATGATTTTAAATTTTCACATAAATAAAAATACATAATTGTATCATTTATTAATCAATTACATCATTTTCAGAAATAAACTATACAATTATAACTTAATATGTATGTAGTATTTGTTTAATTATATATTAATTAATATACATAACTAACAGTTAATTATAATAAATAAATTTTTTTGCATTTTCAAATACTAACTATTTTAAAATATAATTTAAAAACTTTAATTGCATGATGATGACAAAAAACATTAATTTGTAGGGGTTATGTACATATTAGGAAAAATTATTAAATATGTGATTTTAATAAATTCATTTAAATGAAATAAAATATATTTCAAGCTAAACATAGATTTTATACACTACCAGTGTTGGGCAAATAAGATACTTTGATGTGTTTGAAATACAAAATACATTTAAGTCGTGTATTTAAAATATAAAATACACTTAATTCACGACTAACATGTATTTAAAATACAAAATACATTTAAATAGTGTATTTAAAATACAAAGATCTATACACAAAATATGGTTTTTTTTTTTAAATCAATGTGCAATATATGTACCTATAAATATAAGTATGTATAATATTCACTTTAGTAAAACGTCTGCACAAAACTAGAATTTCCTTTCAAGATCAATTTTTAATGTAAATGTTTTAAGCCCGATAGGATAATGTACCATGTGGTGTGGTTTACACGCCAAACCGGATAAAAAATATTCTAGCTGTGCCTGATTAGCATAAACTGTTTTAAATTGTAAAAACACGCTTTTTATATTTGTATAGCTATATATAAATACTTTCACACAAATATGGACAAATTAAAAATAGTGCTTATGCCAAAATTCGAAAAAGCGTTGTTTTAAGTTACAAAACATTTATTTTGATGGATATCCCACTCGAATCCCACTAAGCGATCAAAAAGCTCTTAACCTTAGAACGCATAACCGGGTACTCGTGTGTCTACTAGCAACTTTAAACGTTTCTAGCTGCAAAACCAATACCAATAATAGAGTATTCAAACTTCGGATCTAGGAAATGCAGGTCTTTTTGAGTCGTTTTATTGACCATTTATGAAATTCGGTTTAGCGGGTTTATAACTATAAGCTTCCAAAGATGACACCTACGCAAACACATAACGGCGTTACATGAAAAAATGAGCAAATAAGAGGCTGTTCCAAGATTATTTTAATCAAATATATTAAATTATCTAATTACTTTTTATAAATTTTTAATTAAAGGAATCTACCCCGGTTATGTTTGCGTAGTGTTTTTGGTTGTTTTTCACTGTATGTATATTGATTTATAGCTTGGCATCATGTTTTTGTTATACATAATAATAAATAAACAATTAAAAATTGTATCAAATATAAAAAAATATTTAATTAATTTGTTAGATTTGGATAAAACGGGGTTTTAATCAAATAGTTTTTGCTGTGAAGCTGAAAATTATTATAAATTACAATGGGCTACAAATGTACCCCTGGTTATGTGTTTGCGTGGGTTTTTTGGATTATGTATTCTACGGTTAAAGGAAAGCTTTCTTTTGAGCAAAAAAACGACCCATTTTGAAAAAAGTCAAACAAATTTTTGAATTTGCAAAAAAAAAAAATGTCAGAATTTTTTTTATAATTTTTTTTCGCAAGAATGAAGAAAGAGAGATCTTAACTATTTGAAAGAAATTTTGCTAATAGGTAAAAAGAAACATGGATCAGAAAAATCAATATGGCCAAAATGTAAAATTTCGACCCCTCTAACTCAGAGGGTTCTTGACCGATCATGTTGAAAAATTGTGTCTAAACTACTAGGACTTGCCTTGGTGCCAATTTCATCCCGATCGTAAGACATCTGTTTCAAAGGTTGGGCCACTTGAGACGAAACCACTCATATATATACATATATAATATATAATAATAAAATATATATAATTTTTTATTCTTTTAACATCCACTGAAGCATACGGGGACTTTAATGTGTGTTGGGAAGTATTTATAAATAATACACCATTTCCAATTATACATTTTAAAAAATAACAAATTTCAAAATTCTTTGGCGTTAGGCAAGAAGGTCTTAATTCTGAAACTGAAGTTTTTCGTAATATTTAATTGAAAATTATTTATTTGGTGTATTTCTTAGACTTTTTCCTAAAGAGCAGATGATTACGATTAGAATTAGCAAAATTTCTTTCGTGCTTGCCTTAAGTTATTGATCCCAAACGAAAGAGAAAATAAAAATTGAATTAAAGCCAATCAAAAATTCAAAATGCGTTTTGTGACTTAAGACCTTTTTACCTAACGGCAAAGAATTAACAATTTTTTTTGAAAATTTATTCACACCATGTGCGCAAAATATAGGTCTCAATTTCGGGGATAACTTTATACAATTTGGTCCACACGTTTTAATTGTCATGAGGGCGAAATCTATTGAAAATCGCGAGAATCAGTCTATAATTTTAAGAGCTTTTATGCCAATAAACCATAGACTCCCAGAAATAGCTTTAAATGCCATAACTTCCTTATATGGGCATTTCCATTTCAGCGCAGTTGACATTTGTACGCCTTCAAAGAGGTAGAGATTTGGCAAAAATAGTTGTAACTGAAAAATAATTTTATCATTATGTTTCATTTAGAAGGTACTCTATTTGAAAAAAATATTGCCACATTCGGAACGTTGTTATTTAAAATATCGAGCTTTATAGGCAGTGTGTTTGAGCTGAATGTAAAAATTACGAAAATCTGCGAATTGCAGTTGGTGCTTTTTTTAATTTCTTACATTAAACCATATATTTAAAAAAAAATTTATTTATGGTTTCATAATGACCCAAATTTATTATCGTTCGTATCATACCGTACGTGATAGATTTTGCTCTTATAGTATTTATGGGATATAAGATATATGAGGGGCTTAAAGCACAAGAGGTTTAAGTGCTTTTTTTAAATTGAGATTACATATGGAATTAGTTGGTGAAGTTCAGAACACAAGAGATGAATGTGGATTTCTCATCTGGTAGCGAGATATGAAGACCAATTCTAGCAGTTGTCATTAAAATATCTGTTTCGCTTGGAGCACACGGGGTATAGGAGCACTTAATTTCAATTTTTAAAAAAAGGCACCTAAACCCCTTGTGCTTTAAGCCCCTCATATATTTTGCAAATATATTTATACAAAAATCAAAACAAACATATCGAGCCATAACCGCAAAAAAGCTCAAGCGACAAAAACAAAATTTTACAGGAGAAGGCTTTTTTTTATTATATTTCATAAAAATTTTGTATGAAAATTGGCGCTTTAACTAAAATGTTTTTGCTATAAAATCGTAACGGTACCTTCTGTGACCATGAGATTTTGGGAGATGTTGCAAGTGTTGTAAGTAAATTCTATTATTAAAAAAATCGAAATTTTAAAATGTTGTTGCTTGAGCTTTTTTTGCGGTTATGGCTCGATATGGTCGGTCAAGTCCAACCATTTGATACCCTACATATGATAGCCTCCATACGATAGCCTACATATGATACCCTACATATGATACCTCGCATTTGATAACCTAAATATGATGATATTTTACAATTCGATCTCTTGTTAATACCCAAATGGAATTTTGAAATACAATTCGAAAAATCTAAAATAAAAGAATGAACATTTTTTTTAGTAAAGATGCAAAGTTGTTAAATGTGAAAACAATACAAACAATTGAAATCAATTTCAGAATATATAAATAATTTTTAAATAGATTGATTCATGTAGAACTTTTGGTAACGTGAAATGAAATGTATGTACATATGTATGTATGTATTCGGAAACGTACAAATAGAAAATACATCTAAAATGTAATTAGACATTTTTAAAATACGATTCGAAAAATATTAAAATATGTAAGTATGTACAATTAAGAGGTTTTAATATCTAATTAGAAGTATTTAGTTTAGAATCAAAAATCAAGGTGTTTTAAAATTAACAATGTTTGTGTAAAATGTTTAAAAATTAACTACATTTTTTGTTTAATTATTAATATTGTTGTTATCAATAAATTAAATTTTTTAAATTAATCAATAAATAGATCGTAAAATAATTATGCTGATAATTTCAATATACATATGTATACTCGTAAAGTGGTTTTGAAATTTGAAAATTGCATTTTCATATTAACATTTTAAAAAGGCGTTTTTTCAGTTTCAATGTATAAATCCTTTTTTTATAAACTAAATAAATTTTATTTGTTAATTTTGTTAACAGTTTTTAAAAATTTTTTAAAATCGTTTTTTTTTAAATAATTCTTTAGCCAAAACATAACATTTTCAATAAAAATAATTTTTGATTTATTTCTTTTTTAGGTTTTTAAAATTAACAGTTTATAAAACTTATATTTTTTTTTATTAAGCTTTGATAAATAAAAAAATTAATTTTATTTTTTATTTCTTATTATAATTTTATTATTTAATTAACTAGTTAACCTGATATTTTTTTCTTATTATACATCCCAACTTGGTTTATATACATATGGAATTGAAACGCAAGCCAAAAAAAGAAAAAAAAAAAATAATAAAGAAAAGTTTGAAAAAAATTTAAACTAGAAAAACCAAGAAATTGCATGTTCGTAAATTCATTGCTGCGCTTTAAATGAAAATTTAAATGCCCTAAAATACTTCGCTTAAGCCAAGGCCTATCCAATAGGTCTGCGCAAGGAGCCAGATGTTTATTTTGCTTTTTCCCTTAGGTTGTCAAAAGTTGCTTACATTTTGCTTATACATGTATATTTTTGTTTACGCTTTTTGTTTTTTGCCACACATACATGCATACAAAACACGTTTTTCCTTTTGTTTTCCCTATGTAGTAGTAAGATTTTGACAACCAAAATGAATTTTATACAAACAAAATGCCTGTTGTTTTTTGTATTGTCGTATTGTTGTAGCGGTAAGCAGACTTATTGGATAGGCTTTGGCTTAAGCAAATGACGCACAATCCAGTTTCAAAAACGGAGAAGAGAAATGGCGCCTGCCATAAAAGATCATCAGAAAACTTAAATTGGCAGTGTAAAGTAATGTTTGGTTGCAGTGATACATTAACGACCAGACCCAAAGTTTCTATTATTGATGCGGTGACCATTAATTCCATGGAAAAATAGTGTACACATTTTATGGAAAATCATAACAAAACTCATTTATTAAAATTAATATTTTACAGAAATGTTTTCAAAAAACATTCATATAAATTTACAAATTCATGTGTTAATATAAAATTTTTAGCACATCAGGCCCAAAGCGAATTTAACTATATGTAGTGTCGAAAAGTCATCTGATTTTGACAGTTTGAACCAATTTGTTTTGTTTTGTTAAAGCCGGAATTTACTATCCTACACAATCGTACGATTCATTTACACGATAAATGCAACTCTGATTGCATAGCATCTATCACTTTAAGCCCGGGATTCACTATCCTACACAATCGTACGATTCATTCACACGAAAATCACACGACGGAATCCTATTCGACATAAGCAAAATGTCTGCCAAATCTGCTGTTAATGCCACACTATCCCACAAAAAAGATGCAAACTCAAATGACTCATCTACTTTACAAGAAAATGCAACTCTGATCGCATAGAATCTATAATTTTATGAAAATTTTCATAAATATTTGCAAGTCAAAAAAATTTACCACTCAATTAATTTTTAAGCCACACTATCATACTTTATTATCACACACGACTTTTTGACAAATCGTACGACTAAAAACAATAGTGAATCGCCAGCTTAACAAAGCAATGCAAAAAGCCCAATGTTGTTTATGTTATTTTTGTATTGGTGTAGTATCGACACCACTTGTAGTTTAATTCGCCTTGATCAGGCCTATTCGTTAAAAATGTTTTAAATTCTGAACACTTGATTTTAAAATTGGTTATGAGGGATTCCAAGGTTTCAAATTTCATTTTAGATTTTTTCGAAGACCAAATATTGTAAGATATTGAAAAAAATTTCTCTTGATGCAAACAGGCAGAGAAAATGAAAAATCTACTAACATCAATATGTTTTTATAAGAAATATTTTCGTTATCGAAATATATGTATGTATGTATATACATTTGATCCATTCATGCCAACCGTTTACTACTAAAAATGGCAATTTTTATAACCTTCACCGAAGGTAAAAGGGTATATATAATTTTGTCATTCCGCTTGTAATGTCTACAATATTGATCTTAGACCATATAAAGTATTTATATTCTGGCTCTTTATGAGAAGGAAAGTTTAAATCCGGTTTTCTGTCTGTCCGTCGCATATAGTCCGGAATTGTTTACTATTGAAATTCAGTAAGATCGGTCCATAAATGGCTGAGATATGAGCAAAAAACCACAACTACCTCTAATTTTTTCAATAAATCCCATGTTATTGTTGTTTTTTAATTTTGTTTTTTTCTGTATATCTGGAGAACAGCAAGAGCCAAGGCTTTCAAATTTGGTACAAACATGTTGGTTATCAATACACCAACTCTCTAAAAAAAAATGGGCGGGATTGGAGAAGTGGTTGTTGCACTTCCCATACAAAGACGTTGTACAATTCTGTATATCTGGAGAACGAAACGAGCTACAGCTCCCAAATTAGGTACAAACATATCGGTTATCAATACACAGCATCCAAAAAAATTTACTCTCTCGTTGCAAGTTTCTACTAGAAAAGTAAATGAACACACCTATTGTGTAATGCAGAAAGGGCGGGTAAGAAAAGCTAATTAATAAATAATAATAATATTCTGTGAATTAAAATTCTCTGGGGTAAGTGCCTAGGTTAGAATCAAATCAAGTCCACTTTTGGTGCAATTCGGGATTAAACCAACTTAGAAAATCTTGAATCAATCACAGTTTGAGATTTATTGTTATCTTGCTTTTTAAGTCAACCCCGCGCTCGAATTATTTTAAGTACGGGACACTTAAGTAATAAATACTTAAATCAAGCAGTCTGTACTTGATCAAGCATTCTGTACTTGATTTAAGGAAGTCGTTACTTACCGTACGGCTTAATTTTAGTACGTATGGATTAATTTTGCTTTTCTGTGTACCGATTTATGTATGTACCTATGTACATATATACTCGAATTGCTACCGGTGTAAGCTGGTTGCGCTCACACACAGGGACGCTTGGTAATCGCATTGTTTGTCGCCTAGTGGTTACGTCCACTATGAGATTAGTCCTATCCGACAGGTGCTCATGTTAATCCACATCTGTTTTACCTGTGCCGCCAATGGAGGCAAATACAATAGCCCTATTCACAATCTTGTGCAAATGGTATAGTATATTTTTTTGTTTACACCAATAAAATATACAGCAATGCACTTCCTACTCTTTTGTTAATATGCAACGACGTATGCAACACTTAATTGCAAACCGACAGCTCATATTCAGTGAATTTTACGTACTAGTGCTTTTATAGAGCATATGTATGTACATATGTGATTTCTGAAGAAGTACGATGATCTTCGATTGGCATGCTTTATTTCGTGTTTTGCATCAAGCATTTCAAGCTAAACCAAAGAGGTAATTTACAATTAATTAAAAAATATTTACAGTTACATAAATTTGCAATCTCAAATACACAAGATTCTTAATTGCCCATTAGATAATATTCGGCACCAGTAATTCTTATATGAATCTTAACCTTATACAATAATTTGGTTCTGGTGGGTTTTTGACTGCCATTTTTCCTATGTGGGACCCATCCACATAGGAAACACTCTCAAGCCCTATTAGTTTATTATCTAATACATCAAAGCTACTTGAGAAACTATTAGTTTCAACACTAACCCCGATTTTCAATGAAAATAGATGTATTCGAAGCCATCGGTTTGGATTTAGAAGATAACAAAGCAAAATTGAACAAGCGCATAGACTAGTAAACGTCATAAGAAAAGCCCTTAAGGAAAGAATATATTGCTCTGGACTCATTGATGTTTCTCAAGCTTTTCATGAAGTCTGGGACGAAGGCTTGATACATAAATTGAAGATAAATTTACCCGTAAACACTCACAAGCTTTTTTAACTTATTTATTCGCAATTTACGCTATCGACATTTCTTGCACATATTACACGTTTCATTGCGAGGGGTTGGAAAGGTAGAGTGACTATATGTACTGCACATTTTTCGTTTCTCTTTCTTCCCATCTTGGGCCTTTGGTTTCCATTTAATAGCAAATTTTCAAAATTACAATTAAGGCTAAAGTTCATCAAATTTAATTTTCATTAAATTATTTTTATGAAGAAAGGAATTTTACAACATGAAATGAATTAAAATTTATTGATAATTTTTTATTCTTGACTGACTGGGGGACCAACCGTACGTTCACGGACAGGTCGATTTGACATGTTTCGATAGTATCCACACTATCTCTTCAGAAATCTTTGCTGTTTAACACTCAGCGCCATTGACGACTGACGGCTGGCATACAATAGTCAAACATCAATCTGGAGAAGATGGTGCAACATGGTAGCACAACGGGAACTAATAATGAACCCACGTAAACTGTGCTTTTTCTTAGGATTTATAAAAAATTTTCTTAATAATTTAAAAAATATATTTTATTGTCAAAACTTAAAAAAAAACCTGCCCAAGGCAAATTCATATAAGGAGTCCTTGGCTTGCTACGAAAGCAACAGCTGATAACTAACCATGTGTCAAAATGGTATACCGTTCTGGTGTTTCTGGGAAAACTTTCATAAATTCTAAAATTTTCACTAAGAATTAGGAAATTTAAAACTTTTTTAAAATATAATATTTCAAAAAACACAATTTAAAATTAAAAACTAAATAAAATGTTTGTTTGAATTGTTTACTACGGTGTTGTATTAGCTCTGTTTCTTTACTCTACTTTGGGATCCCTCGGGATCCCAATTTGCACGAAAAGCGTTCCCGTACTTTAAATTTGTGTAAAAGAGAGCGAGTTTAAGAGAATAAAATTCTTCTTCTTCTAGCACGAAACAGCCCAAACTTTTTCTTCGTGTAAATTGTTAAACAGCTGTAAAACATAAACAAAACAAAAAAGGTATTGAAAAAAATGCTAATGAACAAATTTTGGAAAGTGCTGTGGAAATAAATAGTGTCATTAAATAAAAAGGTTTTATATTAAAATATCAAGAAAAATAATGTAAGTTGTTGTAAAAGTGGTTATATTGTTCTATTTTTGTTAATAGTAGTTTATTTCGACAGATAATATACAAATTTTCAAAAGTGGCGCAACCTTTTATTGGTTTGTTAAGACTGTCAAAACACTTTGACTTTTTATTTTGTGCTTAAAATGGTTTTTTCTGTTCCCGTACTTTTGTGTAATTTTGTATCATTGTGAGAGAGATTTATGCTTGCTCTCATTTTCACGAACTTTACCCAAAAAGTAAAGAAACAAAGCTATTGTAAAATAGAAGAGTTATAAGTGAAATTGTCTAGCAAACCCCTTTTGAAGCTGTTCTAATGAACAAAATTTTTTAAAGTGTTAAAATAGTGTTATTAAATAAAAAAGTTTTATATTAAAATATCAAGAAAAATAATGTAGGTTATTGTAAAAGTGTTTGTATTGTTCTATTTTTGGTAATATATAGTTTATTTCTACAGATAATATACAATTTTTCAAAAGTTGCGCAAACTTTTATTGGTTTGTTAAGACTGTCAAAACACTTTGATTTTTTATTTTGTGCTAAAAATGGTTTTTTCTGTTCCCGTACTTTGTATCTGTAATTTTGTATCTTTGTTAGAGAAATTTATGCTAACTCTCATTTTCACGAACTTTACCCAAAAAGTAAAGAAACAAAGCTATTGTAAAATAGAAGAGTTATAAGTGAAATTGTCTAGCAAACCCCTTTTGAAGCTGTTCTAATGAACAAAATTTTTTAAAGTGTTAAAATAGTGTTATTAAATAAAAAAGTTTTATATTAAAATATCAAGAAAAATAATGTAGGTTATTGTAAAAGTGTTTGTATTGTTCTATTTTTGGTAATATATAGTTTATTTCTACAGATAATATACAATTTTTCAAAAGTTGCGCAAACTTTTATTGGTTTGTTAAGACTGTCAAAACACTTTGATTTTTTATTTTGTGCTAAAAATGGTTTTTTCTGTTCCCGTACTTTTGTATAATTTTGTATCTTTGTGAGAGAAATTTATGCTAACTCTCATTTTCACGAACTTTAGCCAAAAAGTAAAGAAACAAAGCTATTATTTTGACACAACGTTAAAATATTTTGCAGTGTTGTATCCGTTTTCAAATTAAGACCAACTTGTATGAATTCGCCTTGGACCTGCGATTTTTGACATTTAATATGACAACCCCGATATTAAATGGCAATTACCCAGGAAACCCCGATCAATTCTGGCACACAGGCATGCTCTGACATTGGCTATTCTGACTTGAAATCGCATAAAAAGCTGTCATCGCATACGAAGCTGTCATAAAAGCATAAATGAAGAAGATATTAGCTCTGTTTCTTTACTCAACTTTGGGATCCCTCGGGATCCCAATTTGCACGAAAAGCGTTCCCGTACTTTAAATTTGTGTAAATGGGAGCGAGTTTGAGAGAATAAAATTCTTCTTCTTCTTTCACGAAACAGCCCAAACTTTTTCTTCGTGCAAATTGTGTAAATTGTTAAACAGCTGTAAAACATAAACAAAACAAAAAGAGGTATTAAAAAAATACTAATGAAAAAAATTTTGAATATCAAGAAAAATAATGTAAGTTATTGAAAAAGTGTTTGTATTGTTCTATTTTTGGTAATAGTAGTTTATTTCTACAGATAATATTCAATTTTTAAAAGTGCCGCAAACTTTTATTGGTTTGATAATACTGTCAAAACACTTGACTTTTTATTTTGTTCTTAAAATGGTTTTTTCTGTTCCCGTACTTTTGTGTAATTTTGTATCTTTGTGAGAGAAATTTAAGCTTGCTCTCATTTTCACGAACTTTACCCAAAAAGTAAAGAAACAAAGCTATTATTGGATAAAAAAGTACTATTGTGATTTAGTTCAGTGGTGTCAATTATGATTGTGTTGGTGCGATTACTCGTCTCTTACATTCCCAGCGGGAGAAATCTGCGGTTGCGAGGCCTATTATGAGGCCTAATTAACATACAATTATCGAAAAATGTTGAGTTATGGACAGACACAATTAGTTATTATTTAAATAAAATTGCTTATTTTTTGGAAAAATTGAGCACTTGACAATATTTGAAGTCTTTTTACAACCTTATACCATTCTTTCCAATATTTTTAATTTTGTGCTCAACATACCTTTGCGAATGTCAACAATGAAAATTCATTTGCACATACTAATGCAAATAATAACCCCATTAAGTTTAAAAATATTCTATAATTATTAACCACCATTATAAAAAGAGAAGATTTTACTAGCCTATAAAAATATACTAATATAAAACATAAGAGACATTGAAAATCATTAAATGCATTTTTTATCATAAAATATTTTTTATATGGCATCATTTATCTTTTTTTTAAAAAACTCATCCGCTTGCATGCTCGTTATCGCGGTCTACAAGACTAATTAATAAAATTCAAATTTGAAGTTTACAGAAGCTCAATAAACACAACATCAAGGCGAATTCATCACAGTTATTCTTGATACTACAACAAGTACACCTCGTACAAAAACCACAAGCAATTTGTTTTTTTTTTTAAATCATTGTACAATGTTAAAAAAAGAAATAAAACAAAACAGAAACAAAGATAATAAATATATAATTTCTGTTTAGAGGCCTCAAAACAGGCCGTGCGATATTTCCCGGTGAATGAGAGTGTTTTGCAGTAAACAATTATATTTTACGATCGCAAAATAAAAGAGCGTAAGCGTACATGTGAGTTTTGCTTACACAATTGTGTATGACGCTGACATTCCTGATTTAGTTTATTCACAGTAGTACATTTTCTATCAGCTGTCACTTTAAATAAAAAATTTTTGTTAACAAATTTAAAAAATAAATCAAATATAAATCATGACTACGACGGAATTATCGTTCGATGATTCATCTGATGAAGATGAACGCTTACTGGAACTGGCCTGTACCTGTAGCCTGAACTTTTGTAAAAATTCCTTATGCCAACAAAGGATTTTGTTCCATAAGGGATACAAGCTTTTCCAACTGCTGCTTACTACTGTCGACTTTAGACCTGCTTAAAATAACCAAAAATAATTAAGAATGTGGAATTTGCACACCAAAAGTAATAAATTAACAAAAAACTTACATTTTCAACAATTGTTTTTAAAATTATTTACACCGTTGAAAGCAAATTTGTTTTCGTTGAAAAATTCGATGCACATAGAAATTTTCGACAGTGCTGCCAACTCATAATACCAAATTAAAATTCGACAGTCGATGTTCGATAGCCAGCGAAAATCGTTTATCGATTGTAACACATAATAGGGGCCTTTAGATACAATTTTTCACATCGATTTTTTTTTACTTAGTAAAATTCGAAAATTTTTAATACGTATTTTTTTTTAAAAATTTTAAAAAGTCAAAATTTTAAGTCAGTTTAAGAAATAGAAAATTTTGTTCGAACTGTATTATTATAATGTTTTACAACCAAAACAATTTCTTGCTATTAAAAATTAAATCTATGTGCCTAGTTTTGCGTGTCACTGTACTTTAAAATTCTCTCACAATACATGTGCAAAATATTTTTTGACATCAATGATTTAAATAAAAATTAACGAAATGTCTACCATTTGTAAACAAAATATGTATTGCAAAACCAATACAAATGGTTTGCACGGTCGAAGTCGTTCTCTTTTCGCTGCCACCTGATACAATTTCGACTTATTGTAATAAAACTGTTACAGTCTTGCCCCCATATTCATAAAACTTATTTTACGTTTATAGCAGGTTTATGAAACGAATTTGATATGAAAATTTGTTCAATAAACCTTTTATTTATGAAAAATATTTTTTATGAATATGGGGGTTAACTTTTTAAGAACTAAAGTATTTAAAATAACCAAAAGTTTTAACTCATTCACATTTCTCAAGATATAGGTTCCAAATTGTGTTAGAAGTTTGTCGTAGAACGGGATTTCCCTGGAATTTCACAGTAATGTATTTTTTTTTTTTTTTTTTGTTATGAAAATGATCACCATTTGCAAACTAGAGCAAAATTGAAAAAAATAAGCTTGTTTCCAAATTTTATACAATAGAATTTTTTGTGGTTTTTTATTATTTTAACTCGCAAAGTAAATTTATGCATATTCAATTTAATTAAAAAAATATACATGAATCATCAAAATATTAACAAAAATAAAATAGAAAATAAAGGAGAAATATGTAGAAGTACTAAAATAATAATTATAATGATATAATGCTCATAAAGTTATACGTTTAGAATAAGATTATAAATAAAAAAAAAAAAAAAAAAACAAGAAAAGAAGAACTTAGAGAAAAAGTAAGGAAAAACTATGTATGAATATGTGTATGTATAAACAAATAACGTCCTTTTTTTAATGTAGGTTTATAAGTTTTAAATAAGTGTATGTGTATGTATGTATTTAATATAATATATAGTATTAATAATATACATGTATGTATATAATAGTATGCCTTAGGACAAATATAAAATCATTATATGATTAACGTAGTAATTATAAGATCTAATTAAACAATTTAAATGTTTAATGCATAAAAAGTAAATATGTATGTATATGTATGTATTTAATATTTGCTTGTAGATTTTTCTTTCCGTTTTTAATTCAACTTAAATGCTAATGACTAAACTATGGAGGCCTTTAATTTTTGTAAACCTGCTAACATTTTTGTTTAATTCAATTTGTTTATTTTCTTTAGTTTTGTTTAATTTGTATGTGTTTGTATATAAATTTTTTTTTTTTTGTTTTCTATATAAACCAAATTCAATTTATTCTTCAAATAATTTTTTCCAAAAATTGTTTTTTGTTTAAATTTCAAATTATTGTTTTTTGTTTTGTTTGTTTAATAATTTTATAGTTATGTTAGGCACTGTTATTCCTTAAATATTAGTTTTCTAAAAACCTTGTTAATTTGTTTAATTCTTTTTTATTTAGATTTAGTTTAAATTTATAATTTTAAGTATTGCTTATTCTCTATTTTTATTATTTTAAATTCTTTTAAATTAAACGAGTCTTATTGAATAAGTGAAATAATTAAAAATAATAAAATAACGAAAATATAATGAATTTTTATGTATACCTTTCATTTCTATGTATTTCTTTGTATCTTAACCAAAAAGTCTTTTTTTTAATATTTTCTGAAAAGAAAGGAAAAAAACTTAGTTAAATGAAATGTACAGAAAACAATACAAATTTTGTTAAAGAATTTAAAGTATCGAGGGCTAGGAGTCTAAACCGCTGCACAGTGATTCGGCTAGAGCATGCTAGCGGGACAATATTAATTAACCACATTAACCACTGATACCGTCTTGTAAATAACCCCCCCCCCCCCCCCCCTCCAAGTAGCGAATTCCAAAAATTAATTTGTTTATCACCTTAAAAAGGTATCTTATCAGGGGGTCAAAGTAACCCTTTATAAGAGAGGTAATTTTCATTTGCAAATCATTTGCATTTTATGCACACTTGTGGTAACATATTTTAAAATTTGTGATGGAATATTCCGTTGAAGGTACTATATTATGACATATTTTTTATAAAAAAGATGTAAACTTTTGGTGTAATATCAATTTGTAAATATATAGATAAATCCAGCAAATTTTACATCAATTGTTAACTTTAAAGATTAGCAACTTTTTTTATCCACATATATCCACCTAGATTTTTCTATATGTAATACCTACAACATTCAGAAACAGATTTTTAAAATTATTTTATTTTTGCCAGAACGAGTCGAGTCGCACACTGCTTTGTCCCCATATAACGAAGGGACAAAAATAGAAGAAGTTCTCAGATATTTTTTGAAATTCGGTATAGTAGCATAAAATATCTTAGTTAAGAAATATACGAATTTTTGGAGAAATCGGTCCAAGGACACGCCTACCTCCCATATGTCCTGAAAATGAAAAATTTTATTTTAGCTTCAATAATGCCCATTAAGCTATAAAAAGTGGTCATGCTGATAAACATACAACTGTGTGTAAATTTTCATTTAAATTAAACTAAGGACTCAAGGTCCTGCCATATATCCTTTTTCTTAAAAACGCTCGTAAATTTGTCCGATCATAATAAAATTTGGTATACATACAATGAGCAACGTGTGTGTAAATTTTCATTTAAATCGGACTAAGGACTCAAGGTCCTGCCATATATCCTTTTTCTTAAAAACGCTATTAAACCTACAAAAATTGTCCGATCATAATAAAATTTGGTATACATACAATGAGCAACGTGTGTGTAAATTTTCATTTAAATCGGACTAAGGACTCAAGGTTCTGATTTATATATTCTTTTTCTTAAAAACGCTATAAAACCTACAAAAATTGTCCGATCATAATATAATTTGATATTTGTAAGCTACATATTTATGCCAAATTTAGGCAGAATCGGATTATTGATGTGAAAAATACAAAAAATATAATTTATTGAAAAATTGGTTGAAACGATTAAGTATTACAGTACACATTTTTCAACTTTTTTTTTCTTAAAATAGCTTAAGATGACTGGAATATACATAAACAATTGAAATAAGTGAAGAAATAATTTTGTGACGCTAGCTTGTACTAGTCGAGACACTGTGCGCTGGACCGATTTTTACAAAATTATGACAGTACATAGATATGTTAGCAATAATCTGAAAGGCACAATCTATTTGATCTATTGATGTTCTCGGTAATGCGCAAACCGACTTTGTTTCTTGAAATCTCCCACGAAAGGCAACGTCAATGCGTCTATTTTATACGGTCTTTTCGGCTGTGGGAAAAATCGCCCAAAGAAAAATGGCCCAAAAAAAGAAATGAAAAATCGCCCAAATGAAGAATCGCCCAACAGAACATGAAAAATTACCCAAAAAGTTATATATGAAATTTTGCCCAAAAGAAACGAAAAAGGGCCAAAAAAAAAAAATGAAAAATGACCCAAAAAGCAAAAACGAATTTTTTCCCGGTGGCATGTTATAACGTCCAGTGTCATAGTGTCCATGGACGTTATGACACTCCAAAAACTGTCATAGTGTCCATGGACACTGCGCTAACTAAAGCTTCTCTGCACAGCCGGCCTTCGGCCGGGCGCAAGGATTTTCTCCTCTATGGTATAACAAACACCGGCTTCGCTAACTAAAGCTTCTCTGCATAGTCGGCTTTCATTTGGAAACAAGGCAGATTTTAGAAGCTTTACTTAGCGAAGCCGGTGTTTGTTATACCATAGAGGAGAAAATCCTTGCGCCCGGCCAAAGGCCGGCTGTGCAGAGAAGCTTTATGCCCCTATTGCGGTTCTCCACTCAACTCAGTTTGGTCGTGTGAGAGTCAACCCAACTTATGCACAACCAAACTCATTTTAGGTATTGTGATACCCAACGGTTTTTAGTTGAGTTTGCTATAAAGTTGCCAACTTAAAATAGCGATTTTCCAACTTTAAATATAACGTTTGACAAGTGAAAATTTTATAAAATGAAATAATTTTTTAAACTTAAAGTATTTTTAATTGTTGTGTTGAATAAAAAGTATTTACAATGGATATTAGTGTCGATTTATTTTATGATGATGAAAATGAAAACTATTGTACAGATGTGCTTCGTATAAGAAAAATTCCTGATGATTCCAACTCTCTCCATTAGATTAACAAGCCTCTCTAATTGTGCTAAATTGTAATTTTCAATGATCTACGAATGTATTAAATGCTGTGAAATTCTAATTTACAGTATAACAAATCTTTCTTTCTACTTCCGGTTTTTCCATTGTTATTTTTTTTTCTTTTAAAAATGAAAGTCAACTGAAACTGAAAACAACTCAACTACTAATAAACAGTTGTGTATTTATAACGTTTCTGTCGACCAAACTTTTACAAAGTTGAAAACGGCAATACCACTAAAAAAAACAGATACACAACTGAAAAGCCAACTGCCAGTCGAGTTGAGAATGGCAATGCAAATTTACCAAAGACAACCAAACTGTTACAAAAGTGGAGAACCGCAATAGGGGCATTAGTTAGCGAAGCCAGTATTTGTTATACCATAGAGGAGAAAATCCTTGCGCCCGGCCGAAGGCCGGCTGTGCAGAGAAGCTTTAGTAAGCGAAGCCGGTGTTTGTTATACCATAGAGGAGAAAATCAAAAAAATGGGCCATTTTTCATACAAAAAAACGAAAAATCACCCAACAATAACGAATAATAGCCCAAAAATTTTAGGTCACTTTTCATATGAATTTAGGCCCAATTTTACATGGAATTTTTTTGGGCGATTTTTCATTTCTTTTTTTGGGCCATTTTTCTTTGGGCGATTTTTCCCACAGCCGGTCTTTTCATATGCATTGGTTTATGAGTCATAGTTACTTTAATGAACATACCTTTTTCGGACGTAATTAACCGTTTACCTAAATATCTTTATATTTATAAACAATACATATATGTATATATATACGAGTATATAAATAAGTATATGCCTCAGCATCCAGGTTAAACAATTGTTTTTATAAATTAATTAATGAACAAAAATTGAGTGGAATAAATTTTCTTACACCATTTCGAATAATTATTTAAAAAAAAAAAAAAAAAAAAAAAAAAAAAAAATCAAATGACGTTCAGCTAAAATGGATGCAATTTTGTGCACAGGGGTATAACTTTCAAAGTGCATCTGACACAAAACTCTATAAAGAATTTATTTAGGCTGTTCGTAAAATGTTTTCAATACCAATGAATTTCACATTTTGTTTAATAGGATTCTTTGGTGGTTTTTTTTTGAGGGGATATTTTGGAGAATTTTTTTAAAATTTTTTTTTTTTTAAATGTATACCAGACCAAATTTATTTATTTATTTCATTCTTACAATACAAAAAAGCCTATAAGGCCAATTATACTGTCCTCCTAAAAGAGAAAGTCACATCTCCAACGTTTTGCAAAAGCAAATAATTTTTTAATTTTTTTTACACTATAAAATTTTTATCTAAATACAAAGTAAAATTTCTTTGTACTCTTATATCGTAATATCAAAGGGCAAAAAATATTTACAATAAACATGATGAGGGCATTTCTAATATTCCCTGAATATTATACTTTTTTTTTAACAAGACAATTTTTGTACGAAATTTAATTTTGGATACAACTACTTTTAGTCAAAATTTATTATAATTTATAAAAAAAATTTAAGTAAAATTAATATAAACTATTCGTCTAAATCTTTTAAATAACGGTATACAGTACTTTTAGCTTACCGTCACATCCTTTAGTTGCAAATCGTGGACTATATCGCCCATGCAGGCGCTGAATCCGGGGGGTGGTGGGGTGTGAAAAAAAGGAAATTTCCCCCCCCGTATGTACAAAATTTTCAGAAATCCCATTAAGTTTTTTTTATAGAATCTCTAATAAAATTTTCAATAAGTATCCAAGTATTCATCCTAATAGTTATTTATTATATATTTCCAATGAAACATCTAGTTTACTGTATTTAAATACATATTCACCCCTATCGTGAAAAACAAGTGGAATTTTTGTTCCCATGAAATTTTTATTCCCCTCGAAGGGAAAAATGCTATCGTGAAACTCCCGTGAACAATTTTTCGTGCTATTAGTTCTCAGTGAATGTAAAAAAGAAGAAATATTAAATAACATTAAAAAAATATTTTTTTAAAAAATATACACGTATATTTTAAAGAAAAGTTAAAAAAAAAACAAAATAAAATATATTGTATTGGAGTGATAGTTTGATTTCAACATTAGCTTATTGCGCTTTTATGTAGTAAAAAAATTTCTAAGATTCTGCCACCACGTCTTTGAAAAGCTTCATAACACCTCAGGCAATCGACCTGTTTTTTGCATTTTGTTGAACAATATACATATAAATTTGTAACTCTTTTAACGGAAATTTACCTTAAAATTAATTTAGTAACCTTCAATATTCGAATTATAAGAAGAATAACTTACATAAATGTTTTGTTCCCCAGTAAAAATAAAGTGAAAAATTCATAGGGAAAAGTGAACAAATTACGAGGGAAAAAATTGTTCACGATAAGGGGAATTTTTTCCCGCGAACATTTTTTTCACGTTATTATTCTAATGTGAATTAATCTTTTTCATGGGAGTTTTTCATGATCGCAAATACGTGAAAAGGGGACAAATTACGAGGGAAAAATTATTCACGATAGGGGTGATTATTCTACATTCAATCCCGTTTGGGTTGAAAATGCGAGCAATATTTTTATTTGTGTTACGATAATTATTTATTATATACATTTGAATATAACCGCTTTTCGTATCATATTTTCATCATAGTAGGCTTTGAATTTGAATTTTATATGCATTGCCATTCTACCTTCCCATATATACATACATATGAATATATGTATTGGTCTAGTAAAAGTTCAACAAAGAAGAATTATATAACAGTCAAATTTCAAGCGCATTAATAAAAAAAGTTCTTTGTTATACAAAAATACAAAAATATTAGTGAAACAATGGTGAGTCCGTAATTTTTGTTTAATATAATGTACCTATGTATATAAGTATATATCATTACCTTCAGTCGAAAAGGATGTAGTCCAATGAAAAAATTTTGTAGGAGAGAGAAAAAACTTTCTTAAGTCTTTAGTTCTGAATATATTTTAAGCCTGTAAATCCAGTTTTGCTTCATTGCCGACTCTTTATTGGCTTGCAAACCAACTAAAAAAATACATTTATGTTTTACATAGCTTTTTGTGACTTATCACCTTTCTATTATATAATGTTTACTTTTAATGTACATTTTAGTATGTCAATTTCCAAAAAATAAAATATACTATAAAATTATTTCATTTATTTCAATGTTGACTATTAACAAATTTTTTTTGAAAGCGCTTTTTCTTTAGCATTTTTGGACTTAGAACTTTTACATATCGTTGCAAAAGAAGAACTAGAAAAAAATATATTTATTTTTTTCTGCAAACGATAGCGGAATTCACCCTTGATAGTAAAGCCCCTTGTAGACCTTGTTAATCTTATAATTTTAGTAAAAATACTAACATTTACAACACTGCAACAACAAAATGTATTAGACTAAAATATACTACGCTGTGGTTTAAAAATCCCACAAAAAGCAGTAGTAAACAATGTCTGTGAATTTACCAGAACAAAACAGTCGAAGAAACTTTATCTGTCTCTTTCTCTCACTCAGCAAATTCATTAATTTACAATGCATAGGAAAAAGACACTCACGCTTTGAAGTATAAAATCGTATTAAATATAACAGAGTTGTATACATAATACAAAGGGTGAATACCGCTGATGTATTTTTGTTTACTCTATTCAACTGCATCAAACACCTAATATTCAAAAATTGTGGCATTAGCGCATTTACGAAATTTAAAAAGATTAATTTATTTTAGTTTATATTCAACTGATCTTATATTTTATTTTACCTTATTGTTGAGTTTTTTTCATATAATATAAACATATCGTTTTTAATAAACCTTTAAAAACAAATTTTTTACTTGTTTTGTATCATAAAAAAATGCTCCCCCCCCCCCCCCCTGAGGCTCAAGCTGGATCCGCATCTGCGCCCATGTGACTATAAGATTAAATCACATATATGGCCCTATGAGGCATATAAGGGAGTTCGAATATAATCAATTTATGTGATTAAAGAAAATAAAAAAATAATAATATTTATTACACGACAGCTGGCTTATTCTACTGTATAAAAATAAATAAAATATTTCATCCCTAAAAACTGTTTTTTCCCCTCTCTTGAGCTTTGTTACATAGTTACATACTAATATTTGTTTAGGAGAAATACTACTTTCTTCAACATTTTTGTTCGTTGGATGCGGAGCTGCTATCAAGACTACTCTTAATTGGACTATTCTTTCCTTCTTATTTTAATCTTTCAGAAATCAGCTAATTAAAGTTTACATTTTGCCCTACATATAGCGTTGTAAGTATGCGCTACAAAAGTTCTTTTGAAATAAGTCCTTATATGAAGACAAATATGTATGTATGTATATGAGATATTTGCAAAATTTGTACGTTGTAAAGAAATATTCAATATATGAAAATTCATTATAAGGAAATCAAAATTTACGTAAATTAGAATGAAAAAGTTGGCTTTTTAAAATCTATTTATAGCTAAATGTAATCAAGTACATTTTTGTGTTTAAGCCACCACTAATTATAAATTAAAATCAATAAAAAATTATACATAATGTCTATCTAATATCTATAATAATATAATTTCCCTACGTTCTCAAAAGCAGTACTGCCTGCGCTGCATCAGAAAAGTAAACTTGTTTCACCATGTCGACGCAAACCTAATGATGCTATGTATTTATTGACAGCCGTATTCATAACGAAAAATTGGCATGAAGTTAGCACAAAGTTTATTCATAATACACTTAACAAACTCTGGTTAACGATTTGCTAAACTCTTGTTAACAAGCTGCCAAACGGTTGCCAACTTGTGATAAACAGCCGTTTTATGTTGAATGATTTTGTTTGTTTTTTTTAATACACTGTTTTTTTTTTTTAGTTTAGAGTCCTTTTTTAAATATATTTTAATTTAAAAACATTTCAAATTTTTATATGAAGAGGGAAAATAAAAAAAAAAAATGAAATGAAATGACAAAACCAGCGATGATTAATGCAAAACGTGTTGCATTTTTGAGTATTATAATGTGGCATTATTAAAATTCAGAGTTGATTTATTAAAAGTTAGCAAACGGATAAAATTTGTTATTAATAAACTCTGTGCTAACAAGCTGCTAAGCTTAATCGGCATTCTAGTTAGCAGGTCGTTGTATGAATTCGGCTGTTAGTATACAATTGAATGTTGTATCGCCCGTAAACTTTAACAGCCGTATTCATAACAAAAAGTTAGCCACAGTTTGTACACTACGTACAACGAGCTGCTAACTAGAATGCGGATTAAGCTTAGCAGCTTGTTAGCACAGAGTTTATTCATAACGAATTTTATCCGTCTGCTAACTCTTAATAAATCAACTCTGAATATTAATGATGCCACATTATAATGCAACACGTTTTGCATTAATCATCGCTGATTTTGTCATTTCATTTCATTATTTTTTTAATTTTTTTTGTTTTTTTTTTGTTTTTGCCTCCCCACATAAAAATGTTAAATGTTTTTAAATTAAAATAAATTTAAAAAAGGACTTAATTAAAATAAAAGACAGTGAATTAAAAAAACAATCAAAATTATTCAACATTAAACTCCCGTTTTTCACAAGGTGGCAAACGTTTGGCAGCTCGTTAACAAGAGTTTAGCAAATCGTTAGCCAGAGTTTGGTTAGTGTATTATAAATGAACTTTGTGCTAACTTCATGCCAAATTTTCGTTATGAATACGGCTGTTAAGCCTCTAGTACACGGAATGTAAAAAGCCACATGCGCATGTGGTTCTGACGTAATTTTGACGTCAATGCAAAACCACAATAAGCATTGCGTGTTGTGTGATGACGTCAAAATTACGTCAGAACCACATGCGCATGTGGCTTTTTACATGCCGTGTACTAGAGGCTTAAGAGTTTCCTCTGTAAAACTCACTTTTTAGACCTAGCATGCTTTGGAATTGAGCTGTCGATACTGTTTTTTTCTGTATTACTCTGAGATGATATTCGCAGATCTGATAACAAAATTCTCCGGTTTCGGGTTCTTAGTTATTCGTACTTGTCGGTGTTTGCAACTTGTCCATAGTATTGCACACACAAAGAAGGAAACTCAATCAATAAAAAATAACAGATACTTAGGAAAAAAGTCTTAAGAGCTTTAAATATGATTCAATGTGACTTTTTATCATAGTACGTAGCAGAACAGACTTTTTGTCTAGGAAACACGCTAGAGGTAGTACATGTGACCATTTTGCTTAAAGTTTTTCAGTCTTTTACAGAAGAAAATACGTCTTTTAAGCTTAACACAAAAATCAGAAACACATTTACTGTTTCGAATCTGCCTTTATCTCAATTTTGGAATTTTGGCACTTGTGACTTTCTTTCTTAGGAGGGCAGTATGCGCATGTATTATTGCTGCCATATATGCATTATTTACAAAAATGAATTTTTTATACATATTTATTAATATATAACTATGTAATTTCTAATTTAATGGCTCCCCAACCACATAAGTATTACAAAATAATAAAATTTTTATTAATTAGATTTCTCTTTGACGTGCTAAATTCTCAATTTTTATTTTTGATAAAAACACTGAAATTTACTGTTGAGGGAAAGCTAGTTTCTATACGCTTTTCTAATATGGATATTTATGTGAAAACATATATTTTTTGTGATTAAATTGATTAAAGAACATTTTGAACTAAAAACCAAAATTTAGTTTTTGGTAAAAATGTTATTACGAAGTCACTTTTTTGGCACTTTGTTTGTCCATATTCACAACAAGAAACCCCTTTAAAATTTTTGAGATCAATTGATTAATTAAACAGAAAAAAACCATTTATTTATACAAAAATCAAAGATATTCTGGTGCATTCGGGTATGTGATGAAAATCGATCGATTTCAAAACGAACGTTTTTAAAAGGTGTGATGAATTTTGAGCGATTTTAAAATCAATTTATGAATTATAATCTTAATTTTTTGTTCAAAATACAGTACAATTAACTAATGTTATACACAATTTAAAAGAATATGGACAGGAAATAAAAGATTCTTAAAACGATATTATCGGTTTCAAATCAATTCCCATCACATACCTGATTGTGTACCTTTATCATTCGTTGGTTAAAAAATTTTGGTAATAAATTTATTATTTCACCTAGCCCCATACAAATGTCTTCGACAATCAAAATGGGTTTTTATTTCTTCTAGCCATCATAAGAATGTCCCTATTGAAAAAGGAGTTTTTACACATAACAACATTTGGGTACCATTAGAATTTAAGTAGCGCTAATGCAAGTGTCAAGCTTTAAACCAAACTAATATACAAAAAGGGTAATTAAGTATTTTGATATGGCCCACAAACTTATCATAACGATTTCCGATTAGTAATAATTCAAAGTTGTGATCCTAAATACATACTTTGTTTTACGACAATGCGTATTAGAAGTCCTTCCTCTGCGTGTATTGATATATTTACGGCTGCTGTGATGACATCTCTTGCGGCACTTAACTGTCCAATAACAATTTAACAATCATCACTCTTTCATTAGGCCACCACTTGGATTGCCACTGGCAATTCCACTGCCTGCATTATTCATTAATTTATGCTGGGGTATAACCGTAAGGGATTTTGGAATTTTTGACAATAAAAATTGTTGCTGCTGGTGTTGCTGCAGTTGTTGTTGTTGCTGTAGTTGCTGCTGTAGTTGTTGTTGTTGATGCAGTTGTTGTTGTTGCTGCTGTTGTTGTTGTTGCTGTTGTTGCTGCTGTTGTTTCATAGAATTGTTCGCATTTGTTAAATTTGAAGCAGGATTATTAGGTTTGGCTAAAAGTTGAGGAAGTTTTGGTACATTTGCACCACCTGGAGCTGCGCCTCCATTGAGTAGCAGCTGATTGGCATCCGGAAAATTATTCCATAGCCATGATGTGCTATTGAGTGATGAGGAGGAGGCGGGAGTTACGTTGCCTGTATTTGCTGCATTTGTTATAGCATTGGCCAATAGAGGCATCATGGGGCCGGTGAAATTGGCATTAGTATTAATAGGGGCTTGCAGGGGAGGCATGGTAGTGATGTTACTGGTAGCGGTTTTGGGAAGTATTGATTGATAACGTAGTGCGTGTGGTGAGTTGGGGGTATTAAGAGCGGCTGTGGCCGCCTTGATTATAGCTTGTTGATGTTCCAAAAGTTGGTATTGCATCAATCTTTGTTGGTCCGTATTTTGCTGTTGTTGCTGTTGTTGACGTTGATTAACAGTTGTGGTGTTTGTTTGATAGTTTTTGTTATTTTGTAAATTGGTTTTCTGGAATTGTTGTTGATGCTGTTGATTTTGCAAAAGTTGTTGCTGTTGTTGCTGCTGCTGCTGCTGAGCTTGGGCCTGTTGCTGCTGTTGTTGCTGTTGTTGCTTAGCTTCTTGACGTTTTTTGGTGGCCTTTAACATTTGATCGCGCATTAATTTTTCGCGGCGTAAAATGCACATGCGATTGTAGTCAAATATAGAAATCAGGAATGGCTTACCTCCCGATTGCACTTGCACTAAAGCCGGTAACCTGCGCCCATCGGCTGTCTGATAAAGTGGTCCATTCTTGCTGAGCAAATTTTGGTTTTCTTCAACGGGCATAAGGGTTGGACGCCAAGTCTTGCTTTGCAAACGTTCTTGTGGCGTTAATACGTCTGGCAGTATGACTACATTTGGAGGAGGTCTTGATGTTCCAGGTTTTACCAATAACTGGGGTCGTTTGAGAAGGTTAGTGGATTGCTGATTGTTGTTTGCATTATTTGTTGGTATATTAGCCATTAGTTGGCCCGTTGACCTTCTCTGTAAACTCACCAATTCAGGCGGCGAGCTAAGAAGAGACGCTTGATTCTTATTTTGATTGATAGCCGCAGATTCCAAATGATTGCCCAACAATTTGTTAGCAACTTCAAGGATCTTCTGTTGTTTGGTCTCGGGTACTGGTGGAATGGGTGCTGGTGGCGGAGGTGGCGGTGGTGGGGGTGCATTAGGATTACTAGACGATTTGGTTATTGAAGTTGTAGCGGTACTACAGATAGGCAAAATTTCTACTGATTTATTTATGCCCAATAAATTGCATTTTAAAATACTGCGGCTGTTGCTAGCCCCACCGACACTAGCTGAGGCAGTTGAGGCCGCCAAAGCAACAGCTGCTGCAGCATTAGCAGCTGCCAAATTAGCTGAAGTTGCTGTACTCGAATTATTGCCGGCTCCTGCCAAAAGGTTATCTTTGAGTAATGATTTTTGCGGTGAAGGTGTAGCTCTTTTGCTATTTGTTAAAGATGAAGGATCTTTTGGTCTGGCTGTAATTGTAACGGCGTTGGAGCTTAATTGCTTGGTGAGTTTATCTACAGAAAGACTTCGTGAACGATTCAGCTGCTGCTTCTTTTGATTTGATGGATTACTGTCCTTTTGGAAAGATGAAGAAGTTTTCGTCACTTCAGTAATTTCCACATCTTGATCTTCAGAATCCTCTTCATCGTCATCTTCATTTATAACAAATGTGGGTATTTTGGGATCGATTTCCTTTGATTTTGTATTGCTACTACCACTAGTATTTGCGGTATTTTCCTTTGGTGTACCAGTACCCATATGTAAACCACCACAATGTCCCTTATCATATGAAGTTAAACGCTGTTTTACTGTTTGCGTATAAACGCTGGCATTATTTGAGGCGCTAGCCGACAAGACCAAGTCACCATTACGGAAATATTTTTCCAGCAATATAAGGTGACGCAGAAATGAACTTTGATTACCATAAGGTTTTTGTAGCTCTTCCCACAGACGTCGTGTAGGCTCATCGTACTGCAAAAAGGTTTGTACTCTTGTCCAACCTTCGGGTGTTCTCTGACTGCTACTGCCACCAAAGGGTACCTTAAATTGCAAACCCAAATCTTCCTCGCCCGGAAATAATTCACGCATTGATATATTTGGATTTGCTCTTAAAACGTTTGATATATCGGCAGATGGTGGTTTTTCGGCAGAGGCATTGCTTTGTAATATTGCCTTCAATTTTGACATTTCATTCGGTGAATTGGAGGCTGTGTTTGAAGCAGATGATGAATTGGAGGAATCTGTAGATATACCAGCTGTTTCAAAGTCGCGTTCTAGGGTATTGGCCGTTGTGTCTTTGTTATCCTTACTATTACATTTGTCTGCTTCTAAGGGTTCTTCTAAATTAACTGTTGTGTCTTTTTGGCTAGTTGGGGCATCACTTTGCTGCAACGCATCAGTTTTCTTTTGCAGTTCATTGTTGCCATGATTAGAAGCACTATTGCTATTGCTGTCATCTTCTTCAACTTCGGAAGCCTCATTACTGCCGTCGTGAATATTGTGAAATTGAAGAAGGCTGCAAAAGAAATATGTTTAAGTAATGTAGTTATAAAATGTATGTGCATAATTGAGTACTTAAAATAAACTTTGTAGTTAAAAATTTTGATCAGTGGCATTTGGAGATTTTTTCAATTATTTCATGTTTTTAAGACCCCTATTACGGTTCAAAACTCAACTCAGTTGAGTCGTAATTTCTTAATTTTTGTATTATGATTTACCACTTTGCTATTGCGCAAACAAAAACATCAACAAATTACAACTAATCACTACAAGTTGTTTTAATTACAACTCAACTGAGTTGAATTGTGAACCGTAATCGGGGTCTAAGTTTAAATCTTTTTTTTAAGAGAATTTGAATAGATTATTCGGCTAATACGGATATTTTAGAAGAGTAGAATTATGTTTTCTTAGGTACTTAGGTGTAGTTCTTACCGTTTTCGATAGTTCTTAACAAATTCAGCTTTTTGTGATTTAGTACTATCTGGTGGTTTCATAAGTAAGTTGGCAAAATAACGACAAAGTTTACAAACTGCTGTGCCAATACCCAATTGCACAGGTATACCCATTTCACATAAAGCCTTCTCCAGACGATCAGTGTCCTAAAAAGGAAATGTTTAGAAATGTCCTACATTAAAAAACAAGTATTCAAATTTAAGCTTACCGACGTTATATGATACATATGATTTTTACCCAAACGTCTTTTACATAAAACACAGCCTGAACATTGTATTACTGTATCATAATGCGACTGGCACAGCCAAACGCTGGCTGCTCCAGCGGGTATTTCGAATTTGAGCAAAAATTTCTTAACACTTTTCCGTATGCATTTACGTCTTAGAGAATGCGCAGCAGGATGCACACAATCCGGTACTAAACATTTACGTGATGTAGTATTCGCCGTAAAACTATCATTACCATCTGTTTCCGCATTTTGCTGGTCATCAAATTGTTGGTTTTCTAAGGTCTTTGATGAGTTGGATGCTAAGGATTCTAAATTTCCTGGTGCTGAAAGGCGTTTCTTATATGAAGGTACATTTGCACGACGATCCACATGACGAAAACAGGCATCACACAAACAGTTATCAACCGTTAGTTTTTCTTCATCTTTAATAATAGGAAATTTTGTTATAATTAAGATTTAAGGCATTTTTCAAATTTAATTTAATAAATAATTCTTACTGGCTAAAATTTTTTGTTGTCTTTCCATGGATTTAATTTGACCCACATGGCAGGGTGTATCGTATAAACCGAATTTTCCACTGCAATAGAAACACTGATCCTCACACAAACGACCTGGATGAAATTTAAAGGATGATGCCTTTTCGGGTATAAGAATTTCTTCTTTTTCATCTTTTTTAGTGGAGACACCGGCAATATGGTCATGAGATTCTGAATTGGAAGAATCTAAATTGAGAATTGCATTGCAGAAAATTACAGATACACAGATTGAGAAGAACACAAGAAGAAAATTATGTACATAAGAAAATATTGAAAATAATATACACAGGAATATAACAAATCTTAATGGCTAAAAACCAAAAGCTTCTTTTTTATGTATAGTAAAATTTTCAATCGCCCTATTAATTAAAATTTTACTACATATATTTGAAAAAAATCATTTGGTTTTTAGTTTATTTTTGATTAGTATATTAATTATTTTTAAAAAGTATTAAAGAAAAATAAAAAACAAAATCAATTTTAAAATTCGTTAATATTACTCTTTTAAGCCATGTTAATTGTTTTACTATAAATACACACCCATTTCATACATATGGGTATTGTTGGTTGAGGTGGCACTATGCATATGATGTTGATGATAATAACGATAATTATATGATTTTCTAGCATACGTATTGGTTAAGTTTTTAACGATATTGTTATTATTATTAATATTATTGTTAGTATGTGTTAAAGCTAATCTAGTTAAGGAGGTAGTAGAGGTTGTAGGAAAAGAATTAAATTTTTGAAGCGCACCTTCAGTCTGAAAATAAACGAAAAATTGATTTATTATATCAGTTTAAAAACAAATTTAAAAGAAATTATCATACCTCATTTTGTATAGTATAATAATTGTCCTCAACATGACCTTCACGATCTTGGTGAGAACGATCATAACTGCCAGTACCATGGGCACGAGCACGTCCCTTTTGGAATGTCATTTTTAACGATTGACGCCTCTGTTGCTGCTGTTGATGTTGTTCTCTGGACGTTGTAGAGCCGGTTGCATTGTTTTGGGATTTGCGTCCATTACTGCCACTGGCTGTACCACCTGTTGAATTACGATTAATTTTGATGATTGTTTTCAATGTACCAGTATACTCGTGATGTGTGGATGCAGCATGAGATGAATTTTTACCATTTCTTTTGTTGTTTTGATGTTGATGTGTGGCTGCTTTTGAGGCCTCCACATTTGCCGCTGAGCTTTGTATAACTTCGAGGCGTCGTTTTTCGGCTGCCTTATGTGTCATTAAGCCCAGATTCTGTAAATGTAATTCTTTTTTTTTTAATGTCTCCTCATCGTCATTTTCTAGATCAAGAGTTATCCAAGAAGTTGCTGATTGTCCAGATTTCATAGAAGTAGTGTCATCATCTTTTATTAATAAAAAACCGGATTTAGTAGGCGAACTTCCTGAAGATAACGTGGGTTTGGGTTTTCCATTTACAATTCCTAGTTTAGTATCCGGTACAGAAGACTGAAAGTCATAAAAATGGTTAATTAAAATTGTTAATCATATCAATTGTAAAGTATTTAAAAGAATCTCTGTAAGACCGATTTTATTTCAAATACAAAAGTTGTAATTAACATATTTAATTGAAAAAAGGGAATTTCAACTTATAAAGTATTAAATTAACTGATACCTAAAATCTCGATTTTAAAACTTCCTATTTTTACAATTGATTTTTTTTTAATTTTTAAAACTAAATTAATAAACTTTTATTCGTTTCATATTGATAGATAACGTAATGACAAAAATATTTAGAAAGTTAAAAGTCTAATTTACAATTTTTTAAACTACCTACCTTTATCAAATTAGTTTTTATATCTGTTTTATCTTCTTTTAACAAACTACCAATATCACTGACAAGGCCTACATCAGATTCAACTTTATTATCTAAAAGTTTAATATCTTCCGCTATAACCAGAGGTTGGTCATCATCAAGATTAATATCCAATACATCATCTATAATCGAATCATCTTTTGTGATATTTTCTTCTGCTAATTTAACTTTAGCAACAATATCCATCGACTCATTGGATATATTAATATCATCTATAGAAGACTTCACAGAACTTGAAATTTTAAGCTGATCGAGCTTGTCGTTACCATTTTTATTTATTAGTTTTTCCTTACTACGTTCATCTATTTTTGCTAATTCAGCATCAATTTTAGCCAAAACATCATTATCTTCATCGTCTGCTATTGGGGTAGAAAATGAAGGGCCATTGACTTGATTAAAATTAACTGATTGTATGTTTTCCTTGGCATTAGTAGTGTGTTTAGTATCTTTCACGCCTTCATTTAATTGATTTTGAGATAATTTGTTATTTAAAGTAGTCTGCTCAGTATTTTCCATAGCAACGGTAAGATCAGCGAGGTCTTCGATTTCATGTGCGGGATCTTCAATTTCTGTAAAAACTTCGTCATTTATAGAAGCATTGTTGTCCATTGATATGGTTTCACTTTCTTCTAAAGTAAGTTCGTCTTCCTGTTCTTGATCTTGTTCGAAAGCATCATCCGCTACTTCAATCACTTTAAGTTTTGTATTCTCTTTTACCTCCATCTTACTTGTAGCTTCGTCTTGTTTTGTTTCAGTGTTTTGTAATTGCTCTTTGACTTCTTCAGTTTTAAACATTTGAGCCTCATTGTACTTAACTTCAATTACTCCTTGCAATTCCTCTTCATCATCTTCCACAATTAGTAGTGGTGTTAGACTACCAACGGAACTGATGCTATAACTATCATCTTGTGAAGTCGATTTTTTATCGTCAATACTCTCTTCAAACCTTAAAGTTCCTTCTTTAATGGATTCATTTGAATAGGAATCATCTAGTAAACGTGTATCTGCTGTAGTTGTCATTACTGTGACTGTAGAAGCAGTAGAAACGGTTAGGGCTGGAGTTGAAGCTGTTGTTGTTGTAGTTTCCAATCCAGCTACTTTTTGTACAATATTTCCTAATTTGGGATCTTCTTCAATGCCCAAATTATTTTCCAAAAATTTAGGCTTTTTATAAAATTGTTTAACACTAATTTCAGATACACCTTCGCTTACTAATTCGGAAGGACTTAAAGATGCAGCTTTCTCTGAACCCGAAGCCACAGATGAACAACTAGCCGCCACCGGAGTTAAAGCTGCTGCCGACTCAATAACTTCTGTATTTTCAGTGCTTATGGTTGCTGCAACATCGGTGTCAACTAATAAAGGTGGTGGAAAATCACTAGTTTCTTCTATATTAGCGACAGATTGAATACTTTCCTTTTCGGCTGTGACAGGCAAATCCTTGGCATCATTAGTGTTGTCGTTATCTAATTCCATAGAAATTTTCTCACTTTTAATTAAAGCCAAAACTATGTCATCCGTATTTGTCGATGAGGCCATACTGTCTTTGGAGTCTTCTTCCTCTGCATTTGTGGGTTGATTTTTGACATTACTACTAATATTTGTTTTTAACAGACTACGAGTCGCCTGTGATGTCAATCGTCTTCTTTTAGTTTCTGCTGCAGTAGTGGCTGTATTTTCAACTGGAGAAGTCTGTTTAGTCTGTCGTGTAGCTCGTGTACTAGGAGAATTATTAGAATTTGTTGTTGTCGAGTTGGTAGTGTTAGTAGTTAATTTTTTAGGAGCATTTCTCCCTTTGACTCTAACAACATTTGTAGAGCCAGCAGTGCTTAACGACGAACAGTGCGCAGTTGTTGTGATATTAGTTTCTGTAGAAGCGAGCATTTCATTTTCACTTTCATCCAGAAGTTCTTCTTTAATTTTAATAGCGGGCATTTCATTACTTTCCGAACTGGCATTTGTATTCTGCGAAGATAGCAATACCTCCTCATTTTCTAAGTCTGGATCTTTAACCTCTATTTTGATATATTTAGGCCCGGGCTCATCGTTATTACTTTTCACACTTGAATTGTCTATATCAAGCGAACGCTTGCGCTTTGTGACTATATGAGTTGAATCAATCATTGGTACAGACATTTTACCTCGTCCTGGGCAACGATTACTTCTAACTCTAGCTGGGGGAGTCTCTGAACGTGCTGAAGCTCCACTAGACTGACGTTGTCGGGTAACACGAGTATTCGCCGCTTCTTGATTTGCTAAAGATTTGCGAGTCAAACGATTTGTGGCAGTCGTGATAGTGGATTGTTGAGCGGGTGATGTAGTTGTAGATTCTTTATCCTTTTGTTCACTATGTTCTTCTTTGTCTTTATCCTTAGACTCTAGTTCATCCAGTTTTTCTTCTTTTTCCAAAAGTTCCTTATGTTCCTTGAGAGACTTTCGCCCTCTTACGTTTTTCTTTGAGGTGGAGTTCGTTCCTCCAGCTTCTTCACTTTCACTATTTGTGTGATGATCGTTTGGATCTAACGGTTCCTTTTTTATTGTTATACCACCTACTGGGAATGCCAGCAAAAGTGGAGAATTTCTTGTAACTCTTTGTTGAAACGGTTTTGTGTCTTGATTTGCTTTTTGGGTTTGTTCTGTTGTTTTTGTGTCACTTGAATTAACCAGACTTGTGTTAGTGGAGGCATTAGCTCCCATTTCAGATTTGTCCGCTGTTGTAGAGCTCGTGCTTGATTTCTCTAATGATTTCGTATTGTGTATAGTTGATGAAGATGTCGATGCATTATCCAACTTCGTCCCTTGAACTGTTGGAGAAGTTAGTGTTGATTTTCTTGCTGACATGGTACAATGTGTTCATGAAGTTTGTTGTTGCTTTTAGAGTATTCGGTAAGAACCGTTACTTCTCTTAAATAAGAAATTGTTCGATCAGCAAACAAAATTTGGTCCCTTTTTTAAGTCAACTGCAAATATAATAGAAAGTGCAAAAATACTATTACTTAAATTTGTTTATATTGAAATATCTCTATATTTTAATTATTTTTTGTTTATATTTTGAACAAATTCTCCCCAATTCTCTTCAATCAATTATAAAAAGTTAAACTTCCATGCCAACAAACATTTTAAAGGCGTCATTGTTTAAGATGTTGCCAACTATATTAAAAAAATATACAACTAGTGATGCCAACTTAGAATTTTTCGCGCTAGATTTATAGGCTTTTCAAACTGACGAAATTTAGATGAAAGGTATACAATATGTAGAATATATGAAACATGCTTTTACATTGTTCACATCTAACATCTACCATCAATCAAAACTGTTAATGCTACAATGTAAAAAAACACACACAAAAAATAACACAGAAATAAAATATAACAAACAAGAAGTAATTTGTACATAAATAAAAATTAACAAAAAAAAAACATTAACTAAAAAGTAATAAATAAATAAAATTTAACAAACCAAAATAGAACATAGTAAATAAAATTACGTATACAAAAAAGCATTTTCCTTAATTTTGTCAGTGATGACACAGTAATAATAGAAGTTTTTCGCACTTTTCTAGTGAAGACACTAACATAATCCAATGTTGTAGAAAGGAATAAAATGAGATTGGTACATCTTTTAAAGATGTTGATTTTTAGCCCTATATATTTCTTATGGAAAGATGTTAACATCTTCGCAATTGGATGGTAGATGTGGATCAATGTAAAAAGGCTATTAGGCCCCTATTATTATTTACATTCGACAAACGGTGTTCACTGACTATGTGCTGGTTCACACTCTTCAAGTTTTAGCCGCCAAGTCTTGAGCTTTTAGGAGGGAAGAGAAAAGAGAATGTCATTTAATTTCCTCTCTCTCCTAAAACTGCAGCCACAGGATCAAGTTTTTCTTGATAGTCTTTTACATATACGGTTTGTCAAAATTTCTAAACGTAGGCTGCACGCATTTTTGAAGCAATTTACTCAAGTAAAAACTCAAAATTTGACGACTAAATCTTGAAGAGGGTGAACAAGCACTACTTGCTGGCTTTTTAGACTAACTTGCAGAAAGACTTTTCATAGAATCTAAAAGATTTTTTTAAAAAATCGTCGAAAATGTATTCTATAGAAAGCTGGTGGTAAAAACCAGGTACAAAATTTTAAATTAAAGGGCCTATCTCCACTTTTCGAAAAATGTTTAGTTCTGTTATATTACTATATAATTAGTTGTAAACTCTTTAAAAATTATTTTGTTCTTCTATTATTTAAAAAATTGTCCATAAAATTTATGAAAAATCGGTATAGGGATTGCATCTTATTTGATTTTTGTCAGAAGCTGTTTGTCAAATATCAAAAAATGTTAATATTTTAGAAACCAAAGAGGTAACACGAATAGCATAATGTGAAACATGCCATGTTTCGACAAATGTTGCCTCGTCTGTGTACGTTTGAAAAACACAATAAACTCACACTTTTTGAAATACATTTCTAAAGACAGTGATTTTTTGAAACTTGCAGCAAGTTATTGTCAAAAGCATAAACAGTGTTGCCAAATTTACTTAATTGCGGAAATAATAATTAATGTCCTATAATTTAACACTTTTTTGTGACAACCGGGCCACCTGGCGCTTAAACATACATAATTCGGGTACGCTGAATCCTAGCATTGTTTTCGAGATATATTGCTATTTTGAAAACGGAGGAGGTTGCACGACATATATTCGCGTAACTCAAAATATTTTGTATGTATGTGAACTTAAATATGAACAATTAAGTATGTTTCGACGTAAAAGCTTAAGTCGCTTCATATATAACTCTGGATGAAATGGCGTAACGAAATATTTAAATATCACATATGAATTTAACTATCAAATATTTAAATATGTCATATTTCAAATTTTTTTAAAACCGGCCTAAAATTTAAAATAAAACGTAACTTTAAAAATGCAGAAAAAATATGTTATTAGAACAACCACATCTTTAATTTTAAGCCGGTTTTAAAAATATGTGAAACATGGCATATTCAAATATGTGAGAGTTTAATACCTATGTAATTTAAATATGTATATCGTTACGCTATTTCATCCAGAGTTATATATTAAGCGATTTAAGCTTTTACGTCGAAGCATACTTAATTCGTCATATTTATCTTCACACATACAAAATATTTTGAGTCAGGCGAATATATGTCGTGCAACATCATTTCATCCATAGTTAAATATGAAGCGACGTAAGCTGTAACTTCGAAACATGGGTACCTTCGTAAATGCAACACTGCTCTGCATCAGAAAAGCAAACTTTTTTTAATGCCGACAAAAAGGCAATTATAATTTTTTTTATTGTGTGACTATTAGTTTTGTGGATTATATGAAAATTTTTTTGGTCCACTTCTACTTCATTGATATATATAAACATTTGAAATCACTGATGCAGCGCAGTGATGCATTTACGAACGTACCCCATTAATCTGGCTCCTCTTCAGTTGTCGAAGAAATCTTTCGAAACATACCTATTTATCTCGGCATATTCATCTTCACACATCCGTTTCATTATCAATAAGCAGGTTAATATGAATATAACGTGTTGATTTTTTCGAAAAAGTGAAAAAATAAAAATTTTGAGTTGTTGATTAAGTGCTATTGGATGTATTGGATGTATAGGTATGCATAATTTATATTTTTTACGTTTTTATTTACAATCTACCCACTTATTATCCTTAAATGGATAGATTGTAAATAAAAATGTAGAAAAAACCTACCTATTACTTTATTAAATAAATGAAGTCTTTTAATATTATATACTTATGTACATAGAAGAGCACATTTTTAAAATATTACCTTTTTTACATCGCTATAGAAGCCATTTTCTTAAAATTTTGTTATGTAGGTACATACATATTTTTATTTAACGATCAATTCATATTATTGTTGTTGCTAATAAGAACGATGACAGCTAAGACTTTTCATATGACATGTACCTTCGTATGCATACACACATTCTTATAGTACATGCATGTATGTGTGTGTGCATGTCAATTTTTTGTTTCCCTCCCAATGTACTACCAACAAGCCACGAAGAAAATGTTTTTATTTTAAGCAAAATGTTAATATTGCTGCTGTTTGTTACTGATGCTGTTTAAGAACATGGATCATGTGTTTTATTTACTAGTTCGTTTTCATATAAGTTTTTATTTTCGTAAGTTTTCTGTTTCTCTGTTCGTTTTAATATAGAAACTCCTTCAAACCGGTTTCTTAGTGTGATGTCTAAATATTCATTGAAGCAGAACAGTTTTTTCCTAAAGCTCAACTTAAAGAAAGAACAAACAAAAAATTGGCAAGAAAACTAAAAGGTGTTACACACTCTATAATGTACAAGCCAGAGATGTTAAAGTTTGTACAATTGTACTTTTTTTTGGTACATTTCGACCTTCGAAAGTACCGTGGTACTACCGTGACTCATTTGGTACAATTCATAAATTTGTCATAGTTCCCCCTTTTTGAATTTTTAGTATAGCAAACAAATTATTGAGTCATTTTCATTGCATTTATGTTGTACAACAAGTCGTTAATGTAATGGCCGCTTAAATATGCGACTAGTATTGCTAGTGTGTGGCAAGTGAAAGGCATACAGACAAAGTTTGTTGGTAAGGGGGCGACGCTGTATGCGTGACACACTTTACTTTTTTCCGCGTTTACCCATAAACTTCGTCTGTCTGCCTTTCACTTGCCACATTGTAAAATGCGACTTATGGTACCCACAGACGAGGCAACAGTAGTCAAAACATGTGTTACTACTTTTGTTTCCTTTTTACCACAGACGATGACACTAAAGCAAAACATCAGTATTGTTTTTTTTTTTTTGGAATATAGAAGTACTACTTAACTTAACAAATATATGCGAAAGGAATTTCTCATATCCTACTTTTTTTTGTTTTATTTTTATAATTTTCACATTCAACGTCCCATAAATCTGTAAAATTTTTAAATCCATTTATAAAATGTATCCACTTTTCATTGTTTTCAATGTTCTTCATTTCTCCTTTTTTGTTTTTTATCCAAGAAATGCAAAACACTGCACGTAACAACTGCTCTCAAAAAAACGAGAAAGAAAAAACAGTCAACATCCCCACAAACGATAAACCATTGTGCTTGGATATATAAAATATCAAAAAATTTTGATATTTGAGTAACCAAAAAGGTAACAAAATTTTTAACCAGAAACATTACCACACACGTAGCAACATTTAGTGTAACATGCAGATGTTTAAGCAAATGTTCCCTGGTCTGTGGGCAGCTTTACATATATTGACACTTGTTTGTTGCAACCAACTTCACTTCTATTTTGAATGTTTACTGAAGGCCTATCAATAGGTCTGCGCAAGGATCCAGATGTTTATTTTGCTTTTTCCCTTAGGTTGTCAAAAGTTGTTTACATTTTTCTTATACATGTATATTTTTGTTTACATTTTTTGTTTTTTGCCACGCATACATGCATACAAAACACGTTTTTCCTTTTGTTTTCCCAATATAGTAAGATTTTGACATCAGCGAGGAAATTTACACAAACAAAATGCCTGTTGTTTCTTGTACTGTTGTAACGGTAAGCAGGCCTATTGGATACGCCTTGGTTTTGCAATGCTTATTGAATTTGTATGTAAATTTTTTTGTTGTTTTCATAAATTTAAAAAAAAAATCGTACCGTGATGTTCCAAAAAGTACATTTTTTTGGAAGTTGGTACAAAAGTTAAAACTCCATTTAACATCCCTGGTACAAACGTTTTATGCAAATTGGCAACTCAAATGGCATACGAAATAAGTTTTATAAAAGGATTTAGATTTTTGTGTGTTTTTAAAATATTTTCAAGAGATTTTTAATATGTGTGTTTTGTGTATAATTTTAAAAGAAATAAAAATGAATGTAAGTTGTAGGTATTATTGTTATTTGTATTTCTTCTTATTTGAAAATTTACATTTAAAACAAAAACAAATTTTGAAATTTTCTATGCGAACGTTAACGTAAGAAATCGTTGAGCAGACAGTTAAATTAATATAGGATATTATCAATTTAAATAAACATATTGCTTTAATTGTAGGTACTTTTTTTAAGGCCTTTATTAAAACTTTGCGTTAGCTTTTATTGGACAGATAACAGACGCTTTTTGACAAATAACACATTATTATCTGTCAACTTAATCCATACTTTAGCTTAATTTATTAATTAACTTTAGAATTTTGTAATACCAGAAAACTTATTGTAATTTTTCGTAGGTATTTTTGTAAGAAGGCACAAATCGGATTTTTTTTAACTGTGTGCGTCGTTATTTTTATACCTTTCACCACAACGGGTATATATACATTACTTTGTCATTCCGTTTGTTAATTCCACAAGAGTGATCCTAGACCCTATATAGTTATATAGTCTGGATCCTTATTAGAAGAGAAGTTCAAATCCGATTGACCGTTTGTCTGTTGAGATGGGGTTTCCTTAGCTCCCAGATATGATGGGGCTTGGTATATTTTTATGTCAGATATGCTCATTTAAGATCGGTCCATAAATGACTGATATGAGCAAAAAACACGACTGCCTCCAATTTTACACATAAATCCCTTGTTATTGTTGTTTTTAGCTCTTTTTCTATATACCTGAAGCATTTGGGTTATCAATACACAACATCCGACAAAATGTGGGTGGGATTGGGAAGTTGACGTGGCATAAAATAGATTTATTTATACCTAAAGAACGGTATTTATATAACTTCAGCTCTAATCGCACCAGTGAAGGATATATAATATACGACATAGCCGAATATAGCACTCTTATTTGTTTAATATATTATCAGAGTTCAGTAAAAATGACCTTGCGAAACAGCAAATGCAAAATATCTTTTACACCCTGAACACACGAGCAATAAGTTTGGCAATTATTGCCGTGGCAGCAGTCAAATTCCATTGCTAACACAGGATATTCAGGTATGTGATGAAAATGTATGGATTTTTAAACGATTGTTTTTAAAAGATGGGATGAACTAAGGGCGATTTTAAAATTCATTTCTGAATTAAAGCCTTATTTTTTTGTTCAAAATACAATTGAATTAATTTATATAACATAAAATTTAAAACAATTTATACAGAAATTAAGAGAGAAATGTATTAGATATAAATTTTTAAAGATACTGAAACCGGTATTATCATTTCGATTTTAAAATCGAAAATGTACCTTTGTAAACGTTTGTTTAATTTAATTTGTATTTATAAACGATTATTATTGTATTGCTTCATTACATCAGTGATGTTAGCCGTACGGTAATTACCCTTTTTACGGCAATATTGAGCCCCAAAAGGTAGCAAGGTAATTTCATTTAAAATACGGAAATTTAAAGAAATTTTTGGTTTTGAAATACAAACATATATATACATACATACTTACATATGATGGGGTATTATTTGTGAAACGGACGACCCAATAAATTTTTTTTGTTGGAATGCCTTTATATTTGGCATGATTATAGTTCTAGTAGATATGAATAAGTGTGCAAAATATTTGTTTTATATGTTAAGTTACGGGTTGGTAAAATTTTGCCATTTTCAAAAAGGCGTTTTTATACCCTCCACCATCACTAGTGGTGAATGAGGGTATACTAAGTTTGTCATTCGTATTGAAACTTTTTTATTATACATCTAAGGCTGTCTGTCAGTGTGTTGAAAACACGCTCACTTTAGAAAAACGCAAAAGAAAAGAACAAACTTAGTCTCAAATTGCTTGTAGTTATCCTAAGCAGTTTGGGATTGAAATCCAGCAACATCGGTTCAGTAGGACTAGAACTATGAATCAAAATGTAGAACCACCACCCTAAAAAAATTGATAATTCTGTTAAATTTCGTGGAGATCGGTCTATAATTGACCATACGCCCCATATAAAACCTATTCGCGGAAAACAGTTTAGTACGCCTAAAACCGTAATAAATCGGCCTTATTGTGGTTGTTTTTTGTAATTGATTAAAGTAATACACAACCTGCGTTCTTTAATCTTCTACAAAAAAAAAAAACGAAACTGTCGTATGCGCCAACGACAACCCCAATAAGGCTGATTAACTCAATCATACTAAAATTTGATACGTCACAGTTTTATAGGACCAGAAATCACACTGTAAAATTTTTTGAAGATAAGTCCATAATTTACACTAGGTCCCATATCGTCCCCTTAATAAAACAATAGTCTATAATTGTTTTGCCATTTCGAGATAATGGAGTTTAAAATTTTTGAGTTATTAGACATATGGGAAAACACTAATATCTCAGAAAATAATCGATGTTTTTGAGTTGTGGTCATTTAAATATGTGATGGAATAATCAGACTACTAGTAGATGATATTTCATTCATTTACAAGTGCTTTAATTGCAAATAAATGGGATTCAAAGTACCATGATGTCACTTAGGCTATTTTATTTGTTTTATATTATGTATGAAAATCATACTACACTATTTTATTTTGAATGGTATACACTATTTTATTTGAATATTTTACACCAAATATATTATTAAAAAATTGTGAATATCAATATACGTAATTTTTTGATTTTATTTTGTTATGAAATAATAAAAATAGTGAATAATAAAAATAGTGTATGCTTTGTATCCCCTATTTTTCTTTGAAATGATATTCAGAGTAACAACTTATTAAAACACCATACCTGCACTTACTCAATTATTAATGAAAAATTTCAAACACGCAATTATACAATAATATTTCAATTAATAGTAGAATTTCACCAAATTTTGACCACATTTAGAATCTGTTATGTAGATTCTTATTATGCAATAAAAAAATAATGGTGTACATGCGTATACACTATTGTTTTATTAAGGGGACGATATGTAAAATTTTTTGAAAATCGGTCGATAATTGTCTCTTGGCCCCATATAAACCCTACTCCCGGAAAACCGTAATAAATAATTTTTTTTTTTTCATTATTTATTTATTGAATCTTCATATATTAAATATGAACTAACAATAATTAATCAAATCTTATACTAATACTTTATTTTTGTCCTGCCAATGCTAGACGAAAACTTTTCTCTTCACGGTTTCTATTCACATATGTAGATTTTTAGCGGTCTTCTCGTCGGATGAGTCCTGCAGTATCTCTTCTCCTTAATCTAGAGTGGCCGCTGTCATTTAAAATATTTCGAGCTAGTGGATTTGGGTGTGACTCAAGCCTTTTTAAATATTTTGCTGCGTACTTCGTAATAATAGTTTTTACTAATGACATACCAGGGAGCGACTGTGATTATTCGAAGAAGTTTATTTTGGCGCCTTTGAATTTTTTCGATATTTGAGGCCAAAGCAGTACCCCATAGCTGAATACCGTAGCACCAGATTGGCTTTAATATAGAGTTGTAGAGTAGGAGTTTGCAATCGAGGCTAAGAACAGAATTTCTTCCAATAAGCCAATTAATTTGAATTGCTTTTAGTTTCATTTGTGTTAGTTTTGCTTCTATATGGCATTTCCATGTTAAGCGCCGATTTAGATGAATACCAAGATATTTTACATGCGATTGTTGGGGCACTAATTGATTATTGATTTTAATAGGGGGACATGACTCCCGACGCAAGGTGAATGTTATATGTACGCATTTTTGCTCAATAAATAATAAATAATGCTATCATAATGAAATTCGGTACGCCACAGTTTTATAGGACGAGAAATCACACTGCCAAATTTCGTGAAGATCGGACTATAATTGACCCTAGGCCTCATATAAACCCTACTCCCGGCAAACAGCTTAGTACGCCCAAAACCGTAATAAATAATGCTATCATAGTGAAATTCAGTACGTCACAGTTTTATATGACAAGAAATCACACTGAAGATCGGTTCATAATTTACCCTAAGCCCCATATAAATCCTGCTCTCCGAAAACAGTTTATTGCGCCTTAAACCAAATAAAGCCCACATTGGGAAAATAATTAAATTTGCCTAAAACCATAACAGATATATTTATTGCGGTAAAATTTCTTCCAACTTAGATTCATATGGCCAGACAAAATATCATGCAATTTTGTGAAATTCACTGCTAACGCTTAAACTAATTACACTGCTGTATTGAAATTTATTCTTATTTATTTTTTGTAACACCAGAAATCAGTCTTCAGAATTTTGGGATGATTGGTCCATAATTAACCAATTTTCCAATACAAATTACCCTCCTAAAAATCATTTTAGTTCGGCTAAAACTGTTACGAATCATGATATTTTACTCAAGCCAGTTTAAAGTTCTAACAAGAAACGCATAAAACTTTTTTATTGTCGATCAATAACTTAAAATAGGTCTAAACCGCAACCAATTTTAATGCTGATGTCGTTTTTGTGAAGTTTAGTTAATAATATATATGTATTTATCATATAGAGCCCACTCCTGTCGGTGGATGGTATTAAAGATTCGGCGCAGCCGAATATAGCACTCTAACTTGTTTTAAACTATTTTTTCGAACTAAAAAATTTTAATAAAATTTTTTTTAAGTGATTGTTATAGAAAATCAATTGATTTTAAATAAAAAAAAATTAATTTAAAAAAAAAAAATTTTTTTCATCAGCAAAAGCGAAAATGACCAAGTTAAATCAAAATTTTTCTTACTTAGTAATAATTTATTTTTTTATTTTTTAACCGAAATTAGCCTATAGTGTCCTTATTATATTGTAAAAGTTTTATTATGGGACATCTATTATTTTAAAAGTTATGCAAATTTCTTTACACTCATACAAGTGGTTATTGCATTGTTGAAACGCGCAAAACCGGAAATGACTATTTTAAATTTAAAATTTTCTAACTACATATATGTAAATAAATTTAGTTGCTTATGAAGATAAAGGTTTTAGATTACAGTTTAAATTTTTTTTTTTTTTTTTTTTGGAAAAAATAAAGTTTTTAGCAAAATTTCGAAATTTTTGTTTTTAAAAAGTTTATAAAAAATTGGAAAATGGAAATCTTCTAATTTTTTCAGACGAATTAAAAACGAATTTGCAAACAAAAAAGCCATAAATAATTAAAAATCTGTTTACAACTTTTGGTTTTATTAAAAAAGGCCGAAAATTTTAATTAAATTTAAGAATTTCTAAAAACGAAATATTTGTATGGGAGTCCACTAACGCTGCATTTACACATGAAAGTACTTTCATGAAAATTCTGTAAACGTATTATCACCGCAAATTTCACAAAAAAAATAATAAAATTTCATGAAAATTTACATAAAAGTGAAATTTCATTTTCAAAATGTCAAAGGGCAAACTTCTATCAAAAATTTCTCTTCTTCTTTTACCCGGGGTTTACACAATACACTCACACATTTTTTCTAACACCATCACATTTTTCTTACTTGCAGCCCAACTTGCAAAAGAATTTGTTTGCAAGTAAATTTTTGACACTTGCGCTAACCTTGCGGCCACACGATCAACTTTTTGTTGATAGTCTTTTACATATACTGTTTGTCAAAATTTACATAAATTGAAAGCTGTGACGTAGGCTGCACGCAATTTTTAAGCAATTTACTTTCAATTTGTCATCAAGAAAAGAAGTTGTACTAAATACTAAATTTGCTCACTAAACTTCTAATCAGCTGTTAAATTGAACGTAAAATTGCCAAATAAATGGATAGTTAAAATTGAGAGCAATCTCGTGATCAATTTAAAAAGTGTGAGTGTGTTAGTGAAAAAATGAGAGTGAGAGCAAATTGAAAGGCATTGAAAGACAAAAATTTATCGTGTGGCCTCCAAGTAAGTAAAATGACAAATAAAGAAACAGTGTTATCTTGGATGCCTTTGGTATTAATTTACTAGTACTTAGTAATATAAAAGTTATGTTTATAGCTGATTTTCTGTGAATTTATAAAATAAAAAACAAAGCAAGTCATATTCATGGTATTTTAAAACATAAATTGCAAGCATTTAAAAAAAATTTTAATCAAAATATTTTCTCAGAAATTTTATGATATCGGTACTACGACAATACTGGATTCATATATGTTAAAGTTACCCACACACGAGGCTACATTGCTGTTTTACATAAGGTTTTTAATATTTGGTATCACACGTACATGTAATTTGCTTCTGACATTGGCTCTGTTTTTTCGTATAGTTATGCCAGAATCCAAAGTAGTTCTCGGTTTCAAAATATCGTGCAGTCGCCACAAAAATTTTTATTGGCGCCGTAAAAGAATATTATGTCATCTAGGGAGATCGAACGGTTATTATTCGACCGGTTTTAACCGGTTATTTTAGCTTTGCCCAAGTCGGTTATTTTAAAATGCCCATTTTTCGAATATCGAATAAACCGGTTATTTTGGTATAATAAACCGGTTATTTGAGTAATGTGTAATTTATATACATTTTCCTTACTCTTGTTGTAGATGTACCCGCAATTTAAGTATTTTCTAACTGAATATTGGCCAAACTTAAACTTTTTATGAAAAATGTCAAAACAAAATGTAACAAAGGTCAAAAAACATTATGAACACTGTAAATACAAATCGCTTATAAAGGCGTGTGTTCTTGTAGAAAAAAAATCCAAAAACTATTCAAAATACTAAAAAAAACGTGTGCAGTTAAAAAGTCAATAGTAATTTGTACAAGAGTATTCTAAATATTAAATATATTTTTATATAAAGGTTATCTCTAGATCTCTTTCGAACGCGATTAAAAAGACAAAGTTAGGTTCTTGAAGTGCCCTAAAATGATAAGTTACAAAGGTTCTTCCATGTCACGACTTATTAATCACCTTTAATTATTATACATGGTTGAAATTAATGTGATCCAAATGATACTTAACTGGAAGTAGTTCTAAGGAGACGACAAATAATACTTTGCCAAAATACGCTGCCAAAAATGAATCATTGGGTGAAATATTAGCCCGTTGTGTTGCCGAGGACGAAATGCCCGTTAAGGCACTAAAAACTCTTAAGTAGTTCTAGCATCTTTTCATGCTGAAAACTACAACATTACGGCGGAATCAACCATATGGGAAAAATTTCTACCAGTTTTATTTATTAAAATGCCAAGAACTAAAAATCAAAAATTAAGAAATCGAGCAATGTCATGGAATGTTTTAAATTGTAGTCGACGAATTGACAAATATTTTACACAAAAAGAATGTTCAGTTCACTATTCGTTTCTATAGAAATATATATATAATGCTGAAACAAAATAATTTAAAATAGAAAATCCTGGCAAAGAGGTTTTGTTTGCAGCTTTTGAAAAATATGGTTGATTTATATAGATAGCTTAACCACCAACAGAGTAAAACTCATTCAAAATAAATTTGAGAGAATATTTCAAATAATAACTTTATAAAATTCCTATAATTTATTTGCTGTTGCAAAACGTTTGTCTAGATCAAATATCATTCAACAGTTTCTAAATAACATTATACAAATATCTTTTTACAAATAAAGTTTAGTAAATCAATAAAAAATTGTTGAAAACTTAGCGGAAGTTTGATCAATTTACTGGTCCCACTTTTGTTGGATTTTATCGTAAAATATTTGTTAGGTCTGATTTTGTTGGTTCCTTACCTTTGCAAATTGTTTTGTTTTTATTCAAATTAACGTTTTATTTTAAAAACTTATTTGATTTTTGTGTTTTTAAGTATTCGAATTAAAACCGGTTAACCGGTTATTTAAAAATTGCTTAACCGAAAACCGGGTTTTTCAAAATAGCAACTATTCGTAATATTCGAAAACCGGTTATTGAAAAAAGTCGAATAATCGATCTCCCTAATGTCATCTTAACATTTTTTTATTTTCTATTTTCGTTATTTTTTTCTACTTTTCTTCTTTTTTTTCTTTTCTCCTATACTGGAAGGATTCACAATGGACCGCATTGGTCTCCGAGTGGATATGCGCCCTTGGGCTCATAACCCTTCTTAGCCTAACCTACCCTAACCTAACATTTTTTTTCTTTACATTCGAAGAAACCAATTAAGGATATTATAATAAAACGTTTTTTTATATATATGAACATAATTTATATTCAATGGTGAAATTATCATACATACATCGGTATTGTAAAATATTAACTTCAGCCGGCTAATGATTTCGTCAATAGTGCACCGCCGCTAGCGTTTTTTTCCGGCATAGATTTCTGACACAGCTGATGTCAGATTGTTTGTCAGAAAAAAATAGAGCACGCTTTAATTGAAATTTTGTCAGATGACTATGCGTCTGACTTTTACAGAGGCAATGTTTTAAAGGTTACACACGACATTTATGTATTTTACAGTGGAAAATTTGACAAGTCAGATGTAAAACACATGTCGTCTACGGGTAGGGTTGCCATTCGTACTGTTTTTATCAGTACATGTACTGTTTTATGCATTACAAGCAAATCAGTACGCAAATGTACTGATTTTTTCATTAATGTACTGTTTTTGTACTGTTATTATATATTAATTTTGTTTAGTATATAGTTTGTCATATTGTCAATTTTTTTTTTTAATTCCTATGCTAATCCCGAGTAAGTACGAAAAAAGAAGACAGTAGAAGAAAAACGGAAAGTGTTTTTACATGGTGGTGCGTTTACGAATTTGAGGAAATGTGGAATTTTATTTCTTCCATTCCACATTCAAACACTTTTACAGAACGGGTCTTTAGTTTTCAAAGTGGAGAAAAGAGAGAAACAGGCTCCTAATATAAAACCTAGAAAGTGACTTGCAGATAAAGACAAACTTTGGTTATAGTTGTAATGAGTTTTACAATTTCTTGAAGACTGAAGACAGGAAAGAAATTGTGGACAATGTACCAAAAGGCCATAAATATTTTTAACTTGTAACATTGTAAATATTTATGTCTATATAAAGTAAATATATTATTTTTAAAAATCTATAGTGTAAAATCATCTGAAAACCGATTGTGCCTTTCACAATAATTACAATTATTAATAGTTATTAGTTGTAAATCACTTTTAAATAATTTTTTTAAATTATTTTGAAGATAAATACATAACAAGTGTTTAATTTGTATTTTAACATTGTTGTCCTTATATCTGTAGGTTGGTGCTAAAAATGCCAATGTCAAATAATTCATTTTTGAGAAAATTTAAATTTTAGTTTTTTATAGAAGAGTTGTAAGTGAAATTGGCTAGCAAAACCTTTTAGAAGCTGTTCTCGGTTATATTAGACATTGGCTGTATCCGCAAAATAAAAGAGATTCAGCATAGCCTTTTAATTGCAAAATGAAATTAATTATGCTGGTAGATATAGTAAAAAACTACTTTTATTTAATTTTATGCTGACCTATATTCAATATAATATAATATAATATAATATAATATAATATAATATAATATAATATAATATAATATAATATAATATAATATAATATAATATAATATAATATAATATAATATAATATAATATAATATAATATAATATAATATAATATAATATAATATAATATAATATAATATAATATAATATAATATAATATAATATAATATAATATAATATAATATAATATAATATAATATAATATAATATAATATAATATAATATAATATAATATAATATAATATAATATAATATAATATAATATAATATAATATAATATAATATAATATAATATAATATAATATAATATAATATAATATAATATAATATAATATAATATAATATAATATAATATAATATAATATAATATAATATAATATAATATAATATAATATAATATAATATAATATAATATAATATAATATAATATAATATAATATAATATAATATAATATAATATAATATAATATAATATAATATAATATAATATAATATAATATAATATAATATAATATAATATAATATAATATAATATAATATAATATAATATAATATAATATAATATAATATAATATAATATAATATAATATAATATAATATAATATAATATAATATAATATAATATAATATAATATAATATAATATAATATAATATAATATAATATAATATAATATAATATAATATAATATAATATAATATAATATTAATATAATAGAATAAAGGAAATACAATTTTAGTTCACATGTTGGTCACGTTTTTTTTCGTCAAATATTTTCTAGGTGTGCCCGTAGGTTAAGAAAAGACCTAATGCAACAATTAAATCAAAACAGCAAAATATTGACATTGGCCCTTTTAGTACCAAGTTTCAGACATGTTTCTTTGAAAAATATTAAACCAAGTAGCTAACAAGAAATTAAGAATCGAATTTTTAACAACTTGTTGTGTTTTAGATTTTTTTGTTTTTCACTTTATATTTCCGCTAAATATATATGTATAAGGAATTGAATTACTATTTTGAAAAAATTCAGGTTTATTAATTAAATTTTGTCACTGTTCAAATTATAGCATGAATTCAAGATTTGTTTTAAGAAAGATTAAAGCTTGTTATTATTTGTAATATGCAATATTATATTAAAAAAGTTTATGTACTGTTTTTTATGCAATTATACTGATTTTTTTCTCTTATGTACTTATTTCTCTGATTTAAAAACTGGCAACGCTATCTGCGGGCAACTTTAGGGCGACTCCTGGGCGTTTATGGGACATTTTCTTCAATATACCTTTAAAATGTATCTTAAAACAAACTGTTTTATTCAAAATTTGAATAAAATTAGCATCACTGCTCCGTCGGTGCAGCACCGGCAAAAATACCTTCTTCGATTCCTCTGGGAGGCAGAAAGTCTTTTGCCAAACTAAAGAGGGGTGGGTACAATAGACGTGGCTTAGTCGCGGTACCGTCTCCGTTGGGAGGAATCTCCCCGCTCTCTCTAAAAAAAGCATCACTGCTCCACATATAAATTACATGCCTTCCGTAATCTAAATTCTAAGCGAAACTTAAGCGTTCCATCTATTTTGCAATATTATTGTTATTGTTCTTCGCCATATTATTTCCATTTTGCCCTATATTATGCAAAAAGTAGCACAATGGCTACAAATAGAATATGGCTCAACTTTCAATGAAAAGGTAAACAAAGCCTATCAGGAAACCAACCTTGTACAATGTTGCCAACATCTATGTTTAACAAATTAAACCTCTGTTTAATAAACTAAACCTATGTTTAATAAATTAAACCCCTGTTTAATGAATTATTAGTACTAATACGCAATGTTGCAACATCATGAATTCATTTTTTAAATTAATTTTAAACATTCAGCCTGGCCCACAATGTCGATCAACAACTTAAGCGAGCGACAACACGTCACTGATTATCGTTCTCATAAGCGGCCCACTACTTATCGACTTGTCTATCAACAGGTTTTACGTTTCTAACGCTGTCTATTTATTAATTGTCAACTAACTATATATATTGACACATCAACAATGCCACAAATGAAACGCTAGCTTGAAAATAAAAATCAGTCACTGAAGCAGATTAAGGCTACAAATAAAGCCAATTATTCTACACGATGAGAGTTTCTGTATTTATGCGAAAGAAAGCGTTCTTTCGAAATCGTGAAATGGCAGTAAATTTCGAGTTATTTTTCTTTTTCTAAACTTTATTTTGCTTAACTTTGTTTTTCACTAACATTTTTCTAACAAACCTACCCGCTTTCTCCATTTTTAAGGGGGCTCCCATACAAAATTTTTAATACAGACTAGTGATATATTGTTACGAAAGTAACTTTAGTTAAGAATAAGTTTAATTTATTAGTTATTTTGTATTTGCTAGTAATTTTATTAGTTCACTTAAATTGTTAATGTATTAGTTACGCATATTTCTAATGTAAAACCACTGTACAGAATTTTCTAGTGCTGGTGTAATGTTATAATTGTTATACATAATTGTATAACAGCAGAGTGTTAAGATTATTTTTAACCCATAAAGTATGCTTTAGTTTATTGATGTATAATAGCACAATTTAAATTCAGCCATAGTGTAAATGCATAACGATATTAGCTGAGTATGTTTAGATAATTGACGCTAGAGAGCATTCCGGAGACAATTCGAATAACCTAGAGCCATCTAGAAGTTTTGGTTAGAGTATAAATACTACTCTTAGATAGCATTAAAAACGAGTATAAGTACAAACATTTTAAAGTGCAGATCAGAAAGGTCGCAATTCGTTTCTAAAAGCTATAAATTAATTAATAAGCTATCAATAAAGTGGTGTGAATAGTTTATAGTACAGCTATAAATAATAGTGTTTAAAGTGCTGTGTTTTATTAATTTTATTAAAGTTACAATAAAAGAACTCAAGAGGTTTATTATAAAGGAAATAAACCAAAAACGTTATTGAAAAGGCAGTAACGTAACAATATTGAAGAAAAAGTCCCATAACTGCTTAGGAGTCTTCCCTAAGGGAACAAAATGTATGACTGTCCTCCATTAGTTTTTTGTCCATAACATTTTCTCGAAACATACTTGATCTTTATCTCCACTCCTTAGTGAGGCTCCCATACAAATATGGGCCCATACTCATGGTCAAAATAATGTATACTTTAAACTAAAACCGGCTTTAAATGGATGCGAGCCCCATTGTTCTAAAGTGTTCTTTAAAAAACGTCGACTTTATTTTTGACTATGATTATGGGCCATGGTGTTTAATGAAATTCTTAAATTTAATTGAAATTTTTCATCCTTTTAATCATTTATCGCTTGTTTTTTTTTTGGAACTTTGTTTTCTATACGTGTAGAAAAAAATTGTCATGTTCATCCTTTGTATACTTAATTTAGTAAACAAAATTCCTGTAATGGTTTCAGATGACAGTCTGTGTCTCAAATCAGTTTAACAAATGTCAAGGGCTCTAAATATTTCTTAACTAAAGCATTTTAAATGTTAAAGCAAACACAAAATTTATTACTTTTTGTTATATTGGAAACATATCATTCTACAGAGGTTTTTTTTTTAGTATAAATATCTTCTTTTTTCAATAAACTTCGTGTTTTCAATCACTTTCAAGCTCATATTTATCGTAATCTAATTGTCCATCAGGCGCCAATCACTATCAATCTTTTGGTTGATTAACTATGGAAATCTTTTTTTTTTAATAATCAGTGACTTTGGTTGAATATACTGCAAATGAAAGATTTTCAAATTACACCTGATCTACACCTCAAAGAAATTACCCACGAGCGTAAAAATTACACCAAATTCGGGTAATTACCCACAAAGTGGCAGCACTGGTTTTGATGCTGATATTAAAAAGGATTAAATGAAAATGTCAAAAACAATATGAATGTATCTATAGAATATACTTTAATATAAAAAGAGGAAAAAACATTTTTTTGAATTAACTATAACACTGCGGAACAGCCATTTTTTTGCGGCCTGGAACTTTGTGTAATTTTTTTTTACTAATTTGAGGTCGCTGATTCCAAATCTAACCTTCATTTTTCTCTATCAGCTCCAGTTTTAGAGATATACCGTTATGTCCAAAATTAAGGCACTTTCAGCACATATATTGAAATAACATGAAAATGGTGCATCATATTCCCTTAAGAAAAAAAACCGAAATTCGCTAACAATATTATTCGCTAACATTGTTTTAAATTTGGCCAGTAATTTTAGAGATATTGTTGAAGTTTTTAAAAAAACAAATAAAAATTTAAGAAAAGAAAAATTTTTTTGTTCTTTAAAAATTCATAAAAAATAAATGTGCAACAAAAATCACAGTTTGGGTCTAAAAGCATTTAGTTCAACATATTTCGAATGAAATGAGCTTTATTTCATTGCAATCGGTGCACAACTTTTGATTGTGTTCACAATTTACTGATATTGATAAAAATTGCGATTTCCATAAAAAAAAAACGCATTTTAATGTGTATGTGTGAAAAAAAAAAAAAAAATATACATTAAAATGTTTTTTTATAGATAAAAAAAAAAAAAAAAACGTCTTAAAGATAATATTGTTAGCGAATTTCGGTTTTTTTTCTTAAGGGAATATGATGCACCATTTTCATGTTATTTCAATATATGTGCTGAAAGTACCTTAATTTTGGACATAACGGTATATCTCTAAAACTGGAGCTGATAGAGAAAAATGAAGGTTAGATTTGGAATCAGCGACCTCAAATTAGTAAAAAAAAAATTACACAAAGTTCCCGGCCGCACAAAAAAAGTTCAATTTTGTTCCGCAGTGTAATTTATTTGTAAAATGTTTATTTTGCTAAATTTTTGTTTTTTTATATTTTATAAACATTAGTAGATGCTGAATGGTTCTATTTTGTTATTTTGTTAATAAGAATAGGCTTTATTGTATTTAAAAAAGTATTTTTTTTGCCGGTTTTGTTTAATTGAAGAGCCAATTATGCCGTTTTTTTTTTGAAAATATGCCAATTTCTTATTAAAATTATCTGGCACGCCTATTTGCAACATTTTAGGTATTGTCATTGTGAAATTACTAGAAGGTGGCAGTACTACGGCATATATTATTTTTCGTTTAATCCATTGTTATCTCAAAATTATTTGTTTATTCTTGGTAAATGTCAAAATTGCTGTGTTAATTTTCTTTAAAAAATAATTGTGAGATCAAAAAAAAAAAAAAAACAATTTTTTCAGTATTATATTTAAAATAGTGGAATAAAATTAAAATATAACTTTAAAAAACGTATTGTATAATAAAAGTGTGTTTTCGCAAAGAAGAACTTGCGAGTTGAATTAAAAGCAATCGTTTGTAAATGTTACATTCTGGTCGAAAAAATTTGTGGAAAAAGTTTGAAATATAGCTTAATGAAATAGTTTTGTGTTATAAAAGTTCTTTTTTGGTTGTTGCAACGAGCAACTTGTGTTTTAAATTACAAATTAAAAGCAATAATGATAATAACAATAATATTTTGGTGTGTTGAAAATCCATATTTTAGACACAATGGACTTTTTTACACAAACAAATCCTAGTGCTTCTACCTTCTAGCAATTTAACCATTGGTATTTTGAATTCATTCCCGCTCTCTTCTTCTTTCACAAATAACAAACTCACAATAATCGCGAAACAAAGTGCCAATTTACATTATACGATTTTTGTCATTCCTTCTTTGAAGTCGGTCTTATGTTTACATTGTACGATTTTTGTCGTTACAACTTCTTGTGTATACATACATATATTTTGACACTACGAATGAAAAGTCGGTCTTATGTTTACATTGTACAATTTTTGTCGTTACAAGAGTACAATCGCTTGTGTACCCCTTTTAATTCCTCTCTCCGCTCTCGCCTATAAGGTAAGAATCGCAACGACAAAAATCTCATAATGTAAATTGGGACAAAATACACTTTATCATTTAGAATTTTTCTCTTAAGCATAAAACTCAAAAGTTTCATAGTATGGTCGGCGACTAACGTGCATAGACAAGTATACAAGGTACTTTCTAGGGGTGAATTTTGTACTTAGAAAGAATTTTCCTTGCTCTGGCAAAAGGAAATCAAAAGGAACAAAAAAATGTTGCACAAGATGAATAGTGTTGTGAAAATGAAAGAAAACAATAAAATTAAAAGCAGGATTTATGTAATAGAATTTTTGTATTTGATTGGCTCAATACAACATTTTATCAACTTTAAAATTTGTACCTGTGTTTTAAAAAATTCGTTCGTTTAAATAAAAATGGGTGAAAAAGGAAAATATTGACAAAGAAAAACTCCATAACTGCCGCCGAGTCACTCGTAGAGGGGTAAAATGTAGCCAAATGTTAAGGTATTTCGGCAAAATATTTATTTGTATGTCCGCTTCACGAATAATATATAATTTAGGAATGTGCCTTTATAAAAAGTAACGCTTTTCATTTACGAATATTTACAGGGTAGCGCAGAATGAGATATATAGTGTTAATTGACGATCACATTGTTATCTATTCGATTTTTTTTAAATACAGTAGGAAATTTTTTTTTGATTAGCTTTGAAACATACTCTTTTTTAACATATTTTCTATTACTTTTCGCAAAATTTTGATTTAATGGAAAGGATTTTATTTTAAATGTTGGTTCTTAGTTCGAGATGGTTTCTTGGCTTGTTAAAATACACTCCTTTTTTTCAAACATACCCAAAGTAAACTGTCTGGAGCTGTTAAGTCCGGTGAATGTAGAGAATGGTTGAAAACGTTTGTACGCAATTGTAATTGTCAGTTTTCGTTAATTTTAATTTGCCGAAAACTATTTAGTGAACAGTTCGAAAATGGCAGGATAAGAAGGAAGGAAAGTTATTAAAGTTTTTAAATTAGGAAACAGAGGCTCGCCAAGACAGTTTTTATCTCAAAATCATCTGACCAAAAGTCTTTAACATCCTAATTGTCATAACATAAAAGTAATATACAAATGTTTGGATGTAAATTTACTGCCTAAAATACTTTTAAAATTAAAGAGAAATTACGCAACAATTTTATGAACCTCAAATAGCCCAAAGCAAAATTTTTTTTTATTACATTTTTGGATAAATTTACAGAAATCGGCAACGCTGGCTTTAAAACGCTTTTATATCATGAAATGGCGTTTGAGCTTGACATCAGTCATTTCTTTTGCTCTTTTTCTTTGATAACACGATTTTTATGCGGCAAATCTTAACATTCAAAATTTAACATATGAAGTCTTAACACCATGTTGTAACAGCAACTCATGTCTGTTGTAGACGGGGTGTTATGATTAAATTAGTCGTGGACAGCGTTACCGCTGTGATACTAAAGTACCAATTTGACCGTTTTTTGACAATATTGTATAATTTTTAATTATTTTGTGCCACTTTTTGACCCTTCTTAGAAATAGAACTCACATTTTGTATTGTCAACACTGCTGAACAGCAGTGCTTCAGACAAACTAGTGTTTTTGAAATTAGCATTGCTTAAAAATAAACTTTGGAACAGACTGAAAGTAGAAACTTGCAATTCCATGCTTCCCACTCTTAGTTTGTTTGAAGTAGATATTCGAAAGTAAAGTACAAATTCCCTTATAGCAAACGTAACTCATATGCATACATACATATTTTTTATACGAATAACTTATAGTGCGTTCTTTTCTACAAAAAATTATGACATTTTATTAAAAAAATGCAGCTTTGTGTTCGTTTCTTGAAAATGTTTTGCTGTCCAAAAGGGAAGCATGTTTTATTTTAAAAAATTAAATGGCATAAGGCATTGAACTATTCGCCCCGTATAAATCGATAGTATTGATAGGGCCCTGTAAAATAGGCGAACATTTTTTATATTTCAAATAAGCCATAACATTGATTAAAGTTCCTAAAACTAAAAGGAATGACAAAAATTCGGTAAAAATTGCTAAATTAGCGGAAATCTCATATTTATTAAACATTTTAAAAGCTTTAAGGAATCAGAAACCTTACAGGTAAAAATCGCTTCTATCGCGCACATGGCTAAAGTTCCCGAAAAATTGCAAATTTGGAAACAAACCCTAAAATTTATTTGAAATCGCTTAATCGTCAACAAAAAAGAAAATGTCGGAAAATAACATTAAAAAATAAGCTTCAATGATAAAGAACAACCTTTTTGTCAGGTGCTGAAGCGAAGTAAAGGCATTCCATAAAAAAATTTTGTTGAGCACTACCTACCTGAAATAAATATTTTTTTTTTTGTTTATAAAAAACTTTGTCTTATTATTTTCTTTAAAATGGGAAAAACTGCTTAAAAAAACTCGACCCTTTTTAAATTAAAATACCATTTTTTGACCCCTTTTACTCAAATTTTCGAAAAATTCCAAAGGTAACCCTGGTCGTGACATAACCATAACCATTCAAAACAGCTGTTCGAACCAACCTTTTAGGCACCACTCTTTTTGATTTAAAATAATAACCCTGCCTTACATGGGGTCTTCACCTGAGATAATATCTGATGTAATATGTGGGAGAACGTCGGCAGAATGAGAGACCACATCTCTTCATGTTAATCTTAATCTTAAACAAGGGGAACATGTATCTTATAAGATTTCATAATTTACTGATTTTTGAACCGTAAACATGTGTAGTTTTTTATTCTCTTTTAGTTTTTTCTTTGCTTTTAGTGTTAAATATGGTTTTTAAGCACTTTTCACAAGATTTGCACTATTTGCTCTAAAAAAATAAACATTTTAATGATAGCGTCTTATTGTTTTATATGTATGTATGTATGTGTATTTTTGACAGCTCATCTTATAAGATAGTTGTTATAAGATTTCTTATAACAACTGTCTCATAACATTTATTATAATATTAATACTAACACTATTTGAGAGTCCACACGTAAGAACAACGTCCTCGAAGCAGCAATTCTTAAGGGAAAGAACAAATGAGAAAACGTTTGGATACCACGCATTTTAATGATTCCGGCAGTTTCCAATTAGGGATGTAATTGTCTTTATTTGGTTTTGTTATCGAAAGTCTATTTAGTGATCGGATTATAAATAAATAACCTTCAGAAACACGTTGCTCTCCGTTTCATCTAAAACATGTTCAAAATCTCATAAAAAAATTTTTTTTTGTGAGTACATATGTATGTACATTAGACCGTACGTCAAAAAAGTTTCCCCGTACACCCTCCAATATAAGCTATTTTTGCAAGGAGGTTTCAAAAAATAATTGTATTTTTTCCGAACGTGGGGTCGCCTTTTTCAGTAATGGTGACATTTTTGATTGATAGTAGATGTTTTAAGTGTGAATGCATCTTTCACATTTTCAACATCTTATAACATAACATATCTTTGGTTTATTTAAGTCTAATCACAAGAAAAATGGCAATTAGTTCTATTATTAGTGTGGTATCACTGACAAAATGACGTTGGCTTCGAAAGCAGCGTTACCATTTATCAAGTTTTCCCTTTTTCTGCAATGCTTTTTTGTTAAATATTTTTTAAATGTTCAAGCTAAATTTAAATTCAAATAAATGTTGGTGTTTTCTTTTAAAATTTTGACACTTTTGTAAAAAAAAAATGAAATGGAAGTGTTTCCCAATTTCTAAACTTTCAACGTGTTTCACGTTGACCCGACATATATCAGAGAGTCCTTGTAGAAGGTAATTCCCAAAAAATATTTTAACTTAGTACGAAAAAATTTCAACAAAACATCAACAAAATTTTTGATGCACAGTTTGCCTTTTATGTGCGCATCGATAACCGTTATTGTACATTTAGGGACGTATGACATTGTCAATGTTCAAATGGTTGCGTTTAAAAATACATAACTTTGCTTGCAAATGACGTTTTGGAATTTACCCGATGTTAACATTGATGGTTGATGTTGATCAGTGTAAAAGGGTTATTAGCACACTCTAGAGCTAAGACCATCATTGATGTAAAGCCATTGACAATTTATTTAATTCTTCCTCTCATTGAGAACTATGACCAATGTGGATGTGACTGCTGATGCATTTTCTATATTTTTGCTAGTTTATTTAAAAAAACATTGAATACTATTTAAAATTGTCCATATGTATTTCAAAATTATACACAAGGCTGCCAGATTCGACGATTTATCTTCATTTTGACGATTTTTGGTTCCGAAATTAGCAAAGTGCCGATTTGCTAAATTTTTTCTAAAAAGTTACGATTTTATTCAGTCTTCAAAATAAGAAAATTTTAAATCTTTCGATGTTTGTTATTAGGCAGCACAGAAATAAAAACATTTTTGTAAACAAGAAAGCTTAGATTTTTATATTCATCCATATCTATGTATATATATAAAATTGTAACGTTACTGACTGACTGACTGACTGATTCATCATCGCACAGCCTAAACGCCTGAAGGTAAAAACTTGAAATTTGGTCCAGGGCTTGGTCTCACCCCAAGGATCCACTAAGACGGGATTTTTGGAAATTCGAATGTTTAGGGGGTAAAAAAGGGTAAATTCGGTAACCTAAAACTTAAACTAAAAGAGATACAAAAAAAATTTAATACTAATCGTTTTTCTTTAGAAAAATAAGCGGACAGGTGTCTGGTACTTTTTGGAAATTCAGCCCTTTAACGGGGTAACCGGGTAAAACCTGTATTTTGGTACTTTTTTGTCACCCCATCTATCTTTTAAATCCATAAACATAGAAATAAGGGTTATATCACATTTGAAACTTATCTAAAATATCCAAATACGAATTTGGTACTTTTTCCAAATTCGGACGTTTAAGGGGTAAAAAGCGTAACTATTTTTGGTACTTTTGTTATAAAACATTTTTTTTTATTTATTGACATATACGTATTAAATTATGGGCTCCCACTACAATATTGAAATTTGTTATGCTTCAATGGGGAGAAAAAAGTACAAAAAAGGGGAAATAGGGAGTAAACGGGTAAAATCTGTATTTTGGTACTTTTTTGTCACGCCATCTATCTTTTAAACCCATAAACATAGAAATAAGTGTTATATAACATTTGAAACTTATTTAAAAAATCCAAATACGAATTTGGTGCTTTTTTCGAAATTCGGACATTTAAGGGGTAAAAACCGTAACTATTTTTGGTACTTTTTTACAAAACATTTTTTTTTATTCAAAAATTTATTACTTACTGTCGTTCAATAAAAAAAATTAAGCGGACAGTTGCCTGGTACTTTTTTGAAATTCGGCCTTTTTGGGGAGTAAACAGGTAAAACCTGTATTTTAAAACTTTTTTGCTAATATCTTTTAAACCAATAAACAGTAAAATAAAAAATATATCACATTCATAACTTATCTAAAAAAAAAAAAACAAATACAAATTTGATGCGTTTCGAAATTCGAACGTTTAAGGGGTGAAATCGTACCTAATTCTGTTATTTTTGTTTCAAAACATTTTTCTTCGTCTACCTATATAATATAAAAATGTAAAGTTACTGACTGATTCATCATCGCACGTCCTAAACACCTGAAGCTAAAATGTTGAAATTTGACCGGGAGGTTGGCCTCTCGCTAAATCGATTCCCTAGGATGGGAGTTTTGAAAATGTTTATGGTTAAAGCGTAAAAAAGCTAAAAACGGGTAAATTCCCTAACCTCATGTTCACCAAAAAAAATAAGCGGATAGGTTTCTGGTACTTTTTGAAATTCGACCATTTTGGGGAGTAAACGGGTTAAACCTGTATTTTAAAACTGTTTTGCCACGTAATCTATCTATTAAACCAATAAACATTGAAATAAAAAAATATCACATTCGTAACGTATCTAAAAAATACAAATAAAAATTTGGTACTTTTTCGAAATTCGAACGTTTAAGAGGTGAAAATCGTACCTATTACAAAGTAGCGGGTTAAAACCTAGAAACATAAACTTTGGCGTAAAAATATGTCCACGAAAGAAAAGGAGACGCTAACGAAGTAGCGGGTTAAATGCTAGTTGCAAATAAAATTATACTAGAAATTTTTTGCTCTTTTTCATAAAAAATTGTATGGGCAAAAGCAACATTTTGAGTCAAGCCAATTTAAGTAAAAATTCGTACCAAAACCTGGATTTTGAGATTGAGAGTTGATTCGTGTGGAGAGCAGGTGAAGTTATGGACTGGTTTGGCTCATTTTTAACATTTAATCCATATATATGAAAAAATTTTAAACCAAATTCGATCCTCCTAGCTTATATGGGTGCCATTGTGCTATAATTTCGTGAACAAAGATTATTTCAGGTAAAAAAAGACAAATAATAATAAATTATAAGAACATTTAAAGAAGTAAAGGTTTACAGGTCAAAATTAGAGATTTATGGGTATAAATTACAGGCAGTCGCGGTTTTTTGTTCATATCTTAGGCATTTGTAGACTGATCTGGCTGAAATATAATAGCACACTATTCCCTACTATATCTAATATAAATGTATAGCAATGCTTATATACGAGTCTTCGGAAGTCCCATTTCAACAAGCACATGGTTAGATTGACATCAGAATATACATATATACTTTATAGGGCCTAATATTAATATTGTAGCAATTACAAAATGACCCGATTGAAAGTATCTTTTATTCTTAAGACTTTGAAAAAAACCTTAGATTATAATAATATAGTAATTAAAGGTTTTCAAAACAAATTTTTTATTAAAATTTTCCCTAACATACGTTTGTTGAATTTAACAAACAATTTCATAAACATACGGGGGTATATGTATGTATATAATATGTTTTTGTTTGCTTGTTTTTAAATAAAAATCGAACAAACTTTGTTTAAAATCTAAATTTTTTAAGCAGAAAATGACGATGTTTTTATATTTTCTCAGGAAATTGACGATTTGTTTACAATTTGGCAGCCCTGATTATACAAATGCGTTTCAAAATTTTACAAATGTAGTTCAGAATGTTTCATATGTAATTTAAAAATTTCCAAATGTATTTTAAAATTGTCCAAATTTATTTTAAAACTGTTTAATGGTATTTAAAAAATTTCCAAATCTATTTTAAAATTATATAAAGTCATTACTTAAAATTTTAAGGAATAGAACTATTACAAAAAAGCTTTATAAAATACATAACTGAAATTTATCTCATAGAATAAATTCGAAAAATAAAAAATGTTGAATATAATAAAGTAACTTATGAAAAAGACATAATTCCCAGGTTCTATTTGTTTAAATTGTTGAGTTAAATACATTCAATTTATAAAGTATCACTATCCAGTGTGACACAAAGAATGCTGACGAAGGCCGTAGCGGGCCAGAAAATGCATTACATTCTCCTGGTGCCTAATAATTGTAAATTTTTCTATACAAACCATATACGTCATTGCTATCCAAAGGATACATATCTGAAATCATAGAATAAATTCGAAAAATAAAAAATGTTGATTATTTAAATGTATTTTTAAAATACAATTGGACAATTTCAATAAAAAAAAAACATTGGAAAATTTTAAAATACAATTGTGCAAATTTTGAAATGCATTTGGCTTATTTTAAAATACATATGCTACAATTTCAATAAAAAAAAAACATTGGAAAATTTTAAAATACAATTGTGCAAATTTTGAAATGCATTTGGCTTATTTTAAAATACATATGAACGATTTTAAAATACATTTGTAAAATTTGTAAAATTTGGAAACTTTTAAAACACAATTGGAAATTATGTAGTTCAGACTTTTAAAAGGCGTTTACGTAATACTAAGTTGAGAAGAATACATCACATGATTTCAAGTAGCTTCTGAAGGATATTAAAGCATCCAAATTTGTATCTGCTAAACATGAACGAATTTTGTTGTTAAGATATGATGGAGTTAAAAGACATCTTTCGCACTCTACACTCGTTGGTAGAATTGTTTGTAAATATTTAAAATTTAAATACGCGTAAAAAAAATATTTATACAAATTATTGAATAAAATTTAAACAAAATAAAAAATATAAAAAACGGGATCCCGAAAATACCGGGATTAAAAATCAGAAATCCTGGGAATCGGGATTCGCCTAATCCCAAAAATCCCGGGATCGGGATTTCCCGATTAAAAGCCCTAGTAGGCATCTACGTAAGTATGTATCTTTTCTTTGGTTTCATAGTAAAACTTATGAATAAAAATAAAGACCACATTTGTTATATACGGAATCTCGAAATTTCTCTGTTTATTTATCACTTTCTTGGATGTATAGATCTTGTGGTGGGGGTGCTGAAATGGAAGTAAGGGAAGTAGTAGAGGAAATTATCACTGTGGATAAGGTAACATGGGCGGTTACTACTCTTGTGTCATACACGTCGGCAGGACCGGATGGTGTCTTTACGGCCATGTTACAGAATATTCTACGATAATCACTTCTGTTGCTGGTTGAATTATTTAGGAGCTGTAGGCTAAACGGATAGATTCCTAGAGGGTGGTGAGAGGCAAGAGTAATTTGTATACTTAAGGCGAGTAAAGTCATTCACTCAAAACCCAAGGCCTTTAGACCAATCAGCCTATCGTCTTTCCGACGAAAAATGATTCCAAGATCATCAGCGACGCTAAACATTCTTATCTGAAGGGTAAATCTGTTGAGAATGAGCTTCATGTTGTAGTTATAAAGCGTAATGTTTGGAATACAAGGCATATACCTTTGAGGGATTTGTGGATATTTAGGATGCCCTTAACAACTTGAGAAGAGAGACAATCAGGCAGGCACTGTGTGAATTGGGGTATCGTTGTTCCTGGTCGAATGGATAATTCTAATGCTTAGCTTTGATGCTCCCTTTTCAAAACTCTTTGCTGTCAATGTCATTTTAAGGTACTTCGAAAGGAATGTTGAAAAGTCTGAAGCCTATAGTACACGGCATGTAAAAATACACATGCGCATGTGGTTCTGACGTAATTTTGACGTCAATGCAAAGTCACAATAAACATTACGTGTTGTGTGATGACGTCAGAACCACATGCCGTGTACTATAGGCTTTAGCCTATGCAGATAATGTAGTGATATAGGTATCGGGCAAGTTTCTGCCGACTATTAGCGAAGTAATTTTAAAAACACTGGGCGAATTGTCTGCATGGGCGGTTTTGAGGCAATCCGTAAAAAACAGAGTTGGTGCTACTTCATTCAAAAACTAGATAGATCCCTATTTAGATGGGCACATAAGCTTTGCGCTTTTGAAAAGAAGGACCATTTTTTGCAGTTTCCAGTTCGTCTGGCAATTGCCAGAACCATAAAAAAGTAGCTGGTTTGAACTTAGAAAATGCCTGTTTTCGCACGGCCAGTTGGGTGTGGATTGCTCCAGAGTTGGAAGGCGGAAAAATCTTTTACCAAAAAAAAAAAAAAAAACTAAAAATATTGTTTATATGCCCTTACATAAGATAAAAAAGCAACAAATATTAACAAAATTTCCTTTCTTCAACAAATAAACAAAATGTTTTTTTAACGTGGTGGCCCTTGCCGGGTATTCTCTAGTTTTGGCTATAAAACGGGATACATTTTAGGAATAAACTGATGATTGCCTGCTTGTACACAACAAGTTTTATACTTTTATTAAAAGTTTATATTATTCCCTCAATGCTTCTACTCTTTATCCTGTCTCCAAGTTGCAAATTCCTATTGCGTGTAGTTTAAGTAGAGTTCACAGGAAAATATTTTGAAGAATTCTAAAGTACGAGTATAAAATAGATATTTTAATATTTTTTATGTAGGTATGCCATTAATTACTGAGTCATGCAATAATCCATTTGCACAACTACATGTTTTTGTGTGTCCTTACTACTACATAAAAGAAAAATTCTGTTCTATATTCCGGTTTTAAAAATATGGTTACCGCTCCTATATGTATACCTATTCGTCAAGTTGAAAAATAATTTGATAACATTGCGACGTCTGATTTGCTAGATTGTTCCATATTTATGACCAATTAGTGTGAAATGATATTCTAAACAGCAGAAGGATTTTATTCAATCGCTTTAGCAATTCACTTATACAAGTGAATTATTGTTGCTGTAAATTTTCATTTGTACTTTCATCTTGACCATAACTGCTTACTGTGAATACCCCTAATGTGTTTTTACTCTACTATTTGAAAAATAAATATGTGCCTATGAAGTTAACTTTGTATTACATTAAAAGTATATAGGTACCTACCTACATATATCATATTAAATATTTACTTATTATAACATTAGTAGTTTGGTATTAACTTAGAGCCATTTCATTAACATCATACAGAAAATTCAAATCCTTTTTTAATGTTCCAATTGGAATTTTAACGAAAATTGCAGTTTAATTACATAACAAGGCGATAAATATGAATGAATTTTCTCAATTAGGTAGGTACTTACCATTTTATTCGAATTATTTTGTTTTTCTGCGTGTTTAAAAACAACACATAGGTACTCCTTAGTAATGCTTTAAACAAGATAGGTATAAAGCTTTTTTTTGTTGCTGTTTTTTTTTATTTTATTAACAAAAGGTTTTCCCAAAAAAAATTTAAAAAAACAACGCAAATAATAGGAAACAAAATAAGGGTAAACACAAAATTTTTAGAAGAAAAATCAAAACAATTGACACAGTCACACACACATTGATACGCTCTGCTTATCTTAGCAGTAGGGAAATAAAGAAACAACTGTTAACTTTATGTAGCACGAGTATTTGCAATTGACATTTATTTTCATAACAATACTGTTTGTTTAGAGTTTTCCTTAGTTGTATTGTTTTGGTGTTTTAGTATTTTGTAAAAAGTAAAATTAAAGTTTTTTTTTTTTCATGTTCTAAAATCATGTGTAATTTGCACAAAAATAATTCATGAAAAAATTTGCATATACATACATACCTACATACAAGTAGGTATACCTATGCATAGGTATATTTGTTTTAATCAATATCAAATAAAAGTAGTTTTATCTAAATAGAGAGAGATATATATTTAATGATTAGTAATGGAAATATATTTATAAAAAATATTATTGTTAGCACTTGCTTAAATATTAAATTTTCGTTTAATTTAAAATCACTTTTTCACTTAATTCTGCAAGAGCATTAGAGAATTGCGGAGAATGAGAGCCGAGCAAAAAGAGATTACATTGTTTATTTTTCCAAAATAAATGACAGCCATGTTTTTTTTTTGTATAAATTGTTGTTTGAAATTAAAAATAAATAAACCAGAGAAAAAGAAAAAAAACTTATTATGGTTTAATGTGAAAAGGAAACGTAACAAAACGGAAATTAACGATGTCTTTAATCGTAAACGTAATTGGCAACCGAATGAAAAACGAACAAGGTAGGTAGGTATAGAAAGAAAAAAAAAAAATATGAAAAAATTAATGCAAAACGTAACTAAAGAGACACAAAACAATACACGACAAGAAACCGATAAATGACGAAAGCAAAAACAAAATGAAAAAATATTTGAAGGCAAAATCATAAAACTGAAAAAGAAAATTCACTTTCTCATACACAACTAGCTGGAAAATGGCACATTTTTCATTACAAACACTAATTAAGAGAAAGCTTATTTTGCCAAATATTATTTATTATTAAAAAACATAATTTAACTTAAACTAAAAAAAAAGAATTAACGAATTGGTATACAAAAGCAGTTTAAGGGAAAAAAATACTTTTTGCTATTTGTGTAACTTGAGTTTTGGAAATCTTAACAAATAACTTCCTTAATTAAATAAATTTTGTATTAATTAACATTTAAATTACTTTATAAAATAACAAAAATTGTTTAAAAACAAAAAAAAGGAAAGCAAAAGAAAATTTTTCACTTGCGTTATTAAATGCACGTCTTCTTTTACTACACTCGCGTAAAAAATCCAAATCTGTCAAAAATTGTAGAAAACAACGAATACAAAACACATAGCAGAAAATTAAAAAAATCATCACTCTGTCTCTCACACTCTTCGCCCAATTCAATAACAACAGAAATGTTAACATCAGCATGTTTCTTAAGTAACAGTTTTGATACTTTTACTCTTTAAGTACTAACATTTTTGTTTTGTTTCTCTTTATATTTTATTTATTTAAATATTCTCAAACATTCTTTTAATTTGCTTTTATTTCCTTTTGGTTTTTTTTGCTTTTGTAAACAACAAACGCGACGTTAGTAAACCCACTTCGTCGGGGTTGAAAACAGAACTAAACTCTTCATTTGCAATGTTGTTAATGCGAAGCGGCGTTTGGCCTCACTCAATCACTGTGGCACACAAAAACAAAATACGACGACTGCGACTTCGGGTTTTCTCTTCATCCAACTTCGGCCATCTTTTTTAGGTGTTGAATACTCTTATTCTCCTTATATTTCCAAAAAAAGCGATACAAAAAAAAACTAAAATGAACAATTAAAAGAACAGCTGTTGTTATTTAGCGGCATTTGTTGTTTTTCTACATGTTTTTATTGTAATTCATTAAAATACCTTAAAAATAATATAAAATTTTTTTTGAGTTTCAACAAAACATGGTCGACTCTCAAAAACCCCAAATTAAAATCAAACGTTTAGACAAATATTTAATTAATAATTTAAACAAACTATAGCGATATGTACCTACACATAGTTTGTACATACATACAAATTTACTTATGTATGTATGAGTTTTTTTTTAAATTGATTATAGGCAATATGTAGGCACCAAATAAACTTTTTTCTATTAATGAACAATTAATCAAAATTATTGATATTTTTACTATTCAAGGACACATTTTCTTTTCGTCTCTTCCTTGTGTATATTTTCCTTCTTAAGTACGAACACAACGACAAACACGACGAAGTATTTTGTGCAATTTGTGTTGTTATTTTGTGTTGTAGTAGTTGGCCTTTTGTTTTGTCTTCGTGACAATTTTTGTTTCTTAATACAATTTTTGGGTTCTTCGTTTATTGTGCGTCCGTCTGTCTGTCAGTCAGACATATTGTGTTTGTGTCGTTTGTTTTTATTCGTCTTTATTTAATATGGCTTAAAACGAGGTCATTTCACATTCGTACTATTTATTTATTTTTGTAGTAGGTAGGTATGTAGTCTTTATTTACTATAAAGACTTTGATCGTTAACTATCAAATGTGCACTTTCATTTTGTTTTTATTGATTTGTTTAAGCAAATATGTAATTAAATTTTTTTTTCAAAAATTATTTAAACGGATATTTAAACTTATTGTATACAGACTTACACAGAAGTATGAGAATTTTATGAACAAGGTATTAGAGATACCTAAGTATGTTATAAAAGTAACATGACTGACTGACTGGCTGATTCAATAATCATCGCCCAGCCCAAACCGCCCAACCTACAAGTTTGACATTTTATTTCCAGGTCCACCTTAACGTTCGAAGTTAAGGGGTAAAATTATCCTTAAATAAAAAAGGAAATTCAACTCTATACCTATGAACCCTTCGTTTAAAACCATTTCTTAAGGACAAATTGTTAAAGTGGGTATTTGGTTAAGTTTTTATGCTTTTGGCCATGAAGCAGAATTAAAAACGTCTCCTTAATCCTTATTGTAGCCTCTCAATCATTCAAAAAAGAATCTAGAAATTCAATATAAAATCTAGCGGCCTAAGTTATAAAAGATACAACAGGTTAATAAAGGGTTTATGCAACGAATTTTGTAAGAAAATCCGTTTTATAAACCCTTTATTAACCTGTTTTAATTTTTTTAACTTAGGCCGTCGGTATTTAGTCGTAAACTAAAAAGCTTAGAAACAAATTCTTTATTTTTTTGAAATTGTCATTGTTAAGGGATAAAAATTGTACTTCTTAATCAGGGTTGTCATAGTCTCCAAGTCTGTTTTGCAAATTGTCGGTTTTTAAACCAGTATTGGTTTCATTTGGTGTCATAAAAACAAGTCGCCGTTGTTATTTTCGAATACAAATAAAACCGATATTCGAATCAGCTGTTTTATGTTTTTGCTCATGTGTTTACAGCATTAAATGCAATTTTTGTTTATTAATTTTCTAAATTACACTTGTAAAACTGCTCTGACTGGGGAAGCAGCTCGCGCTCGTTGTCTTTATTTTTGAAGGACAATCAGATCGTTCTTGTTTGTCTACTTTTTGCTAGGAACACAACTCGGACGAACCACGAATTTCGCCCAACACGACGAATTTTTCAGTAAAAATTCGCTGAGTAAATTCGTCGTATGAAGCACAATAACGACGAATAACAAACAGCTTCTATAATTGAGAAAGTTCGTTGCTGTTTGTGCAAAGAGAGAGAAATAGTGTGACCATATAAAAAAAAAAAATAATGCTTAAAAATTAAAACATAATCAAAAACATAAAAACTTTTTTATAGCAAAGTACTTTGTATATTTATTTTAAATGTTACAGGAATAAAAAAAAAAACAATTATTAAAGTAAAAAGTAACTTTATTTACTAAAATACGTCTAAACTATAACCAAACATGGTCACCTCGTACTGATTTGTTCGTCGTTCGCCGGTGTATGAAATATAAATAAATCTATTGCAAAGACGCCGCGTATGACGAATTTCGCCGGACGCTATTATTGTATGTATTTTCATATACACCAATATGTTTTATTTTTGGCGACGAATATTCGCGGCCAAAAATTCGTCGTTCGTCCCAGTTGTCTTTCTAGCATTTCGTGCGTTTTGAGTTGTCACCACGCACTGGTTAATGGCTTGGCGTCGTATAACTGTACCGAGTTACAGTTTTTGCTGTTGTTAGCATTGACTTGGTGCAATCGTTTATAACCTAAAATTATTTTAACGTGTTTGTCTGGTAAAGAACCATTTATAACTCGATGTGACTGGTCGAGAACCATATAAAACTCAGACGTTTACTGGTGGAGACCAAAAAATACTCTGGAGTGGATTCTGGAAGCTCTCGCCTTCCTATACGAAGGTTTAGGTCGAATGAGGTCTTGCGGTTGAGGCTCCAAATTTCGTGGGATACCCTGGCAATATGACTTAAATAGTCCGCAAAAAACTAGTTTTAGGAAAGATAAAAAAAAAAATAATTTTCTAAATTATGATTTTTGCGCTACAATAATATTGTTAAAACTTGTGTTTTTAATAAAAGGAAAATTAGAGAAAAGGAAATAAAATTGGTAAAACACTAAACATACAAATGAAATAAATGCCATCGTTGTATTACATATTTGCACTTGTTGTTGTTTACATTTGTGTAATTTTATTGTTTTGTAAAAATATAAAGCGAATTTATTAAAAGTACAAAAAAAAACTGTTGTTTATAAATAAATAAAATAAATAAATGTTGTTGCAAACTTTCCGTATGCAGAAAAAGTGAGAATATTTTTGCGAGTTCGCAGCAGCCCGCTGCCCGAGACCGCCGGAGACATGAGAAAAAATACTATTTTACCAGTAATTTTTACTTCCATCTATGAAAAAAAACTAACTCTTAAAAAAATAAAATAAAATATTAAACTTAAAACAAGTATATTTATTTCCAAAAAAAAAAAAAAAAAAAACAAAAGGTGTAAGCTGCTTGGTTTATTTTCAATAAAAATCGATAATATTGGCTTCTGTGACACCTCAAACCGACACTAATTTCAGTTTGAACAAAAAACCCATAATATTGGATTTCATGGCAGCAATGTATTTTTTTTGTCGGTTTCAAATCCAATTCAAAGAAGATGGATTTCTATGACACCTCTGAATAGTATCTTTTTAAAAGTACACTAAAGCACTGGGCCTTGTGCTTTGGTTTTAACTACATACATAAGAATTGACTAAAGAAGGAGCTTTCTCAAGTGAATGAAAACTGCTATACAATGGGTGATATGCGAAAAAAAGTTAGTAAATAGTACATACTGGCAAAATTGATTGCATACTTTACTTTTAATGCAAAAAACTTAAGGCGATAATCATGTAAAACGCAACGCAATGCCAAATATTAACATTGAAAGCACACACAATGTCATTAATATTTTGTAATTTTGTTGTTGCTTTGTACAGAAATTCACATTGCATTTTAAAATTTCAAACGCTCCATTGCTGTGGCGTTGAATGGTTTAAAACGGTACATCAATTTCTGTAGAAAGCAACAACAAAATTACAAAATATTTATGACATTGCTTGTGCTTTCCATGTAAATCTTTGGCGTTGCGTTGCATTTTACATGATTAGGGCCTCAGTGTTTACAAGAAATTACGTGACTCAAAATGACAATCTAGTAGGCACTTTTACTATAACGTAGGCATGTAGGTACTAGGGTACTCATTTAATCGGACTTTCGCTTTAATCGGTTAATCGCTCGATTAATTAACCCAGGTTTTGGTTTAATCGGTTAATTTGGTTATTGATCGGCTAACCGATCAATAATGTTTTTTCAAAATTTTGTAATTTCAATAAATTAATATGCATAAATTATTTATTATTTGGAGTTTATTAGTAAAAAAAACAAAAATATAACAATTTTTAAACTAAAACGAGCAAAAACAAAAAAAAATTCATAAATATGTAATACATATTTTTCAACTAATACATAAATATTATGTATTAATTAAAAAATAAACAGGGAGATAATTTTATTAGTTAATTCAATAGTTTAAGGAGATCTTAGAAAATAATCTTTTTAAAATAATTTGATTAAAAATGTTTAGGATTTAAGTGATTATTTTCTTTAGTTTTGATAAAACTTGACGTGGCAAAAATTCTTTCACTTATCGAAGATGTTGGAGAAATCAAAAGCAACCCATAATACAGAAGATCTAATTTCTCGGTCATTTTCTGGATTTCTCTAAGCATATAAAATCTTCCATTATGCCATAAGAGTCCTGTTTTAATTTTTTAAGAGTTTTAACACTTCTTACTGTTTCAGTTAATTCTGTTAAAAGATTGATATGAGAGGAAACCAATAACTAAACACAGAAGCAAAAATCTGTTGTGGCAACTTTAAATGAAGATCACTAAACACCTTCTTTGTTTGATGAAAAAATATTATCATATTCCATACATATTCCTTTTGAATATTAGACAAAACAAATAATTAAAAACAAAAGAAATATGTTAAATTACTACAAAAAATTAAAAATTTTGTTCATCAGTTAATCGACTGAAATTATCCGGTTTAATCGTTAATCGAAAAATTCCAATTTTAAATTAACCGAGCAGTTAATCGGGTAGTAATTAATCGGTTAACCGATTGACGATTAACCGAATGAACACCCTAGTAGGTACTTACTTTCGGAATGGGAAAAACATAAAAATTTAATCGAATAAGTATGCACTGCACAATAATAAGTGTACTAGAGAACCGTCTTAAAATATGGGTGTTTTGTTTTTATGATCTATTATTTATTAAATAATTAATGAAAAATGTCGCGACCAGTTTTTGTCACCACAAATACTTCATCAAATACGATTTCTTAAGAGAAAAAGCTTTATCGTTCTAAACAAAAAAATTAGGAAAGGCTTAAAGGAGGATTAGGAAAGGAAAGTGAAATTAACCCTAGAACCCTAACGATATTATGAATGATGAAAATATAAAGCACTCTTAGTCAAATTGGCTAACGTTAGGCTTTCAGGGTTAAGGTATATCTACAATTTTTATCCTGTTTATGATTCCAAATCGGTGTAGAGGATAACGAAAGCATTAACCTTCAGTGGTAGAGTTGTGTTGTTCCGGAACGACCTAGTTCCATTTAACGATTCCCTAAAAGTAACGGTGCGGAGTTTTTTAATAGTTCCTTATTTATCGTTCCTCGTTCCGCAATAGCAATACGTTAGATCATCACACGTGTTTCGTTCACATATTTCTGTAGACTTAGAACAAGGTTGATTTTTTGTGTAGGTATTAGGGTATTCATTTAATCGGGCTTTTACTTTAATCGGTTAATCGCTCGATTAATTAACCGAGGTTTTGGTTTAATCGATTAATAATCGGCTAATTTTGTAATTGATCGGTTAACCGATTAATAAAGTTTGTTTAATAAATTTAGTAATTTCAATACATAAAAATAATTTATTATTTGGAGTTTATTGTTTAAAAAAAAGCAATAACATAACAAACATAACAGTTCTTGAACTAACACGAGCAAACAAAAAAATAATTCATAAATATGAAATACATAATTTTTAATTAATGCATAAATATTATGTATTAATTAAAATTAAAATGTTAGATAATTTTATTAGTTATTTAAATAGTTTAAGGAGACCCTAAAAAAATCTTTTAGGAAAATGCGATTCTTTTCTTCAGTTTTGATAAATCTTGACTTGGAAACAATTCTTTCACTTATTGTTGATGTTGGAGAAATCGGACGCAATCCATAATACAGAATATATAATTTCTCAGTCCTTTTCTTGGATTTCTGTAAACGTATAAAATCGTCCTGTTTTAAATTTTTAACTCTTCTAATTGTTTCGGTAAAATCTGTTAGAAGATTAATATGAGAAACAAATAACTAAACACATACATACATATGGAAAGATCCAGAAGTTATTTAAATCGTTTCTCGAAAATTTTATATGTATAATTTCCTTTTTTCTATGTTCTGTAATGCTCTAAATTAAGTTACAAAAGGGATAAGTTTTGAACAACATGGTCCTAAAATACAAGCTTATTTGCTTTCTGGCGTTACATTACGGAAAGTAGTCTTTTCGCTAGAAACTCCCATATGCACCTTAAACGAGCAAAGATTTTTAAATTTGGTAACTTGGAAAATAAATCTTTATAAGTCCAAAGCTTGATAAACGAGGTTTTATACAAAAATTCTCAATTCGCAGACTTATGCAGTTCTGTAACGTCACGCCGGCGCATATTTTTGCTTATATCTTTAAATCCTTAGGGTTGATTGTTTCTGCATATAGTGCTGCTTCATTCCTTTGTAAATATAGAAAAACCGTTTTACAAATTTGACTTCTTCATTTAATTTTTTTACATTTTGTCATACAAACATCAAGTTACGTCACATATAAAAAAGTACGTAAAACTAAAAGCTGTTGACAGCAAACACTTATTTAAAATGAAGATCACTGAACACCTTCTTTATTTGTATTAAAAAAATCTTTTCTAAACGCATACCTTTTGCATATGAGACGAAACAAATAATTAAAAATTAAAAAAAATATGTTATAATACTATAAAAAATTAAACATTTTGTTCCGTCGGTTAATCGGTTAATCGTCTGAAATAAATCGGTTTAATCGTTAATCGAAATTAGCCAATTTCAAATTAACCGATCAGTTAATCGGGTAGTAACTAAGAATGAATACCCTAGTTGGTATCAAGGTTGCCGACTTTGTTGTATTTATATGGCGACATATAAACAATTTAGTAAATGAATCAATTAAAAATTTCATCCAAAGCAACGCATTTGATCAATATATCATCCTTCACCACCAGCAACGGCATGAATTTACGGTTAGATTTATATAAGTAAAAATTTACGAAATTCTTCAAACATTTGCAATTTAGTGAAAAAGTTATTTTTTTTTACAAAAAAAAAAAAAAAAAAACACATAATAATCCTTCTTTAGTTGTTGCGCCACAATATGAAAGCAAACAATAACAAATGTTTATTCGTGGATGTTTTTACGAACGACGGAGAAATTTTATTTTTTCCTCGTTGATTCATTGTTCAAAGTAAAAAACAGGAACGATGAACGAAAGGAACGATCTAGTTCCTTTAATCTTTGGGATCGGTCGGAACGATTCCACAAAAGGAACGATTTTGCCCAAGTCTATTCAGTAGGGTCATAGCGAAAGTTTCCAAATAAATATGCCAAAAAAGAATATGTAAATCAAGTTTCCTACTTCCAGTGCGGAATTTCTCCAAGCGAAGATTATAGAGAAGAAAGAATTGTTTTCCTGACAGCATCGCACAGTGTAAAGGCCCAACCATAATATGCATAAGTTAGCTTTAAGTACTGTCAAAAATTAACGAAAATACTGTCAAATGCATGAGAAAATTAAAAGAGACATTAAGGTGGCCATAATGTACTTACATCCACTTAAGATCCATGTTGCATATTTGTGCAATATTTGGTTTTCTTGCGAGTACTTCAAATAAAGAAGTACCAAAAAATTACAGCCCTGTTTTTGTTTATTTTATATTTTATTTAATTTGCCAGCAACGTTTTAAAAAGAAAAAAAATTGGCGATTGTTTTACATACTTTTTAATAAAAAATTTATACAAAATTAATATATGTAAAATTCTTCTTTTTCTATATTCTTGTTTTTCTTTATTTATTTCAATTTATTTAATTTTTTGTAACAACACACAAACAGCTGATTCCGTAGGGAATGTGCGTTCAGTTTGGCACTTTGCTTAAGCAATTGACATTTGACGAAACTTAACGAAAAGTTTCATTAAGTACATTATAGTTGGCCACATATGTTTTATATGTATTCGCACAGTTGCTTAAGTTGACTTAAGCGGCCTCATGCATACTATGGTTGGGCCTTAAGATTTTGCTCGTTTTTTTGAGTTTGAAATTTGAGTAAATATATTTATCAAATATGAAAGAGCACTTGCTATAAAACATAGTATACAACTAGTATGCCGACTCTTTGACAGGTACATAACTCAACTGTCAGTGGTACATATTTTATGTTTGTATTAGTAAGATTTTTTCAAATGTATTGGTGTATAAAACTATTTCCACCACTAAACATAGTTGCATAAAATCGTATAGAATGTGGCAACAATTTTTTTTCCAAAATAAAATTTTCTTAGTTCAATAAATTTTCAATTTATTGAATGCTGGCTGCATTTATAAACTTTTAAAAGCCATGTTTGCTAAATTTTTATTCTGCGATATCGGATAATATATAAATAATTAATGATTTCAAATATTATTTTTATACCACAAAATGCTACTCTGCTGGCCTTAATAATATTAACAACAGAAAAAATTTAGTGTCAAAAAAAAATTATTTAAAAATTTTTAGTTTGTGAAAAAGAAAAACATTTTGCAAAAGCAAATTAGCAAATTATATTGAAAAAAATTATTAATTATGTGTTTAAGTCATAAAATTAAACATGAAGTGTTATATTGTAAAAAATTTTAAATTGGAAAATTTCAAATTTTGTTTTGTTTTTGTTGTTCTTATGTGTGTTGAATTCACACAGAACCTATATGTGTGATGAGATTTATAAAAAAAAGAGAACGTTCTCACCAGTCGGCATACTAGTTCTATACTATACTATAAAATAAGAAAATGCAACAACTTTGCCTAATTTGTCAACAATAACAATATAACGTTACTTTAAACTTGAATATTTTTGAGTGAATTAAAAACAACAAAAACACTTATGTAAAGAGTAATCCATTTCGAGGTTCCCGAGTTTTAAAAAAAAAAAAAACAGAAAATTCAAATTTAATGGGAAATGTTTATTATAATTTGAAAGAATATTCTTTGGAATTTATTTTTTGAAGATTATGTCTATCAAATGCTGGCCGTTGCTACGTCGCAGATGGTCCATCCGTTGAGTCCAATTTTCGATGACTCGTTCGAGCATTTCGACTGGTAACTGGCACGCGTGATGTTTTCCTCCAAGCCTGAATCGAAGCGGGTTTGTCCGCATAAACTTTAGACTTTAATTATCCCCACAGGAAAAAGTCTAACGGTGTGATATCACACGATCTTGGTGGCCAATCGATCGGCCCAAAACGTGAAATTATGTGCTCACCGAAGTGTTCTCTCAATAAATCCGTTGATTGATGCGATGAGTGGAAAGTGGTGCCGTCTTACTGAAACCAAATGTCGCCGAGATCAAGAGCTTCAATTTCAGGCATCAAATAGTCGTTTATCATGGCACGATAACGGTCCGAGTTGCTGCGAACGGCGCCAAATCGACTCTCCACGGTCTTCGTGTACACTCTCAGCTACGGCCGCTATATTTTCTTCACAGCGTGCTGGACGTGGTCTATTCGGTCGAATATTATCCAATAATGAATGCTGAGTCTCAAAATGGGTGATGGTGTTGCGAATAGTACGCTCAGTAGGCCGATTATGTTGACCATAAGTTGAGCGAAGTGCACGAAACACATTCCGCACAGAACGTGAATTTTCGTAAAAAAGTTGAACGATTTGTAAACGCTGTTCAGGCGTAAGTCTTTCCATTATGAAATGCCAAACAATACTAAACAAAAACAACATGACAGCATGACACGACTCACACGTGATCTGTCAAAAAAAAGGCTATTGAAAAAAGTATCTCTACTTGAATCACCCATTACATGAAATTGCTCATTTTTAAAAGCGTGTAACCTTTTATTGGAATGGAATTTTTTAACAATTCTTTCTTTGTTTTGAAGCTCAACTTATTCGCTGTTAATATCATGAGAATTTTATTTTTAGAACTGGAAAATTCTTTTAGTGCTATTTAATTTAAACAATCACTCTTTTCGTTAAGTTAAGAAGAAAAAAACTAAATTCTATAATCGATAAATTCTTTTCTTCATAACGCTTTAACACCAAATTAGTTTTAAACGAACTTCTATAGTATCTACTTTAAGGCACATATTAAATTATCAGCCGAGATTTGCCGATAAAAAAGTAACAAATAATGAGTGATAATACCACATACCACGAAATTTTTGATAACTGGCTTAAAACACCCGGAAATGGAACCTTGACCGTTCCGTAAACCATATTTGTGGAAGTACAGAAGTACTACATTTTTTTTGCCATATCCAGAAATACCAGAAGAAAACCATTAATTTTAACATTTTATTCTTACTTTAATTTATATGTACATATGAAATTCTTATTTTAAAATTAATGAAGAAAAATTAAACACTTATTTTTACTTCTACCTCTTTATTATTTATTTTAAACATTCTCATGCATACTCGCCGCTCTTTTACTTTTTGATTATCCAACGCGAATAATATCAGATATAAATTTTTGCAGTTATATGTACGGTGACCATTCGTGCTTTTTTTTAAGAGGACAGTCCTTTTTTTGATACGATGTCCTTTGAAATATTTTTTAAAAAAGAGGACAGTTAAAACCCAAAATTTCAACATCAATACCGGAAAACACGCCATTAATGCCAGCGTAAGAGCGAATTCTACAATTGTTTGTGCCATTGAAAGAATATTTTCTCTCTTAACAAAGGTGCCCGATGATATTGCAAAAATTATTTTGATGATCCATGTGCTGGATTGTGGTTACTTTTGGCACATACCCAAGCTTTTATACTCCATAAATATATTTGTAGTTTATAATTACAACACTTTTCAATGGCTGAGGCTGCACTTACTTTCAAGGACTTTGAATTAAAATGAACTGCCCGCAATGAAGATGTGTTTTTACCACTTGTTATTAAAACCATTTTGGCATACGAAGTTGGCAGGGCTGTGTGTTTGCAAAAATGTAACATTGTGATTGTGTGAGAAGTGGAGAAAAGATGATACATCAGTGGATCAAATATAGTTAAAACATTTTGTCTATTTCAAGAAAAAAAATTTGGAGGTAAAAATATAATGGAGCTTGTAAATCTTTAGTGCGCAAACATAAAGATTACTTTCAATTGCTAATAATTTTTGGATAATCGGAAAAGTCCTAATTAAAGTTTGTTACTTAAGAATCACTTATTATTATTAAAAGTGCAATTTTTAAATGGACTGTGCAGATTTTAAATTATTGTTATATAAAAAAGGTTAAAATACATTCTTCAGAAAAAAATCAATCAATTTTTAATTATGAAATTTTTTTGTTTTAAAGACTTTTACATAATTTTATTATGAATTTTATATATGAATTTCTATGTATATTTTGTTTTTTTCATTGCCAAAAAAAAAAAAAAAAAAACAGTATATGTTTTTCTTGTAGTTCTACTTGCTAGTATCATATTGTTTGAATTATCTTATTACCTATAAAATAACTTTGATACTATCATAATTTTTACTACATTTCGAAATGTCCTTTTTTTAGTATTAAAAAATATGGTCGCCGTAGTTGTATGGGAGGTGGACGTGGCAGTGAATGTTTGACAATGGTACATAGTAGCCAGCGTTGCCATTTTGGTGCCTTTCGGGTATGTTTTGGTGCTTTTTTGCTTATGCAATACCCGAAATTTTGTTAAACACCCGTTTATGAAAAGCGGGTATTTATAGTGCTTTTAACAATTTCTCACAGTGCTTTTAAGTGCCTTTTAAGTAATCTACATATATTTTTGGCACTGATTCATTTTGCTGCTATTATGTAAATACAGCGAATACTTTTTTAACCAACTGCGTATTATTTGCATTTGTGTTTTGAGTGTTATTCGCAAACTCTTCTAGTCTTTTCTCAAGCATCATTGTTTAGTAGTTTTTTTATTATATCAGTTGATTTGTTTTTGTGCAATTTTAAGCAAGAAAGTGCATTGGCTATTATAAAGTTACACAGTTGTATTAAAAGTAAGTTCTTCATTAATTTTTGTTTGTTAAAGTTTATCAACTAAAAATGGCTTTCCTTTAGATGGAAAAGCAAAAATATAGAAAAGCTTGGGACTCTTTGTTTCTGTTTATTTAATTTTAATAAAACCCAACCGATCTCAATACAAAAATCAAGCGTTTTTTATCTTTTCGTTATAAATATCAATAATAAGAAAAATTTAGGTTGGTGCTTTTTTGCCAGCATTTTTTTTTCATTTTTACCCTTTTTTACCCTATTTCTATATGCTCACAGTGCTTTTGATGATGCAAGAGTTGGCATCACTGATAGTAGCCTAGTAACAACTAGTACCAAAATTCATAAGTCTAGTTTATTTTTTTTTCCAAGATATTTAATTTTGTCTCCCTCGAATGGCTAAATCTTACACTGTGCATCGATGCAATAAAATACATCTGCCTTTGCCAAAATTATCTGCTTCTTATGATAACTATTGTAAAACTTGCTATGTAGTTGCAATGGAATTTTTTTTTTAGGAAAACAATTTATTACCCGAAAGGGATATTCGAACCATAATGTACAAGCCACTTTTAATGCTGCCTTATCCTTTAAATTTCAGTTTTTCGTTGTATTTATTTTTCCTTAGAATCTGAAGTTGTTATAAATTTGCCAGCTAGAAGCTAAAAACGAATTATTCGGAGTAGTTATGAATTTTGAAGTACTTTCTTTTGGCATACTGAGGTGAAGTATGCACTCGAAATTTGAAGGCACTACACATAAAAACATAAAAATCAAATAAGTTTTTGTAATAAGCCGTTAATTTAAATAAAAAACAAAACAATTACAAAAGGTAAAGAAGCAACAAAATACATCGATATGACTTCAGGTTTGTTCAGACCTAACAAATATTTGATGATAAAATCCAAGAAATGTGTGACCAATAAATTGATCAATCTTTAGCTTATTTTTTTAACAATTTCTATTTATTTACTAAACTTTATTTTTAAAAAGATATTTGTATAATTTAATTTAGAATCAGAATTAGTAATATGAATCAGTAGACTTCAACCACATTTTTGAAAAGTTGCAATAAACTAATGAATTTTTCCATATCGTTGAAATGTTGTAGTTTAAAGCATGAAGATATTCTAGAACTACTTACGAGTTTTTGGTGACTTAACGGACATTTCGTACTCGGTATTACAACTGGCTAATATTTCAGCCAATGATTAATTTTTGGCTGCGTATTTTAGTAAAGTATTATTTGTCGTATTTTTAGAACTACTTCGAACGGAGGTTAGTACATAAATCTCAAGCATGCGGACTAATTAGAGGTGATTTATAAGTCGCGACGGGGAAGAACATTTGCAACTAATCATTTTAGGACACTTAAGGCACCTAACTTTATCTTTTTAATTCCGTTCAAAATATCTTCAGAGATAATACTATATAAAATATATTTAATATTTAGAATACTCTCGCACAAATTACTATTTCGTTTTTAAATGGACACTTTTGTGTAGTATTTTGAATTGTTTTTTTTTTTTACAAGAACGCCTTTATAAGCGATTATTTACATGTTTAACTTTTGTTACATTTTGTTTTGACATTGTACAAACTACCTTTGTACATTTAAAATCAACGTTAAATTTACTATATGATTATTATGAATGAAAGCTTGAAGTACTTTAATTATCTAGTTCCGTTAAAATTTAAATTTTCATGAATTATACAAACCTCGAATAATAACGTAAATTTGACGTAAGTTGGCCGCACTGCAATTTTAATACTCGTCGTAATTTTTCCAATTGTCAATTGTAGCGAACTTTCGTTAACTTTACGCTGGCGCAACTTGCCTTCGGGTTTGTAACCAGTAATTATGCTATTCCTTTTTTTGCATCAGAGCGAATAACATCAACCACTACCCAGCAGTGCGGATAACTTACGTCAACCTTGCGATTCTCTGGAAATTACATTTTTTTGTACCCAACCGTATGTACATAAGTTAAGTGAAAAATTGAATTGTAATATTTGGAAAAAATTACTAAAACTTTTTTTTTTCACTTTTTACCCTTAAATCAATCTACTATAATTACTCCGCTGGAGCACTTATAGTAATAATATAGCCCACCGTTTAAGCCTCAGCGGTCCCCCTTTTTTTGCTCTATCTGAAAGAAGATTATTTAGCACCGGTGTCAACCCACGCGCCAGTACAGACATTCTTCATAAAAAGTTTAAGTTTTCCCCATATTCAATTAGAAAAATACTTAAATTTCGGGTATATTTACAATAAAAGTAAGGAAAATTTATATAAATTACACATTATTAAAATAACCGGTTTATTATAACAAAATAACATGTTCATTCGATATTCGAAAAGTGAACATTTTAAAATAACCGACTTAGGCAAAGCTAAAATAACCGGTCGAATAATAACCGTTCGATCTCCCTAGCTAGTATATACTATGCTTTTTTTTTTGAATTAGAAAGAAGAAATATAAAGTTTTGTGAAAATCCGCTGAAGACCTTTCCAACCTCCTATACATCGTAAAACATGAAAATCGTATATTTTCGAATTGTTTGCTGAACTGAACCAAAATTTATTATAGATGATGTCAACTATAAAATAAATCAGTATAATCTTGAAGTAACTTGTGCATTGGCGCAGAAAGATATGCCTGGGTAGGGGTAAATCACCCCCAGAACAAATGAAGCCCCCCTCCAGAATTTATTTTTCCTTATAAAATTTTTTATATGTGTGAAACAATTTTTCACTGCTTAGCAGCGTTGCCAAATGAGCAGATTTATCTGCATTTTGCAGTTTTTTTAAGCATTGAGCAGTTTTTTTTTTAAAATAAGTTTTTTTTTTGTAAATTGTGCAGATTTTGCAGTTTTTACATAAATTTTTTTTTCAATTTTGTTATAAAAATTTTTATTTTTTAAGAAATAATCTTACAAATAGATTTTGGGGATTAATTTTTTTCATAAGCAAGTTTATTATATTCAACATTTTTATTTTTCGAATTTATTCTAAAAGTTAAATTTTAGTTATGTATTTTATAAAGCTTTTTTTGTAATAGTTCTATTCCTTAAATTTTTTTTTTATTTTTTTTTTTAAATTTTTTTTAGGAATGACTTTATACAAAAAAAAAAAGCTTTGTAAAATACATAACGGAAATTAAACTCATAGAATAAATTCGAGAAATAAAAATGTTGGTAATAATCTTACCTAATTTGCTTAACACATACTCGTGTAACAGTGGCAAAAGCCAAACAAACTACACAAACGGCTTGGGAAACACACACTTTCTGTAAACAAATAAACGCCGCAAACCTATTTTATAATTTTTCAATAGATTATAATAAACAACTTTTTTCCTATTAAATTTTTTATGTTTCGTCTTTTCCTTCTTGACTCTGCTAAATTTTAACTTACATGATTAAATTTAGCACTAGATAGCGTAAACAGTTTGGAAAATATTCAACATTTCGATTTTCCATAATGAACGATGTTAAAGTCAAGTTCTTTGCCCAACTTAATTTGACGTTAAGATTGTTGAAGCTTTTTACGAAAATGGGCGTTCAAATCAAAATGCCCTTTGTGATCTTTTTGGTCAGCATAATCGACCAAGTATGTCCACAATTGGGAGAAGTGTGCGCAAACTTCAGCAAACCGGGTCTGTAGGAAATGTGAAAACATCTATGCATGCTTATGGGCGGCGATGTAAATTGGCCGCCACGATCATATTTAAAAGAAAAAGGGTACGTCAATATCCCAAGAACAATTCATGAGCTAAAGGATGAACAAATTCGGTACATTAATGACATTGAACCTTAATTATAGTTCTTTGAAAACTTTTTGTTTTATTTACAATAAACATCGTGCGTTTTGGTTGTACCGCCCTTTACAAACATCTTTTAATCGTTTGTCAAATACCCCCAATTGACAAAGCAGAAAAATTGTACAAACGTAAAATTTTGACATGTTGGCCAACCCATTTGTGTAGTTTAATTCGCTTTTACTTTTGAAAGTTTGATTATGTCCCGTTTGCATTTTGTGATTTTTGTTGTTTTGGGTTTACATTGTAAAATTTTTGTTGCTGCAATTTTTCATGTATGTACACTTTACAAATAGAAAATCTGCGACCGAACTAAAATAAATTTTGTATGAAATGAGGAAACTATCTATACAAAATGTGCATTTTTACGCCCTCGCAAATTAACTATCAAAAATTGTATGCGAAATCATTTACACAAACTTCGTAAACTTGCCCAACAATTCGTAATTGTGCGCTGTTTAATTGTGCATTTCTACAAATTTTTAATGCTTACCATCGTTTTCAATGGAAAATTCAAGTGTTTATAAGTCACAAACAATAAATTTTGCAATAATTTGAGTAAATTAGTCTTTTGGCGTTCTTTTTGCATTTTTAAAAATAAATTTAAAATTTTAATCAAAAAGTTCAACTTTTATTTATATTGTTATATACAGTGCCATCTCGCTTATCCGAAATAATGATTGCAGACCCTGATTCTGATTAACGAGATATTCAGATTACTGGATGTGCTGTAATTATGTATTATAATTCACTGTATTCGAAAATAAAACACAAGCCAGGTTTCCAAAACAAATGTATTTTATTTTTATTAATCAAGAATAATGTTTTTTTTTTAACATACACCAAAAGAGAAATCAACCCATCCGTACTCAAATCAATCCGAAGCGGTATCAATAGTACAGTGAGTACGGAGTTTCTTGAATCAAGTACAGAACGATTGATTCAAGTACTATTATTCAATCGCGAAATACTTAACTTATCCATATTCAATTCACAACTTCCAGATTTGACGATTTTTAGGAACAAAAATGGTTTATTGACGATTGGACGATATATACCCTAAATTTGACAATTTTTCAAATGACAAATTTTATACAAATTTACAAATGTTTTTAATATAATTTCACATTTTATTTTGGATTCTTAGATACACTTTCATTTATTTGATTGGCAGTAATTTTCTTGCCTTAGCTGATCATCATATAAAACACGATTTTTTTTAGCACAAGAAATATTTTTAAGAGTTATATTTGATCAGTAAGTACTGTTTTATTACATCCATTTAACAACCACTATCTTAAGTCTGGCTTCACACTATGAAAGTTTTCTTTCAGAAATTCTGAGTTCATCTTAACAGACGGACAACCGGATTTGAGCTTCCCTTCTCATAAGGAGCCAGAATATATATACTTTATAGGGTCTAAGATCAATATTGTAGAAATTTCAAACGGAATGACAAAGTTATATATGCCCTTTTACCTTTGGCGAAGGGTTTAAAAAGCAGGAAAATAAAAATTCGGTTTAGCGAGCTTGCAATCAATGCGGACTATAGAGTATGTAATACGTCATAAATTCAATTCGGATTACGGGATAATTCGGATTACTCACCTTCGGATTAGCGAGCTGGCCCTGTATATATTTTTTTGTATTGACGTTTCTTACAAACCGACATTTATTGTTTAATTTACACAACAATTAAAACGAGTCTTCATGAAACGAGTCTCGCAAGTTTTCCCATTTGTACAAATAGCAATTTTAGGCGATATCTTGAAAACCCTTAATATAATATTGAATTTATTTCTGTATATATGTTAAAAAAAACCTAAGTAAATTACATATTTTTTTTTTTGGATATTTTTATGTGCAGTTTTTTAAGTTAAAATCAGTTTTTTTTCTTAAGATGCCGTTATTTTCAAAAAAATTATGGCAACGATGCTGCTTTGCCAATGGTTTCACTTTTGAAGTGTTAGTTTTAGTTTAAGGAATACTTAAGTAGGTATGAAAGAAATATATTTTACTCACTGTTATTAGTATGCATTATCACTTTCGTATTCATCCAGGAATTCATTACTATAAATCACACATTTATAAAAATGTGATATTTTAATTATTTCATTAATTTTTTTTTTTAATTATTTATTTATTGAATCTTCATATATTAAATATGAACTAACAATAATTAATCAAATCTTATACTAATACTCCTCACGGTTTCTGTTCACATATGTAGATGTTTAGCGGTCTTCTCGTCGGATGAGTCCTGCAGTATCTCTTCACCTTAATCTAGAGTGGCCACTGTCATTTAAAATATTTCGAGCTAGTGGATTTGGGTGCGACTCAAGCCTTTTTAAATATTTTGCCGCGTACTTCGTAATAATAGTTTTTACTAATGGCACATTGAGATCCTTGTGAATATTTGAGTTTTTAACATACCAGGGAGCGACTGTGATTATTCGAAGAAGTTTATTTTGGCCACTTTGAATATTTTCGATATTTGAGGCCGAGGCAGTGCCCCATAGCTGAATACCGTAGCACCAGATTGGCTTTAATATAGAGTTGTAAAGTAGAAGTTTGCAGTCGAGGCTAAGAACAGAATTTCTTCCAATAAGCCAATTAATTTGAATTGCTTTTAGTTTCATTTGTGTTAGTTTTGCTTCTATATGGCATTTCCATGTTAAACGCCGATCTAGATGAATACCGAGATATTTTGCATGCGATTGCTGGGGCACTAATTGATTATTGATTTTATTAGGGGGACATGACTCCCGACGCAAGGTGAATGTTATATGTACGCATTTTTCCTCAATAACCTTTATTCTCTATTGTTTTAACCACTTTTCCAGTTCAAATACCATTTCTGCCAGGTACCCTGCATCCTAGAACAGTGGCACGGAACATGCTCAACCGTCTCTAGCTCTTCAGCATCCCCGCACAGCCTGCAGAAGTCCGGTATCGCAATGTCCCATTTACCCATAAAAGCCCTAACAGAACAATGCCACGTCAGGAACCCTGTAAGGGTCCTGAGACTACTCCTATCCAGTCCTAATAGAACCCTCGTTGCCCCTGCGTCCAATCCGGATCATAAGGCCCTCGACACCCTGCAATCCGTTCTATCCCTCCAGGACCGGTTAACGGCATCACGGAATCTTTCCCGTATCACTCCATAGTAGTGACATAAGGGGGGGTTGACCCCCCCCTCCCTTACATCAAGTCTAGATTCGAACCCCCTCTCGCGAGTTCGTCCGCCACCTCGTTGCCATTCACCTTGCAGTGTCCTGGTACCCAACGCAGCCTTATTGTGAATGCCAACATGAGCTCCGTCAGAGCATTCCTACCCCGTGCAACCAGGCACGATCGCACCGTATAATTCGACAATGCCCTTAGCGCAGCCTGACTATCGACGTAGGTTGTCACCACAGATCCCCCTACGATGTGACTCAGTATCACTTCCGTCGCCCTCCAGATCGCTTGGATCTCAGCCTGGAAGACACTGCACTCATCCGGGAGTCTGAATGACCTTTTCACGTCAGTGTCAGTAATAAAAACACCAGGGACCAAAGCAACTGCTGTAGAGGTAGGGCTGCCACCCCATTTATGAATTGCTATGTACCTATAAATACCAACTTGAAATTGAGGCTTTTGACTACTTTATACTTGTGGGGCAGAGTTTTCCATTGCTTCTGCTTTAGAGTTAATTTTTTTTTATTCTACACTAAATCCCGCGAAGCTTTTTGCTTGTCTGCAGGAGACCAGAGTCTCTGTCGGGAATCGAACCCGCAACCCCGGTACTGATAGACTAGCTCACTACCAGCTAGCCTAGCGGGGCACCCACTAGTTCATTACTTATTAAGATTGTTTTTGCTGCTGCGGCAAACTTGCAGGCGCAAGAAAAAGCTTAATATTTTTTAATGTGCTAAAATCAACTTTATTTGTAAAAATAGAAGATGAAAAAGGAACGCGCGCGCGTAATTGGTTATGCTGGTAGGTATTTGCTATCATCAGCTCTTTTATTTATTCCTGCACTGTTCTCGTTAACATATACTGTCACATATGCATATCTTTCATTCTGTATTATTGTTTTCATTATTTATACTCATATAGAGTTGTTTCTTTTATGTTTTACTGTGTCCTTTTATTATTATTTATTATGTTTTATAACAAGACGGAAAATAAAAACACAAACGTTTTTGCACAGTATATCTATATATATAAAAACGTTTGTACCGGGTATGTGATCCTAAAACTCAGGAACCGGTGGACCGATTGACTCCAAACTTGGACACTTAATTAGTTTAGTCTGGAACCAGGTAGGTTTCTCTTAACTTTAATCCCGATAGTGCCGCTGTTGTCGTGATATTTAATATTTTTTAATTTGTGGAACGATTTGGCTGAATTTCACAAAATTTATTTATTAAATAAAAATAAAATTCCTGATACAATAGCGCTGGGGTCAAGTTATTAACAAAATTCTTCATTTTAGTCTAATTTGCCGGAACTTCAGAAGGTATGCATATTTTGTGTATGTTTGAATGGACCTGACATGCAACGCTTATGGTGATGCTATTTAGGTATTCATAATTGCGAAGACATTTTACTTAAAGGAAGAATGTATGTACATATAAGGGAGATCGATTATTCGACTTTTTTCAATAACCGGTTTTCGAATATTACGAATAGTTGTTATTTCAAAAAACCCGGTTTTCGGTTAAGCATTTTTTAAATAACCGGTTAACCGGCTTTAATTCGAATACATAAAAACACAAAAATGAAGTAAGTTTTTGTAATACAACGTTAATTTGAATAAAAACAAAACAATTTGCAAAGGTAAGGAACCAACAAAATACATATCGATGCCTTACCTTCTCAACCTCGTAACTTAAAAAAATACGGTTTTGACTTTTTTATATCAAATGATTGCTATTTTTGTGTTCTATTACTGCAGCAACATATTATTTCAATAATTTTTTAATATTTACCGAATTGAGACAAAGGGTGTGTGTGAAACGGTAGCAAAGTTCTATGGTGAAATAAAATTTGTCTGTGGTAGAAAAATGTCATGTTTGTGCTGTGTGAAATTATAAAATTTTTGACAACGTAAAATTTTGACATAAAGAAAAGAACTATTTCTTGCTGACATTTCTAAACAGAAATCTAAGCCGGCCAGTTTTTTGTCGGCGGCGGTTCAGCAAAAAGTGGCCAGTAGTAGATCTTCTGACAAAAGAGTTAATTATTTAAAATGAAAAAATTATTTATTACAATTTGTTATTACATATTTGTATGTATTTGATATTAATATAAATATATTTTAACCCGACTTCAAAAAAGAAGGAGGGTTTCATTTCGGTTGTATGTTGCTTTTTTTAATTTTGTAACCGCATAACTCCTTCATTTGTGTACCGATTTGTTTGCATTTTAATAGTGCGTGTCAAAAGATTATGATTACAAAAAATTTTGGAAATTAGACGGAAAATTTTTCTGTCCGGAAATTTTATTTTTGAGCTGCTCCATAATTTATAAACCAATTGTCAGAATTCGCGCTTACTTTTAATATGATTTGCTAGCAAGTTGCAAATGTGAACAAATTTTGAGGAATTTTTGGAGGTTGCACATTTGGCTTTTTCAAAATGTTTGCATTTTTTTTTAATTTTTGACGTTTTTCAGCGATTTTTTTATTCTCTACTGGTTGGAACCCATAAACAGATATTTTATGCTTTTATAAACTTTTAGGAAACTTCTCATGTTTATTAAGTTTTTTAAACCTTCGCAAATCGCGCGTTTTAGGTAACCCAAATCCTAATAAGCTGATTATGGGAATAATGATTTAACAAACGTTATATATCCAGTTTGTTCATTTAGATTACCTCTCCATGGTTTTGTGATTGGTTTCTTCCAATTACAGTTACATAAGATTTTGCCTTGGAAATATAACGAAATGCTTGTAATGTAAGTGTAATTATCGTTCTGTAATCTATTATTGAATTTTAAATTTATTTAAAAAAAAAGTATTTTACTTTTATAAGACACTAATGTCAACATGCACAAATTATAATAACAAAAATGTTATTAAAAAAAAATTAAATATGTAACTATTTTTGATCTTATAATAGCTTATATAGATATGCAACATGGCTAAAAAGAAAAGTTTGACTTGAAAGTTTGAGTGAAATTTAATTCACCTCAACAGTGTCAAAATTTTACTTTCATGAGTACTTTGCTACCGCTTCACACACGCCCAAAGTATTGAAATAATAAGTTGTTGCAGTAATAGAACACAAAAATAGCAATCGTTTAATATGAAAAAGTCAAACCGTATTTTTTTAAGTTACGAGGTTGAGAAAGTAAGGCATCGATATGTAGATATGACTTAGATCAGACCTAACAAATATTTGACGATAAATCCAAGAAAAGTGGGACCAGTCAAACCAGATCAAACTTTAACTTAGTTTTTAACAATTTTTTATTGATTTACTAAACTTTATTTGTAAAAAGATATTTGTTTAATGTAATTAAGAAACTGTTGAATTATATTTGATCTAGACAAACGTTTTACAAAAGCAAATAAATTATAGGAATTTAGTAAAGTTATTATTTGAAATATTCTCCCAAAGTTATTTTGAATGAGTTTTAATTTGTTGGTGGTTAAGCATGTCTATACACGCAAAGAAAAAACATGGTTGGTACAATCACAATCGCAAACTATCATTAATGTTTGTGGCTATGATTGTGTCAAACACGTCTTCAGTAACAATATATGTTCAGACATGTTTATTGCTTATTATTGTCTCAAAAATATTATTATGTTTAGAAGAAAAACACAAATGATCTTCCTAACCATGTATTTATTTTTCCCATTACCATGCAAAATGTCTATTTGAACAATAAAACCAATAAAAAAATCAATTTAAAAAATTTCACGTTTTAATAAAATTACAACATACATATACATACAGCTAAGCATATAATAATAAATAAAATTCAATACATACATTTATATATATATGTATATATACTAATAGCTTTACCTGTTTAAATAAACGTATGATAATTAATTTTGCAATCATGCAACCCCTTTTTCTCCCGAAAAACTTTTAATTATTTTGTAGTCATTCATGTTTCCCAATTAACTGACTCTCGCAGACTGAAAATTATGTGGAAGAAGATTTTATTTGCTTTATAAACACAAACTGATTTGACAATAAATGCTTGCTCATTTAGAGAATGTGTTTTAAAGCGAACAAAAATGATGGTATCAAACATATCTTTTGTGTACAGCTAATATTATGATTTTAATTCTATAGTTGAAAATATATACATTATAGTAGCAAATATTTCACCTAATTTAATATCTTTAGCTAGATCATGGTTACTTTTTAGGTGTAAAACACCATATAATATTTTTATAGTGAATTAAAAAATGTTAAGGGGAAAAAATATTTTTTCAAGTTAAATAAGGATTACAATAAGTTTATTACGGTAAACATATTAGGCAAATATGAATAAAAATGGTCGCAGTGACCATTCATTAATCATGTTTTTTCTCTGCGTGTATAAATCAACCATGTTTTTAAAAAGTTGCAAGCAAAACCTCTTAGCCAGGATTATCTATTTCATATTATTTTGTTTCAGCATTATAGAAACGAATAGTGAACTTAACATTCTTTTTGTGTAAAATATTTGTCAATTCGTCGACTACAATTTAAAACATTCCATGACATTGTTTGATTTCTTCAATTTTGTTTTTTAGTTCTTGGTGTTTTTATTAATAAAACTGGTAGAAATTTTTCCCATTTTGTTGATTCCGCCGTAATGTTGTAGTTTTCAGCATGAAGAGATGCTAAAACTACTTAAGAGTTTTTAGTGCCTTAAAGTGCATTTCGTCCTCGGCAACACAATGGGCTAATATTTCACCAATGATTCATGTTTTGGCCGCGTATTTTAGTAAAGTATTCTTTGTCGTCTCTTTAGAACTACTTCGAACTGAGTTAAGTTTTATGTGGATCACATTAATGTCAATCATGTAGACTAATTAAAGGTGATTAAGAGGTCGTCACACGGAAGAACCTTAGTAACTTACCATTTTAGGGCACTTAAAGCACCTAACTTTGTCTTTTAAATCGTGTTCGAAAAATTTCTAGAGATAACCTCTATATAAAAATATATTTAATATTTAGAATACTCTCGCACAAATTCTTACTTTTTAACTGCAGACGTTTTTGTAGTATTTTGAATAGTTTTTGGTTTTTACAAGAACACACGCTTTTATTATTTATAGTGTTCATAATGTTTTTTGACCTTTGTTACATTTTGTTTTGACATTCTTCATTAAAAGTTTAAGTTTGACCAATATTCAACTAGAAAATACTTAAATTACGGGTACATCTATAACCAGAGTAAGGAAAATGTATATTAATTACACATTATTAAAATAACCGGTTTATTATACCAAAATAACCGGTTTATTCGATATTCGAAAAATGGGCATTTTAAAATAACCGACTTGGGTTAAAATCGGTTAAAACCGGTTATAAGATTCGTTTTCATTAAATATTTTTTTTATATTTATGATTGTTATATAATGCTTTAAAGTCAACAGATTTTTCAATAAAACGTTATATTTGTTACAATGAATTCTTTTTTGAAATTATGAATCGTTTTATTTTAAATAATGAGTAGATAAACTCACAGGGTACTTACAATAGGAGGGTGATGGGCTAAAGGGAACGAAGCAAATGTTGGGATGATCACATTTTTTCCAGGTCATCACGGCGAAGTCGGAATGGATTTCATGTGGGAGGGCAAAAATTGGTAGAACACCTGCCAATACTACTCCGAGAGGTAAAAGGTGCAGAAAATGGTGAGTACTGGGTGTAAAATGTTTTAGAATAATAGTTTTTGTTGCAGGTTCACTTCGGGCTCCCTTTTTTTTTGTGTTTTATAATGATATTTTTTTCGTTCATTTGATTGGCTGGCATGATTTTTTTTTGTGTAGTAGCAGTTGGCATCGATTGGTTGGCAAGAACCACCCCCCAAAACGGCGAGCCCTAGCCGGACTTACGCCAGCATGAAAGCGCCACCAACAATCTGGCCACACCTGACCTTAGGGTTTACTTCTGTGTTTTTTTTTTATAAAACACCAGCTACTACTACTACACATACATACATATGTATGTAAATTTCGTCTGACCTAAAAAAAGAGTTTATAAAACATCAACTGTATAATAATAAAAAACGTCTTTGTGATGAGATTTTTGGTATATTTATTTAATAACATCACAATCTCAAAACTAATTTAATCACATTCTTGTGAAATCGTTATCAATAGATAAATAATTAATGAAAAACAAACAGTATTTACATATAAACAAGTGTTTAACATACATATGTATGACTATACTAAATATACATACATACATACACACATAAAAGATTACACTATGCAACAAGCAAAAATTCGCTGAATACACACTAGCGGTGTTCAGTGTTAAGTGCAAATGGTCTTGCGAAATGTAAAATATCATAGCTCTATTATTAAATCCAACAACAAAATACACAAAGTTTTCGTTAGATTTCATAAGAGAGCTACGCAATTTTGCATTTGCCCTTTCGTAAGACCATTTGCATCAAACACTGAACTCTGCTACTATATTTTCTTTGATCCGCTATAGTAACTTAAGTGCAAAAATCATCATTATTTAAAATTCTATGGTAAGGTTTTTTTTTCTAAAATTTGAGATTTTTGAAGAGGCTGCTCCATACATCTTGTCGTAACTTTGGTATGACGTTCTCGATATTGTTATGCAATCCGTCAAAAAATTTTAAATTACGCCTGATTTAAGTCGTTCTAATATCATTTTTTGATTCAGATTTATAGCCTATTTCCAATGTGCGAAAGAACTGTTTCGTTCGCATAACAACATTGAAAACAAAAACAAAGTTTGAAAATTTGTTTTTGGTTTCAATGTAGTTATACGAAAGAAAGAATTCTTTCGCACATCGGAAATAGGCTATTAGTTTTGGAGTTGTTGAGGTATAAATGGAAATTTTTTTTTTATTTAATTATAAAATTTTTGAACTCAAAAAATTCATAAAAATTTGAAATGAACAAAAACTTCCCAGTTTTAGTACTTAATCGTAAAGTTGCATCTTTTAGAAAAAAAAAATTATTTCATGAATATCCATGGATAAATTCCAGTTTTATTTCCGATAAACTGAAAGTACCTTGTTTTGACATTTTTTTTTAAAGGAAATTTGTGTAGAGCAACATGTTGTAAATATGGCATAGAATGTATTTAAAGGAAAAAAAAGAATAAAACTTAAATTAAAATTTTTAATGCAATTTCAAACATTTAATAATCAGAAAGATGTGAACAAGATTTATTTTATACAAAAAACTACTCTCGCGAATGTAGTCCAGTCCGTTAGTCAAGACCGGCAGGGCCTCCCATGACTGAAGGTTCTTAGCCGGGTACGACCCAAGAAAAAGCCGCCTGTCTATTTGCGTCTGTGTCCCCTAATTGGAGCGGCTAATGACAATGCGTCCTCTGGCCGTCAACTTGTAGGCCTTCTGAAGGCTGTCGGTTCGCAATCAAATCTACTAGCGCATGTTCTCATATTGAGCGGCTAATGGTCTGCGTCTGTCTCCAGAGGAGCGACAGTTTCCTTTCGCCTGGCAGTTAGGTATAAAATGCAACCGCCCGTAATTTCCGAAAATTCACGCCCTACGTATCCGGTAAAGGGCTTCATAATTTCCGGATATTCAACTACTACAGCACCGGTATTGGGATTTAGTATGTTGACAGTTACTGAGACCTCTGCAAGACGGTCAGCTACTAGTGCGCATAAACTTATTTCGCATAAACCTTCAGGCGGTCGTAACCCAAGTTTGGCACAGGGTTCTTCACAGCCAGGTACCTCTCGGGCTTCCCACGGAGACAACCCTGACAAAACCCCTTCCTCGGGTGCTGGCTTAACGGTACAGGCTCAGTATGCAGCGTTACCGTTGGATATTTTCAAAAAGTACCAAACAACGGGGATATTTATAAAAACAACTGGTACCAAAAAGGGGATATAAGAAAAAAGGGGGCGCCTTTTTTAAAATCAGAATAACTACACCAAATTATTTTTTTCTACGTATTTTGTTTAATTTATTCAAAATTTTAAATAATATTTTATTAATGTTTCTTTCCGAAAGTCTAAGTTCATTTGTGGGAGTGGAGTGAAGAATAGCAAGTGCTCTTCTCCTCTTACCAATACACTCAGACTTTCTGAAAGGAAACTTTCATAGAGTAAACCCAGACTTACATTTTGTATATTAAACTGCCTTTACACATGCACAGCGTTGCCAAATGTGCAGATTTATCTGCATTTTGCAGTTTTTCTAAGCATTGAACAGTTTTGAAGTTTTTTGTTAAAAAAATAAGTTTTTTTGTAAATTGTGCATATTTTGCAGTTTGCATTAAAATTTTTTAATTTCAATTTTGTTATATTATTTTTTATTTCTTAAGCCAAAATCTTACCTAATTTACTTAATACATACTCGTATAACAGAGTGTTAGTTCTGTGACAAAACCAAGCTTTAAGAGCCAAACAAAGAACACAAACAGCATAAGAAACACGCACTTTCCGTTAACAAATAAACCACCCAAACCTAATTAATCATTTTTCAATAAATTCTAATAAAATACTTTTATGCTTTTATATTTTTATCTCCCGTCGTTTCCTTTTTGACTTTGCAAAATTTTCACTTAAATGATTAAATCTAGCACTAGGTAGCGCAAACAGTTTGGAAAGTATACAACACTTTGATTTATCTAAAAACGTGATTGGAGAGGATTGTACAAATGTACAATTTTGACGTTCGCAAAGCCGTTTGAGAAATTTATTTGGCTTTTACTTATGAAAGTTTAATTATGTCCCTGTTTACATTTTATGATTTTTGATGTTTCGTTTTTAAAGTTGCATTTGAGTTTACATTGTAAAAGCTTTATTGCAGCAATTTTTCATGTATGTTCACTTGACAAATTGCGACCCGGAACTAAAATAAATTTTGTATTAAATGAGGAAACAAAAAAAAAAAAAAAAAAAATCGCAAGACTACATGTCCTTGTGTACCCCTCTTAATTCCACTCTCTTCCATCGAGCCTAGAAGGTAACAACATTCGTTAATATTATATTGTATATATTTCTGTATTACACGTTTGTTAAATAAAAATTAAGTAAATTATATATTTTTATCTTGGCAATTTTTATGCTCAGTTTTTTTTTAGTTAAATTCAGTTTTTTTAATATGCAGTTATTTTCCAAAAAAATATGGCAACGCCGCACATGCATGCAATAATTTGCAAGAAGAGTGTACGTATTAATATCGAAAATGTCAAAGAAATAGTGAAATCTCATACAAGTTACACGAATCTTAAAACCAGTGATGCCATTAGGGTACGAAAGATACATTTTTCGTATCTTTTGATGACTTCAGGTATCATGTATTATGCTGACATTTTTCGTATCTTATGAATCTCTACGCAAAATGCACACAAAAAAAATTATAAACTTTCCGTCTCTGACAAAGTTTTTTAAAGTTATCATATCGTTAAGTTTCGTACAGACGGTGTTCAGATCTTACAATATTGGTAAGCAGCGTTGCTTAAATTGCATTAAAATTGACTTGCATTTGGCAGACGTGTAAAATTAACCCAAAAAATTTGCAAGTTGAGAGCGTCAAAAGAGAGGAAAAAATTGAGAGACAAAAAAATTTTAGCAAATCTTAATTGGTAAAATGTTTACTTGCAGTAATTTTTGGAACAGCTGTTTTATTTTTTTGTTTAGAAAACAAACTTTTTCAAAAGAAGTTTTAAATACGGATATTTTCCAAAATCAAAATAAAAATTCATGTGTAATAAAATAAAGTGATAATTATTAAATAATAATATTAATAAAAGTATTAAATAATATATTTTTAATTTCTACTTACATCTTCATCTATTTTAAATAAAATCACACTAACAACACAAAACAAATGTCAAAATGAAACGAGAATGAATCGTATGAACAGCATATTTGGCAATCTTGTTTCAGAGAGCGAATCAAGTGGTTTATATCGTCGTATGCAGCGTTACCGTTATGCGACTAAAGTCGCATTTTTCTCCCTTTTTTGACTGTCGTGCCACTTTCTTTGCCCCTTTTTTCAAATCCCCTTAAGGATAATTTTGTATTTTTTTGTATCCCTTTTGCCCCTTTTTGAACTAATTTTTTTTAAATTGGCAGTCAATGAACGCTGATGTGTGCTTACCAGCATTTATATCTTCGTATATTGTTACTTTACCTCATAGTAGTGTATCCGCTGAGCGAATTTTTTCTAAATTCCTTATAATAAATTTCCATAGCGTGAAGTTTTCTTTAGAATGTGCCAATTTTTCAAATATATATTTGATTTTCGTACATTTTTGTCTCCATATAATAAATTATTTAAAAAACATTTTCTATATATCCAATGATGAAAATAGGAATAAAAGAAAAATGTTCTGTGATACAAATTTTGACAGCACTAGGTCGTGTTCAGTGAAGGAAAATATAGCAGCAATTATTTTAAGAAAATTTGATTAGTTAAAGTTAAAGCAGTAACATATAAAGCTTTGTAGCATAGCAGTTTATTTTCCAGCACTTTATTTAATAGGCAATTCTAAAAATGTAGAAACAAGCAATTAAGCACTAAAAACAAAAGAATTCAAACTTGACAGTTTAAGGCCCGTTTTCACGACTTACCGATAGCTAAAGGTAGGATTTTATCGGCCGTATAACAAGTGTTCCATTATTCTGACTTTACTTTAACCTAAAGTGAGCGATTAGTTAAAGGAAAATTCATACTACCTGATAGGCTAAAGTAAAGTTTTAATAAGGGAACACTTTTTATACCGCCGACAAAATCCTACCTTTAGCTATCGGTAAGTCGTGAAAACGGGGGTAAGAATATTAATGAAGCAAAGACCAAACCGTTAGCCGCCATACTTGGAAGTTTCATCGAAACTGAAATACCGGTTCTTATAAACAAAAATTAAAAAGATTAAGTTCTGTATAATGAAATTTCTATAAAGTAATCTGGTCCCATGCAGATTCATTATAGGAAAGTTCGACTGTATATGTATTAGTGTGTCCCAAAAAAAAAAATTTTTTTTTATGCCCCACTCAATGACTCAGAATTTATCCACCTTTTAAACTGAATCATTAGTTTTTTTAACTTCAATATAAATTTTAAAAGTTACAGAGCATTATTATTTTTCAAATTTATGCTAAATTTACAAAAAAATGTGATTAAGGGGACCCAAATGAGCAAAAAAATAACCGAAACTTTTAATATCTGCACAGAGAAGTAAAGTTTGAGAAGTTTTCTTTAAAAAAATTGACTAAGTAACAAAGAAAATCGTGCTAATGGGCCAAGTAATCAGCAAAATTTAAAAAGTCGAGAAAACCCGATTTTCGGGTGAAATTCGATTTTAGCGACCTCTAAACCTCTTCCGAAACAAATCACAAAAATACTTTACCCTATAAGCTCTCAAAAAATGCTGGGGTACCTATAAAAATCAAAAAAAAATTTTTTTTTTGGGACGCACTAATGTACATATATAATGTATTATTTATACGTGCACAGAGAAAAAATTCAGTGCAAAATCTTCGTTAACTAGGTTGATTTTACATTTTTCAGTAGTGGTTTTGCTTCATAGTTACTTAATGCTAACTTAACATGATATAACTATAACTATAATTTAACACTCCAGTAAAGTTAGAGAAAAAAAAATTACATCGATATTGAAATTACACTACGATTCACGTTGAATGAAAGTAATTTTAAGTGGAAACGACATGAATTTGAATTTGAACTTATGTATTTATTTAAAAATAATTCTAAACAATTACCAGCGGAACCAGAGAGAGAGAATAGAATACTATTATATATTAGCCTATAACACATGTTTCACCTTTTTTGTATACCCCTTTTATTACAGAAGCACTCACAATTAAAAGACACCAGCAGAATGGCCCAATATGGTTTCGTCATCATTCTACTTTGAAAATGTTATGTATTTATCTAAATAATTTTTACAAAAAGAATACGGGAATTTATTTTCTTTTTATAAATTATTCTAAACATTTTTGTTGTTGTTTCTATACAAAACAAGTAAAACAGTCTTTTATAGACTCAATCAGGCCTATTCTGAATATCACTTTTATTCAAATCACGTGATTTCAAATCACATGTGCCTTTTAAAATCACACGTTTAATATTTTTGTGTTACGTTTTTGTATGTTTTGGCGTGATTTTCATCTGCCGAAAGCATACCGACAAAACAAAAAAACGCAATGTTTTTCAGAACACCACAAAATCACACGCGTGATTTTAAAAACATGTGATTTGAAATCACGTGGTTTTCAGAACATGTCCGAATATTTAACAATGTTATTTTAACATCTTTCATTTAAATTTAATATGTAATAGTGACAATTTTAAATAAACACTATGCTTTTCTAGAAATTTACTATGATTTTCAATTAACATTGCGCCATGATATTTTTTTCTGTGTGCAAGAAGTTTATTTTTTTAATGTTAATGTTTTCAGTGAAAATAACTTTATAAATTTGTTTGATTTTTGAAAATGCTCTTGTTTTTCAAGTTGCCCCTTTTTTTTCTTAGAATTCCTCTTTGTGCCACTTATTTTTTGAAAATCTCCTTTTTCTGCCACCTTTTGAAAATTTTGAACGGTAACGCTGGTCGTATGAACATAGCATAAGTGTCAACTATTGTCGTCATAGTATTGGGCGATGGTACGAGTATTTACAAGCCTACTTTCTTGCTGCTCCTGGAATTTTTTGTTGTTGTTGGTAAAAATCAACTAAAATAACTTCTTTAGATGTATCATTAATGAGCTGTTTTCACAACACAAGTGATTGAACGTGTAGTAAAATTTATATGAAAAACACTCAAAAAACTGAGTCTTTTTCATATAAATTTTACTACACGTTCCATCACTTGTGTTGTAAAAACAGCACATAAGTATTGTTGATAAAGTAAGTGCGGTGGCAGATTTCGGTGTCGTTGGTGTACAAACACTTGGGTTAACACAATACGGTGTAAACTAGGGTTGCCAAACAGGAAATCCCGAAATCCCGGGATTTTTCGGGATTGATAAATCCCGAAACCCGGGATTTATTTTTATGAGTCCCGGGATTTTTAACATATCAACTTTTATGTACAAAAATGTTCATTTTGTTTTAATTTTTATACTCTATACAAAAATATTTTTTAAAAATTATATTTAACCTCAAAAATGTTGTTTTTGGGAATACATAATTTGTTCATCAAATTATTTTATTTATTGTGCTTAATTCTCTTTTTTATAATTGATAAAAATACTAAAATTTATTGTTGGAGGATAAGCTGTTCCTATGCGCATTTCATTGGTTGATTAGGACAGATCATAAGGAAACGTTCTTCTAAATAATTTTATAAAAGCCAAAGCTATCAGCAAACAAAACTACAGAGAGAATGAGAATTACCTCAAAACATCTTGTTTGCAACGATAGCAAAGATTTAACAAAATACCAACAATACACAGTGAGTTTATCTTTTCTTACATAAAAAGAGAGAATAAATAAAATTATTTAATGAAAAAATTATATTTAAGTTTATTTTTTGCAAATAATTCTTATTTTTGATAATAATTCTTACTTCAGATTCACATCTCAAGCCTTTTTTACAATTACGTCAAGCAAAAAATAACAATTATTCACGATCCAACTAATATTCACGATCCAACTAATATTCCGAAACTAAAGAATAAAAGTTGATATAATTATAACAATTAAGTCGTTATATTTATGAAATAGCTCATATTCCTTCCGGTCCAATAATAATAAAAAATTTGCTTAAAAAACATACGGTAAATAAAATAATTTTTTTTATAAATAAACACTATTTGACGTATCCATAAAAAAATTATTTAAACTTGAAATCTGTTTTAAGAAACATTTGTATAAACATTTTGTTTTAAAATAAATTTCAAACGTACTTAAATTATTGATTATGAATCTCGCCCTCACCCTGGAGGTGTACTGCACTGCAGTCGACATAGTTTTACAGTTGTTAACTCAGCTATCGAGATCGATGAGGGACTACACTTTGCAGTGTATTAATGTCGTCACAACTTAATTCACATTAAAAATTGAATTGCTGTCAAAAAACCGAAATGAATTGATCTAGAAAAACTAAGAGATACGTATATTTTTTTAAGCTTTTTTCAGAATCTGATCAGTTTGATCATGGGTGAGGCCAGTGTTATTTATTTTATACATAACAATTTATTTTATTATGTATAAAATAAATTGTTTTTTGGTTTCTTTTTTTTAAATTTATGTAATGTACTCGTATATAAGATCTTTTGAATATTCAAAAAGTGTTGTTTATTTTAAAAAAAGTCGTATCTTAAAGAAATACATTGATCCCAAATCCCTAAAACCCCGGGATCCCTAAAATCCCGGGATTTCGGGATCAGGATTTCCAAATTCCCGAATCCCGGGATTTTCAAAAATCAGTCCCGATTGGAATCCATAGTGTGGACCTTGATGAAATAGGAGTACGATGTTGTGATCCGTATTCCAAAAAAGAATGATAACTTTGTTGACAATAAAGTATCATTAAAGGGGTTTCAATGCTTTCTCTCCATTCTTTTAAATAATACTCAAATTTTATTCTAAAAACAAAAGGTTTAAAATTAAAGAGTTTGCTAAAGGGATGCGTTTCAATAACTTTTGATGCTTCTATGTCGACTCTTTCCTCTTAAATGGAAACAAAAATTTTAATAATTAAGAATTAACGAATATACATATATGTATACATATATGAATACATATATGAAAATATATGTATACATATATGATTATATATGTATACATACCCTGCAGATAACGAGACTAGTCCATACATGCGTGTAAAGAGTAGTCCATAAAGGAGTAGGAGTACTCCAAAACTAGTCCAATTATATTGTTAAAACGTGGTCTATTTAACATTACGATGTCCTAGGAGTGGACCATATAACCCACCGAAGTAGTCCCTAAACTACTCCATGGAGTACTCAAGTGGGTAAGTTTCAAAAGTGCTCCATGTTACTACATCTTCACTAATCGCTTTTTATGGCGTGCACTGTAATCTATTATTGCTATTATTATATATATATTTACTTGGTATTTTTAATTTTTTTTATTTTTTTCACAAATCTTAAAAACTTTCCTGTTTCACTTTTAAATAAACAATTAATAATGGACCCTGATGTTGTCCAATGTGTATTACTGTAAACTATAGTAGGTGTGTTCCACAAGATCTCGGGCAAGTTCGGACTAATGAGAGTAAAATGAAAACTACTCTCTGAATTTGCCTAAACTACCCAAAATTGCTGGAACGTAAAAAACCATTTTTGCACTTCTTCAAATACTAATAATGCTAACTTTTCAAATTAAGATCTATTTTAATGATTTAAGACGCTTAAAAGTTATAACATTATAAAACTAAAACATTTGCATCATTTACATATTTTGTTTTCTTTTATGTTAAAGATTAAGGGAAATATGTATGTAATAATGCATTTGCCACTTTAATTTTTTCAATAAAATTTTACATTTTGCTTTCTTATATATTTTTTAATATAAACTAAACTTTTTCTTTTGCTTGTAAATTTCCTGATTAATTTTTCAAATTAAAAAAACATCTGATTGTTTATTCTTGTCCGAACTTACCCAAATTAAAAGTTCGTGCAAATTTGTACAGGAAATTAAAAAAAAATACTCTCTCAATTACTCTCTTAATTGCACAAAAATTGTTATGTGGAACGCTTTTGGGTAACTTTGTGCAAGTTCGGACTGTTTCGTTATGCATCTGGAACAGAGCTAGTATAGTATACCTATACATCATGCAGTTGTTGGCAGCACTGCATGTTAATTTGTCTAATATGGTTCATACTACAGAACATTGGACCATGTTGTAAGTAGTCCATTTAAGCCACAATTGACCACGTAGTCCAATATTATCTGCAGGGTATATGATTATATATGTATACATAAACAAATCAGTTGTTAATTTTATGCTAAGGGATAATTGTTAGTGAAGCTTTCATTAAATTTACTAACAATATATTAATTTTAACGTTTGCGTTCCGGTAACTTCAATGTGCTATTTATTCCTTTGCCAAATGAACGTTTTATTAATGTTTGAGTACATTCCTTATAGCAAAGAATTGTAAATTATTCATTTTAAATTCATGTTAATGAAATAATTAATAAATACGTGATCATTGAGCCAATGAAAAGTAAATAAATTTAAATACCTGGATAATTTTATTTTTCATTATATTAACGAAATACTCATTGAACCAACCAAAATTATTTTAATAAACGTTTGTCTTAAAAATTATGAACACTTTTGGAAGATAGCCTATAGACTCTCTACTTGCGATGCCCTCTTTTAGAGATCACGTAATGGCTGTGTTTTATACATATGTGTGTATGCATGTATGTGTGGTTTTTTTAAATAGCCGTGTATAGGGTTCACTATTATAAAACGTAATACAGGTTGGAGTTAAGCCTCTTGGCTGATTTCTCTACATATGCGCTATCGCTATTTAAACTACGCTACTACGTTTTCAAACCAAGGAATTTTTAAGATTTAAATGGCGATGTACACAAATTATTGGTTTGGTTATTAGTGGACGCCACAAATTACACAGAAATTAGGAAAGTGAAGTTTGAAAAAAAGTCAAAATCATTTTCAAGGGCAACTTTAAAATAATGAGACAAAAAAGTTTTTTTCTTTGTAGAGAAGTGATAATGCGTAAAATCAAGCTGCTACATTTAACACAAATTTCGTGAAAAAAAAACTAAAATAATAAAAATAAACCAAGTTAAACAAAAATATTTGTTCAGCAGTGACTTGATCTGTGCAAAAATATTTATTTAGTAATATTGTTTTGCTTTATGATACTATTTATTTATTTTAAAATTATTTACTTGTGTAGTGATAAACTTATAAGTTTATTACCTATTTAGAAGGCTTGTGTCGGTCTTGAATGCATTAACTCAACTGAATGATTCTCTTAAGTGAAAGAATAAAATACTTTTGTATTTGCTTACATCTTTCGGTTTCATCTTTCTTTTTTCATATTTCCAAAGAACAAAATATATATATGTAAGTATATTAGCTATGGGATAGTGATGTATGGAGTTTCGTAATAACTTAATTCGGATGCGCTAGACCCCCCAGTTTTAGGAGGTTCGGAATAAAATGCATGAACCAAAAAATAGGTGGTTAAAACGAGGGAAAGAGGACGCTCATTGAGTTCAAAGTTTGGGCAAAAAGGAAAATTACGAAAAAAAAAACAAACACCATAAACGCTACAGTGTCCCTCCGTGATGGTGAAATGTAGGACCGACACCTTTATTTTTCCTGAACGTACTTACCCTTTTCACCATTCCTTGGCTCCGATACGAAGTTTAAAATTTTATGAAATTTAAAATTGGTCCCCATAGCTCCTTAAATGCCCCTAGATGGGTCAAATGTATGACCGATGCAACCCATTATTTTTCCTTCCCAACACTTATTTTTAAAATATGTACCTCCCCGCGATCTCCATTCCTTAAGGGTGCTTCCACAAAAAATTTTCAATACAGACAAGAAATAAATTTAAGAAAAAGGTCCCATAACTGCATATGAGTCCACTCTAGAGAGGTAAAATGTATGACCGGCCTCCATTAGTTTTTCGTTCTAAACATTTTCTTTAAACATACTTGTCCCACGTTTTTGGGAGGATCCCATACAACTATGGCGATTTAATGAAATTCTTAAATTTAATTAACATTTTTCTTGTATTTGACTGGTCTTTGGTATTTGTGTTAATTTTTGGGCTTTGTGTTCAGATATTTATAGTAACATTTTATGACCAACATTTTTGTAGAGCATTACATCCCCGCCCTCCCTCTTTTTGGGGGGAGTCAAATTTAGTCGCCGTCAACGATATGTTTGACTGGCGTTCTCAACATCTGCAATTTCTAATCGGCTTCAAGTGGAATATTATGACATTTATAACGTAACGTCGTAATCTTTTTTGATAGTTTTCGACATGAGTTACAGACACAATTTTTTCTCACTTTTCGAGAAACGATGGAATATTTTGTTTCACATGTTTTCGATGCGAGAAGTTCTCACCAAAGTTACAGAACATGGGTACAGAAGACTGTTTAAAATGATTTATCTGTTTCAATTCGTCGTTGTTTCGGCCAATCGGGCATTTCCAGAACAAAATACCAGATAATTTTAAAGTTGGACTGAGTTATCTCATTAGTGCACAGAGTCCCTTATAAGGGACGCTCGAATTTTCTACTGGAGCACTTTCAAAAATTTTAATTTTGAAATAAGTTGGCGAAACCGTCACTGACAATCCAACAAACCACGTGTTGTGTTTTATGCAAAATATGATAAACCAATTTGTGGAAAAACAAAAATCTCAAACCGGGTAAGAAAAATTGGAATATAATAAATATTATGCGAATAATTGTTATTTTTTGTGTATTGTTATTTGTAAATATGTGTAATGATTCAGTTAATACAAAAAAAATTATGAAAAAAATGTTATGCCCTGTGCCATATAGTGACTTTGAGTGCAAAGGCCCCTTAAAGGGACACTGCGCCCGTAGTACAATGTTAATACAATGATACAATGTTGAAGTAAATATTTGTTCATATATAGACTTGCAGTTTCTGAAACATTAGATGAACTGGATGCCCTTGACGACAATAATATCAATGACGTTGACGTTGACGTTAACGCGATAACACGATTTAGATGGAGCCTATATTGATCAAGATACCGATGAAACCGTTGATGAGCATGAGGCAAATCTTAATCATCTCGATCCAAAATTATTATCTACAGCATGTGAAGTAGTGCAGGAAGATAGTGAATGGGACGACAGTGATGATGAACCCCTAGAGAAATTAATGCGCATATCATACGGATCAAACAGACAGGCAAACATGAGTTCAAATTGTTGGCGAAAACTTGAACCATTATAGAAAAAAAATACGCAATGAACAACTCTGACAAAAGTTTTGAACTTATTTTTTCCGAGAATATTTTAAGATATTTTGAGGACCAAACTGACAAATTTTGATGTCAGTGAAATGAGACTCATAAAAGGAAGGGTTGCTATAAGTATTTCCCAACCAAAAGTGTTTCATCGATATAATATGGGCATGGGAGGTGTTTATAAGATGGATCAATTAGTTGCAGTCTACCGCTCTCGAATCAGACAAAATAAATGGTGGCGGCCAATCTTTACATATCTCCTTGATGCCTCAGTCGTTAATGCGTGGCTGTTGATGAAGAAGTTACATCCCAATGATCCGACATGTCCGTATCTTTTCGCCGAAATCTCGCTAAACCCTGCCTTGAAACGCATGGTACCCCATTTATAAGAGGTTCGCGCACTAACAAAGTAACGACAGATACACAATATAATGGCAGTAAGCACCTTATTGAATATTCAAAAGCTGATAAACGATGTGGACATTGCGGAAAAAACAAACTTCATTTGCACCAAATGTAAAAAAGGGGGTTCACCCAAAAGATTGCTTTAAAATATATTGGACGCCAAGTGTACCTACAGCGCAGTGTCCCTTTAAGGGACGGTCGATAGCTCCAAAACTATAAGTTAATTTGAATAAAATGAACATTTTTATTAAAAATTGGTTAAAATTATTTGAGGAAATTGGCCAGGGAAATTCTTCCACTTATGGGTTAAGATGCATTCATACAAAATTCAAAATTACGCAAGCTCTACTACCGCAAGACCATCAGCAATGACTACAATTATAGAAAAGGCGTGACAACGCTGATGTATTTTGACATTAGTACTATTACAAGTGTCTTCGTTTTTGACCCCATGGCACTTTTCATCGTTAGGATGTCAGCCGTAGCATCACTTGGCCAAATTGTAATCCGGGTCAACAAATTTAAAATTATGTCATCAATGTGATGACACATCGCCATCACAGATATGACGAATCGAATTTCAGTTTAGTAAAAATGTCATCATTGCGATGACTCAGTAACATCGGAGAATCGACTCATTGGTCTCAGTCATTGAGACTGACTTAAATCAAAGTGGGAGAATATTATTACTAACTTACCCGTTTCAGATGTTTGTTTCGTTTTTGTTGTATTCTACACTTTGTATACAGAACAAATCTCAATTATAACCAGCAGCATGCCCGATTTTCGTAATCATTCTATGTACTTTAAAAATTTGATCTGAGCCCATGTTCTGTAACTCTCGCTTCGAAAAAACTTTTCGATTGAAATGCGAGATATGAAACAAAAATTTTTAAATTGAAACAAACAACTGTTTTTCTCACTTAACTGCGTCTGTAACTGTTTTAGCGAGTTATAACTGTCACGTAAGGAAATTTCTCGCCAATTTACAGAAAAAATATGTCAATAAAATTTTTGTGAGAAAGTTCCCGCTTTGAACTGTCAAATAAACTCACGCATAAAAACGGGGTGAGAAAAAATATTTCCACTAAAAAATATATTAAATATGCAAAATGCAATGAATAATAACATGGAAGAGATAAGTATTTTGTTTTTGGCTGATTTTTTCATTGTTTAATTATTTTGCTTTTAACATTTTTGAAAAATATACGAATTTTTTCAAAGCCATTTTTTAAACAACAAAAACTAAAGTCACACTCTACATTATTTGCTATAGCCGACAGTTGTATTTTCGCCGCCGTCATTGAAAATTTTTCAATTTACATAATTTTGTCGCCGTCAACGATATGTGTTTCTGGCGTTCTCAACGTCTGCAAGTTCACATCGGCTTCGAGTGGAATATTATGATATTTATAACTCTTTCGGTAGTTTTCGACATGCGTTACTGACACACTTTTTTCTCACTTTTCGAGAAACGATGGAATATTTTGTTTCACATCTTTTCGATGCGAAAAGTTCTCACCAAAGTTCCAGAACAAGGGAACTGTTTAACTAGATAATTTAAACAAATAGAATATGGGAATTTTCGCTTCTTATTTTATTTTTTAAACAGGAAAAGAATGTATATTTTTCATCTTGCAGTGTTGTTGTTTATACACAAAACAAGCCAAACATTTTTAGCGTATTTTGTAGTGTTGTTGTTGTTTCTACAACAAACTTGTACAAACACACGTGTATGCTTTATTTTACAATGTACTCTTTTCGCTTTCTTTCTTTTTGATTTTGATGCCAAATATGAAGATTAAATGTCATCAATATGATGTTATATGTTGTATAAAGCTTTTTTTGCTTTGACTACGAATGTACAGGTATTAAAAATGTGTCTTAAAACAAAAATAGTGGATAAAACAATAACATTCTTGGTAACGTGGCAGCCACACGATCAAATTTTGCCTTTCAATTCCATTCAATTGGCAATACACTCACTTTTTTTACTAACACAATCACATATGTTAAATTGATCACGAGATTATATTAAATTTTACCTTTTCATTTGTTTGGCAATTTTACGTTCAATTTAACAGCTGATTGCAAATGTTTCGTTTGTCTTCAAAAAAATTGTTTTCTTGACGATGCCTTGATCCTTTGCAGCCTACGCCACAGCATTCCATTTATGTAAATTTTGACAGTATATGTCAAAGACTATCAAGAAAAACATGATCGTGTGCAAGGCTGCCAATTTAGCCATTTTTCGGCTAGATCTGGCGATTTTTTTTCATCTAGCCATAAAAATAATGGCTAGATTTTATCTAGCCGGGAGATGTAGTTATTTTTTTCTTCATAGCCATTTTTTATTTAAATTTTTGTAAAATTTTTTATGCAAATTTTTTTTGGCATTTTTTTATATTAAATGTGCTTACTTTGGTGTTGATTTACATTTAATGCATTTAAATGCAACAACAGTGATACCAATAGTAGGGAATTTTCCCTTTTTGTAGGGATTTTTTCGGAAAATTTACGGCGTAGGGAAAAAAAGACAGATATTTTATTTTAAGGCAAATGTAGGGAATTTTCAAAATATTGTCTCATTTTCAATATATTGTGTTAAAATACGTAAATATTCGTATTATTTTCATTTAAAAATTAAAATTTTTCATATACCATAGCATTTAGGTACAAATGTAGTATTTTACTAAGAGCCCTAATAGCCTGGCAATCTTCAACAAGTGCCACAATCATGTACGTATATATTAGGGGAGCCGAATATTTGGGTTCACATTTGCGAACTAATCGCTTATTTTTGTTATTTGCATTTGCTCTCACATTCGCTAAAAATATATGCGAATATTAAAGGAGAATGTTTAATGAATGAAACAAAGAGAAATAAAGTCATACAATTTGGAATTTTTAAAAAATTTTAATGAAAACTTTTAAGCATGTGGAAGGATATACATATATTTAAAAGGAATTTTTTTTAAAATTTTGAAATAAAGATTTTTTTTATATTCAACAAAGCCTTCCCTTTTATTTGGTTCCGAGTTTGGTAAAAAATATTAGATACATATATTAATAAAAAAAGGATTCTTGAAAAAGGTTAAGTCCTTTAAAAAGGACAAAAGATGAGGAGATGAAAATCAAACACGCAGTTTGACTTAGTTTTGACTCTAGATTGAAGGATATACAGTGGCGTTTCTGCCAAATTAAATTATTAAATTATTAAATTAAATTAAATTTGTCACACAGTATTTTTTTTTAATTGAATTTTTACATGTGTGAGAATGTTTATTTTGGTTTTTTCTTGATGTTAATAAATGCTTTTTTTTTAATAAATGTTAATAAATCCCTTAATTATAATATTTACGAAATGTTAACAGAGTATGTATTTGTTTGCCTGAAGCTAAAACCAATACATTTTCAACGTAGGGAATAGTGTAGGGATAATTTTTTTGTTTGTAGGGAAAAAGAGGGAATTTTATTTAGACACGTAGGGATTTTTTTGAAATTTCTCTTGGCATCACTGTGCAACAATGTCATTTATCTCAAATGACAGTTTTAGCGGACTTGAAATATTTACTGTTCTTATCTTAGAACCGCCCAGAGCTTACTACTTGTCATGTGAGAAGGACTCTGGAGATGAAGATGGAAGTGGGCAGCCGCAAAACTTGCCGAAAGCAATACTTATCAGGGACCGTAACAGTTAGTCTTTTCTTCATAAAAGTCAGATGATAACAGTTATTATTTGATTTTATTTTTACTTACTTTACTATTTCCTTGGGTTTTATTTCATTACGAAATAAGTCCCAATTAGCAAAATTTTTTTTATTTTTGAATTGGGGATTATTTCATGAAAATTGGGCATTTCTTCATTATTTTTTACTTGGCTGTTACTTCATTTTATTGGGGTTTCTTTCACTGGGGTTTATTTCATTTTTCTAATTGGGCGTTATTTCATCGGGTGTTATTTCGTGTCGCCTACTTCCCACTGTTAAGGTGTTATGATACTTGCTATTTTTTGTATTTTTTCTATATTGGAGAACAGTGCAAATATATTTGCATAGGAAAACTGACTAAGTGTAAAGAGTTTGATTATACCATAAAATATCTTGAAGTGTCAAAAAAATATACGTGTGTTATCGATAAATAATCTTAGACTGTCAAAAAAAAATATAAAAATTAGTAACTTAAAATTGACATTTCCAGATTAAATGTTAGCACTGCTGCTACGGTTTTTGTGGGAACAAAACGTGGGCAATATTGTTTGTTTTGTTTACATTTTATATTGTATTGTATTTCTTGTTCTTTCTCGCATTTGTTGTTTCATTCAGTCAATCCTAAAAAAATCCGATACAAAAAATAGCAAGTATCATAACACCTTTACCTTTTTATTAAAAATGGTTTTTTACTTAGGTAAATTGCTATTCAAAATTTCATTGATATATGAATGAATATCATTAAATATTTAGTTCCTGGGTTAAATAATGAAGTTGAATGAATTTTAGAAATCTAACCATTTCTAGCTATTTTTGTTTTCAATTCTAGCCTTTTTTTGAACTGGTGAGTTGGCAACCTTGATCGTGTGGCTGCAGGGTAATACATACTTTACAAGCATTTTAGCATTACTTAGGTTTTTATCTACACTCATACTTTACCTGTTTATAATGCACAAAATATGGCATCGAACTGATGTCACTGTAGTCATAGCAAGATGACGCATACAAAATGACAAAATTGTATTATGACGTTCGTCATTTGATTGATGTCACTTTTTGCCTCATTGATGCCATTTGTAATAACCAGGGCTTGGATTTTCATGCAAATGCATAGTTGCAGTCGGTTATCCAAAATCAATTTAGATCAGTTATTTTTCCATACCAAAGGATTTGCAGGAAAATAAATGCATATATTTGCATATTTCGGTTTTAAGTGCATATATTTTGCATTTTTTATTTTTGTTATGTATTACTAATATTTTTAAAAGAAATTTAAATCAAATAATTAATATTTAATACTTTATATATAGAAATATCTGACAAAATTAAATATAACTTGAATCTGTATTGCAAAAAAAAAAAAAAAAAAAAAAATAGGATTTTGTGATAGCGGTCCTTTGAAATTATATTTTTATTTATTTTTTTTCGTTTGGGTGTAAACTTTATTTATGAATTTTTGAGAATTATATTATAACTGTGTTTTTTTGTTGAATAGGCTTTGATTTTGTTTTATTTTTAATAACTTCAAAATTTGGAAAAATACATTTTCATACATATGTATATTAAAACTTATCAGTTTAAGCAGTTGTACTCTTGAAATTTTAATAATTTAACTTTTGCAAATTCTTTTTGATATCTGGAAAGTGTGTTAGTACAAATAATTCAATATTATTGGTAAGAATATTTTGATTTTTATTTTGTAATTAAGTTGAGTGACTAACTAAGTTGTTTTGGAACACATTTTAGAAATTTGCATATATTGTTGCAACAGTGAATTGTGGTTTGCTTAGATAGCTCCCTCAATATACACAGGCAAGGGTTAAATTTCCTGCAACAACGTTCGAACAAGCCGATTTATTGTGACAGTTGAACGGAAAAAAAGGAAAAAGAAAAAATAACCTGAATTTGAAAACGAACAAGGGTATACGAATACCAATCTTCCTATTCAAGCCATTATTCGCGTAATTAGCCATACGCTGAATTTAAAATTTACACTTTAATACGGATGCGTCTTTATTAAATCTACCACTATCCATCTTGGAAATACAATTAATCTTTTATCGATGCTTGTTTTTTTTTATATTCCTAAATCATAAAATTTAACTAATTCTTTTATCTAATTACTAATTTCCTTAATTTTAAATCTAATTTTTTTTTTAAATTTAATCTATAAACTCCGTAATTTCAAACTTCATAATTCTAAATTGGATATGGTCACCTAAATTTCTTTTAGTTGGAAATTCGGAGGTTTTTATCTACATGGACATCCTTTTTACAGACTTAATACAATAGTTACATCAAACACACAAACACATTTATTCAAACTCATTACGACTTATAGTATACACTTAAGCTTTGTTTTTTTTTTGGTTGATCTTACTTGAATATAATACGAACGTGCTCTTAAGTCATCTGGCGCTAGCTGACATCGAGGGACAAACTACTGTAAGTTGTTTTTTGTTATTCTATCAACCAAATTTTTTTTTTAATATCTATCATTTTATGGTATATCAAACCTAATATGAATATTTAGCTCTCAGGATTATCCTAAACTTGTGTTTTTTTTAATATATATTCATAAGACGTTTGATTCTTTAACACTTATTCCATTTTCACCCTACATTTTACCAATCCGGATTTGGTTTCATACAAAAATATACGGTCTTCTCATTGAAATTAGATAATTCCGTGATATATTGAAAATCTTGATTATCCGAATCACTAACTACCTAAATTAGGGTGACCATTTTCAAATATTTATTTAATTTACGTAGTTAACTTAACTTTAATAAATATGTATGTTTGAGTTGATATAATGTTTTAAAACATGAAGTTTTAAATTTGTTATTAATTATTACGAAAGGTGCAGAAACAGGTATGGGGTAGTTAGAAGATTTTAATTATTTTTTTTTTTTTGTTATTTATTTTATTATTGGGCTGACATTCAATATTATAATTATGTCAGCATGGAGGGCGGGTGTAGATCTGTGTAGCCAGCTTCCAACTAGAGCTACACACTAATCACCGACCAGATAATCAACTTCCTAATTTTTTTCCCTTTTTTCGCTGTTCTGTTGTTTTAAATTGACTACCTAAAATTTAAATCTTTTGCAATTGATTCGTAACTCCATTAACTGCTTTTAAAGGGAACCTATCACACCCATCCCAACGACGAGCATAGCCGAATTAATAGGTAGTTCCGTTCCCAATAGTTTTAATCTGATAAGAATCGTTACAATTTCATGAAATAAAAAAAATGTAAGATTATTTGATTTTAATAATGAAAATAAAATTGAAAATTAATATTTTCCCATGAAACTGGCATCATTCAAATATGCTCCCTTGGCTGCCGTTGACGTTGAGCGTACATTTTCAATGTATAAAAACTTTTTGCATCCGAATAGTTAGAGTTATGTTTTGGGAACTTTGAAGAAACTTTTACTTGTTTATACTAATAGAAACTTAATTAAATCGAATTACCTATTTTAAAAAGAATTAACAAGTGATTGAAGTGTGTTTTTGGTTCATTTTATCTTACTTTTGTGTATATATTTTTATATGCATATATGTATGTTTACATAGTCACCTGAATTATTCTTTTTGTTATTAAGAAATATAATTTAAACAAATAACTTGATATGTTTTTCATATATTTTTTAGTGCATATTTTTCTTTTTTTAAATGCATATTTTCCATTTTATAGCGCATGTTATAAGCGCATATTTTTGATTTTTTAGTGCATAAAAATCCAAGCCCTGGTAATAACACTGATGTCACAATTCTGATGTTAGGGCATCATCAATTTGGAGATGCATTTTTCTATAAGTTTACAATAGGTTTTATTGGGGCCGCTCTGTATAAAACAAAGGATGTGGGGGGCGAAACTAACAGAATATATTTAATTTTTTTTTTTAATTACTTGAAATTGTTTTCTTGGCTAAATTTATGTTAATTTATAAGTGTTTGCCTGGTTTTATTGTATAGTTGTTGTAAAGGGTGTTTTTGTAGAGGTATAAAGCTTTAAGTTGGCAACACTCTTTTAACTGACGGCCATTTTGTTAGCTGTCAAGTGATTTATGTTTAGTTTGGTTTGGCATTAACATGAATAGACTGACGCCTGAACAACGTTTCCAAATTCCGCAAAGGCGGCCCAAAGCAAGATTACCGTTGATCCTTATTTTCATACGTGAATTTTGTTAAGCGATGAAGCCCACTTTTTTTTTGAATGGGTACGTCGATAAACAAAACTTCCGTATTTGGAGTGATGATAATTCTCAAGTGTATGTTGCGACACCGTTACATCCAGAAAAACTGGCAGTTTGGTGTGCTTTATACGCTAGTGGAGTCATTGGTCCGTACTTCTTTAAAAACTATGCTGGCCAGAACGTTACAGTCAATGGTGACCGCTATAGAGCCATGACTACTGACTTTTTCGTGTATCAATTGAACAACCATGTCGTGAAGGAGCTGTGGTTTCAAGCCCGAAACGATTGACCACTTGGGGGACAACATTTGCCGCGTTATTGCCGTTATGCGGCCACAATTGTTGGAAAAAGTCATCGCAAATTGGACCTCCAGATTAGACAACGTCCGAGCCAGCCGTGGCGGTCATATGCCAGAAGTCAAATTTAAATTATAATGCCAGAGGATTATCGAATAAAGTAATGGTGTTTTCTTTTCTACAAAAAATGTGACATTTTATTTATAAAAATGCAATTTGGTGTTTGTTTCTTAAAAATGCTTCGCTCCCTAAAAGGGTGGCTTGCTTTATTCTAAAAAATGTACCCTTAATAATGGCATAAGGCATTGCACTTTACCCCCCGTATAAATCGACCGTGTTGATAATGCCCTGTAAAAAGATGGCTTCTGTTTATATATGGGGTTACCAGACGAAGTTGGAAAAAATTGCCTCTAATCAGGACAGTAAAAATTTAAAATTTTAATAGTTATTTATTCTACTATTTAATAGCAAAAACATAAGATAGGTTGTCAGTGATATAAAATTTAAGTGGATTCGGTGTTATAAAATTGTTTTTGAAAAAAAACGTCAAATCAAGAAATCTGAAAAACTTGGTGTTAATAAATCAGCAATCTGGCAAAGGTATTTTCTTGTTTACATATTTTATAAATTTCGTTATATTAAATTTCGGAATTTCGTTATTCATTTTGTTCATTTATTTATTTATGTAATATCAATCTATTAACAAATTTTGGTTTATGGAAATTTTTTTTTTTATATTTTGAAGAACAAACTTTTTAATTTATGTACATATTTCTTTAATATTTTGAAGAACTAACTTTTTTTGTGTTTTGTTCTCGTCAAATAAAAAACATTGCATTATTACAGGGTCGGCAAGACATTTTATACATGTACCTTTTAACAAGATGGCATTTTTTTGTAGAAAAGAAAACACCACAAATTTCATTTCAATTTAAAAAAATAAATCTTTATTTTATTCCATTTCAAAGTTCCATACCTCTATAAAAAAACACACTTTATTTCTATTATTTTATATTAGTGTCTTATCGCAATCAGTATACTAGCATATCGTTACCTAAAACGCAAAAGACCCTGTCTAGCATTTTGAAAATTTGACAGGAGAAGCAAAAAACTATTTAAAATGAGAAATTAATAAATTGCCTTAAATTGCTAATAATTTTTTTTTTTTTTTTTTCAATAAATAAATTGTTATTATGCAAACGTTTGGGTTGGTCTTTTATCGTTTATCATATAAATCGCTTTTGTAGGATATGACCGTTTGCTTTTTGTTAATAAAATCGCTGAATTTGGTCGAAAGATTCAAAAAATTATTTGAACATTTGTGTTGATGTGATACAGCATAAAGATAAATTTGTAATTTTTGGCTAGTTAGGGCCTTTTGCTTTTTGGGTAACGATATACTAAGTTTCTATTTTTATGTTTTTATTATTGTAAATATTATTATTATTATTATCACTAACTATTGAAATTCTTTTATATAGTAAAACAATGTAAAGTTTATATTAAAAAGTTTAAATTTTTGATTAAGCAACAAGGGACAGACAAATATGGAGTGGTATGTAGAAAAATTGCCACGTGGATTGTAGATCATAAGAATACAACAAGCGGAAGCTGTTATGGCATGGTTGGGAAAGCCAATAAAGACAAAAAGCTGTCTTCCTAATTTTTCATGTGGTAGAGTTATTTTTAGTGAACGTTTTGTAATAAAGAGAAATTAAATAAACTCGAAAAGCGAAATTTTTGATTTCATTTGTAAAACGTCTTCCACCCAACTCTTTGGTAACGTTTAATAAACAGTTTTCTATACAAATTCTTAAAGTCAATTAAAATTTTCCTTTTATTTTAGATCAAAATTCTGTTGGATTAATTAATTTTTTTCTAATTTTAATTTCTATTTCTTTAATATATTCTAAATATTTGTTGCAATAACAGAAACCAGTATAAATATCCTTGTCATCGTATATTTTGCCTTGTCGACATTTTTTTAAATAACTATTGTTGTTTGTTTTTTGATTATGATTTTGTAGACGTCTCTTTTTCGCCGTCTTTTTTTTTTTTTTTTTTTTTTTTTTTTTTTTTTGTTTTAGTTTATTGGCGAACGGTGTTGAGAAGCAAGAGGGGTAGGCACAAAGACTCGATGTGTGTTGTTCATGTCTATTTTTCATACATTTCATTTTACGTTCTTTTTATTTTATTTTGAAGAGACATGTTTTTTAAATAAAACTTTTATATTGTAGAGAACAAAAAAAAAATAGCAAAAAGTTTAAATAGTATAAATTAAAATGAAAAAATATGGTTTTTTGTTGATCGTTATTTGTTGTTTTTTTTTATATTATTGTAGATTTTATTTTGATTAATTCGAACAACAAACCAATGTTTTAAATGCAACAATTATGTATTACCAATGTTAATGCTTAACCTTCAGCAACTGCTTCCAAAAATATTCTGTAGCAAAAGGTAGCAGCTTGTTAAATATTATTACTTTTGCTCCATATTGAAAACTTAAATTAGAAATGGCGCAATAATAACACAAGGCCAAGAACTGAAAGTTGTTTTTACGGTTATTGTCCCATTAGATCCCAAACATTTTTAAAATCAGAAATACTTATGTTTTTCATTAAAAACTGTCTTATTTGATATCAATTAAAGCATTAAATTAACAACACTAAAAAATTTAATTTTGAAAAGGTGTTTTTTGGGCTGTACTCGTGCGAGGGTGCCCCGGTAGGCTAGCTGGTAGTGAGCTAGTCTATCAGTACCGGGGTTGCGGGTTCGATTCCCGCCAGAGACTGGTCTCCTGCGTAGAAGCAAAAAGCTTCGCGGGATTTACTGTAGGAATAATAAAAATAATAAAAAAAAAGTACAATGGGACAATGGGGGTGCGTAATAAAAAGATATAATTAATTTTATTTAAAAACTATTTTTATTCAGATTTAAAGAATTTTTTAGTTATATATAAGACTAGCATTTAACCCGCTACTTCGTTAGCGTCTCCTTTTCTTTTGTGGACATATATTTACGCCAAACTTTTTATGTTTCTAGGTTTCAACCCGCTACTTTGTAATAGGTACGATTTTAACCCCTAAACGTTCGAATTTCGAAAATGTACCAAATTCTTATTTGTATTTTTTAGATACGTTACGAATGTGATATTTTTTTATTCCAAAGTTTATTGGCTTAATAGTTTTAAAATACAGGTTTTACCCGTTTACTCCCCAAAAGGGTCGAATTTCAAAAAAAGTACCAGACACCTATCCGCTTATTTTTTTTATTGAACAACAATAAAAACTAAATGTTTGAATAAAAAAAAAAAAAAAAATGTTTTGTAAAAAAGTACCAAAAAAAATTACGGTTTTTACCCCTTAAATGTCCGAATTTCGAAAAAGTACCAAATTCGTATTTGGCTTTTTTAGATAACTTTCAAATGTGATATAACAATTATTTCTATGTTAATGGGTTTAAAAGATAGATGGGGTGACAAAAAAGTACCAAAATACAGATTTTACCCGTTTACTCCGTTAAAGGTCTGAATTTCCAAAAAGTACCAGACACCTGTCCGCTTATTTTTCTAAAGAACAACGATTAGTTTTACATTTATTTTGCACATCTATTAGTTTTGGAGATATAAGGTTACCGAATTTTCCCGTTTTTACCTTTTTTTACCCCCTAAACATTCGAATTTCGAAAAATCCCGTCTTAGTGGATCGATTTGGAGAGTGACCAATCGCTAGTCCAAATTTCAAGTTTCTAGGGTCAGCGGTTTGGACTGGGTGATGATGAATTAGTCAGTCAGTCAGTCACTCACGCAACTCTTTTATATATATAGATTAAAGAATTAATTTATTATTATGTTTAAATATTTGAATGTGATTGGCCATACCCAATCATTTTTAAAGCAGTCTTTTTCTACGCAAAGTGCAACGTTGCAAAGCTCGCAAATCCACTGAATTCTACTGTGACAAACTTTGCATCTTATTTGCATCTTATTTGATTGAAATGCGGTTTGGGAAGTGATTGCCTGCCGATGTTGCAATTGGCGTTGTAGTTGTGCGCCTTGGTTCTACTTCAACTTCGAAGCTAATGGTAAGTGTTGACATTGTTTGTCAACCACTTTGGCGCCACAATTAGTGTCAAACTAATACAGATAGCCGCAGCTACTGGTAAGCATCCAATTTTTAAAACCAAACCTAACAGGTTTTCCTCTAATAAATTGTTTGGCCGAATGGCTTCCGAGGTATTTGACCTTTGACTCATCAATCGAGAGATTTTGGTGTATGTATGCAAACTCACAAAACTTTTCACATAAAATTTTTAATAATGGTCTGATTTTCGCCATTCTATCACTCAAATCGAGTTCCGAGTTGTCAGCAAGATATATATAACGTTTTATTTCTTGAAAACGGTTACGTGACATATTGTTAGCCCTCGTCCAACTGCCAATGCATACGTTCCCGCGGTAATGAATGACAACCGCTGAAGAGGATAATTCCAATAAACACCTTTAGCTTTTCAGCAGTAAAGGTTAATATGTGCATATTGTGTTGCGAGGCGTATTTCACCGTTTGAACAACTATTAGCTGCACAATATCATTACCAAAAAGTGTTTCAAATACTTCAATTGGAGATTTGCCTTCTAGTGAAGTGTTCATGTTATTTTTAAAAGATTCAAAAAATCTTGTACTAGGCATGTCCATGTTCATGGCTCTTTTCCACCATTTTATTGCCGATGGCACTGATATTGATTTTCATAAATCAGCGAGTGGAATATCTTCTCCACTGTCGTTTTCTCCAAACAATTCCAATTCCCCTGGAAGGTCGTTTGGCAAATCATTCCGTAATAAATTGACTTCGTCAATGTCATCCTCATCTGTTTCTTGGTAGCATAATCAAATGCGGCAGCACTGGTTTCAAATTTTTTACCATAAAACATTTTGGCATTTATCGCAAATAACTAAAATTTATTTAAACATTTTACATACATTATCCCATTGTACTCGAGCGAGTACACCAATTTTTATTCTTACCAAAATATACTTTTTTAAACATTTTAAAATACATTTTTTTAATACTTTTAAAATTAATTCATTTATTAATGATGTGCTAATGATCCCAATTTTTGAATGAAAACACTGAAATTTATTGTTGTGGGAAAGCTAGTTTCTATGCGCATTTCGCTGGTTGCTTAGGCCAGCTCGTCAGGAAACTTTTTCCAAATACTTTAGAAAAGCTAAAAATATACAAGTTATTTTAAATATATATTTACATTTACATATACAATTAATTTTACAATGAAAACTTAAATGCAACTTTAAAAAAGAAACACCAAAAATCACAAAATGTAAGCAGGGACATAATTAAATTTTCAAAAGTAAAAGCCAAATAAACTACTACAACGGCTTGGCAAACATGTCAAAATTGTACGTTTGTACAATCCTTTTGCGTTGTTTATTGGGGTATTTGACAAACGATTAATACATTTATGTAGGAAAATCAAAACGTTGCATATTTTTCCAACTTTTTGCGTTACCTAGTGCTAAATTTATTCATTTAAGTGAAACTTTTACAGAGTCAAGAATGAAACGACGAAGCATACAAAATTATAAAGAACAAAAGTTTTTGATTAGAATTTATTGCAAAATTATTAATTAGGTTTATGTGGTTTATTTGTTAAAGGAGAGTGCGTATTTCCCAAGCCGTTTGTGTTTTTTGTTTGGCTCTTAAAGCTTGCCTCTGTTGTGGGTATGAGTATGTGTTTATCAAATTCGGTAAGATTATGGCTTAAGAAATAAAAAATAATATAACAGAATTGAAAATAAAAATATTTTAATGCAAAAACTGCAAAATCTGCACAATATACAAAAAAACTTATTTTTTTTAATAAAAAACTTCAAAACTGTTCAATGTTTAAAAAAACTGCAAAATGCAGATAAATCTGCACATTTGGCAACGCTGTCTGTAACTCATGTCGAAAACTATCAAAAGAGATTAAAGTCCCAACCATAATATGCATAGCCTTGCTTAACCTACTGTCAAAAATTTACAAAAAGTCTCTCAAATGTATTTAAAAAAACAAAACAAAAAAAAAAAAAATATTTGATTCCGTACGGAATGTGCGATCAGTTTCGCACTTTGCTTAAGCAAATGACAATTTCATAAAACTTAACAAAACGTTTCCTTAAGTTCAATATGGTTTGCCTCATATGATTTGTATGTAGTCGCACATTTGCTGAAGCCAACTTAAGCACATTATGGTTGGGCCTTAAGTCGTTACGTTATAAATGTCATAATATTCCACTCGAAGCCGATGAGAACTTGCAAACCATCCGTCGGCTATACCAACAAATGTAAAGTGCGACTTTAATGTTTGTTGATTTACAAATTGCTTTGAAAACATTCGTATATTTTTCAAATATGTTAAAAGCAAAATAATTAAACAATTAAAAAAATGTGCCAAGAACAAAATACTTATCTCTTCCGTGTTAATATTCATTGCATTTTAAATTTTTTTTTAGTGTAAAAAATTTTTTTCACCCCGTGAGTTTATTTGACAGTTCAAAGCGGAAACTTTCTCACAAATTTTTATAGGCACACTTTTTCAGTATATTGGCGAGAAATTTCCTTACGTGACAGTTATAACTCGCCAACAATGTTACAGATGCAGTTAAGTGAGAAAAACAGCAGTTTGTTTCAATTTTTGCCATTTTGGTTTCAAATCTCACATTTCAATTGAATAGTTTCTCGCCGCGGAAGTTACAGAACATGGGCACTGGATTCCGTTTGTCTAAATCAGCTCCGTTATGCCAAAAAAGAAGGCACTTTCACGATATATGTTGTTGCTGGCTTATCGACGTAGACCTTTTCTTTCAAATAACCCCAAAGAAAGAAGTCTAACGGTGTCAAATCAAATGATCATGGCGGCCAATTGACATCGCCAACACGTGAGATAACACGGTCATTGAACTTGTCGTGCAAAAGAGCCATTGTTTCGTTAGCTGTGTGGCAAGTGGCATCGTCCTGTTGAAATCATATATCGTCCACGTCCATATCTCCCAATTCGGGCCATAAAAAGTTCGTTATCATCTCACGATAGCGAACACCATTCACAGTAACTGCCTGACCGGCCTCATTTTGGAAAAAATACGGCCCGATGATGCCGCCAGCCCATAAATCGCACCAAACAGTCACTCTTTGGGGATGCATTGGTTTTTCTGCAATCACTTTGGATTATCATTCGCCCAAATGCGGCAATTCTGCTTGTTGACGAATCCACTGAGGTGAAAATGTGCCTCATAACCGAAGATGATTTTCACGATATGCATTTGGATTTGAACGCCCATTTTCATAATAAGCCTGAATTATTTAACGCGTTGCTCGATTGTGTATCTTTCCATGGTCCAAATTGAGTTAGTCTGAAATTGAGAAATGTCAAATAAAATGCAGAAAAAAACTTGAAAACTTCACCATCGGCCTTGAAAATTTAACCACCCTTTATTTTTACATAACTTGGGAACGCGTTGATATATTCAGCTGATGTTTGTAATACCTTAAAATATTGGTCCTAACCTAAGGTCCTAAGAATACCGATCGCCTATGAATCGATCTAACGATGTCCGTTGGCTGGCTGCCACGTAAACTTTGTGCGCAAAGTACACAGATTCTAATTGGCATAAGTACCAACCTTATTGAAAATATGGCGAATCGGTCCATAATTTCACATAGTCCCCATACAAGCTTCTTTCCGGAATAGGGTCTTTGCACCTATTGCAAAAGATTCACAGCAACATATGGATTGAAAACTTTTTTCATAATAAAACCCAGAATAAGAATTTTCACGATGATTTTTCCCCTATTTTTAAATCATGTCTTTTTTTCGTTTGATCGCGAGCGGGGTAACGAAGTAACACCCAATTTTCTCGATGATTTTTTCCCCTATTTTAAAATCATGTCTTTTTGTGTAAGATAGCGAGCGGGGTAGAAATGTAAGCAGTGTATAAAAAAAAAGACATGAATCGTTTTTCTGTCTTTTTTTTTTGACATTCCTTTTTGCACTTATTTGTGTTTGTAATTTATGTTTTATTCCTATTGCAAAGTGACATGTGCCTATTAAAATATAGAAAAATAATTAGTATTGCGGTTAATTTATTGAACTGTTAATGGTTTTTAATCCAAATTTCGATATTTTAATCAGGCTTAAGTTCATTGAATTTAATTTTAATAAAATTATTTTTATCAAAAAATGAATTTTTTTACAACATGAAATGAATTAAAATTTTATTGATAATTTTTCATTCTTGACTAAGCTGGGAATTGAACCCTGGTTTTCACGTAGAAAAATATAGAAAAATAAATATAGAAATATAAAAAAAATGTTATTAAAAAAATTCAAAACATATCAAGTTAAGTTAAGTTAAGATAAGTTTATTTAAGACTTAAAAACAATCACACATAAGAAAAAAAAAGTATATAAGTCAAATTACAAAGAATACTTAAAACTATAATGTTTTGTATTAATAAATATTATTGTTTTACAGTAACAAACTTATCAGGTTTTGTGAAAGATTACTAACAATGAGGTTTAAAGTGCTTGCTCCCGGCACAACATTTTGGGGATGTAAAAATTTATTGACTTAAAAACTAAACTTAAAGCTAAAAATAATAAAAGGAAAAAAAAAAAAAAATTAATTATCCCCTGTGGGCACCTGTAATTTTTGAAACGTAAAATTTTGGTAATAAGTTATTTACACATATAGTTTCATGTTCCACATAACCTAAGGGTAAGTAATAGTTGGTATTGAGCCAATTGAATCCTACTTGATCATTTAAGACATTTTGAATTAAAACATTATCCAAATTATGTAAAGAGTCAATAAAGCGTTTCATTAAATCAAAACCATATGAGGATAACGGTTAAACCTTAGCTAAATCATATATATATTCATTAGAAAATTTCCGCTCAATGTGTTTGTTAACGCAAAGTTAACACCTTCATTACCGAAGGTGAGAATGAAAACCAAATGGAGAATGCATACATAGGAAAAACATATCAAAATTATGTGGAATAACGAAATTTTAAATATTTTTTTAACAATAAGAAACTAAGGAAATCAGAAAAAATCAACTCTAACTGCAAAAAAAATAAACATAGTGAAAATTTAACAAGTTTTTGGAAGTTTCTTTAAACAATAAATACATTAAAGACATGTCTTTTAAATCATCGTGAAAATTTGGTGTAAGAATATAATTATATTTGAAACAATAAAGTGTAAAGTACTTATGAAAACAAAAATTAAAGTTTTTTTCACTTCAATTTATCACAGAACGAAATTTGGCCCCCTTGATTTTTTATTTTATTTTTTGAATTTCTTGAGTATAGGCGCCTCGTTCGAGCATAGCGACTGGCATCTCGCGAATAACACGAGTAATGTTGGCTTTCAAAGCGTCAATCGTAGCTGGCTTATTCCTGAAGACCTCCGACTTTACATATCCCCAGAGAAAAAATGTCCAAAGGTGTGATATCGCACGATATACGTGGCCAATTTGCCGTAGCAAAACGTGAAATTAAGTGCTCGCCAAAATGATTTCGCGCTGTATGGCTCGCAGCACCGTCTTGTTGAAACCAGAGCTCACCGACACCATGCGCTTGAATTTCAGGAAGCACATAGTCCGTTAATATGGTGCGATAACGGTTACCATTGATGGCAACATTCTGATTTTCCTCGTTTTTGAAGAAATATGCACCAATGATTCCACCAGCCCATAAATCACACTATTCCGACGTTATTAATGGATGTAATGGTAGCTCTTGGTATTCTTCGGGTTGCTCATCAGCCCAAATACGGCAATATCGCTTATAAACGTATCCATTGAGCCAGAAATGTTCTTCATTACTGAACAAAATTTCACGGTAAAACACCGGATTTTCATTTCCTATAGAACGCTGATTTTCGTTATACAGCTGAACAATTTGGAGACGCTGCTGTAGTGTGAATATTTTCATGATGACTTGCCCAACGATACTGAACAAAAATGACTAAAGAGGTTTGATATGAGTCACGCGTGATCTGTAAAAAAAACATATTGAAAATCAAATCTCACGATGAGTCATCCTATATTTAAATTTATGTAAACAAAACATTAATTAAATATAAACAACGTTATAAATTTAAATTGTTAAAACTTGAATACCTTTTTTTTTTAAAAATTTTTACTATTTTTTCAAACGTTTTCCTTTTTATTTTGATTTAAAAATTCAAAAAAGCGAAACAACGAATAAAAAGAAATGTAAAATATTAATATTCGGCAAAACAAGCCAATGGTAGAATAAAGTAAAAAAGAGTGCTATATTCGGCTATGCCGAATCTTATATACCATGCACTATGGTTTCGCAGAACACTTTTCTTGGCTAAAATTATCAATTGGAAAAAAATATATTTTTTTTGGTTGAAATAGGATTTTATGAAGATTGTTATTATATTATTAATTTTTTTTTAACCCATTAATGCAATTTCCATTGCTTGGTTATACTAATTCATTATTTGGGTAAAAACCGTTTTTTGAATAATGTTATACATATTAACAACTAGTAAGCCAAATTTCTAATTAATGGGTATTACACAGGTCGAAATTGAAACAGTTCTTTTTAACCACTGCAACTGATTCTTATATTTTTTTGGCATGCTGAAGCCGAATAAGAAGTCCCGTCCCGACACATTCATCAGATACATTTGTCTTTTTTTATTTTCTTTGCTATTTTTGTTTAATTATTTTGAATTACTATATGAATCTTAATAGTATGACTAATATTGATCTTATTTAAATGAATAGGGTATTATAAGTTTGTGCTGATTATGAAACACATACAAATATTTGTTGTAGTATATCGATTAGCTTAGAATCAGTATTAGAGTCGTCCGTCCTGCAGGCTGGTTGTCTGTTCATGTAGACCTTCTGCTCAAAGTATAGGTCGAAATTTTTTAGAAAATATGCTCTTTTTTTTCCTAATATAGTCTTTGTGTCTATAAACCCTCTCATGATATTGGTATTTGGATCAAATTCGGCCCAATATATTTTATTTCCACTTAAATTATCTTACGAAATTAGTTTTGGAATCAGTCCATATTTGTACATGTCTCCCAAACAACTACCACTTACGAAAAAAGCTTGTAATATCATAACAGCCTTATAAATATTGTTACGTATTGATAAAAAAAAAATAGCTACCATGCTTGGCAAGGTAAAGCATTAAAAGCAAGTCACATATAAAACAAACTCCCTCCCTTCAATCACTTTAAGATGAAAAAATCTCAAATAGATGCATGTAGTTAGCTAGATAATATTCGGCGTTAAAAATTCTTATATTATTAGTATTAACCTAATATAATAATTTTATTTTAATAGGTCCATAATTGCATATGGGACCTAAGAAGGGAACAAGACAACACTCTTAAAAATTTTTCTGTAAATACTGTGGTGTAGGGTGTCAAATGTTCGCAATTGACCGACTATGTATGTTCTTTCTAATTTGCTCTTTTTTGTAAAAGTTTTTTTTTTATAATTAAACGTTCATTTGATATCAGGTGTAATCTCATTTAAATTGGGATATTTTTCGTCATCTCAAGTGTAATTTTGAATTTCGCTGGTGGTAACACTGGATTTCAGAACAAAACTGTCTAATTTTTATCGCATTTTTATTTTTTTATGATTTTTTAAAGAACAAAAATTTTATTTTCTTTAAAAAGCTGTTCTTTTTTTCAAAACTTCAACGATATCTCAAAAAATTCTGGGCAAATTTAAAAGCAATGTAAGCATGGCATAAAGATAAAATACTATCGGGTGATACGGGAAAGATTCCGTGATGCCGTTAACCGGTCCTGGAGGGATAGAACGGATTGCAGGGTGTCTAGGGCCTTATGGCCCGGATTGGACGCAGGGGTAACCAGGGTTCTATTAGGACTGGATAGGAGTAGTCTCAGGACCCTTATAGGGTAACTGACGGGACATTGTTCTGTTAGGGCTTTTATGGGTAAATGAGACTTTGCGATACCGGACTTCAGCTGGCTGTGCGGGGATGCTGAGGAGCTAGAGACGGTTGAGCATGTACTGTGCCACTGTCCTAGGATGCAGGGCCCCAGGCAGAAATGGCTATTTTCTACCTTTCTTCTTTACTTCTCTTTTTTCCTCTTTTCTCCTGTACCGAAGGGTTTCATTGGTCTCCGAGTGGATGTGCGCCCTTGGGCGCATAACCCGTCTTAACCTAACCTATGGCATAAAGATAATATTGTTGACGAATTTTGTATGTAGCGGAAATGCATAAATTTTGGATATAACGGTATATCGCGAAAAGTCAAGCTGATTGAAATCAACCAAGTGCAGATTTGGATTCAGCGTCCCAAATAACAGCATTCAGTTCTTAATCAACAGAAACCTTGTTCCCTTGTGTTATTCATTGAAATCTCGAACCCAAAATCCCTAATTCAAAAATTCCGAATTCAAAATTACGAATCGCTAGCTAAAGCTTCTCTTCATAGCCGGCGCAACGATTTTTTCTTCTATGGTATTACCGGCCTCGTTACCTAAAGCTTCTCTTCATAGTCGGCCATTGGCCGGGCGTAACGATTTTCTCTTCTATGGTATAACGAATACCGGCTTCGCTAACTAAAGCTTCTCTTCATAGTCGGCCTTCATCCGGGTGCAAGTAATTTCTGCTCTCTGGTATAACAAACTCCCGCTTCGCTGCTCGGCATAACAGGCCTTCGGCCGGTCACAAGGCCAGATATAGAAGCTTTAGTTAGGGATTTCATGCAAATTTTTCTTAAAACACATTTGAGGGGCAAGGTGCCTTTTTTAAATTGAGTTTAAGTGCTCACCCATATACCCCTTGTGCTGCAAGCGAAACAGGTTATTTAATGACAACTGCTAGAATTTGTCGCCATATTTCGCTACCGGATGAGAACTCTACAAACACCTGTTCTGAACTTCACCTACTGATTCCATATGTAATCTCAGTTTAAAAAAAAACACTTAAACCCCTTGTGCTTTAAGCCCCTCATTTGAAATGTAAATAAATTGTTTAAATTGTTTAAATGTTTTAAATAAAAAAAATTGCGCACGGTAAAAGTTAACATAAGTGACGGCAATTCTGTTTCGGTTTTTATTTCTTTCTCCTTTTTTTTAAATTCAAAAGTTACGCAACTAAAATTGCCACAGCACTGATTGTTGCTTGCCATTTTGTCATGTTTTCATCATATTAAAGAAAATGTCATAAGATCATGGCATATTTTCGAATATGCTCGCGGATAAAGAGCTAGAACTCTAGTGACGTATGTTCTTTAAAATCTTATTATTTACGCAAAACTTGTCCCCTTTAAATAGATGCGAGGAGATTCTGCTGTGCTGATTAATCGGAAGTCAGGTTAATTTTATTGGAATCAATAACAAATTCTGCTACCCAGTATAGGCTTTAAACATTACGGTAGAATTTTTCATTTAGTAAAGAAGCGTTTTTACAAAACCGTACTTAATTAGTTCTTAATGTACCATTATACGTTTAAAGATTAAATAGTATACAAATTACAATATCAACATTAATTGCCCAAGGACTATCGTAGCAGTAAGTGTCGCGTTAATTAATAAAGTTATGAGCTTTGATTGACAGAATACTACTTGTCAATTATATAAAATTTGATGTCTGTCGAAAAAAAACGAAAAGTGAAAAGAGCCTTTCACTATACATGCGGCCAGAAAAAAAACTTGTACGTTGAAATATGAAAGTTCAGTATGAATTGTGTATTGGAATGTGTATGTATGAGTTTGCCATATCCCACCAAACACGAAGTCAAACTTGTGATATGAAATTAATTTATCATTTGATATCAAGCATAATTCTCAAACAATTTTCAATTGTTGAATTTTAAAATTTGAATTCAAATTGATAATGATTTGAATATAAGCATTTGACATACAAAGTTTTATCATATTGATATTAAATTGTTATCAAGCGTTATCCTTAAAGCAAAAATAATTTTGGCAACAGTGAAAGTGAAAGTGAAAAATAAATGTAAACATCTAAAAATGGCGATTAATGTTGAATGTGTTTTACAATTAAAAAAATATTACATATGGGCATTTCCATGTCATCGTACGTGACATTTGTACGCCTTCAGAACGATAGAGAATTTGCACAAATAGTAGTAACTGGGAAAATTTTTTATCATTATGTTTCATTTAGAGGGTACTATATATGAAAAAAATAATTATCACACTCGGAACCTTGTTGTCCAAAATAGGTGCATATCGTACGTGACATAAAACGGAAGTGATTTTGGGGTGAATGTAAAAAATTGCGAAAATTTGCACATTGTGGGAGGTATATTTCCTTTTTTTAATTTTTTACATTAAACTGCATATTTTTCCTTTATAATCCGTAAGTGGAAAGAAAACATTTTTTCTGGATGGTTTTTTAAAGAACAAAATGTAATATCGTTCGTGACATACCGTACGTGACAGATTTTTCTCTTCTAGTATTTACAAGGTATTTTTGGTAAATATGTATATGTATACAAAAACTTAAAACAAACAAGTAATAAAGTATAGTCGGCCAAGCCCGATTATATGATACCCCACACCATAATATTTTAAAAACAAATTTTTTAGAGTGTACCATATTTTCACCAGAACAGAATTATGCTATTAGGTTAATAATTATAAAAAAGTTATTTACGCCGAATATTATTAAGATATTTTCATTTATATGAGATTTGTTTGCCTCTAACCAATTTTAGGAAAGAGATTTATATGGAATCTACCAGCACATTATGTCATGACATACCTACCTACCGGAAAAGTTTTTGTCGACAATCACTTGGTCAATACCAACATTTATAAGGAAGTTATGGCATTAAAAGCTATTTTCGGGAGTAGTATTAATATGGGTGCTATGGTCAAATATGATCTAATTCCAATAATATTTGGTCGGATGATTTAGATTTTAATAAGAGAAGTTTGCACCAAATTTAACCTTTATACCCACATAATAAGATGATACATTAGGTTGCATATATAGTACTTACAATATCGTACGTGACGACCTTTAAAAGCTTATAAAATTTTGATTTTATACCAATTTAAAAAACAATTTCGATCAATATTTTATTGCAACAAATATCTTGCTTTAAACTTTTATTTTGAATTACCAACGACTGATCAAATACAAACAACATAGGCAAACGATGTTTTTACACTACTTACGTGACATTAGAATAGCATCCAAAACAAACCAAAAAATTTACCGCTAATCGAACTACATATTTGGGCCCTAATCATGTAAAACGCAACGCAACGCAATGCCAAAGAATAACATTGAAAGCACAAACAATGTCATAAATATTTTGTCATGTTTTTGTTGCTTTCTACAGGAATTCATGTACCGTTTTAAAATTTTCAACGCTACAAGCCATGCAGTGTTTGAAATTTTCAAACGCAATGTGGATTTCTGTAGAAAGCAACAACAAAATTACAAAATATTTATGACATTGTTTGAGCTTTCAATGTTATTCTTTGGCATTGCGTTGCGTTTTATATGATAAGGGCCCTTGGTCTTTCCTCGTGGATCTTGTTCATTGTTGTATAATTCCAATGTTACCAGAATCTGCATTTAATCGGCAGAAAAGTGAAAATTGTTGATTGCAGTTGCTAAAAATGAATCACAGAGATAATCGGAGATAGTTTCCTAAATGGAAACCTTAATTTCCTCTGAAAAAATATAAATTTTTTGTGAGTAAAAATTAATTTTTTTTTTCTTTCTATCCTCTTACAACTACAATTCGTGTTGGAAAAAAACCAGCTAATTGTAGGGGAATGTAAGAACGAAAAATTTACGGTTTATTGTTGTGTCTTTGTTGAAGCTTTGATATTGTTTCATGTAAGACCTGAGTGTTTTAGATTCTTATTCACTTTATGGTCTTAATTGTATAATATTTTCAGCTTTTCTAAAGTATTTGGAAAAAGTTTCTTGACGAGCTGGCCTAAGCAACCAGCGATATGCGCATAGAAACTAGTTTTCCCACAACAATAAATTTCAGTGTTTTTAATCAAATATTGGGATTATTACCACATCATTAATAAATGAATTAATTAATAAAATATTTCATTCCCGAAAATAATTTTTGATAATTTTTCTATAATTAATTAAAAATTAATTATAAAAAATGGAAAAGAATGTGTGCTTAAAAATATCTAAATAAAGCCAGAAGACGTATTTGCTCAGTTTATTCCAAGAATTTTTGGTTTTCATTGTTGAATTTTTCGTTGGAAAAGACGGTAGGCATAAAAAGAACTCTGTTTGTATAAATGCACAGTCGAACAACGCAATTGTTAGGCAAATTACCGAAGTTTGTGTTAATGAATTCTCATAAAAATTTTGATATTTTATTTGGGAAGGTGTAAAAATGCAGAGTTTGCACAGATTGCTAGAGGGATATCATTTAAACCCTTAATGTAAACGAGCCTTCTGAAAATTAAAAAATGCAACGGACTGTTTTGTTCTAATTTTTTTTCGTTTTGTTTGGCTTTTTATTATTAAAATATGTCAAAAAAGATGTGCGACTTTTATTTTCTCAAACGACGTTCTTGTGCGCCTACATTTTCATGACTTTTCAAAAAGTCCTAGCGGTAGCCAGGGTTGTCAGATTGATTTTGATCTTTTTCGCCAAATTCAATGTTAAAAATCGCCAAAGCATTTATTTTTTTCGATTTCGACAATAATATATGTATTTTTAGAATAATTAAAAATATTTTTTCATAAATCCCAAAAAAAATTTGTTCCGTATCCCTAAAATCCGCCAAAAATTCAAAAAAAGTCGCCATATATTTTGTTTAATTTTTATTTAACAAAAAAGGTGCAATGTTTAAAATATTTTATAGAAGTCTACTTAAAGTAACAAAAAAAGGATTTTGCGGTAAGTATTAAACAAATATTGGATGTACAATATATATGTATGTAGTTGCAGTTCTATTATATAACTAAAACGCTATATAGTTCACCAAGAAGACTAACTTGTTGTCTTCTTTTTTGAAATACATTGTGAAGGTAGAAAAAAAGTGCAACATGTGCTATTTATATTCATATAACTTTTGGCTCGTAAAAACGTGTCGAAAACTTCATATCGCATTCTACTTCAAAGCAGATATTTAGTGAATTTCAATATTTCAATACAGGTACCTGCCGTATCCTTGTAGCTATAAATTGTTGGCCTAAACTGATCTTAATTAGATTGAATATCATCATTAAAATTTTCTTTTAACAAACTGTATTTTTTCTATTGTATTTCATTAACATCCAAACGTAAGTTAGGATTCATAAAAAAATCTTTAAAATATATTTAAAAACAACAAATTTTATGTGATAATTTGTCGCATTTTATAATGGAAAAATTTTCATAAACTTTCATTATATTCATTTTTAAAGAATTCTACTTATTACTTCTTTCAAGAGCACATTTAAATGTGAAAAAAAAAATTTCTCGAAGATTATCTTCATCAGCCATTTCAACATTATTTAGTTTTAAATACTGGTCATACATATGAATGCATCAAATTTCATACATTGAAAGACTAGAATAAAAAAAATATTATTTCATCGTTTTGAATTTAACAAATTTCAAAACAAATAGATGGCTTATCAAAAATAGCCAACAAAATCGCCAACTATTTTATAAATCGCCAAAAAATCGCCATGTCGCCAAATCGAAAATTAGGTCGCCAAAAGAGTTTGAAAATCGCCACGTTTGGCGAGAAATCGCCACATCTGACAGCCCTGGCGGTAGCCCTGGTTTCCGTACTCAAGTTCAGCGTTACCGTTGGATATTTTCAAAAAGTACAAAAAAGGGGATTTTTACAAAGAAAGTGGCACCAAAAGGGTTATTTAAAAAAAAAAAAACGGCACATGTTGTTAAATCGAAAGAAGTACACAAAATAATGTTTTTGCATGGGCTTTGTTTAATTTATTTAAAATTTCCAATAACATTTTTAAATGCTAAAAAAAAATTCCAGAAAATTTTATATCAGATGTAAGTAAAGCTTTTGTATGTAATTTTAATTGACCTTAGCTTGCTGAATCCAAATCTGTTCAATGATTGGTTCTATCAGGTCTAGTTTTTTAAAAGCCTTTGAGTCATCCATATAAATTTTTTTATATTTCCAATGCTTCGGCAATACATTTATTGCAAAATTAGTACTATTTTTGTTTTTAAAAATTCATACAAAAGTTATAAAGACATTAAAAATTCATAAAAAAGTTATAAGGATTTTAAACGTTAATCTAAAAGCCACGAGTACGAACAAAATACGGCATATTTCATGAAAATCTTAGGAGAAATGTTAATTTTATGTATTATTCATTGTTGACATGATGCTAATATGTATTTATCATCATGACTTGGGAGCGATATTTCAGATTTGGATGCTCTTATTAGCGAATGATTTGGAATTAAATTCCCTTTTAGGCATCTTACCAATAGTTTTTTATATTTTCAACAGTTTCGGAGATATTAAAAAAAAGTGGATACATTTTTCAAAAAAAAAAAAAAATAAGCAACTTTTTTTATCCAAATATATCCACCTAGATTTTTCTATATGTAATACCTACAACATTCAGAAACAGATTGATATATATTATAGACCCCGTAAAGGCCCGCAAGTAAAATTATTTTATTTTTGCCAGAACGAGTCGCACACTGCTTTGTCCCCATATAACGAAGGGACAAAAATAGAAGGAGTTCTCAGATATTTTTTGAAATTCGGTACAGTAGCATAAAATATCTTAGTTAAGAAAAATACGAATTTTTGGAGAAATCGGTCCAAGGACACAACTACCTCCCATGTGTCCTGAAAATTAAAAATTTAATTTTAGCTTCAATAATGCCCTTTAAGCTACAAAAAGTGGTCATGCTGATAAACATACAACTAGCACATACAATTTTCATTTAAATTAAACTAAGGACTCAAGATCCTGCCATATATCCTTTTTCTTAAAAACGCTCGTAAAATTGTCCGATCATAATAAAATTTGGTATACATACAATGAGCAACGTGTGTGTTAATTTTCATATAAATCGGACTAAGGACTCAAGGTCCTGCCATATATCCTTTTTCCTAAAAACGCTATAAAACCTACAAAAATTGTCCGATCATAATAAAATTTGGTATACATACAATGAGCAACGTGTGTGTAAATTTTCATTTATATCGGACTAAGGACTCAAGGTCCTGCCATATATCCTTTTTCTTAAAAACGCTATAGAAATTTCATTTTTATTGTTCCCGAACTTTTGTACATTTTTATCTATTAGTAAGAGCAATTTTTGTTAACTCTCATTTTACCAAAATTTACCCAAAAAGTACGGGATCGCACCTAATAAAAGAGGGTCTTCATTAAGCGAGTCTCGCAAGTTTGCCCATTTGCACAAATGGCAATTTTAAGCGATATATCATGGAAACTCTTATTTTATTACAATCTACACATGATAATAAGGCTTGAAAGCAAGTTAAAAATAAATTAATTTCTCCATTTTTCGTTGGAGAAAAGGTCTGATTTCAAATCATATTTAATTTGAAATTAAACCTTCGTGGTTGTTGGGATATATGGATATTAGATATCAACATTTGTATGTATATGGTCCCAAACTTTTATGTAATTAGATTTGTTGGTTGGTGATGCATGCCATTACTCACATCTATGGCGTCTTTTTAATGTAAAGCAAAAGCTAAAAAATAAACGTTGTGAAAGAGGAGGAAAGGGTTTTTAGATGAATTTTTTTAGCTTTAAATTTTCTGTAAAGCAATTCTGGTTATTTTGTGAAACCATGGAAAACTCTGCCGATACGTATGTACACACTCGTATTTGCCAAGAGAGATTTATAATTGAAACGGTGTTTGGTGTTTAAAAAAGCAGATTTCGATGCCTGTTAATGCTTGTTTACACTATCACCAGTGTGGCCATTTTAGCATTTTAGAAAATGTTTTTAGCTTTATTCATTTTAAATATTTGGACGAATAGTTTTATTGATTTTATTTAAATTTTTTTACCAAGTAGATATTGGGAATTATTTCTTTTTACAAGCAACTTTTTATTATATTCAACATTTTTTATTTCTTCGAATTTATTCTATGAGCTAAATTTCCGTTATGTATTTTATAAAGCTTTTTGTAATAGTTCTATTCCTTAAATTTTTTTAGAAATGACTTTATACACTACCAGACTATTATATTGTATCTTCTTGTTACATTTTACCTTAGCTTTTCGTTGGATAGCAATGAAGTATATTGTATGTACTAGGGTATTCATTCGGTTAATCGGTTAACCGATTAATTTCTACCCGATTAACTGATCGGTTAACTTAAAATTGCCTTTTTTCGATTAACGATTAAACCGGTTAATTTTAGTCGATTAACCGATTAACCGCAGTAACAAAATTTTTAATTTTTTGTAGTATCATAACATATTATTTTGAGCTTTTAATTATTTGTTTCGTCTCATATACAAAAGGTTGGGTTTAGATAAAATTTTTTCATACAAACAAAGAAGGTATTCAGTGATCTACGTTTACGATTCACGTACTTTTATGTATGCGTTCAATTATTTTTTGCTTTTCATATCTTCTCATATTAATCTTTTAACAGTATTAACCAAAACAATTAGAAATTTTAAAAATTTCAAAAAATTAAAACAGGACTCTAATGATATAATGAAAGATTTTATATCTTTAGAAAAATACAGGAAAAGGACTGAGAAATTAGATATTCTGTATTAATGGTTGCTTTTGATTTCTCCAACATCTATGTACAATAAATGAAAGATTTTTTAAGGTCAAGTTTTATCAAAACTAAAGGAAATAAACGCTTGAATCCTAAACATTTAAGCAAAATTATTTGCATAAAAGATTATTTCATTAAATCTCCTTAAACTATTGAAATAACTAATAAAATGATCTTATAGTTAATTTTTTAATTAATACGTAATATATGGGCATTTCCTGGGGTCACGAACGTACGTTCATACGCTTTTGTTGTACAAATAATATAGAAAACAAAACATTTCCTAGCATTTTTTTGCGATTCGATAGCATTTTGGTAGCTCTATGTTTAGTGCAAAAAATGGATTCCATCGAGTTTAAGTTTTGAAAATAATTATAAACATGTTGTCACGAACGTACGCAAAATAGAAGTTAACTTTGGCTGACAGAAATGAAATGTAAAAATATGCGAAATGAACCGGAATATTCAAACGTAATTAATTAATTTTTAAAAAGTATTAATATAGGTCTCTATCCAGTATTTACACAATAAAATATCTCTATTGGTTTTTGTTAAATAGGCTTAAGTACCGGTCGCAAACGTTATTTAACTGTTAATCGACCTTTTTTTGTTCTTCTTACACTTTTCTCTTCTTAATTGATTGTAATAGAGATTTTAAAGAAAGAGTGCAAACATAACAAATTTTTTTGCATGTAAAATAATTAAATATAAAAATGTCTTTAGAAGGGTCAGCTAGTTTTTTTTATAAATTATAATAACTTTTGCCTAAAAATAGTTGTACCCAAAAGAAATTTCGTATGAATTAATTTATATCAATCTGTAAATCCAGTTTTGCTTCATTGCCGACTCTTTATTGGCTTGCAAACCAACTAAAAATAATACATTTATGTTTTACGTAGCTTTTTATGATTTATCACCTTTTCTATTATATATTTTATACTTTTAATGTACATTTTAGTATGTTAACTTGCAAAAAATAAAATATACTATAAAATTATTTTATTTTAATGGGCCCTAGCGCTTTTTCTTTAGCATTTTTGGACTTAGAACTTTTACTAGAAAAGCATATTTGTATTTTTTCCGCAAACGATGTATTTTTGTTTACTCTATTGAAGTGCATCAAAAACTTAATTTTCAAAAATTGTGGCATTAGCGCATTTACGACATATGTATGTATGTATGTGCAGCCAAAATTATTTTTGTCTTTCCATTGTTATAAGCCTTAAAATTCCTTTCTAAATAAAAATAATTTAAATAAAAAAATTAGTTGTAATCAACTTAAACCAGAATAATTATATATGTATCTTTAGATTAAAACCCAAACAGTTCGACTAAAATTCATAACTTAATTTTAAAATTAGTGAAGCATATTCCTTCTTCCAAAATTTTGTTAGCAATTGCATATGTATTTGTTTTGGTCGAAAAATTAGTCAAACAATTTAGTATGATGTAGTCAAATAAATTGTTTCAATTAAAAAAAAACATTAAAAATAAATAAAATTATTTTTATAGCCAAAACATTATTAAAAAGATTAATTTATTTTAATTTATATTGAACTGATCTTATATTTTATTTGACCTTATTGTTGATTTTTTTTTTTAATATAATATAAACATATCGTTTTTAATAAAGTTTTAAAAACAAATTTTTTACTTGTTTTGTATCATAAAAATTTAAGTTAATATGGATGAAAAACTGTTACCGGCTGTGTTATTTATGTTTTTCAGTTCCATTTTAATATTAAGTTTAAACTTTTTTTCATTTGCTTAAAATTCCACGTGAAATAAGTGCCAGCTTTATATTAATTCGCAGATGTAAAAAAATGTTGACAGAAACATTTCGTAACTTTTTCACAAATTCAACAGAGTAAAACTCTATCAACATATTTTCTTAGAAATTCCGCACAAGTTTTTTTCATATGAGTTTTGACAGCATTTTACGTGAAATGATGAACAGAGTACCAGGCTTCACTCTGGACTCTGCATGTTGATTCTATGTTTCACTATTAATAAAATTTTAAAAAGTACCAATTAAAGAACGAAAAAGTACCAAAAATATCCCTCTTATAAATTGTTATTCACTCAGGACCATTCATGTTTTATTTTATGTTTCTAGGTCCAATATAAAGAAAATTCAAAAAAGTAACAGCTGAACAATCAACTGTCAACTGGCGCCTGCTGACTACGTTGGATAAAATGTAAGTTGCATACATTTTTTTGTTTAATATTACTCTATACTTAAAAACTATTCTCTTTCACTAAAAAATAACATTCAAAACAGATTTATTAAACAAGATTTTAATATTTTTATGAGTGTAAATTTTGAAATTCAACCCAATTTTATTTACATTTTTGAATTTGGCAATAAGGTGGCCATATAATAATTTAGTTTTTTATTTAGTATTTGTAAAAATAAATTATCAAAATTAAGCACAACAAACAAAATCTTTTAATAAATAATAGTATTCCCACAAACAAGTTTGATAATAAATTTTAGCAAGTGCACGTGCATAAAAAACTGAACTGGCAAATTGTTTTTATTTTGATTTCTTGCGAAAACAATAAAAGCACTTTGTTTTTGTTTTTAATATGTTTTTTCTTTACCCACTTACAATTACAATTAATGTTGGGAGAATTCCAAATAATTGTAGCGGGAAATGTAAGAAAAGATAAAACTCATCACTGATTTATTGTTTGGTATTTTGTTTAAGCTTTGATATCGTTGCAAATAAGACTTTTAGAGTGTATGTAGGTAATTCTCATTCCCTCTGTAGTTTTGTTTGATGATAGCTTTGGCTTTTCTAAAATTATTTAGGAGAACGTTTCCTGATGATCTGGCCTAAGCAACCAGTGAAATGCGCATAGGAACAGCTTATCCTCCAACAATAAATTTCAGTATTTTTTATCAATTATTTAAAAAGGGAATTAAGCACAACAAACAAAATCTTTTAATAAAAATAAATCTTTTATGCCATTTAGAATAATTAGTTAACATTTAAAAGCTAGCAACCTATTAGAATTTCGTTTGTTTTACCATATGTTAACTATAATGGTAAACTTATTTTAATTAATTTGTATTTGATATTGGGAATTATTTCTTTTTATAAGCAATTTTATTATATTCAACATTTTTTATTTTTCGAATTTATTCTATGAGTTAAATTTCAGTTATGTATTTTATAAAGCTTTTTTTGTAATAGTTCTATTCCTTAAATTTTTAGGAATGACTTTATACACTACCAGACTATTATCTTGTATCTTCTTGTTACATTTTACCTTAGCTTTCCGTTGGATAGCAATAAAGTATATTGTATGTACAGAAAAATTGGCTCCGTGCAATAACTCCCAGGTGCAATAAGTCCCAGTGCAATAACTCCCAATGAATTAAATCCCAAAATAAATGAAATAAGTCCCAAACTGGAAAAAAGAAATAAATCCCAAAAAAAAAATGAAATAATTTCCAAGTCTTAAATGAAACAAACCCCAACTTTTGGGAGTTATTTCATAATGAAATAACTCCTAAAGACATTAATGAAATAACTTCCAAAAACAGCCCATCGAAAAGAAATGAAATAAGACCCAAAAAAAAATGAAACAACTTCCAAAGAAATTTATTATATATGTATTCGTTTTACTTGAATATTTACATATTAGGTTACCAAAAAACTAACATTGAGTCCTCGACATTTTGACAAAAAATGGGGCATTTTATTGTATCCAGACCTCTTGCAATGGCAGCTGCATGCACTTTAAGCACGCAGCTATTGCAAGTTTTTAGGTGCTTGCATGGCAGAAAGAGAGTATTTGATTGACTACCCATACATATGGCACAATCGTTTGATTGTCTTTTAGTATCAGTGCTCTTTGGCGGCTGTTGTGTTTCGCATATTCCATCCTCATTATCTTCTTCCTCATCCAAATACGGAATATCTTCAAATATATCTTCGTCAGGTTCCATTTCGTACACAGTTTTATTTTTAGCAAAAACCATGCGATTAAGAAAGCCCGAAGCAGTAATTTTACCATTCTGCAGTTCAATACCAGCCTGTTCAATTTTTGTAGCTTTATCAATTGCACTCCTTTTCCGCCGGCTTGTTCCGTATGTTCCACCACTGTTAATCAAAAGCTCTAATTCCCGTCCTTTGCTGAACTCTTCATTTTGCAGCATTTTGAAAACTTAAAGAAATTTCCATGCTTTGGTATTATTCTTCCAAGTACCCCATTATATGCCTCAATGGCGGAAGTTGTACGAGTAGTAGTTCCAAACACCGACATATTGTCTACTCCAACCTATACAAAATTTAATTTATTTGTTTACTAAGTTAGTATGATGCATTTTTCAATGGTTTACCTTTTTTAACCATTGGTATACCAGAAAGCTGTTGAACTTGAAGTGGTGGTCAAACTGTTCAATTTGATTTTTTATCATATCGAACGATCCTGATATATGGGAAGCGGGAAGTAGGGGTAGGGACAGTAATTTATGATATTCCAAGGAACCAACAACCAAATAACTTCGATGTTGGAAATACTGTCTTTAATGCATTTCGTAAGCCCATTTCGTAATCAGTTATAAAAAAATTCAAATTTTTTGAGGCTTCCTTATTTCTATTTAAAAGAAATGTAAGAATGTATAATTAAGAAAATAAAAGAATATTATAATTGCAAATATCGTACCTATCGCACGAACTCTCAAAAGTTTTGCGTATTCCACTTAAGGCATTCCGTTCACCTAAAACGCTTTCCTCATCCAAACATTCCTTCTTAATATTATTAAGTACTTTTAGTTCGTCGTACAGTTCTTTTTGGGTCGTATGGTTGTGCGGAACGAAAAGTGGGCTCCTTGTACAAACATGTCGTCCTAGGTCTAGCGTCACTCTCGCTTTACAGTTTTTGACATAGCATACATAATACGTTTTATTGTCCGATGTTAATTTTTTTATATAAAATTGTTTTTCTTCCTGAATGTAAAGCAATTTCATATTGTAAGGTGGTCATTGTTTTTATTTATTACTTTACTCAACTTAACACTTCAAAATTTTTAATGGAACTGATTAATTTTGATTAACTTAAGTCATTGTATTCAAATAGTTTGAAATATCCCGTTATAAATACCGTTTAAAATGTTAAACAATTTTAAGAAATTGCAAATAATTGAAAATGAAATAACTCCCACAAAAAATGAAATAACTCCCACAGCAAATAAAATAACACCGAAGCTCAAAATAAAATGAAATAACTCCCAAGTTTTTTTTCGGGGACTTATTTTATTTGGACTTTATTTCATTATGAAATAACTCCCAGGCAAAAAATGAAATAACTTCCAAAAAAATGAAATAAAACCGAGAGAGCTGGGAGCTATTTCATAATGAAATTACTCCCACATTTGTATGAAAAATTGCTGGGTCTAATTTCATTTTTTTCTTGGGACTTAATGCACCTGGGAGTTATTGCACGGAGCCGAAAAATTTACAATTATTAGACACCAGCAGAATGTAATGCATTTCTGGCCCGCTACGCTATATTGAAATTTAACTCATAGAATAAATTCGAAAAATAAAAAATGTTGAATATAATAAAGTTGCTTATAAAATGAAATAATTCCCAATATCTATTTGTTAAAATATTTGAGTTAAATACATTCAATTTATAAAGTATCACTATCCAGTGTGACACAAAGAATGCTGACGAAGGCCGTAGCGGGCCAGAAAATGCATTACATTCTGCTGGTGTCTAATAATTGTAAATTTTTCTGTACATACAATATACTTTATTGCTATCCAACGGAAAGCTAAGGTAAAATGTAACAAGAAGATACAAGATAATAGTCTGGTAGTGTATAAAGTCATTCCTAAAAATTTAAGGAATAGAACAATTACAAAAAAAGCTTTATAAAATACATAACTGAAATTTAACTCATAGAATAAATTCGAAAAATAAAAAATGTTGAATATAATTTGTATGTGTTTATATTCAAAAATAATAATAAATGTTTACTTAGTCTATATCGTTTAGAACATGTTATATTAACTTTTACTTTAGTTTTTGCCTACGAAAGGTGAAGCTGTTAGTGGGTTATGAGATAATTTAATAAATTTTTTTTTTGTGATTGGGCTGACAACAAAAGTTTTTTTTTTGTCAGCATGGTGGGTGGGCATTGGTCCAAGGTTGCCAATTTAGCCATTTTCCGCCTAGATCTGTCGGTTTTTTTTTCATCGAGCGATAAAATAATAGCTGGATTTTATCTAGCCATTTTTTTTCTTCATAGCTATTTTTTCATTTTTGTAATATTTGATTATGACAATTTTTTGGCATTTTCTTATTAAATGTGCTGTTATTACTTTGATGTTGATAGACCTTTCATACTCAAAAATGCAGCAATATCATTTACCTCAAAGTATAGTTTTTGCAACCTTGAAATATTAACGGTACTTGTTATAGAATCGCATAGAGCTAAGTATTACTGGATATGAATATGTTAGTGGGTTCCCACAAAACTTGCCTAAAGCACTACTTATACAACCATGATTATTTCAATTCGGAAGTCCGAATCAAGTATCGATGATAATCAGAAAGACATAGCATATTTTTTGCTAGAAAAGATATTGCAAGACTCTCCTGGTAAGTTAAATATTGACTGCGTTAGGCCTAATTCAACTATAACAGTGCGCCATCGTCTTTAGAATCTCCAAAAAGTAATTTAGGGGAAAAAAGATAAACGCCTTCTTATTTTCCTCGTATGCAGCAGTTTGACTTTGCCTCAAGTTTCACAAAGAAAGCAAAATCACAATTGTAAAAAATCAAAGGCATGGGTGGTTTGATTCTAGGCCAGATAGAAACGATTTTTTTTATATAGGTTCTTTGACTAAGGTAAATTGCTGTACACAATTTCATTGATATATATATGTATAGTCCAGATCGCTGTGGGCATAAGCGGGTTAAATAAAAAAAAAATTATTAAATATATATTTCCTGGGTTAATTAATGCAGTTCTTAATAATTTTTAAAATCTAGCCATTTCTAGCAATTTTTGGTTTCAATTCTAGCCTTTTTTTTAACGGTCGAGTTGACAACCTTGCAAAGGTCTAGTGTGGCAAATACCATCTTAAGCTTCACACTTATTTTGGTTTTCTAGTTAATAATTATTTTATAAGGGAACACTCCCATCCCCCTAGCGACGAGCACAGCCGATTTATTAGGTAGCCCGTTCTCTAAACTAGTTCAGAATCGTTGCAGAGATATTTAACGTCGGGCCTCAGTTTTCGTAAGTTTTTAATATTTGTGCAATTTCATCTAGAATCTGAGGGCCGTTGAATCTTTCGTGTGTGATAATTCATATGTATGTTGTTTTTTTTTTCTTTTATTTTTGCTATTTTATTTAGTTTTCTTTTGTTTCGTTAATTGTAACTGTGGACTTAATTTTAATTTGTCTTATTCTCTCTTCTATCTAGGTTTGTTTGTTTTCTGGTAGTGTGGAGTAAAGTAATTTTTTTTGTATCAGTTACTTTCCTGCAACAGACGAATAATCCATTATTATAATTATTTTTTTTTTAACTAATAGGGCCCATACACAACACCATCATGATTGTGCAATCAAGTGATTGTGCAATTAAGCTTGAAGCACACAATACACCAGCATGCTGGTTCAATTCTTAATTTTTGGCATGCCATTTGTAGCAAATTATCTTCCGCTGTTGCTTTTCGTTTTTTGCATGGTGGTCCCTTTATTGTTTCATCGCCAGACTCGTTATTTTTTTTACAAAATACCATTTTATTGTAGCATTGCTTTTTTATTTACGATTGCAGTATTCCGTACTTTTAACTTTCCAGAGGCAATGCATTGTTTTATAAAGTTCGAGAAATTCTCCCCCAAAATATTTTTTCTTTAGCATTCATATTTAAAATACTTTGTTAAAAAAGTTCTATTTTTTATGTTTATGCCTTGACGATTTACCTTTGCAATTTAAAATTTTCTATTTTTTTGATGTTTATGCACTGACGATTTAACTTTTATGAGCTAAATTTGCAACACATGACTCAATCATGCTGGTACAATCATAAAAATATCAAACTATTTTTGATTTAGCACCAGCAGCTGGTACAATCACACCACAAGCTCATACACGGTCAATCAGCTGGCACAATCACTTGATTGCACATGCATACTGTAGTCGTGTATGGGGCCTATAACTCATTTTTTTTTGTTTGCTAAAAAAAAATCTATTGTCTACTGTTAATAGATTCCAGCAAAAACTGAGTTAAGTTTTCTATTTTTTTTTCCGCGTGTTGAAGATGATATAATCAATAATAATTAATTTTTTTTTAGTTTTTGTTCCACAACCTTACTTTCACTTCACCAAGTAGTAAAAATAATTATTTGTTGTTGAAAAGGAAAGAAATTGACAATGTTAGTTAAGATATAGTTAGATTTTTAATATAATTTGCGATAACATACATTGACATACAATTTATACGATTGCTATATAATTTTGGTGTTTCGTTATTCTTTGATTTTTATAGTAACGGATTTGATACTTTATATTCAAACTCAGGATGCGGTTGGTACGTAGAACCGGCGATATTCCTGCTCAGGTTGAACATGAACCTATTAATGCTACTTTGTCATTAGATGGGAGAGCTGGTGGTGATGTAGTTAGACCGGCAAACAGGCCAGTACAAAGATCACAAACGCGAAGGGAAGCCATTGAACAGGAAAGTTTGACTGATGAGCGGATTCGGTATATAGTTAATGACTCACTGAGAGATTTTAGAAATTACGTTGTCAATTTAATTTCGTGTAGATTTCGTGAGTTGACTCTGCCACATTCTGCAAATGGCATCAAACGCGAGGTTGAGGATGATCAGAGTTGGAATTTTCGGAATGTTCATCGCGAGCCTCAAGTCGCAACTGGGAATTTTGATCGAAATTCTGAAAGGGTACAAAATATAATCCGAAACTGGCGTCTTCGTTTTACCGGGGATACATCGGAGGTTACGGTTGACCATTTTATTTATAGAGTCAATACTCTTACGAATGCTACATTAAGAGAAGATTTTTATTAACTGTGCGAACACGCACAATTACTTCTCGAGGGCAAAGCTTTAACATGGTTTTGGCGTTTTCATCGTATCTGCAATGGAATGGATTGGGAAGAGTTGTGTGATGCTTTAAGACGGCAGTAAAAGGATTATCATACCGATTATGACATTAAAGATGACATTTTGCTGAGGAAACAAAAATCGAATGAGACCTTCGATGAGTTTTATGACGTCATCGTGGTACTTTGCGATATGCTTCGTATACCGTTGACTGATTGTGAACTTTGTGAGACCTTACAACGGAATTTGAGACCCCGAAGTCAGGCATGAGCTTTTACATCTTGAGACTACTCGGGTTGCTCAGTTACGTCGGGCAGTACGAAAACGCGAGGAATTTGTCAAGCACATGGCTACTTTTAATTTGGGCAAACGATCTTATCAAAAGGGTCATATTGCTGAGATAATTGATAACGTTACTTCTACGTTGGATATTGAGCTGATTGAAGAATCTGAAATCTGCTTGTTACTCAAGACTGGAACTTGTTGGAATTGTAGTAATTCGGATCATACTTTCGTCGATTGTTTAGAACCACTGACTGTATTTTGTTATGGTTGTGGAACGAAAGACGTGTAGAAACCTAAATGTCCCAATTGTTTACAGAAGCGGGGAAACGTATTGAGGGATGTCTGTATGAAGAAGGAGGGGCTTCCGGGAAAAACTAAATAACGACAACTCACCTGTGGAACAGTCAATGTTACCAAATATGTCAAATTTGTTAAATAACACTGCTGATCGTAAAGAACCTGTTTCAACAAATTTACCGGAAAGTAAAAACAACGAAAATTTAATGAATGTACACCCTTTACAAAGACCGTACCACATTCGTTTAGAAGAGGCCTGCGAAATATTTGTGTCAATTTCTCTTAAAGAAAGCAGTTATCATCCAAATTTTATTATTAAAAGGAACGAATTGTGATAGGTGAAAACAAGACCTATCACTTAGCTGGTGATAATGTGTTTAGAGTCTAGTTAGTCCAGAGGAAAGGTAATTGGCACAAAACTATTCATGTGACTGGATTTTGTGCGAATAGTGGCGGATTCTCTCTAGTTCTATTAATTTATATGAAGGGGATCTATCTTACTGACATTGCTCATTCGGGACAATATCTGCGACAGGCATTATTTTAACCGAAATTGGAAGGTTATTTCAGTGACCTGTTACAAAGTGTCAAGAAGGAGCCAATTAACCCCCTCGTAGAACATCGCCATGTTGAAGTGACTTGTCACGTGACAAGTTTAGAGTTAGTACCCTTTCCCGTAGGGAGTATAATCGAACAAGAGATAGAATTTTTAAAGATTTTGTACAAAAAGCAAATAGATCCTCACGTAGGATACGAAAATTTAATATATGCCAAACGGTATATCGTCGAAATTTTGCACAAAGTTCGTCGATTAATAATTTTAATGAAAAATTAGCACCCACTGGTGTGAAGGCTATTGTTAAAAGACGAATTGAAAATGTAAACTATGAACTGGAGGACGTTAGTGGTGGGGATGCTAAAATTTACCATATGAAGGACATATGGATGGACATGAGTTTCTGTATATTCACAAATTTTTGTTTGTTTTGTCACCTTTTTCAGATTAAATTCTTCAGCTGGCTGTGCATTTCATCTGCTAGGGAACTAGCACTAAACTTGTCACGTGACTTTAACATGGCGATGTCCTACGAGGCACCTTTTTGACACTTTGTAACAGGTCACTGAAATAACCTTCCAATTTCGGTTAAAATAATGCCTGTCGCAGATATTGTCCCGAATGAGCAATGTCAGTAAGATAGATCCCCTTCATATAAAGTAATAGAACTAGAGAAAATCTGCCACTACCCGTACAAAATCCAGTCACATGAATAGTTTTGTGCCAATTACTTTTCCTCTGGAATAACTAAACTCTAACCACATTATCACCAGTTAAGTGATAGGTCTTGTTTCCACCTATCACAATTCGTCTCTTTTAATTAAAAAATTCTGTTCACTGGTCACGGGATAAGTGCTTTAAGAGCATTTGACACAAATTTCCCGCAGGGATGTTTTGATTCGGAATTTATACATTTGGGGTATTCACAAGGTGTGCTATCATGGTTTATTGTCATAATGTTCTAACATTTTACAATGGTTTAAAAATATTGTTGTTGGCTTGTAAACAAAAAGTGTCTTAAATAAATAGAACGTTGCTTGCTATGTTTATTGTGCTGTCGTAATTAATAGCACATTAAATCATGAGGGGTTGCTCACAACAGTCGTATTTTTCATGTTATTATTTTAAGACATATGACTTTATGACACCTTGTGAATCCCCCAATTGTTTTAACTAATATTTTGGTTTTGTTGTAAAATTTCTACTTTGGATTTATTTGGGTTTTATAATGTTTGGATTTTGACTTAGTTATAGCCAAACCTTTTTCTTCCCTAAAAAAAAGCTCTTATACATGAAAATCTAGGAGGACCAAATTTGGCAGAGATATTTCTTATTTATAAAGAGTATTAAATATTAAAAATTATTTGCTCCCGGAATAAGGATTTTGGCACAATATCAAATGGCTTATCAAAAACTATTGTGAAGGGTGTAGCCGAATAAAACAGTTTTACTTGTTTGAATATAACAACAAATTTTATCAGTTTTCCAAAATTTCAGAAATTTAGTTTTAAACTATTTCAAAATTTTCAAAGTAGAACAAAAATTTTTTTTAAACATAACAGCTATTAATTTGATAATATTGTATGAAATATTACCATAAAATTAAAACATTTTTCTGAATTTTTCTTGACTTCCTCATGAATAAAACACCCAAATAATTACCTTTAAATGAATTTTTAAAAAAACATCCATTTAATGATCAAGACTTTTCCTCTAAACCAGGCTTTAAAAACCTCAATGATTTCTTTCATATATGAAGCAATAAAATGGGTTTGGCTTTTTTGATAAACTAAACAAATAATAATAAAAAAAGTCATTCATAATTTTTTTAGAAAAAAACTCAATAACTAAAATAACTAAAAAAAAAAAAAAAAAATCGTTTGGTGCGGTTTATGCGGATAAAGATACTTGTTCACCTAAAACTGTTTTGCCTTGCCAATTTATATGGGGGATTTCATGTCAAGTGACCAAACTTTTGAAATCGATGTCTTCCGATTTGGATGAAATTTGCACCAAGGTTAGTCTTATTGGGTACTTTTTTTAAATTTTTTAATTTTTTTTTTAAATTTAAAACTTATTTTTTATTTTTTTTGAAAACGTTTTTTTTTTTTTTTTGCTCAAAAGAAAGCTTATGTATTTTCCTTTTAGGTAGTTTTGGTCGCTTAGTGGGGTGAGAGTGGGATATATATAAAAAAAATAATTTCTAACTCAAGACGAGTGTTTTCCAATTTTTAGCATATGCACTATTTTGAATTTTTTCCTTTTTGTGTGTAAGTGTTTCTAAAACCTTTAAAATAAAACTTATGCTGAGAAACTAGACAAATTAACCTTTCCGACGGTATATAACATACCTAACTATCATTTCATACCCTCGATACTGTAATACCTACAATATGTTAATTCCAGGAATAAAATCACTTTTTCTATAGAGATGTTGACAAATTAAATTTTTTTATTTATTTGTAATAATAATTAAATAAATATAAAATAATAATAATAAAAACAAAAAGACAAATAATCTAAAAAATTTGATCTTAATCACATAAGTCCTTTAATAATTTTTTTTTTGTCCAAATCGGAAGACATCGATTTCAAATGTTGCGTCACTTGACACGAAATCCCCCATATAAGATAAGATTCCAAAATACACAGAGTCCCAAAAATTTTTGTTTTTTATTTGCACATGTTTTGGTTTGCCGGGGTTGTTTTAATTTTCATGTATTTACTTGTTAAAATTTAAGAACCGTTTATTTTTTTAGTTAAATCAAGTTAAATTTTGTGTCCGGAAAATAATGATGCAAATTCTATTTGGATATAACGTTTTGTAAATTGAAAATTTGAAGTTTAACTTGTTTAACTTTTTTTTTTTTGTTACTGGTTGCCTTAGTTTTTGGCAATTGTATGATAAAATTTTATTTGTATAATAAAGGTATGAGTGTTAATTAAGAGAATAAAATGTGTCAATTATATAAAATTTAATACTCGTATGTCTGCGGTAGAAAAACAATAAGTGAAAAGAGCCTTTCACCATGTGCATATGGCCAGAAAATAGCACACGCAGAGAAAAAATATGTTTAAATATGGTCACCTCCAATAAAACTATTTTTAAAGAAAATTTTAAACATATTATGTTTAATTAAACCATATTATTGTCGCCGACAACCATATTATTGTTTTATTAGTCCTCCATCAAGAAGCCACAACCATATTATGGTTGCCTCTAAACATGTTATGGTTAAATATGACAATAATTTGTTTTTCAATTAACAATAGCATTTTCCCTTTTCCAAGAACAACATTCTATGGTTGAAAATCAATCATGCTCTTATAAATGTTAAACATATTTAAGTTATTATTAACCAAAACATGTTCGGAGGCAACCATAATATGGTTATGCCTTCTTGATGGAGGACTAATTTAACCATAATATGGTTGTCGATGACAATAATATGATTAAAATAGCCATGGTATGTTTACAATTTTATTTAAAAATGGTTTTGTTGGAGGTGACCATATTTAAACATATTTTTTCTCTGGGCGCACTTATACGTTAAAATATTAAAGAATAGTATGAATTGCGTTATGGCTTGTGTTTGAGTTTGTCATATCCCAATGAACACGAAGTCAAACCTTTGATGTGAAATTATTTTATCAGTTGATATCAAGCACAATTCTGAAACCATTTTCAATTGTTTGATTTAAGCGCATTTGACATACAAGGTTTTATCAATTTTATATCAATTTGTTATCAAGTGTTAAGCTGGGATCACACGATTGCCGCAATGCACCAATTCTCACACTTTTTAATACCCCAATCGTGTGACTGCACAATCAAATGGCTCATGTGCTTACTTTTACTAAAAAAATGCAACCCTGGTGCGGCAAGCCTGTGACTTATTGATATTCAATAGCGCGTCAATAAAAATAACAAAAATGATATTGGTTTCTTTTGCGGCAATTGATTTGCCTTTTTAATAAATTTACTTTTGTGTGTTTCTTTTAGTAGCAATAAATATATACATATTTATTTATTATGCATTATAATTATATAATTTTTTTTAATTTGTTCAGGATGAATATTTTTTCAAGATATTTAATAAAATTAAAATAAAACGGAGTATTATTTCTTTTTAAGGAATAATTAGTATTGTTGTTATTTTATTGAACTGTTAATGGTTTTTAATCCAAATTTCGATATTTTTAATTAGGCTTAAGTTCATTGAATTTAATTTTTATTAAATTATTTTTATGAAGACTGGAATTTTACAACATGAAATCAATTAATTAATTGAAATCAATTAGTTAATTGATAATTTTTCATTCTTGACTGCGCTGAGAATTGAACCCAGGCTTTGCCCTGACTAGTTTCGATTGTAACCACACAATCTCTTCCGAGGGGTTTGCCGTTTTACTCACACCGCCATTGAAGCCGGATGACGTCAATAGTCAAACATCAATATTTAAACCAAATGGTATTTTACCTTGGTAGATCGAAATTTGCTTTGAATGAATGATTATCTATTTTAATTGATTTACATGTTCTTCCTAACTTTCCGTTTTTCGTACTTTTTATCAAGAATTCTTCTTGAAATTGAAAGTACATTTTTGTTTTCATGTTTTTGTCTTTCTTTTTTTCTTCTTGACCTTTTTCAGCACAACTTGAAGGACAAATGTAAACATAGCTCGTGCCTTAGCTGCTAACATAGAAAAAAGTGTTTTATCAATTAAAAAAATGGTTTAAAAAGTATTTAAATTTAATTAATGTGATAATTGAATCAATTATTTTTTTGTTGTATCCTCATGCCCAGAACATCAAGATATTCTGATTCCTCAATGATTATACCACCCATATATACAGATGAGGCTCCTTGATCCGTCGCGCGTTTATGCGTCAGCACGCAACATTGGGTTTTTCCGAGACTATATTAAGGTCTCGGCCAAGCGTATCTTTCATGTTCTGTCTAATAGCACCAACATCGGACGCGCTTGGTCTGTAATCAAATGAATACGAATGGCAAAGGTTGCTGTCATCTGCAAAAGAATAGATAGGGCTGGAAGTTTGACTTAGAAGGTCATTTAGAAAAATAAGAAATAGAGTAGGAGAAAGAACGGAGCCTTGCGGCACCCCTGAATGAATCTTGAACTCGTTTGACGAAACCCCATCTATTACAACTCGTATAGTGCGATGTCTGAGAAAGCTCAATACAAATCGACAGAAATTATCACCGACACCAAATGCAACAAGTTTTGACAGGAGTGCACCATGCCATCCTCTGTCAGACGCCTAGGAAATATCTAAAGCAATTACCTGCCAACTTAATTAAAGCAAAAAGACTTTTGTAAAAATATTTTGCCAAACAAAAGTAATGCCACCGCAAAGTTCAACAAAAAATTAAAACTATTAATAGATTTACTACACTTGTTACAGTGACACAAGTTTGATAACTGTTATCATGTTCATTGTTGTTTTTTTGATTTGTTTTGAGTACATATTCGAAATAGTTGTACATTTTACTATTACATAGCATAAAATTATTAAAATCGGAGAACATTTTTTTTTTTCTTTTGGCATCCTAAAAGTAACAAAAGTCACACTGTGCGTCGGGAGCATTTTTAATATGAAATTGACTATCATATTGAATGCAGCCTGTGACACAGCTGTCAATTCAAACAAGTTTTGACAAGCCCTTTTTGTGAACAATTTGAAAGTGATTTATTGAACGTGTGGCTCCAGGGTTAAAAATATTTTTTTGCATTTGTTTCAGTAATATGTAAAAATTAGTACTCCCATGTTTGTGAATTACTCACTAAACATGACTGTTTTTTTTTTAAATTTCAACGGACACATATATTTGGTTCATTTATTAGACTTAAAACTTTAAAAAATTATACATTTGACAGGAAGACCATATATGTATTGTTATTCAATCAATCCGCATAAATTCTTCGATTAATCCTTTAATCGAAATCAGCAATTTTAAATTAATCGAATAATTAATCGTCTAAAATTGTTCGATTAATCGAACATATCCACATGTTACACCCGATATTATAAAGCGTTAAATTTTTCTCAAAAGTGGATTAACAACAAATGGATTTATAATATTTAAAAAAACCATAAGAGGTAGAGACCTGATTTTTTGATATACGGCAAGATAATTTCGGCACGACGATATGTATTTATGTAAATTACATTTGTAAACGTGTAAAAAAATTAACAACGATTTAAAAGAAACACCAGTTCTTACGTTTTCACTCAACAATAAATGACAAACGCCCTTGTGGAAAATTTAGGCCTGTTCAGAAATGCATCTGATGCGCAGTTATGATTAGTTTGCGATGCTCATGCAAATTAGCTTGGCATCAGCTTGTTTGCCGCCCGTATTGGTAATATTATTAAATAAAATATGCATCAGCAATTTGTGTGATGCGTGTTTTAGATTTGTTTGCGGTACTTTTTCAGTGAGCCTTGTGCCACCTTAAGTAAAAATTTTTAAAAAAAAGTTTGTACGTACCTTTTGCTTCAACGAAGCCATTTCTTATTTCGTAACATTCGGCAATGGTCTGGAAATCGAAATCGAGTGAAATTGAAATCGAAAGATATTTTCTGCTAAATTTGTTTAAAAGTGACCATGATTTTTAGAGTAATTCTAAAAAATATATAAATATAAGTGGTGCTCAAAGAATGACGAATTAAAAAACGGAATATTTTTATGAACCTTTGAAACAGGATCGTTTTGAAAATTTGTTGGATTTCAAATTCACTCGAATTCGATTTTCAGAACATGGCTGATTATTTAAATCATTATTAAAACATTAGAAAGCTCGCTGTTGCTGTCTGCAAAAAAAATTGATATAAATCAAAAACCGATCAAAAGCGAAACGAAAAATAACAAAAAATAAATTTAGAATTCTTTTCTTTACACTTTTAATCAAGGAAAAACACGGCAGTCCACGGCCAACATAATCAAAAGCATATACGAAATATATATTTATCAAAGTCTTTTATTTGAGGCTAAGTTATAAATACACGTTTTGTTAACAAAAGCAATAACGTCCACCGAAATATTTTGTTTTTTTTTATAACGTACTATCCCCTCTTCTATCTCTTCTCCATATTATGCACGATTTTCTTCTTTTTGTTTAATAACCGGTAAAAAAAACGTTTCATTATATATCAATATAACACGTTTTATGCTGCACTGCGCACTTGCAGTGTTGCCATAACTGTTTGATGAGAATATGCCAAAACTTGAAAAAAATCTGCTAAATTGTAAAATAAAGAGAATATGGTATAAATCTGATAAAAAATTAAACTTAAGATTTTTTGACAATATAAATTTGCTAAAAATATGCTAAATTTTTCCAAAAAAAAAAAAAAAATTATGCTAAAAATCTTCGAAATTGTTATAAAAAAAATTATGCTAAAAATCTGCGAAATTGTTGTAAAAAAATTATGCTAAAGATCTGTTAAATAAAAACGAATTTTAGTATATATTTAATGAATAATTTTATATTATTAAAAAAAAAAATATGTAAAATATTCTGCTTTTTTAAAAAGTAAAAATATGCTAAAAAAAATCTGCTTTTGGACAAGGAAATCTGCTTAAAAGCTGTTATTATATTTTTTAAAAAATATATGCAATAACCCAACTCAATCTGCTAAATCTAGCACAAAATATGCTAAAATGGCACGTCGCTTGCAAATGTCAACTTCGACTGCCATATTTGCTTTTTACAAAAACCTTATATGCAGTTATTAGCTTTGATATATTCTTAATCGAAAGTCATTAACAACAACATTATTATTGTTAGTGCAAAAACTAATTTTTGGCCAAGATTTCGGGTCTATTTAAAATTTTGTTCTTAAAATTGATTCTTGGACATTTTTATTGGAAGAATACCAAGGACTAGCATTGAAGTAACTAACATTAAGCACGTTTGCTGAGCATAGATTTGTGACTGGTCAAATGGTGGCTGTTAGGTATCAATTAACCCCCTCCAATGACAATCCCATGTAAATAAAAGTGACAGTTCCCTTCCTATTCATATAAAATGTTAGAAGTAGAACAGGTCTCTGGCACCAAAGGAACTATCACGGGACTACTTTAGTGTCAGTTGGCTTCCCTCTAGGGGCTTTAAAAAAACGCCAAACAAATTGTTGCACTCCTTTGAATGAACATTTTTGAGTGACATGTTAAAAAAAACGGGCCATTAATTTCTTTTGAAGAAATAAAAAATTTTTTGCAGTTTATTTAGTCTGGGTTTACATTAGGTGCGTTTGAGTACTTTTACAGTAAAATGCAGTAAATGAGTAAACTTAAAAATTTGCTCTCACAAAAAGCTGTTGTCTAAAAAAGTACGCGAACGCAAAATTTGTAAAAATTCGTAAAATGAAGGCAACAGCTGATGGCAAATAATTGAAGGGTTGAAAAATTTTTACACTTTTGACTACTTAACTCGTTTTCTTATCGGTACTCGATTAAATACTTTTTATAACACGAATATTTTTGGAAAATACAAACAAATTATTTTATGTAATCTTTCATATTTGTTTGTTTCTTATTTTATTTGAATTTGCTAATTTGTGTCCGGCTTAATTTGATCAATAGTACAAGAATACTTTTTTTTTACTATTAATAACTTTAAAAACAAGGGCTGTTCTAAGTACCCGAGTACTTGATACTTTTACAACTCCAAAAAATTAACATAACAAAATTAAGTTTTAAAAGTTGGTATTTAGCCATATAAATTCTTCACAAACAAGTTTAATTAATTAATATTTATTCATTTTTTATTTTTATTTTATTTTTATTTCAACTTTTCTTTTTTTAAACAATTTTTTCACAATTTGTATGCCTTTTGTTTGCTACTTTTGTTTGTTTACCTCTTGGAACATATGTTTTTTGTGTTTTACTAAAAGATTTTGGTTGTTGTGCTTAATTCCCTTTTTAAATAATTGATAAAAAATACTGAAATTTATTGTTGGAGGATAAGCTGTTCCTATGCGCATTTCACTGGTTGCTTAGGCCAGATCATCAGGAAACGTTCTCCTAAATAATTTTAGAAAAGCCAAAGCTATCATCAAACAAAACTACAGAGGGAATGAGAATTACCTACATACACTCAAAAAGTCTTATTTGCAACGATATCAAAGCTTAAACAAAATACCAAACAATAAATCAGTGATGAGTTTTATCTTTTCTTTCATTTCCCGCTACAATTATTTGGAATTCCCCCAACATTAATTGTAGTTGTAAGTGGGTAAAGAAAAAACATATTAAAAACAAAAACAAAGTGCTTTTATTGTTTTCGCAAGAAATCAAAATAAAAACAATTTTCCACTGACATTTCAGTTATGTACCTGTCAAAGAGTCGGCATACTAGTTGTATACTATGGTCTGAGCTTATGGGTGAAATGGGAGAGAGCAATAGCCTGTTCTCTTCCCCTTTCACCAATAAACTCAGACTTTTTTAAAGAAAACTAAAAGAAAAGTAAATAATGAATTTAAATTAAAAAAAAAAAATATATTTTTCATTTATGTTTAACATTGTATTACAATCTACATTTGAAAAACCTTTGAGAATAACATTTGAAAACAATTTAAAAATAAAGAATTTCTTCTTTTTGTGATAATATTATTATTAAAGCTCCGTGTTTGTTGGGATATATGGCTACTTTTTCTACATATCGTTATATAATTTCAATAAAGTCCTAAGCTACATTAAAAAAATTGTATTGGAGATGCAAAAAACTCTACATTGAAAAATAATCTAAATTTTTCTAATATTTTTTTTCACAAAAAAAAAAAAAAAAAAAAAAGAAATCGTACATAACAACAGATGACTTTTAATTAGAATTGTTGATTGTTGATGCGTGCCATGACTTACATGTACGGCGTCTTTTTAATGTAAAGCAAAAGCTAAAAAATCAACGTTTTGAAAGAGGATAAAAAGGGTTTTGGTATATGATTTTTTTTTTAACTTTTAAATTTTCTGTAAAGCAATTCGGGTTATTTTGCGAAACCATGGAAAACTCTGTATGGGCAGAATACATATTTTTAAATAACAACGAACGAATGATTTACGATTGAAAGAGTGTTTGGTGGTTTAAAAATCAAATTTCGATGCTAGAGAATTGTATGACGCGCCAGGAAAAAAAAGTTTAAATAATGAACTTTTGCCGTGCGCTGAACAATAATTGGAAGAATTGGATATTTTGTCTTTACATATGTATTTGTATGTAAATTCTTTACTACACGAAGTTGTTGCAACAAAAAGCCTATGCACTAAAAAGATAAAGCAATCCATTCGCACTGCAATCAAGCCAAAGCGGTGTCAATAGAATAAAAAAAAAAGTTCTCCAAAGTTTTTCACCAATTAAAGCATTAATCAAAAAGAAAAAAAAATAAGTTTTGATAAAAGAGTTTATCAAGTGAATTAAACATTTAATCAAGTGAATTAAACGTTTAATCAAGTGAATTAAATGTTTTATCAAGTTAATTAAACGTTTAATCAAGTGAATTAAATGTTTTATCAAGTTAATTAAACGTTTAATCAAGTGAATTAAATGTTTAATCAAGTGAATTAAACGTTTAATCAAGTTAATTAAATGTTTAATCAAGTTAATTAAATGTTTAATCAAGTTAATTAAGTGTTTAATCAAGTGAATTAAACGTTTTATTGAGAGTATCTATTAATTTGTTTACTAGTGCAAATTTAATTAATTTTTTAATTATTATCACAAAATTTTTTAAATTTTTATTTTATAAAAATTGGAATTTTAGCACGTCATAGAGAAATCTTAAGGTGCCCGTTTTTGTATTTCCAAAAATATCTTTGATAATAAATTTGCATGTGCCCCTGCAAAAAAAAACTGAACTGGCAAGTTGTTTTATTTTTGTTTTTTTACGAAAACAATAAAATGAAGCAAATTGTTTTTTCAATTTCGTTTTTTCATTTTACCCACTTACAACTACAATTCGAGTCAGGAAAAAGCCAACCAATTGTACGGGGAATGTACGAAAAGGTAAACTCACTGTTTATTGTTGTTGTTTTGTTTAATAAGGCGTTTACATTACAACGAAATCTAGTAGATTTCATTTCAAATCTTCCTCAAAATCCAGTGCCTTTACATTATACCTTTTTGACATAAGCAAGATTTGGTTTTCATAACAAAGACAGCCGACTGATAGTTTTTTGTGTAACACATACATATGTAAAAAGAAAAAGGCAACTACAAATTTGCATTACCTTTTGTTTACTTCAATTTTATTTATTTTATCAATATTTTATGTCTTTTGTATTTTTTTTTTTATTTACACAAAAATTTTGAATTTTTTAACAGTCGCTTTTATAATTTTTGTTTTAATTTTTTTTAAATGGCATTTTTTTCTTGTGCAGTGAAGTATTTTTTAGTGCTATATGGAAAACAACATAGTTGCATCACTAAGTACTACTAGATTTGGAGTAGATTTCGTCAAAATCTAGTCACCGAGTAGATTTTGTTTTTTATGGGAAATCTAGTCAAAAACTGCAAGATTTGGCTCGAAATCTCGTAAGTACTAGATTTTATTGCAGTGTAAATTGGCTATTAGCCTCGATATTGTTAAAAGTGAAACCTGAATGTTTAAAATTCTTAGCCGCTTTACACTTATTACGCTTATTTGTATAATAGTTTAAGCTTTCCTAAAGTCTTTGGAAAAAGGTTTCCTGATGAGCTGGCCTAAGCAACCTAAAATGCGCATAAAAACTAGCTTTCCGTCAATACTGAATTTCAGTGTATTTATCAAAAATAAAAATTTGAAATTTAGCACGTCATAGAGAATTCTTAGTAATAATATCACAAATTTATTTAATTGAAAGCAATTTTTATTTTTTGTGTAAATCAACAGACTGCTTTATATTTACAAGTTCGGACTTTTATAGTGACCCGTATTTAAAATAATCCGAAAACGGAACGGACTAAAGCAAAAGTGAGATAAAAGTTAAACTCACACTGTGATTATGATGCAAAAATGTCTATGTTGGTTAACCCGGCAATTCCCATACCTTGAGTAATGAAAACAAACCTGATTTTTCTTTCTAAATAATATAAATACGACGAGTTTACACAAAAAAAAAGTCGAATTAAAAAATATATTGCTAATTCCGATTTTATAGGGATGTCACTTAGAGGTGACACTGGGCATAATTTATTGCACATTTTAAACTTAGAAGGTGATCGCAGTTAGCTTCATTTTAGCCTCCAACTCTCCATCGGTTACCTCACCACCCACATGAGGGTATAGTATGAAAACGCCAGGGTCATCTCCAGCCTCTAGTATTCCCATTATTTCATTGAATTTCAATCTCTAGTTACTGTATATGTATATGTACATATAAGTATGCAAATATGTGAAATACTGCGCAGTGTCACCTGCAGGTGCCACATGATTGCGTTTTTAATTAAAACGCAATCTATGTATTGACGATATTCACTCATACTATAAGTTTGAGTATCTTACAGTATGAATCAACAAATATTATACCGGTTCTTACCCTTTTGGCATTTTTATAACAATTTATTTATCACAACACAAGTCAGCAAGTAGAAAACAAAAAACTGTTTGAAAAGATTTCATAGTTTATGTAATTCTAGAGTTGAACAAAAAAAAACTGACAAACACTTAAGGGTATTGCCATTGTTCAAGTAATAACTGTATGTTTTAAATAGTTTCATAGATATGCTAGAGAAAATCGCTAATTATCGTCACCAGGCCGAAGTGGCAGAAAAAATATTTTTTTTTTTTGTTTTTTTGTAAAATTTTTGAATTCAAAAAATTCATAAAAAATTGCAATCAACAAATACTTACCAGTTTTAGTACTTAAGCTCAAAGCTGCATGTATTAGAAGTAAAATAAATTTTATTTTATGAACATCCATGGATAAATTCCTGTTTTATTCGCGATAAAGTGAAAGTACCTACTTTTGACATTTGTAATCGCAAATTTGTGTAGAGCTAAAAATGTTGTGATATACGGATGTATTTTGTTATGTGTGCGGCCAAAAATAAACGGCGCAATTTCTCAATTGTGTAGTAAAAGTGGTTTTGGAAAACATATGCCATGGTCCCCCATGTCCCACCATTTCTGCAGGTGGACTTACACTTCCCGTTTTACATCTTGAAGATCCGTGTGATATACCATGTACTCACCTTTTATCACCCCCCCCCAAATCATCTTCGAGCATGTCTAGTACATAAGATGATCTAACACCGAAACTTTACAATCAACTTGGGCTGGATGATCTTATAAGAGACCTCGAGCTAACAAAAGAGAAATCGGAGCTTTTAGCATCACGCTTAAGAGAGCGAAATTTCTTAGAAAATGACGTCAAGCCAACTGCGTGCCGGAACCAACATAAGCCATATGGCAATTTTTATATAACAACAGACGATTTGTGTTTTTGTTATGACATAAAAGGTCTTTTTGAGAGGCTCGGCCAAAAATATGTTCCAAGTGACTGGCGGTTATTTGTTGATAGTAGCAGAGAAAGCCTTAAGGCTGTTTTATTACATATTGGCAACGAGAAGCCATCTATACCTATTTCATACCTATTGCCATGAAATGAAAGAAACATATGAAACTATGGCCACTTTATTAAGAAATTTGAAGTATGAAAATCACAAAAGTTGTTGTTATTTTAACAGGCCTTCAAGGTGGCTATACAAAGTATTGCTGTTTTCTCTGCGTCTGGGATAGCCGAGATCGCAAAAATGTAAGGTACCCTGCGTTGATTAAAAAGGACAATATAATTTAACCACAACTACATATAAAGCTCGGCTTAGTTAACAATTTTGTGAGAGCAATAGACAAGGAGAGTAGAGCCTTTCTTTATTTGAAAACAAAATTTCCAAATCTTTCATGTACAAAAATTGGCGAAGGGGTTTTCAATGGCCCTTAAATTCGAAAATTGCTTCTACGTTCTAACTTTGAAAAGTTGTTATCAGCAAATGAGAAATCTGCGTGGAATTGTCGATAAATATTAAATGAATTTTCTTATTCATATTTGCTTATTTTTCCTAATTTCTTATTTAAAGTGTAAATATGTCACTAACAATACATTTCTTGCACTCGCATCTGGACTGTTTACCGGAAAACATTGGTGATTTCATCAACAACTTAAGACCATGGAGCAACATTATCAGGGCCTATGAAATGAAACTATGATAGGAGATTTTTGCTTTATAAATCTTGTTGCTAAAAAAATAACTACTTGATAACTTTGTTTGCACTTTCACTTTATCGGGAATAAAACAGGAATTTATCCATGGATTTTCATGAAATAAAATTTATTTTACTTCTAATACATGCAGCTTTGAGCATAAATACTAAAACTGGTAAGTATTTGTTGATTTGAATTTTTTGGGAATTTTTTAAATTCAAAAATTTTACAAAAAAAACAAAAAAAAATATTTTTTTTGCCACTTCGGCCTCAATAACTCCAAAAATAATGGCTAAATTAAAAAATGATATTAGATTAAGTCTGGCGCAATTTAAAATGTTTTGACGGATTGCATAACAAAATCGGGTATGTCGTTCTAAAGTTACGATAAGATGTAAGTTATGTTAAGTCACCTATACTCAAATACAGTGTTGCCCATAAGGTTGGTTTAAGCAGCTGTTTTTAATGGTTATGGTTATGTCACGTCTAATTTCAGATTAAGGCAGGGTTGCCATTCGAACTGCTTTTATCAGCACATGTACTGTTTTTTGTTTAAAGTACTGATTAATGCATTACAAGCAAATCAGTACGCAAATGTACTGATTTTTTCATTAATGTACTGTTTTTGTACTGTTATTATATATTAATTTTGTCCAGTATATAGATTGTCATACTGTAAAATTGTTTGCGATACAAATATTAATATAGATATTCTTATCGATGAGTTATTAACATTAAAGATTTTTGCCGAGTCAGTCAGTACAAAAAGAGAAGACAGTGGAAGGAAAATGGAAAGTGTTTCTAAATGGTGGTGCATTTACGAATTTGAGGAAATGTGTAATTTTATTTCTTCCATTCCACATTGAAACGCTTTTACAGAGCGAGTCTTTAGTTTTCAAAGCGGAAAAAAGAGAGAAACGGGCTCCTAATATAAACCTAGAAGGTGAGTTGCAGATAAAGATAAACTTTGGTTATAGTTGTAATGAGTTTTACAATTTTTTGAAGACTAAAGACAGGAAAGAAATTGTAGAAAATGTACAAAAAGGCCATAAATATTTTCAACTTGTAACATTGTAAATATTTATGTCCATGCATATGTAAATATTTTATTCGTAAAAATCTATAGTATCCTTATAGTGTCCTTATATCTGTAGCTTGGTGCTAATAAGGCCAATGTCAAGTTATTCATTTTTGAGAGAATTGAAATTTTAGTTTTTTATAGAACAGTTCTAAGTGAAATTGGCTAGCAAAACCTTTTTGAAGCTGTTCTCGTTTAAATTAGATATTGGCTGTTTCCGCAAAATAAAAGAGATTCAGCATGACCTTTTAGTTGCAAAATTAAATTATTTTTTATTTTTTTTTTTTTTTATTTTTAAATGCATCTTTATTAAATTATTTGTTAACATATTTACATAATTACATTTTTCGAGATTTTATCTATAGATATTACAGCAAATTAAATTTTTAATCACGGATATTGAGTAATTTTTAATTCTAAATTCTAAATTCTAAAATTTTTAAAGGAAAAATAGGAAAAACCTTTATATGACAAAACGAAAGGGGTTTCAAATATAGTTAGAAAATATATATGTATACAATTACATTATCTAAAGTAACAATGCATTACATACATATCATTTTCAATTTGGTGATTTTTGTTTTATAGCTACCCTTAGGCCAATTCTCTACATTCTCTTATCAGTTGATAAGAGGAATTTTCTACTTTTTCGTGATATTTGTTGTTGAGTCTCCTTATGAAGTCGTCTACTCGCTCATATCCAGTTTCGTTGTGAAGAAGCTGCGTAGAGTGTCTCCAGTGTTTGTTGTGAATGATCTTAAGGCATTTGTTTTGTATGATCTGAAGTTTCTTTAGATGCGTTTTTGCTGCCTTATACCAAATGGGACTTGCATATGTCAAAGTTGGTCTTATTACACTTTTGAATATTAAATTTTTGTTTTGTATGCTGAGCGAAGAGCGTTTATTTAGTAAAGGCCAAAGGGCTCGGATAGTTTTTAGTGTTTTCTTGCAAATTTCGTCAATGTGCCATGAAAAATTAAGTTTCTTATCTAGGCACATACCTAGGTATTTTACATTATTTTGAATTGTTAGGTTCTCGTTTTCCAAACTTAGCTGTCGACTTGGTAATCGCTTGGAAGAGTTGTTGTAGGGAAATATGATAGACTGAGTTTTGTTAGGGTTAATTTTAATTTTCCACTTGTAAAAATATTTTCTGCAGACAGCAAAGCCCTTTTCCATTTTCTTTAACACTGCTTTTGTGAGTTTGCTTGATGTAATTAAAGCGGTATCATCTGCGTAGTATGCAACCTTCATGTACGAGGGGGGCGAAAAGTCCGAGGTGTATATAGAGTACAATAAGGGTGATAAAATTGAACCTTGTGGTAAACCAGCTGAAATTGTTTTAGGAGAAGATAATATACCATTAACTGCAACAACAAAAGTTCTTTCGTGTAGAAAATCAGCAATAAGCATGCACAGATATCTTGGTAAATTAGTTTGAAGCAGTTTGTATACTAGTCCGTTGTGCCAAACGGTGTCAAATGCCTTTTCAATGTCAAGAACTATTAGACCTGTTGACTGTTTTAATCGTTTATTAGCTTTGATTATATTTGTAATACGATTTATTTGGTGTACTGCGCTATGTTGCTTTTTGAAGCCAAATTGTTCGTAAGCTATTATTGAGGTATTTTCAATGACATCACATATACGAATATGAATGAGTTTTTCATATAATTTTCCCAAATTGCTTAATAAGCTAATGGGCCTATAACTGTTAGGATTATGCTTAGGCTTGTTTGGTTTAAGAATGGCAATAACTTTTGCTCTTTTGAAATGTGTGGGAAAATAGTTGATTTTTATACAGCTGTTAAAAATTATCGTGAGTAACTGCACAGCTTTGGGGGGTAAATTTGTAATTAGTAAGTTCGATACATCATCAAGACCAGGTGATTTTGAAGGTTTAAGTGACGCAATTAATGAATTCATTTCGTTGAGTGATACGAGAGTCAGGTTTTCAGAAACGATGCCGGCTGACTTGAACCGATGTACTTTGGAGTTTATAGTTTTATCAATTGAATGTGTGTATTGAGAAGTAAGATCGTTTGAAGCTGAAAATGTATCAGACAGTAGTTTTGCTTTTTCCTCATCAGTTATAATTTTATTGTTGCCTTGGTTGAAAAAAGGAATTTTGTTGTTAAGTTTTCCCCTTAAACGTCTGGTAATTCTCCAGAACGACTTGTCACCAGGCCTTAATTTCGACAGTGTTTTGTTCCATTTTTCATTGCGGAGGGTATTAATTTTGTTGTTGATCATTATAGTTAGAAGTTTTACACTCTGTTCGTACAAATTAGATTCAGATATATGTGTAGTCCGTTGACTTTTCCTTTTAAAAGTTCTTCGTGTCCTTATTAGTTTAACGATATCTGAAGGTAGGTTTGTTTTGCCAGAGACACGAAATTGTGGAGCGCAGTAATTTCTTGTTTGCAACATCATGTAAACAAGCTTCTCGATTTCCAGATCGATTGCAGCTTTTGAGTCGTAAGTCTCAGTTCTTATGATGATTCTATTGCTAATTATATTCCTGAACGATACCCAGTCAGTTAGTTTGTAATCATAATAACTAGTATCCGAATCAATAGTCGATGTGTTTTCGATTTTGCAGACAACGGGTCTATGGTCTGATGGTATATCGTATTCAAGTACGTCCATTGTGATGTTCAGTGTGATATTGCTTAGTGCCAAGTCAATTACAGAAGTGTTACGGTTTCTTTGGTGTGGGTAAAACGTAGGGCTATTGGGATAGTATATAAAAAAATTATTTGTCTGTTGAAGATTGTAAAGTACATTTCCTGCAGTATTGTTGTTAATACAGTGCCACGAGGAATGCTTAGCATTAAAATCACCTAAAATAATAAAATCTTTATGTAAAGAAGTTAATTGTGTAACATCATTAACAAAACTTGTTGCATATTTTGGAGAGTACGCAGTAGAAATGATAAAAGTTTTATTGTTAATTACAATTTCAACTGAAAGGTTTTCTATTATCTGTGTATTTATAATAGGTAGTAGTTTATGTTTGACAGACCTGTGGACAACCAAAGCTACTCCACCCCCCCTTGAATCTTGTCTATCATTTCGGTATATTTGGTAGTTTCTAAAAAATGTTTTATGGTTTTCATTTAAATGAGTTTCATTTAAAGAGGCAATATGAATATTTTCTCTTTCAAGTAAGGTTTCGAATTGTAATAAATGAGAATAGGTAGTAATGCCATTAGCATTCCAGTGAAGAATTTTTAAGCCATTGGAATTATCGAAGATCATAAGCATACTTAACCATTGTCATTACAACTTGAATTTGTTGTATTTTTGTAGTGCATTGTTGGAGATCATCCATCGCTGCTGTAAAAATATTATATATTTCATCTATGCTAAAGAGATTGTTATTACCTTTCATACAATCAGCATATGATTGTGAATTTCGATGAGTTGGATGAGTATTGATATTGTTTTGGTTGTTTACAGGGGGGGTAGTAGTGGTATAATGTGGTGCATTTTGTTGTCTTCTGTTGTGAGAGCGTAAATTTTTACTAGTTGCTCTGGCTCTGGTTTCCAAATAAAGAGAGCGCAGAGGGCAATTAATGTCATTTGCAGAGTGATCTGTACGTTCTTTACCATGCTTTTTACAATTAAAACAGCAAAATACTGCAGGTATTTTGTCTTTGTTCCTGAGCGGGCAATCATCGGTGTGGTGTGCCTTAGCGCATATCATACATGCAGGAAGTCGATTACAGTGATCACCTCCATGGCCATACATTAAACATTTCCAACATTGGGTTGGATTGTCATTTTTTCTTGGTTTGTACTTCTTCCATGAAACAATTACATTGCATATAGCAGTTACATTATTAAGTGATTTAGGGTTAAAGTTTTTCTTGGCAAATTGTACTTTATATACTGCATTGTCGACAGAACTGAATCTTGTATTGATTTCAGTAATACTTGACGGTGTTAAGTTATAACCTATAATGTCCTGTTTGATATCTTCAGTACTGATTTTAGGAAGTCCATATAGAAATACTGTGTACAGACGGTTCTCTTTAGAATTGAAAGAATGAAACTCTATTTTCTTTTGTAATAGAGCATTTTTGCACTTTTCGTAAGCCTCAGGGTTTTGTGGAAAGACTTTTGTTCCGATTGATGTACGTTTATAAAATGAATCTTTACCTAATAGTTCCTGGAGATCTTTAAGGGAAGTTTTTTGATCGACAACAAGTGGTGGCGGTTTAACTATTTTTACATCAGTTATATTGGATACTGGGTCAAGATCCATATCATTGCGATCGGTAAGGGCACTGAACCGATTTCTCGAAGTTGACGGTAAGTCAGATAACATACCTATAGGCACGGTTCGAGACAATTTTTGTCTCTTCATGTTGGATTTTTTCAGTATGGCCCCCGGGGCCATATTAGTATTGCTATCCCAGCAGTTAAAATGTAATTGACACACAAGAGAGTTCAATAAGAACAACAATTACAATTACAAAAATAAAAGCAGATTGTTTACACTTCTTTTAAACTTTAATTCGGTTTGATAACAACTATCCGGTACTTATTAAGAGACGTGCGTTCTCAACGAAATTAAGTATCGAACTGACCTGCAAAATTAAATTAATTATGCTGGTCGATATAGAAAAAAACTACTTTTATTAAATTTTTATTTAATTTTATGTTTACCTATATTCCAAAAATATAATAGAATAAAGGAAATTTAATTTTTTTTTTCTTTATTAAAACTAATGTTTCTTTGAAAAATATTAAACCAAGTAGCTAACAAGAAATTAAGAATCGAATTTTTAACAATTTGTTGTGATTAAGATTTTTTTGTTATTCACTTTGTATTCCCGCTAAAAAAATATACGGAATTGAATTATTTTTTTGAAAAAATTCAGTTTTATTACCTAAAAAAGATTAAAGCATTTTATGTTATTATTATGCAATTTTTTATTAAAACGGTATATGTACTGTTTTTTATGCAATTGTACTGATTTTTTTCTCTTATTTACTGATTTCTCTTATTTCAAAAGTGGCAACCCTAGATTAAGGCACTAATCACATAAAACGCAACGCAGGCCAAAGAATAACATTGAAAGCACAAACAATGTCATAAATTTTTTGTAATTTTGTTGTTGCTTCCTACAGAAATCCACATTACGTTTTAAAATTTCAAACGCTGCATAGCTTGAGACGTTGAAAGTTTTAAAACGGTACATGAATTTCTGTAGAAAGCAACAACAAAATTATAAAACATTTATGACATTATTTGTGCTTTCAATGTTATTCTTTGGCGTTGCTATGCGTTATACATGATTAGTGCCTTAATCTGAAATTAGACGTGACATAACCATAACCATACAAAACAGCTGCTTAAACCAACCTTATGGGCAACACTGTATTTGTATATAGGTGACTTAACACAACGGCATAACTATAACCATTACAAACCAATTGAATTTTGATTTCTATGGTCATCGTTACGGCAATGACATTATGTTTATGTCACGTCTAATTGGACATTTATTCTTCCAACAATGCTACCATACTTTTATAAAAATTCATGCATTTTGTAAACAGAAAATGATAAACAAGGCAAAATAAAAAATTGAAGCATAAATAGAGAGAGAATTGAACCTACTGCCAGTGTTGCCACTTTGTGGATAATTACCCGAATTCGGTATAATTTTTACTGTCGTGGGTAGAGCGTGGGTAATTGCTTTTAGGTGGTTATCTTGTGTAATTGGTAATTTTTTTGTTTAAAAACAAATGATATACATAAGGATTTGATTTCAAATATTGGTGATCCAAAAAGTCAAAGTTCCTTTATTTTTTATTATTTTTCTTTCGCTACTCCCTCAAATCTCTGCGCTTGTCTCTGCAGCAGACTAGAGTCTCTGGTAGGAATCGAACCGAACTAGCTCACTACCAGCTAGTCTACCAGGGGAAAAGGTTTCCACTGTTAAATGAGCGGTATAAAAAAGGAAACCATCTCTCTTAATTATCTTAATAAATAACAACAAATTTGGGTTGTTCACGAAAGGCGGATTATCATATATGGTAATGTAATTATATTAACAGCAAGAAAATATATTTAAAAAAATGTAATAATTGTATTTTGTTGTTGTGAATATAACTAAATAACCATATGACATGATAACCAGCCTTTCGTGAACAACCCAATTATGTATCTATCTATATATATAAAATAGGATGTGTGTATGTATGTATGTAACGTATGGACTCCAAAACGGCTGGGCCGATTTTAATGAAATTTCAGGGAATCTTCACAATATTCAGGTGGGTGACACTGTGAAGTATGATTTCTGATTTTCGGTCTGGGGGCGGAGGGGCGTGGCAAAATCCATAACTTGAGAACGGCTTGACCGATTTGAACGATTTTTTCTTTAAAATGATCGCCATGGTCCAACTTAGGTTTTAACGGAAAGAAAATTTTGCCCCGCCCACTATTACGCCCACTTTTTTCGATTTACCTAAAATCAGAAAACGGCTCCATCGAGTTGACTAATTTTTCTTTCAAATGTTCGTATTAATCAACTTTAAGTTTTCATCGAAAGAAAAATTTACCACGCCTACTTTTACGCCCACTTTTTCTATTAAGCGCATAACTCGAGAACGGCTTGACCGATTTGGACGATTTTTTCTTTGAAATGATCGCCATGGTCTAACTTAAGTTTTGCGGAAAGAAAATGTTGCCCCGCCCACTTTTACGCTCACTTTTTTCGTAAGATTCACAGCATATATATACATACATACAACCATATGTATTTTCAAATCAAATGTAAATCAAACATATGTATATGAACAAAATTTTAATTTATAATATTATAATGATGAAACAGAACTGGGGATATTTATTTATTTATTTATTTATTTATTCAGAGTAATAATAAAAAGCCAAAATTTGGCCAAAAAACATTATTACAGAGCTTTCATTTCGAGATATATAAAAGAACAAAGTAAATATATGAATATATATACATACACATATGCATGCTATATACATACATACAGGTACATACATATACACCTACATCTACGTATATATAAATACATAAAATATATAGTATAAAAGAAATTAACTTAAAACTATGTATAATGGATAGATATTAGCTATCAAGAAAAAAAAAGAGAAAAAAATTATGAATTAAGGCTCCCCAGCCAATTTAAAATAAGTTTTAAATGTTAAAAAGTAGTCCAATGAAAGTGACAAATATGCACTTAAGGTAAAATGTAAAAAAAGGTAAAAATGCCCCAGAGGCCCAGAAATACGCTACTTTATATCTAATGATGCATTAGGATGTCTCACAAACATATAAATAAAGCATCTTCTTAAATATATTTACTGAATTTTCGAATCTTCGAAGATTAGGTGGCAAGTTATTCCAGATTCTGGCTACCCTAACTAGAAACGAGCGTTCAAATATAGATTTGGATATTTGTGGAATTATAATTTGACTATGCCTAGTAGATCTTGAAAAATTAAACATATCTCGTAAGTTTTGCGGATATCCATTTAATATTATTTTATAAAAAAATAAAACAAGTCTATATTTAACAAAATTTTTAAACGTACATCCCAAGAACCTTATAACATAAGGTGTTATATGTTCTCTGATTCTGGCATTAAAAACAAAACGTACAATAATATTAACAATTCTCTCTAATCTTTTGAAGTTTGTTGAAGTTAATGCTGATGTAACCTCTAAGCAGTATCCCACTTGAGACATTAGTAGTGAAAAAGCCATCTTCCTTTTAATATGTAAAGGTAAATAAATGTTCGAGTTGTATAAACGTCTCAGTGTATAAATAATTTTACTATTTAGAGCATTTATATGACCTTCAAAGTCTAATTTGTCATCAATGATTACACCTAGACATTTTAGATGATCTACACACTGTATCCTCACACTTTTCACACGAATGTCAAAAACATGACCAAGAGGACTACCAACTACCATATATTTTGTTTTAGAGAGACTTATGGTTAAATTATTTTCTGTCATCCATATATATACATTTTCCAAGCAATAGTTTGTTACCGTTTCTAACACATCCAAGAATGGTTTTTCCTTACTTAAAAGAATCTGAATATCATCAGCAAAGATAAATGGTTTACAAATACATGAATTTTCAATAATTTGCGTTAGGTTGTTTAAATATAATACAAATAAAAGCGGGCCAATAACCGAGCCCTGTGGCACACCAAAATTTACATTCTTCTTTTCAGAAGTAACACCATTTATGTCAACAAATTGAGTACGATCAAACAAATATGAATATATTCAGCCCAATCATGAAAGAAAAATTCCCCGGGAGTTTTCTCCCTTCTCCCATTTTTCCTATGTTAATTCAATTGTAGAAATGGGAAAAGGGAAAAAACTCCCAGGGAATTTTTATTCATAATTGGGCTGATTAGTTTACAGGCATGCCTTGAGAATTTAAATTCTGTGTAAAGTTTTTTAATCATCTTGCCTCAGTCAATACAATCAAACGCTTTAGAAAGATCTAACGATATCAACATATTTACCCGATCTTCATTCAAATTTTTCCTAATTTCATCATTCATTTCTGTCAAAAGTAACGACGTATTATAGCCCTTTCTGTAAGCATACTGGCATGTGTTTATAAGTTTATTTTCTTCCAAATAAGCAATCATTTTAAGTTTAAGCAGTTGTTCTACTATTTTAGATAAAACCGGCAAGATACAAATTGGTCTCAAATTTTCAATGGAGGACCCAGAGCCACACTTAGGTATAGGAACTACTCTCGATATTTTCCAGGACGACGGATACGTAGAAGTTGTAATAATGGTATTTACCACATGCAAAAAATGTCTATAAATTAAAGGAAAAACAACCTTCACGAATTTTAAAGGAATACCATCAACCCCAACCGAATTCGATTTGACTTTTGCAAAAGCGTACACCAGTTCATCCTCCGTCACATTGCTGAATGAAAATCCGAAATTTTCTCTAAAATCATTAAAATTGACCGCAGATGAATGGCCTTCCATAAAATTAATAAAGAAATTATTAACCTCATCTACTTCATGATCAATCGAACTATTTCTTTGAGCCAAACAACCAGCTTTTTTAAGAGTCTTCCAAACTTCTGTATTATCTTTACCATCAAACAACTTAAAAGAATTGATTCTCTTATATTTTCTGATTTTACTCTTAACCCTTTTACGGTACTTGCAATAGGTTCGCCAGTTTTCACTACTGGGGTCTTCAAGATAACCTTTGTATGCCAAATCCCTTAATGAGGTTGAAAGTATAATCTCACTTGACTTCATCCATGAATTATTAATAGATTTATGTTTACGATGGACTATCGGAACATAGGAATAAGCTATATTTAAAAAGTTATTTAATGTATCAATTTGCAAATTAAGTATAAACAACCTCTTGACTACAATGCTTTTTTATAGGAATTGAAATGAATATAAAAGCGTGATCAGATATCGAGGGACATTGAAATTGATACGAAAGTTCCACTTTTATATCACCACCTAACATAAAATAGTCAATTAGTGATGAAGATTGATGGCTCACATCAAAATGAGTGGGTATGTTGTTGTGAAGAATGGTCAGACCATTTTGAACACATTTAAAGGCCGTAAATTTTGTTTAAAGATCAATTTAAATCGTCTGGTAAAACAACACTAATGTTTGCTTAGGGCCAGCAACGCGGACCGGGTCAGCTAGTATCTTCATAGATATTTACATTGGTAATATAATTTTTCGCTATTTGGTGCACACCAATAAGAAGAGGATCCAATAAATAAATTCAATATTATTGTGATTTTTTTTAATCAAACAAGAACTACTTAAATAATTTGATATACTCGAATATGAATGAAAATTGGTATTTTTGAATTCTTTTTTGTTGGAACATTTTTTTTAATTGCTGTACGCTGTATGCTTTTTAGCTACTTCACAAAAACTTTGCTTTATAATTATTGAAAATACGGACCAAAAATCAGGTCTGTGAAGAAAATCAAAATGATCGATTTTAAAAAGTCTAAATTTCGAGCAATTTTTAAATCAATTACAGAATTAAAGTCTAATACAGTTCAACTAACACATATAATACAAAATGTAAAGGAATATATAAAGAAAATAAGAGGAAAAAGTATTATTTATATATTTTTAGAGATACTGAAAACGATATTATCGGCTTAAACTCGTTTCGATTTTAAAATCGATTTATATTACGTACCTGAATGTACATTAAAGTGAACATTTAGAAGAAATGCTCATGTTTTAATATTTATTAGCAAATGTTATTTTTTGCTTACAAACAAATCATAATCAAACTATTTTATTAAAAACAAATGTAAAATGTGTGGATTTTTTCGGAATATGTGGAAAAAGAAATACACCCGTATTCAAAACGAAAATTTGTGTACTACGACTTCTTATTCAAAACACTTATTAATAAACTAGGATTATCGAATGATCAAAGACTTTTTAACTCCCAATTAACTGCTGTCAATTTGCGTTGAATTTAACTAAAACAGAGATGTACAAATTTTTGTTAACCGGGCGATTTAAAAGAGTTTTGAATAAACTCATGACTAAATGGTGATTAAGCTTAATCAACATTTTAGTTGCTCACTCGATGAGCGGAGTATAGTCGGAGTACACAAATTTTCGTTTTCAATACGGGTGTTAGTTTTTTAGTATGAAAGCTATTGGGGCTTTTTGACCACAGATTTAAGCTGAAAAATTTTTTTTATTGCCAAATTCACACATCAAAAGAATTCTACAAATGCAAATGTTTGCTATTATTAGATTAGTTTACCATAAACTTGAGACTTTAAGCCGTTGGTTCTCTATATATTAAAATGTTTAGTTGAGAAAATACATAGTGCCGATCACATTTAAAAAAATGAATTTGAAACCAGTAAAGAATTTTATACTACAGAAGGTATACAAAGAAATTACAATGAATATGGTAAACCTATGTAACCTAATGTGGAAGCAAAACTTATTATTTTAAGTTATTTATTATAAAATTATTTCGCACAAATAAACTCGTTATGTTCATATCTACCTGTTGTAAAAATACCGTGCTATTTAGTTTACATTTTGGTAATTAAACGGTGGGTTTTAACACTGTTTTCATATGCCTTTAGTGTTAAATTAAAACTTGTTTCGCTTCTACTGAAAAGTTTTAAATTTTGTAGCTAATACCCTCTTGTTGATTAATCGCCAATTTTCAGGATTGACATTAAAACCCATTTATGTTTAATATCGTTTTAAATACATAATTATCTTCTTCACTAAACACTTAAATGAAACTTAATTCCCCCTTAATAAATTAGCGGCCCTATGTTCCACAGGGAATTAAAGGATTACATATATAATTCCCCGATGTGGTACATTTAAATTCAACTTAAGTTTCCATTGGATTATCTTAGCAAGGTGACCTCAATATCACAACAATACAACAACAACAGGCAAAGCAATAATAACCAGCCGCTTTTTGAAATTGCGTTCGCGTACACAAAATACAGTAAATGAGAACACAAATTGACAGCGTAAAGTGACAGTTCTTGATTGAGTACTTACAAATTTTTACTGCAGAAATTTTTGCAGTAAAATTTATTAAAACAAAAAAACATATGTTTTAAAAGGTAAACAAACAAAAGTAGCAAGCAAAAGGCATACAAAATGTGAAAAAATTGTTTAAAAAAGGAAAAATTGAAATAAAACTAAAATAAAAACAAAAAATGAATAAATTTTAATTAATTATACTTGTTTGTGAAGATTTTATATGGCTAAATACCAACTTTTGAAACTTTGTTTTGTTATGTTAATTTTTTGGAGTTGTAAAAGTGTCAAGTACTCGGGTACTTAGAACAGCCCTTGTTTTTAAAGTTATTAATAGTAAACAAAAGTATTCGTGTACTATTGATCAAATTTAGCCGGACACAAACTAGCAAATTCAAATAAAATAAGAAACAAACAAATATGAAAGATTACATTAAATAATTTGTTTGTATTTTCCAAAAATATTCGTGTTATAAAAAGTATTTAATCGAGTACCGATAAGAAAACGAGTTAAGCAGTCAAAAGTGTAAACATTTTTCAACACTTCAATTATTTGCCATCAGCTGTTGCCCTTATTTTACGAATTTTTACAAATTTTGCGTTCGCGTACTTTTTTGCACAACAGCTGTTTGTGAGAGCAAATTTTTAAGTTTACTCATTTACTGCATTTTACTGTAAAAGTACTCAAACGCACCTATTTTTGTATTTAGTAGTGCTGCCATACTTTTATATTAATTAAATAAGACTTTTCAAATAAAACTCAAAATATCAATCTGTATTTAAATACCATTTAAGTTTACATGAAAATTAACATAAAATAGATTTAAATATATCCTGAAAATTGGGCATTAGTGCGATATATAGGGTACATATATTAAACATAGATAGTATGACTAATATTTATCTTCTTTAAATGATTTTTTTGTAAAAACTTGTTTAATAAAAAATGTACACCATGCGTTTGATATCAGGTGTAATTTCATTTAAATCGGGTAATTTTGCTTCATCTGAAGTGTAATTTTGATTTTTGCTGGTGGTAACACTGGTTATTGCCCACGTTTTAATTATGGGCTTTAGGACAGAGAACCAAGCCGATCGGCGCAAGCCGAACGTCTCGCCGCCGCCGCTTGATTTCTCCAAGCCGCGCCGCCGCCGATTTACACGGCTTAGACGGCTCAATTAAAGCCGCCGATGACTGCAGCTGCGCCGTGAAATTTCTTAATTTTTGTAACTAAGTTTATTTTACTTCAGGGTTACACGGTCAAGTTTTGTCTATCAAGTTTTAATTCGCTCACACTTTTTTTCCAATACACTAATACTTTTAAAAGTTGAAGCGAACTTGCCTTTAAAATTCTCTTTCAAGTGAGTGTATCAATTTACGTTCAAGAAAACAGCTGATTACAAGTTTGATGAGGAAATTGTTCGTTTGTCTTTATAAATTGTGCTCTTGATGAGCTTCAAAATTGCGTGCAGCCTACGTCACAGCTTCCAATTTTTGGAAATCTTGACAAACTGTATACATATGTAAAAGACTATCAAGAAAAAGTAGATCGTGTGGCTGCAGTGTTACAGATTTGCGTTTTAATGTATTAGGTGCCTATTATGAACTTAATTCGATTTTCGACAGCTGTCGAATTAGTTGATCGAACGAACTTTCATTTGGTATTATGGCACACATTCGATAAAAAAAAGTACTATAGTGATTTAGTTTATTCACAGTAGTACATTTTCTATCAGCTGTCCCTTTAAATAAAAAATTTAAAAAAATAAAACTAATATGAATCATGACTACGACGGACTTACAGTACGATGATTCATCTGATGAACGCTTACTGGCACTGGGGTGTACCTGTAGCCTGAACTTTTGTAAAAATTCCTTTTGCCTACAAAGGATTTTGTTCCATAAGGGAAACAAGCTTTTCCAACTGCTGTCGACTTTAAACTTGCATAAAATAACCAAAAATAATTAAGAATGTGGAATTTGCACACCAAAACTAATAAATTAACAAAAACTTACATTTTAAATAATTTTTTTAAATTATTTACACCGTCGAAAGCAAATTTGTTGAAAAATTCAATGCACAACGAAATTTTCGACAGTGCTGCCAACTTATAATACCAAATTAACATTCGATAGTCGCTGTTCGATAGCCAGCGAAAATCGTTTATCGAATGTAACTCATAATAGGGGCCTTAATTTCTTTGTCAAAAATGGTATATTTTAGCATCAATGTGCAACATTCAAGTGCCGTTATATTTTCTTGAAATTTTTCAAATCGTCATTGTACTTAACAACATGCAAAAATCTCTGCAAGAATATTTATTTATTTATTTATGTACAAATTTATTATAATTAAATTACAATAAATCTCTGATAGTGAAGTTTTTAATGTGGCAGAAAAAACAATAAAATATTACAAGCAGTTGTTAAATAAAAAACATTAATACACTGTATGGAAGTGCAGAGTGTTGGCAATATTTTGGTCATTTGGTTCAGGTTAAGGAAATTGTATATTTTAATTTTTTTCACCTTAAAGCTTACATTTTTATTAATAATGTATTGCAGAAAGCTTTACTTTTTTGAAATGGATATGGGTATGTGGTCCTACAGATAACATCAGTTTAAAACAGTATTGAGGAAGAAACGAAATTGCACTATCCCATAAAAATAAATACATATATATAGAAATGATTAATAGTTTTCCTTAAATAACAATTTTAAACATTTCAAGCCGACATTTAAGCCGCCGCCGAATCATTGACGTAAACGCCGCCGCCGCCGATCAAACACCCTCGGCTTGGTTCTCTGCTTTAGGATTTTTTCCTGAAGTTGAAGACTCGGTTCTGTTTTTTTTTTTACACTAAGTAACAATCATTTTTGTCAGTCATAACATGTTTTGGTTTCTTAATAACACTGTGCACGAAATTTACACTTTTTTTTGTGACAAACTGGGCACCTATCGTTTTAACATAATTCGGGTACGCTGAATCCGCGGTTTTTTCAGATTGGCTCTGGTTTTCGAGATATACCGTTATTTCGAAAATGGAGGAGGTTGAACAACATATGTTCGCGTAACTCAAAAACGCTTTAGTTTATTGAAAAAACTTACAAAACCGAAAATAAAATTTCCTTTAAGAAAAGTAAAATTTTTTTCTAATATCCGCAGTGGTTTTAGAAAAATAATTTTTTTTATGGAAAAAAAAATAATTTTTTTATCAAAATTTTTGTTTTTTTAAAAATTCATAAAATATTAAAAAAAGCAGCTAGGCTTCTAATTGCAGACATATAAAAAAACGAAGCTGCAAACAAAACAAGCCATAAATGATTAAAATCTGTTAGCAACTTTTGATTTTAATCACAAAAGTCGGCAAATTTTAATTAATTTAAGAATTTCATAAAACGCCCCCCTAAGGGATGATGATAAACGGAAAGTATAATTTGAGAAAATGTTAAGAACAAAAAACTAATTGAGGTCATTCATACATTTTTCCCCTCTAGGGGCGACTCCTGGGCATTTATGGGACTTTTTCTTCAATATATTTCTAGTCTGCATTGAACATTTTGTATGGAAACCCCCTTAAGGAATGGAGATAGCGGGTGGGTATGTTAGAAATAAATGATTGGGATGAAAAACAAAGTGCGGTTGGTCATACATTTGACCCATCTAGAGGCATCCTAGGCGCTGCAGGGGCCAAATTTAAGAATTTCACTAAACGGCCATATTTGTATGGGAGCCCCCTAAGGGGTGGATATATATGATTTTTTCAGAAAAGATGAAATTTTTTTATTTTTTATAATAACCAAACTTAAAAAATTTCAAAACATTTATTTATTTTTTGTTAATTAGTTAAAGTTAAAGGTTTTATTTAGAAATTTATTCTTCTTCCTCCTGCAGATTCCAACAAATATCCCCTAATAGCGAATCAAGTTGTTTGCCGCTATACCAGTGTTCGAGCCTGGCTGTTACTTGGTGAAATCTCTCGCCATGTTCATCAGACTCGGCTGGTGATTGTTCATTAAATTTTTCGGCATGGTAATGCAAAAAATGTATTTTCAATGACATTCTAACGTTTAAGTTTTTAAATGCGGTTAGCATATTTTTGATTAAAATTCGCCAGTTTTCAGACCGATGGTTTTCCTAATACATTTTCTATTATTGATTTCACAAAATTCCAGGCCAATAGCTCGATATCATTCAATGCAACCTCAAATTGATGGTCCTTCATAAGACGACGAATGTCCGGTCCATTAAGAATTCCTGTAAAATAAAAACATTATGATATGAAATATAAATCTAATTTAATAAAGTAGTTAGAGTTCATACCTTCTTTTACTTTCATGCCGCTTAATGGAAAAATTCGGCGCAATTCGGTAAACACCATCTGGGCTCAATGCTTTTATAGAATTTTTTAATCGGTAACTGTAGATTTTCCAACATTCCTACCGCAAAGTGAAAGTGTGGTAATAATGCATGCATATTTCTTTAGAATAACATTAATTTTAATATTTGTTCTTTTGTTTTGTATTGTAAATGGCACAAAAACCGCATTTAAAAAATTTTACGTCAAAATGTCATTGAAAATAAATTTTCTGCATTGGCACATTCTCCATATCCGTCCTAAATAGCATCTAAATATTTAATTCTTCGCTCTAGAGTTGAATATAGAAGATATTTGTATGAAATTTTTACACAATATGAAGAAGCGATATGGTGATTAACTCCACATTATTAGCTAGTAGGCGGCCCTAAGTTCAACTGTGAGCTAAAGCATTGAATACATTAGCTAAAAATCAGTGTTTTTGAGTTATGACCAGTGTTGCCGTTAGGATACGAAAGATAAATTTTTCGTATCTTTTGATGACTTCATGTATCGTGTATAATCCTGAAATTTTTCGTATCTTTTGAATCTATACGCAAAATGTACAGAAATAAAATATTAAACTTTCCGTCTCTGACAAAGTTTATTTAAGTTATCATTTCGTTATGAACACTAAAAAAACAGTGGCAACTAAATACAAAAATAACATGTATTTTGTTGTTAGGTTTTCTAAGTTCATCTGTCTTCTTGTGTTTGTGTTTTAAGATGAAATTTTAGAAGCAAATAATAACGATCTTTACAGTTAATAATTTCAGACCGTTTTTGTATAATAGTTTTATAAAATAAAACAATTTTAAATCCGAAATTAAAAAAAGAAAACTAAAATTTATTTTACATTTTAAACAAATATTATGTACATATGGCATTTCGTTATAATTTACACTTCATTCTCCAAAAAAGACAACGTACAATTTTAATGAGAAATGGCTGTTAATAAAAGAGTGCAATGGCTGGTTGATGAAAAAAATTACTAAGGGAAATGCGGTATCATTTTGCAAAGTTTGTGAAATAACATTAGCAAACCATAAGCCAATATTAAACAAACACCTGAATTCTTGTAAGCATATAAAAAATTGGAATGCAATAAAGAACTGCAAACCAATCGAACAATTGGTTATTTTAAACTATGAAGATCATGCCATCAAAAGAGCCGAAATTAAAATTTACACGTTTCTTGCCGAAAATAATCTTCCGTTTTCTCTATTCCATTTTTGGCAAATACGCTTCCGGTTTCCAAAATTGCGCGAAAAATTCATTTGGGCCGAACAAAGGCAACTAATATAGTCACACGATTTGTTGGACCAGCATTTAAACAAGACATAATAAAAATTATAAGTATACCCGGAAATTTTTTTAGCATTGTAATGGATGAGACAACAGACATTTCTGTTAAGAACCAATGTGCTTTTTGTGTAATTTATTATCATCCAGACAATGAAAAAGTTGAAACTCATTTTTTGGATCTTTTTGAAACAGACAGTGGCAAAACTGAAGACCTCAGGGAGGCACTTTTAAACTGGCTACGTACTAATTCTGTGCCTTTTGAAAATTTTATTGGATTTTCCTCTGACACAACAATTGTCATGGCTGGAGATCATAACTCTGTTTTTAGTCACCTAAAAAAGTCTGTTAAGAACATTGTATGCATTAAATGAATGCTTCATTGAGTAATGGCATTACAAAACTTTATTTGGAATTTATGTCATACACTTTGGAACTTTTAAACGATTTTAATCTAATATTCCAGGCGGAAAAGCCTCGTCTACACCTTTTGCAATCGAAAGTTGAAAAATTAATTAAAACAATTGCTAGCAATTATTTAGAATTTAACTATGTGAAGGCAACAGATGTTTTGAAAATAGAATTTTCAAATCCAAATAATTTTTTACCAAATGAAAAAATTTACTTAGGTGTTTTAGCTCATACTTCGCTTGCTATCTCAATCATTTAAAGAAAAGGATTTAACTGTTGTATTAAAAAAAATTTCCGTCTGTGTTAAATTTTATCTACCGGAACGCTTTGCATAAGGAATGGCGTGAGCACGTTCTCCTCAACCACGAAGAGCTTGGGCTTAACAGAGACATGGCCGCTGATGAGTATTGGGAAAAAGTGTTTAATTTAAAAAATGTTGGTTATGAGTTTGTTTTGATAACATACAAAGATAATTAATTTTAAAGTTTCCTTACTGTATTTTTAAAACTTACATACCTAATATTTATGACTTCTATTAATATAAAAATGATTTTATATGATATAACTTTCTTTACAATATTCATTAAATGTGAAATAAAAATGTTTTGTTATTCAAAATTTAACGTTAAAAATGGATTTTAATTTTTTTTTTCAAAATGTATCTTTTTGGGAAAAAGCGTATCTTTTTGGAAACTAAAATGTATCTTTCTCGAAATGTCACTGGCAACACTGGTTTGAGTACTTTTACAGTAAAATGTAGTAAATGAGTTATAACGCAATTTAGTAAAAACTTTTGAGTTCTCGAACCCATCTAATATCAAAACCTAATAAAATAACTTCTTCCCATTTTTTGACCCTGTTTTTGTTGTTGTTGAAAGTTCAATATTTTTTTTTCAGCTGTGATTATTAGTGGCATTTTTTTTTTTTTTTGATTATAGCTTATTAGTTGTTTTTTTTTTTTAATTTTTTACTGTGACTATGTGTTTTAATGATTATAGCTTATTAATTTATTGTTTATGAAGTGACAAAAGGAAGAAAAATAATTTAAATATGGACAACCTTCAGTTATCCTATTATGAAATTTTTGATCTTTTATTAGATTGTGATAAGAACATTGATGTAGTTTGCGATATTATTTCAACAATTAATAACAAGTTATCAATTATTAACGTAGATAAATTTAAACAATTTTAAAATAAGCAATTTTTACCAAAATTAAAAACTAAGTGAGCCAGTGCAAAACGAATGAAAGTTAGACTTGTTGAACAAAACGAAGTTTGGTTGGAAAACTTGTATTGTTTTGGTAAAGATCTTCCAGAATATGAAGAACCAATGTGTTCTCATGAGGTCAAACGTGGTTGCCCTCCTAAAGCTTTTTAATTTTGCCAATCTCGTGCTAAAAGGAGTTAAGTACAGCAGTTATGTGATAGTAAATATTGCATTTTATGTGGTCATTTTGTGTGAGAGGTAGTCGTTGTTGTTAACAGATTTTGCTAATGTTTTCACTATTGTTTAATATTATTATAAAATTGCAATGAGCAAAAAATTGTGACTACAATGATTTTTAACTTTTGTGTTATATGGGAAGTAGGCGCGGTTGTGCTCGGATTTTTTCATATTTGCAGTATTTTTTTATCACAACCAAATATTAGTCCATACCGAAATTCAAGGCTCGACCATGTTTCCTTATATTTAATTTTTATACTTAATTTTTGAAGAAAAATTTATGTGAACTTTTTGATATAATGGCCTTAGTATTAACGCCTTAACTCGTATATTAATTCTTACAAAAATGAATTTGTTTCGATAACATCCAAAGATAGTTACATATAATTAATTTTAAAGTTTGCTTACTGTATTTTTAAAAATTACATACCTAATATTTATGACTTAAATAAATATAAAAATGAATTTATATATAATTTTCTTTGCAATATTCATTAAATATAAAATAAAAATGTTATGTTAATAAATGCTAAACGTTAAAAATGAATTTTAAAATTTTTTTCAATATGTATCTTTTTGGGAAAAAGTGTATCTTTTTGGAAACTAAAATGTATCTTTCTCGGAATTTCACTGGCAACACTGGTTATGACTCTATTGCAGCAAAGGCTCGATATATACATTATGTTGAATAAAGAATTTAATAATTAAAAAAAATCCTATGAAATGCTCCATATAAATTATATTATTCATATATATTGAAGAAAAAGTCCCATAAATTCCCAGAAGTCGCCCCTAGTGGTATATAATGTATGACCGACCTCATTTAATTTTTTGTCCTTAACATTTTCTCAAGACATACTTGCCCCTTATCACCACTTCTTATGTCCCATACAAATATTGCGTTTTATGAAATTCTTAAATTAATTAAAATTTGTCGACATTTGTGAATAAAATCAGCAGTTGCTAATAGATTTTAATTATTTATGGCTTGTTTTTGATATGTCTGCAAAAAATTAGAAGCCTAGCTACATTTTTTTAGTTTTTTATGAATTTTTAAAAAACAAAAATTTCGAAATTTCGATAAAAAAGTTATTTTTTTTTCAAAAAAAAAAATTATGTTTTAATAACGACTACTCATATTAGAAAAAACGTTTTGTTTTTCTTAAATTAAATTTTATTGCGGAATTTCGGTTTTTTCAGTAATTTCAATAAACTAAACCGTTTTTGAGGTACGCAAATATATGTTGTGCAACCTCCTCCATTTTCGAAATAACGGTATATCTCGAAAACCAGAGCCAATCTTAAAAAACCGTGGGCACCACTGGATTCAGCGTACCCGAATTATGTTAAAACGCCATGTGCCCGGCTTGTCTGTTTTTTCAACTAGCATAGTGTAATTGTTCGTAGATGCTTTTTATTTAAATTATTACAACTAACACTGCTATTACCTGTGTAACAAAGGAATGTGCGAAACAGTACTTTACACCCACCCCTATAACGGCTGTTAACCACCTGTGCAGCTGCGTTCTGAATGACGTTATTTTATGGAACAAAATAAATGAGCATATTTTAAATCACTTAAAATTGTTAAAGACAAAAATAATATTAAAAAATCAAATCTGGGCTACAGGTACTCAGTATTTTACTTTATCGCACTTGTTCAACAATACTATATTAACTCAAAATTTTCAGTAGAAGCAAAACAATTTTAATTTTAAATTAAAATCATATGAAAAATAATTTTTAAACAAACCGTTTCATTACCAAAATGTAGACAAAATAGCACACGATATTTTTACAGCGGGTAAATATGAATATGACGTGTCGCTTTATTCCAAAAAGTGAAAAAATTAAAAATTTTGCTTTAATACACTATTGCCGAACAGGTGCAATTATAATACCCTGGTGACAAGCAAAAGATCCGGGGTCTAATCACCGCATTCAATATCGAGTAAGCTATCGTATCGAGTAAACTATGGTATTTTTCTGCATACGATTTACACTGACGTATCGAATGAAAACTCGAGAGATGTAATGTCTTTAGTTACTCTCGAATGCTATCATCTGAAATTACGATACATTTCATTCGATATCGAGTGTCAGATACCAAAATAAAAAAATTTCGATCGAGTTTGCTCTGTATCGTATTTTGACAACCCGAAACGAAAATATGTATTCAGCTTAATATCTCAATTACTAGGTCGCAAGTGGTCAAGTTTTATATACCATTGGATGCTGGTTTTAAAACTCTTCGATGATTCCAAAGTATAAAAAAGCAAAGTATAAAAAAAATTCGAAAAACTGAAAAAATACCTTTTTTAAAAATGGTCCAGCTCACCGATGGCCAACGCTAGAACTAACTAAAATAATGAGAAGAAAGCTGCTTAGAATTTTTTGGACTCGCATTGCTGAAGTCTGTGCAACAGATCAAAAAACCACCCATATTTGTTATTTTGAAAGAATACCTTATATCTAAATATCTAACATTAAAACAAATCCGATGCATAACTGGCAAACACGTAATTTTTAATTTCACAAAATGGGTACAAAACTTAAAAAGAGTATAACTTTGAAACAGAAACAGAGCAAATTCAATTATTTTTCTGTGCAATGACTCAGAATTTATCCAACTTTTAAACTGAATCATTAGTTTTTTTAACTTCAATATAAATTTTAAAAGTTACAAAGCACTATTTTTCAAATTTATTCTAAATTTACAAAAAATGTATTTAAGGGGACACAAATGAGCAAAAAAAATAAGCGAAACTTTTAATATCTGCACAGAGAGGTAAAGTTTGAGAAGTTTTCTTTAAAAAAATTGACTTAGTAACAAAGCAAATCGTGCTAATGGGCCGAGTAATCAGCCAAATTCAAAAAAGTCGAGAAAACCCGATATTTGGGTTAAATTCGATTTTTTTTAAATATAAAGACAGGAAAACATTAACAATGCTGCAAGCCATATAAGAATGACTAACACCGAAAGTGACAAAGATAGAAAAAAGTAACTTTGCTTAAAACAATTCATTAATTGATTGTATTAGTAGTATTTTCTTTAAAAATATTGGTATTTAAAGCAATTTTTACCACACACATAATTTTGTAATTTCGAATAATTTTTAATTTATTAAGACCAATTTCACCAAGTTCAGCTATAATTAATATTACTGCAACTGTCAGTTAACAATAGTTTTTCTTAAAAGTTTTTGTATTGTATTCTTCGGTGGTTAGACCCATTCTTACGTATGGATACTGTGTTTGGTGGGAGTCATTGAGAGTGGCTAGTCGAAGGGAACTTCTGTCTAAGGCTTAAAGGTGTGCTTTAATCGGCATGCCAGGTGCATTGAGAAGTACTCTTCAAGCGGCCCTGGATGTCATTCTACATCTTCTGCCCCTTGAGCAGTATGTGATGGGAATGGCAGCCAGAAGCATTCTTAGACTGAGGGAGCTATGATTGATAGGGAATTTCACGCACGGTCACTCACGGATCCTGGGTGAGATTGAAGCTGGTGGTTATTGCCTAGGATCACCCGGCTCAACGGATTATGTGGGCACTAGGGTAGATTTTGGGCAGTTGCCGGAGGTAGTAACGCCTTCTAGGGAGAGTTGGTCAGGTAGGAGCATATTATTTAGTGGATTTGCTATTTTCACTGATGGCTCGAAGATAATAGGCACGGGTGCGGGGGTCTACATTGAGAATCTGGACATCAGAATGCCATATAGGCTTCCGGACGACTGCAGTGTTTTTCAGGAGGAGGTTCTGGGGGTCTTGAGGGCCGTGGAACTGATGAGGGACAACATTGATAGGGGCTCGGAGGTCACTATATACGTCGACAGCCAGGCGGCCCTTATGGCCGTATGGGGCTGTTATATGAACTCCAAGCTAATTGATGGTTGTAGGAAGGCTCTGGAGGGAGCCTTAGGAGAGTATGTATTGAGATTGTGCTGGGTGCCGGGTCACTGCAACATAAACGGCAGTGAAATTGCTGATGAGTTAGCGAGACAGGGCTCAGAGATGCAGGATCCTAACTATATGGTGGTGGTTTGGCCTCCAATAGGCTTCTACTTTGGAAAGATCAGAGAAGGGATTCTGGGCGCTACCAATAGGGCCTGGGGAACTAAACGGACTGCCGGGTATCACGGACGCTGTGGCCGGTGCTTAGGAAGTCCGATTAGGAGTTGCTGCTGGGCAGAAGTAGGGTCTGCGTGAGGACCATAATTGGAATTATCACGGTCCATTGCATGATAGGCAGAATGGCGATGAGGTTGGGATCCGACGTGTCGGATATGTGCGGGTTGTGTGAGGACCCGGAGGAATTGGAGACGGTTGAGCACATTTTATGCCACTGTTCAGGGTACAGGGCAGCAGGTTGAGGTGGATGGGCAGCAGATTCCTAGACGAATTAGGGGATGTCCCCCGTGCTGTGGGCTCGAGAGTCTGATAGAATTCGTAATTGAGATGGCCTGGCTGTGCAGCAGGAGGCTGGGAGCTAGCCGCACATAGGGCGGATTTGTGTTGTGTTGAGTGAGGTTTTCTCTCGGGTTTGGTCAGATCTTCTTTTCTTATCTATCTTCTTTATCTTTTCTAATGCTTTCGCTGTTTATTTCACCTACTTTCCAGTTATCTATTTCTAAACAAGGCATCACAATGAACCATATTGGTCTCTTGTTGAAGGTGTGAAGGAGACTTCACACCAGCCTTTCTACCTACCTACCTACCTTTTGTATTGTATTGAAAATATTAGGATATTATGACAATATGAGTTAAAACACCCAAATATGTATTTATTTAACAGGGGGTTTCTTCATATCTTTGTTTTTTGTAGACTGAACCAAAAAAAAAACAGTACAAAACTCAGTAAAAAGTTTATAAAACAGTACATTTTTTTTTTTTTTTTTTTTTTTTTTTTAATTATTTATTTATTGAATCTTCATATATTAAATATGAACTAACAATAATTAATCAAATCTTATACTAATACTTTATTTTTGTCCTGCCTATGCTAGACGAAAATTTTTCTCCTCACTGTTTCTGTTCACATATGTAGATGTTTAGCGGTCTTCCCTTCGGATGAGTCCTGCGGTATCTCTTCTCCTTAATCTAGAGTGTCCACTGTCATTTAAAATATTTCGAGCAAGTGGATTTGGGTGCGACTCAAGCCTTTTTAAATATTTTGCTGCGTACTTCGTTATAATAGTTTTTACTAATGGCACATTGAGATCCTTGTGAATATTAGAGTTTTTAACATACCAGGGAGCGGCTGTGATTATTCGAAGAAGTTTATTTTGGCGCCTTTGAATTTTTTCGATATTTGAGGCCGAGGCAGTGCCCCATAGCTGAATACCGTAGCACCAGATTGGCTTCAATATAGAGTTATAAAGTAGAAGTTTGCAGTCGAGGCTAAGAACAGAATTTCTTCCAATAAGCCAATATATTTGAATTGCTTTTAGTTTCATTTGTGTTAGTTTTGTTTCTATATGGCATTTCCATGTCAAACGCCGATCTAGATGAATACCGAGATATTTTACATGCGATTGCTGGGGCACTAATTGATTATTGATTTTAATAGGGGGACATGACTCCCGACGCAAGGTGAATGTTATATGTACGCATTTTTGCTCATTGACCTTTATCCTCCATTGTTTTAACCACTTTTCCAGTTCAAATATATGATCCTGCAAGTAACAGGATGCTTCATGACAGTTTTCGTGTACGCTTATAAAAGCTGTATCATCAGCAAATGTTGAAGTTAGGGTGTGGTTGTTTGTTGGCATGTCTGAGGTATATATAAGGTATAAGAGTGGGCCCATGATGCTTCCCTGAGGGACTCCAGCGTCAATTGGCTGAGGAGAACTTATAAAATCACATTCTTTAATAATAAACTTTCGGCCGACTAAGTAGCTTTCTAACAGCTTGTGTGTGTTTACTGGTAAGTTTAGCTTCAATTTATGTAATAACCCTTCATGCCAGACTTTATCAAAAGCTTGGGAAACATCGATGAAGAGGGCGGAACAATATTTTTTTTCTTCAAAGGCTTTTCTTATGGCGTTTACTATACGATGGGTTTGTTCGATTGTGCTATGTTCTCTTCTAAAGCCGAATTGATGGTTAGGAATACATCTATTTACATTTAAAATTGGGGCTAATTTTGACACTAACAGCTTCTCAAACAGCTTTGATATATTAGACAATAAACTTATAGGTCTATATGACTCAACTTTTGTAGGATCCTTTCCTGGCTTAGGTATCATTGTAACTAAGGATACTTTCCATTCTTGTGGGTAGTATTCAAGGCGTAAAATGGCATTAAAAATTAAAAGAATAATTTTCTTTGTTATGCTGGGTAGCTCTAATAGCATTTTGTTGCTGATCTTATCAAAACCAGGGGCTTTCTTGGGGTTTAAATTATGAATAGCCTTTTCGATTTCTTTTATCTCAAATCTAAGTGGAACAGCAGCTCTAACAGCAACTGGTGGCAACTCGACTACAATATCGGGAGATGTATGCGGGGTAAATACGTTTTTCAAATGATTAACAAAAAGATTTCCTTTTTCTTCATCATTTCGTGCCCAACTTCCATTTAAGTTTCTTAATGGTGGTTTAGTGATAACTGGTCTTTTAAGATTTCTAGCTGCACGCCATAATGAGTAGTCTGATTGAGTAGTTGCATCAAGTTCCTTAAGATATTTTTCCAGGGAAGCCGTTTTCTGAGACTGCAGTAACTTTCTTAGTCTTTTTGTGCACTCTTTTAGTAAATTCTTAAGTTGAGGGGATCTATGCAATTGCCATTCTCTTCGAGCTCTCCTTTTTTCAGTCAAGAGACGCTCAACATCTGCAGAATATATTTTACTATTTTTGGTTTTTTTGAGGGTTATACTAGAATGTTGAACAGCTAGTTTCAGATAACTGTCAAAATTTACAATAGAAATATCCACATTCTCCGGTGTACTAAGCGGAATATTTTCAGTGCAGTGGGTACTGAGATATTTTTTATATTTTAACCAATTTATTTGAGTGGCTGACGTCACTAAGTTATCAGACGGAGATACAATTCGATTAGGATTTGTTATTGTAAGAATTGTAGGTGTGTGATCAGAAGATAGTTCTAAGGAAGCTTCAACATAAATCGTTTCTGCGGGGATGTTTTTAACCACTCCAAAATCGATAACATCTGGAACTTTTTGCTGATCAGTAGGCCAATATGTTGGTTGTCCGCTCGCGACCACATTTAGATCCATTTTACAAATTGTGTTAAACAAAACACGACCCTTAGGTGTAATAAGTCGTGAACCCCAGAAAGTGTGTTTAGCGTTATAATCGCCAGCAGCCAGGAAGCAAGGTCCTAATGATTTGAAATAATTATGATATTGGCTTTCTGATATAGAAAATCTAGGTGGGGAGTATAATGATGAAATTACTATGTTTCGATTTAATTCCTCAACGCAAATGTTCGTTGCTTGGAGAAAGTCTTCACGATGATCACTCATTAAGTAGTGTTTTACTCGGTTCTTTATCAAAATGGCAGAACCGCCACAAGCTCTGTCTCGAGGGTCCTTGGTATCATATAATATATAACCATTGATTTTAAACGTATTTCTTGAGGTCAGATGAGTTTCAGAAACCATCATAACATCAATTTGTTTATTTTTAAGGAAGTATTCTAGTTCATTTTTGTGTTGGCGGATGCCGTTTGCGTTCCAAAAGCAAATTTTTAAACAGTTCATGGCTTGTTTAGTACAGCTTGCAATAACATCGATTGCATTCTTAACATTTCTTGCATCATGTTACCCATTGTGTTAGTAAAATTGTTAACTGTTTGCACTAATGTTTCCATAGTTTTTTCTAGCCGAGTTAAATTAGAAATGGGAATTTCGTCGTTATTTGGTACATCACCTTGCAGTTGCATAGGATTAGATTTTAATACATTAGCGTATGAGGTTCTGTTATTATTTGGCTGAGGCATCTGGACGCCGTACGTGTTTGCATGATTAGTTGCCTGCGTTTGAGGGGGATTAAGTTTCTGTCCAACAGAACGCTTGACAATCGAATATACCGGGCATCCTCTATAGTTGGCAGTGTGGTTACCACCACAGTTGCTACATTTTTTTACATTAGGGTCATTTTTGGACTTATCGCACCGGACGGTACCATGTAATTCTCCACATACGACGCAAACAGGGGGTAAATGGCAGTATGCCCTAGTATGACCAAATTCTTGGCAGTTTAAACACTGAACGGGCCCATTTCTTTTGTGCGGCTCCTCTATCGTGATTTTTCTGTACAGAATGTATTTTAAACTGTAAATGGGATGCGTTTCATTTTTTTTTAGCTTAACATCGCCGGGCTCTAACTCCACTCGAAATAGAGGTTGGGGATTTTTTTCTTTATTTTTAATATTTGTAACATTTTTTATTTTGAAGCCTTTTTCTTCTAAAAATGTTTTTATTTCGTCGGGGTCCACGCATGAGTCAATGCCCTTAATCACAACTTGAAGACCTTTACTGCTTTTCAGTTGGTACGTATAGAAGCTTTTTTTAAGTGCTTCAAACTTATTAATTATTTTACGGAAATCATTCTCATGATTAATCTGTATTTTTGTCTCGTTTATATTTCCACGCTTGATTGCAGCAACGTAAAACGAATTTTCACCTATCACCGAGATTAAACTTTTTATAAGCTCACTTGAGTTTTGCTCTCTAAGATATATCGGGGGTGGCTTCGACGATTTTATGACGTTAGGTGCTTCAGAAGATTCATCCTCCAGAATTGCAAAACGATTTTGTGAATTTATTCTATCAAAATATGGAACTTTAGAGGCCGAGGCTACAGCTGAAGAGGCTGGGCTGCGACCCCGTTTGAGAACTGTTATATACCTGTCCATACCAACTTGCACTTGTGGTTTTTGAAAATTTTTTACTTGTGTGTTTTCCGTTGCGTCTGTGCTTGAGTTCATGGTATCATTACCTACTAGGAATGTCTTTTCAATGGTAACACTTGATGGTTTTGTCGTTAGGTTGTTGCTATTGTTTTCTGTTGTAATGTTTATTTCCACATTGCTTTCGCTAGCATGAGTATCATTTATTTTTGTTGTTGTTTCATTGTTATTACTCATACAGATTTGTTTTTGTTTTTTTCACCGTTTTTTTTTTTATTTTTAATTTTTGTTAACTGTGCTCTTTTTATTATGTATAATGTTGTTACACCGAGATAATAAAAGAAAAAAGAATAAATATTTTTTTGCACAGATTATTTGTAAGTATGTATGTGCGTACATACATACATACATATGTAGGTATATTTTTTTACTTGTATTTTTTTTTCTTAATATTTTTTTTTTTTATTTTTTTTATTGTTCACTTTTATATTGAGCGTCCAAATTCGCTTGTTAAACTGATATTATTAACTAATTTATGTTAAAAAAAAAAAAAGAACCGTATGCGGAGTTAAAAGAAACACGTCTTTTCTCATCGAGCACGACAGTACATTTGCGTACTGTTTTTGGTGTTGTGCTTAAAATAGTACAATTGAAAGAAATCCGAACATGTACTGTTAAAAACACTACGGACCTGTTCGGAAATGCATCACTGCATCTGATGCGCATCTACGATTAGTTTGCGGTGCTCATGCAAATCAGATTGGCATCAGCTTGCTTGCCGCCCGTATTGGTTATATTATTGAACAAAATATGCATCAGCAATTTTTGTGATGCTTGTTTTAGATTTGTTTGCGCATCATCTGCATTTGTTATGAATTTTCGAACAGCTGACATTTGCAGTGATGCTTAACCGACTGCGCTGCGCATCAGATGCAGTGCAATTATGCATTTCCGAACAGGCCCTACGCCTGGCACCCCTAGATAGAGGTATACCACCGAGGCCGTGGCGTAAATTCGGCCTATATTTTGTTTCACACATAATTGTAATAGATTTTTCTATCATTATAAGAAATATTTAGATAATTTTCGGAAAACTTTTTGTTTTATTTCCAATTTACATCCTGCGTTTTGGTTGGATCACCCTTTAGCATGTTTACTTGTTCATTATAGGGGCGGATAGCCGGAAGAATTAATGGTATCAAAATTAGTTGAAAAAAAATTATAAAATCGTACTCACATTTTTTTTTTAAAAAAAAGAGAGAAGTGAAAAAGGTGTTAAATATACAAAATGGCTTTCTGGGTGCTTTACATCTTTCATCAAACTTAAAAACACATGAGCTCCAAGGCTGTACAACTCCTCAAAACCAGCGTATATCATACAGCAATATATAATTATATGTATATTTATATATATATATATATATATATACAGTGCTGTCTGGGTAGAGTGAACTCCCGGTGCTATGAATACCTCGTTAGAGTGAACACCAGAATGTTTACATTGACTACTCTGTAGAGTGAACACTAATGAACCTCTATAGAGTGAACATACTTTATAGTGAGTTTTTAGGTTTGGCGAAGTAAAAAAACAATGAAAAAGAGTATAAAAATTAAAGAGAACATAAAATAACGGTAAAGTAACGATTCTTTTAGAGTAAGTTGACAAGTTACTCTCACAAATACACATTCTATGAAGTGTTTATTTATTTAAGTCTGCGCGCATGTTCCATTAAGGTCGTGTCTCAAAGTTAATTTCTGAATAATTGGTGTTATATAATTGTTACATAAAAATGGATTCGAAAAAAAGAAAGCATTTATCTTTAAAACAAAAAAGCGACATTATAAAAGAAATTGAAAAAGGTGCTAGTGTTACTTCTTTGGCACAGCGTTATGGCGTTGCAAAATCGACAATTTCTGGCATAAATAAAAAGAAAATCGGAGTAATAAAGCTTATTGGTAACTATACATTTGGAACCCAAAGAAGAAAGACGCTTAAAAAAGGAGAGTTTCCATGCATGGAAAAAGCTTTGTACAACTGGTTTGTGAGACAACGTCAGAACAATTTTCCTGTCAGTGGCGATATGATTAAGGAAAAGGCAAAGGCATTACATGGGGACATTCAAGAAAAGGAAGGCGGCTTCAATGCCAGCTCTGGCTGGTTGGAAGGATTTAAGTCACGCTATGGAATTCGACTTTTAAAAGTGTGCGGCGAGAAATTGTCTTCAGATCAACAAGCTGTTGAGCCTTTTAAACAAAAATTAAATGACGTAATTCGAGAATTACAGCTGTGTAGTAGTCAGATCTACAATGCAGATGAAACCGGCTTGTTTTGGAAAATACTTCCAGAAAAAACTTATGTGACCAGCTCTGAAAAAGTGGCTCCAGGCAGAAAAATGGAAAAAGCAAGAGTTACTTTTCTTGCATGCACAAATGCAACTGGAGAGCATAAAATCAAGCCATTGGTAATAGGTCGTGCGAAGAATCCGCGTTCTTTTAAATCGTTCAAAATTCCAGTAGATTATCGAAATTCTAAGAATGCTTGGATGACATCTGTAATTTTTAAAGACTGGTTCCATACATGCTTTGCTCCACAGGTAAGAATCTTATAACCAAAGTTTAACAGTTTACATAAATTATACGGGCATGTATCTAACAGGTTCAGCAATTTATGCAGCTTAAGGGGTTACCACAAAAGGCTCTTCTTTTGTTGGATAATGCTCCCTGTCACCCTCCAATAGATCAGTTAAGAACAAATGATGGATCCATATTCGTGATTTTCATTCCGCCGAATGTAACACCCTTGATCCAACCCATGGATCAAAACGTGATCCGTATAACAAAGCTGCATTACAGGAAAAATCTTCTGGCATTAGCTGTTGGAAAGGAAAACATCACAGAGTTCCTAAAAGCATTAACGTTGAAAGATGCATTGTCGCTGTTACTGCGTGCATGGAATCAATTGAAAGCTGATGTTATAGAAAAATTTTGGCGGGCTCTTTTGAAAAGCACTGCAATTGAACCCATTTCAAGCGGTGATGATGAAGAAGAAAGAATGACGCTGAGTGCACTTCGGCAAAAGTTGTTAGCCGAACGATACGAAGATGTTCATCAAATCCAAAATTTACTTCAGACCATTAATTCAGATGTAAGTTTGCAGGAAAGTTGTTCAATTACTTTTATGTATGAATTGTGTGATTTTAATTTTATGTTATTTTTAGACAAACTATACTGAAGAAGATATTGAAAACTGGAATTCAATAGAGAACAGAGAGCCAAATTCTGGGCAAGACGTCGTCGGCACGTTTGAAATATCAGATGATGAAGACAATGGCGAAACACCAGCAAACACAAATCCGATATCAGCTGCTGAAGCCATTAAGGTTTTTGATAAGGGTATCGAATGGGCTGAGGCTAATACTACAAATTTCGCGAATATACAAGCTCTACATTGCCTTCGCGATCAAGCAGTGCAAATATCGGTAAACAAACCAAAGAAACAAACAACTATAACTAATTTTTTCCAGTCATAAATTTAAACTTTAATATTATATGGAAATAAATAAAATGTATAACCTATAAATGCATTTAAAATAAATAAATTAGTTTTTTTAATTAAAAAAAAATTCAACCTTGATTTAGTGAACAACCTGGGTATAGAGAAATCGCTCTGCAAAAATTAGTTCACTCTACCCAGACAGCACTATATATATATATATATATATATATATATATCAGATAAAAACAGCACCAACAACTTAAAGCCAAGACGAATTTATACAGTTGTTTCTTTCGATTATTATTTCATACACATCCACATTTTTACCAAAAATTTACACTAATACTAAAATAACATTTTATTTGTAACAACGATAATAACAAACAATATAATTGTAAATTTTTAAAATAAAACAAGAAGCAAAAGAGCTTTATTCGGCTGTGCCGAATTTTTGATACCCTCCGCCATGAGTATCAATATTTCAGGAGTTTCCTTTATATATTAACTTGTGGGTTGATCATTCAAGAAGTTTTTCTAACAATTAATTAAAAATATTATGAATCGTTTAGCTTTTACACCTATTACAGTGATTTTCAAGATAAGGGCTAATATTAAACGTATGGAACGGAGCGTTGATGACGAATTTAGGTAGAATAATTTCTAGTTTTAATATTAAAAAAAAAAAAAAAGTAAATTGCACCAAATTTCAATACAGTAATAAAATTTTTTTGTAGCGTTTTGAAGTTGTTTTCGGGAGACCGCTTTATATGGCTCGATTACACAAGGGAACATGGTTTTTGTTGATTAAGAACTGAATGTGGTTTTAAAGGTTACTTGGGACGCTGAATTCAAATGTGCACTTAGTTTTTTTTTCTATCATATTGCCTATATACGAAAAATATAAAATAGATAAAATATATCGCGATTTTCGCTTTTTATGTGAATAATTACAAATTAAAAATAAAATTAACATTATTTTAAAACAGATTCAATTTGAAAGGCAGAACATTATTCCCACATACGTAGAATTTGTATGAAAACCCGAAACGAAAATATGTATTTAGCTTAATATCTCAATTAGTAGGTCGCAAGTGGTTTTATATACCATTGGATGCTGCTTCAAAAACACTTTTCGATGATACCAAATTTTATTCACGTCGTCTTGGAGGAAAGTACAAAAAAAATTGGAAAAACTGAAAAAAGACCTTTTTTAAAAATGGTCCAGCTCAGGGATGGTCAACGCTAGAACCAAAATATTTTGGGAATCATCATAAAACATATCAACCTTTATTTTCAGAGGGGTAACAAAATCACTTGTTTTTTTGAGTCGCTCTACGCTACATATTTTGGAATTACTTGAAAACGGTTACCCTATTTAATTAAAAAAAAAAATCCAAAATTCGTCAATAATATTATCTCTAAGCCGTGCTTACATTGGTTTTAAATTTGCCCAGTAGTTTCAGAGATATCGTTGAAGTTTAAAAAAAGAACAATTAAAAATTTTTTTGTTCTTCGAAAATTCATAAAAAATAAAAATGCGACAAAAATTACACTTTTTTCTAAAAACAATTAGTTTACTATATTTCGAATGAAATGAGCTTTATTTCATTGTAATCTGTGCACAACTTTTGATTTTATTCACAATTTACTGAGAAAACTGAATTGATGAAAATGGCGATTTCCATACAAAAATAAATTTTTTTCATGTGTTTGTGTGTGTTTGCTGCAGTTTTTTTACGGACATTTTTTCCTTCACTTAAAAATGAGGTACCTTCACTTAATTGTGAATAAAAGCGAAACGCCTTCATCTTGATCTATGTATAATTTTGTTCATAGGTTATATGACTTTACGTGAAAGTAATAAGACTTTAACTTTTTCCCGTTTTGGATTTTTGAAGATTTTAAAAAATAAAATTTTTTTTTTTTTTACGTAAAAAGCCATTATTACTCTGTCATTTTTGGTGATAATAAATCTTTAAGAAAGAAAAAAAAAATTTTGAAAATCGCTTAATTAAGAGTAAAGTTTTGAATTTTAAATTTTTGGTAAAAAGTCAAAAATTCGATAGGTACCTGTAACTTCAAAATGCGAGCTAATGGAGAAAAACGGAGATTCGATTTGAAATCAGCGACCTCAAATTAGTAAAAAAAAATTGCATTAAACTTCCAATCAACACAAAAAAATGTTAAATTTTGTAGCCTTGTGTTATCCAAAAACTGTATGGTTTAATTTTTACTCATATAAAACTAAATTGGACCAAATTTCACCACAATATTATTATTCGTTAAGGTTTTAGTCGTATTAAATTGTTTTTATAGAATTGGTAGGAGGCCTAAGGTAAATTATGGACCGATCGTTAAAAAACTACGGTTTTATTTCTAGTCCTATGGAATTATGACGGACCAAATTTTAGCCCAGTGGATTTATTCGTTACGTTTTTAGGCGTACTAGTGTGTTTTCTGTGTGTGGCCTTTATACGGGGTCTATGATAAATTATGGAACGATTTTCCCAAAATTTGGAAGTGTGAGACTTTCACTCCTATGGAACTGCGACAAACCACTACAATGGCATTATTCTTTACAGTGTTAGGCCTTCTAACGAGTTTTCTGAGAGAGGAAAGGCCCGATATAAAGCCCAGCGTATAGACCGATCATAATTAAATTTGTCAGTGTTATTTCTGGTCATATAGAATGAGTTTGTGCAAAATTTTATTACAATCGGTGCATTATGACACCAATTTATCATATTTTTTTGTAGCGCAATAATCAATTTTTTTGAGTGTCGAATTACTTGGGAAATTTATATACAAAGGGTGTGTGTAGAACAGTAGCAAAGTACTCATGGAAGTAAAATTTGGACACTGTTGAGGTAAATTAAATTTCACTAGCTCTGGGGGCTAGTATCCATTTTGACATTAGGTGCGTTTGAGTACTTTAACAGTAAAATACAGTAAATGAGTAAACTGAAAAATTTTCTCTTACAAAAATCTGTTGTCCAGAAAAGTACGCGAACGCAAAATTTGTAAAAATTCATAAAATAAAGGCAACAGCTAATGGCAAATAATTGAAGTGTTGAAAAATGTTTACACTTTTGACTACTTAACTCGTTTACTTATCGGTACTCGATTAAATACTTTTTATAACACGAACATTTTAAGAAAATACAAACAACTTATTTCATTTTTCTTTCACATTTTTATTTATTTTTTATTTTATTTGAATTTACTAATTTGTGTCCGGCTAAGTTTGTTCAAAAATATAAGAATACATTGTTTGCTATTTATTACTTAAAAAATAATTGAAGTAGTAAGTACCCAATTACAAATACTTTTAACAACTCTAAAAAATAAAACAACAACAAAAAAAGTTTAAAAGTTGGAATTTAGCCATATAAATGCACCACAAAGAAGTTAAATTAATTAATATTTATTAACTTTTTGTTATTGTTCAATTTTTATTTCAACTTTCCTTTTTTAAAACAATTTCTACACAATTTGTATCCTTTTGTTTGTTTCTTTCGCTTGTTTACCTTTTGTAACATATGTTTTTTAGATTTACAAAATTTTACTGCAAAAATTTCTGCAGTAAAAATTTGTAAGTTATTATCTCCAAGCAACGAACATTTGTGTTGAAGAGCTGAATCGTAGCATTGTAATCTCATCTTTATACTCTCCACCTAGATTTTCAATATCAGAAAGCCAATATTGTGAATATTATAAATCACTAGGACCCTGTTTCCTGGCCGCTGGCGATTATAACGCTAAACATACCTTCTGGGGGTCACGACTAATAACACCAAAGGGTCGTGTTTTGTTTAATACAATCTCTAAAATGAATTTAAATGTTGTCGCGAGCGGCCAACCAACATATTGGCCTGCTGACCCGCAAAAAATTCCAGATGTCATCGATTTTGGCGTGGTTAAAAACATCCCCACAGAAACGATTCACGTTGAAGCTTCCCTAGAATTATCTTCCGACCACACACCTACAATTGTTACTATAATGAACCCCAATAGAATTGTATCTCCGACTGGTTACCTAGCGACGTCAGCCACACAAATAAATTGGTTAAAATATAAAAAATATCTCAGTGCCCATTGCACAGAAAATATTCCGCTCAGTACACCGGAGTATGTAGATCGCTCTATTGATAATTTTGACAGTTTTCTGAAACTAGCTGTTCAACATTCCAATATTGCCCCCAAAAAAACAAAAACTATTAAAATATATTCCACAGATGTCGAGCGTCTCTTGTCTGAAAAAAGGAGGGCACGAAGAGAGTGGCAATTGCACAGATCTCCTCAACTTAAGAACTTGCTAAAAGAGTGTACAAAAAGATTAAGAAAGTTATTGCAGACTCAGAAAACGGCTTCTCTGGAAAAATATCTTAAGGAACTTGATGCAACTCCACAATCGGACTACTCATTATGGCGTGCAGCTAGAAACCTCAAAAGGCCAGTTGTCTCTAAACCACCATTAAGAAACTTGAATGGAAGTTGGGCAAGAAATGATGTTGAAAAAGGAAATCTGTTTGTAAGTCACTTGAAAAACGTATTTACACCTAATATATCTCACAATATTGCGGTCGATTTACCACCTGTTGCTGCTAGAGCAGCTATTCCCCTAAGATTTGAGATGAGAGAAATCGAAAAGGTTATATGTGACTTAAACACTAAGAAGGCACCTGGCATTGATAAGATCAGCAATAAAATGCTATTAGAGCTACCTCGCGTAGCAAAGAAAATTATTCTTTTTATTTTTAATGCTATTTTACGCCTTGAATACTTTCCTCAAAAATGGAAGGTTTCCTTAGTTACCATGATACCAAAGCCAGGTAAAGATCATACGAAAGTTGAGTCTTATAGGCCTATTAGCTTATTGTCAAATATGTCAAAGCTATTTGAGAAATTATTAGTTTCAAAATTAACACCGATTTTAAGTGAAAATAGATGTATTCCAAACCATCAATTCGGATTTAGAAGAAAACACAGCACAATTGAACAAACTCATCGAATAGTAAATGTCATAAGAAAAACATTTGAAGAAAAAAAATATTGCTCAGCACTCTTCATCGATGTTTCGCAAGCTTTTGACAAAGTCTGGCATGAAGGCTTATTACACAAATTGAAGCAAAATTTACCAGCAAACACACACAAACTGTTAGAAAGCTACTTAGTCGGTCGTCAATTTATTATTAAAGAAGGAAATTTCTTAAGTTCACCTCAGCCGATTGGCGCTGGAGTCCCACAGGGCAGCATGCTGGGCCCTCTATTATACTTAATTTATACTTCGGACATGCCAACAAACAACTACACCCAAACTTCAACATTTGCAGACGACACAGCTTTTCTAAGCGTCCACGAAAACCGTTATGAAGCATCTCGTTACCTACAGCATCATATATTTCAACTAGAAATATGGCTAAGACAATGGAGGATAATGGTCAATGAGCAAAAATGCGTACATATAACATTCACCCTGCGCCGGGAATCTTGCCCCCCTATTACAATCAATAATCAAACTATTCCTCAACATTCGCATGTAAAATATCTCGGTATACATCTGGATCGGCGATTAACGTGGAAATGCCATATAGAGGCAAAATTAACTCAAATGAAACTAAAAGCCATCCAAATTCATTGGCTTATTGGAAGAAATTCTGTTCTTAGACTCGATTGCAAGCTTCTACTTTACAACTCTATCTTAAAGCCTATCTGGTGCTACGGTATTCAACTATGGGGCACTGCCTCGGCCTCTAATATCGAAAAAATTCAAAGGCGCCAAAATAAACTTCTTCGTATAATCACAGCCGCCCCCTGGTATGTTAAAAACTCAAACATTCATAAGGATCTCAACGTGCCATTAGTAAAAACTATGATTACAAAATATGCAGTAAAATATTTAAAAAGACTTGAACAACACCCAAATCCTTTAGCTCGAAATATTTTAAATCATGGCGGCCACACTCGCTTAAGGAGAAGAGACACTGCAGCACTTACTCAACTAGATGAGAGATAAACACCTATATAAGTGAACAGAACCCGTGATGAAGAAAATTTTTGTCTGGCACTGGCAGGACATAAATAAAGTATTAGGTTAAGATTTGATAAATTATTGTTAGTTCATATTAAATATATGAAGATTCAATAAATAAATAACGAAAAAAAAAAAAAAAAAAAAAAAAAAAAAAAAAAATTTGTAAGTACTCAATCAAGAACTGTCACTTTACGCTCTCAATTTGTGTTCTTATTGACTGAATTTTGTGTACTCGAATGAAATTTCGTAAAATGCAGTAAAGTTCAGTTAAAAATAGTAAAACCTTTTGTCTTCTCGAACGCAGCTATTAGCATAGACATTTTTGACAAACTAAATTCACCATAGAACTTTCACACACACTCTCAGATGAATATGAAAACGGTTTTAAGCGGTATGACAAACTCATAACCTCGAGTGGTGGAGGGTAAAATAATAAACAAGCAAATAATAATAAACAAATAAAAATTATTAACAAATAATAAAAAATATAAATATTTCTTATAAACAACTAAGTCTCTATGTAACAGCTGTTTGTATATTTTAGTTGTGTTACTTAAAAATTATTTACATACTTTTTTATTTTAAATAAAATATTGCGTATTAAATTAAGTTAGTTCATTAGCGTCGTTCAATTTGTTCGGGACCAAAAACAAAATGACAAGAGGTATTACTCGGCTTGCCAGATTCAAATTTGCGAAATTCTTGCCATTCTCTAAAAAAAAATCTTAAATTTGAAAAGAATTCTTGACACTTAAAAACTTCATTAAATAATTTATTACAAAAATAACGCATTTTTTAATATCAGAAAAAAGTAAAAAATAGAAATGAACTCACTATATCGATGGATTAAAATAAAAATACTGGTTACTTTATTTTTTGTTTGCTTAAGCCAAGCCGAATTAATTTTTTAGGTGTTGTCTTACTGTATTTTTAAAAATTACATACCTACTGCCGTATTCATAAAAAACTAAAATGGATATGAAATCTGTTATAAGAAAAATTTGTATGGAAATTTTGTTTTAAAATACGTTTGAAATCTATTTTATTTTTTATGAATACGGCAGTTAATATTTTTGACTTAAATAAATATATAAATGAATTTATATGATATTATTTTCTTTGCAATATTCATTAAATATGAAATAAAAATGTTATGTTAATAAATGTTTAACGTTAAAAATGGATTTTAAAAGTTTTTTCAAAATGTATCTTTTTGGAAACTAAAATGTATCTTTCTCGAAATTAAACTGGCAACATTGGTCTTAACAGCGTTTTACGTGAAATGTTGAATAGAGTACCAGGGGGCTAATTCTGGCAGTCGTGATCGAGCACTTTCTCGATTAAAAACCAATTTTATTACTTATTCTTTCAGTCGATACTGAACGAATCAAAATTATTTTTTCAGTGTTTTAAAGCATTAATTTGAGTGTTTACAATGCTGAAAAAATAATTTCGATTCGTTCAGTCTCGGCGGAATAAAGGAGAAATAAAATTGCGTTCGAATCGAGAAAGTGCTCGATCACGACTGCCACCACGTCCTGCCCCCAGGATTTAAAGGTGCGAAAGACAAATTAATGAAATCTGTAAAATTTTAGATATAAGAAAAACTTTAATACAATTTTTTATTAATTATATTCTTATTACTTCGACCTTTTTCAATTAAGGTTACTTTTTTTAATAAATTAATACAAAAATTTTTTAATTTATCAATATTTCAATTTCCATTGGCAATCTTCTTCAGGAACTTTTTGTTTTACTAGGCTTAAGCAAACAAAAAATTGAGTTACCAGTTTTTTTCTATTAAGCCATCGATATAGTGAGTTGTTCATTTGCTTGTATTTTTTACTTTTTTCCGATATTAACAAATGCGATATTTTTGTAAAAAAATATTTTAAGAAGTTTTTAATTGTTAAGTATTCTTTTCAAATTTAAGATTTTTTTTTAGAGAATGGCAAGAATTTCGCAAATTTGAATCTGGCAAGCCGAGTAATACCTCTTGTCATTTTGTTTTTGGTCCCGAACAAATTGAACGACGCTAATGAACATAAATTATATTTAATACGCAATATTTTATTTAAAATAAAAAAGTATGTAAATAATTTTTAAGTAACACAACTAAAATATATAAACAGCTGTTACATAGAGACTTACTGCCGTATTCATAAAAAACTAAATTGGATATGAAATCTATTTTAAGGAAAATTTGTATGTAAATTTAGTTTTAAAATACGTTTGAAATCTATTTTATTTTTTATGAATACGGCAGTTAGTTGTTTATAAGAAATATTTTTTTATTTTTTGTTAATAATTTTTATTTGTTTATTATTATTTGCTTGTTTGTTATTTTACCCTCCACCACTCGAGGTTATGAGTTTGTCATACCATTTGAAACGGTTTTTATATTCATCTTAGCGTGTGTGTGAAAGTTTTATGGTGAATTAAAATTATCAAAAATTTCAACGCTAATGTCAAAATTTATACTAGACCCCAGGGCCATTCAGGGGCTTGGATTATTCAAACATGAGCTGGGAAACGTAGGGATAAGCCAATTGAAAAAATATATCGATGTATATCGTATCGATATTTTTTAAGAGTATCGTTATTTATGAATTAAAAATATCGATTTATCGATCTATCGAACGTATTAAGCTGAAATTATCACCAAATTTAAAAACTTAATATACTTATGTCAATACATATTTACATATGTACAAACATATTTACATGCAGTTCCATTCTAACTTTTTATTGATTCTTTTAATTTCAAATTTACTGCCTGTCCCTCGATTTCGAACGAAACTTTCATTCGCTTAACTTATATTTAAAACAAAAACCAATTTTAAAATTTAGTTTTTCAGGTGAATTATGCGAACGAAGTTTTAGTTTGAAATCGAGGGACCGGCAGTTAATTCTACAATAAAAAAAGTAAAGAATACCAAAAATTTTTTATTTATTCGCCATATGAAATCTAAAACAAAAAAAAAAATAATTGGGATTATATAATGCCGGACTATAAACTGCCGGTAAACGAAACTTGTGACACATACTATACAAGTAAACTGTGCAATATTGTATTTTTAATACAGTAGAATCTCACAAATTCGAACCGTCCACAAATTAGAACCGGCCATTTCAATGTATTGGACGCTCTGAAATTAGAACCTGGAAGTGTTTTTTTTTTGTTGTTTTTATTTCTCCTAAAAAAATTTTTTTTTTATGATTTTGAACTTAATAGGCGAAAAACCAAATTAAACGCTCTAAAAGTAAAACATTTCTGGAATTTTTTTTATTTTTTTTTTTTTGTATTTTCACTACAAATTATTTTTTTCGCTCATTAAGGTAAAAATGAAACGGGGAATCACCGAGTTATTGATGGTGTGTACAATTCGGTCATATGCGTATGAAATTTGATATGCCTGTACAAATTTGGGTCACATGTCTATCTTTTGGACATTCGTAACGATATCGTTGTATCCAGTTTTAATAAATCAAAAAACAAACAAGTATAACTGATTTTATGTTAAAGACCAATTAAGTACCTAATATGTAATTAAAAAACTTTTTAAAAGTTTTACTATGAATTTAATATGTTCAATTAATTAAATGTTATTAAATAAAAACAGTTTTGAGTTAAAATAAAGCTTACACAACTATTCATTATTTATCACTATTTCATTATAATTTTATAATTTTCTGTAAAAAAAATTTACAGAAATTCGAACTGTCCGGTGCACAAAGTGGTTCTAATTTGTGAGATTCTACTGTACATATATTAGAACATGCTCCAATAAAATAAAAAACTAAATATGTTTTGTATTATTAAATTCCAATTTTCTTTAGTCTATTGCTGCTAATACGCCATAATAAAGGGGATTCTTTGGATAATTCTAGGAACCCTTTCCAGAATATTTTTTCCGCGATTATTTTTTTGTTGTCATCTCTTAAAACCCGAGACAAAACTGAACTGTGTTATCTATGAAAATGTACAATGGAAAAGCGCCGTTATTTTCTTAATATTAGTTAAAAACCATATGATGCAATTCTTAAAAAACCACAGTATTGTTAGCAGTTGAGCAACGGTTAAAATGTTGAATTTTATTATAAAGAGATCTTAAAAATATCGAATTCGATAGTCATAGATAAATATCGCTGTAACTATATATCGGTATTTTTAATATCGGCGATATATATCGGTTATAATTTTTTTAAATATCGATATTTTGATATATCGATATTTTATGCAGCGCCTATGTATGAAAAATGCGCCACTTGTCATATTAAAAAACTTCAAACTTCACAAAATAAATTATTAAAACTCATAAACAACTAGCTGACCCGGTCCGCGTTGCTGGCCGTAAGCAAACATAAGTGTTGTATTACCAGACGATTTAAATTGATCTTTAAACGAAATTTACGGCCTTTAAATAAAAATCCATGAAATACCTATCATAAAGTTTTTTGAATGAAAGTATGGCACATTGTTAAGAGGATAAGTGTCTATATGTGAGAGCATTAGAAAAAACGTCCTCAAAATAAAATTGATTTTATTTCACGACCGCATTCTCTGGCAAAATTTCATGTCAAACTGCATGTAAAACATCGTTCATCCCCAGTTCTGTTTCATCATTATAATATTACAAATTAAAATGTTGTTCATATACATATGTTTAATTTACATTTGATTTGAAAATACATATGGTTGTATGTATGTATATATATGCTGTGAATCTTACGAAAAAAGTGAGCGTAAAAGTGGGCGGGGCAACATTTTCTTACCGCAAAACCTCAGTTAGACCATGGCGATCATTTTAAAGAAAAACTCGTCCAAATCGGTCAAGCCGTTCTCCAGTTATGCGCTTAATAGAAAAAGTGGGCGTAAAAGTAGGCGTGATAAATTTTTCTTTCGATGAAAACTTAAAGTTGATTAATACGAACATTTGAAAGAAAAATTAGTCAACTCGATGGAGCCGTTTTCTGATTTTAGGTAAATCGAAAAAAGTGGGCGTAAAAGTGGGCAGGGCAAAATTTTCTTTCCGTAAAAACCTAAGTTGGACCATGGCGATCATTTTAAAGAAAAAATCGTTCACATCGGTCAAGCCGTTCTCCAGTTATGCGCTTAATAGAAAAAGTGGGCGTAAAAGTAGGCGTGGTAAATTTTTCATTCGATGAAAACTTAAAGTTGATTAATACGAACATTTGAAAGAAAAATTATTCAACTCGATGGAGCCGTCTTCTGATTTTAGGTATATCGAAAAAAGTGGGCGTAAAAGTGGGCGGGGCAAAATTTTCTTTCCGTAAAAACCTAAGTTGGACCATGGCGATCATTTTAAAGAAAAAATCGTTCACATCGGTCAAGCCGTTCTCCAGTTATGCGCTTAATAGAAAAAGTGGGCGTAAAAGTAGGCGTGGTAAATTTTTCTTTCGATGAAAACTTAAAGTTGATTAATACGAACATTTGAAAGAAAAATTATTCAACTCGATGGAGCCGTTTTCTGATTTTAGGTAAATCGAAAAAAGTGGGCGTAAAAGTGGGCAGGGCAAAATTTTCTTTCCGTAAAAACCTAAGTTGGACCATGGCGATCATTTTAAAGAAAAATCGTTCAAATCGGTCAAGCCGTTCTTAAGTTATGGATTTTGCCACGCCCCTCCGCCCCCAGGCCATTAATTTAAATAATAACTATCCTATCATCTAAGTTGGACCAAATTACATATATATGCCAATTTTCATGAATATCAGTTGACTCGTTTTTGAGTTTATTCGAAACATACACAGTGACACGGATTTTTTATATATTAAGATTTACCCTGGCACTACTCAACAGTGCGATTTCATACAATCTCTGAAACTGATCTAGTTATACCAAGAATAAATAAACTCACTACAAATTTTTATGTAGTGAAAACCGCTATATTAATGAGTTAGCATTAGCCTTAGTAGTTAGTTAGTAGTTTGTAGATGTTTTCATTAAAATTTAGAAAATATTTAAATAGGTTTTTTAAATTTTTGCCTACAATCTTTATATATACCGATTTTGTTTCTGCAAAGTTTATATGAAATGTGACGTCAATACCAAAGTTTTTATGTTTAAACGGTCTCTGTATGTTTATTGCCATTTTAGTGAACACTGCATTCATTTCGAAATATTTAAAAAAATATTTGGGTTAATATTTTGAAAAACTAAAATACAATTCGTTTTTAAATTCATTACAATTCAATTTCAGTCAACACATTAATTTAATTTATATACTTAGCTATTGTTAATCACAACTTCGGGGATCTATGAAATAAATTACATATAAACACATCACTAAAAACTTAAATATTTAAATACATTATGCACAGCAATGAGCTTTCTTATATGTTAGGCGAAGATGTATTCATTCCACGCATCCCAATGATTCCGTCTGATATGCCATTTGAATTTAAACGACTTCAGTTCCCTGTTCGCCTTGCGGTTACCATTAATAAGGCCAATCCTTAGGAATTTGTGGAGTGAATTTAGAGTATCTAGTTTTCTCACATGGACAGTTGTAAGTAGCCTGTTCGCGCGTTGGCACACCTTCGGTTTTGTATATTTACACCGAAAATGGAAAAACAACAAATGTTGTTTACCACAGAGCATTACAATAAAAGCAATTTATCACTGATTTAAATGAATTCTAATTGATTTTTTTTATTTTCTTTTTTGCACTACGAAGGGTGCAGGGGGTTCGCTAGTATAACTATAAAAATGTATATATAATTTTGTATATAATAATAAATTTTTAAGAAGAATAAGTACAAAAACTTAAACTATTTGCACAAAACTTTAAGATGTAAATTGTAAATATTATTTAAACTAATAAAAATGAATGAATGAAATGATCAAGTATGCGGTTAATGGACTGATGTAAGTCACATCTACGGCAGATAAGGCTAACTTCATTTTTTAGCAGGTGTCATTTTGATATGACCCAACCTTAATCTGGTAAAAATCCGAAGCTCTTGCCTGGAGTTTGATTAAAGGTATTTGGGGGTGACTCCATTTGGGTTGACAATTTTGTAACGATGGTTGTAGTTAATCGATAGATTTAATTTGTGATCTTTAAGGCCCTAATCATGTACAACGCAGCGTAACGCCAAACAATAACATTGAAAGCACAAACAATGTCATAAATATTTTGTAATTTTGTTGTTGCTTTTAACAGAATTTCATGTACCGTTTTAAAATTTTCAACGCCACAGCAATGGAGCGTTTGAAATTTTAAAATGCAATGTGAATTTCTGTAGAAAGCAACAACAAAATTACAAAATATTTATGACATTGTTTGTGCTTTCAATGTTATTCTTTGGCGTTGCGTTAGTTCTGTGGCGTTGCGCTGCGTTGTACATGATTAGGGCCTAAGGTATTTGGATATAAGTCTATTAAGATCTTTTACAACATGAGTGGAGAAAGTGCATGTAGGAGATTTTGCTGCAAATGCAAGCAGTTTTGTCGGCAGCTTCGTTACCTGAAATGCCAGCGTGATATGGTACCCACATTATGCGCAATTTATTTGGGTATTTAGGCCCTTATCATGTAAAACGCAATTCAACGCCAAAGAATAATATTGAAAGCACAAACAATGTCAAAAATATTTTGTAATTTTGTTGTTGCGCTCTATAGAAATTCATGTACCGTTCTAAAATTTTTAACGCCACAAGCCATGCAGCGTTTGAAATTTTAAAACGCAATGTGAATTTCTGTAGAAAGCAACAACAAAATAAGAAAATATTCATGACATTGTTTGTGCTTTCAATGTTATTCTTTGGCGTTGCGCTGCGCTTTACATGATTAGGACCTTAATTAATAGATTGCGTAAAAATGTTTCTGATGGTGCAGAATATTCGGTATTCAAGATAGCTGAAATTGTTGAATTGCTGTCTGAGAATAGAACGTAACGGCCTTTTTGATTTGAGCAAGTTTAATTGCTAGCACTTCAGCAATAAAAATACTACAATGTGGTTCTGGAAGACCTTTGAGTATTGGTGTTTCATTCTCATTTACTATGCCAAAAGAATTATCTAAATGAAATATTGATTCGCTTTTTATACAGTTTTGATTAAAAGGAAAACTGTAAGAAAATTTAAAATATACAGGCATGTCACAAATTCCGATCGGAATGGTTTTAATTCCGTATGTTCAATTCCGATCGATTTAGTTTTAGCTTCTTCAGATTCCGATCGATTTTGCTAAATGTAATTTTTTTTTATAACAACTCTGGTTTTACAATTGGATATGGCAACTTTACATAAAAACCATATGATTTTTGTGTTAAGTATGGCAATGTTCAGCGTAGAAATGAAAAAGTGGTTTGTGAGGAAAAAGAGGTGGCAACGCAACGGTAAAGAATTTATTATGTTTTTTATAAAATCAATATAAAGTAAAATAAATAAATCAAACGTGTGTTATTTCTTCAATCTATATCATAAAAAACATTTATTTATCCATAAAAAATAGTTTTAAGTAGTTATAAAATACTGAAACAATCAATTCCACTTAGAAAACCAATAGTGGTTTCATTCCGAAAAAATTTTTCGTTTTTCGTTTTCTGAAGAAGCAAAATACGGAATTAAAACCACTTTCGATCGGAATGGAATTCTATGACAGGCCTGATAATAACTTTTTTTTTGGTTGCTCTCTTAAAAATCTTGACAGAATGTATTTTTTCTTGATCCTTGATGAGCACTAAAAATTCTTGCTTAGGTATAGCAAAAATGTAATCTGCAGTAAATCTTAAACAGAAGTTCCAAAGAAATCATTTTTCTATGGTCAAAACGGAGTCTCCGATTTTTCAAGAAAAAGTTGAGAAAGCTTGTACTACTTTTAATAAACATATTCTTAAAAAAAGAATATATTGTGTGTGTATATATAAACTTTATCGTGAAGAATCGGAGGTTCTATATTAGAATTGAAATTGAACCACCCTAATATACATACATACTTCTATGCATACTGAAAATGTAAAAACAAATTTGTTTATTTATTTAAAACCCCTCGATTGTTAGTGAGTTTATTATATATATAAATGCTTTTTTCTTGTTAAATAAAATGAAATTTTTTCAAAGTTATATTCATTTCATATTCATTTACTACAGCGCACAGTGTTCGATTTTTAAATTTAGGTGGCCAAAATTAATGACTAAAAAAACTAATAAACGTGAAAAACTCTTATTACACAATTATGAAAAATACACAAACTTTTAAATGAACAAAACATAATTGCAGAAAACATGAAGCTGAGTACCTGAGTTTCTTGCGTTATTTTTAGAGTTTGTTCCCGGTATTTCTCGTCCCGGGAATTACCGGGATTTTCAGTTATTTTCAATTCCCGTTTTCCCGGGAATTTATTGCGCGCATCCCGGAACATTTTGAAGAAAACCTTTTTTTATTTATTTCAGACTTGTGTCTTTAGTTGTTTTATCCAACTTAATTTCACCACAATATTTAAAGTTTCTACAGTTTAAGGCTTTTAAACTAATTTTTGAGCTTTATATTGGGCCTGTGGGCTTCATATTGGGCCTATGATAAATTATAGACCTATCATCACGAAATTTTATTTATTGCCCTAGCAAATTGAAGTGTAAATTTTACAACATTATTATAAAGCTTTGCGGATAAGGGCGCAGTAAATTGTTTTCGTAGAATGTGTTTCATATGCGACATTTAAAGTGATTTTGGATCTTATAAATGTAGAAAGTAGAAATTTGTGTGCATTCCACCACAAACTTATGTTAGGCCCCTATTACGGTTTAAAACTCAACCCAGTTGAGTTGTAATTAAAACAACTGGTTGTGATGAGTTGTAATTTTTTGATGTTTTTGTTCGCCGCAATATAGCAAAGTTGTAAACCATAATACAAAAGTTAAGAAATTACAACTCAACTGAGCTGAGTTGTAAACCTTAATTGTGGCCTTAGTTTTAGTTGAGTTTTTAGGGAGGTTGTTCCACATGTGGGTGCATAACTCTTTTCCTACTGAAGCGATTCTGTAGGAATTCAATCCCAAACAGCCTAGAAGATCTAGAAACAATTTGACATCCAAATGGCAAAATATCACATGGAATGACCAACTTACTGATTACGTTTTATAAAATTCTAAAAAATATGTTATGAAATATATGTAGTAAATAAAATTTCTGCTGAATTTGTTAAACGGTAAAATTGTTTCAGAATTCTTATTTCTTTATATTGAGCTTTTAGTTCCTAATCACTCTTCCAGAATTTTTATTCCCGTAAGACTAATACTTTAATTCTAATAATGCAAAAAAGCTCTTAATTTGACAATGTGTATACGTATATTGATTTCTATTATCCTATTGTCATCAATATAACCTCTTAAGCGTCTTAAAATAATTTTAATCTTTAATTGTTTACGTTTTTGTTATATAATAGATACTAGACTTAATTCTTTTAAACGTAATAGCCAATAAGAAATATTATTTTCATTGGAAAAATAAGTAAATAAATAAATACAAAATTTTGGGCGGGAAACCCGGGATCCCGGGAATTTGATTTTTATTTCCCGCTTTCCCGGGAATCCAAAAAGTGCGGGAATAAGAAAAACTCTAGTTGTTTTCCAAATATCAAAATGCAGCCATGCTCTAGAAATAGAAATCGAATTCGAGTGAACTTTAAATGGCACACATTTTGAAAATTATCCTGTTTTGAAGGATCTTAAACATATTTCCTTTTACATATTTAATTCATACTTTCAGTACTATTTATCTATTTATCTCATTTAAAAAAAATATATTTAATTTTAAATTTAATCAAAAACAAACACAAAAAAAAAGATTTTTATCAATTAAAAAAATGGCTTAAAATGTATTTAAATTTAATTAATGTGATAATTTAATCAATTATTTTTTTAGTTGAAAGAAAATTAAAAACATAATATTGATTAAATTAACATTTTAGTTGTTTTGAAATAAATTTTTAATTAAAATATTAATTAAATATCAAATAATGGTGCCTATTATGAACTTAATTCGATTTTCGACAGCAGTCGAATTAGTTGATCGAAAGAATTTTCATTTGGTATTATGGCACAGATTCGATAAAAAAAAAGGACTATTGTGATTTAGTTTATTCACAGTAGTACATTTTCTATCAGCTGTCACTTTAAATAAAAATTTTTGTTAACGAATTGAAAAAATAAAACTAATATAAATCATGACCACGACGAAATTATGGTACGATGATTCATCTGATGAAGATGAACGCTTACTTGAACTGGCCTGTACCTGTAGCCTGAACTTTTGTAAAAATTCCTTTTGCCAACAAAGGATTTTGTTCCATAAGGGAAACAAGCTTTTCCAACTGCTGCTTACTACTGTCGACTTTAGACTTGCATAAAATAACCAAAACTAATTAAGAATGTGGAATTTTCACACCAAAACTAATAAATTAACAAAAACTTACATTTAAAAAAAAAAAAATTTTTTAATTATTTACACCGTCGAAAGCAAATTTGTTTTCGTTGAAATATTCGATGCACAACGAAATTTTCGACAGTGCAGCCAACTTATAATACGAAATTAACATTCGAATCGTTTATCGAATGTAACTCATAATGGGGGCCAATATTAATTGATTTTTTTCGATTAAAATAAATTAATTTAAACTTGTAGAATTGTTGTTAGGAATTTTCAATATTTAATGAAATAAATTAACACATTGCTTAAAATGGCAAGGTATTTAAATAATTTTTTTTTAATTAAAATTAAAAAAAATCATTTATTGAAAAAAATATTCACAATTTTTAGTAATCAATATAATCATTTTGGTAATAGGTGCAAAATCAACAACTTGTATGCTTGATATTATGAATTTGGTGATTGGAGAAAATTATTGATTTTTTCTGTGAAGTCTTAAAATATTTTATTTTAGAAATTTTTAGCATTTAAATTTTATTCATATCTTTTAAATTCAGTTTTTTTTTAAAACAAATGTACTTTCTTATACAAAGATTAAAATATATTTTTATATTCAGGTATATGATTAAAATCGCTCGATTTCAAAACGATGATTTTTAACCCTAGAAAGATAATCATATCATCACATACGTTAAAGATAATCATGCGTTGATTTATTAAGAACAAACTAATGCGGACTATATTTTTAAATATATATTAACTAAAAATACCGAAATTTAAAACATGTGTATGTATACTATACATTAGAGCGACTCAAAAAAAAAAAGTGATTTTGTTACCCCTCTGAAAATAAAGGTTGATATGTTTTATGATGATTCCCAAAATATTTTGGTTCTAGCGTTGACCATCCGTGAGCTGGACCATTTTTAAAAAAGGTATTTTTTTAGTTTTTGAATTTTTTGTACTTTGCTCCAAGACGCCGTGAATAAAATTTGGTATCATCGAAAAGTGTTTTTGAAGCAGCATCCAATGGTATATAAAACCACTTGCGACCTACTAATTGAGATATTAAGCTAAATACATATTTTCGTTTTGGGTTTTCATACAAATTCTACGTATGTTGAAGTAATGTTCTGCTTTTCAAATTGAATCTGTTTTAAAATAATGTTAATATATTTATCTTTTTGTAGTTATTCACATAAAACGCGAAAATCGCGATATATTTTATCTTTTTTTCATATATAGGCAATATGGGTATAACATTTTTTCATTTTTCAATTTATTAAAATGTGAAAAATACAATAAAAAAAATATAAAATTAATAAAAAAAATACATAGAATTTGTATGAAAACCCGAAACCAAAATATGTATTTAGTTAAATATCTCAATAAGTAGGTCGCATACCATTGGATGCTGCTTCAAAAACCCTTTTCGATGATAACAAATTTTATTTATGTCGTATTGGAGCAAAGTACAAAAAATTCGAAAAACTGAAAAAAAAACTTTTTTAAAAATGGTCCAGCTCTCGGATGGTCAACGCTAGAACCAAAATATTTTGGGAATCATCATAAAACATATCAACCTTTATTTACAGAGGGGTAACTAAAACATTTTTTTCGGCTCCATACAACTTGAGTCGGTCTACTATACATATATATTTGTTATGGAAAGTAACAAAAAAACTTCTTCGGCAATCAACGTAAAAATCGTATTCCTTGGAAAAGTGATAACTTATCTGCGTTATTTTGAATCACAAACCCGTTTTATTTCGAAATCGGCAATACCTACCGCACTTTAGAAATCGCAATATTTCTAAAGTACATGCGTAAAATTTACGCAGATTATCTTTCTAGGGTTAAAAGGTGTGACGAATAACAATCGGTTTTAAAACAATTCTTAATTTAACTTAATTTTTTATATAAAATACATTTAAGAGATAATTTACATAAAATAACAGAAAAATGTATTAAAAATCAATTTTTGAAGATATTGAAAATTATATTAATGTTTTTGAATCGTTTCGTTTTCGAAATCGATTTCCATCATATACCTGATAGTCCTACCCCATAATGCAAAAAAAGTTAAAGTTCACATTAGTAAACCAACACCCCAGCGGGAAAACTCAGAAGACCTTCTTTTTTAGGCATTTTTAAAGGCCTTCTTAAAATTTTTTTTTGATTCAATTACTATTATTATCTAACTGCTAAAGAATGCCTCATAGAAGGCCTTGGATCTTTGGTATAAAAGATAAGATACACCTTCCACACTCGCTTCTATGAGAAGCGAGAAGAGAAGGAGTAACATTTTTTGTTTTGTTTTTTGCACAAGCAAAAGCAAAAAAATTTTAGTTGAAGTTGAAAAGAGAAAGAGTAAAATTTTTTGTTTTGTTTTTTCGCCAAAGCAAAAGCGAAAGAATTCAGATCCCGTTATAAAAACAAAGTTACATACATACATATTAAAATACCAAATGAAAACAATAATGTAAATCATTTTAGTTGAGTTTTGTTCATTAAAGAAGATATGTAGGTATGTACTTGTGCTAAATAATGAAAATGTTATGTAGTATGTATTAATTATGTATATATTTATTATTTTTTTATTTAATTTTATATTTTTTTGAAATTTATTCATATATTATATTTTATATTTACTAAAAACCCTTCAATATGACCTTTAATCAAAGGCATTTTTACAAGGATATTCTGAAAGGCCTTCTTAGAGCCATTAATTGAAAGGCCTTTTAACAAACCTTTCTTAGAAACCCTTCAAGATTACCTTTATTCTAAGGCCTTTTGACAGCCATTCTCTGGAAAGCCTTCTAAAAGCCATTTATTTGAATGTCTTTCAAAAGGCCTGCGAAAGAAAGGAAAGCGAAAGGCCTTCCCGCAATGACAACGTGTGTAAAAAAGATATGAGTATGTGATGGAGAGAGCAGGCCTTGTACATCCAAAAGAAGGGGTACAGAGGCCTTTTAGAAGGCCTCCGTACTCCTTCTTTTCTCGCTGGGACATTAAGCCCATTCACTTTTGCTGGGTTTAAGGTTTTGGTTAAGTAATGAGAACTTTAACTTTTTCTTTTGCATAAAGGGGTAAATCATTTGTTTGAAATACAGTTCAATAAACCTTTTTAATATAAAATTTAAAAGAATATAGAAAGAAGAAAATAGGTAAATGTATTAGAAATCTATTTTTAAAGACACCAAAAACGACATTATCGATCTCAAATCATTTTGTTTTCAAAATCGTTTTCCATTACCCACCTGATTAATAATTTGAATAAAATAAATTGAAAAACGTGTATTTGGCTTGCAAGACAAGGAATAAAATTTTAAAAATATTATTGTTAATTATAAACTGTCTCTAATTCGACCTTTACAATTATTTGTATTCATTTTCTTGAAGAAAAAAACCCCTGAAGAAGGCCGAGTAGCGATATATTGGATTAAATAAATTTAATATTTTTTATAACAAAGAAAAGAGACCTCAGTCTTAATTAAAAAAATTAATACAAATTATTGTAAATTACAATTCACTTTTTACAATTTTAATATTTAAAATACTCGGAATAAAGAAAATTATAGCAAATGTACGCTTCACTAAAAGATACTGCCAAGTTGTGCTACTGTCAAACGTTGTTAAACGATAAAAGTTTATAATCAAACAATAATTTGAGAAAAACCTAAACTATCGATAGAACGGAAAACTATCGATGGTGATACGATAGTCAAAAACCATCGATAGTTTCGATAGTGCTATCGATAGTTTCAGACCACTAATCTATCCATAGCTAAAATTGCCTTTATTCAAAAATATACCATAGAAAACTTTTATTAGTGTTCAAAGTTTGAACATCTTTCAAAATTAATTGGTTTTCTTTTAAATATTTTCCACATCGATTATATTATCTCTGTAATAACTTAATCGAAAAAACTTAATTGGAAAGCTGATTTCAAAACACAGATGTGTTCTTTTTTTAACATAATTTTTAGGGTTTTGGCAAACTAAATTTAAAAACACAGTGCGGCGGCAACGGCGGTTGTGTAGCTGTGGTGGTTACAACCAAAATATATTTACATATTAAAACGTTTTTACTTATTTAAGTAACATATCAGTGCTAATTGAAAATAGTGAGAATAGATCTAAAGTTTCATGTGTCTCCCATAAAAACTTCTTTTTGGAAAATTAGTCTTTGTGCACAAAAAGTTACTGTATTAATTTTAAATGTTCAAATATATTTATTGTTCGCCTTACACAGATAACATTTTTGTCCTAATTAAAGCATTAATCAAAAATAAAATCAGTTTTAATTAAAAATTGAATCAAATGAATTAAACGTTTAATCAAGTGAATTAAACGTTTAATCAAGTAAATTAAAAGTTTAATTCATACTATTACTTTGCACCAGCAAACAAATTAATAGTGACAATCAAACGTTTAATTCATTTGATTAATCGTTTAATTCACTTGATTAAGTTTTTAATTAAAACTGATTTTATTTTTGATTAATGCGTTAATTGGGGAAAAATTTTTTTCTGTGTATCAATAGCGAACAAGAAGTTTAAACACTCAGGTTTTACTTGTAACAATATGAAAGCTTAAAATAACAACAACAATAAAGAGTGAGTTTATCCTTTATTACATTCATTTATTTGAAACTACACATTTTACATTGTAATATTTATCTATTTTCCTCATGTGTTAATATTTTTTTTTAAACTTAAATAAAAAAATACAACAGAGTAAAGAACAATACTTGTCGAAAAAATTTAAGTGGCACTACCTTGTATTCTTTATACCATGTATACAAATGCTGATATGATTGCAAACTGCTTTGGCGGTCCTAGCGCTAGCGGCTGCCCATCGAGTATCAATTATTCCTCCTTTTCTGTGTACTTCAGAGCAAGGCTCTTAAGAAACATTATTTAATTCTTTCTGTTGCTTATTGAAAGTATGATAATACGAATTAAGGGCCTATTTGGAAATGCATCACTGCGCTGCATCTGATGCGCATATGTGATAAGTTTGCGATGCTCATGCAAATTAGCTGATGCCAATGGTTGTTGGTTGCGCAGTTTGATAACATTTTTGAAACAATATGCATCATCCATTTTTGTGATGCGTGCTTGTGATTTGTTTGCTCATCGATTGTTTTTGTCTTGTATTTTCAAACAGCTGACAGTTGCACTTCCGAACAGGCCAAAAGATTATCGAGAAAATATCTAAAGTAATTTATTTCATTTTCTTCTTTGATAATATCATCTTGAGTTAACTGAAAAAAAGACAAATGATAATACCTGAAAATGTTTCAAAGACTTCTGCAGAACCGTCTGAGAAAATCCATTAAGATTTTCATGTAAATATTTTTCTTTTAAACCGTGTTTCGATATTAACGTATTACAAATTATTTTTGATGTTGTTACTTCTTATTCGACCAGTAGTGGGATTCTGTAACTTTTAACAATAATAACTGTTGTTATAATTGTCAACCTATTGTGTTGTTTGCACTAACAATTATGCGATTCTGTAAATTGTTCTTAACAACATTCTTTGATAAAAATTAACGTCAAGTGGTTTCACTATCAAAAAAATGGCAAAATCATAAAAAGTACAAAGAGGAATACAAAAAAAAAAAAACCAGTCAAATTATTAAAACTAAACCAAATATTTTTTTTTTTAAAGAAGGGAAGTAAAACATTTTAACTGTAAAATTAAACGAAAATATTCAATGGCCATTTTCAACTTATATTTTTTCTTTAAACTAAATTTTTTTTTGATATTAAACAATAGATAAACAACACTAAAAAAGTTGTCGTTTACTTAATACAAACAGCTGACTTTAAGATAACAAGTATTGTTTAAAATGTTACAGAATGGCAAAATCGTTAAATTTTTTAACAATGACAACTATTGTTAAAATCTTTTACAGAATCGCACTACAGATCAGTAAAAACTGTTACACTATCTTCGCTATCTACACTATCGCCGATATATCGACGATACTTTGGGCTCGCCGATATATCGGTATCGACGAAATTTTACTGCTGATACAACGATACTTTCTTATAAAGGGTGGTTACATTTTAAGGGCCGATATTGATTTTGCGTAAAACACAAATTATTTAGGAAATTATTGTCAATCCATTTTATTATGATAATATTGGTATGGTTCAATTATGTATGGAATAAAATATCGGCCAAATTTTCGATGACGCTGAGGCATAATTGAGGTTCTATGCCGTTAATGTGCCGAATTATCTCATCCTTTAGCTCTGGAGTTGTTGCTGGCTTATCGACGTACACGTTTTCTTTCAAATGACCCGAAAGAAAGAAGTCCAATGGTGTCAAATCACATGATCTTGGCGGCCAATTGACATCGCCACCACGTGAGATAACACGGCCATTACTTTTGTCGCGCAAAAGAGCCATTGTTTCGTTAGCTGTGTGGCAAATAGCACCGTCCTGTTAAACCACATATCGTCCACATCCATATCTTCCAATTCGGGGCATAAAAAGTTCGTTATCATCTCACGATAGTGAATACCATTCACAGTAACTGCCTGAGCGGCCTCATTTTGGAAAAATACGGCCCGATGATGCCGCCAGCCCATAAAACGAATTGATGAAAAGCGCGATTTCCATACAAAAATAAAATTTTTCCATGTATGTGTGTCTAATTTTGTTCATAAGTTATGTGACTTTACGTGAAAGTAATCAGACTTTAATTTTTTCCCGTTTTGGATTTTTTATGATTTTTGAAAATACAAAATTTGTAATTAATTTTTACTCAGCCATTTTTTTTTTTTTTTTTTTTTTTTTGTGAATTTCAAAAGTTTGACTGTTTTTAAAAGCTAATTGCCTAATGAAAAGTAAAGTGATGATTTTTTAAACTTTTAATTTTTGGAAAAAAGCCAAAAATAGGATTAGTAACTGTAACTTCAAAATGCGAGCTGATGGAGCAAAACGGAGATTAGAATTGAAATCAGCGACCTCAAATTATTAAAATATGCATCAAACTTCCAATCAACACAAAAAAGTTCAATTTTGTTCCCTTGTGTTATTTCTGCGTGTTACGAATTTCACAGTGGTGTAAATCTCATACAGCTTACGATTCAGCCGTCGACTACACTTTTCGTCAACGTCTATGGGTCCATAAATCTTACGAAGTATTTTTCTCTCGAAAATATCTAACACATCATCATCGGTTTTTGCAAGTGCCCACCGTATCTTAGCACAGGTTTCACAAGTGTGCTAAAGAGTGTTGTTTTCGTTTTCCTGGAAATGGTTTTACTTTTGAAATACTTGTCAATAATCCATAATAACTCCTCTTTGCAGCATACATTGGATCAGTGGATCCAATGCATGTTAATTCATCTACAACCTCGAAATAACAATAGCCTGCTTGCACTTCGTCGCCATATTTTATTTGCGTTGATTTTTCTGCAAATGCAATCAATATTTTTGTTTTTTTTTTTTCAATTTAAGCCAGACCACTTTTAGCTGAATCCTTCTCAATCTTCTTAAAAAACTGCAGAAGTATGGCGAACCGTTTTCAAGTTATTCCAATATGTGTAGCGGTAGTGCCTTAAGTTTGGACATAACAGTATATCGCGAAAAGTCGAGCTAATAGAGAAAAAAAACTAAGTGCAGATTTGGATAATAACTTAAAAACAACATTCAGTTCTTAATTGACGAACACCTTGTTCCCTTGTGTAATCAACGATTGCGCTGCCCTAGACACGTCGGAAGAATGAAATTCGAGAATCTACATGAATGAAAGCGTAAACGGAGAAAACCTAAAAATCCCTGGTGAACTAAACTGGAGACAACGTACAAAAGATACAAAAACAAATAAAAATTTGGTGCATTTTCAAAACGCTTTCGAACGTTTAAGAGGTGAAAATCGTTCCTAATTTTATTACTTTGTTCATTCATTAACTCGTTTTCTCCATTCATTAACATAAACTAGGGTATTCAATTAATCGATGTTTTGGATTAATCGAATAATCACGTGAATAATTATTCAAGGTAAAAATTTAATCGAATAAAAATCGAATATTTTAAAATTATTCGGTTAATCGAATAATTTAAATTTTGTCTAGTTAAAAAGTAACAACAATGTAAGCATTATGTTTAGTAGCAGGCAGGCCTCATTATTTTTTTTTCGGCTTATAATTTGGTATTGTGTCCCGCCTGCTTGACTACGGGCATGTTCGAACAATCGCAAAACGCTTAACATTTGCGATTCTAACTTTAAATCGCATAATAGATGTTTTGTTAATCTCAATCGCAAGAAGTTTGGCGACTTCAAATTACAAAAGTAGAGAACTAGAATATTTTTCAGAAAAAACGCACGAGTTTCAGAAAGCCTTAAAATAAATCTCACGTTTTGCTATTTTAAATCTTGCGATTATCAGAACATGGCCGATAAGCTTTCAGATAATAGGTCCAGAATTGACCACAAGTCCAATAAAACCCCCTTCCTAAAATCACTTAGTGACAAAAATATCTCATAGGTATATGGGAATTTCCTGGGGTCAAACAAATATAGAAAACAAAACTTTTCCTAGCATTTTTTTATTTTTTTATTCGATAGCATTTTTGTAATTCGATAGCTCTATGTTTAGTGCAAAAGATGGATTTCATCGAGTGTAAGTTTTCATAACGATAGTCATTAACATGTCGTCTCGAACTTACGCAAAATAGAAGTCAACTTTGGCTGACGGTAGTGAAATGATAAAATCTGCGAAATGGAACGGAATATTCAAAAGTGATTAATTTATTTTTAATTCAAATTTCGATATTTTAATTAGACTTAAGTTCATTGAATTTAATTTTCATTAAATTGTTTTTATGAAGCAAGGAATTTTACAACACGAAATGAATTAAAATTAATTGATCATACCTAATTCCTGACTGGATTAAAAACCATTAACAGTTCAATAAAATAACCACAATACTAATTATTGTTAACAACTAAGGGACGAGCTCTTTGTTTACATTTGTCCTTCAAGTTGTTCTGGAAAAAAGGTCAACAAGAAAAAGAAAGACAAAAATATGAAACACAAAAAATGTACTTTCGATTTCAAGAAGAATTCTTGACAAAAAGTACGAAAAACAGAAGTGAGGAAGAACATGTAAATCAATTAAAACAGGTAATCAGTCATTCAAAGCAAATTCCAATCTACCAAGTTCAAATACCATTTGGTTTAAAGATTGATGTTTGACTAATGACGCCTTCCGTCGTCAATGGCGGTGAGTGTTAAACGGCAAACCCCTCTTAAGAGATTGTGTGGTTACAATCGAAACTAGTCAGGGCAACCTGTCCGTGAAAACCTGGGTTCAATTCCCAGCTCAGTCAAGAATGAAAAATTATCAATAAATTTTAATTCATTTCATGTTGTGAAATTCCATTCTTCATAAAAATAATTTAATGAAAATTATATTCAATGAACTTAAGCCTGATTAAAATATCAAAATTTGGATTAAAAGCCATTTACAGTTCAATAAAATAACCAAAATAGTAATTATTGTGATTAAGTTATTTTAAAACTGTATTAATGTACGTCTCTATCCAGTATTTACACAATAAAATATCTCTATTGGTTTTTGTTTAATTGGCTTAAGTACCGGTCGCGAACGTACGATTTTTTTATATGTTTTAACCGTTAATGGACCTTTTAAACAAAGAGTGCAAGCATAACATATTTTTTTGCATGTACAATATTTAAATATAAAAATGGCTTTAGAAGAAGCTTAAAAAGAAAATATTAAATTTTCCAGTTTTCAGCCTAATTTCCTCAAGGAAAACAACTGAGAAATCATAGCATATCATAAATACCATTCTACTATAAAAACATAGACTTTTTTATAATTATAAACAATTAAACACGATGATTATTAACATTTTATTTGTCCGTCCTGTAGCTCGTTTCTGTATTTCTCGCATTGCAAAATTTCTCACATTAAGTGTGAAACAAAAAATTCCATCGTTTCTCGATTTGTGAGAAAAAAGTGTTTCTGTATTTGAATGCGAGAACAGACAACACAGCTTCTGTTTTAACTGGAATACTTCCAGTAATTAAGTGTCAAATGCAAGCGAAACGTCAACGAAAGAAATAGATCTAATAAAAATAGGGCTGCCAGATTTGACGATTTATCTTAATTTTGACGATTTTTTGTTCCAAAATTGGCAAAATGCCGATTTGCTGACTTTTCCTGGTGACGATATTATTCAGTCTTTGAAATAAAATAATTTTAATTAGTTTAATATGTTTATATATTCGGCAACACAAAAAAAAACGATATCTTTAAAAACAAGGCAGCTTAAAAAATTTATGGGCAAAATCAAAATTTCGAAGGAAACTGTTTAATTTTTATTTCCTTAGACTATTTAATACATTTGTTTATGTGATCAAAACATTAAACTATTACCCCATTTTTCAATCAAGAAATTTTTGATTTTTTTTGGCAAGTTCAATATAATATTTTGTCACGCCTTTAACTGATCTTTTCAGAAAAAAAAAAACAATCTGAATCTTAAATTGTTATCAGATTAAAGAGAAAACTAAAATAAATAATTTTATTTAAATAGACCTCAAGTTTAAGTATGTATGTATTTACCAATTTCTTTTTTGATTATGTTTTAATAAAAATCGAACATAATTTGTCACAATTAATTTTAAATTGTCCGATTTTTTAAAACAAATTAGCCCATTTTTTTATTTTTTCTTAGGAAATTAACGATTATTTCAAAAATTTATCTGGCAGCCCTGCATAAAACGTAAACAATGAAGGGCTTAAAAAAAATTAAAATAACAAAATATAACAATTGTGTTTTAATTATTTTCATCATTTAAATTCTTTCTCTTCAAATAAAAAAAAATAATACACATTCTTGTGTAAATACATATATAATTTGTGCTCCATTTTTTGAAATTTTATTTTTCTCGCATCAATTTTAAATGTAACTTGTTTTGACAGTTCTTGTGAGAAACTTTTAGCAAAATATTCATACAGCAACACTTTTTCTCACATCCTTCCAATAAATGCTGGAAAATTATTTTAATGACAGATAATTCTCCCAAAGTAAATAGGTATACAGAAACACTTATGTGGGAAAAACCATCTTTTGTTTCATATTGCACTGTTTTTGTTATAATTCACTTGTTTCATGCGGGAAATTTTACGATGCGAGAAATACAGAAACGGGCTACTGGTTGACCATTCGGAAGAAATGCCCGTATATAAATAATATAAACCCTTACAAGAATCCTTACCTCATAACAGAATTTTGTTCAGGCGCGTCAAAGATTGCCCTTGAGTCCCAAAAAGGTTGTACTACCGAAAATTTGACTCTTTAAACTTTGTTGAAGGGTATCATATGGTCGAGCTTTACCGACTATACAACTCACTTTTTTAGATTAGGTTGATCTGTCGAAAATCTTGGATTTTAATTATATTTATAAAATTTTATTACACTTTGCCGAATGTATGTTGTATGTGCATAAGTATGTATTTATAGTTTTCTTTTTAAACTTTTGTTTTGCCCCCAGCGGACAAATGGAAACGACCTTTGTAATTGGACAAAACTTTGTGTAAATATTTTTAAATTGATTTTTTACAGATCTAATTTGCTAATTGCTTAGCAACAAAACGAAACTAATTTTTAAACAATTAGCCATTTAAATATTTATTTAGAAAGTTTAAATAATTTAACAAAATAATTATTTTCCATTAAGTATACGTATTGGTAGGCACACCATTTCTCTAAGGCAAAATGCATAAAAAAGCCTAAAAATATGTCCAAACTGGCTCTCTCTTTTCAATAGGAAATGGCGTAACTAAACTGTTATGTGGACAAATGTTAGTAAGTTTGTCCTTTACCAGCCAAGGACATTTCAAATGCATTAACAATGTACATACATATAAAAATAACTACCTAGTACAGACTTTCGAAAATACTTGTAATAACGTGCAACAAAACATCAATTATTAACAGCCAACAAATGAAAAAAATGGAGAGTAAGAGAGTATAAAATCAATAAAACAAAAAGAAGACTAACACACGAACGCTAGCAGACGTGTTCGTAATTTAAACGAACAAAACAAGCAACAGCTGCTTTAAATGTTTAGTCACAAATGAAAAACAAGAAATTGTAAGAAAAATAAACGAATAAAAAACATGGAGTTCATGTAACAAAATAAATACCTACATAAAAGTCCAATCAACTGTTTAAGAGCAAAATAAAAACATGTGAACTTCCGGCAAAAACAAAGAATAATTAACAAACAAAATAAAATTTTATAAAAGAGAAAATAAAATAATATACAAATTAAGTAGTGTGTTTGAGAAAATAAATGAACAGTGGAATAAAAAAACATACCTACCAACAAATGTATATAAATATAAAATGAGAGTCATAAATTTGTTTGATTTGTAGAAATGTCAAAACATGTGAGTGATCATTTGGCTATTTGACATTTTGCTTTAAAGCGTCTTTTGTGTGTAGGAAAAATATCAAAACAAAAACTAGAATAAAGAGAAATATTTAAAACAAAAATGCTTTAGAAATAATTAACAGTTAAATTACAATGAGTATAACATAACTGTTGTTAACATTTTTTGTGAGTGATAACATAAAGACGCCATGTTAACTATTTAAGAGTTTAAAGCAAAACACACACTTTATTTTCATGACGCGTGGTTACATTTCTTGTTGTTCGTTTTATTACATTATGACTCTCTTAGTTTTTTTTTTTAATATTGTTTATTCTTCGTTTGTGCGTCTCTTAGTGAGAAAGAGCGTAAATTCTCTTTTGTATGACGACGTTTGTTTTTTAAAATACGACAGCTGTCGTGGCCATATTGAAATTCTTTTGATAATTAGTTGAATTATTAAGAAAATTATAACATTTTTAAACACTTTTTTAAGGACTTAGACAGGGATTTAGTAAATATTTTTTGCTTAAAAAAGATAATTTAAACTCTAAGCTTTCTTTTGCTACTAAAATTAGCTTGCTCGGCTTTAGTTTTATGAGGAAATAATAGGTTTGAAAAAAGTTTATTGTAATCAAGATCTGTTTTGTTTTTTGCTTTATTTATCAGTTTTAAGTGTCTGCAAAGTGAAATTTTTTGTTTTTTTTCTTTTTAGTTTTTTTTTTCTTTTTTTGTGTTGTATTTTATTATTTGCACATTATCGCAGATTCTCTGTATGTACATTCGTATCAAACGACCATCAGACCAGAGCCAACAATTAGTTTTTAGAGTATTTTTTTGTACTGTTTCGTTTCTTTTTATTATCGAGAGGAGAGTGGGAAACATGTTTTAAATTTTTTTTTTGCTGATTTTTTTTTTTTTTTTTTTTGTTTTTTATTTGATGTCTTTGGGTTTTGCTTGGAGGTTAAGATTTGCTGATGTCGTTCATCTACTCTTAGATTTTCTTCTTTGTCGTGTACTTAAAGTGTTTTCCATACATTTATTTTCTTTTACAAGTTATTTCCATTAATTTTATGCAGACACACATTTAAACAGCAACAACAATACCAGCGTTAAATAATTTTACTTACGAACACACATTTTCACGGTGTATTTTTGTGTCAGGTTCGTTCGTTGGTTGTTTTCTTATGATTGTTATTAGTGTTTTTAATGATATTGTTGTTGTTGTTGCTGCTGTTGTTGAAATTTCATTTTAATGTAGTGCATGCGATTGTTTTTATTGTTTTATCGCAGAAAAACTGAAAAAAATTATACGAAGGTTATGGTTGCTGTGTTCGTATTTAATCGTTTCCTTTGCTTAATGAAAAAAAATCATTAAACAAAGCCACGAATAATACCTATAATGGAAAATTTTAAATTACGTAACATTTTTAATGGAATTTTGTTTCGTTTTCTGGAAAGACCAATAAGTTAAACAATTTAATTTAACAAAAACAATCCTTGTGAAACTTTATAGGTATGTAGGTACAAACCTGCATACGTACCTACTTAATTTAAAAAAGATAAAAAACTCTAAAAAATGGCCATTTTCTAAAAACGGAAATTTGTTAGTTCATTATTTATTTATTTGTCATTTTCAATAAAAAAAAATTCTCATTGTTTTATTTCATGTTTTTTTCTTGTGTGTTCTGTTTTTGTTTGACGTCAACAACAACTAGTATTTTTTTTATTATTATTTTCTGTTTGTAGTCGTCGTTTTGTACGAACCTTGCGTTTGCAGTGTATCGTCGTTCGTCGTTGCAGCCATGATTGTTGTCGTTGCCGTTATTGTTGTTGCTGTGTGTATTGGTTGAATTTATTTTTAGAAAGTCGGTTATCTAAATGTTTACAGCGTTCATGATAGTAATGCTGCTCTATTAAGCATTAGATAATTTACTTTTTTATTTTATTTCAAGGCTTTAACTAATGATAAATCTATTACAGATTTAGTTTTTAATTAGGTTGGTACCTTATTCTTTTTATTATCTTATTATTTTTGATAATGGACCAACATCCTCCATATCAAAATGGAAGATCTTAAACTTTCCATCCCCATAACTTGTTTACGTGTTTATAAAGTTAAAATTTGTATTGATTGTACAGTGGCTCAAAGTTAATTTCAACCAGCTTTTTTTAAAAAAAGAAATGGCTGTACAACTTAAGTGCGTACACACAGACATACATACCTACATATGTACATAATTTTAAAACAAAACAAGATCTATTAACAAAATACCTACCTATAAAGAAAAATTAACTTATGAAAAACAACTTGTTTCATCTCCCAGGAATGCACGAGGGCGATCCTAAAATTAGACGATCTAACAAAGGAAACACAACTTATTTGGATACAAATTTTCTATTTTTTCCATACACAGGTAGGTACATAGGTACTAGGGTACTCATTAACCGATTAATGGTTAACCGATTAATTACTACCCGATTAACTAATCGGTTTATTTAAAATTGGCTGTTTTCGATTAACGATTAAAGCGTTTAATTTCAGTCGATTAACTGATTAACCGACGTAACAAAATTTTTAATTTTTGCAGTATTATAACATAGGTATTTTCTTGTATTTTTAATTATTTGTTTCGTCTCATATGCAAAAGGTATGCGTTTTGAAAATATTTTTTCATACAGACAAATGTCAAAATCAGGATTATTTTTAAGTCTCAAATTTCAGAAATCGGAATTTGTGTAGCCCGAATGGCTAACTAAAGCCTTACTGCATAGACGGCCTTCGGCCAGGCGCAAAGGTTTTCTCCTCTATAGTAAACAGTAAAAATTATCCGAAGTTTTTATCAATTAAAAAAATTGTTTAAAAAGTAGGTATTTAAATTTAATTAATGTGGTAATTAAATCAATTATTTTTTTAGTTGAAAGAAAATTAAAAATTTAATTTTGATTTATTAATTAACATTTTAGATATTTTTAAATAAATTTTTAATTAAAATACTAATTAAATAAGAAAAAATCTTAAAATATTTTTTCGTTTAAAATAAAAAAAATTAAACTTGTAGAATCGTTGTTGGGAATTGTCAAAAACTGAGCTCTATTTAATTAAATCAATTAAAACATTGTTTGAAACGGCAAAGTTTTTTGATAATTTTTTTAAATTAAAATTAAAATTTTTTTTTATTATATTTCGAATTTATTTTATGAGCTAAATTTCAGTTATGTATTTTATAAAGCTGTTTGTAATAGTTCCATTCCTTAAATATTTAGGAGTGACTTTATAAGGAATGAAACTATTACAAAAAGCTTTATTAAATACATAACTGAAATTTAGCTCATAGAATAAATTAGAAAAATAATAACAATAAAAAAAAAATTGAATAGGTATAATAAGTAACTTATAAAAAAGAAATAATTCCCAGATTATATAAATAACAAATTGTCTCTAATCACCAAATTCATAGAATCAAGCAAACGATTTGTTGATTTGCACCTATTACCAAAATAATTATATTGATTACTAAAAATTGTAAAACTTAAAAATTTTGATTTCGTAGTATTGCATTCCGAGCTAATATTATTTAAGACATATACAAATGCTTCTTTATATAATCTAAAATTTTTTATAAAGCTGAAAAAATAAATATTCTGCATAAGTAAACGTTTATTTTTCGCAATCATCAAAATAAATTACCTTTTTCCATTCAAGCTTAGAAAATCGGATTTGCTTCTAAGCAATCTTCTCTGTATCCTTTCACTTTGCTCATGCCCCTCTTCGTCGTCGAACCACAGTGCCACAGAATCCAAACAATTTATTTATTTTTAATTTGACGTTTGTTGACACTGACGTTTATTTGAGCAGCGTTGCCACGATTTGAAATAAATTGCAAATGCGATTGCGAAAGTCTAAAGCTGGGATCACACGATTGCCGCAAATGCACCAATATGACACAATTTTGATTGTGCTTTATTGACGCACAATAAAATATTCTGAAATCACACGATTGCCCTGTTTTATACAAATTTAATTGCCGCTAGTTGGTACAAAGCGAAATGAGTACAATTATTGCCGCAGCACAGTCACACGATTTTTCTTACTTGTGTCAACTACGAAAACAGCTGTTGTGGTAGCTTTTGTATTTGCTTGAAAGTTCTAGTTGACTTGTTCATTAAAAAAAAGAAAATTGTATCATATATTCAAACAAATTTTTGTTGAATAGTTTTATTTGAAATTTTTTAAGTAAAATATATGAAATTCCAAAAACTAAACAAAGTAAAATTCTATTTTAGATATATAAAGAAATAGAGAATATTTATATTCAAAAATAAATTCGCTTTAAAGCATTTCAAAACATTTTGCTCCGCTGTCCTGTATATATTCTTTTATATTGTCCTAAACAGCTATTGCACTAATTAAAAAAAAAAATTCGGGAATACAAAATTTATTATTAATTACTTGCTAAATTCCCAATTTTTATTTTTGATAAATTTAATTTTTATTTTATTCCTGCTAAAAGAAACACACAAAAGTAAATTTATTAAAAAAAGGCAAATATTGTCGCGTATTGTGTTGTTTAATTGCCGCACAAGAAGCCAATAAATATTGGTACGTTTTTGTTATTTTTATTGACGCGCATTTGCATATTAAGTAGTCACACGATAGCCGCACCAGGGTTGCATTTTATTGTTAAAAGTAAGCACAATATTGCCCTCGATTGGTACATGTGCCATTTGATTGTGCAGTCACACGATTGGGGTATTAAAAAGTGTGAAAATTGGTGCATTGCGGCAATCGTGTGATCCCAGCTTAACAGAATACCAATTTTCTTTCGCAATTGCATTTCATTTGCGCATCGCATTGATTTTCGCATCGCAATTTAGAATAAGTCTCCAGGACTAAAATTAACAACAACATTTGAGTCAAAAAAATAAAAAAAAAATTAAATTATTTTTAGAATTAAGAAAATAACAGTTTTTATAACATAAACTTGTGCAATTTTTGCGAGCACTTATGGCAAATTTGGTTGAAATGAACATTGTATTGAAAGTAATTTAAACCGTTTCTTCTCTGTGTTCGGTTTATGCATTTGAATATGAAAACCGCTCATAAACATAAAAATAACTTTAAGATATAGTGATAACAGTAAAAATTGGTTTTTGTGACCTAAAAACGATCTGTAATTAATTTTCATATATAGTTTCATTAATCAACTCTTTAATTTTTTACTTTCTCATTAATGAGTTGCAAACTAAAATTTAATTTAAAAACACAATTATTAAAAGCACATGTAAACCAAACTTTTGACAATTCTGGCCTGACTAAAAAAAAATAACCGGCTGTCTCTTCGCCGCCGCCTGAAGTAAATTCACCTTGACAAAAACAAAATACATAGTATTTTTCAAAAAAAGAGATAGAAATATGATAGAAATATCGGGGACTTATTTTATTTTAGAAATCTGGGTTTGTTTTTTATAAGAAATATGTAAATCTCTCAAAATTTGGGCGTTATTTCATTTAGTTGGGGCTTATTTAATTTTTAAAATCGGCGATTTATTTCATATGAAATACGACCCCAAAAATTGGGGACATATTTCATTTTGTTTTTGGGGACGTATTTCGTAGGGACTTATTTCACATATCTATCTGATAATCACCTTATAGCCTGATTGACTTTTCCCAACGATATTCGATAGTTTTGAAACAAATATTTATGTAACTATTTTTTTAATAATTAAAGTTGTTTCTCTATTAAGTTTTATTTGAATACTGAAATTTTTATTTAATTATATTTTTGGTTTGCATTTAATTCAAAACGTAAATTGATCTAAAATTATGTTTTAATTCTAAGTTGTTTTTAGGTAAAGTATTTTTTTTATAAAACCAAAATCAAGGCGAATTCATTCCAGATAATCTCTCGGTGGTACAACAAGTGCAACACGTACAAAAACCACAAGCAATTTGTTTTGGTAAAATCATTGTACAAAGTCAATAACCGAAACAAATCAAAACAGAAACAAAGATAATAAACAACATTTTGACATCCAACAATTATAAAGCTAAAGAAAAAAAGTTATCAGCAGGGCTTTTAGGATCACCTGTAATGAATTCGCCTTGAGGAACGTCAGAAGTCACAAATTTTCACTATAAAATCCATCAAAGGCCAAAAGATGGTGTTATGATTGTTTCCCATGTGTATATTTATAGGAGTGTTGTTGGCAGAAACAAGCTTAAGCTTTTGACTATTTTCTGGTAGCGGATTTTGTACGGGCAACACGAAATATTGGCGCATGTGTCCAAGAGAAAATGTGTACCTACAGACTTGTCGTATCGGGCCCTTTTTGCGATTATATCGTAAGCGCCGAAAGGCAAATTTTACAGGAGAAGAGTTTTTATTATTTTTTTTCTACGTGGATCCCGCTATTTTTAATTTTGACAGTTATATCAAACTAGCTGTTCAACATTCCAGCATAACTCTCAAAAAAACCAAAAACAATATCATATATTCTACAGATGTCGAGCGTCTATTGAATGAAAAAAGGAGAGTTCGAAGAAAGTGGCAATTGCACAGATCCCCCCAAATTAAGACTTCATTAAAAGAGTGCATAAGACTAAGAAAGTTACTGCAGTCTCATAAAACGGCTTCCCTGGAAAAATATCTTAAGGAGCTTGATGCAACTCCACAATCAGACTACTCATTATGGCGTGCAGCTAGAAGTCTCAATAGACCAGTTACATCTAAGCCACTATTAAGAAACTTGAATGAAAGTTGGGCAAGAGATGACATTGAAAAAGGAAATCTGTTTCTTCATTATCTGAAAAACGTTTTTACCCTTAATAAATCTCACGATATAGCAGTCGAGTTACCGCCTGCAGCTATTCCCCTAAGATTCGAGTTAAGAGAAATCGAAAAGGCTATTCGGGATTTAAACACCAAGAAGGCACCCGGTATTGATAAGATCAGTAATAAAATGCTTTTGGAGCTACCAAGTATAGCAAAAAAAATTATTCTTATTATTTTTAATGCTATATTACGCCTGCAATACTACCCTCCAGCATGGAAAGTTGAGTCATACAGGCCTATTAGCTTATTATCTAATATTTCAAAGCTATTTGAGAAACTACTAGTGGCAAAATTAACGCCGATTTTAAATGAAAATAGATGTATTCCTAATCATCAATTTGGGTTTAGAAGAAAGCATAGCACAATTGAACAAACTCATCGAATAGTAAATGTCATAAGAAAAGCCTTTGAAGAAAAAAAATATTGCTCAGCACTCTTCATCGATGTGTCTCAAGCTTTTGATAAAGTCTGGCATGAAGGTTTCCTACTGAAATTGCAGCAAACATACCAGCAAACATACACAAGCTGTTAGAAAGCTACTTAGTCGGTCGTCAATTTATTATTAAAGAAGGCGAATTTTTAAGTTCTCGACAGCCAATTAACGCTGGAGTCCCACAAGGCAGTATCCTGGGCCCTCTATTATACTTAATTTATACTTCGGACTTGCCAACAAACAGCTACACTCATACCTCAACATTTGCGGACGATAAAGCTTTTCTAAGCGTACACCCAAACTGTCAAGAAGCATCTCGTTACTTACAGGATAATATATTTGAACTAGAAAGGTGGTTGAAAAGTGGAGGATAAAGATCAATGAGCACAAATGCGCACATATAACATTCACATTGCGTCGGGAAACATGCCCCCCTATTAAAATCAATAATCAAATAATACCCCAACACTCGCATGTAAAATACCTCGGTATACATCTAGATCGGCGTTTAACGTGGAAATGGCATATAGAAGCGAAATTAACTCAAATGAAACTAAAAGCAATTCAATTTAATTGGCTTATTGGAAGAAATTCTGTTCTTAGTCTCGATTGCAAACTTCTACTCTACAACTCTATCTTAAAGCCAATTTGGTGCTACGGTATTCAGAAAAAACTTCTTCGAATAATCACAGCCGCCCCCTGGTACGTCAAAAACTCAAATATCCACAAGGATCTCAATGTGCCATTAGTAAAAACTATGATAACGAAATATGCAGTAAAATATTTAAAAAGGCTGGAACTGCACCCAAATCCATTAGCTAGAAATATTTTAAATTATGGCGGCCACACTCGCTTAAGAAGAAGAGACACTGCAGCACTCACCCAATCAGATGAGCGATAAACACCTATATATGTAAACAGAAACCGTGATGACGAAATCTTTTTTGTCTGGCCCTGGCAGGACATAAAGCAAATATTACGATAAGATTTGATGAATTTTTGTTAGTTCATATTTAATATATGAAGATTCAATAAATAAATACTGAAAAAAAAAATTGTTTTTCTTAAGCTGTGCTCTACTATATTTGGATTTAGATGCGCTTTTTCTCCGCAACGGCAAAAATTCAAAGTCTCTAAATTTGTTCATCATTGTAACGAGTACTTAGAATATGTCGCAAATAAAGCTCGATATATAAAAAGAAATTGGTTGCGCTTTCGTGGCCACTTTTCGTAACCGAATAAGTTTTTCGACGAACTATCGCTGAACGAGCATGTTAAACGTCATTTACGAGCTCGGTTTTAAAACTTGCATGATAATAAAAAAAAATCGTCCTGAAGATGAGATTCAACTAGAAGCACTTGATATACTCCTCAACCTGCTTCTCCTACCTCCTCTCCTCTCCTAAGAGGTCACTCAATTCACTTGCCTTAATACATCTGTTTGCAAGTATGCCAAGATAATGACCGCGATTTGTAATGTCATCCAATGCAAATATATTATTTTGGTCACCGCAATAGTGGATGTACAAACTGGTTTGAATAAAATAAAAAGGCGCCACCCACCCATCCAGCACACAGCTCTCTCATCTTATAAGTTTTTGGTCAATATCAGCAATGCCAACTTAGTGCTTTTGGTACCATTTTTAGTGCTTTTTGATGCTTCAAAACCCAAATTTTGAGATTTGGTGCCAAAACTAGAAAAAGCACTAATTTGGTGTTTATTTAAATTGTCATTGGTGCCGTTAGTGCTTTAAAAAGCACTAAATTATTAAACATTTCTTAATTCAGAATTTGCTGTAGTAATTTTCTAAGGGCAAATCCTACTTTCTAGAGTATTCATTTAATCGGGCTTTTACTTTAATCGGTTAATCGCTCGATTAATTAACCGAGGTTTTGGTTTAATCGGTTAATTTTGTAATTGATCGGTTAACCGATTAATAATCTTTTTTATAAATTAAGTAATTTCAATCCATAAAAATCCATAAATTATTTATTACTTGGAGCTAGTCTATCAGTACTGGGGTTGCGGGTTCGATTCCCGCCAGAGACTCTGGCCTCCTGCAGACAAGCGAAAAGCTTCGCGGGATTTAGTGTAGGAATAACAAAAAAAAAAAAAAAAAACACACGAGCAAACAAAAAGAATTCATAAATATGTAATAAATATTTCTTAATTAATACATAAATATTATGTAGTAATTAAAAAATAAACTGTTTGATAATTTTACCAGTTATTTCAATAGTTCAAGGAGACCTTAGAAATAATCTTTAAGAAAAATGTTTAGGACTTAAGCGATTCTTTTCTTTAGTTTTGCTAAATCTTAACTTGGAAAAAATTCTTTCATTTATCGTTGATGTTGGAGGAATCGAACGTAATCCATAATACAGAATATTTAATTTCTCAGCCCTTTTCCTGCATTTCTGTAAACATATGAAATCTTCCATTATGTCATGAGAGTCCTGTTTTAATTTTTTTAAATTTTCAACTCTTCTAATTGTTTTGGTTAATTCTGTTAAAAGATTGATATGAGGAAATATGAGAAGAAACAAATAACTAAACACATACATAAATATGGGAAGTTCCAGCGAAAAGTCTTCTTTTTGTAACGTAACGCCAGAAGTAATTTAAATCGTTTATCAAAAATTGTATATGTATAATTTACTTTTTTATATGTTGTGTAAAGCTCAACTAGCTCTACATTAAGTTACAAAAGGGATAACTGTTGAACAACATGGTCCTAAAATACAAGCTTATTTGATTTCTGGCATTACATTACAAAAAGTAGACTTTTCGCTGGAAATTCCCATATATACCTAAAACGAGCTAGAATTTTTAAATTTGATAACTTGGAAAATAAATCTTTATAAGTCCAAAGCTTATTAAAAAAGGTTTTATACAAAAATTCTTGCAACTCAAAATCCACTTCTGTTTTTTGTAACGTCACGCTGGCGCATATTTTTGCTTATATCTTCAAATCCTTACGGTTGGTTGTTGTAAATTTTTTTCTGAATATAGTGCTGCTTTATTACTTTGTAATATAGAAAAAACTTTTTACAAATTTGACTTCTGCTTTTAATTTTTTTTTACATTTTGTCGTACAAATATCACGTCACGTCACAATGGAAATGCCCATATAAAAAGAACGCGAAACAAAAAGCTGTTGACAGCAAAGACCTATTTAAAATGAAGATCCCTTCTTGTTTGGATGAAAAAATATTTTCTAAACGCATACCTTTTGCATATGAGACGAATCAAATAATTAAAACCACAAAAAAATATGTTATAATACTACATAAAATTAAAAATTTTGGTACGTCGGTTAATCTGTTAATCGACTGAAATTAATCGATTTAATCGTTAATCGAAAATAGCCAATTTTAAATTAACCGGTCAGTTAATCGGGTAGTACTTAATCGGTTAACCGATTAACGGTTAACCGAATCAATACCCTACTACTTTCCGTTAATTTCCGTTAATAATTTTCGTAACATCGCACAGTGGCGCATGTAAAACAAGTCAGGTTGCAAAAATCAAAAATTTCATTTGCCACTAAGAATATAGAATAAACCTATTTTACAGGAAATTGTCCAATGATTCATGATTTCTCTTATTACAATCAGTTTGGTTCAGAAGATATAGCCCTTCAAAGTTGACTGATTTTTAGTGTTCAGAAAACAGACCATTTTTAGGTAATTTGGTGCTCTTCCAGGTAACGGATCGTCATTCTTTTTGATTCTATTGATCACAGAAAAAATTTTTAAATTTCTCCAATCACCAAATTTATACCAAATCTATAATATTAAGCAAACAATTTGTTGATTATGCACCTATTACCAAAATGATTATATTGATTACTAAAAATTGTAAAATTGTGAATATTTTTTTTTCAATAAATGATATTTTTAACTTTAATTAAAAAAATGATCCAAAAACTTTGCCATTTCGAACAATGTGTTAATTTATTTAAATAAATATTGACAATTCCCAACAACAATTCTACATGTTTAAATTATTTTATGTTAAACGAAAAAAGTCAATTAAAATTTTTTGTTATTTAATTAAAATTTTAATTGAAAATTTATTTCAAAACAACTAAAATTATAATTAAATCAAAATTTAATTTTTCATTCAACTAAAAAAATAATTGATTAAATTATCACATTAATTAAATTTAAATACTTTTTAAACTATTTTTTTAATTGATAAAACACAATTTTAATTTTTTTTCAAAAGTTACGTCATATTCAAAATGTCATAATTTCGCCGAATTAGCCGACTGTGATGAGTTTATTTTTTTAATATCTCAAAAACTACTGCACATACGAAGATGATTTGTATGTGATTTTAAAGAGAATACTTGGGGCTACAAAATATTAAATTTTAAAAATGGACTAAGTCAAAAACCTAATTTTTTTTGGCTGATTTTTTTTTACGTTATTCCTCAAACTGTTGTTTCAAAATCCTGAAACTTTGAAGGAGGTGTTTTTTTTTCTTTTTTAAGATATGATTTTTTTTCTTTTGCAACCTGTAAAAAATAATCCAAAAAATAAAATTTTAATATTGTAATTTTGAGCAATAAGTATTTATTAAATCTGATTTGTGTTGTTTTAGGTGGTTAAAAAAAGTTACGACATTGATAAAGTTTTTTATGTTTATTTGTTGCATTTTTTGTTGGAGCTCAATGTGGGCACTTTCAAAGAAAAGTACACTTTTTTCACGTTACATCTCCAAGAAATAAAATGAGTTTTATACAAGAAAACTCGACTTGGCTAAAATAATGTATAAAACTCATTTAATTTCTTGGAGACAAAAAACACCCCCTTCAAAGTTTCAGGATTTTTAAAGAACAGTTTAAGGAATTACATAAAAAAAAATCAGCCAAAAAAAAAAAAATTAGGTTTTTGACTTAGACCATTTTTAAAATTTAATATTTTGTAGATATTAAATTTTAAAATTTTTATATATGTTGTTTGTAGCCCCTAGTATTCTCTTTAAAATTACATACAAATCATCTTCGTATGTGCAGTAGTTTTTGAGATATAGATAAAATAAACCCAACACATTCGGCGAAATTATGACATTTTGAATATGACGTAACTTTTTTTTTTAATTTTTTTCGTTAATATATGTTCCTTATACGATGAAAGGGACCTACACACCAAATTTTATTCAAATCGAAAGGAGTCGGGTCCCACTATTGGTCGATTTGACATGGAATTACCAATATTTTACTTCCCATAAAGGCGGATGCCAAACGGGAAATCCCGATATCCCGGGATTTTTCGGGATTAATAAATCCCGAATCCCGGGATTTTTAACATATTAACTTTTATGTACAAAACTGTTCGTTTTTATTGAATTTTTATACTATATACAAAAAAAAATTACTAAAAATTATATTTGAGTTATATTTTTTATTGCAAATAATTCTTATTTTTGAGTTTAATTTTTGTTTTTGGCACACAGCGAGTATTTAAAATTTTTAATTTTTGCTTGATATATGACGACTATTTCTGGATTTTTGTATTTTGCTTAATAAAAACCATTATTTAAAGTAGAAACGATATTTAAAGATTCACATCTCAAGCCTTTTTTGCAATTACGTTTGCCAAGTTCAGCTTTGGCTTAAGACATTATACCAAAATAAAAATGATTATTTTTATGCAAAATATAGAAATCAAGAAATAATTGTTATATATCAAGCAAAAAATAAAAATTATTCACGATCCAATTAAAGTTTTATTCAGAAACTAAAGAATAAAAGTTGATATAATTATAACAATTAAGTCGTAATATTGACGAAATAGCTCATATAATCCAATAATAATAAAAAATTTGCTTAAAAAACATACGGTAAATGAAATAATTGTTTTATAAATAAACACTATTTGACGTATTCATAAATAAATTATTTAAACTTGAAATCTGTTTTAAGAAACATTTTTATAAATATTTTGTTTTAAAATAAATTTCAAACGTACTTAAATTATTGATTATGAATCTCGCCCTCACCCTGGAAGTGTACTGCACTGCAGTCGACATATGGCGATTTCTTTTCTGAGAAAAATGTTGCATAAATGGTACATGCTCTACACAAAAGAGATAGAGCATGTACCATTTATGCAACATATTTCTCTGAAAAGAAATCGCCAATAGTTTTACAGTTTTTAACGCAGCTATCGAGATCGATGTCAACAAAACGAAATGAATTGATCTAGAAAAACTAAGAGATACGTATATTTTTTTAAGCTTTTTTCAGAATCTGATCAGTTTGATCATGGGTGAGGCCAGTGTTATAAACATATGTATAAAATAAATGGTTTTGTTGTCTTAATTTTTAAAAATTTATGTTACGTATATAAAACCTTTTGAATATTCAAAAAGTGTTGTTTATTAAAAAATAGTAGCATCTTAAAGAAACAGATTGATCCCGAGAAATCCCGGGATCCCGAAAATCCCAGAATCCCGAAAATCCCGGTATTTCGGGATTGTGATTTTCAAAAATTAGTCCTGATTGGCATCCCTAGTAGGCACCTAAAAGGCGTACAAATACTCATTTCACAGGTTGATCAATTACACAAGGGAATCAAATTGAACCTTTTTTGTGTTGATTGGATTTTGTATGCAACTTTTTTTTTTTTGCTAATTGAGTTCGCTGATTTCAAATCTAATCTCCGTTTTTCTCCATCAGCTCGCCTTTTAAAGTTACAGGTACTAATCGCATTTTCGACTTCTTCCAAAAATTAAAAGTTCAAAACAATCATAACTTTACTCTTCATTGAGCGATTTTCAAAATTTTTTTTTAAGATGTAATATCAAAGCGAATTCACTAGAACAACAAATGATTATTTTTTTCGGTGGTTGATTTGTCAAAGTTTGTATACAAACTAGTTTTTTTATGTAAACAATAGGGTATTCATTTCATCGGACTTTTGCCTTAATCGGTTAATCGCTCGATTAATTAACCGAGGTTTTGGTTTAATCGGTTAATATTGTTTTTGATCGGTTAACCGATTAATAAAGTATTTTTTATAAATTAAGTTATTTCAATAAATAAAAATAAAAAAATTATTTATTATTTCGAGTTTATTGGTATAAAAAACCAATAACATAACAAACATAATAACATTTGAACTAAAACGAACAAACAAAAAAATAATTCATAAATATGTAATACATATTTTTTTAATTATTACATATTGGGGGGATTCACAAGGTGTGCTATCAAGTCATATCGTCATAATGTCCTAAATAATATTTTACAGTTGTTTAAAAAAAAATATTTTTTTATGTTGTTTGAAACAGAACAATATTTTTTTTTAACAGTTGTAAAATATTATTTAGGACATTATGACGATATGACTTGATAGCACACCTTGTGAATCCCCTCATTATGTATTAATTAAAAAATTAACTGTAAGATCATTTTATTAGTTATTTCAATAGTTTAAGGAGATTTAATGAAATAATCCTTTATGCAAATAATTTTGTTTAAATGTTTAGGATTCAAGCGTTTATTTCCTTTAGTTTTGATAAAACTTGACCTTAAAAAAACTTCCATTTATTGTAGATGATGTTGAAGAAATCAAAACCAACCAATAATACAGAATATCTAATGTCTCAGTCCTTTTCCTGTATTTTTCTAAACATATAAAATATTCCTTTATTTCATTAGAGTCCTGTTTTAACATATTAAAATTTTTAACACTTCTAATTGTTTTGGTTAATTCTGTTACAAGATGGATATGAGAAGATATGAAAATATTACGTGAAACAAAAAGCTGTTGACAGCAAACACTTATTTTAAATGTAGATCACTGAATACCTTCTTCGTTTGTATGAAAAAATGTTTTCTAAACACAACCTTTTGTATATGAGACGAAACAAATAATTAAAAGGACAAAAAAAAAAATGTTTTAATACTACAAAAAGTTAAAAATTTTGTTACATCGGTTAATCGACTGAAATTAACCGGTTTAATCGTTAATCGAAAAAAGGCAATTTTAATTTAACCGATCAGTTAACCGAAACGACAATCGGAATGACAAAGTTATATATACCCTTTTATCTTCGGTGACTGGTATAAAAAGACCCGAGAATTTTTTTATACACCCTTTTGATTCTCTTAAATTAAATAATTTTTAATTTTATGTTCTTAATAATATTTCAAGACAAAAGTTAATTAATTTTTATATTTATTTGAAGTAGGTATATATAATAATACAAATTGTTTACTCCTTTTTGTCCCTTTGAGAATAATTTTTGTTTCAGTATGTTTATTACAACCGATAATAAAATTCACTTTAACCCACTGACCTCAAATGCACTTTATATATTTGCTACCTTAATGTAAAAGAACAAAGGTTTCAATTCGAGCTCGAGTAAAATTATTTAAAAAAAAAGAAACACTTCTACAATAAGTAGTAAAAGTACGAATTGTCACTCTGTTTTGATCCTAAAATGTACTTTATTTGTTTGGTGCATTTATGTTAAAGAACAGAGGTTTCAAGTTCTAGTAAAGTTATTTTGAAAAAAGTGTTTACAAAAGTACGAATTTTTACCCTGTTTTGGCTCTTTAAGCTAAAATTTTTTCAATCTATGTCCCTATTGATAGCTTTAGCATAAAAATAAACAAACTTTTAAACTCTTGCAGTATAAATGTGGTTGATTAAAAATTACCCTAAATTTCTTTTTTACCTCCCGAAAGATCAATTATCAAAATTTACCATTTTGTTACTTGCTGACGTAACTATAGAAATTCCCACTAAGAAAAAATTTTAATTTAAGATCACAAAATTGTTGAAAAAACGAGTTTATAAAAGGTACCAACAGAACGAATTTTTACGCTGCCCTTTAAGGTTAAAATCTATGTCCCTGGTGATAGCTTAAGCATACAAATATTTTAACTTTTCAAATTTTCTGATCTAATCTGGGTTGATTAAAAAATAGCCAAAATGGTGCTTTTAACTCACTTTTACCATTTTAACTACCCGACCACACGCCCAATAAGTTTGGAAATTATTGCCCTGTCAACTTTCAAACTCTTTATAAAAAACTAATATTTTGCCAGCGTTTTTTATATATGAAGTTTGACAGTTGCCACGGCAATAATTGCCAAACATATTGCGCGTGTGGGCGGATAGTTAAGACCGATTTTTCAAAATGTAGATTTTTAATTTAGAATCGAAAAATAATCATTAACTTTTGTATAATTTTTGCTCTTCACGTCCATATTATGGCAAACTTTAAGGTGGTTTGCATAATTAGTGGTGGAAGTAGCTAACCCAAATCTGTGGCAATAACATGGCCAGTAAATTTATTTAAAAAAAAATAAGCCTATTACAAAATTACTTAAAATTGTCAATTAAAATTACAAACAATTTTTACAACTCTAATGTACAATGCACTCGTTTTTAATTTTTTAATTACCCTTTCAAAATTGTGCTATCCGACTTAAAGCACAAGCTGCAAAACTTGTACTTTTCTAAAACCATTTTGTTGGAAGCAAAGAGGTGACCTAAATATTGCCAACAGTCTGCACTTCCATACAGTGTCTTAATGTGAGACACTTCTATAATTTTTTGTTTTTTTATTTAACAACTGCTGGTAATATTTTATACTTTTTTCTGCCACATTAAAAACTTCACTATCAGAGTTAGATTCTGATTCAGAATCTAAATAATTTTGTTGTAGTTCACTTGTCTTTTTTGTAAAATATTCTTGGAGAGATTTTTGCATGTTGTTAAGTACAATGACGCTTTGAAAAATTTTAAGAAAATATAACGGCACTTGAATGTTGCACATTGATGCTAAAACATACAATTTTTGACAAAGAAATTAATACATTAAAACGCAAATCTGTAAAATAAACTTAGTCACACAAATTAAGAGAATTTCACGGCGCAGCTGCTGTCATCGGCGGCTTTAATTGAACCGTCTAAGCCTTGTAAGTCGGCGGCGGCGTGCTTGGTTCTCTGCCCCCGTTGCCACATGCAAGTGCAAGTGAAAAAAATTCAATACACTCGAACTTTTTTACTAACACCATCACCTTTTTTAGTATTTGCAGCTCAACTTGCAAGAGAATTTGCTTGCAAGGAAATTGTTGACACTTGCAACAAGTAAAATGACAAATATAGAAAGGGTGTTACCGTGGATGCCTTTTGTATCAATTTACTAGTACTTAGTAAAATAAAAATTATGTTTATAGCTGATTTTCTGTGTATTTTTAAAATATATAAAACATGTATTTAATATACATTTATATATTTATAATATTAAGAAATAGCAAAGAGGATAATTTTGAATGGAAGTCTTAGCATTAATACCACATTTTTATAAAAAACAAGTTAGAGTTCTATATTCGGCTGTGCAGAAACTTTGATCTCCTCCACCGACAGAAGTGGGCTCTATATGATAAATACATATATATTATTATCCAAGCTTCACAAAACAGAACGTTAGCATTAAAATTAGCTGTGGTTTAGACCTGAATTAAATTATTGACCCACAATAAGAAAGTTTTATGCGTTTCTTGTTAGAACTTTGAACTGGCTTGAGTAAAATATCATGATCCGTAACAGTTTTAGCCGAACTAAAATGATTTTTAGGAGCGTAATTTGTATTGGACCTATGGTAAATTATGGACCAATAAACCCAAAATTCTGAAGACTAATTTCTGGTATTACAAAAAATAAATTAGAATAAATTTCAATACAGCAGTGTAATTAGTTTAAGCGTTAACAGTGAAAATCACAAAATTGCGTGCTATTCTGCCCATATAAATCTTAGTTGGGAGAAATTTTACCGCAATATCTGTTTAGGTTTTAGGCGAATTAAATTTTTTACCAATGTGGGCTTTATTTGATTTTAGGCGCAATAAACTGTTTTCCGAGAGTAGGGTTTATATGGGGTAAAGTATGGCCTGATCTTCACGAAATTTGGCAGTGTGATTTTTCGTTCTATAAAACTGTGATATTTAAGGCGTACTTAACTGTTTTCCGGATGTTGGGTTAATATGGGGCCTAGAGTAAATTATGGACCAATCTTCAAAAAATTTTACAGTGTGATTTCTAGTCCTAAAAAACTGTACCGTACCGAATTTAATTATGATAGCATTATTTATTACGGTTTTAGGCGTACTAAACTGTTTTCTGGGAGTAGGGTTTATATGGGACCTATTGTAAATTATGGACCGATCTTCAAAAAAATTTACAGTGTAAATTGTGGTCCTATAAACTGTGGCGTAGCAAGTTTGAGTATGATATCGTTTTTTATTACGGGTTTAGTCGTACTAAACTGTTTTCCACGAGTAGGGTATATATGGGGCCTATGGTCAATTACGGACCGATCTTCACGAAATTTAAGAGTATGATTTACAGTTCGAATTCGTGCAAAATTTTATATCATTCCGCGCATTATTCCACCATTTATGTTAGTTTTTGTATCAAAATTATCAATTTTTTTATGGTGGTGGTTCCACATTTTGATTGATAGTTCTGATCCTACTGAACCGATATTGCTTGATTTCAATCCCAAACTGCTTAGGATAACTACAAGCAATTCCAGACCAAGTTTGTTCTTTTCTTTTGCGTTTTTCGAAAGTGAGCGTGTTTTCAACAGAAGGACAGACAGACAGACATGGCTAAATTACTCAAGGAGCCAGAATATATATACTTTATGGGGTCTTAGATGTATAATAAAAAAGTTTCACACGGAATGACAAACTTAGTATACCCTCATTCACCACTAGTGGTGGTGGACGGTATAAAAATATATTACCAAATAATGTGTTACAGCTAACTTAAATGTTGACTACTTGGCAACACTTTAGTTGTTGACGACATTTTAAAAATGAACTTGCACTGGGCCAAGGCGAATTCAACTAACAAGTGGTGTCGAAGCGCCATCTGATTTCGACATTTCGAGCCAATTTGTTTTTATTTCTTAGTGTTTTGTTTGGAATGGTTGACATTTTGGACCGTAAACACTAACAATGCAATGCAAAAAACCCCATGTTGTTTCTGTTGTTTTTGCATTGTTGTAGTTTCGACACCACCTGTAGTTAAATTCGCCTTGCACTGGGCTGTGTAGCCATGATTTTCATTAGAAATATGTTTACACTACTCGCAAGTAATGACTTGCTTGTGGCGACATAGGGTTAAATACGCTGCCAGAAATGAATCATTGGGTGAAATATTAGACCGTTGTGCCCGTTAAGGCACTTAAGTAGTTCTAGCATATCTTCGTGCTTAAAACTACAACATTCCGGTGGAATCAATGATGTGGAAAAAATTCATCAGTTTTATTTATTAAAACACCAAGAACTAAAAAACAAAATTGAAGAAATCAAACAAGGTCATGGAATGTTTTAAATTGTGTTCGACGATTGGACAGATATTTCATACAAAAAATATGTTCATATTAATACTCGTTTCTGTTATGCTGAAACAAAATAATTTGAAATATATAATCCTGGCTAACAGGTTTTGCTCGCAGAAAAATTTTCCAAAAATGTTGCCCCAATTAAAGCATTAATCAAAAATATAATCAGTTTTTAATAAAAATTTAATCAAGTGAATTAAAATTTTGTAAGACGATTTATGTTGCAATAAAATATTTTTGAGCCATATTAATTAAAATACAAACATAATAAAATAGTTTATGGGCACAAAGACTAAATTTCGGAAAGAATACCCTCTCCAGGATTGTGGTGTGTGAGTATAAAAATGGTAAATAACACAAGGGCACCAGGTTTTTACTGATTGTTGTTCTTAAGGTTATTTGGGACGCTTAATTCAAATTTGCACTCAGTTTTTTCCTATCAGCTCGACTTTTCGACACTTCCACGACATATATTGCAATAACTTGCATCATATTCACTTTAAAAAAGACCAACATTCGCTAACAATATTATCTCTAAGCCGTGCTTACATTATTTTTAAACTTGCCCAGTAGTTTGAGATATCGTTGAAGTTAAAAAAAAAATCGAAAAAATTTTTTAAAAAAATTTTCGGCAAAAATCACAGTTTTGGTATAAAAACAGTTAACTTAACATATTACGAATGAAATGAGCTTTATTTCGGTGCACAACTTTTGATTTTATTAACAATTTACTGAAAAAATTTAATTGATAAAAATCGCGATTTCCATATAAAAATAAAATTTTTTGTTTGCTTCTGTTCTATTTATTGACGTTTTTTTCGTTTACTTCACTTGATTGTGAATAAAAGTACAACGCGTTCATCGATTTTTATGATCTATATCTCATTTTATTCACAGGTTATGTGAATTTACGTGAAAGTAACAAGACTTTGACTTTTCTATGTTTCGGATTTTTCATGGTTTTAAAAAATAAAAAAAATTTAAATTTTTTGGATTTTTTTTTTACGTAAACAACCGTTACTCAGCCATTTTTTTTTTTTTGTGATTTACAAATTATTTTTCAACGCTAACTGGACTCTTAAAAAAAGAAGAATTCTGAAAATCGCTTCATGAAGAGGGAAGTTATGATTTTTTTAACTTTTAGTTTTTGGAAAAAAAGTCAAAAATTCGATTAGTACCTGTAACTTTAAAATGCGAGCTGGTAGAGAAAAACGGAGATTAAATTTGAAATTGCAAAGTTCAATTTTGTTCCACTGTGTAATGCTTAAAAAAAAGGAATTACAAATTCTTTACTCTGAAATTAACGGTATCGCTGAATTTAAAATAGAAACAGAAAAGTTGGCATCTTGTTTATAGGAAAAAGATGAATGAATAATGACTTGCGAATTCAAGTTGAAACTGATCGGTTGTGTTTTTTTTTTATTACAAGTTTGTTCAAGTGTTCCCTTAAAATTTAATTTTAATCCAAGAATTTTAAAACACAAACAATTTGTAAATTTACTTGAAATTTTACATCTGTTAAAATGTTAAACAAACAAGTTACAAAAGCTGCCAAAACACAAACAAAAAAGTTTAAAAAAGTTAAAAAATAATAACAACATTTGTTAAAACGTAAACAAATAAGTTTGATCAATTATTTCAAAATTTTTAAGAGATTTTGTAATAACATACACAAAAACAATTAAATAAAAACATTTAATTAAACAAACGTTAACGACTGGTTGGTTGATCTTCAGCATCGTTTACTCTGTTTCCGAGATGCCTCGTCGTTGCCGCTGTATCATTTGTAGAGCCAATGGAAACCAAGGGAGTAACTCCGATTCTGAACCAGAGGTTGAAAATTTTAAAAATTATTTTATGTTATTGCTTTGAATTTTTAACTTATGTGCTCTTTCCAGGTGACAGGCAATTTATTGTGTAGAAAAATTTATATGAAAATCACTCAGTTTTTTGAGTTTAAATTTTACTACACAATTAATTGCTTGTCACTTGGAAACAGCACATTATTCAAATTGAAGGATTTTTGTAAATTAATTAATATGCTGTATCCAGGTGACAGACAATTGTTTGTGTAATAAAACTTATATGGAAAGTACTCAACAAACTGAGTGATTTCATATAAATTTAACTACACAATCAATTGATTGTCACGTGGTAACAGCACATAAAAATTAATCAAAAATGTTTACACTTTGTTGTGAAACAGTTTATTTATTTAATAATGACACTGTGCCAATTGAAAAAACTGTCAAGCGGGGCACCCGGCGGGTTAACCTAATTTGGGTACGCTGAACCCAGTGGTGCAGTGGCGTTTGTTGAATAAACTAAAAAAAAACCGAAATTTCGCAATAAAATTACCTTTAAGTAGGTTAAACCACCCGGTGCCCCGCTTGACATAAATTCTAGCACATATGCACTTTTGACTGTCACTTAACTAGGGTTGCCAGTTTTGAAATCAGTACATAAGAGAAAAAAAATCGGTACAATTGCATAAAAAACAGTACATATACTTTTTTTTATATAAAATTGCATATTAGTAACATAAAAAGCTTTAATCTTTTATAAAACAAAACTTGAATTCGTTTTGAACAGTGACAAAATTTAATTAACAAAACTGAATTTTTTCAAATCAATAATTTAATTCCGTATATATTTTAAGCTGGAATACAAAGTGAATAACAAAAAATCTAAAAAACAAATAAGTTTACTCACAATATTATTACAGTAACGGACTGTAGGTTATTCAAGAAGTATTTAAATAAATAAACATTTAAAATTCCAAGTAAATTTATTTTTAACTAATTCTATCATTTATTTAAAAAACTAAGCACTGTCAGTTGATTAAGTAAAAGTAATCCGTATGTAAAATTAAATGAGAACGAAATTTAAAACAACTGCAAATTTGCTTAAAAACCGATTTACTTATTTTGCATTTTATTTTAACGAAAAGTTAATTTAATTTTTACTGTCAACAATTCAACCGCGAATTCCATAAAAAATCAACCACAAATTCCTTAAAAACAAATGAATTTTCAGTTATTTTATATAATTTAACTACCAAAAAATTTATTTCTAGTTATCTATTTATAGATCTGTGGCAAAACGTAAAATTAAAAAACGATTTGCTTGTTTTGTGTAAATTCCCATATTCTATTTGTTAAAATTATTTAGTTAAATACATCAAATTAGGGTAAAATAATTGCGAATGCCAAATCGGGCATGCTGCTGGTGGCTTATAATTGAAAGTTCTTCTATAAACAAACTGGTCAGTACAACAAAAGTAAAACAAACATGTACCTATAACGGGGTAAGTTAATTAAAATAAATATTCTCTCTCTCTCTCTCATTAGAATAACAAGCGGACAGGAGCCTTGTATTTTTTAGAAATTCGAGTAAAACCTGTATTATATAAAATAACTGAATTACATAAAACATCTGAAAATTCAATTGTTTTTACGGAATTTGTCAGTTATTTTTTGATAGTTAATTTTAATAAAATAACTGAAAATTCATTTGTTTTTACGGAATTCGCAGTTGAAATTTTGACAGTTAAAAATTAATGAGCTTTTCGTTAAGAATAAATGAAAAAAAAGTAGACCGGTTTTTAACTGAATATTCATTTATTTTATATTACAATTTCAGTTAACTTTACGTACAGAATATTGTGAGTGTTGTTAAAAATTCGATTCTTAATTTCTTGTTAGCTACTTGGTTAAATATTTTTCAAAGAAACAAAAATTTTATTAAAAGCAAAATTTGAGTTTAAACATGTGAACTAAAATTTTATTTCCTTTATTCTATTATATTTTTTGGAATATAGGATAACATAAAATTAAATAAAAGTAGTTTTTTGCTATATCTACCAGCATAATTAATTTCATTTTGCAATTAAAAGGTCATGCTGAATCTCTTTTATTTTGCGAAAACAGCCAATGTCTAATTTAACCGATAGCAGCTTCAAATGGTTTTGCTAGCCAATTTCACTTCGAACTCGTCTATAAAAAACTAAAATTTAAATTTTCTCAAAAATTAATTATTTGACATTGGCTTTTTAGCACCAAGCTACAGATAAAAGGACAGCAATGTTGAAAAACAAATAAAACACTTGAACTAACGAAGCTGTTATGTATTTATCTGCAAAATTATTTAAATAAATTATTTAAAAGTGATTTACAACTAATTTTTATTAATAATTGTTATTATTGCAAAAGGCACAATCGTTTTTCAGACGATTTCTTCAGACGAACTATAGATTTGTATAAATAATATGGACATACATATTTGCAATGTTACAAGTTTAAGATACTTATGGCCTTTTTGTACATTGTCCACAACTTCTTTCCTGTCTTCAGTCTTCAAGAAATTGTAAAACTCATTACAACTTTAACCAAAGTTTTTCTTTATTTGCAATTCACTTTCTAGGTTTTTTATTAGGAGCCTGTTTCTCTCTTTTCTCCACTTTGAAAACTAAAGACTCGTCCTGTAAAAGCGTTTTAATGTGAAATGGAAGAAATAAAATTACACATTCCCTCAAATTCGTAAACTCACCACCATTTAGAAACACTTTCCATTTTTCTTCTACTGTCTTCTTTTTTCGTACTAATTCGGCAAAAATCTTTAATGTTAATAACTCATCGATAACAGCATCTATACTATCAAACAATTTGCCAATATGGCAAACTATATACTGAACAAAATAAATATATAATAACAGTACAAAAACAGTACGTTAATGAAAATATCAGTACATGTGCGTACTGATTGGCTTGTAGTGCATAAATCAGTACTTTAAACAAAAAACAGTACATTTACTAATAAAAACAGTACGAATGGCAACCCTACACTTAACGTTGAATTCTATTTTCAAGAGACTTTTCAGCAACAGAACAGAACGAAAAAGGGAAAACCAACCACACGTACGGACTTGATTGCAGTTCGAATGTCCCTCAAAATAAACTTTCTTCATTTCCTTTGTCATGTCTCTGTAATGGCTGAAGGTTGCATTTAAATGTAAATGGGAGTGGAAAGGATTTTACATTAAAATGCAACCATGCAAACTGCTAGAATAATTTTTGACAGTTTGCACAGCTGTTCGGGGGGGTGTAAAGCTGCGATCACACGATTGTCGCAAATGCATTAATATGACACAATTTTGATTGAGCTCTATTGACGCACAATAATGAAATTGCCACAATAAAATATTGTGAAATCACACGATTGCCCTGTTTTATACAAATTTAATTGCCGCTAGTCGGTACAAAGCGAAATGAGTACAATAATTGCCGCAGCACAGTCACACTTCTTACTTGTGTCAACTACGAAAACAGCTGTTGTGGTAGCTTTTTTTATTTGTTTGAAAGTTCTAGTTGGCTTGTTCATTAAAAAAAAGAAAATTGTATCATATATTCAAACAAAGTTTTGTTGAATAGTTTTATTTGAAATTTTTTAAGTAAAATATATGAAATTCCAAAAATTAAACAAAGTAAAATTCTATTTTAAATATATAAAGAAATAGAGAATATTTATATTCAAATATCAATTCGCCTTAAAGAATTTCAATACATGTTGCTCCGTTTTCCTGTATATATTCTTTTATATTGTCCTGAACAGCTATTACACTAATTTAAAAAAAAAAAAAAAAATTTCGGGAATACAAAATTTATTTTTAATTTATTTATTAATGACTTTTGATAAATTAAATTTTTATTTTTAATATATGCCTACTAAAAGAAACACACAAAAGTAAATTTATTAAAAAAGGCAAATATTGGCGCGTATTGTGTTGTTTAATTGCCGCACAAGAAGCCAATAAATATTGGTACATTTTTGTAATTTTTATTGACACGCATTTGCATATCAAGTAGTCACACGATTGCCGCACCAGGGTTGCATTTTATTGGTAAAAGTAAGCACAATATTGCCCTCGATTGGTAAATGAGGCATTTGATTGTGGAAATCGTGTGATCCCAGCTTAAGAGATCTTCGGGGAAATGAAAGAAAGATGGCGCGAGAAGATAAAAAAGGCGGGAAAATAAAATGGGGAAGAGAGGAAGAAATTTTTTGGAGTCTGAAGTGCCGAAGAGTAAAGATCGTTTTTCGAAAAGGGAGCTTTTTTGAGTTTTTTGTGAAAATATTTTTTTACTGGGGTTTTTGGGAAAAGATTATGGCCCTAAGTTTTGAATTTAACAAGAAAATGAAATTAGCTAAACAAGTAAACGAATAAATAAAGAAATTCAATTAATTTATAATTTAAAATTAATATCGTTTAAATACAAAAAAATAAACACAATAAGTGTTCTTAAACATACACCCATAAACATTCACACCTACATATGCACCATACATACATACACCATTCATCCATACACAACAACGTCATCCGGGCACACAACATCATCAACCACCCATACCCACATAGTCATCCCCGCATATACAGATACATCATTCCAACATATACGCTCGTAATCATCCACAAACTCCTAACCATTCACGCACATACATCCCTCCCACATTTATACGTCATACACACCTCATCATTCAAACATACACACAATCTCACATCACACACTTACGTTCGACGCACCACCTGACCTTCAAACAGACTGGACTTAGTCCAGACCGGCGGGGGAAAAGCGGATTATTGATAATCCCACCCATAGATAATTTCAAGACACCAGACCGAGTTCGGACTAGGTTTTTTGTTGCGGCGGTTTGTGCACTTTGGGTAGGGGATAGTCTTAATTATGTTTTTATCCTAGGGGTTTGTTTGCGCGATCAGGTAGCACAGGTTTCATGGACTCTATATTTGGGGTGAGTTTCTGGAGTATGGAAATGTCCTGAGGAGAAAAATAATGGAAATTGAGTCAGGAGGAAAATAACAGATAAGTGAGCTTAGTTTTAAACTTATAGGGGTAGAATCGCGCGAAGGGAAAACGCCACATATGGGCCAAGGATTTGCCAAGGTAGGGGGTGGGCAGGCTAGGCAGCAAATCATCAGCTGCCAGCCAAGGAAGTGATAGGTCGCGAAGGTCAGGAATCGAGTTATTGCACGGAATTTGGAACATTTTAGGGGGGTTAGCTTTTTATTTTTGTGTCCAAATCAGAACTCCACACTGAACTTAATATTAACTTTTTTTTTTAATCTTATTTGAAATCTTTTTCTTTGGTTCCCCATGGCACAGAAACTGCATTGACGTTTGGTGAATCGCTTACCTCAAATATTTTCTTGCGAGTGAATATACATTATTTGTCAAGCGGTTCACTAATTTTTTAAATTACGATACGCACATTTGGCGGTAGTCGGCTCATCCAGACATATTTGAGAATGTTGTCGTTAATTTCGTTGCCGGCTTAATGTCGCATCTCGCGCAGAAATTGTGTAAGATGCATGTCGTCAACATTTAAATCCTGTAAAAGCTTTTATGTGCGTTTCTGCACTGAGACAGCATTATGTCCCAAGAGGCGTGCCCTCATTGTGTCGTACATGTTATCCACAGGTTGATTTATGGTATTGTGTGTTACCGTTAGTTATACCAGCGGCAACAATTAATTTCAGTGTTTTTATCAAAAATAAAAATTGAGCATTAAGCACGTCATAGGGCAATTTTATTAATAATATATTTTGCATTCTCGAAAATAATTTCTGTTAAAAATCAAAAATATTGTAGGGGATAATACTTCCCAAGGTAATTGATTTTCGAACTGATAGGACAGTACAAAGGACATAGGGAGGGCAATGTGAATACAATTACTGAATCTAAAATTGACAAGTCTTTAACTTATGTACCAATAATTTCTGAATGTTTGGAAAATTCGAATATTTATGATTTAAATAATTATAGGATGGCTCATAAAACATATACAGTACTTTTCGCTTATAGTCCACTGCCATAGTTGCACAATGCCATTTTATGGATAATAAATGAATCCTTTTACAATCCACACTTTGGACTATATAACAATTATTTTCTTCAATAAAACCACTCAATATAACTCATTAACTCATTTTTACTACTTTTATAAGTAACTAAAATTTGACATTTATAAAAGTTGCCTGAAAGGTTAATAAAAACATATTGGCAGTTTGTTAAAAAACATATAAAAAACAGAGTGGACTGTAAGCGAATTTTTTTGCATAAAGTATTAGAAACGCATGCAAAGAAAATGTGGCTTTTGAGCAGAAATGGACTACAAGCGAAATGGACCTTAGAACAAATAATTTGTATGAAATCCAAAAAAATCTGCAAGTGAATTTGACAGTTTTGGCTTTAGTTCGTTTTTGGCCTTTAACTATAAGCGAAAAGTACTGTAATACATTAGACAGATTATGTATTCAAATGAAAGATAGAACAGAGAAATTGGATAGACCTAGTATTATTAACAAGTTACCTTGCCATTTTAAACATTTTTGTAAAAATTTTTTTTTTTAATAATTTTTATAACTTTTATTATTCACAATTTTTAAAATTTTAATTTTTAACCCCTTATGCTAAAAAAAAGGTGAAGTTCACTATAGTTAACCAAGACATTAAACCCAGCAAAAGTGAATGGGCTTAATGTGTTGGTTAACTAATGTGAACTTTAACTTTTTTTATTGCATAAGGGGCTGAATCTTTAACTTAATATTCATTAATACTCATTTTTATATTTGTTATGTTTTTTTTTTTTTGTATTAATTTGGTTTTTATTTATATGTTTTATTTTATTGTGCCACAAATGTATAACATTATATCTACAGTAATATAAGACACCGTTCTTATTGTACTGTCTTATTTAATAAAGAATCTATCTATCTTTTTATCTAAAGATATTGAAAGATGTAGTAAATTATATATGGGTACCACGTAAAACAATTTTTTTCTAATCTTATTCCGATAAGCTTTTCGCTTGTCTGCAGGAGACCAGAGTCGCTGGCGGGAATCGAACCCGCAAACTCCGTACTGATAGACCAGCTCACTACCGGCTAGCCTACCAGGGCTTAAAAGCTTAATTAGCTGGACTTAAGTAGATCTGATCAAAAATACAAAAACAGAACTCTTCACAAAAAACTGCATTGTCATGACATTGTGCAAATTTCAATTATTCACTAGATTTTAAAAATACATTTTTAAATACACAAACAAATTATTAACATACCAATTAGAGTTTGTTCCCAGGATTTTCAGTTGTTTTCAATTCCCGCTTTCCCGGGAATTTATTGCGGGATTCCCGGGAAATTTTGAAGAAAATCTTTTGTTAAAACTTTAGTAAATTTATGTCAGACTTGTGTCTTTAGTTGTTTTATCCAACTTAACCACAATATTTAAGGCTTTTAAACTAATTTTTGAGGATGGGCTTTATATTAGGCCTATGATAAATTAAAGACCTTTCATCACGAAATTTTATTTATTGCCCTAGCAAATTGAAGTGTAAATTTTACAACATTATTATAAAGCTTTGCGGATAAGGGCGTAGTAAATTGTTTCCTAGATTGTGTTTCATATGCGGCATTTCAAGTGATTAAGATTCTTATAAAAGTAGAAATTTGTGTGAATTTCGCCACAAATTTATGTTAGTTTCAGTTGAGTTTTTAGGGAGGCAGTTCCACATTTGGCTGCATAACTCTTTATCTACTGAAGCGATTCTGCTGTATTTCAATCACAAACAGCCTAGAAGATCTAGAAACAATTTGACACCCAAATGGCAAAATCGGCTTAGAATTAATAAAAAACTAATAATAAAAATACTTTATGGGACCTTATATGAATATTAAAAAAATATCACATGGAATGAAACTTAGTATACCTTCATACATACACCACTGCTGATTAACCCTAGGATTCTCGGTAACTTTTTACCACTAAGTTCTCCTCTAGGTCTGGCCAGACCACAAGTTGTACAGCTAAAAACCCCAATTAAATAAAAAGTAAATAAATATATTTTTTATTGAACGTATGCTAATTACTTTAGATTATACAAATTTATTATATTATTTTATTATTTGATTATTTTATTCCATATGCAAGTCATCGAAAATGTAGTCTTTAATTTAGCACATTGCTATTTCGCATCTACCACAGCTAAAACGAGTTTTGCGTTTGGTTTTTCTAGTTAGATTGAATTGAGCGCATAATGGTCCGTAGTTTTCTGATTTGATTCAAACTTGATTCATTCGATTTAGAACATATCATTTATAGAATTAACGTATCTGTTTTTTTAATATTTTGCCCTATATGAAATACCTTTCAAGGAAAAAAAAAATGGGTCTGGCTAGACCAATAGGGTCATTTCATAGACTTTTACATAAAAATGGAATTTAACCCCACTTATTTGCGCCAATCGAATCAAAATTAGTTTCATTCGATTCATAACATTTCATTTATAGAATTCACGTCCCTGTTTTTTGATTTTTTGTTATATGCGAAAAATATTACAAGCAAAAGATAAATTTGGTCCGGACAGACCAAGACGGTAATCCTGGGGTTAAGTATATGTAGTAAATAAAATTTCTCCTTTCTGCTGAATTTGTTAAACGGTAAAATTGTTTCAGAATTCCTACTTCGTAATGTTGAGTTTTTAGTTCCTAATCACCCTTCCAGAATTTTTATTCACGTAAGACTAATACTTTCATTCTAATTATGCAAATAAGCTCTGAATCTCTTATCCTATTGGCATCATCTATCCCTTAAACGATATTGTTCAATATGTCAATTAAATTTGGGTATTTTCCGAAAATTTGGAAGGAATCTTATATTGTTCCTTTATTTAAGTCTGGCACTAGATCTGATATTGAAAATTACCGTGGTATTGCAAAACTTAGTATCATACCTAAATTTTTTGAAAAATTAATAACGGAAAATTTATATTACCAAATCTCAAACATAATATCTCCATATCAACACGGATTTAAAAAAGGTTGTTCTACCACTACAAACCTTCTTCAGCTCACAATTGCTATCAATCGTGGTTTTTTCGCAAGGAATCAAACAGATGTTATCTACACCGATTTCAGCAAAGCTTTTGACAAACTCAATCATGCTCTTTTGGTTAAGAAGCTTCAAATAATGGGATTTACAGATCTTACCTTAAAGTGGATTTACTCTTATTTATCGAATAGGGTCCAAACTGTCCTTTTTAATAAAACGTTTTCTAGAAAAATAAATGTGCCATCAGGAGTACCCCAAGGCAGCCACCTTGGACCTATATTATTCTTGCTTTTTATAAACGATTTACCTGGAGTTATTAAGTTTTCAAATGTTCTGATGTATGCTGACGATGTTAAGATATTTTTAACTTACAACCAAGTGTTAGATCACCGACGCCTACAAGATGATCTAAGTTGTTTTTATGAATGGTGTAAAGCAAACTTAATGGAGCTTAATTTAAAGAAGTGTAAACTAATGCGTTTTTCAAGAAATAATCCAGCTATAGTATATTACTTCCTAGGTGGTATTCAAGTTGATGCAGTTGAAAATTTTCTTGATCTTGGAATACTACTTGACCCTAAACTTAGCTTTAATTCGCATATTACGTTTATGATAAATAAAGCTAGAGGAACACTTGGGTACATAAAACGGTGGGCAAGAGAGTTCGATGATCCGTATATTACAAAAACCTTATATATGGCACTTGTAAGGCCGATTCTTGAATATGGATCGATTATATGGGACCCCATTTACCAAACTTATTCAAATTTAATTGAATCTGTACAGAAATAATTTCTGCTCTTCTGTCTTCGCGGATTACACTTTAACCCACTAACCTTGCCCTCATACACATCTCGACTGGCTCTGATAAAGCTCCCTACTTTAAAAAGTCGTAGAACAATGCTGAATGTATGGTTTATTCTGAACATTATTAATGGTGATATCTGCGCTGGATATTTAATTAATGAGATTTCATTTAATATCCCTCAACGACCATCTCGAAATTTCATACCATTATCCATTAAATTCTTTAGAGCTAATTATGGTGATGCTGACCCTCTAAGAAGAATGTGTAACACTTTCAATCAATTATTTAGATTTATTGATTATTCGTTGGATCCAAAGTCAATAAGTAGATTAATAATTGCTTTTCTTAATTGATGATAAAATTTGTGTAATGTAATCAAATATTTGTTATAGTCTATTTTATTTAAGTGTAATTTTAAAATGTCTGTAAGGATTAATCCATAGACAATAAATAAATAAATAAATAAATAACCTCTTAAGAGTGTTAAAATAATTTGAATATTACATTTTGTACGTTTTTGTTATATAATAGATACTAGATTTAATTCTTTTAAGCGTAATAGCCAATAAGAAATATTAGTTTCATTGGAGAAATAAGTAAATAAATATATACAAAATTTTTGGCGGGAATCCCGGGATCCCGGGAATTCGATTTTTATTTCCCGCTTTCCCGGGAATCCAAAAAGTGCGGGAATAAAAAAACTCTAATACCAATACACTATAGGAAATGTTTCTATTTTTTTTTGGCCAAAACTAATTTTTAGCCAAACGGCTGGACCAACTTAAAAGATTTTTTTGCTTCGATCTTTGGAACTCTCTCTTCCTCTTAAGGCCCATAAATTTTTTTGTCACGCACTGTCACGGGCAAAAAGTTGGTCACGCGTGCTTAAGCGCTCTCGCGAAAAATATTTTCACGCATGCCTGCTCATTCTTGAAAAAACAAATTTGTCACACGCGCTCACGTGCAAAAGTTCCATTCCTTTGTTCCCCACATAAAAGAAAATTTTGTTTTAAGCAAAGTCTAATTGCCAAAGTTGGTTTCCTAGTTATAAATTATTAATTAATTAAAAAACAATTACAAAAACATGATTCTCAATTTCTTCATCTTTTCTCTTAGAATATTGTTCGTCTTCCTGTTGGCAGTTTTCGACGCCTCTTGCGCTATCAGCGTTGCCAAATGTGCAGATTTATCTGAATTTTGCAGTTTTTCTAAACATTGCGCAGTTTTGAAGTTTTTTGTTAAAAAAATAAGTTTTTTGCAAATTGTGCAGATTTTGCATTAACATTTTTAATATAAATTTTGTTATATTATTTTTTATTTCTTCAGCCCTTGTGTCTATGGGTGTAGGTTGATTTGGTCCCTATAGCCCTTCGTTATTTTAAGAAGCTGTTAGGGTTCCAGCTGATTTGCAAGGCGTTCAAAAGAACTGCCGAATTGTATGAGTCTTTCAATTAAAAACTAGGCAAGTTATTGCCGGAGTAGTTTGATAATTTCAAGTCTGGTTTTATTAAGATTTGTATTGCCTTATATAGGTACTATGTTTGAGATAAATATCTAACGTTTCTTACTTATTCTACATGATTTATTTCGTCTATGTCGGTCTTATGGAAATATCAATAATAACCCTGATTACAATTATTCTGACCAATAGGAATGTTTGTGATTGCACTCATTCGCATTTGTCACTCAATTTACAATTCTGATTGAGCAGAATGTATTGTTTATGTTTATTGTATTCATACCACAATTGACTTGCATTCCAACAGATGTGTCAATTGGTAAATACCGTTACTTGATCTTACACAATTACCCTACTCTGTTTGGGTTGGCATGTATAGGTTTCAGAGTGGTTTAAGCACGCAAAGAAAAAACATGTTGATACAATCACAATCGCAAACTATCTTTAATGTTTGTGGTTATGATTGTGTCAAACACGTCCTAAGCAACAATATATGTTTAGTAATAATGATTTTAAATAATTGTTGTCTCAAACATATTATTATGTTCAGAACAAAAATGCGCACGATGTTTCAAACCATTTTCTATATTTCCCAACACCATGTAAAATGTCTATTTCAACATTTTATAGGATTCTTACAACAAAAACAATAAAAAATGTAATTTAAAAAATTAATATACTGTTTTGAACAGTTTTTGAAAAAAAATTAGGGGCTAATGACAAAATTATGTGTCAAAATTTGTGGTAGGTTTTTTGGCTGCGAGAAAGACAAAGTAATTGCATATTTATATATTTTTATTTATAATTATATCTAAATAGCTTGCCTGTTTCGATAAACGTATAATTTACATCGTTAGTTTTGCAAGGCAGCATGGCATTTTTCTTCCCGAAAAATGTTTTAATTATTCTGTCATCATACATGTTTCCTGATTAACTGAAGCTCGCGGACGGAGAAAATGTAATTTTCTTTATAAGCAATAAAGAAAATTACATTTTCTTTATGACAATAAATGTTTGCATCTTAAGAGAATGTGTTTTCAAGCAAACAAAAATTATGATATTAAACATACTCTTTTGGGTTCAACTAATATTATAATTTTAACTGTATAGTTGAAAATATATATATTATAGTAGCTAACATATCAAATAATTTAATATGCTTAGCTAGACCAGTGCCCATGTTCTGTAACTCCCGCGGCGAGAAACTTTTCGATTGAAATGTGAGAAATGAAACAATAATGCCATAAATTGAAACAAACAGCTGTTTTTCTCGCTTAACTGCGTCTGTAACATTTTTGGCGAGTAATAACTGTCACGTAAGGAAATTTCTCGCCAATATACTGAAAAAGTGTGTCTGTAAAATTTTTATGAGAAAGTTCCCGCTATAAACTGTCAAATAAACTCACGCATAAAAATGGGGTGTAAAAAAATTTTAACATTAAAAGATAAATTAAAAATGCTAAATGCAATAAATATTAACACGGAAGAGATTTTTTCATTTTTAATTATATTGCTTTTGACATTTTTAAAAAATACACGAATGTTTTTTTCAAAGCAATTTTGTAATCAACAAACATTAAAGTCGCACTTTACATTTTTTGGTGTAGCCGACGGTTGTATTTCCGCCGCCGTCGTTGAAAATTTTTCAATTTTAGTAAAATTTGGTCGCCATCAACGTATGTTTTAATGGCGTTCACAACATCTGCAATTTCATATCGGCTTCGAGTGGAATATTATGACATTTATAACGTAACGACGTAATCTCTTTTGATAGTTTTCGACATGAGTTACAGACACACTTTTTTCTCACATTTCGAGAAACGATGGAATATTTTGTTTCACATGTTTTCGATGCGAGAAGTTCTCACCAAAGTTACAGAACATGGGTACAGAGTACCTTTTTAGGTGTAAGCCACAATATTATATTATTATAGTGAATTTAAAAATGTTAAGGACAAAAACTATTTTTTAAGTTATATTAAGACTTTAATTAATTTATGAGGGTAAACATATTAGGCAAGTATGAGCAAAAATGGTCGTAGTGACCATGCATTAATCATGTTTTTTCTCTGCGTGAGGGTATGCGGTGGCAACTTATGAGGTACACTACACCCTCACCGCTAAGAGAAAAATTAGGGGATTGATTTTTCTTGATAAATTCACAGTACCGACAATGTTTTATAAAATAATTCTTAATTTTTATTTACATATGTTATGTGTTCTTAAGATTTTTATAATTTTACAAAGTAATTCTTAATGTCTATTTATATAAAGTTTTTATATACATTTAATTATTGTTTCTTAAACCTATATATGGTTTTAGTTGATTATTATTCTCTTTCTATTCCGTTGTAGTCTACATTGGCCTTTGTACGGGCTTTGGTTCTTTTTCCTATTTTCTACTTTTATTAAAACTAAATCTCCTATATTTAAATTTAATCTATTATTATATATATTTTCTACTATTCATTTTTCTTTTGTCTTATCTGGAAGTTCCTTAGCTCTATTCAAAGAATATTTTAATATCTGTTTCAGCTCTTTTGCATAGTCATCATAACTCTATATTTTATTATCTTCAGTGTCATGAAATTCTGTTGGTAAGCATGGTAATTTACCATACATATATTAATTCAAATGGTGTCTAACCAGTGTCTATGTGTGGTGCCGTGTTGTAGGCAAAAGTAAAGTAATTTATCCACTTATCCCATTCATAATCATTTGCTGTTGTCGGCAAGAATTCATTGAGAACCCTGGAATTGTTTTGTTGCTTTTATATCTTTGCTCTAATAGCTTCCTGAACGCTTCGAAATGTTCTGGCTTTGTATAGCTTCCAATTGATGTTCTGGCTTGTGAGGATAATTAAGCATGATAAACATATTGAAGAAAATCTATTTATGTCTGATAGTGTCTTATTTATTAGTTCTGCTGTTATTATAAAACTCTCTTATTCAATGTAATTACCTGTAAACAAAGGTAATGCTTTTGCAACTATTTCTAAATTAAGTGATGCCATGTTTATAGTTTTTGTTTCTAACGGGTTCTTTATACTTTTACTTAAGTATTTTTCTACGAGTTTGTAAAGATTGTTGAATTCTAATTTTAACGCTAATTTTCTTGTATCTTCCTCTTCTAACTCGATTAGTTGAAGATCAAATTTTAAACTTTCTATATGTTCTAATTTATTCAATACCGTTGATTCGGTATTGGTTCTCTCTGGACTCTTTTTTAAGTTCCTCCAGAATTCTTTCCAGCTACTCAGTTTTTCTTCCATATATTTTTCGATGTCCTATCTATGTTTACTATTTATCTAAGACTTAGTATGTATGATAATTAAAAATTAATAAGTTTTTCTTTTTATTTATACATCAGTTATAATAGTTTTATTCTTGTTGCTTTTTCTATTTTTTTGTTTATTTATAAGTTTTTGAATCTTGTATATTACAAATAAGATTATAACAATTATTAACAATATTGTAATGATTTTTGTAAACATTGCGCTAGAAACTCATATCATATCTTAAATTACGTGCTGATTTCTTTATTTGCTCCTATGTAAGATTGCATACATCAAACTTTTAATGTAGACAATTACTAACAATACCAGGATAACTATCATGATTATCTCAAACATATTAAAGTTCTCATTTTTAACTACGTGTTGTACTCTCATTGTATGTGTCCTCATGTTTTCCTACTTCATATCCCGCAAAAATTAAAGGGATTGCTTTTAAGACATTTTTCCACCAAGACATTTTTGAATAAAACTTTTTTGGAAAATTATCTTTATTTTTAATTTGTATTCTATTCTTTAAGTCCTACTGTTTCTTCTTGTTATCTTATTATTTAGTTATCATTTATATTCAATTTTACTGTATAATTTTTAATATTTGTTGAGTTATAAAGATATGTTTTCCTTTTTTTTTATATATATCTATATATTGGTGTTACAAGTGTTTAGTCTGGCAGGATCGTGTTAACAGGCAGGCTTTAAGATTCAAACAAAAAACGCAATCGGCTTGAGAAACACGCACTGTTCGGTAGCAAATAAACCACCCAAACCTAATTAATCATTTTTCAATAAATTCTAATAAAATACTTTTATTCTTTTAAATTTTTATGTTTCGTCGTTTCCTTCTTGACTGCAAAATTTTTACTTAAATGACTAAATTTAGCATAGGGTAGCGCAAACAGTTTGGCAATTATACAACATTTCACATATGTACATGACTGAATCGTTTGTAAAATACCCATAATTAACAACGCATGAGGATTGTATAAACGTACAATTTTCACATGTTTGCCATGCAATTGGAGTAGTTTATATGAAAGTTTAATTATGTCCCTGCTTACATTATGTGATTTTTGATGTTTAATTTTTAAAGTTGCATTTGAGTTTATATTGTAAAATTTTTATTGCAGTATCTTTTCATGTATGTTCACTTGACAAATTGCAAATCTGAGACCGAACTAAAATTAATTTTGTATTAAATGAGGAAACAAAACCAATCGCAAGACTACATTTAGTTGTGTACCTCTCATAATTCAACTCTCTTTCATCCGGACTACAAAGTTCCGATATTCGTTAATAATTTATGTAATATTGTATTTGTTTCTGTATTACACGTATGTTAAAAAAAATTAAGTAAATTATATATATATATATATATATATATATATACATATTTTTTTTTTGCTATATTCGTCTGCAGTTTTTTAAGTTAAATTCAGTTTTTTTTTCTTAGGATGCAGGTATTTTCAAAAAAATTATGGCAACGCTGTACGCTATCCATAACTGAGACTTAAACAAAATACTTGCGACAGCTCTTATACATGTTGCTTAAAATGTTCGGAATATCTGCTTCTAACAATATACATATGATATAAAATTGTCATAAACACCTGCCCGTTTGTCAGCTTCGCTACGTTTTACTTGCCATTAATGAAATAACTCAGAATTTGGAACACTTAAATTACCTAGAACTAAACGCTTTTTAAAGCGATTTGCAAGTTTTTGCAGCTAAAGCTAGAAAGTTATGGAAGATTTTTTATTGCCCCAGAGAAAAAAAATTAAGTTTTATAACTATCAATGCAATCATTTTTCTTTAGTGCCAAAGGAAATTCCAATTCATAGTTCTATTTATTAATTTTCAATCCACTTTATTAATCCTGCCGATAAAATCCTACTACTATAAGAATTCCCCAATATTTCAATACATATAAAAAAAATACTCACTTTCGACATTAGTTTTAATTTTTATTTTTCTTAAATCATAAGTTACTTGTATCAAAAGTTTTATTAAAAAATCACTTATAGTGCATTTACACCTACACCATAAACAGGTTATAAGTTGTTTATGATGATAAACTAGTTTATCCATACAAATTATAAACACGTTTGTAACTAGCTTTTGAGATAAACTAGTTGCAAACAACCAGTTTTTGTTAATGCAACTCTGTTCTTTTCAAATTTTGTTCTGGCAACGCTAGTGATATTTGACATTTCATAAAAATAAAAAAAATTAAGTTAAAAAAGTTTGCGGTAAATTCTAAAATTTTCAGTAAATAAGTCTTCTGTCATCAATGGGACGTCTTCCTCCCAAAAAGAACCATGTCGAACCTATTTTACACCATAAATAAGCATACATATACATTATTTCGTCCAGGTGAACATTTTTTGATTTACTTACATGTGTCCATTCAGATATACAGCTTAATATTTGAGTACAATACTTTTGAATATGTATTTGGTATAACATATTAAAATAGTGGTTTCTTCTTTTCATCCGTAAATGGTCAATTTTAGATTGAATTTTATTCAACCTGGATGAAAACCACATTAATAAAAATTTTTTTTTCCTAACAGCGTCCATATTTTTTTAAAAGTTTTTTTTACTGAAGTCAGCTATTTTGTGACACGGCTGTTAAACTGTTAACTGTCAAAACTGCTGATGTAAACGATATAGTTTATGAAAGTAGTTTACGATCATAAACTAGTTTGAAAATTACAAGTGTAAATGCACTATTACTGCACTCAATGATTGATTTTAACTCGGTAACAAATCACACGTGTTTGTATCTATAAAGTAACGGTAAATCCATATTGTAGAAAAAAAATACACACAGATGCCTATTTTGGTATGTTTTAAGTGTACTAAATTAAAAAAAAAAAATATCACAATTAAAAAATTTTTTTTTTATTACTTTTGACCAAAAAAAAGTCAAAAATTTCCTAAAGTGCAATAGAACAAATGCGAGTTAGCTTTAGAGCAGATGCAGACAATGCACAGTGTACGATTTTGCTAATCTAGATGGACAAAAGTCGTTTTTTTTTAGTTTAAATTTGAGTAAATATATTTATCAAATATGAAACAGCACTTGTTATAAAATAAGAAAATGCAAAATCTTTGCCTTATTTGTCAACAATAACAATATAACGTAACTTTAAACTTGAGTATTTTTGAGTGAATTAAAGACAACAAAATCACTTACATGAAATTGCTCATTTTTAAATGCGTTAATTTTTTATTGGAATGGAATTTTTTAACGATACTTTTTTTTGTTTTGAAGCTCAACTTATTTATTCGCTGTTAAATGAGAACTGATTTTTAGAACTGGAAAATTCTTTTAGTGCTTTTTTCATTTAAACAATTACTCTTTTCGTTAAGTTAAGAAAAAAAAAATCTAAATTCTATAATCGATAAATTCTTTTCTTCATAACGCTTCAACACCAAATTAGTTTTAAACGAACGTCTGAAGTACCTACTTTAAGGCACATATAAAATTATGTGATGAGATTTGCCGATAAAAAAGCAACAAATAATGAGCGATAATACCATATACCACGAAATTTTGGATATATGGCTTAAAACACCCGAAAATGAAAGGCTTGAGCGTTCCGTAAACCATATTTGTGGAAGTACTACATTTTTATTGCAATATCCAGAAATACCAGAGAGAAAACGATTAATTTTAACATTTTATTGTTACTTTAATTTTTATGTCCTGTACATATGAAATATATTCTTATTTTAAAATTAATGAAGAAAAATTAAACACTTATTATTACTTCTACCTTTTTATTATTTATTTTAAACATTCTCTTGCATACTCGCCCCTTTTTTACTTTTTGATTATCCAACGCGAATAATATCAGATATACATTTTTGTAGTTATATGGGAGGTGGGTGTGGCAGTGATCGAATTTCGCCCATTTTTTTGACAATTGTACATAATAGCCTAGTAACACCTTGTACCAAAATTCAAAAGTCTAGTTGAATTTTTTTTTAAAAAAATTTAATTTTGTCCCTCTAGAATAGCTAAATCAATGTAGCTCAAAATTACAGACATTTACTTGTAATTCATAAGAATAATATTGGAAATTAAATAAGTTTATAAAATTTTAATAGAATAATTTTTGTTTCCTGTTTATAATTTTTATTATTTTTTTTTTTTTTTATCAATTTTGTTATTTTATTAAATAATTTGTCTTTTAAAAATATTTTTGAAATTTAAAATTGAGATAGCGAAATATTCGATAAATAATAATTAATATTTTTTATAAAATTTAACTTGGCCTTGAAAATTTATTACGAAGAACAAATATTAAAAAGGTCGAAGAAATTAAATTGATTAATTTAAGAATAATATACTTAAACATGTCGTCTCTGTGTGTATACAGAGAATTTTGCCACTAAGAAGCTGTGTTCTATTAAAGCCATGAATATTATAATTTCCAGTTAATATTATATATTTACGGGAATGTTCTGACAATCGGAAAACGCTGAACACTTGCGATTCTGACTTGAAATCACATAATAGGTGCTCTGTAAATCTCAACCGCAAGAAGTTTGCCGACTTTAAATTGCTGAAGTATGCATGTGTGTGAAGTTAAATTTGAACATTTATAACCCTAGACACATTAAGTTTTGTTAACAGAATAATGTTAACCACTTAACAGAACTTATGTTCACGCCTTTATTAGGGAAAAATCCAGATTTCTGGAAAATGAGCCAACTTGGGCGAACAAAATTATTAGGATTTGTGGACAATAATTTTCTCCATCGTTTGCCATCACCAGAATTTTTAACAGAGTGAGTTGGAGTGACTTATTGGCAATTAACAGCCATACCTAAACAAGAGCGGCGGGCGAAACGTTTTCTTCCGCGTAGCTTTTACGCTGATATACCATACCTAAATAAGAGCGTCAGCGTTGTGTCACAAACAGTAGTGTTAACTTCTGTGCTTACTAAAACCCTCATAAAATAAATAAGAATTGTAAATTAAACCGCTAGTTTGAACAAAAAATAGCTAATTTATCAAATATTATAGCAAATATTATCAAACGATAAAAACAGGGTTGTCAAAACAAAAAAATATAGCAACGCTGCTTATTTTAACGAGCTGTCAAAATCAGATTTTCCATTTAGGCAATTTCAAAAGGCAGCTAATTGGAAAAATAACAGGCTTTGCAACCAGTAGCTCGTTTCTGTATTTCTCGCATCGTTAAATTTTTCACATGAAGTATGAAACAAAAAATTCTATCGTTTCTCGATTTGCGAGAAAAAAGTGTTTCTGTATTTGAATGCGAGAACAGACAACACAGATTATGATTTAACTGGAGTACTTCCAGTTATTAAGGCTCAGTTAGGCGAACGTTGACTGCTAGCACGTTGGTGCACTTATAGAACATCTAAAAACGTGTCATATGGCCATATCTAACAAAAAATTAAAAATCGACTTTTTCATTGATTCTGATGTATTGCATCAACTTAAATACCACAAAACAATTTGGAATCTTTCGACAAAAATTAGCGATTTTACTAACCAAAAACAAAAGGCCCTATCTGCAAATGATAACGCGAAATATGCTAAAAGGACTAACTAATATTTTGCATAATATGCAACATTGCTAATTGTCAAAACAACTGGTAGGTTTTACAAGAAAAATAGAAGAAAAATTAATTATAAGCAGTTGAATGCAATTTATAAATTTGTCATATTAAATAGTTTTTGATTCTCCTGTAAATTTTCAAAATGTTAGATAGGGCCTTTTGCGTTTTATGTAACGATATATAATTATTTTTTCGGATAATTTTGGCTCCATTTTTTGAAATTTTATTTTTCTCGCATCAATTTCAAATGTGACTTATTTTGGTAGTTCTTGTGAGAAACTTTTCGCGAGAAACTTTTGTTACAGAAACGCTTTTTCTCACATCCTTCGAATAGCCCTGCAGATAACGAGACTAGTCCATACATGCGTGTAAAGAGTAGTCCATAAAGGAGTAGGAGTACTCCAAAACTAGTCCCATTATATGGTTAAAAGGTGGTATATTTAACATTACGATGTCCTAGGAGTGGACCATATAACCCACCGAAGTAGTCCCTAAACTACTCCATGGAGTACTCAAGTGGGTTAGTTTTGGATTGTCCATGTTACTACTTTTGCACTAATCGCCTTTATGGCGTGCACTGTAATCCATTATTGCTATTATTATATATATTTACTTCGTATTTAAATTTTTTTTATTTTTTTCACAAATTTTAACAACCTTTCCTGTTTCACTTTTAAATAAACAATTAATAATAGACAACATCAGGGCTACCAATGTGTAATACTGTAAACTATAGTATAGTATACCTTTACATCATGCAGTTGTTGGCAGCACTGCATGTTAATTTGTCTAATGTGGTCCATACTAGAGTACATTGGACCATGTTGTAAGTAGTCCATTTAAGCCACAATGGACCACGTAGTCCAATATTATCTGCAGGGAATTGCTGGAATATTATTTAAATGACAGATCATTCTCGCAAAGTAAAGATACAGCAACTCTTATGTGAGAAAAACTATTTTTTTTTTCATATTGCACTGTTTTTGTCATAATTCACTTGTATCATGCGAGAAATACAGAAACGGGCTACAGAAAATACATTTAATAAAAGTGGAAACGACCAAGAGTTCCCTTCAAGTGACGTTGCCAGAAAAATAAAATCTGAACAAATGCAATCCCTTCAACGTGACCAGGAAATATTCATTGATTTATATAAGATGAGAAAGGAAAAAATATTGGTCTCACTTTATTCAAAAAAATTCTAGTCCTTTGGAAATATATTTGTTTTCCAGTAAACAGCTGCTTATGCTTTAATTTTAAAATAAACATTTTCTAAAATTAAGTTAAAACTCTTTGTTTTTTGATGCAAAAGGAAATGTGGTAAAAAGTTAGATAAAAATTCTAAAAAAGTGTTCCTATACTTTATGGTTGCACATAAGACAAAAAAAGAACGCGGAATTCTAATTCCTATAGCAGAATGTCTACTTTGCAATCATTTTTCGGAGGATAATGACCGCTTTCTTCTTTTTTTGATAGTATATTATGTAAAAAAAAATTCCATTATGTGGCCGATATGCAAAAGAATATGTCTTGATTGGAGCTGTGCTTCTATAATGCGGCGGTAAGGGTTTTTAATAAGGAATGAAATGTTCACAATCTTTAACAATACATTTCAAAATCGTACTAATTTTTTTTTTTTTTTTTATAGAGCAATTCCATATGAATGCGATCACCTTTTGGACGACCCCTCTCCGATTTTAAAATAAATAGTCTCAATCGATTGCCCAGCAAAAAATAATGTACCTACATATTTTTTTGTTTTTTTTATAGTGACTGGTTTAGTGGTGGTGGTAAAGCGATCGCAACGAGTGATAGCTCGTTGGAAAGATATTGAATCAGGCTTTAATTGAAAAATAAAATTTTCCTAATTTTTCTTAGAAATTTACCTTTAAATTTTCCCAAGAAAATTAAATTTTCCGATTTTCCACAGAAGCTCCTAAATTTTCCGGCTAATTTTTTTTTTTTGGATTCCTCATAATTTTTGCTTTAAGAATCAGCAATAAAAAAATGGGCCCCGAGTCCTTGTTTGGACAGGAGAAGAGCATTTAAGAGACCACCTTGTTAAAAATACATTTTAAAAATTATTTTACTTCACACACTCTGAGTCAAATTTCAGTTGAATACTAAACGTGAAAGTGTTAAAGTGTTTTTTTTTTTTGTAAAGTAAAGAGTGAAGCTGTAAAGACAATTTAAAGTAAAATGAATAAATTTTGCTGCAATCCGTTTAACAAGAGTGGACATCGTTCGAAAAAGATAAAAGTATTAAAATTAACTGGTGTTTCGAAGCGATACATGAATGAATTAAATATACAATTCGGTGAAGAAGCAGAATTCATTTGCCCCAAGTGTAAAATCGATTTGTCTCAACAAGCAAATGCATTGAAACAAATGCAGCCACAATCCGAGAGTGAAATGACAAGTGAACAAAATGTTTCATCTGATAGTGAGGCAGACATTCCGATGGTCAATATGTCTTAGAGTCCTTTGAATGAGGCTATTACCACTTTAGGTGAAACGCCTATTAGAAAAAGAAAGTTGTGAAGTGAAACATACAGGAAAGTGAAAAAAGGCAAGGTTATGAGTGCAATCGCGACAATATTTGATGAAGGCTCTGATAACGAATGCAGTCAAGCAGATGACGTTGATGACGGCAAACAAATGATTGAGCAGTTGAAAAGAAAATTCAATTTAGCGACCACTCTTCCGGAGAAAAAATATCTTATTTTATCTGTGCTGCCTCAATCATGGTCTATACGCAAGATTTCTGAACAGTTTCAAACATCTTTTTACATCGCGAGAAGAAGCAAAGAATTAGTTCGACAGAAGGGCATATTGGCGACTCCCACCAAGAAATTTGGCTCAAGGACCCTCAGCGAAGCAACGGTGAAATTGATTCAAGATTTTTACTGCAATGATGACAACAGCCGCGCCTGCCCAGGTACACGTGACTATGTTATCACACGTGAAGATGGAGAAAAAGTACACAAGCAGCGCAGATTATTATTATGTAATCTATCCGAAGCATACCATCAGTTCAATGAGAAATACCCAGCAGAAAAAGTGGGATTTTCCAAGTTTGCCATCCTACGACCAAAAGAATGCGTGCTGGCATTAGACAGGCACGGAACGCATTCAGTCTGCGTTTGCATGTTTCATCAAATTAATTTTCTTTCCATGCAAGAAATTGAAAGTATTTCACGGTGAAATTGAAACATATAGGGACCTCCTGTCGAAGTCGTTGTGCGCATACCCCACGGAAAATTGTCATCTGTCCAAATGCGACAATTGTCCGAAGATTGACGAGCTAGAGCAATATTTGGCGGAAAAGTTTGAACAGCTGTTAATTCAGGAGGTGCATTTCAAACAGTGGATAATTAGCAGCGGCAGATGTTCCCTTGAGACCGTGGTAAAGCAGATTCCGGAATTCATCGAGGAATTCGGATTCAAGTTGATTGAACTGAAGGCACACCATTTCATATCCGAGATGCAATCGAAATTTCTAAAGGAAAGTAAGGAGAAATTAGCCCAAAATGAATTCATTGTGATAAGCGACTTTGCCGAGAATTACACTTTTCTCGTTCAGGATGAAATTCAGGCTTATCACTGGGCAAACGACCAGTGCACGGTGCATCCTTTTTGCGTTTATTTCAAAAACGAAGATAACGAACTACAGACCGTAAGCCTTGTTGTTGTCGCGGAGAGTTTAGCTCATAATTATGTGTCCGTTTATTTATTTCAAATGAAACTGTTTGAATTCTTAAGATCAAAATTCGATGCAATCGACAAAGTAACGTTTTTCTCAGACGGCGCGGCTTCTCAGTACAAGAATAAAAAAAATTTTTACAATCTTTGCATAATTGAAGAAGAACAAAACTGCAAGGTCGAGTGGTACTTTTTCGCGACGTCCCACGGTAAGGGCCCATGCGATGCGTTAGGGGGAACCCTAAAACGCATGGCGACTAAGGCAAGTTTGCAAAGGCCATATACTGACCAGATCTTAAATGTACAACATTTGTTTTCGTGGATTCAAAGCAAGGAAATTGCCATTAACACAGTTTTATGCACTCAAAAAGAACACAATGCCATGGAGCGACGAATTCAAAACAGATATAATAATGTCAAAACTATAACTGGAACGCAAAAGTTTCATTGCTTCATACCAAATATTACTGATATGTCAATTAATGTAAAGCGATACTCTTCGTCTGCCGACGTGCTAAATTTAAAGTTACTTTAATTTTATAATGATGTCAAGACAATTAAAATTTTTAATAAATATTGTAATTAAGTATAAGCAGCAAAATAAGAAAGATTTTTTCTTCATAAATGTATTTTTAACTGTAAAATAATTTTTAACAAGGTGGTCTCTTAAATGCTCTTCTCCTGTCCAAACAAGGAGTCGGGGTCCATTTTTTTTTTGCTGATTCTTAAAGCAAAAATTATGAGGAATCCAAAAAAAAAATTAGCCGGAAAATTTAGGAGCTTCTGTGGAAAATCGGAAAATTTAATTTTCTTGGGAAAATTTAAAGGTAAATTTCTAAGAAAAATTAGGAAAATTTTATTTTTCAATTAAAGCCTGATTCAATACCTTTCCAACGAGCTATCACTCGTTGCGATCGCTTTAGTAGTTTTTTAAACAACTTTCAATGAGGTCCCTTATGAAGAATTCTTCAATTTTGTCACATGACAGTGGTGTACACCACCACTAAACCAGTCACTATAAAAAAAAAAAAAAAATATGTAGGTACATTATTTTTTGCTGGGCAATCGATTGAGACTATTTATTTTAAAATCGGAGAGGGGTCGTCCAAAAATTTGCCAATTTTGATCGTTTTCATATGGAATTGCTCTATATATATTCAGAAAACATTTTTATTTCAAAGAAAGGTGTTGCCTCAGCGTCCATTGGACATTTTTGAGGCGAGTTAGCAAAAAGTTCTGCATATACAAGATTTATAAAAGTTATATACAAAAAGGAAAAAAAATTTTAATAACAAAAGAGAAAAGAAAAATTTTTGAGTTTTTAAATGTAATTAAATTTTAAAGAAGCAGCATTTCCAAATTTCCAAGTAAATATTCTTTAAGTTTTTTCTTAAAAAATGATACCTATTCTTTCAATAATTTTTAAGTTATCAGGCAAATTATTTTATTCCAAACTACCCATGTGTTCCAAACGTTGCTTCGTTGTTTCCAGCCTACATCGTGCTATCCAAAGATTAGTGTTGTTTCTTCTATTAAAAACTGATTGATTTTGAGAAAAACTTAAAGTGGGTGGTATTATTAATTCCGCGCGGAAAAGAAAGTTAAACGGAAATAAATATCGATCGATATGCAAATTTCAATTATTCATTCCTGCGGTATAAGCTTTCCGCAAACCTTTTTAACATCTCTGTTTTAAAAGTTTCGGAGTTGATATTGTGTCAAATGTTGGTAAAAAAAAAAATTAAAACAAGTTGTAAGAGTTTTTGAGAGTAATAAATTTATCTAAAATATACTAACGTAGAAAATATTTATAAATTTGAAATATGGATATACAGCCATGTCACAGAGCTTAATTCCGTTCGTAAGTGGAATTGATTCCGTATTTTGCTTCTATGGAAAATTTAAAACGAAAATTTTTTTCGAAATGATACCACTTTCATTTTTCAAAGTGGAATTCATATTTTACGCATTTTTCAGGTGTACAAACTATTCAAAATACATTGTTATCAGTAAAGCACGCTGTCTATTTGCTTCCTTATCGAAAATAAATATAATTTTATATGAATTAAATAAAAAAAATTTTATTTTTCTAAATGCTTTCCAAAAAAAACAAAAATAAACGGAATTTGTCTATTTAATGTTGCCATACTTTAATTCTTTCTTGCCATATTTAATACACAAAAAGTGGTTTCATATTTTTTTGAGGTTTAATGAATCCGAACGGAATCTATAGAAGCTAAAACCATTCCGATCGGAATGGTAACTACGGAATCATTTCCATTCCGAACGGAATTCATGACATGCCTGATAATAACATTTTTGAAGATAGCAGTGAAGACGAATCCTTATACCTTCGAGTAGAAAGAAGATTTTCGCAATATAAATCTGAAGATGTAATGATATGAATGATAGGGAGTAAGTTGTAATAAGAAATTAAATACATGTTTGTTTAATTTTTCACAGCTTTCAATAAATGTTCACTTAAATAAGGAAGCACTTAAATAAATCTTGTATTACCTAGAGAATGCAAGTTCCGGAAGTAGTCGGCAAGGAGCTCTTTCTGCCAAAGATAAACATTCTGCTTGTGTGAGATTTTTTTACAGAAGGAAGCTAGCAAAATACAATCCAAAAAAATAATGCTCGCGTTAGTAAAATTTTTCTAAAAACAGCTTTAAACACTGGCACAGTTTATGGGTACCCGAAACCATTTAGAGTCAATGCCAAATATTGTTTATTTCACCTATCCTGTGGTCTCTAAAACCACAAGCGGTTTCTTGATTTAATTTCATTGAATCGACAATAAAAAATTGCTTATAATAACAATTTGCTTGTTTATTAATATATTTTATTCAAATAAAATTTTTTTTTTTGTTTAAATAACTAAACCAAATTTTTTTTTTAAATTTTATGTTGCTTCTTACATTTTCATTCCTTCCGTTAGCTTCTCGCTGTAAAATTTTAACGTAAGCAAAATGGCGAAAAATATCTATATTGCGGTATCAATAAGATGGCAATCCCGCAATGGCAGAGATGATACCGCAACAACGGAAAGATACCGCACAAGCGGAATGAATAATTGCAAATTTTTCTTCCGCACGAAAATTACTTTCCGCAATCGCGGAACGGAATTAATAATACCACCCAGTATGATAACCAATATTATGCAGAGATTTAAAGACATGCATCAGAAGTTGCGTTTTATACAATCCATGTACAGGCAACACAGTTTCAGCAATATTTTTATAAAGAGATAGCGTTGAATACATTCTCGGGAGATTAAAAACAGTTTTCAGTGCTTTGTTTTGAACTCTTTGTAACGACTTTAGCTCATTGTATGTATCAATGCATTTTTTTTTTTTTTTATTTACTCATAACTCACAACAATTTTACAATTTTGAGCTACAGCGCCTAAAAGGCATTTTTGAAGCAAGTTGGCAAGAATAATTAGCATTATAACATTGCAGAGTAATACGTATAGTTATTTAGTTAGAAAAATTAACTAATAAATAAAAAAAATATTGATTATTTTACAAAGTGGATTTGACCGTGTTACAAATTCTTCCATTTGTTGCAATAACGTTTTTTTTTAAATATCTTTTAAAATTTGAAATACTATTTTCTATTGTAAATATTTTCTTTTAAATAAATATGTATCAACCGATGTGAAGCAGTCTTAAACAATTTCGAAAGAGACAATAACCTTTTTAATAGCTGGAAAATGGATAAGTATTATCAGCCATGTCACAGAGTACAATTCCGTTCGGAACCGAAGAAAACATATTTGTATATTGATATATTTTGATAGTTTTTTGGCCTTTAAGATACAGAAAACTCCCATTCCGCCCATGAAAATAAAAATGGTTTCATTCTGCAAAGTTTTTTCATAATTTTCTGAAGCACCAAAATACGGAATGAATTCCGTTTCCGAACGGAATTGTACTCTGTGACATGGCTGTATAATAGTTCAGAAAAAAATTTATCACCAAATTTTGTCAATTTTAAGATACAAAAAAGTCCCTTCTATTTGAAAACTTCGTCAATATACAACAAGAATTCAAAAAAGTATCACAAACTCCAAACATTTATATAAATGAAGTATTTGCATTAATATTTTTGAAAAAATATGCATCCCACGTCCCTTTATGGACGAATATAATAGGCAAATTTAAAGATACAAAAGGAAGCAGAATTTCAAATAGTCCCGTTGAAGGATACCTTAACATAACAAAAAAAAAAATATATATATATATATATCACATTGGATGGTAAAAAGAACGTGTAGCAACGGTGTATATCAGAAACAGCTACATATACATTAAAGCAAAAGTAAAATATGCGGAAAATACATATAATGAAAATAATATATAGTAGCCCAATAAAGTCTACATTCAGCAATATTAATTCGATTTTAATGAAATTTACTAAAGATGTGAAACATTTTTTTTTCAAGTCATGGGATTTGGACACAAATGAATTTAAATACAAATGCATTCGTGCATACTTATAGCATGTTCGCACGGCAGCGTATTTTCGTAATTCGCTATCTCATTCGTAATTCACAGCCCAATTAAGATCCAAATTACATAATTCGTCATACAAAATTTTGAGAGCGGATTATCTCATTTGTACGTAATTCTATTTCTATTACCCTGTGGATTACTTCAAAATCAATGTGAGCTCTAATTTTTATCGGTTTTTTACCATCATCAGCTGTCAAAGCACTAAAAAATAAAAACAACTAATAACATAAACAAAGAAAAGTAAACAAGCAAAAAAGTAAAACAAGTAAATTTAAATTATTAAATTTTTAAAAAAAGGAATGAAATCAAAAAAATATACTATAAAAAAAATATTGATAAGAAGATTATTCGCAAAATTGGCAGAGGACACGAGTATGGTTATAGACAACCTGTTGAATGTACAGGAAACATATTTGCAGCTTTTGAAAGAGCTGCAAGTAGTATATGGCTATTTTTCCGGCAAATACGTAGATCGACCATTTTTTCTCGCCATATCTCCAACAATGCCCGCTCGCTGCATTGACTCCACTTGCTTATAGCTTTTCTATTTACTGAAAAATAATTATTTTATATATTTCTTTGAAATAATATTTTTAACTTACTTTTTCTTTCCATTCTAAACACATGTAACATCAAACAAACAATTAAATTTAGCAATAAACAAAAATAAGAAGAAGAACTGCCAAAACCTATTACTAAATTGCCGTGCGAACATGGTTATCCAAATACGTAATAAACACAGGGAGCGAACTAATCCAAAGCACCGTGCGAACATGCTATTAGTGTGCGAAAATGGAGATATTTGTAATTTGGTACCCAAAAAAGTGTACATACACCAAAAACACATCACTAAATGTTGAAAAAAACCCATCTGTAAGTGTAACGGTATTTTCAAGGCGAATTCATGTATACGGTGGTGTCGATACTACAACAAGTAACAACACCAAAAACACAACGATGTATTTTTTTGTTGATTTCGTTGATCGATGTGTCAAAAACACAAGTAACTTCTGACATATCTCTCTTCAAGTAAGAAATAGTATTTATTTTTGCATTCTTGTTGTATTGTCAGTTATAACGGCAAATAAAATAATTTAGCAGCTACAGGAAGCTTGTACTTTTCTTCTTCTTAAAATGTCGCAGAATTCTCAAAAACGCAAAGAATTTCCTCAGGAAATTAGAAAATTAGTTGTTAGGTTGAGAAATTATGAAAATTCATATGTGACCTTCTCCGAGAAGAGGGACCTAGTGTGTAAAAACACGGGTTTCGACTTAAGAGTGGATTCAGGTTCATAAAAGGGTGTAGAATAAGATGAAATGAGTTAGTTTAATGAATAAAAATTTATTTACCCCACAAAAACGTACAAAACGAACTTGGGAAAATCGATAAAAATGAGAAAAACATTAAAATTTGAAACTTTAAATACGTTTTTCGCAAAACTTCATTTTCACACACTAGGTCCCTTTTCTCGGAGAAGGTCACATATGGAGAAATAGCGAGTATAGTTGGGGTTAGCCGTTCTACAGTTCAAACTATTATACAAAATTATACTAAAACAAATAAATAACAAATAAAGACCGATCAGGCAGGCTATCTTAGCTTTCAGAGCGTGAAAAACGAAATATTGTCAGACTCGTAGCAAATGATCCCAGAATAAATGCTTTTAATATCGCAAAAGACCTTGAAATATGTAAGCATATAAGTATTCATCTACGCAATGGGTTGAGAGCTAATGATTTTCACAGTTGTATTCAAAGAAAAAAAAATCCTTATTATTGGGACCAATTTAAATAAAACTTTGTGAATTTGCAAAACTACACAAAACTGATGGCATTGATTATTGGAAAAAAATTATCTTTAGCGATGAGTCTAAATTTAATATATTTGGATACGATTGTAAACAGAGAGTATGGAGGAAACCTTACACGGCGATGGCAATCAACAATTTACTACCAACTGTGAATCACGGGGGAGGATCTGTCATGGTTTGGGGATGAACAGTGACTATAGCGTTAATGTGCCGAAATATTCTAAAGGTATTGTTTTTTTTATATTTTATTTCTACTTTACATAACTAAGTTTCAATACAAAAAAAAAAAACAAAAATTGTTTATATATAACTATTAGTATTAAAACAAAAACCAAAATAAATAAAATGTTTGAGCTCAACGTATAATCGGACAAAGAAAAGACGATATGTCAAAAATACCAAAATCATACAATTAGTATTGTGTTGCATATCTTTTATTGTCCAGAACGGCCTGTAAGCGTTTGGAATGGATTTTACCAAGTTTTGGCATACCTCTGACTCTAAGGAGCTCCAGGCTTCTGACGAAGCCTCCTTTAGCTGATCTAATGTGTTAATTTTTTTTTTTTTTTTTTTTTATAAGTTTTTCTACCTAATTCCTTCCAAAGATGCTCAATAACGTTGAGGTCTGGGTTCTGTGCAGGTGTTTCCAGCAGTTTGGGGCAGTTGTGAATCAACCAAAGTTTTGCAACTTCTGATGTGTGCTTAGAATCGTTGTCTTGATAGTAAGCAAAGTTGTTTGCTATAACCAATATTTCTGCACTTTGCCTTTCATTTTGCTTTAAAATGTTAAGGTAGACAAATTTGTCCATTTTACCGTGTATAAAATGCAATTTGCCTACTCCACAACTCGACATGCAGCCCCAAACCATAATATAGCCTCCTACATGCTTAAACGTAACTTTGTATTTACATATATGATTAATGGTTGATCCATGCAAACCAGTGAACAAAACCTTAAAATAAAGCAAACTTTCAATAAAAATAAGTTTTAAGATGATATACCGCTAAATTACCTGATTCCAAAAATCCTCAGATTTCAGTAAATATTCTTTGGCAAATTTCACTCTACGGTTTTTATTTTTAATGCTTATAGATGGTTTTTTTCTGGCAACTCTTCCATAATATTTGTACTTATGCAATGTATTGCGAATATTATTGAGACAAACATCTTTTCCAGTACGAGATTTTAATGATATTTTAAGATCCTTTGCGCTTTTAAAGGGGTCTTGTTTGATTTCTTTTAGAATTGAACGTTCTTCGCTTTCATATAATTTTTTGCCTTGACCTTCTCTGCTTTTATTGGCAAGTCTAAATTCATTATGTAACCTTTTAATGTTGTTATGTACAGTAGATTTACTTTTTCCAACCAATTCGGCATTTTCTCTTATTGTTTTACCATCCAAGTTTAATTTAACTATTAGTTGTCTTATTTCGACAGAAGTCTGCTTACCACGTGGAGCCATTTAATAAAATATTAATGTTTTTAACACTTCTTACAATTTATTAATAAACACGACAAAAATATGCAGTTCTGATTTGGGTATTTGAAAAATAACGGCATTTTTTTCATGACTTCTCTTCTTTGTCCGATTATACGTTGAGCTCAACAGTTTTATTTACTTTTGTTTTAATGCTAATAGTTATACTCGTATTTAAAAATTTTTTTGTTTTTTTTGTATTGTTGTAAAACTCAAGTATGTGAAGTAGAAATAAAGTAGAAAAAAACAATACCTTTAGAATATTTCGGTTTTGTTTATAGCACATTAACGCTAGTAAAACTCTTGTCCGATTATGCGTTGGAGTCACTGTATGTCCTATGCTGGAGTAGGTAATCAGGTGTTTATTGATAATACAATGGGATCGTCATGTTTTTCTCAATTTATTGAAAGCTCATTTAAAGACAGCCGCTACCAAACTGGGACTTTCAGCCAAATGGAGATTCTAGCAGGCCAACGAGGCAAAACATACATCTCACGTTGTAAAGGAATGGCTACTTTACAATGACCCCGAACAATTGCACTCTCCTAGCCAATCACCGAATATGAATCCAATTGCAAATCTATGGGATGAATTGGATAGACTCGTGCAAAAAAAAAAAATATCTAACAAGGAAGATCTAAAGAAGGCTTTAAGCGACGAATGGATTAAAATTGGTTCGGATATGACCGAGGCGCCTACAAGCACTATTAGATGCTAAAGGTGGCCCAACAAAATAATAGTTTTAAAATATTGTCGTAAATAGTTCATTCACAAACAAATGAATGATAAAAGCTGTATGTACACTTTTTTGTAATACGTTTTTAGACTAAATTACATTTTTTGTAAATAATTTTATCTTAAGCACCAAAAAAAAAAACATGAAAAAACAGACGTAGAAGCAAAACAAAAACAACGTTTCACAATAGAAAGCTTACGTATACAACAAAATATTGACAGAACAATGAATTTAAAGGAAGACACAAATAATATAAGATCTAGCTACAGAGTTGCAATAAAATAGAAAAGATAATCTGTGATATTAATTTAAGTTGTGTGTTTAATTTAATTATATGTTAAATGTTTTATGTAAACTGTGTAACATTCAATGTATAATTTAATGTGAAAAACTACTTAGTAATTGTAAGTTTATTTATTTTGTTCTTTTCTAATTTTGTAATAATCAATTGTTTTTTAAAAAATATTAAACAGACAACCCATGGTGGAATAAGTAGGTGGCAGCGCTACGGCAACAAATACTACATTACAACAAAAATGAAAAATAAGTCTATGTCTACGTCAAAAATTATATTAAACTAAAATCAAATTTTGCTGCCAAACGCAATGAAATAAATTAATTTTTAGCCAATTTTTATTTCACTGTGGTTACTATCTTATTTAATTTTAATTAAAACATAAACAAAACTTTGACATAAGACTAGACAAATAATACAAGAGCAAAAAATCGTCATCTGGCGTAGTAATGCCACCTGTTTATTTCATCTTGAGACAACCCCTGAAGATGTGAACAAATAATTGACGAAACGTTGGGATAAACATGTAAAAAAGGTTTTTTATTTACATTAATTCATTAGGCCCAATTAGCTTAGCAAAAACTTATATATAATGAATTTTTGTTTTATTTTTTATGTTTAAAGAAATATATTTGTTTAAATAAAATTTACAAAATCTCTTTCTAGTAAAAAAGAAAGTGAGTTATTCGTGTTTCATGTAGACTTTATTGGGCTACCAAATTTAAAAAAAAAAGCGAAAAATTCAACACCAACAATAAAATTAGAGGAGAAAACATGGCAAAGAGGTACAAAAAAAGATAAGCAGTAAAGCAATCCAAAAATATTATTCCACAAAGAACTGAAACAATTTTCGTCATGGCCTAGGAATTTAAAAGAATTAAGATATATCTATACTAATTTATTATTATACGGGCCTGTTCTGAAAATCACGTGATTTCAAATCACGTACTTCTTAAAATCACACGTGTGATTTTGTGGTGTTCGGAAAATCATTTCGTTTTTGTTTCTCGGTGTGATTCGGCAACTGAAAATCACACCGAAACACACGAAAAACGGTACACAAAAATATCACGTGATTTGAATAAAAGTGATTTTCAGAACAGGCCTGATAATCTGTACAAAAACCAATGCGTATCCTAGATCCATCAAAATGTATATTTAATAACGTTATTCGTATTTATATAAATATTTTACTCATGGAAAGTGAAAAGTCCGCATTTGCTTTTTCGTGCGAAGAAGGAAAAAGTTTCTTCTTTTTGTATTACTATGAGCCATGTCAAAGACTACAATTCCGTTCGAAAACGGAATTCATTCCGTATTTTGTTGCTTTAGAAAATTACGAAAAAAAATTTGCGGAATGAAACCATTTTTGTTTTCATGAACGGAATGAGAGTTATCTGTATTTTAAAGACCAAATAACTATCAAAATATACTTTCTATCAATAAACAAATATGTTTTCTGCGGTTCCGATTGGAATCATTTCGAACAGAATCTGTGACACGGCTGTAGTTTCAATGAAAGAATTTAATCATATTTTTATTCCAATTATTCATGAAAGCCACTGTACATTAGTGTATTTAAACACCGTCGCCAAACAATTTTATTTTCTAAATTCGTTAAAAAGCAGTTTTCCATGTAAAACTACAGTTTTTAAAACATTTACCACTAGAATTAACGACAATTCATGGAAATATAGTAATTTACCACACGACTTTCAAAGTGACACTTTTAATTGTGGCGTATTTATATGCCAATATTTTAATATATAGGGTGCCCCGGTAGGCTAGTTGGTAATGAGCTAGTCTATCAGCGCCGGGGTCGCGGTTTCGATTCCCGCCAGAGACTGGGTTTCTTTCCTGCTGACAAGCATAGAGTTTCGCGGGATAAGTCTAGGAAGAAAAAAATAATAAAATTCTATACTGCGCGGTGAATCATTGGAAAACTTAACAAACCCAAATATTTATAGAGATACAATGAAAACTGCGCTAAACGAATACCCAGATAATATGACAGAAATTTGTGTTTATTGTGGTATTTTATGCATTAAAAACATTCAAATTTAAGTTTGTTATTAATTTTAGCACTTTTCTACATTTTTATTTGTGAAACGATTGTTATAAAAACCACTTTACAAATATAAAAAAAAAAATTACAAAAATTGGTAAGCTGTTGCTTAAAATTCCGTGCGAAATAATATGACCTGCACTTGTTTCGCACGAATAATAAAAATGTTGCTAGAAACATTTCGAATGTTTTTCGTAATATAAAAAGAGTAGAACTCTATCAAAATTTTTCGTGTGTATGTCACAGAAATTTTTTTTATATTGAGTTTGACAACATTTCGCACGAAATACTGAACAGAGTACCAGGCTTAAGATAGGAAATTTAACAAAAATATTGACATCCATCAGCGTGTTTTACCAAATACATGAAATTTTACAATAAAATTCATAAAGGATTTTAATTTTTCCTTAAACACTCGTGCTGTTATATCGTGCTGATATATTGATTGTTGGCCAGCGGAAAATTCAGATAGAATTTCATCCCACTTTAGATTACATGTAAATGTAATGAACAAATCTGGGAGTCCATATGATGTCTTTGCACCTTGACAGTATTCCTGCACATGACGCGGGCAGCCTGTGAATGTTGCTGGAAGAATAATAGCTTGCCCATGTTCAATGGGATTAACGGCATCCTGAAGATGTATAAAGTTTTTCACTCGTAATTTTGTTCGATTAAGTCGTATGTATAATAGGTGCTCCTTTTCAATTGTCGTGTACATTAACATATCGCTAATATACTGGTGAAATATTTCGCGGTAATTTAGTATGAGGTAAACGGAATTCTGACGTATCAATTTGCGTTATGAAATATGTCGCGAGATTTACTTCTGTAGCTCAGCAACTAAATTAAATAACTAAATGTGATTGATATTAACTATTACAATTTTCAAACTAATGGTTTTTTTCTACAGAAAGGTGACATTTTATTTAAAATAATGCAATTTGGTGTCTGTCTTAAAAAAATTTTGCTCTCTGGCATGTTCTATTCTTAATGTACTGTATAACAGGTCACTTCTGTTTGTATATAGGGCTACCAGACGAAGTTGGGGAAAAATCGTTTAGAATCAGGGCAGTAAAAAAGTTAAGCTTTTAAAGTTATTTTTCTCTATTATTTTATAGACAGATATAAGAAAGCAATTCACTGTTAATGATAGGTTGTCAGTTAAATAAAATCTAAGTGGATTCAGTATCATAAATTGTTCCCATAAAGTCTTCAAATCAAAAAATTTGTAAAACTTGGTGTCGATAAGTCGGCAATCTGGCAACGGTATTTGCATGTTTACATATTTTATGAAAAATAAAATTGGAGAAAATTTTAGAGTATTTTTCAACATTATTACCGCATCCATTATATGTGCGGAAATGAATTGATTCATCCTCGTCATCTGATGAGGATGAAATGTTAATTATATTTTAATTTTCTTCTAAGCGTTCACTAATTTTACCAGTTTTTTTAATCTAATTTTTATTTACATTGAACTGTTTTCGAGACAACTGGAATTTCGTCATTCATTTGGTTGTTGATGCAATAAACAAATTTTATATTATTTGTTAACTCTAGTTTTTGATAACTCTCATCAAATAACAAATAGCATTATTCAAGGGTTACCAAGACATTTTATACATGCACATTTTAACAAGCTGTTTTTTTTTGTTGTTGTAGAAAAGAAAACACCATAAGTAAATACAAGTACTTAAATCTCGCGACAAGCTTTTATATCATACAATTTTTTTAATGATGTTATAAGTTGATAGATACAAGTAAAAGTTTATTTTTTCTATTTTTAGCGCATCTACATAAAAGCTCGTCTTAATTCAAATATATACTTAAATCAAAAACCAATTATAATCTATACAATATTAGTAAAAATTTCTTCTAAATACCTTTGATTTTTATTTTTCAGAAGTTTTTTAGCTTCTTCCTCTAATTCGATGATTACCATTTTTGTCGAAAACAGGACATATAAGGGTCTTATGTGCACAACAAAATAGTAATAGGATCTTCATTAGTACATTTTGACATTTTTCTTGTATTCTGTATTTCTCGCATTGCAAAATTTCTCACATTAAGTGTGAAATAAAAATTACATCGTTTCTCGATTTGTGAGAAAAAGGTGTTTCTGTATTTGAATGCGAGAACAGACAACACAGATTCTGTTTTAACTGGAATACTTCCAGTAATTAAGTGTCAAATGCAAGCGAAACGTCAACGAAAGACATGGATATAATAAAAATATTGCTGCCAGATTTGACGATTTATCGTCATTTTGACGATTTTTGTTTCAAAATTGGCAAAGTGCCGATTTGCTGATTTTTTCTGGTGGCGATATAATTCAGTCTTCGGAATAAAATAATTTTTATTAGTTTAATATGTTTATATATTCGGTACCACAGAAAAACGATATCTTTAAAAACAAGGCAGCATAAACAATTTATGGGCAAAATCAAAATTTCAAAGGAAAACTGTTTAATTTTTATTTCCTTATATCTGTGGTTTTCACGAATAATCGCGTAAGTTATAAAACCAAACTTTTCAGGAGAGCAAAAACAATTATTTTTTTCAATTGCGGCTTCTGTAGATGCTTTTTTAAACTTTTTTCTTTACTATCCTCTTAACAGTGACTTTCTACGTATTATACATAGTTTTTATGAAAAAATCCTCACAGGATCACAATCTGTAAAAGGATTAAAAATGCATATGTTTGATTGACTCATTAAGTGTGTGCAATATAACATCATATCTCCACATAAGTTCTTTTTTGTGAAAATAAATGTTATCATTTTAATCACACATGACGACTTACGTTGTTATTTTTACGACTTTAGTTGTTATTAATAGAAAAATTTTCAAAAAATACTTTCATATTTTTTGCACGAATAACAACATAACATCACATATGCTTTTTATTTGGAAACATATTCAGCAATTTTACAATTTTTGGCGATGTATGTCGACATAAATCGTTATAATAGCAAAATATTTTATTAAACAGTTAACTTAAGCTGTTTTTAGCAGAAAAAAATTAATAATACTACATTATATTCTAAAAAGCTTAATACTTATAAAAACCTAATGCAAAATGTAACACTTTGACATCATTATCTCAATTTCGGTAAAAACCGACTTACGCGATTATTCGTGAAAACCACAGATATTATTTAATATGTGATCAAAACATTAAACTATTACCCCATTTTTCAATCAATGCACTATAGGAAATGTTTGCCTTTTTTTTTGGCAAGTTCAATATGATATTTTGTCACGGCTGTAAGTGATCTTTTCAGGAAAAAAACAATCTGAAATTTTAAAATGTTATCGGATTTAAGAGAAAAGTAAAATAAATGATTTTATTTAAATAGACCTCAAGTTTAAGTATGTATGTATATATGTATAAAATATGTACATATTTTACCCATGAACTTTACCAATTTTTTTTTTTTTTTAATGTTTTAATAAAAATCGAACAAAATTTTTCAAAATTAATTTTAAATTGTCCAATTTTTAAAACAAATTAGCCGGTTTTTTTTCTTAGGAATTTAACGATTTTTTCAAAAATTTATCTAGTAGCCCTGCATAAAACGAAAACAATGAACGGCTTAAAAAAATTAAAATAACAAAATATAACAATTGTGTTTTAATTATTTTCATCATTTATAAATTCTTTCTCTTCAAATAAAAAAAAAAAATAATACACATTCTTGTGTACATACATACATAATTTGTGCTCCATTTTTCGAAATATTATTTTTCTCGCATCAATTTTAAATGTAACTTATTTTGACAGTTCTTATGAGAAACTTTTAGCAAAATATTGATACAGAAACACTTTTTCTCACATCCTTCCAATAAATGCTGAAAAAATATTTAAATGACAGATCATTCTCGCAAAGTAAATATAAAGAAACACTTATGTTGTTTTTTCATATTGCACTGTTTTTGTCATAATTCACTTGTTTCATGCGGAAAATTTTAAGATGCGAGAAAAACAGAAACGGGCTACTGGTCGCGGAAGAATCTGCAGTCTTTTCTTGCGCTTTTTCAGACAGATCTCCAATTGGTAGCATGTTGTGTTGAACTATTTGTTTCCCATGGTACAGAATTTTATGAACTGTAGTTGGGATATGTCTCCCAGAGTATTTTTTTTTATAAAGAATTGCTCTTTCATTTGCATACTGGCCAATTTTTTTTTTTTTTTTTCATTTATCTTCGTGCTACATGCTATAACTTGTAATAGAATCTGGAATCGTCTTTTTAATTCATAATGTACTCCTGTGATAGTTTCTGGACCGGAAAAGAATCTCCTTGCAGTGTTTCCACCATTTGAATTTTTTTTCTGCTTGTTTTGGCTTGTCAATTATAAGGCCAAGCTGAAGGGGTTTTTCTTGAATTTGTTTTCTTTTTTGTTTGCTTCCTTTTTTCCACATTTTCTTTGCTTTTTCTCAATGTTTCGCCTAACGTGTCAAATTCAAAATCATTAGCCAATTAAAGAGTATGCTCCATAAAAGGAATTCTGGCATAAAGAGGGAACATTCCAAATTCGTGTGCTTCATTGAAACTATCGTCTTGTGATGGGGGTTAGCTTAATTCACTAGAGGTCTTTTGGCATATTGTGCAGTTTGCCGAAGACTGTGTGTCGGTTGAATCTTGTGCAACTTTTCTATCGATCATTGTAAGAAACATTTGAAAATTAATTTCAATGCATCGGACATCAAATTTAAATTTTGCTGGTTAAAGTCCTTGAATTTGATCTTTTCTCTTTCGAACTTCTTCAGTTATAACATCTTTAGTTTTCTTGTTGTTAACAAACTTTATTGGTCTGCAATACTTTGTTGAGGAGGGAATTTCATTTTTCCATACATCCACTCTACTAGTTGACGGCTCTAATAGCATGTTCGCACTGCAGCGTATTTTCGTAATTCGCTCTCTTATTCGTAATTCACAGCCCAATTATGGTCCAAATTACATAATTCGTCATACAAAATTTTGAGAGCGGATTATCTCATTTGTACGTAATTCTATTTCTATTACCCTGTGGATTATTTCAAAATCAATATGAGCTCTAATTTTTTATCGGTTTTTTCCATCACCAGCTGTCAAAGCACTAAAAATTCGACATCTCTCCAACAATGCCCGCTCGCTGCATTCACTCCATATGCTTACAGCTTTTCTATTTACTGAAAAAATAATTATTTTATATATTTCTTTGAAATAATATTTCTAACTTACTTTTTCTTTCCATTTTTAACACAGAGAGCGAAGTAATCCAAAGCATCGTGCGAACAAGCTATAAGCCCATATACATTTTTCTTAAACGTAATCGAACGAAAGATACCATGAATTAATTAGCATCAAATGAACTTTCTGCATTACATTGGGTTTAGGGGTTGATTTATTGCTGGTTCTGTTTCTCTTATTTTTAAATAAAACACATTTTTGTTGTATTTTGTTTGTGTATATTTGGTTTTATTTTTTCTTGCTTAAATTTTTTGTTCACAATGTTTTGTTTTTATGTTTGTTACAATGTTTTTGTTTGTTTAATGTTTTTAACTTTTGTTATATTATTTCTTCACTGTTGAAACTAGAGTAAAAGTGCTGGGCTTAAACATTATTAAACAAGCAAGGTTTCGTAGAAAGAAAAATAATGTAATGACAGAATTAAAAATAAGTAAATAACAATTTAAGGACCGTTAGTATTTTACAAGGTGCTGCGTTTTAAATGAATCATCATAAAACGCATTGTTTGTATTATTTATGACCAGAGTTTCCATCACATCCCGATTTAGAAATTAAAGTAATGCTGAAATTGTTAAGTGTATTTAATAATCGTTGTGCAGTGTGTTCGAGAAGATCATGCAATTTTACTTCTGCTGAACTTGAAGTTACACTAATAGCCGTTTGTAAAGGTAAGCACTCTTTTTTGACAGAAACTAAATCTCGACATGCTGGAAAAAAATCCCCAATTTTTTTAATGGTTCGCTTTCGCAATTTTGTATACTGATTTTTAGTCAGTTTTCAATCCAAAAATAGTAGAAAGGCTTCTTCTGGTGCAAACTTAATTCCTCCAGTTGGTGTAGGCATACTTTATAAAATCCTCTTTGTGCGTCTGGGGCTCGCGTACACTATTTTTTTAATTTCTGTTTTCTTATTTTGCGTTGGTTGAATTTGATGCAGAAATTAATCCTTTATGATACAATAAGAATTTTTTTGCTTGATATTTGCAAGCTTGGGTCTTCGTGATCTTTTACTACAATTCTCAATTGGTTTTGTTGTTCGACCCAGTTTTTTCAGTTTCCTTGACGGTTATCGACGGCTTCTTAAAAATAAATTCATTTGTTAGCCATTTTTAATTGCGTAAGTAAAACATTTTCTTGTTTTTAGAACATTTAACGTACCGTTTTTTTGACGTTAATGAAAAATAACAATTGTGATTTTTAATTAAACGGTTGGTTTTTAATTGAAGTTTTTGATTTTAATTAGGCTTATGTTCATCAAATATAATTTTCATTAAATTATTTTTATTGAAGGAAAGAATTTACAACAAGAAATGAATAAAAATTTTATTTGATAGTTCTTACTGAACACGGGAGTGAACTCGGGTCGAATTTACAAGTTTCGAGAATAACCCTCATTCCCTCCAATAAAAATAACTTAATGAAAATTAAATTTGATGAACTTAAGCCCAGTTATTGGAAAATTTGTAATTTTTATATTTCTTGTTCGTTGCATAATTTAAAGAATGGATTGTTCATTATGTGTAACACAATATCTTTTTCATATTTCTGTTGAAAATATATATCAGCGAGAACTTTATATTATAACTGATCTTGGCTATTGGATAATCAATAATGAAGAACAAATTATGAATGCATGCATTTTTATACTCTTGATAAATCTTTTTTAAATAATCTTTTATGACCACTTTTTTGAAACATAAAATAGTTGAATTTGAATTTTTTGGCTCCCGAGGTTTACTAGTATTTAGGTTGGGTGTCATTGGCAGCCTTGCTCAAGCACAGCTTACGTGGGTCCATTGATTAGTTCCCGTCTTCCAAGGGTCCTATGTTACCTGGCTGCTAATATTCAGCCACCCAGTCGTTTCAGTAAAGGAGTGTACCCTGTTTAAATCAATATTAGAGAGAAACGTTTTGCCTCCAAGGGTCCTTCGACCAAACAGTTTAGCCTCAGATCTCCGAAAGCCGGACAATGACACAGAAGATGTTCCGATGACTCTTCCTCCACCGCAACTTCTGCAAAGGTCATTGTAAGGGAGCCCTAGCCTTTGGGCATGCCTCCCAAAGGGAAAATTTTCATGGTTTCTCACAAGTGGTTTCATCAAGCCATCTCTGACCGGCAATAAGATGAAATTTTAGTGAAATAAGTGGCTTATTAACGTTTTGATTCAAAGTGGTGCCTGCATGCGCCAACGAGTCCGTCATACAGTTTCATGTATGTCCCTGTGTCCAGGGACCACTTAAGGGTAACCACTGAATGTCTCACTATCTCCTCCAGAGATACCGTCATTATTGAACAATTCTCAATGTGATGAAAACATTCTCCAGGGATCTTATGGCTGCCTTGCCTTAGGTGATAATTTGAATATCCCTGCCAGATATTTCACCGTACCGAATGTGTCTCGCGGCTCTTGTACTAATATTTATTTTCATATAAATAAAATAATTTTAAAATCAGAGAACATAAAAAAAATAAGACCACCTTCTCTAAATATCAACCAGTGTGTGGCGTCACGTATAAAGCTGTTCAGCCGAAATTTTATCGTATCTCAAATTTTTTGACGTCTAATAACTATTAACAAACTACCTTACTACATAGTATGTAACGATTTTAGCTGCAGGGAACATATTCTTGGGTTCGCTGTGAATAAACTATAAAAATTATTTGTAATAGGCTGTTTACAATGCACATCGAAATGTTGTAGATTTTATGTGAATTCTTCTTCAAAATCTAGTGTGTTTACATTGCAATTTTTTGACATTAGCTAGATGTTGCTTTCGTAAACAAAACATCTGACTGAAAGGTTTTTATGTAATACATATTTAAAAATTAACATTAACTTTAAAGGCTCTCAACTCATTTAACAGACAAGTGCAATTTACACTGGAGAAAGAAAAGGACAATAAATTACCATCTACTCTTTTTAATAACACTATGCTAGTTGAAAAAACAGAGAATCCGGGCACATGGCGTTTTAACATAATTCGGGTACGCTGAATCCAGTGGCGCCCGCGGTTTAGCTCTGGTTTTCGAGATATACCGTTATTTCGAAAATGGAGGAGGTTGTACAACATATATTGGCGTAACTCAAAAACGGTTTAGTTTATTGAAATTCATTTAAGAAAAGTAAAACTTTTTTGCTAATATGAGTAGTCGTTATTGAAACATAATTTTTTTTTTTTATTTAAAAAATTAATTTTTTAATCAAAATTCCGAAATTTTTGTTTTTTAAAAATTCATAAAAAATTAAAAAATGCAGCTAGGCTTCTAATTTTTTGCAGACATATAACGAAGCTGCAAACAAAACAAGCCATAAATGATTACAATCTGTGAGCAACTTTTGATTTTATTCACAAAAGTCGACAAATTTTAATTAATTTAAGAATTTCTTAAAACGCAATATTTGTATGGGAGCCCCCCTAAGAACTGGTGATAAGGGGCAAGTTTGAAAATGTTAAGGACAACAAATAAATTGAGGTCGGTCATACATTATATACCACTAGGGGCGACTTCTGGGAATTTATGGGACTTTTTCTTCAATACATATGAATAATATAATTTATATGGAGCATTTCATAGGATTTTTTTTAATTATTAAATTCTTTATTCAACATTATGTATATATGGAGAATGTGCCAATGCAGAATATTTATTTTCAATGACATTTTGACGTAACATTTTTTAAATGCGGTTTTTGTGCCATTTACAATACAAAACAAAAGAACAAATATTCAAATTTATGCTATTCCAAAGAAATATGCATGCATTATTATCACACTTTCACTTTGCGGTAGGAATTTTGGAAAATCCACAGTTACCGATTACAAAATTCTTAGAATAAAGAAATAAAGTCATAAGTGTTTACATCTTTGTATTTTATTGTGCTTACAAAACCACATAAATCGGTCTTTTATTGTGCAGTCAAAACCGCACTAATCGGTCTTGTAAAAAACTTAAATAACACATTCTATTGTTAAACCTGGAACAGGCAGAAATATCAATCGTCCTGGCTTTGTTTTTTTTTTTACAAAACATGGTCATGAAGGTCTCGACAGGTACTTTGATTAAAAGGAGGGGGGGGGGGGGGTGCTTTAAAACCATGTGAGATAAGGCCATTATGGCTTTATTGCTCAATTGAATGGGAGATAAAGCCATAATGGCCTTATTACCCAATCATTGAGAGTTAAGGTCATATTTAAAATTTTGCGAAATGAGAGATATAGCCATACTTTTTTTTTTCGCAAATGAGAGATAAAGCCATATTTTAAACTTTAGTATGCGAAGCCAGATTTCAATACTTTACTTTAGTGTTTCCGGGAAAAGAAATTTTTTTATTCTTGTGACGCAGAAAAACTTTAGAATGCGAAGCCAGATTTCGTAAAAAGGAAAATCTATTATTAATCAATGTAAAATGCGAAATGAGATTTAAAGCCTTTTTCTAATATTGCTAATGTGAGCTAAGGCCATGATGGCTTTATCTCCCATTCAAATGAAAAAAGGCTTTATCTCCCTATTGAATGAGAGATAAAGCCATCATGGCCTTATCTCACATGGTTTTAAAGCACCCATATGCCAAGTTGTTATGGTCACCCTAAGTATGGTAAAGCAGTTTATGGTTGGCAACATTTGAATTTTTTTTTAGAACAAAACAGCTGGCAGTGAAAGGGAAAGGTAAACAAAAAGACAAAGACCAGTAGAAATAAAAAAAAAAAATGGAATAATTGGTTTTATGTGTTTATATTGCTGAGAAAAAGAAAAGATTTTTTTTTGGGTCTTGAAGATGGTGGATGGCAGCGTCTCCGAGGTTTCTTGGAGAGAAAAGTATAATATGTCGGCCTTTTTAAATTTTGGAAGAAGTGTGACAAGTGGCCACCCGCATCGGAAGAATTAAAAAAAAAAAAATATCAAGAAAATACAAATTTTGCCTAGTGGAGTATTTTGGTGGACATTTTATTAAAGACACAATATAAAATAAATATAATAAAAAAAATTTTTCTTTTTTTAAAAATAATTTATTAAAAACGTTCTTATTTTGGGTGTGTGAACCTAAAAGCTAAATTATAAAGAATTTAAGCAAGTGAAATTTTAATAAAAAGCGAAGAGACTAGATTCTAAAATAAGTCGCTATTAAAAAAATAAACTGGAAAGCCAAAGACAAAAAATAAGAACAAAAAGATTGAAACAGTAAAAAAAGAAATGATCTTTAAGCCGAATTAAACTAGAATTAAAATTAAATTAATAAAAAGTGTAATGTAAATGAAGTTTTTGAATAAACATTATGTACAATAAATAAAAACCAAAAATTATAGAAACTTCAACTTTTGTTTTAAAATTAGCCATCAACCAGCAACACCGAACCTTGAGGTGAACAAGTATCTTCCTTGACATCGGACAAAAAAAAAAAAAAGAAAAAGACAGACGACCTACGGACAAAATAATATATATATTAAGCTTGTGTAGAATTTAAGCTAATTTTTTTTATAAGGGAATTTTACCGTATTTTCCAGTCCTTTAGGCAATTAGGGGCTTAAAGTGCGCGGTGTTAGAGTTGAGCTCAAGCCTAGGTACTCGTCCGTGGTAGGGTAGAGTTGCCCACAAGATTAGAGTTCCCTAAAAGAAATAGTAGCGGAGAATTTTTAAGTCAGGTGCAATATATATGTGTACAGGATTTTAGACATACAGTAAATTTGGACAGCCGGACGAGATAACGGACGGACGGCAGACTTGCAAGCTTCATCCTGGAGGCAGGATCGACGGAGCCAAATTTTTATGTTTTGCTACATACAAATAAAATCTGAAAGAGAAAAAAATTTTTTTATAATTAGTTAGTTTTTTAATTCTCAAGTAAATTTATTTTTTTTTATATCTGCAAGATTAAATTTAATATTTCTTTGTGGGTTTTTATAAATTGTATATTTAATGATTTAAGTTTGTTTTTATAAAAATTTGCATTTTTTTCCTACCTTTTTTTTAAATTAATTTTTTTAATAAAAAAATGACTTATAACGCTTTTAAATGAATATTACCTTGTATTTAATGATGATTTGGTAAGCTTTTTTTTTAAGGCGGGTAAGTAGAGGAAAGATAATATTTTGCAGGGTAGGATTTGGGGCATCCAAACGTTTTTTCTAGGATGCCATGGAGAGATGTAATCTCTTGAGGGAGGGCCAAGCCTGGCATAACATCCGCCAGCGATGTGTGAAGCGTTGAAAGAGGTGTTTTTTGGTTTGTTTTTTTTTTCGCTACTTCGGGCCCCGGAACAATTTATTTTTCTGTATTTACCAATTTCGTAGCTGGTATGAAATATATTTTTTTTTTGTACACGGGTTTCACGTCAGCTGGTCGGCAAGAACCACCCCCATCCGGCGAGCTTAAGCCGCGCAAACAGCCAGCATACCAGCGCCGCCGACAGTCTGGCCACACTGCCTACTGGTTGCTGTGTTACACAGTAACCAGCTGAATATTCCCGTCCCGTACAGTACAAAGTCGCCGTAAAATAACTATTGAAACAAGAACCTTGCATGAATCATATTTTTCTTTAAGTGTTATGTATGGTAAGAGTTGGACACCATCAATAGTGTGTACACACTGCATTTACCATTTAAATAAGTGGGGGGAAAATGGAGACGCCATGCCATTTGGTGTTCCAATGATTTGGAGAGATCCCATAGTTCATGTTGAAGATGAGTCCTATGCGTGCATAAATTATACAGCGGGTATGAACAGAAGAAAAATTACTTATATATCTTATACTGAAACAGCATATGCTCGATTTCCGCTGCCACATTCTGATGAAATTCCTGTTCCGCATAGCCAAATACCAACAGAACATATTCCCTCAATAATTCATTCTGTTGAAGCGGGTGGACCAGCTTCTTCAATGTATCAACCGTCATCCATTACGGTTCCATGCAGTCACAATGAAATCACGTAAGATCGTCTGGAAACAATGGTACGGCGTCTAAAATTATCTCAAAGACAGAGCATGCTCTTGACAAAAGAGTTAAAACGAGCTAATATTTTAGCACCAGGTGTACAAAATACGGGGCTATCAATCGCCATAGACGATTTACGACTTTTTTTAAATCTATTGAGAATAATTATATCGCGTATTGTACTGACATCCGCGGCTTGGTTTTAACAATCCAAAATGAATATAATCCTGGAGATTGGCGCTTATTCATTGATTCTTCCAAAAGTAGCTTAAAAGCAGTTTTGCTACATGTCAATAACTTAAAAAGTCCTATTCCGATAGCACTAAGCACAAATACTAAAGAGACATACGCATCAATGAAAAAAAAAATACAGTTAATTAAATATGAAGACCACAAGTGGAAAATATGCGCAGATTTAAAAGTGGTAGCTCTTTTAAGAGGCATGCATTAGGCTATACTAAAAATATGTGCTTCATGTGCTAATGGAATACGCGTTTCTATGGCGACCAGTACAATACACGGGATTGGGCTTTACGTCAGGAAAGCAGATTGCATAGAAATAATGTTATTGAATTACCATTTGTGCAGATGGAAAAGATTTTGCTTCCTCCACTCCACATCAAACTGGGTATTGTAAAAAATTTTATAAAAGAATTGAGCCCAGATGGTGTTGCTTTTACCGAATTGCGCCGAATTTTTCCACGATTAAGCGGCATGAAAGTAAAAGAAGGTATGAACTCTAACTACTTTATTAAATTAGATTTATATTTCATATCATAATATTTTTATTTTACAGGAATTCTTAATGGACCGGACATTCGTCGTCTTATAAAGGACCATCAATTTGAGGTTTCATTGAATGATATCGAGCAATTGGCCTGGAATTGTGTGAAATCAGTAATAGAAAATGTATTAGGAAAATCATCGGTCTGAAAACTGGCGAATTTTAATCAAAAATATGCTAACCGAATTTAAAAACTTAAACGTTAGAATGTCATTGAAAAAAAATTTTTTGCATTACCATGCTGAAAAATTTAATGAACAACCACCAGCCGAGCCTGATGAGCATGGCGAGAGATTTCACCAAGTAACAGCCAGGCTTGAACACTGGTATAGCGGCAAACAACTTGATTCGCTGTTAGGGGATATTTGTTGGAATCTGCAGGAGGAAGAAGAATAAATTAACAACAAAAATAAATGTTTTAAAATTTTTAAGTTTGGTTATTATAAAAAATAAATAAATTTCATCTTTTCTGAAAAAAAAGTTGTAGACAGACTTTAATCACTTATATAGGTTATTTTGTTTGGAACTTTGTTTTTTATATGCGTAGAACCCTAGCCTTAAATTTTGCACCTGCAGCGCTAATAAATTCAGCTTAGTGAGAAGTAGGTTATGGTTGATTTCGTCAAAAGCTTTGCTGAAGTCAGTATAAACTACATTACTCAATAAAAATTCAGAATGTGTGCTACCATTTATAAGAATGACCATTAAAAAAAAATTTAATCATCATTCTCCGGCTTTTTAAAGTTGGTAAATTAATTTCAGCTTGTCGTGTTGAGTATGAATGTAGTATCAGGCATCCTCTATAAATATTTCTTATGCAGAAAATAAGAAATGTTTCTTGAATGAGTATTGTATTAAATTCGTTGTAATAGGTATCAGTGGTAGATTCACCTCGAGCGCAGCCGGTTAATGCAATGTTCTCTACTACGTTTTCATGTATGGATTTCACGCGCAATTGGGTCCCATTGCACAACTTAGGCGGATTGGGATTCATGAGTAGCATCAAGGGCACTCCTGCTTAGAGGATAAGTGTGTGAGCCGATGGATCAGCTGGGTTTGGTGTATTAAGGAACTCCACAGGATATGTATGTATGTATGTTTTGTTTGATTTGTTTGTGAAGAATTATTCTTACAGCCGTATTCAAAAAAATTTATTTATGATTCATTAACCGTTTATAAGCAAAATAAACAAAAAAAGTCTATTAAACTTTTAATAAACCATTCATAAAGGAAGAAAATTTATTGCTAGATTTACACCTCTTTAAACCAAAAATAAAATGACATTTTAATAAATATTTGCATTTTATGATATTATTTTTGGCAACATAATTAAAAATAAGGAGAAAAATGGCATTTTTATTAATATGGACATGTTAAATAAATATGAAGGCGAATTCATACAGGTGAAATTTTCAAGCATCTGTTTGTTTAAATTTGTGAAAAAAATTTGTTAAAATTTTAAATTTAATAAAAATCCAAATACTTGAAAAATTTAAATTTTATAAAACAAAAAAAGTGAATATAAAATATAAAGTCAGTGAATTAAAAGTGTCGTAAGGAATAAATGGAGTTACAATAAATTTGCAATAAAGGAAAAAATTTTACCTTCTAAAGAAATTGTGTATATTTTATAACAAAAAATTCCCTTGTTTATATTTTTAACGAATAATTTTGACATTCACTCTAACTTTTTACATAAGCAAAATACATAGTATTTAAAAAAAAGAGAAACCTAGCATAACTCTATCTCATGATGCGGTCACCTGTATGAATTCGCTAAATTTTTACTACATTTTTATTTAAATTTTTACTTAAGACAACCAATTTAAAGTTATATTGTTAAATAATTTAAAAATTATTTATATGATTTAAATTAAAATATTCAGGGCAAATGCAGATATTTTTTTTAATTATTTATTAAATTATCGCAATTGTTTTTTTTAGGTTTTAAACAACGAATTGTTCAAAAATATAAAAAAAAAAAATAACATAAACAAATCATAATAATAGTGATGTTAATAAAAAGGTAAAAAACTTTTCTTAGAATACTTTCTTATCGTATATTTAAAAAAACTTTGAAACAAATATTTTATAAATATCTTTCGGCAAAATCTTGTTCCGAAACTAAAATAATATGTATTTTTATATTATAAGATTTAAGATCTTAAATTATAAAAAAAATATATATTAATTATATAATATGTGAACCGAATAGAAGTTTCATGCATCACTAGCAATAAAAAGGCAACAAAACGTAAATAAAGTTGCCATACTTAAACACAAAGTCTCTACAAACAGTTAATAACACTGTGCTAGAAATTGTCACTTTTTTCAAAGAAGCTGGGCACGTGGCGTTTTAATCTAATTCTGGTACGCTAAATCCAGTGGTGCTAGCCGATTTTTTTAGGTTAGCTCTGGTTTTCGAGATATACCGTTATTTCGAAAACGGAGGAGGTTGCACAACATATGTTCGCGTAAGTTAATTTCGTTTACCTTTAAGAAAGGTAACACTTTTTTATATGCGCAGTCGTTTTAGAAACAAAATTTAGAAACCGGCAATTTTGCACTATATTAATTTGAAACTCACAATTTTGAAGAAATAATTAAAAAAAAAAATAAGAGCTGGAAATGGACCGATCTGACAGTGTAATTTTTTTTTTTGTCTTATACAACTATGACAGACCCAATTTTACTACAATAGTATTATTCATTACGATTAATGTTTGTTTTTCTTAAAAAAAAATGATTGTCCGCGCGAGTTAATTCCTTGTACAAGGAATGAATAATAACAATATATTAATGTATTTTACTGCACTGATCAGTGCGTTTTACTTCCTCTAATATATTCTGAAAACTAACTGCTTAAAGATTACTTAGCAACTATTTATATTAATTGTATTGTGTGTTAAAGATAAGAAACACTATCGGCTAAACAATATTAATCCTAAACAAACACCCAATGATTGACACATCAGTACAGCTAATAAAATACTCGGTAATAGATTATAAAATACTTTGCTTAAATAAAAATCCTTATGTAAACACAAAAAATAAGTGATTAGTGGAAATACCTACAGATAACAGTTATGCTGTGTTAACTCGCGCATAAAGTGGTGAACGTACTAACTCCCATGCGCAGCAGTGTATACAGCTCTGCACTAAAGGGGTGGCAGCACTTTAGTGTAGAGATGTAGAAACCGGCAATTTTGCATTTTCTATTTCTTTTTTTTAAATTAACTCCACTATTGATTTTGTTCCTTGCGTGATACCAACCACCAATTGTATTTAGTGCGCGAAAAAGTTGTAAAATTATATAAACTTTAAATAAAACATTTAATAAATTGTTTTTTAAAGAGAAAGCAAAAACCTGTTGTGCTTTTTTTTATTAAAACCTCCAAACAAACCTCGCAACCCCTTGTTCAAGGTGTCTTTCGTCTGCCACCTGATCTAAATCAGTGTCCCAATTTACCAGCCGGGAAAATACAAATGTCCTGCCATTAACCGAAACCAGTCTTGGAAGCCCCTCAAGGTAACAATTATTAAATTTTTAGGGTGCTGGATCCACATTTGGATTCATAACTCTTACTCTACTGAACAGATTTGTCTGGATTTCAATCCTAAGTTATTTAGGATAATTAGAAGCAATTTGGCACCAATATTGTTCCTTTCTTTTAAATTGTTCGCAAGTGGGCGTATTTTCCACAGACGGACATCGACTTAGAATTAGTTACCCAAGGACCCAATATATATATATATATATATATATATATATATATATATATATATATGTAGGTGTTGGGGTCTTAGATGAATACTAAAAAAATCTTCACACGAAATGAAAACTTGGTATACCCTCATTCACCACTGGTGGCGGTGGGTAATAAAAGGAAAAATTATTATAACACAAAAAAAAAATTAATTTCTTAACCCTGAAAATAAAAGAGAATTAAAAATTAATTTCTAAAAAGAAAAAGAAAACATAAAAATTAACTGCCAGGCCCACAATGTCGACAAGAACATTTCTTTCGCATATATTTATTGAAAACAATAATAAAAAACTAATATTTTCTTTTTTTTTCAATATAAATATACGAAAGAAATGTTTCTGTCGACATTGTGGGCCAGGCAGTAAATTTTATAATTGTCGTATTTTATTAATAATGGTAAAACATTTTCATTGCAAAATTAAATCCATCTGAACATCGAAATGGACACCATTTTCCTTTAAATATCATCAATGAATTAAATCAGAAACTCGATTTAAAATGGAATGCTGTGGTTGCTCTACAATTTTAAAAGAAAATAGAGGGTGTGCTGAAATTTACCAGTGCTGTTAATTTCTAAAAATGTTGATAAGAATATCAATTGACAATATCATTAACAGGTTCCCGCTTAAATGTCTTTACAGCTTCACTTTATACAAAGTACAAGAAATAGTCGACAATATTTTGAAACTGTCACAGTTTACCCATATTTAATGGATTTTTCCGGACAGACTTGTAGAGCTTAGTAGACAAGAATTGGGTTTCTCGCTATCAAACGTTTTGTATTACACAAATGAAGGATTATTTACATACCAACCAGTGCCCAACACAACAACTTATCGTGTCAAACCTCTAACAGAGTATGTCGAGAGAAATGGTGTACACGATTTTCAACAATATCCGTTAGCAGTACCCATTACATAAATTCCTCCACGTTGTTAACGTTTTTAAGACCGTTTTGGGAAAATAACATTTACTAAATTTGTATAAAAAACTATTAAAATCTATCATTTTCTTCATGGACATTATGAAATCTTTGATTATGAGGATCTAAAACAGGGAGTGAACAATAAAACTTGTGGAACTTAGAAGACAAAAATTGGTTTTCTTACCATCAAATGCTTTGTATTACACAAATGAAGGATTATTTTCTTACCAACCAGTGCCCAACATAACAACTTATTGTGTCAAACATCTAACAGAGTATGTCGAGATAAATGGTGTACACGATTTTCAACAATATCCGTTAGCAGTACCCATTACATCAATTCCTCCACGTTGCTATCGTTTTTAATACCGTTCTGGGAAAATAACAATTACTAAATTTGTATATAAAACTATTTAAATCTTTGCACAATACCATAACTTGCGGTTAATGAATATTCATGATCATTATGAAATATTTGATAATAAGGATCTAAAACAGGGTGTGAACAATAAAACTTGTCGAACTTAAAAGACAAAAATTGGTTTTCTCACTATCAAATGTTTTGTATTACACAAATGAAGGATTATTTACTTGCCAACCAGTGCCCAACATAACAACTTATCGTGTCAAACCTCTAACAGAGTATGTCGAGAGAAATGGTGTACAAGATTTTCAACAATATCCGTTAGCAGTACCCATTGCATCAATTCCTCCACGTTGCTATCGTTTTTAAGACTTATATTTGATAATGAGGATCTAAAACAGGGAGTGAACAATAAAACTTGTGGAACTAAGAAGACAAAAATTGGTTTTCTCACTATCAAACGTTTTGTATTACACAAATGAAGGATTATTTACTTACCAACCAGTGCCCAACATAACAACTTATCATGCCAAACCTCTAACAGAGTATGTCGAAAGAAAGGATGTACAAGATTTTTAACAATATCCGTTAGCAGTACCCATTAAATCAATTCCTCCACGGTGCTATCGTTTTTAAGACCGTTCTGGCAAAAAATAATTACTGAATTTGTATATAAAACTATTTTAATCTTTGTACAAAACCATAACTTCCGGTTAATGAATATTCATGATCATTATGAAATATTTGATAATAAGGATCTAAAACAGGGTGTGAACAATAAAACTTGTCGAACTTAAAAGACAAAAATTGGTTTTCTCACTATCAAATGTTTTGTATTACATAAATGAAGGAATATTTACTTGCCAACCAGTGCCCAACATAACAACTTATCGTGTCAAACATCTAACCGAGTATGTCGAGAGAAATTATGTAAAAGATTTTCAACAATATCCGTTAGTAGTACCCATTGCATCAATTCCTCCACGTTGCTATCGTTTTTAAGACCGTTCTGGGAAAATAAGGATTACTGAATTTGTATAACAAACTATTTAAATCTTTGCACAATACCATAACTTGCGGTTAATGAATATTCATGATCATTATGAAATATTTGATAATGAGGCTCTAAAACAGGGAGTGAAAAGTAAAACTTGTGGAACGTAGAAGACAAAATTTGGTTTTCTCGCTATCAAATGTTTTGTATTACACAATTGAAGGATTATTTACTTACCAACCAGTGCCCAACATAACAACTTATCGTGTTAAATTTAACACAGAGTATGTCGAGAGAAATTATCAACAATATCCGTTAGTAGTTCCCATTGCATCAATTCCTCCACGTTGCTATCGTTTTTAAGACCGTTCAGGGAAAATAACAATTACTAAATTTGTATATAAAACTATTTAAATCTTTGCACAATACCATAACTTGCGGTTAATGAATATTCATGATCATTATGAAATATTTGATAATAAGGATCTAAAACAGGGTGTGAACAATAAAACTTGTCGAACTTAAAAGACAAAAATTGGTTTTCTCACTATCAAATGTTTTGTATTACACAAATGAAGGATTATTTACTTGCCAACCAGTGCCCAACATAACAACTTATCGTGTCAAACCTCTAACAGATGTCGAGAGAAATGGTGTACAAGATTTTCAACAATATCCGTTAGCAGTACCCATTGCATCAATTCCTCCACGTTGCTATCGTTTTTAAGACTTATATTTGATAATGAGGATCTAAAACAGGGAGTGAACAATAAAACTTGTGGAAATAAGAAGACAAAAATTGGTTTTCTCACTATCAAACGTTTTGTATTACACAAATGAAGGATTATTTACTTACCAACCAGTGCCCAACATAACAACTTATCATGCCAAACCTCTAACAGAGTATGTCGAAAGAAAGGATGTACAAGATTTTTAACAATATCCGTTAGCAGTACCCATTAAATCAATTCCTCCACGGTGCTATCGTTTTTAAGACCGTTCTGGCAAAAAATAATTACTGAATTTGTATATAAAACTATTTTAATCTTTGTACAAAGCCATAACTTCCGGTTAATGAATATTCATGATCATTATGAAATATTTGATAATAAGGATCTAAAACAGGGTGTGAACAATAAAACTTGTCGAACTTAAAAGACAAAAATTGGTTTTCTCACTATCAAATGTTTTGTATTACACAAATGAAGGAATATTTACTTGCCAACCAGTGCCCAACATAACAACTTATCGTGTCAAACATCTAACCGAGTATGTCGAGAGAAATTATGTAAAAGATTTTCAACAATATCCGTTAGTAGTACCCATTGCATCAATTCCTCCACGTTGCTATCGTTTTTAAGACCGTTCTGGGAAAATAAGGATTACTGAATTTGTATAACAAACTATTTAAATCTTTGCACAATACCATAACTTGCGGTTAATGAATATTCATGATCATTATGAAATATTTGATAATGAGGCTCTAAAACAGGGAGTGAAAAATAAAACTTGTGGAACGTAGAAGACAAAATTTGGTTTTCTCGCTATCAAATGTTTTGTATTACACAAATGAAGGATTATTTACTTGCCAACCAGTGCCCAACATAACAACTTATCGTGTCAAACATCTAACCGAGTATGTCGAGAGAAATTATGTAAAAGATTTTCAACAATATCCGTTAGTAGTACCCATTGCATCAATTCCTCCACGTTGCTATCGTTTTTAAGACCGTTCTGGGAAAATAAGGATTACTGAATTTGTATAACAAACTATTTAAATTTTTGCACAATACCATAACTTGCGGTTAATGAATATTCATGATCATTATGAAATATTTGATAATGAGGCTCTAAAACAGGGAGTGAAAAATAAAACTTGTGGAACGTAGAAGACAAAATTTGGTTTTCTCGCTATCAAATGTTTTGTATTACACAAATGAAGGATTATTTACTTGCCAACCAGTGCCCAACATAACAACTTATCGTGTCAAACATCTAACCGAGTATGTCGAGAGAAATTATGTAAAAGATTTTCAACAATATCCGTTAGTAGTACCCATTGCATCAATTCCTCCACGTTGCTATCGTTTTTAAGACCGTTCTGGGAAAATAAGGATTACTGAATTTGTATAACAAACTATTTAAATCTTTGCACAATACCATAACTTGCGGTTAATGAATATTCATGATCATTATGAAATATTTGATAATGAGGCTCTAAAACAGGGAGTGAAAAATAAAACTTGTGGAACGTAGAAGACAAAATTTGGTTTTCTCGCTATCAAATGTTTTGTATTACACAATTGAAGGATTATTTACTTACCAACCAGTGCCCAACATAACAACTTATCGTGTTAAATTTAACACAGAGTATGTCGAGAGAAATTATCAACAATATCCGTTAGTAGTTCCCATTGCATCAATTCCTCCACGTTGCTATCGTTTTTAAGACCGTTCAAGGAAAATAACAATTACTAAATTTGTATATAAAACTATTTAAATCTTTGCACAATACCATAACTTGCGGTTAATGAATATTCATGATCATTATGAAATATTTGATAATAAGGATCTAAAACAGGGTGTGAACAATAAAACTTGTCGAACCTAAAAGACAAAAATTGGTTTTCTCACTATCAAATGTTTTGGATTACACAAATGAAGGATTATTTACTTGCCAACCAGTGCCCAACATAACAACTTATCGTGTCAAACATCTAACCGAGTATGTCGAGAGAAATTATGTAAAAGAATTTCAACAATATCCGTTAGTAGTACCCATTGCATCAATTCCTCCACGTTGCTATCGTTTTTAAGACCGTTCTGGGAAAATAAGGATTACTGAATTTGTATAACAAACTATTTAAATCTTTGCACAATACCATAACTTGCGGTTAATGAATATTCATGATCATTATGAAATATTTGATAATGAGGCTCTAAAACAGGGAGTGAAAAATAAAACTTGTGGAACGTAGAAGACAAAATTTGGTTTTCTCGCTATCAAATATTTTGTATTACACAAATGAAGGATTATTTACTTGCCAACCAGTGCCCAACATAACAACTTATCGTGTCAAACATCTAACCGAGTATGTCGAGAGAAATTATGTAAAAGATTTTCAACAATATCCGTTAGTAGTACCCATTGCATCAATTCCTCCACGTTGCTATCGTTTTTAAGACCGTTCAGGGAAAATAACAATTACTAAATTTGTATATAAAACTATTTAAATCTTTGCACAATACCATAACTTGCGGTTAATTAATATTCATGGAAATTGTAAAATATTTGATTATGAGGTTCTCAAACAGGGCGTGAACAAAAATACGTTGGATATTCCGCCTATATGATTGTTTTTTAACGATCGCTTGGCTGGTAGCAGTAGCAATGTTATATGGAATATTAAAGTGCTTGGCATATAACAAATTTTGAAACACACAGAAAAATTTACCAGCAGTTGCTAATCAATTAAAAAAATTGTTTAAAAAGTACTTCAATTTAATTAATGAGCTAATTAAATCAATTATTTTTTTAGTTAAAACAAAATTAAAATTTTAATTTGGATTTAATTAATATTTTAGTTGCTTTGAAATCAATTTTTAATTAAAATATTAATTTAATATAAAAAAAATAATAAATTTTGTATTCCCAAAAATAATTTTTGATAATAAATTTGCATGTGCCCGCGCGAAAAAAACTGAACTGGCAAGTTGCTTTATTAAGCAATTTGTTTTTTTTTTTACCCAGTGTTTTTTATATTTTACCCTGTTTTTTTTCTTTTTAAACCAGCCAATTTTAGGAAAATGTAAGAAAACATAAACTCACTGTCTATTTTTGTTGGAGCTTTGATGTTGTTACAAGTAAGACTAGAGTTTTTAAAATTTTTTTTTCACTTTCTATTCTTATTTGCATAATATTTTTAGCTTTTCTAAACCAGTGAAATGCGCATAGAAATCAGCTTTCCTTCAACAATAAATTTCAGTGTATTTATCAAAAATAAAAATTGGGAATTTAGCACGTCATAGAATAATCTTATTAATAACAAAAATTCTTAATTTACTTTTTTCGTTTATAATAAAACAATTTAAACTTGTAGAATTGTTGCTGGGAGTTATGAAAACATGTGCTATATTTAATTAAATCAATTAACATATTATTTGAAACGGCAAAGTTATTTTTATAATTTTATTAATATTTAATTTATTAAAATTAAAAATATAATTTATTGAAAAAACCAGATTTCAAAATTTTAAATTTTTAATTATGCAAATAATAATTTTGGTAATAGGTGCAAAATCAATAAATTGTTTGCTTGATTCTATGAATTTGGTGATTAGAGATAATTTTTAATTTTTTCAATATTCAATGTTTTCAGTTGTTATATGAAATAAGTTCTAAATTTAAAATATGTGGTGGTATGCACAATAGCAAAATGTCTTGCACAATTCACAGAACTTCCCGAATTGCTGATGGTTTTTAGAACCAATGTCTGAGATAACATTTATTTGCTTTTGTAAAGCCGGACAATGATTTTTGTAGTGTGACGAAATTATATTCGCTTTAAAAGCGATATTTTAAAAGCTAATGGTTAGTTATAAAGGAAAATAACGTTTGTTATCATTTGGAAGAACATTCTTTGGCATTTATTTTTTGAAGATTATGTGTATCAAATGTTGGCCGTTGCTACGTCGCAGATGGTCCATCCGTTGAGTCCAATTTTCGATGACTCGTTCGAGCATTTCGACTGGTAACTGGCGAATGACACGCGTGATGTATTCCCCCAAGGCCTGCATTGAAGCGGGTTGGTCCGCATTAACTTTAGACTTTACATATCCCCACAGGAAAAAGTCTAACGGTGTGATATCACACGATCTTGGTGGCCAATCGACCGGCCCAAAACGTGAAATTATGTGCTCACCGAAGTGTTTTCTCAATAAATCCATTGATTGTTGCGATGTGTGGGAAGTGGCGCTGAAACCAAATGTCGAGAGATCACGAGCTTCTATTTCAGTCATCAAACAGTCGGTTATCATGGCACGATAATGGTCGCCATTGACGGTTACGTTCGCACCGGCATCATTTTAAAAGAAATATGGACCGATGATTCTCCAGCCCACAAACCACATCAAACCGTTGTTTTTCTGGATGAAGCGGCAGTTCTTGAATCTCTTCAGGTTGCTCTTCGTCCCAAATGGGGCAATTTTGCTTGTTTGCATACCTATTGAGCCAGAAATGGGCCTCATCGCTGAACAAAATTTGCCTCGAAAACGTCGGATCTTCTTGGAACTTTTCAAGAGCCCATAGAGCGAAGCGATGTCGCTTGGGAAGGTCGAGCGGCTTCAGTTGTTGCACAAGCTGTATTTTGTACGCTTTCCATTTAAGATTTCGACGTAAAATGCGCCAAGTCGTTCTATAAGTCAGTCCGAGTTGCTGCGAATGGCGCCGAATCGACTCTCCACGGTCTTCGTGTACAATCTCAGCTACGGCCGCTATATTTTCTTCACAGCGTGCTGGACTTGGTCTATTCGGTCGAATATTATCCAATAATGAAAGTTGGGTCTCAAAATGGGTGATGCTGTTGCGAATAGTACGCTCAGCAGGCCGATTATGTTGACCATAAGTTGAGCGAAGTGCACGAAACACATTCCTCACAGAACGTGAATTTTCGTAATAAAGTTGAACGATTTGTAAGCGTTGTTCAGGCGTAAGTCTTTCCATTATGAAATGCCAAACAATACTAAACAAAAAAAAACATGACAGCATGACACGACTCACAACTGACCTGTCAAAAAAGGCTATTGAAAAAAGTATTTCTACTTGGATCACACATTTATATTAAAACTATTTCTTAAGTCTTTTCCAGAAGTTTCAATGGTATATTTATTTTGCTGCACGAAGTATCTACGGATAGCACTAATGGAACTTAAAACTTGTGGAAAAGTAGGAGGTTCAATTAATTCTTCTTCTTAATCATCGGAAGATTCCTATAATTCTTTTAATTTATTCTCTATGATTTCTTTATCACTAAGTTGGCCAAAGCACACCAAGTTTTCATCGCTCTGGATATATTCAACAAATTCTAGTTGTATATCACTTTGCAAAAAGCTTAAAATGATGACGCTTTAATTATTTGTATTGCCATATAAAAAAATATGTACTTTTTAGAACTTGAAAAATGCGCGAATTTTTTGGTAACATATTTAAGCGATTTATTTTGTCCAAATTCAAGTAATTTGGGACAAAACTAATGAATTATTAAAACGGGGAACGCATTTAAGTGAGGTCCTGTAAGCGGAATTTTGTTCATGTTATTATGTGAAAATTTAGCTTGTCAGAATATTTTGCGCATTTAAAAGGGTAGATCGTTTAAGCGGGGAGCATTTAAGCGGGAACTACTGTAGATCTAAACCACATAATTAAAAATAATTTATTATAAAAAAAAAATACAATTCACATTTTTTAAAAAAACTAAGGATGTGTGTCAATTGGTAGCAAAGTACTCATTGAAGTAAAATTTTGACACTGTTGAGGTGAATAAAATTTCACAAGCCCTGGGGGATGGTATAAATTTTGACACTAGCGTAGAAATTTTTAACAATTTTAATTCACCATAGAACTTTACTACCGTTTCACACATACCCTTTATAGCAATTTTACAAGTCAGTTTAAAAACATAAACACAATTTTTTATAGGTGTATCAATAAAAATGTCCGAACAGTGGAAAACTCTCATATGCCTACTTATTGGAAACGCATAAAGTCTTATTTTTGAAGTTGGGCATGTAGCAGTAGCAGCTGGGGTTTCATGAAAATGCAACACAAAAATAAACCATAAGGGGTGGGGTTGGTTCGCGCCAACCAATCATGACACTTGGCCGCTACAAAAAAGCATCATGCCAACAAATTGGGCATAAATTAGAAATGAGCCCGAAAGTGATAGTAAAAAAATGCAACCATGAACACCTTTTTCACCGCGTAATTACCTTACACCTTCTACCTCTGGAGTTAAGTTGGCACGAGTCCCGCCAAAAAATCCAGCAGGAATTCACCGTGATGATCTGGAAAAAGTTAATCAACCCAAAATCTACCGTTTACCACACCATCATCCTTCTATTGCTTTTCCCAAGTAAGTTTACTCACTCATTATTTAAAAAAAACATCAACATTTTCATTTAAAATTCATTATATATATAAAATATAAAAAAAATATCCCCAAAGGTTAAAAATAATATTCCTAAAAAATATTTTAGGAATATTTAGACCTTATAAAATGAATTTTCTATGAAAATTTGTTTTATAAACCTTTTATTAATAAAAAAAAATTTTTATGAATATGGGGGTAAATATGTAATAAAGAAATAAATATTTAGTTTAATATATATACTAAATTGAATTCTACTTAACCCTAGAACTTCATACTTCGTCGAATCGACGACGCATGTTTTTATTTCGTATTTCTGTTCTTTTCAAGCTGATTTTTCATATGGCAGCCACATCTGCCAGATAAAATGTGTCGAAAATCGGCAAATCTTGCAAAACAAATCGTCAAATCGACTTACTTAAATCGTCAATATAAAATAGGCTTTTGTTAGTTTTTGAAAATTTTCAACTATTTTTCATTTAAATTTGTTTTGATTGAAAAAAATATCATGCATGTGTATTTACACTGAAAACTAAAAATCGTTAAAAATTAAACGTCTTTTCTTACTTTTATTGACTATAAATGCAGGTTTAACACCTTTTACAGACCAACTTAAACAAGAGTGGGAAGTGTTTTTTTAATTATGAAAAATTCAGGTTTCAATTATGCATGATAGGAAACTATTTGAAAAATATTTTGGTAGTACAAATAAACCAATTTTCGAAGCTTGGCAACAAATGACTTGTATTGCGTAGGATGTCCTATATCCGAATTTGCTACAAAAACTTAAAATCTATAAATAGAGACGTGACTCGAATAAGATCTTTAATTATTCATAAAAAGTACGAAAATTGGTTACCACATGAACTGAGAGATATCAAACAACGATTTTACTTATCATAAATTCTCTTTCAATGATAAAAAAATTTTTTTCAAAATGGATCTACATATTACCAGAATCCCAAGTGTACACTAATATATTTATATTATAAACTGCTTGAACGGGACTGTTAACCAAATTAACTAAAGTATCAAAAAAAGTTGTTAAAAAAAAAAGAAATAATACTAAAATTTTTTGTAAATGAGTACAAAATTCGAAATTGGAGAAAATCGTCAAATTTAGGGTATAAATCGTCAAAAGGTCATTTTTGGACCCCAAATTTGTCAAAATGACGATAAATCGTTAAATCTGGCAGCCGTGATGGCAGCTGCAGTTGATATACTCTTGATGTGGACGCCTGTATAGTTGGCTAAATAGGGGTTTCTTTGCATATGCGTCATCGAAACGACGAAGTATGATGATTATGTAACTTTTACTATAAATTCCCAGTGTATATATTTTTTCCGTTAGTATTTAAGGCTTTGTGTTTTTTAATTAATAGCAAATAGAGCAGTTTTGACCGATAAAGAAATTATTGATATGCGTATTTTGTCCACCGCACAGTGGCGCCCGTAGAGCAAGCGAGGTTGCAAAAATCAAAATTTTCATGAATGCCGACGAAGTTTTGAATAAACCCATGTTATAGGAAACTTTTCAACGATTTCAAATATGCCACTCTTAATAATATCACATTTTTAGTTTAGAAGATATAACCGTTCAAAGTTGACCGACTTTCGGTTTTCAAAAAAACTCACAATTTTTAGTCAATTTGTTGCGATTTCAGGTGTAATATCACGAAAAATAGGTAACGAATCGCCTTATTTTTTGTTTGTATTGATTGATGTATTTATTAAATGTATAATGATAAAAAAAAATTAACTGTTTGCTTTGTGTTTCTCCTGGTAAATCACTATTTAAAAACTATCCGTTTTTTCACTATTTTTCAACTTTGACGGAAAATAAAAAAAAACTATATTTTTCTATATTTGCCATATTTGCAAAACCTGTTCTTTGATTATTTCTTTACATAATTCAAAAGGTTTTATCTGCCCGTACGTGCCCGTTTGGCTTCTAGAGGTAAAAAAGTTTAAAAAGACATGGTTGCAGAAATTGTATGGCGTCCATCCCTTATATGTTTTGACTGACAGTAGTTTGATCTAATAGTTATTATATTAGCAGGTACGTACCTCACATAAACAATACTTTGGCGTACAAATGGTCAGGAACAATATTGACTTATGGTCCCTACAGGTAGGCACAAATCTTATTTGGACACGTGCATAATATCAAAATTGCATTATTCAGCATAAATCCATATGTATGCAGGGAACAGGTAAATTTTTAGGCATGGTAGCATAAGCCTATATATTGCAAAATAAGCATAATGCCTGGATTAGTCTACGCCTGAAAGTTGGCGCAACAATTACTGAAACCATTTAACAATTTAAGTACTGAAAACATGGCGTTGTACAATTTAAAATTATTTGAACTGTTTAGAAAGTCAACCACACCAAAGTTTTTCACGGAAGTGAAAATTCTTCCTGAGAAGTTGACATTGATCAGCAAATGAGGCTGCGATGGATCATCCGGACAAAGCGTTTATAAGCAAAGGATATCTCCCGATGACGCTACAATTTCGGACGGAAATATGTTTATGGCATCTGTTGTTCCTTTGCGGCTAAAATCGGATGATTCCCTACACTGGAAAAATCCACGTCCGTCATCAGTGCATTATTGCCGACCAATAATGTTTCAGTTTGCAAGGGAATCGGCAGAACTCATAAGGACTACGGTGAAGGACATTAAAGAACAAATAAGCAAGATTAAGCCTACAAAGCTGCAAATTGGAGAAGGAAAATATATTGAATGCAATTACGAGTTCCACCTGACCATGGTTGACGGAAAAGTCGTAAACGAACTGACAGGAACAACCTCAACAATGTCATGCCCGATTTGCAAAAAGAGTCAGAAGAACTTTTTTCAATTCAATTCAATTTATTTCATATATAATATGTTACATCTCAATTTTATATAATTAGTTGTAAAGAGTTTAAGATTAGTATCTTTTTCTGCTTAATTATAATATATTTCAATTAGTTATCATATACATATATATAGACAGAATTATATTGGAGGCAAAAATTTAGCAAAAACCTATTTAAACCCCTTTTTTCGTTTTATTTTTATATTTTTTTTATCGATTTTATATTATTATTTGTCAGAAGAACTTTGGTAATTTAAACGATTCTACAAATGAGGAGAATTACGAATATGGAATGTCACCATTGCACGCAAGGATAAGGTGTATGGAATTCTTGCTAAAACTGGCATATACCCTACCACAAGAGGAAGAAAACTTCGATGAAAATACATCAATAAAGGATAAGGAAAAGATCAGAAAGAAGCAAATACAGGATGCTTTTTTTAAACAAGTTGGACTAAAAGTAGACTGTCCCAAGCACGGATACGGTAACCCAAACGATGGAAACACTTCTAGGAGATTTTTTGAAAATGATGAGGCAGTAACTAGAATCATTGGAATTGACAATCAAATCGTGAAAAGATTGGGAACGATCTTGGATGTTTTAAACTGCAAAGAAAATGTCAATTCTACAAAATATGGAGAATATGCGTCGAAAACTGCATCTCTTTTAGCAGAAATGTATCCACAGAAGAAGTTGACCCCGACCGTCCATAAAATATTGGCGCATGGTACAGATATAATTGAGTACCAGTCTTTGCCAATTGGAGAGCTTTCTGAAGAAGCACAGGAGTCTCTTAACAAATTTTATAAAAAATATAGATTGCAGAACACATTCAAAGCATCAAGGGTGAGGCAAAATGAGGACCTCTTCAACATGTTGGCAGCATCTTCCGATCCACTTATTTCTTCCCTGCGGCATGTGAGGTCACGAATAGAGTTACAAAATAATTATAGTTTAGAAATGGTTAGTCTTTTAGATATACCTTCTCTTACGAATTGTGATGAATATTTTACAGAAAATTGAAAAAATAAATTTAAAAAAAAAAATAATTTTTTTTTTAATTTGTTGGGTAATAATTTAAAACATAAAACCCTTAAGAAAAAAAATAAAAACAATCTAAAAATGTAAAAAAAATTTTTTTTAGTTACCATAAAATTGATTTTTCTACTAATTTTAACTTTGATAACCCATAAGTAGGCCCATACAAAGCGTAGCACCCTTTCCAAACGCTCATTTCATAGGCTGAACAGTTATCTATATATACAGTTATCTATCATAAACTGTTCAATTATCTTATTCGGTTCAAAAGATATGATTTTTGCAACGAAAAAACTCAAATGGCGCCACTGTGCACCGTTTAAACGACGAAGGACAAAATTAGTGAGCTTAAAATGGAAAAAAGCGAATGTGTGGAGCACAAAATACAACTTTGTGCCTCCTGCACAAATTTAAGACTAAACCTACTGAAACCTTTTTTGAATTAATAATTTAATTCTGCGATGCAAACAAATTTAATGAATTATATATTTTAAGTTAACTATTTTCATAAATTTTTTTTGTTATGTTTTGAAAAAACAAGCCAAAGAAGATAGTACTCTGTTTTAATTATAAAATATTAAAATAAGAGTATTTTTTTTTATTTTATTTCATTAACATAAAAAACAAGTTATTGAACAAGCCAAATTTCAAATATATTTTAAATGTAGTTTTATCATCTTTTTCTCTTTTAAGTATAACCGCCGTCGATTCGACGAATTGGGATGTTTTGTCATAGAAATAAGTATGATATTCTAGATATTCTAAAAGAAAAAAAAAATCTATGAATAATTGGTTTTCCAAAAAAAAAAAAAAAGTTTAAATTTAAGAAAAATTTATTTTGAAATAAAAAAATTGTTAATTAATATTTGTCTTCCTATTTTTCCTTCTTCACCTACTGGCTTAAACTGGTTGACCAGTACCGCCGTGCGTCCGTAGTTTTAAGTTGCAAGTTTTTTGCTCCTTAGCGGCCAATAAACCTCGGTCGAGCAGAATGTCGTCTATATCACTATTTACGCAATAATAACTTTTAACAATTTAATTGCTAGTCTCTTTGTTTGCTTGGATATTTATTTATTTACTTTCTTCTTCTTCAATTTTACTTCCATTTTGTCCCTTTCTGTCTGTTGGAGTTGCCAACCTTTTCTTTCCTTAACCCTCTAAAGGGTATACACGAAAGGTTCTTTCATTTCATCATTAAATAAATTCTGATGCGAATATAAAGATCTAGAACAGCCTCATGTTTAATTTTATCGCATTAAAAAGGAAAGCCTTTTCCTTGACGAGTTCGTCGAAAATTATTTTACGTATTCCAATACGATGACAATGCGGATTAAATAAAGGGCGAAACTTACTACCCAGTACTGTTAAGTAGTCAACAAATCCTTAAGGAGGTTTCACTAAATGGCAATTGTCAAACTGCTTCTCGTGTGGAAAATAAAAGTCTTCTGGAACCTGTTCGTTCAGATTGAAAGTTAAAAGACGGGAAGCGCATACATGTGCTATATGCAGTTATCAGCTGTCTATCGTCGATGTCAGTCTCATTGGTGGACGGTGCAGGGCTTGGAAGAAAAATAAATTATTTCCACGGCGTATTACATTGTCAAAGCTGTACCCTAAATCCACAATTGAAAAATCTAGCATTTGATCGTCAGGGGAAATATCCTCAGTTACCATTTATAATATCATTATCATAATGAAGTCCCCATTTATTTTGAAACGAGCTAGAAACATTTCGTGCTGTTATACTTGTATGTATGCAATTTCCGGAACCCTCTCGAATTTGTCCAAAAAAGTGTTCTAAATGATCCTTTATCAGTCAACGTGTCTTAAGTCCCTTAAAAACTTCTTGATTAAGATAACGCCAAAGGCTCTTTAAAGTGGAAATGTTGATTTGCCAACTGGAAATGAACTTGATGTTATTAGTTATATTAACCCTCTTCTCATCAGTAAAGGTACGTTCGTAAATACAGATGATGCGCATCACTCGCGCATTAGTAAAGTTTAATGTTCGTAAAAGCATCACTTGTAAGAAACTTGGCATCACTCTAATATGTCAAACGTTTTTTATGCAACTCTGCAGCAAATTTTGGCAATTAATGCAATATTTAATATGTTGATGCAATAACTTTTGACATAAAAGAAATCGTTTTATTGTTTTTAATGCTTTTTCTTCTAATTTTTAAAAAACTTTTACTTTTTGGCTTAATATTTTTAATAAAATTTTTCATCGCTATTGTTGATAACATTATCATTTTATGTTCGCTTATGAAAATTTTTAAATTTAGCTCGTGTTCAAAAATTCAAATTTTGCACAGCTGTTTTGCAGAAAAAAAGCATCAGCATCACAACTGCAAACGGTGATTATGCATCAGCAACAAAATTTTGCATTGCTGCAGCAGTGATGCGCAGTTTTTATGCATTTATGAACGTACCCAGACTTTTAATGTTTTTAGTTTTTTAAGGCTTGCCTAAGAAGACTTGCTCAGAAAAATTAAAAACAGCGGTTTCTGCGCGCGTATTGAAAAGGTTAAAAAGATTTTAAATACTCCGCGATGTTTAAGAATGTTAAATATTTGGAAGAATCTAAGTTTCCTGAAGACTGTAATGTTCACATTTCTATCACCAATGGTCTGCTGAGAATCTGGGCTGCTAAGTTAACTCTCATACGTTGAAGGATATGTGGATAAATGTGCTCCCTACCTACCTAGCTTAGGAGCACATCTAACGAAATTGGAATCGATCGTTGTTATAAAAATAAATTACATCATTTAAAAACATGCGTTTATTATCAAACTAAACTTTATAATCCTGATAAGCAGACAATTTCGCGAACTTTTCAATAAATGAGGAGAATCATAAATGAAAAATACCCTTTTATCATTAACCTTGAACAACGTTTGCAATATTGACGAAATTGGCACCATTGTCACAAACCAACTGGCAAAGCTGCATATTGCTTGTTATTTAGATATTGCCTCATAAATATATTGTTTCATTATATTGCCTTTGCACCTGACCTTCCCTGAATAAAGAAATATGAAGCTACTTGTGACCAGGTATTGCTTCCTATACCACTTGCCCTAATAACCATAGCGCTAGTCGCTATATTTCGTGAACCATTTTCGTCCCCGAAATCCTGTAGGTCTATTACTTTATCTTTAAACCTATCACAATCAAGACGCATTTAAGAGACATTTCGTCTCAAGATACACTCATGTATTTCACCTCCTCAGCAAAATCACACGCCCGTAATTTGAAAGCTTTAAACATACCTTTCAAATGAACTGAAGTTTTCGGCCATTCCTCTACAAACCGTTGTAAAGTTTTAATATCAGGCCAGTCTAATAATTTTGTTAAATATCAATAAACCAAAGGGGAGAGAAAATGTCCCGCTTAAGCAATTAATTTTACAAAAAGGCTATACCTACAATTGTTTACATCACGACTGTAATTAATTAAACTATTTTCAAGACATACCGATAGTGAATTTGATATTTTTGACGATATATCATTTGGTTCAACTTGAATTCCAATTTATCTACCCTAACATCATATTTATCTTAAACCCAACCCCATAACTTGAAACCCTAGTCTTTTATTTAAAAGTTTTTCTTTCCCAAGAAAAATCCAAAAGGGCCGACATTTTGCTCTTTTCTCGCCAAGAAACCTCGATCGAGCAAAATGTCCGATCGCGCCGCGCCACCTTTTTTTAAACTTTTTTTCTTTTTTTTTCAAACAGATAATTTTTAGCTATTGATAATCTTGTTGTTTGTCTGTTTCAAGGCGAATTCAACTAAAGGTGGTGTCGAAACGCCATCTGGTTTTGACAGATCAAGCCAATTTGTTTTGATTTGTTAGTGTTTTGTTAGGAATGGTTGACATTTTGGACCGTAATTGTTGTAGTTTCGACACCACCTGTAGTTGAATTCGCCTTGGTCTGTTTGGTTACCTTTTTTTTTTTACAAATTTTTCTTCTTTCTCTAATCATATTTCTGTCTCCTTTTTATTTCTAGCTTTGTCCCTTTTCTATTTCCAAAGTTGGCGTTGCCAAACCATTTAATTGTTTTACCCTCTAAAGGGTACACACGACAACCTCTACACTTCTTTGGGTCGTATTGTCTTTCGTTTGTACGTCTTTGTCCTCTGTATTGTCTGATTACACTAAATCAATTCTATTAGTTTGAGTGATTGAAATTGAAGGCGAATAAGTTGCGTTAGAGCCCGTTATAGAAATATTCTCAACATTTGCTTTTAATTCACCACATTTATTCTTTGGTATTGCAAATTTTGATGTTTTGTTGCTATAGAGAAACTCTTCGGAAAAAATGTTGACTGAATGCAAATAAGCGCTTCACAAAAGATTTCCCACCTAAAATACAAAGCCATTCGGCACGTCTAAAAAAAATTTTTACAAGCACAGTTAAAGTACATATATTATTTTAAATGGAACATCAATTACAAACAATCTAACAGGCCAACCTAAATAAGAAACGTTGTTTTATGTTAAAATGTATCGTTTCCATATAATTTACATAAAAAAACAACAAATTTTGGTAATTTTAGAAATGCGATTATATTTAAACAAAAGCTATTACAATAGGAATGAAGTAAATGCAAGAAAGTAAATAAAAAGTTAAGAGAAAAAAAAACATACACATACAGGTGATCTAATTCTTTTTCATATGTACGGCTTTAATGTAAAATTAGAAATTGTTTTGCTTCTGCTTACATTTCTTTTAATTTTTAGTTAATACAGTACCCATTTTCTGTAAATTTGGTGAGAACTTCTCACATCGAAAAGATGTGAAACAAAATATTCCATCGTTCCTCGAAAAGTGAGAAAAAGTGTGTATTTATTCATGGTGAAAACTAAACAGATTCACCCCTATCGAGAATAATATATTCCTCGTAGTTTTTTTCCCTTTTCACGTATTTGCGATCATGAAGAACTCACATGAAAAAAATTAATTCATAGGAGAATAATAACGTGAAAAAATGTTCGCGGGAAAAAATTCACCTCATCGTGAAAACATTTTTCCCCCGTAATTTGTTCACTTTTCCCTTTGAATTTCTCACTTTATTTTTGCTGTGGAACAAAACATTTATGTAAGTAATTCTTCTCATAATTCGAATATTAAAGTTTACAAAATTAATTTTAAGGCCAAGATTCGTTAAAAGAGGCAAAAACTTATATGTATGTAGTATATTGTTCAACAAAATGCAAAAAAAAACAGGTCGATTGCCTGAGCAGTTATGAAGCATCTAAAAGTCGTGGTGGCAGAATTTTAGAAATTATTTTACTACGTTAAAGGGCAATAATATTTTATTTTTTTTTTTTTTTCTATTCTTTAAAATATACACGTATATTTTTTAACAAAAATTTTTTTTGTTTTTTAATATTTTTTCTTTTTTTACATTCACTGAGAACTGATAGCGTGAAAAATTGTTCTCGGCAGTTTCACGATAGGAAATTTTCCTTTCGAGGGGAATAAAAATTTCATGGGAACAAAAATTCCACTTGTTTTTCACGATAGGGGTGATTATGTCCTTACGTTATAAATGCCATAATATTCCACTCGAAGCCGATATGAACTTGCAAATCTTGAGAACGCGACCAAAATTTAATTTAATTGAAAAAATTTCAACGACGGCGGCGAAAATACAACCGCCGGCTATACCAAATAATGTAAAGTGCGACTTTAATGTTTGATGGTTAAAAAATAGCTTTCGAAACATTCGTATATTTTTCAAAAATTCTAAAAGCAAAATAATAAAACAGTCTGACAAGAACAAAATACTTACCTCTTATTCATCGCATTTTGCATTTCAAATACATATACATACAGACATACATTTTTTGAAGTGTTAACATTTTTTCTCATCCCGTTTTTATGCGAGAGTTTATTTGACAGTTCAAAGCGGGAACTTTCTCACAAAAATTTTACAGACACAACTGTTCTGTAAATTGGCGAGTAATTTCCTTACCTGACGGCTATTACTCGCCAAAAATGTAACAGACGCAGTTAAGTGAGAAAATCAGTTGTTTGCTTCAGTAAATTAAATTTTTGTGGCATTTCACACATTTTAATCGAAAATTTCTCGACGCGGGAAGTACAGACATGGACACAGTATTGTTATCTATGACAATAGTATTGTTATACATACTGTTTAAAAAGTAAATTTTCTATTTAAAAAAAATCATTTTAAATTTTGTATGTACGAAATTTTACAAATGTAAATAGATAAATGTCATCAGTACCACCATAATATGAAAAAGACAATTCGGGCGGTTTGGGATAAGTGGGTGTGGCACCTTTCGCACAAAGACAAATAAAGAACATGAACAGTTCCAACTATGGCACAAATACTTAGTTAATATTGCGGAAACACCCAACCTATTACAAATATTTTGTGTATGCTTACATATATTCAGCACAGTCACAAGGAATTCACGCACAATACGTTTCTCGATAAAAAAATCCTCCAAATATAAATTTCGCAGGAACAAAAAATCCATAATTGGCATCGCTAAAGGAGTTTTGCTTATTTACAGTTTTTTTTTGTTTATGTTTTTCTTTTTGGCTGTAAAATTAATTAAGTTCAAGTTCAATTGCGAGTTTTTTATTAAAAATTACTGAGGGGAGGAAAAAAAATGTTATTGAAAGCGATGGCCATTCCAAAGTTTAGATAAAAGCCAACACAGTCTTGGGCACTTTTGATTTTATTAGATCGAATAATGTCGTATTTATCAACGAAAGCGGTAAAGGCCCCACCATAATATGCTTAAGTTAGCTTAAAGTACTGTCAAAAATTAACGAAAGGTCTGTCAAATGCATAAGAAAATTAAAAGATTCTTAAAGTTGGCCATAATGTACTTACATAAACTTAAGATACATGTTGCACATTTGTGCAATATTTTGTTTTTTTGCGATTACCTACTTCAAATTAAAAAGTACCAAAAATTACAGCCCTGTATTGGCTTATTTTATGTTTTATATAATTTGCATGCAACGCTTTAAAAAGAAAAATGTGGCGTTTGTTGTGCATACTTATTAATAAAAAATGGATACAAAATTCAAATATGTAAACTTCTGCTTTTTCTTATTTTTCTTTATACATTTCAATTTTTTTTATTTTTTTTTTAATAATGCACAAACATCTGATTCCGTACGAAATGTGCGTTCAGTTTAGCACTTTGCTAAAGCTAATGACATTTGACCAAACTTAACAAAAAGTTTCATTAAGTACATTATAGTTGGCCACATATGTTTTTTATATATTCGCACAGTTGCTTAGGTTGACTTAAGCGACTTCATGCAAATTATAGTTGGGCCTTAAGTGTCAACAGCGGGCTGCGTGAATCGATTTTCTTACTCGCTTTTAGGTACCTGCCCCTGAGAAGTAAATTTGTTGAGAGAGGTCAAATAAGCGATTTTTAAAGACCTTTAATCCACTGACCGAGATCCTCAAAGAACTATTTATGAAATTTTCGTCTCCTTTCCTACTCGCCAGGGCAACAAATCTAAACATATAAGGGATTACATGATACGCTCGAGATTAACTACAAAAACTTGAATTTTTTTTTTTTTTTTTGTTAGGACCGGTACTCAGGGGATGACCCCTACTAATGCATTGTCTTGTGTTGGAACTAGGAAAATAGGTTCTGTGAAGGAGGAAAGAGGGAGTAGTACTTTTAAACATTCAACTTGAGTTTATTCATGTTGAAAGTGAGAGGGAAGACTTCAGTAGGAAGGTTATTCCAATATACAAAGAGTCCATCCAAAAAACGAATTTTTAATGCGTTGTACGATTCACCGGCCGATCGGTCACTAAAGGATGGGCTCTTGAGGAGAAACGTATATTACGTACAAACGTAAGTGTTTCGGGAACCAGATCCCTAATTCCAATAGAACACATTCCATTATAGTAATGATAAAACAGGCAAAAACAACCCACATTGCGGCGGTGCTCAAGGTAGTCAATATAATTGGATAACCAACTGTCACCAATGAGAACCTTCGGCCTCTCCTGCACGCGGTCAAGAAGCTCCAAAATAGTCTTTGAAGCAACGGCCAAAACACGAGAGTTGTATTCTATTCGTGGTCGACTATATGTAGTATAAATAGTAAGGAGATCAGATGGAGTGAAGTATATCTTGCACCGTTTTGAAAAATCGATACACTTCAATACTTCTTTTGATACCTTAAATATATGTTTTGTCCCTCAGACATCACATTGTATCTTCATGCCCAGAACATCAAGAGATTCTGATTCTTCAATAATTATACCACCCATATATACATTTGAGACACAATGACACGTCACGCGTTAGCATGCAACACTGGGTCTTTCGTGCAGTAAAATTCGCACGACCCAATTCGGAGATCTCGGCTAAGCGTAATATGTATGTTCTGTCTCATAGCACCAAAATCAGACACGCTTGGTCCATAATTAAATGAATATGAATGGCAAAGATTGCTGTCACCTACAAAAGAGAAGATAGGGTTGGAAGTTTGACATAGTAGGTCATTTAGAAAAATAAGAAATAGAGTAGGAGAAAGAACGGAGTTTTGCAGCACCTCTGAATGAATCTTGAACACGTTGAACGAAACCACATCTATAACAACTCGTATACTGCGATCTATGAGAAAGCTCGATATAAATAGACAGAAATATTAACCGACATTAAATGCAACAAGTTTTGACAATTGTGCACCTTGCCAGACTCTGTCAAATGCCTTGGAAATATCTAAAGCAATTACCTCACTTTCGCCAAAATGGTAATGGAACTGCATTATTTTTCCGATAACAGGGCCAGTAGGTCTCCAGTAGAACGACCTCTACGAAATCCATACTGGCGGTCGCTTAGTAGGTAGTTTGACTTTGGAAAGTGCCGCACAAGTTGCAATTAGGCGGTAATTTCAGGGTTATTATCCACTCCTTTTTTAGGGAATGGCGTTACATTAGCAACTTTCCATCAGACGGGAAATTCCACGGCATGGTATACAGTGCTGAAAAGATTTACTAAGGGATGAGCTAGCGTCGAAGAGCAGTGCTTCAAGACCAGTGCAGGTATTCCAACTGGCCCAGGAGACATGTTCATGTCGTGATCCGAAAGAACCTTTTAAACAGTACGAGCCCGAAAAAATATTTTTGGCAGTTACGTTGGTTATTGAAGAACTAGCATTAACTTTACTCCTTTAACGAATGGCCAGAAGCTTTTACTGCCCCGGAGCGCAGTTAGAACTTTAGTCTAATTCAGTACCAGCGTTTTTATTGTCACGCCAATTTCTGAATGCTTCCTCTCTGAATCGGACTGCTGGTTTGCACGTCTGATTAAACCAAGATTTATCCTAAGCTTGTTTTTAGACTGGAATGAAAATTTTCATTCCTAGCCTTATAATATTTTCAACCATTTCAGCCATGGCATTGACGTCATTGGGCATTAAACAAAGTTTCAAGTTGAGCTCAACCCAACGTCTTTTTCATTAACAAATTTTGATCGTTTCGTAGCCTGTCGTGCAACGTTCCGAAGTTCGAAGAACGGAAAAGAGATGTCCGGTGCAATGATCCGAGTTACCGAGAGGTGCTACAACTTCAACTTCGTACTTTTGAGGGTGCAAAGAGAGGAAGAGGTCAAGGGTATTGTGTTGCTGCCCGTCATGGAATATGTGTTGGCTCATTCACCAGTAGCACGAGGAGGTTGAGTGCAGCAAATAGCTCAACATATTAGCCTTCCTTGGTTGTACGGCCTGAGTGGTAAAGCCAAGAAGAATTGTGGGCATTGATATCACCAGCAACAACGATTTCACTGTACGAACAATTCCCAAAAATCTTTGATATCCAGGAATCTGAAAACCTAGTGTATCAGAACTTTCAGATAAGTGGGTTTCACATAAGGGGTAAACATCCGGCCGATGGAAATAAAACTGAGCATATACAGAGACCAAATTCGTTCTCAGCCCACGTATATTACAGAAGTCTATTCGAAACCTCTCATCACAATACAAAATAAATTCAACTGAAACGCAAATAACGGATTTCTAAAAGCCGTTTAAAAACTGGTGATCAGATACCGTAATCACGAAAACACTTCAACAACGATAAACACAGACATCCGTAGGGACTAATAAGAATAGGAAGGACGGTTACAGGAGGTATACAATAGACAATGCCATAAAATCCCTTATCTCGTAATCGTTGAAAAATGCCATCACTGGCAAATTATTATTTTTGCGGTTTATTTTCTCTATCGTTTCTTATGTTGTTAGTGCTTTTTTTCTGTATGGCGCAAACGGTAGTTTGTTTATATATTTTTTTCAGATTTCTTGTAAATTTTGTATGTTTGTAATTTTGGATGTTGATATTTTGTTATCTGTCCAATTGGTTTTTTCCCAGTTTTATTTATTGCTATTGTTTATTGTTGGTTTTTATAAATTATTTTTTGTTGTTGTTGTTTTGATTATTTTCGTTTACTTGTAATTTCTGGTTGCAGTTGCTTTGTTTTTTTGTTTTATTTATTTATTGTTATGTTATAATATACAATCTTTTTGTGTGATATTTTTTCTCTTTTTTTTAATCACTGACACTGATATTCTATTTTTTTCACAATTAAGACAGACTTAGTAGACTAAACATAAAGACGTGTGTACACGACAAAAGACAAAACACTACTCGAGTTCTTTTCGACTCTTCTGCCGTTTCGAACAGCGTTGTACCAACAGGTCCCGAAGACTTCTCTAAGTTGAGCCAATCAGGTCCGTGCTACCAGAGCCTATGTCTCTCAAGCAATGGGGCTTTCTTAACCGTGCTAAAACTATCGCGGAATCGGACCATAAATAAAAGGGGGGACTTGTTACCGTTAATGGTACGTACAACACTGTCAACCAAATTTGCCAAAAGAACTGCTTCACATAACTCCAAACGAGGCAAAAACGGCTTTTTTATTGGCGCCACTTTCGTTTTAATTGTGAGCAGACTTGTCAAAACTTTATATTCGAGCTGCACCCTTATTTATATTGTAGCTGCATATGCCAAGTCAGACGAGCCGCGGCGAATATCAACATAATTCGCAACAACATTTTGCCATTTCTGCAGAGCCACTGATTTGATAGCCTCGTCGCACTCGAACTTATCAAGCCAATTTTGATGCATTACAATTTTTGAAGTGACACCACGGGAGGCAACAAACCTGCAGGATGGTATAGCCGAGCGATGGTAGAAATAACCTCTCTTTTAGTATATGAGTTTTTAAGTGTTATCTTTTAATAAGCATCGAAAACACATCTTCTGCCGCATTCCACCGAATTCCTAACCTTTTGGTTGTGCTCTTTTAATAGAGCGACAAAAATGACGAATTTCGTAAGTGCTCTGGGTGCAAATTTTTTAAAATTTGTTCTGAGTTCGAGGTCTATTTTTTAAGATCAAATCGCCTATATCAAAAATGCCAATTAATTCTTCACGTGCCGCCAAAGCATCCGCAATTGAATGCGCTCCGACTAGGACATCGTCTACATACATATTCTCTCGCAAGATTCTAGCTTCTTATATAAAACGTCGCTAGGGAGGAGCTAATACGTCGATTTAAAGTTTGGTGATTATCATATTAAATTCTTAAACAACGAGCTTTGGTTTTATTTGCTTCTTAAATAAGTTGGATTTGAACAAAAGACCTATCCGAATTTTTTTTCATAAGATGGAGTTATTGCTTCGGTATGTCTTTTCTGCATTTCTAAAATTCCATCTTCATTAATTATGTATGTAGCGGGTTGTTCATTGACGTTGCACAGTGGCGCAATTTGAGTTTTTTCGTTGCAAAAATCATATCTTTTGAACCGAATAAGATAATTGAACAATTTAAACAGCATGATAGATAACTGTTCAGCCTATGAAATGAGCGTTTGGAAAGGGTGCTACGCTTTGTAGGGGCCTACTTATGGGTTATCAAAGTTAAAATTAGTAGAAAAATCAATTTTATGGTAACTAAAAAAAATTATTTTTACATTTTTAGATTGTTTTTATTTTTTTTCTTAAGGGTTTTATGTTTTAAATTATTACCCAACAAATTAAAAAAAAAATTATTTATTTTTTTAAATTTATTTTTTCAATTTTCTGTAAAATATTCATCACAATTCGTAAGAGAAGGTATATCTAAAAGACTAACAATTTCTAAACTATAATTATTTTGTAACTCTATTCGTGACTTCACATGCCGCAGGGAAGAAATAAGTGGATCGGAAGATGCTGCCGACATGTTGAAGAGGTCCTTATTTTGCCTTACCCTTGATGCTTTGAATGTGTTCTGCAATCTATATTTTTTATAAAATTTGTTAAGAGACTCCTGTGCTTCTTCAGAAAGCTCTCCAATTGGCAAAGACTGGTACTCAATTATATCTTTGCCATGCGCAAATATTTTATGGACGGTCGGGGTCAACTTCTTCTGTGGATACATTTCTGCTAAAAGAGATGCAGTTTTCGACGCATATTCTCCATATTTTGTAGAATTGACATTTTCTTTGCAGTTTAAAACATCCAAGATCGTTCCCAATCTTTTCACGATTTGATTGTCAATTTCAATGATTCTAGTTACTGCCTCATCATTTTCAAAAAATCTCCTAGAAGTGTTTCCATCGTTAGAGTTACCGTATCCGTGCTTGGGACAGTCTACTTTTAGTCCAACTTGTTTCAAAAAAACCATCCTGTATTTGCTTCTTTCTGATCTTTTCCTTATCCTTTATTGATGTATTTTCATCGAAGTTTTCCTCCTCTTGTGGTAGGGTATATGCCAGTTTTAGCAAGAATTCCATACACCTTATCCTTGCGTGCAATGGTGACATTCCATATTCGTAATTCTCCTCATTTGTAGAATCGTTTAAATTACCAAAGTTCTTCTGACAAATAATAATATAAAATCGATAAAAAAAATATAAAAATAATACGAAAAAAGGGGTTTAGATAGGTTTTTGCTAAATTTTTACCTCCAATATAATTCTGTCTATGATAACTAATTGAAATATATTATAATTAAGCAGAAAAAGATACTAATCTTAAACTCTTTACAACTAATTATATAAAATTGAGATGTAACATATTATATATGAAATAAATTGAATTGAATTGAAAAAAGTTCTTCTGACTCTTTTTGCAAATCGGGCATGACATTGTTGAGGTTGTTCCTGTCAGTTCGTTTACGACTTTTCCGTCAACCATGGTCAGGTGGAACTCGTAATTGCATTCAATATATTTTCCTTCTCCAATTTGCAGCTTTGTAGGCTTAATCTTGCTTATTTGTTCTTCAATGTCCTTCACCGTAGTCCTTATGAGTTCTGCCGATTCCCTTGCAAACTGAAACATTATTGGTCGGCAATAATGCACTGATGACGGACGTGGATTTTTCCAGTGTAGGGAATCATCCGATTTTAGCCGCAAAGGAACAACAGATGCCATAAACATATTTCCGTCCGATATTGTAGCGTCATCGAAAGATATCCTTTGCTTATAAACGCTTTGTCCGGATGATCCATCGCAGCCCCATTTGCTGATCAATGTCAACTTCTCAGGAAGAATTTTCACTTCCGTGAAAAACTTTGGTGTGGTTGACTTTCTAAACAGTTCAAATAATTTTAAGTTGTTCAACGCCATGTTTTCAGTACTTAAATTGTTTAATGGTTTCAGTAATTGTTGCGCCAACTTTCAGGCGTAGACTAATCCAGGCATTATGCTTATTTTGCAATATATAGGCTTATGCTACCATGCTTAAAAATTTACCTGTTCCCTGCATACATATGGATTTAGGCTAAATAATGCAATTTTGATATTATGCACGTGTCCAAATAAGATTTGTGCCTACCTGTAGGGACCATAAGTCAATATTGTTCCTGACCATTTGTACGTCAAAGTATTGTTTATGTGAGGTACGTACCTGCTAATTTCAATGAGTAGTTTTTTTCAAACTATTAGATCAAACTACTGTCAGTCAAAACATATAAGGGATGGACGCCATACAATTTCTGCAACCATGTCTTTTTGAACTTTTTTACCTCTAGAAGCCAAACGGGCACGTACGGGCAGATAAAACCTTTTGAATTATGTAAAGAAATAATCAAAGAACAGGTTTTGCACGTATGGCAAATATAGAAAAATATAGTTTTTTTTTATTTTCCGTCAAAGTTGAAAAATAGTGAAAAAACGGATAGTTTTTAAATAGTGATTTACCAGGAGAAACACAAAGCAAACAGTTAATTTTTTTTTTATCATTATACATTTAATAAATACATCAATCAATACAAATAAAAAATAAGGCGATTCGTTACCTATTTTTCGTGATATTACACCTGAAATCGCAACAAATTGACTAAAAATTGTGTGTTTTTTTTGAAAACCGAAAGTCGGTCAACTTTGAAGGGTTATATCTTTTAAACTAAAAATGTGATATTATTAAGAGTGGCATATTTGAAATCGTTGAAAAGTTTCCTATAACATGGGTTTATTCAAAACTTTGTCGGCACTCATGAAAATTTTGATTTTTGCAACCTCGCTTGCTCTACGGGCGCCACTGTGCGTTGCTTATAATTTCAATACTTTGCCTGTTTTCCCATTTTTTAACACAGAAATCTCTTCGATAACAATATCTGAGTTAATTCCTCATTTAAATAGTTTCGAACAAATGAGACTGATCTTCTTAATAGCTTTGTCATAATCTGTGTCGACTAACATTTTTTACTGACTTCACCTATCAACTCATCTAAGCGGCTTCTCGCACATTGAGTGCAATCTACGTTATCGTAGTTAAATGGGTAGAGAACACACTTTCGAAATAGGCTTATTTCATCGTATCTTTCAAATGAAGATTACAGAGAACCATATGAAGTAGGGGACAACAAGTCGATTTAGACAGGAATTTTCTGTCATTTTCAGGCCAAGTTCTCTACATTCTCACGGTTTTTTTCATTCCGATTTTAAAGGGTTACAAACGCTAATGTCTGCAGTCTGCATTTCTCATACTAAATTGTTTAGTTATTTTCACAAAATTGGCATAATTCCGACGTCATTTGAAATTTGTGGCCCTCTACAAAAAGTTGAATCGGCCGCTGAACATTGTGTTCGTTAAGCCAATTACGAATCACCTTCTGATTTTCCTAGAAACCATCTATCTGGAGGGCTGTTTTCGATATCTTTCGGTACTCGGATAAGCAGAAAACAACCATTAGATTGATTGTCTTACCGTAAGCTGAAAAAACTAGCAACACCGTCACCGTTTCTTTTTCGCTACCTCTTTGTATGGAATATACGAGGGCGGATCAATAATTCCGTGACTTTTCGAACTTCACACGTAGTTATATGAAATGCAACACTGCTCCCATCAAGAACCACCTGTTAATAGACTACTGCACTTAGTCCAACGTTTCTCCAATTTGTGTATCCCTTCCTAAAAATAGGATTTTTCGAGGTCCATAAAATAGGCATTTGTTTGACCAATAATTTCATCGTTGGAGCCACCGAGCCATTTCTTTAAGTTCGGAAATAGACACTGGGGGGCTAAATCTGGAGAATATGGCGGATGAGGTACCAATTCGTAGCCGTACATTACGATACCCCTTAGGTGCTAATACTTTCCCAATCTCAGGACACATACTGTTGCGTGCTAGGTTAATGGTGGCAAATTTACTCTTTTGGTAACTACGTCACTTAACATTTTACCCCGGTACACGCCCTTGGCTATCGAAAAAAAAATTTGCGTGGGGGGTAGGGCAAAGTTGTGTTTGGGAAGAGACTTAATGCCTTCTGCCTCAATTTTTCCCAGTTTTATTAATTTTTTTTGTGCCAGAGAGGGGTCGTTTCAAAATAGGGAGGCACCAGCTCCAGCCCATGGCTCGGTGCATTCATTTTTTTATTTTATAAATTGAAAGGAAGGGCCTGTACTTATGGAGTCTACTAACTCCAGCCCATTTCCCAGTAGTTTTTTTTTCGTGTTTTTTAAGTTGTAAAGCTGAAAAGAAAGAAAAAAGTAGATTAGTAGTATGGTCCTGACAACTAGAACGATACATATTTACTCAACATTAGGTCCAAATTGTTGTCCAAATCCCCTGAAAATAGAAAAAAAAAGAAAAATATCATAAAAGATGAGTAATTTATACTTACGTGCCAATTGTAATGTAATACACGTGGGAAAAATGACAGCTGTTCGCATATCAGCTGTGAAAGTGTGTTTAGTAGGTATAAGATGGCAACGCACTATCATAGTAAAAAAGGCAGGGTGTAGTTTTCATTCAAAAATAACAAATTGTAAAAAAATGAAATTTTGAAATTTTGTCAAATTATGAATGAAAAATTGTAGGCTGCTAAAATTGCTGATCGCCTGGTATTGATGGGGAGGATCATAGGGCAAGGACCATTTATTTATTTTTTTTTAATTTATTCATTATTTATTTGTTAATTATTTTTTTGGTATGTAGATGCGAGGAAAACCCGCGAAAATTAATTTTATGTTTTTTTTTATGGAAATTAGTATGTTTTTATATGCTACGTAATAAATTTTTTAGGATACTACAACCTGACGAACATGGGCAAAGAATAGTATTTAGAAAAAAAAAGTTTAGCGGGAAAATGTACATAAATATATTTATGAAAAGCTGACAAAAAAATTTCCTAATATGGGCATGAATTGAGTAAATAAGGATTGACGCGAAATAAGCCCGGTACATAGACTGTAGGTAGTGTAAAAGAGTAAAAAAGTAGAAAAGAAGGTTTAGAAAGTGTTGAGAAGTGCCATAGTGAAATCTTGGTTCGACAAAGATTAAGTAAATAATAAATGAAAGTTTAGAAAAATAGGAAAAGCTACATAATTTGATCAAATAAAATCCATAGTGCAGTGCTAAGACGGAAGAAAAATCTAGAGTCTAAAGTGGATAAATTATTTGTGTTAACAAAAAGAAAGCAAAGTAAAAAACGTAAGTTGTTGTACAGAAAAAAAAAGTTTAGAAAAAAAGGAAAGCTACATAATTAAATCAAATAAAATCCAAAGTGCAGTGCTAAGACGGAAGAAAAATCTATTTCTGGATAAATTATTTTTGTTAACAAAAAGAAAACAAAGTAAAAGCCATATATTTGGAAAAAATAAGTATTGCGCGTTAAGTCCTGAGGAACTAATTATTCCCAAGTGTTTCAAAAAAAAATCTGTGAAAATAAATAAAAAAAAAAACAAGGAGAAAAGAAGAGAGTTTATAAAGAATATTAGGCACTTATAAAGACAAGTTAGATACAAAAACAACAAATTTTAATAACCATACAAAAAATACTAAATTAGAAAAATCAGAAAAACTATACATATTGAGAAAAGTTATTAAAGAAAAAAAAAGTTAACATATAAATATAAAAAAACAATAGATTAAGTAGAGTTAAGCTACGGTCACACTTGTCAAATATTTCAAATCACATGTGATTTTAAAATCACACGTGTGGTTCTGTGGTGTTCGGTACATCACACCGTTTTTGTGTTTTTTGGTGTGATTTTCAATTGTCGAAAGCACAAGTAAACAAAAGTCTTTAACACCTGCTTGTTCTACAAAGTCATAGCTCATTTTTTAGCGCTTTTTATGTTATTTTCCGATAATTTCTTTTTTTTTACCGATTTGCCGATCCCAAGTTGGTTTTAGGGCTTGTTTCAAATTTTGCAATTTTTCGTGAGTTTTAACCATGTTCGCGATTGAAGCGATTTGTTCCTGCAAGTTTTCTGATACTTTACAGCTTTAACGATTTATAATAAATAGAAGACTCTGCTATCTTGCAGATGGTTGGCAAATTATTGCGAATTTTCACTAACTTAGCAATTTTTACCGATATTTTGCCATTCCTTATAGTTTTAGGGACCTCTTAATAAATTTTCTTGTCTTGTTTGAAATATTGGGGTGCCCCGGTAGGCTAGCTGGTAGTGAGCTAGTCTATCAGTACCGGTGTTGCGGGTTCGATTCCCGCCAGAGACTCTGGTCTCCTGCAGACAAGCAAAAAGCTTCGCGGGATTTAGTGTAGGAATAATAATAATAAAAAAAATAAAATTGTAATTTAAAAAAAAAATTAAAAATTTTCGCGAATTTTCGCTATTTTTCCAAAAATATTTTGTTATTTTCCGACATTTTGTTTTTTTTAGCCCATTTAGCGATTTTAAAGTTTTTTACAAGTTTGCAATTTTTCGTGAATTCTAGCCATGTTCGCGATTTGTTGCTGTAAGTTTTCTGATTCTTTACAGCTTTAACGATGTATAAAAAATAGAAGACTGCTATCTTGCCGCTGTTAGCAAATTTTTGGGAATTTCCACTAATTTAGCAACTTTTTTTTTTTTTACCGATTTTTGCCATTCCTTATAGTTTTAGGGACCTCTTAATCAATTTTTTGGCTTGTTTGCAATATTAAAAATTTTCACGATTTTTCGCTATTTTTGAAAAAATATTTTGTTATTTTCCGACATTTTGTTTTTTTTTTAGCCCATTTAGCGATTTCAAATAAATTTTAGGGTTTGTTTACAAGTTTGAAAATTTTCGTGAATTCTAGCCATGTTCGCGGATAGTAGCGATTTTTTCCTGTGATTATTCACAGCTTTTACGATTTTTAATGAATATTAGACTTTGCTACCATGCCGCTATTAGCAAATTAGCGATCTTTTATTCAACTAAAACAAACAAGCCTGAAATTACAACAAAGTAACAAAAGGAATTTAATTTTTCTACTGTCGACGAATTTTCTTTATTTCAAATGATTTATTGTAAATAAAACAGCTTATTGCATAAAAAATTAACAAGCAACCCATCGAATATTTTATCTAAGTAATTTATTATTACGATCATCGTCTTACAATAGTCGCACAAATAACAAAGTGTTTTCAAAAAGTTGTTTATGTAGCTGAATGTTTTGAAATCACAAAATAATAGCCCAGAGCACCTTTCTTGTGGTTTCAAATCACTTTGATAAAGTGTGATTTTCAGGACAGGCCTATTCCTTTAAATCCAATATTTATTTAATTTTTTTTGTTATACATAGCAGTATAATAAGTTTTATTTTGTAATATTAAGACCATGTTGAATCTCAATAACTATTAACAAAAGTAGTGGTTATGCTTTAGGTTAAGCTTTAATAAATAAATTAATTTAAGTTATTTAATTGTGCTGTTGTGAAAAATAATTGTGTCCATCGAGAGTGTAGTGTTGTTGAATAGTGTTGAGTGTAACGTACATATTTTGATTGATTCCTGTGAGACCTTCAAAATTTCTATAGCATAAAAGTAAATTAGAAAATACATATACATATCTTAAAAAAAAAGGAAATAAAAATAATAGTAAAAGCGGAAATAAGTAAAGAAAAGAAAATAATAATAGAATTGAAATGTAATTACCATAGGTGGTGCTCAAATTAGGTGCGAAAGTAATTGCATAAACAAGTGTTTGGCTATAACGTCATTAGGGAGCTCCTTCAGGCGTAGGTAGCCATTTGTTCGTACATCCAGCATTGAGGATATGACCCTTTTGAGTACTTAAGATAGCTAAAGAGAAAAATTTTTTTTTATAAATTTAAGAAGAATATATTACCCGCCAATGGTGACCTACTGGTCTGTCAGACCGGGTGTGTTAAAAAATTCAAATAACTTTATTCTCTGTTAATGTTTTTGGTTGCAATTTCGAGTAGCTGCCGCATTGCACGTCCCCCGTCATCAGTTCACGACGAAGCTGCTTAGTGAGTACACGTTGTATATTTTTAAGCTGACCCGGTGCGTGAGACCGTGTGTCACCGTGTATGTAAGTAAAATAATCCAGGATTCATTATAAAGGATTAAAAATTTGATACCAATTTTATTTTTTTCTAAAAGTTCCGAGTGTCGAATCATTAAAAAACTTTATTTTCCTTTATGAATATGTGATTTTTTTTATTTTTTTCTTAATTTTAAAAAATATATTACAAAAAACATTGTTTTTTTAATGCTCTAATTAAAACTTTTGTGAATTTTAATATCGAAATAAAAGAGCTTAAATTGATTAAATATCTTTGTTTAATTGTCAAAGAGCATAAATTTAAAAAAAAAAAACATAAGCAATTAGTAACACGTTTCGAAAAATCTTCAGTTTAATCTTCAGGCGTCACCATTGATCAAAGTCAAATTTGCGTCACTATTGGCGGGTCAAAATAAAATAAAGTTTTTTTTTAAGATATAATTATTGACACCGGAAACAGAATATTCTTAAACAAAAAGTAACGGCCAATTAAAAATGTTTAGGAAGGAATCTGAAAAAAATAAAACTAGTTAGTGTTTTTATTAATTATTTGTATGTGTATTTAGTGTATAATAGTAAAATTAAGTAAAACAAATTTATACCCAGCAAAAACTTTACTTACCTGGTAAGTTAGCAAATAACATTGGAGAAATATAAACACTACTTATTTTTCGGCTGAATAACTACTTATTTTTGTTCGAGTTGTCCACAGAATTCAGTAGTTACAATACACTTACTAGAAGTCACAAAATATCTAGTTATTATTTAACTACCAGTAAGTTGAATTGTAAGTACTTACAATATACTTACTAGAAACCAAAAAATAACTAGTTTTTATTTAATTGGCGCTAGTAAATAGACCTAATAAGTAGTTATGGAGCTAGTTACCAGTACTTAAATATTCAGTACTGAAAACAAGACAACTAAAATGTAGTTACTTAGCTGATTATTAGTAAGCAAATATTCATTACTGAAAATAATAGTAGTGAAAAGTACTTACTGAAGTCATTACTAGCAAGTACTTATTGAGGTTTTCAGAATAATGACAATTGCAATGACAACTACTTACCAGGTAACGTATGAAATAACTACGACCTATTACCAAAATTCAAAAAGTTTTTCTTGGGTATATAAGATAAATATGTAGGTCAGAAGAAAATTATTAATAAAGTTAATGTTTGTTTATGTTTGAAGAAATTAAAAAATCCGAGTACTTCATAATTTTTGGGGATTGTTGAAGTAGAAAAGGCGACGGCAGGCGGATTTATGGGACCGTAGGGTAAAATGTGAGGATATCGCGGTCATGGTTGGGAGATGGGCGATTGGAGGTCAACATCAACCTCCCTATGAATTGATATTCCAGGTTAAGTAAAGAGTAAGTGGTTGATGTTTTTTTGTGTTTTTGGTTTCAGTTTGTTTTTGTTCTGGCTGCGAACCAGGGTCAACCAAAGGGTTCTTTTTTCTCCCCATTGAAGCAACAAAAATATAAATTTTGTAGTGGGAGCCCATAATTTAATACGTATTTGTCAATGAATGGAGAACATTTTTTTGTAAAAGAGTACCAAAAATAGTTACGGTTTTCATCCCTTAAACGCTCGAATTTCGAAAAAGTACCACACTTGTATTTTTATTTTTTGAATTAGTTTCAAACGTGATATAACCTTTATTTCTACGTTTATGGGTTTAAAAGATAGATGGAGTCACAAAAATGTACCGAAATACAGGTTTTATCCGTTTACTCTTTAAAAGGGTCGAACTTCAAAAAAATACCAGACACCTGTCCGCTTATTTTTCTAAAGAAGAACGATTAGTATTAAATCTCTTTTAGTTTTGGAGATATAAGGTTACCGAATTTACCGTATTAGCCATGTTTACACCCTAAACATTCGAATTTTGAAAAAATCCCGTCTTAGTGAATCGATTTCGGGGAGACCAACCTCTGTTCCAAATTTCAAGTTTTTAGATTCTGGCGTTTAAGCTGTGCGATGATGAATCAGTGAGTCAGTCCGTCAGTAACTACAATTTTATATATGTGGCGTTATTTGTGAAGCGGACAACCCAATAAAAAGTTTTTGTTGGAATTCCTTTATATTTGTCATAACTATAGTTCTAGTAGATATGCATAAGTGTGCGAAATATTTTTTTTCTATGATGTTTATTTGTCGAGTTACGGGGTGGTAAGTTGTTGCCGTTTTCAAAAAAAAAAAAGTTTTTTTAAATTATTTTTTCGAACCAAAAATTAATCAAACAAAAAAAAATTTAAGTGTTTCTTATAGAAAATCGATTAATCTTCAAATAAAAGAAAAATTTTTTTCTAATTTATTTTTTTGTTCAACCGAAATTAGCCTATAATGTCCTTATTATATTGTAAAAGCTTATGCAAATTTCTTAACACTCGTAAATGTGGTTATTGCAATGTTGTACCGTAAAACACAGGAATGAGTTTAAATTTAAATTTTTCTCAAACTTATTTTTGGGAATACAAAATTTATTATTAATAAAATTTTTTTGACGTGCTAAATTCCAAATTTTTATTTTTGATAAATACACTGAAATTTATTGTTGAGGGAAAACTGATTTCTATGCGCATTTCACTGGTTGCTTAGGCCAGATCATCGGGAAACCTTTTTTCTAACTTCGACCTAATTTTTAAATTTTCTTTTTAGCGAAATAAGCCATAGGCGTTCTTAATATATTGTAAAACTTTTATTATGTGCTCTTCATAAGTTTAAAATTTATGCAAATTTATGAATATGCCTAACACATCAAAACCTGAAATGACCAGTTTAAATTTAATTATTTTTTTAAAACATTATTACCTTTTAAATCCACTACTACCTACACTACACTGGTAGGTAATAAAAAATTAAATGTGCACTTGCAATAGATTAATGTGAAAATTCCTAGTCCTCAGAAGTGTTTTTTTTTTTTTTGTGAAATCCTTTCCCACTACACAAGTAGATAATAAAAAATAAAATATGCATGTGCTCTTACATAAAGTAATAATAAACATGAGTGTTAAGCTATGTTCGCACCTATTAAATATTTGACGTCCTACACGTAACCACTAGTTTTATTAAAAAAAAAAAATTCTGCTTTTGCAAAACGTTTGCTGGATAAAACATCATTTAACAGTTTCATAATTGAATTATACAATTATCTTCATACAAATAAAGATAAGGAAGTCAATAAAAAATTGTCTGAACATACCTTAACTTTTATAATTTTGAGTGATTGTCGAAATGTTTTTTTTAAATCATATGCTCGTAGGTAACATAATTATAAATATAGGATTTCAATAGGTAAGAATTAAGACTCTCATATCTGGTATTTAAGGATTTTTTTTTAAAACATATCAGTTTTTTTAACTACTTCAGCGCGTTTTACTGATTGACAAATTATAATGGCTACATTTAGTAACAAATGTTTGAATGAAGAAAAAAACAAGGAAAATTTCTCAATATTTAGCTCAAAAGTGGGACTATACAAACAAAGATAAATACATACGTATCACAGTGGCTTACTTCATTGGTCAAAAGTTCAATTTTTGTTTGTCACCGATTTCCAAAATTTTAATATTATTTAATAGTAAACATAATAAAACTAAGGTAGCCAAAAAAATTAGGTCAAAATATTGGTAATTGTGGTCATGTTGTTAAACACAACTTTTTTTTAAATTCAGAAAAAAGTGATTTTTTTTTTATATTTAATCCGAGATTATCATTGCTCATCGATAATGACCTGCTAGCTTTTTTGCAAGGTTGGTAGTCCTGTTATCTTTAAAAAGGTGATATCCCTGCAGATAATATTGGACTACGTGGTCCATCGTGGCTTAAATGGACTACTTACAGCATGGTCCAATGTACTGTAGTATGGACCATATTAGACAAATTAACATGCAGTGCAGCCAACAACTGCATGATGTATAAGTATACTATACTATAGTTTACAGTATTACACATTGGTAGCCCTGATGTTGTCCATTATTAATTGTTTATTTAAAAGTGAAACAGGAAAGTTTTTTAAGATTTGTGAAAAAAAATTAAAAATACCAAGTAAATATATATAATAATAGCAATAATGGATTACAGTGCACGCCATTAAAGGCGATTAGTGAAAAAGTAGTAACATGGAGTACTTTTGAAACTAACCCACTTGAGTAGTCCATGGAGTAGTTTAGGGACTACTTCGGTGGGTTATATGGTCCACTCCTAGGACATCGTAATGTTAAATAGACCAACTTTTTACCATATAATTGTATGGACTAGTCTCGATATCCGCAGGGATGTGCGAATGTTGTGTTATTTATATTTGATATCATGGTTGAATAAGTAGGTGGCTACAGCAACAAATACAACATTAAAACAAAAATGAAAAATAATTCTCCGTATACGTCAAAAATTATATTAAACTAAAATCAAATTTTGCCGCCGAACGCAATGAAATAAATTAATTTTTAGCCAATTTTTATTTCACAATGGTTACTATCTTATTTAATTTTAATTTAAATAATCAAAAACTTTAATAAAATACGATAATCACACAGCACAAAACGTGGACTTTTTGTAAACATAAACAAAACTTTGACATAAGACTAGACAAACAATACAAGAGCAAAAAATCGTCATCTGGCGTAGTAATGCCACCTGTTTATTTCATCATGTTTGATATGTTAAGACATATTTTCTAAACTACTATATTTTTGTCAAATTTCAACTTAAGTAGAATAGAACTTTTGCGGATCAAAAGGGATTTAGAAGGTAAAACCACTGAGGGAAAGGTGAACGTGTTTTCTTTAACCCTGTATATACTCTTGCACCCGTTTGAACCCGTCTGGGTAACACTTTTAATTTAAATGAAATTGATCCAAAAAAAATTTTTTTTTAATTTTGTTTTTACAACTTTTTTTTTATTCCGCAAAAATGTTTGCAGAAGTAACAGAAATCATGTGCTATTGCCTTCAAAAAAATTTTATGATGTAGGGAATATTGATCGTGATCGAACAGAATACAGGTAGTACATATACAAATTTTTATTATTGTTACACAATCAGAAAAACGTATAGCTGCCCTGATTCATCCTTATCCGCTACACTACTTCGTTTACACTAGCATATTTTATAGTAGAATAAAGAGCTTAAACATGCGTTTATGCTTAACAGGTATATTGTGAATCCCACCTTAGAAGGGATTCTTAAATTTTTTTTTTGGTCTTTTTATTTTATATGACTCTAATAATATTCTATCACCCTACAACTATGCAATGCGTTGTTAAATTTGTGTCAGGTATTTTATAGCATTTAAATAAAAGGATTTAAAGTTTTAAATCCTTTTTATTCCACCTGTATTTGGTATGAAAAAAAGTATGAAAAGGTTTAAAATTTTCATTCGGATGTAAACTCAGTGGATATATTATCTGAGCAATAAAAACGTTTTTCATAAAAACATAGAGAGCTTTAGCTGTAAAGAATTGGCCGGAGAGTATTTTAGAAAAAAATGAGGAAGATGTTAAAAATTACATCCGAAAAAAGGAAACTTAAATTCCTATAGCACTGAAATACAATTGGACTTAGAAAATAAATTATCTGTTTCCATCAAAAATTTAAAACAGCTGTACAGGAAAGTTGATTACAGCAAAGACTGGTTAGAGAACGAACTTTCTGTCCAGATTGCTACAGAAACGAAGATCCAGTGATCCAAGACACACAAAAAAAAGACCAAGAAATTTTAAAACAATTAAAGGAGAAATTTGGTGACCCTTCTACCTTTATGAAGACCATGATACTAACCATAGCACCTAAGTCATGTAGTGGCAATAAGCTGGCTAAAGAGTTTGGAACATTAAGGCGACAAGCGAGAAAAGCAAAGGAACTTGTATTGTACATGAGTTCGGTATCATGTCATCTCTTAGCCCACGAGGTGGGCGTTAATTACCTATTGAAACAGAAAGTTGAGTTAAATGCTTTTATCTACGGAAAGACAATAGTAGAATGATGTCCGGTATGAAAGATTTTATATCTGTTAAATCAGACGATGGGAGAAGAATGCCTGTACAAAAACAACTTGATGTGCAACATTAATGAACTTTATCAGCAGTTCAAAGAGGAATATCCGAACGTTAAAATTGGCGTATCAAAGTTTTTTAAATTTTGTTTTTTTTTCTTCAGTATTTGTTTATTGAATCTTCATATATTAAATATGAACTAACAATAATTAATCAAATCTTATCCCAATATTTATTTTATGTCCTGCCAGTGCTAGACAAAAAAGATTTCGTCATCACGGTTTCTGTTCACATGTGTAGGTGTTTATGGCTCATCTGATTGGGTGAGTGCTGCAGTGTCTCTTCTTCTTAAGCGAGTGTGGCCGCCATAATTTAAAATATTTCTAGCTAATGGATTTGGGTGCAGTTCCAGCCTTTTTAAATATTTTACTGCATATTTCGTTATCATAGTTTTTACTAATGGCACATTGAGATCCTTGTGGATATTTGAGTTTTTGACGTACCAGGGGGCGGCTGTGATTATTCGAAGAAGTTTATTTTGGCGCCTTTGAATTTTTTCGATGTTAGAAGCCGATGCAGTGCCCCATAACTGAATACCGTAGCACCAAATTGGCTTTAAGATAGAGTTGTAGAGTAAAAGTTTGCAATCGAGACTAAGAACAGAATTTCTTCCAATAAGCCAATTAATTTGGATTGCTTTAAGTTTCATTTGAGTTAATTTAGCTTCTATATGCCATTTCCAAGTTAAATGCCGATCTAGATGTATACCGAGGTATTTTACATGCGAGTGTTGGGGTATTATTTGATTATGGATTTTAATAGGGGGGCATGTTTTTAATTTAAGACCCAAACAATGCAGAGTGTAAGATTTTGCTAATCTAGCTGGACAAAAGTCGTTTTTTGAGTTTAAATTTTTGAGTGAATTAAAGACAACAAAATCACTTACATGAAATTGCTCATTTTTAAATGCGTGTAACTTTTTATTGGAATGGAATTTTTTAACGATACTTTTTTTTGTTTTCAAACTCAACTTATTCGCTGTTAATATCATGAGAATTTATTTTAAGAACTGAAAAATTCTTTTAGTGCTTTTTCATTTAAACAATTACTCTTTTCGTTAAGTTAAGAAAAAAAAAAACTAAATTCTATAATCGATAAATTCTTTTCTTCATAACGCTTCAACGCCAAATTAGTTTTAAGCGAACGTCTGAAGTACCTTTTTTAAGGTACATATAAAGTTATCTGCCGAGATTTCTGATAAAAAAAAAAGAAAGAAACAAATAATGAGTGATAATACCACATACCACGAAGTTTTTGATATATGGCTTAAAACACCCGAAAATGAAAGGCTTGACCGTTCCGTTAACCATATTTGTGGAAGTACTGAAGTACTACATTTACTACATACTACATTCAATCTATATCTTTTTTAAAATCTATTTCTTTATTACATATAAATTTTTGATTTTTGTAACTAGTTTTACGATTTAACATTACAATAATTTGCTAATTCTTAGTTCTGTACTGCAATATGAGACCCTTGGTCTTGTGTATGGAACGACAAATAAATAAATAAATAAAATTACTGCAATCTCCAGAAATACCAGAAGAAAATCATTAATTTTAACATTTTATTCTTACTTTAATTTATATGTACATATGAAATATATTCTTATTTTAAAATTAATGAAGAAAAATTAAACACTTATTACTACTTCTACATACTCGCCGCTCTTTTACTTTTTGATTATCCAACGCGAATAATATCAGATATAAATTTTTGCAGTTATATGTGCGGTGACCATTCGTCCTTTTTTTAAGAGGAAAATCCTTTTTTTGATACGACGTCCTTTGAGATATTTTTCAAAAAAGAGGACAGTAGATTTGCCTTTTTTGAGTGAATTGTCCTTTTGTTAGATTATAAATTTTATTTTTAAACTCAAAAACTATAAGTTTTTTCCAAAAACACAAAATTTCAACATCAATACCGGAAAACACGCCATTAATGCCAGCGTAAGAGCTCTCTCTCTCTCAACAAAGGTGCCCAATGATATTGCAAAAATTATTTTGATGATCCATGTGCTGGATTGTGGTTACTTTTGGCACATACCCAAGCTTATATACTCCATAAATATATTTGTAGTTTATAATTACAACACTTTTCAATGCCTGAGGCTGCACTTACTTTAAAGTACTTTGAATTAAAATGAACTGCCCGCAAAGAAGATGTGTTTTTACTTACCATTTGTTATAAAAACCATTGTGGCATACTTCGTTGGCAGGGCTGTGTGTTTGCAAAAATGTAACATTGTGATTGTGTGAGAAGTCTAGAAAAGATGATACATAAGTGGATCAAATATAGATGAAACATTTTGTCTTTTTCAAGAAAAAATTTTGGAGGTAAAAATATAATGGAGCTTGTAAATGTTTAGTGGGCCAACATAAAGATTACTTTCAATTGCTAATCATTTTTGGATAATCGGAATAGTAGCTAAATCGAAACTTTGTACTTTCATCTTTATACTCTCCACCTAGATTTTCAATATCAGAAAACCAATATTATAAATATTTTAAATCATTAGGACCCTGTTTCCTAGCCGCTGGCGATTACAACGCTAAACATACCTTCTGGGGTTCACGGCTCATTACACCAAAGGGTCGTGTTTTGTATAATATAATGTCTAAAATGGATTTAAATGTGGTCGCGAGTGGACAACCAACTTATTGGCCTACTGATCAGCAAAAAATTCCAGATGTCATCGATTTTGGCGTGGTTAAAAACATCCCCGCAGAAACGATTCACGTTGAAGCTTCTTTAGAATTATCTTCTGATCACACACCTACAATTCTTACCATATCAAACCCTTATAGAATTGTATCTCCGTCTGGTTACTTAGTGACGTCAGCCACACAAATAAATTGGTTAAAATATAAAAAATATCTCAGTACCCACTGCACTGAAAATATTCCGCTTAGAACACCGGAGAATGTGAATCTTTCTATTGTAAATTTTGACAATTATCTCAAACTAGCTGTTCAACATTCTAGCATAGCCCGCAAAAATATCAAAAATAGTAAAATATATTCTACTGATGTCGAGCGTCTCTTGATTGAAAAAAGGAGAGTTCGAAGAGAGTGGCAATTGCACAGATCCCCTCAACTTAAAAATTTACTAAAAGAGTGCACAAAAAGGCTAAGAAACTTACTGCAGTCTCAAAAAACGGCTTCTCTGGAAAAATATCTTAAGGAACTTGATGCAACTCCTCAATCTGATTACTCATTATGGCGTGCAGCTAGAAATCTTAAAAGACCAGTTATCACTAAACCACCATTAAGAAACTTAAATGGACGTTGGGCACGAAATGACATAGAAAAAGGAAATATTTTCGTTAATCATTTGAAAACCGTATTTACCCCTCATACATCTTTCGATACTGCGGTCGAGTTACCACCTGTTGCTGTTAGATCAGCTGTTCCACTAAGATTTGAGATAAGAGAAATCGAGAAGGCTATTCATGATTTAAACCCTAAGAAAGCCCCTGGTTCTGATAAGATCAGTAACAAAATGCTTTTGGAGCTACGCAGCATAGCAAAGAAAATTATTCTACTAATTTTTAATGCTATTTTACGCCTTGAATACTACCCACAAGAGTGGAAAGTATCCTGAGTTACCATGATACCTAAACCAGGAAAGGATCCCACAAAAGTTGAGTCATATAGACCTATAAGCTTATTGTCTAATATATCAAAGCTTTTTGAGAAACTTCTAGTGTCTAAATTAACGCCGATTTTAAATGGTAACAGATGTATTCCCAATCATCAATTCGGTTTTAGAAGAAAACACAGCACAATTGAACAAACTCATCGAATAGTAAATGTCATAAGAAAAGCCTTGGAAGAAAAAAAATATTGCTCTGCACTCTTCATCGATGTGTCTCAAGCTTTTGATAAAGTCTGGCATGAAGGTTTACTACTGAAATTGCAGCAAAACTTACCAGCAAATATACACAAGCTGTTAGAAAGCTACTTAGTCGGTCGTCAATTTATTATTAAAGAAGGCGAATTTTTAAGTTCTCCACAGCCAATTAAGGCTGGAGTCCCACAAGGCAGCATCCTGGGCCCTCTATTATACTTAATTTATACTTCGGACTTGCCAACAAACAGCTACACCCATACCTCAACATTTGCGGACGACACAGCTTTTCTAAGCGTACACGCAAACTGTCAAGAAGCATCTCGTTATCTACAGGATCATATATTTGAACTAGAAAGGTGGTTAAAAAAATGGAGGATAAAGATCAATGAGCAAAAATGCGCACATATAACATTCACATTGCGTCGGGAAACATGCCCCCCTATTAAAATAAATAATCAAATAATACCCCAACACTCGCATGTAAAATACCTCGGTATACATCTAGATCGGCGTTTAACGTGGAAATGGCATATAGAAGCGAAATTAACTCAAATGAAACTAAAAGCAATCCAAATTAATTGGCTTATTGGAAGAAATTCTGTTCTTAGTCTCGATTGCAAACTTCTACTCTACAACTCTATCTTAAAGCCAATTTGGTGCTACGGTATTCAGTTATGGGGCACTGCCTCGGCTTCTAACATCGAAAAAATTCAAAGGCGCCAAAATAAACTTCTTCGAATAATCACAGCCGCCCCCTGGTACGTCAAAAACTCAAATATCCATAAGGATCTCAATGTGCCATTAGTAAAAACTATGATAACGAAATATGCAGTAAAATATTTTAAAAGGCTGGAACTGCACCCAAATCCATTAGCTAGAAATATTTTAAATTATGGCGGCCACACTCGCTTAAGAAGAAGAGACACTGCAGCACTCACCCAATCAGATGAGTGATAAACACCTATATATGTAAACAGAAACCGTGATGACTAAATCTTTTGTGTTTGGCACTGGCAGGACATAAAGCAAATATTAGGATAAGATTTGATTAATTATTGTTAGTTCATATTTAATATATGAAGATTCAATAAATAAATAATGAAAAAAAAAAAAAAAAAAATATAAAAACAGTGAAAATACATTCTTCAGAAAAATATCAATTATTTTTAATTATGAAATTTTTTTGTTTCAAAGACTTTAACATAATTTGATATATGAATTTCTATGTATATTTTGTTTTTTTCATTGCCAAAAAAAAAAAAACAGTATATGTTTTGCTTGTAGTTCTACTTGCTAGTATCATATTGTTTGAATTATCTTATAACCTGTAAAATAACTTTGATACTATCATAATTTTTACTACATTTCGAAATGTCCTTTTTTAGCATTAAAAAATATGGTCACCGTAGTTATATGGGAGGTGGACGAGGGAGTTTTTTTTTGACAATGGTGCATAGTAGCCTAGTAACACCTTGTACCAAAATTCATAAGTCTAGTTTAATCTTTTTCCAAGATATTAAATTTTGTCTCCCTAGAATGGCTAAATCTTATATTGTGCAATGCATTCTCGCTGACGCCCCTGGAGCAAACTTGGTAAGTGTTTGTGTTAAACGTCAAAATGTTAAACTTATGTTGAATGGTGGAAATATTTCCAACCTAACAGCAGGAACTGCCATAGAACTTGTATGTCATAGGGATTGCCTTCGCATGATGATGTGTCCCAATCCAACACAGACGTGTCATTTAATTACTGCAAAATCACCGCCTAATGAAGGCTGCAAATCTTGTCCTGGCTTGAATGCAATTCGCGATCATCTGAAAATGATATTCGACAACAATCATGTCACAGAAGTGCAATTTGAAAGTTGGCTTATCACAGAACGGTTCACATTATCTACCCAGGTATAACCCTCTGATGACTTGTAGATACCTTCTGTGATGCCTTGGATATATTAAAACCTCATGCTTATATAGCAGAAGAAAAGGCAGCTTATTTTAAAAAACTAAAGCAGAGTATCGGTGAAGGTGAAATAATCGTACAGTGTGATTTTGCAGAAAACTTTAGTTTTGTAGTTCAAGGTTCTGCCCAATCTTTTCATTGAAACAACGACCAAGCAACACTTCTGACTTCGGTTTTTTATTAAAGAGATGGTAGTAAAGTAAAACACGGAAGCATTGTTATGATCTCAGATGATCTAAAGCATGATACATCTAGCTTTTATTCTTACCAAAAAATACTTCGAAAGTCTCTATTGGAAAAATCTATATTTGAGTCGAAAGTTATATAAATAACTGATGGGGCTCCACAACTTTTTAAACATAAATTAAATTTTGCGAATTTATTTTATTACAAACATGATTTTAATACGGATGCCGAGATACATTTTCACGCAACTTCTCACGGAAATGGGTCATGTGATGGTATTGGAGGAAACCTCAAGCGTTAAGCGAAGCGCACCAGTCTGCAGTTAGCTGCAAGTAAAGCGATAATTTCTTCAATACAATTATATTCCTAAGAAAAATCTTCTCTAAAAAAACTGCAATTTACTATTGCTCCAAAAAGGATATTGAACGTGAAAGAATTTTTCTGCCACCTAGGTTTGATTCCGCAATCACAATTCCAGGAACTAAAATTTACCCAGCATTTATTCTAAAACACGAAGGCATCCTTGTAAAAACACAAGTTCTATGATGGACACTATTTGTAAAATTGTAAAATAAAATCATTATCTTCACAAGCCAATAAGTGTATTTATGTACATATCGCTACCTAAAACGCAAAAGGCCCTATCTAACATTTTGAAAATTTTACAGGAGATGCAAAAAACTATTAAAATTGATAAAACTGCCTTAAACTGTTTATAATTAATTTTTCTTCTATTTTTTTTGTAAAACCTACCAGTGGTTTTGACAAATAACAATGTTGCATATAATGAAAACTGTTAGTTATGTCTATTAGTGTTTATTGTATACTATTTTGTAGATAGGGCTTTTTGTTTTTTGTTAATAAAATCTCTAATTTTGGTCGAAAGGTTTCAAAATTTGTTGTGGACATGTGTGTTGATGGATCGGAATCGATGAAAAAGTCGATTTTTAATTTTTGGTTAGTTAGGGCCTTTTGCGTTTTAGGTAACGATATACTTATATTTAAGAATACAAAAAATAACATGTGATATTTTATTTATTTTAAATTTTATAAGGGTGGGACTCAAAAATTTTAAGTATAATATGTATTTGTATAAATGTACAAACTTAGCCAACCAGCCTACATAAACAAGCGCCTAAAATCATCATTTGCATAACTTTTTTTTAATAACACATAATAAAAGTTTTACAATATAATAAGTACGCCACAGGCCTATTTCGCCAAAAAGAAAATTAAAAAATTAGGTCGAAGTTAGAAAAAAAAAAGGTTTTCTGATGATCTGGCCTAAGCAACCAGTGAAATGCGCATTGAAATCAGCTTTCCTTCAACAATAAATTTCAGTGTATTTATCAAAAATAAAAATTTGGAATTTAGCACGTCAAAAAAATCTTATCTATCTATATATATAAAAATGGATTATGTATGTTTGTTTGTTTGTTTGTTTGTCGCTTTATAGACTCCGAAACTACTGAACCGATTTTCCTGAAATTTTTACAGTAACATCACGTGTGCCCTTAAAATAAAATAGGCTACTTATTTTTTTGATAGGGGCAGGGGAATTGGTACCCCCCATAGGATGCCAATATTAATTATCGCACGATTTTCCTGAAATTTTTACAGTAACATCACGTGAGCCCTAAAAATAAAATAGGCTACTTATTTTTTCGATAGGGGCAGGGGAATTGGTACCCCCCATAGGATGCCAATATTAATTATCGCACGATTTTCCTGAAATTTTTACAGTAACATCACGTGAGCCCTAAAAATAAAATAGGCTACTTATTTTTTCGATAGGGGCAGGGGAATTGGTACCCCCATAGGATGCCAATATTAATTATCGCACGATTTTCCTGAAATTTTTACAGTAACATCACGTGAGCCCTAAAAATAAAATAGGCTACTTATTTTTTCGATAGGGGCATTGGAATTGGTACCCCCCATAGGATGCCAATATTAATTATCGCATATCTTAAGAGCCGCTGCACGCATTTTGCTGAACTTTTTGTAGTAGGATCTTCTGAGCCCCGGAATTGAAATAAAATAGCAGCGGGGGTATAGGAATACCCCATAGGACGCCAATGTTTAACATCGCATATCTTAAGAACTGTAATATTGAGAATGTTCAAACTTTCTAAAAGTCACTCTTATGGTATACTACACTTTTGAAAATAAAAATAAAGCGGGTAGGCGCAGGGGGGGAAATACCTCCCATATGATGCATACATTAAATATCGCTCAACTGAAGAACTATTAAAGGGAGAGTCTTCAAACGTGGTTAAAGCTACTATTATAGTAAACTATAAATTTTAATATAAAAATGTGCGGGGTCAGTGTAGCGAAGCGCACCGGGTTAAGCTAGTTAATAATAAATTTTGTATTCCCAAAAATAAGTTTGAGAAAAATTAAAATTTAAACTCGTTCTTTCCTGTCTTTTACGGTACAACATTGCAATAACAACATGTACGAGTGTAAAGAAATTTGCATAACTTTTAAACTAATAGATGTCCCACAATAAAACTTTTACAATATAATAAGGACACTATAGGCTAGGGATGGGCAAATTGAAAAAAATATATCGATATATATCGTATCGATATTTTTTAAGAGTATCGATATTTATTAATTAAAAATATCGATATATCGATGCATCGAACGTATTAAGATGAAATTATTACCAAATTTAAAAACTTAATATACCTTGTCAATACATATTTACATGCAGTTCCATTCTAACTTTTTATTGTTTCTCTTAATTTCAAATTGACTACCTGTCCCTCTGTTTCGCACGAAACTTTCATTCGCTTAACTTTTATTTACAGCAAAAACCAATTTTTAAATATTGTTTTTAATGTAAGTTATGCGAACGAAGTTTTCGTTTGAAATCGAGGGACCAGCAGTTAATTCTACAATAAAAAAAAAAAATCAAAAAAAAAGTAAAGAATACAAAAAAATTTTTATTAATTCGCCATATGAAATCTACAAAAAAAAAATTATTTGGTATTATATACTGCCGGTAAACGAAACTTGTGACACATACTATGCAAGTAAACTATGCAATATTTTATTTTTAATATATATGAACATTAGACAGTCTCACTTTTCATTTTTTTTCAAAATTTCTTCATGAACATCGATTTTCTTTATCTACTATAAAAACCAAGAATTTTGGTGTATAACACTTAAATATTGATGAATGGGAAGTGGTCTCTCAAATCGATTTTTCATTTTTTTAGGCAAAATGCCTTTTTTCAAAAAATGAAAAAATCTTGATTTAGTAATTTGCCTCAAACTCAAGCAGTTCTGAATGGATATGCACATAATTTAATGCATTAGAAAGCTTATTAAATTTCCTAAATGTTTCTTAAAGCAACATTGCCATTTTGTTCGATGGTTTTTTATTCATAGCACTACAAATTCAGATTTTTAAATACAAACTTAACATTTTTTTTAATTGTTGCTTACCTTTTCATATATAGAAATTGAACGAGCCAAAACTTTTTTATTCTGTAAATGCAGTATGGTAGGAAATTTTAAAATAAAGATTTTGGTGTAAATAACAGTCGCATTCTGTTAAGAAAAACTGCAGTTTTAGTTGAAATGAGTAAAGTTGTTTATTTCTAAATTTGCTTCTATTGCATAAATACATTATAAAGTAAGAAGATATTGGTTTTTTTATTTTTCAAATTTGCTAAAATTGTGCTTTTGTTGGAGTTTGGATGCGTTTTGTGAAAATGCTCGATGACTTAAATTAAATTATTTTGGGTGTGGCACTTCCCATACAAAGACGTTATACATTTCTGTATATCTGGAGAACGACACGATCTAAAGTTCTCAAATTAGGTACAAACATATCGGTTATCAATATACATCATCCCACAAAATATGGGCGGGATTGGAAAAGTGGGCATGGTACCTTCCGTACAAAGATATTATTGAAAATACTAAAAATTTTAAATTTTAGGGCTCTAGTATGACATATGAACACGTTTTATATATCAAAATATCAAACATTTTTAGCAGAATATATTTCCCGAAAACCCTGCAAGTTTTTTCCCAAAAATGGAAGAGTAATGCCCAAAATAAAATTTTTTTTTTAAGCATACCCATTTTCGGAAACAATAGATCTTTCCGAGTCCAAGTATTATAATCTAAAATAATGGTAAATTTCTTCCTAAAGACGTGGGTATATAAATCTGCCAAATCGGTTAAGAAATGGTTAAGTTATTAGCAAAATACTCCAAAAATGGGCTAAAAAGCATCAACATTTTTAATAAAACTAAAATTTTAGAGCTGTTATATGACCTATGGATATGTCTAATATATCAAAAGATCGGAAATTTTTAGTAAAACATATTAGCTGAAAAATTCGGAAATATCGGTTAAGGTACAAAAAAGTTATTACCAAAATATAATTTTTTTTTTTATATTTAGAAATAAACAACTTTACTCATTTCAACTAAAACTGCTGTTTTTCTTAACAGAATGCGACTGTTATTTACACTTATTTTAAAATTTCCTACCATACGCCATTTACAGAATATAAAAGTTTTGCCTCGTTCAAATTTTATATATGAAAAGGTAAGCAAAAATTAAAAAAAAATGTTAAGTTTGTATTTGAAAATCTGAATTTGTAGTGCTATGAATAAAAAACCATCGAACAAAATGGCAATGTTGCTTTAAGAAACTTTTAGGAAATTTAGAAAGCTTTCTAATCCATGTAATAATGTTCAAATCTATCCGAAACTGCTGGAGTTTGAGGCAAATTACTAAATCAAGATTTTTTAATTTTTTGGAAAAAAGTCATTTTGCCTAAAAAATGAAAAAACGATTTGAGAGACCACTTCCCATTCATCAATATTTAAGTGTTATACACCAAAATTCTTGGTTTTTATAGTAGATAAAGAAAATCGATGTTCATGAAGAAATTTCGAAAAAAGTATAAAAACTGAGACGGTCTAATGAACATGCTCCAATAAAAAAAAAACTAAATATTCAACATTTTTTTATTTTTCGAATTTATTCTAAAAAATAAAAAAAAAAAAGCTTTATGTTGAATATAATAAAGTTGCTTATGAAAAGAAATAATTCCCAATATGTTAAAAAACTAAATATTTTTTTTATTATTAACATTCCAACTTTCATGACTCTATTGCTGCTAATACGCCATAATAAAGGCGATTCTTTGCATAATTCTAGGAAGCCTTTCCAGAATATTTTTTCCGCGCTTATTTTTGTTGTTGTCATCTCTTAAAAAAAACGAGACAAAACTGAACTGTGTAATCTATGAAAATGTACAATGGAAAAGCGCCGTTATTATCGTAATATTAGTTAAAAACCATATGATGCAATTCTTAAAAAACAACAGTATTGTAAGCAGTTGAGCAACGTTTAAAATTTTGGATTTTATTATAGAGAGATCTTAAAAATATCGAATTCGATAGTCGCAGATAAGTATCGATGTATCGATAAATGGGTATTTTTAATATGGGTATTTTAATATATAGATTATAATTTTTTTATATATCGATATTTTGATATATCGATATTTATTGCCCATCCTTACTATAGGCGAATTTCGGTTAAAAAAAAAATAAATTAGGACTAAGTAAGAAAAATTTTGATTTAAATTGGTCATTTCCGGTTTTGCAGATGAAAAATTTTTTTTTTCAAATTAATTTTTTATTTTTGTTTAAAGATCAACCGATTTTCTATAAGAATCACTTAAAATTTTTTTTGTTTGATTAATTTTTGGTTCGAAAAAATAATTTAAAACACGACCGTAACACGACAAATAAACATCATAGAAAAAAAATTTTCACACTTATTCATATCTACTAGAACTATAGTATGCCAAATATAAAGGAAGTCAAACAAAATTGTTTATTGGGTTGTCTGCTTCACAAATAATGCCCCATATGTGGCAGCGCATAGAGAAAGGGACCTAAGGGTAAAAAAATCAATTTTCACTTTTTTTTTTTGATGTGGACAACATCTGAGCGCGTTTTCAATGTTGACCAACACGCTCCTGACGTCATGAGATGTGTCGCTTTCAAATGAGACCAATACCAACACGCTAAGTGATGGTACACCAAAGATACACGCATATAAATCTTTAAAATGGTTTTAAATGGTTTTTACCCTTAGGTCCATTTCTATTTTGCGCGTCACATATGTATATAGATTGCACATCTATAGTGGTTAAAGAACAATGTTCTCAAAATTGAGCTGTTTTCCAGCAGTCGGCATCCCAATGCCGGACTGTCGGACTTAAAAAATGTCAGAGGTTGGAGTCGGAGTAAGAACTATTTTTCGACGACTCCACAGCCCTGCTCACTTCTAACCCTTAAAGTTTGATTTCGTCACTAATTTTTTACTAAAGCAAAACACTGTCAAAATTACTTATTTAAGCTTATTTTTTACACACATTAAAGAGCTGCACAGAAAATATTTTCGCAATTTTTTTTTAAAATTAAAATTAAAAATTTAATCAACTGAATTAAGCGTTTACTTATATCACAAACATAACTGCAGAAAAAGTTGTTAATATCAAAAAATAATTAATTGGTACTCTGAATTTGTTAACTGGTGCAAATATAAATAATTTTTTAATTAAAATCACAAATTGTGGTTTTGTTTAAGCTTTGATATTGTTACAAGCAAGCCCTGAATGCTTTAAATTCTTATTCGCTTTATAGTTTTATTTGTATATTTTTAGCTTTTCTAAAGTCTTTGGAACAAGTTTCCGGACCAGCTGGCCTAATCAACCAGCGAAATGGGCATAGAAAACAAGATTTCCCTCAACAATAAATGTTAGTGTATTTATCAAAAATTAAACTGGGGAATTGCGCACGTCATAGAGAAATCTTATTAATAATAAATTTGGTATTCCCGAAAAAAACTTTTGATAGGAAACTTGTTGTTAAACTGAAATCTGTCTTTTATTTCATCTATGCTTCATCTGCTTATGCACTCCTTTAAAAGGATTTTAAGATGCAGCGGCAACATAAAATAAGTTACTTACACAGGGGAAATTTATTTGCCTTAAATATTCTAATTGAGTAAGATTTGTTGGACAATAAACTTACTTTGGGGTAAACTAATTTAACAGTAGTTCGTTTCTTTTTTTTATCGCATCGTACAATTTCTCACATGAAGTATGAAACAAAAAATTCCATCGTTTCTCGATTTGTGAGAAATTTTTTTTCTGTATTTGAATGTAAAAAAAAGACAACACTGAATCTGTTTTTACTGGATAATTTCCAGTAATATAGTATCAAATGTAAGTGGAACGCCAACGAAATAAATAAATTGTTAGAGCAAAGCAAATTGAAGGCAAACAAAAAAAAAAACAAGTAAGAGTGATATATTTGGCTATGCCGGATCTTATATACCCTTTACCATGGTGCGATAAGAACAAAAGGATATTTATATAAATATAGATATGTATATAAAATATCTCTGGCATTAAATAATAATGGCTTAAGTCGAAATTTCTTGTTTTGAGATATTAAGGGTTTTGTCTAAAATAATATATAAAATAATAAGCCGCAAAATTATTAGAACAGTAGCTCGTTTCTGTATTTCGCGCATCGTAAAATTTCTCATATGAAGTGTGAAACAAAAAATTCCATCATTTCTCGATTTGTGAGAAAAAAGTGTTTCTGTATTTATATGCGAGAACAGACAACATAGATTCTGTTTTAACTGGAATACTTCCAGTAATTAAGTGTCAAATGCAAGCGAAACGTCAACGAAAGAAATAAATATAATAAAAATAGGGCTGCCAGATTTGACGATTTATCGTCATTTTGATGATTTTTTGTTCCAAAATTGGCAAAATGCCGATTTGCTGATTTTTTCTAGTGACGGATATTCTTCAGTCTTCGAAATGAAAAATTTTTAAATATTTTTGTATGTTTGTGTTTTAGGCACCACAGAAAAAATACATCTTTAAGGCAGCTTAAATTTTTATATTTATCACTATTGTGAAAATTGTTTGTCTGTTCCCTAAAAATGTATCGGCAAAAGCAAAATTTCAAGGGAAAACTGTTTAATTTTTATTTCATTGGATAATTTAATACATTTGTTTATGTGATCAAAAAACATTAAACTATTTTTTAGTCAATGCCAAGTCAAGGACATTTTTGCCTTTTTTTGCCGAAAGTGCTATTTTTAGTTCAATATGATATTTTGTCACGCCTTTGTGTGACTTCCTCAGGGAAAAATAACAATCTCAAGTTTTAAATTGTTATTGAATTAAAAAAAAAAAAATAAAATAAAATAGACCTCAAGCTTAAGTATGTATGTATAAAATGTGTACAAAATACCCATAAACTTTAACTATGTTTTTTTGTTTTTTTTTGATTATGTTTTAATAAAAATCGAACAAAATTTGTCAAAATTAATTTTAAATTGTCCGATTTTTTAAAACAAAAAAAAAGACAATTTTTTCTTAGGAAATTAACGATTTCTTAACAAATGTATCTGGCAGCCCTGCATAAAACAAAAACAATGAAAGGCCAAAAAGATTTATTTTCATCATTTAAATTCCTTCTTTTCAAATTAAAAAAAAAAAAAAAAATTATAAACATTCTTGTCTTCATACATGTGTACACATAATTATTACATAATTATTTTTTTCAGATAATTTGGGCTCCATTTTTTAAATTTTATTTTTCTCGCATCAATTTCAAATGTGACTTATTTTGATAGTTCTCGGAAGAAACTTTTCGCAAAATATTGTTACAGAAACACTTTTTCCCACATCCTTCCAATAATTGCTGGAAAATTATTTAAATCACAGATAATTCTCCCAAAGTAAAGATACAGAAACACTTATGTGAGAAAACCATTTTTTTTTTCATATTTCACTGTTTTTGTCATAATTCACTTGTTTCATGCTGGAAATTTTACGATGCAGAAATACAGAAACGGGCTACAGAACTCTAAATTTTATAAAAAAAAGAGTGTTTTTTAAAGGATATATGTATGTAAAAGTAAAAATAGCAAAAACTGATATATTTTTTATTTAATTAAAAATAATTTATAAATACCAAGAGAAAAAAAATTAATCGAATGGGATTTTTTCAATAATGTCTTTGTACGGGAGGTACCATGCCCACTTTTCCAATTCCGCCCATATTTTGTGGGATACTGTGTATTGGTACCTTATTTAGTAACTTTAGCTCGTTTCGTTCTCCAGATATACAGAAATGTATAACGTCTTTGTATGGGAAGTGCCACACCCACTTCTCCAACACCGCCCATTTTTTTTACATAGAGTTGGTCCCAAATTTGAAAGCTCTAGCTCGTGCCGTTCTCCAGATATACAGAAAAAAAGAATTTAAAAAACAACAATAACATGGGATTTATCGGAAAAGTTAGAGGTAGTCGTGGTATTTGGCTCATATCTCAGCCATTTATGGACCGATCTTCTTGAATTTCAATAGCAAACAATTCCGGACTATATGCGACATAAATGTATAATAAGCCTCCATCATATCTGGGATCTTCTGAAAACCCATATCAACAGACGGACAGACGGACAACCGGATTTGAACTTCCCTTCTCATAAGAAGCAGGATGTTTATACTTTATAGGGTCTTAGATCAATATTGTAGAAATTACAAACGGAGTGACAAAGTTATAAATACCCTTTTAACTTCGGTAAAGAGTATAAAAATGAAAAATCAAAATATAACAATTGTTTTTTTTTTATTTATTTTCATCATTTTAATTATTGCATATCATTATTTAAATTCTTTATATTTTTTATTTAAATTAAAAATAGTGGACAAGCACATTTTTAATTTAAAATAACCTTTTTTTAAGAATTGTTTTTTCTCGCAAAAATGTTTAATGTGACTGACTTATTTTGACAGTTGTTGTAAGAAGCTTTTCGCAAAATGTTGTTACAGAAACACTTTTTTCTTAATATTCTTCCAATAATCGCTGGAAAATTATTTAAATGACATATAATTCTCGCAAAGTAAAGATACAGAAACATAGTATAGACTAGTATGCCAACTGGAGAGAGCGTTCTCAATTTTTTAGTTCACCCCTCACACATATACGTTCTGTATATGTAAACAACAAAACAAAACAACAAAAACAAAACAAAATTTGAAATTTTTCTATTTAAAATATTTCACAATATATAAATTTTTGTTTAATTTTATGACACAAACACATAATTAATAATTTTTTTTAACACAATTTGCTTATCTGCTTTTGCAAAATGTTTTTATTTTTCACAAACTAAAAATTTTTAAATAAATTTTTTTGACACACATTTTGTTCTGTTGTTAATATTATTAAAGCCAGCAAAATAGTATTTTGTGGTATGAAAAAAATATTTGAAATCTTAAATTATATAAATATTTTCCATATTATATTTCAATATATTTTTATTAAGCTTTAGGTCACTTTTTTATAATGGATGATTTTCTAAGAGCTATAGGAAAGTTTAAAAAAAAACACATAAAATTCAAAAAAATGAATGAAATCTTTATTTGAATCGAAAGTACGGTCCATATAATTTAATGTTTGAAGATTATTTCATGCAAATGTTGACCGTGACTGCGCCTCAAATGGTCCATCCGCTTAGTCCAATTTTGGCATACTCTTTCCAACATTTCGGCCGGTTTCTTATGAATAAATGCTTCAATGTTGTCTTCCAATGCGTCAATTGAAGCGGGCATGTGTGTATAGACATGAGCTTTAACATAGCCCCACAAAAAGTCTAAGTCTAAAGGCGTTAAATCGCACGATCTAGGCGGCCAATTGACCGGTCCCGAAATAAAATGTTCACCGAACTCGCCTCTCAATAAGTCTATTGTTAAGCGTGCTGTGTGGCATGTGGCACCGTCTTGTTGAATCCACATGTCATGCAAGTCAAGCTCTTGCATTTTGGGCAAAAAAAAGTTGGATATCATCTCACGGTAGCGCTCACCATTCACAGTTATGTTACGATTCGCATCATCTTTGAAGAAGTGCGTTCCAATGATGCCACCAGCCCATAAACCGCACCAAACAGTGACTTTTTCTGGATGCATTGTTAGCTCTTGCAATGCTTCTGGCTGATCTTCACTCCAAAATCGACAATTCTGCTTATTAACGTACCCATTGAGCCAAAAATGTGGGTCGATTAAACTGACCATAAAATGGAAGAAGCGCGCGATGAACTTTTTTAACAGAGCACGCATTTTGATAATAAAATTCAATAATTTGCAGGCGTTGTTCGTTTGTAGGACGATTCATGGTTAAATTATAGACCAAACTGAAGATGTTTGACAGTGAAACAAAACACGAAACGTGCGTCAGCTGTTTAAAACAGTGTTGCCAAAAAGATAATAGCTAAAAAATCACACGTTAAAAAACAATTTAAATATTATTTATTTTTCGATATTTCGATTTCCGTTGGAAATCTTCTTCAGGAAATTTTTTAAATAATATAAAATTACAAAATTATTTTTGACAATAAATGGAAAAATAACAATAAATGGAAAAAATAAATTTAAAATTTTTATTACAAACTTAAAATAAAAAATATAATATTAAATTGAAAAAAGGTCGAAATAGTAGGAATAAAATTAATAAATATTTTCCGATATTGCAGAATAAAAATTAAGCAAATATTGTTTTTTTACGTTTATAAATGCAGACAGAATTAAATAAATTAAAAAATTTTTCGAATTAAGAAAATTTCATTTTAAAAAATTTTTACTGTCACATTCTATACGATTTTATCAAAGTATGTTTAGGGGTGAAAATAGTTTTAAGCACCAATACATTTAAAAAAAAATCTTACTAATACATACATATACTAGATACTTGACATTTGAGTTAGGTACCTGTCAGAATCGGCAGACTAGTTATATACTATGTACAGAAACACTTGTGTGAGAAATTTTTTTTTGTTTCATTTTACACTGTTGTTGTTCTAATTCACTCGTTTCATGCGGAAAATTTTACGATGCGAGAAATACAGAAACGGGCTGCAGGATACATTTAATAAATCCTGGCATTATTGCTACGTATAAGTAATAATAACTTTCCGCTATTACTCATACGTATTGAAACGTTTTTTAAGATTTTTATTGTGTTTTACTAGTTATGCCTTCATTATTTCCTCCAAACTGATGTAGAAAGTTAACAATGTTTAAAACTTTTAAGCTTATGGCAAATTATGGACAGAACATCACAATATTTGGTAGAGTGATTTTTTTTTTATTATTTATTATATATTTTCTATAAATATATAATGTAGTACATTCTTAATGCTAAAAACCTGCAAAGCCTTTTGGCTTGTCTGCGGGTAAATGTTGCTTAAAAATGTTTAACCTTATTAAATTTAACCTCTTTATATTTGTCTAAGTTTTATTAAATTTCATTTCATTTCATTGCGAGTTTAATAAATAATTCTTTAAATATTTTTTAACTTTGACTGCATTTGTATTATTTATTAAGTTGCTTCGCAGTTCATTGTAGAGTGTTGGTAAGATGACTTTCAGTGCTCGCTCTCCATAGCTGTTTTTAGTTGTATTAACCTTTTATCTGCCAGTTGAACGAAGTCTAGTGCTGTATTGATGATCAATTCTGTCTAGATGTTCAGGCTCATTCAGTTCTGTTAGAATTGTTAGACGATATATGTTTTTGATGTTGAGTATTTTTAGTTCCCGAGGTAGGGTTTTTGACTGGTTGTTGTTGCTTGTGTTGTGATTGTTTGTTAAACTGTTGTTGTTGATTTCGATTGTTGGTGTGTTGTTTGTAATTAGGTGTAAATTGTAGTTAGTTGAGCTGTTGTTGTTGGTTTCGATTACAGTGTTGTTGTCTTTCGTATTATTGGTTAGCGTTTGTTGGCTATTTCTGCTGGTGAAGCTGTTCATATTTGACAGCATATTGTCATCGTTGTTGTTGCAGGTGTATATATTGTTGTTGTAGTTTATCGATATATTATTGTTCTTGTCATGTGTATGCTTAGCCCATTTACAGTGGGTGGAATTGCCCCAAGCTGATATTCCATGCCTTATGTAAAACTCCGTTAATGCAAAGTGTGCCTGGCGTAGTACCAAATATGGTCCGGTATAGTTAAGGTGGCAGCCCTACGAAGTTTTTTTGAAGTTCAGTAATGTTTACTTTCCATTTAAAAGTATCATCTATATGTACGCCTAAGTACTCGTATCGGTTCACTTGTTCAATCGTAGTGCTGCGTTTATCGTTTATGTGACTTTTACTGTTGTGTATGCGCTCTATATCATGAAATTTTAATTTAATTTGGAATTTTTTCATATTTGGTTGTCTAATATGCATAATTTTCGTTTTGGAGTCGTTTATCACCAGAGAAGACAAAAAAAAGCAAAAAACAAAGTGTTTACAGCAAAAAAAATATATAAAAAAAGCACAAAAATTTAGAAAAAAAGCAGCAAAAAAAGCATTTTTATTTTTTTAATATATACATTTAAATATAAAAAATTACAGTTATTCTATCTCTTCAGACTCGTGAAAACAGTTACAATAACCAATCATGTGGGCTTTTATATTTGTAAACGTCATTTTTCTTCGTCTTTCTGTTAAAAGTGAATTGTAAGTAAAAACTTCTTTCCACGTCAACGGATGTTGTTGGAGCAAATTTATATTTCAAAATTTCATTTCGTCATCAGGTTTAGCACCAGTTTGAGGAATGTTGTTTATTTGTAAAATTTGTTTGAACCCCTGATTTCTTTGAAATACATACTGCATTAAATTTCCTCATATATATTTTTTCATGTAGATTCTCAAGAGGTTCTCGTACATTTGACACAATATTTACTCTTTCGTGAATAGCTAACCCAACTGTTTGTAGGTTTTTTTATAGAAGACACAATAATTGAAAAATTGTTTTTGATAAACGCAAGTTGGGAACTTAATCCGGGCAAGTTATATATTTCCTTGGCGTGCGCGATCGAATCTGAGTCTTCACTTTTCAGTTAAGAAATAACAGCCTTTACTTTATCAAGGTATTCTGCATAATGCATTGTGGCTTCTATCGAAGTACCCCAACGGTGGAAGAGCCAAATTGGGATTCATTTGTAAAAATAACTGCTTTCTACGAGGAGCCTATGGAAATTAAAATTTTAGTTTGTATGTGTACGAGTTTGTACGAGTTATTGAAAAATTAACTTAACAAAAACGGATTTGGTACAAGATATTAATTTATTTACATGCTGAAACTCTAAGCGTATGAAGTCAGCAACACGATGAAGTCCATGAGCAAAACATGTCAAATGTATCATTTTAGGATACATTATCCTAAGGGACAAAATTCCACTTAACATGTATGCCGCTGCATCAGTTACCATTAGCAATATTTTGTCGTATTGAATGCCTAGATTAAATTAAAAAAAAAAAACATAAAAATATAAAAAAAAATTATGAATCAAATATTCACTTACCATCAGGCCATAAAATTTGTAATGAATCGTTGAAGAAAGTTGCAATAGAAGAAGCCCCATTTGCATTTACGAGAACACCCATGTTCAATAAAAAAGGTTTATTTCCAACATCGTCATTTAAAATACCAAATATAAAGTTGGCCACATATCTTTGTTGACTGTCTGTTGTTTCATCAACAGAAATCCATATATATTTACCTTTAGCCTTTTCACGCATTTTTCCCAAAGCTTCCGTATACATTTGAGGTATGTATTTACCTCGAATAGAACTTTCGCTTGGAACTGACAAATTGGCGTACTTTTGAAAGATGTTTTTGAAACTGGGATGGCTTACTTTTTTTTACTGGTATATTGGTCTCCAACAAAAATTTACATACATATATCTTCGTGAAATGTATTAGCAGTAATATTAACAGGAAATTCCGTTATAAGTTTTTGTGGACGATTTTCTTGGCAAGCAGCTAATTTGTGTTTTTTTGTACTAAAATGTTGCTCCACATTGCACTTCTTTTCGCTATTAATTTTACTCGAACACACATTACAAAAAAGCCAATCTTTTTCACCTTTAAAAACTTCAGGATACAATTTTACCATTTTTAGCAAAAATAACATATTTGTCTTTTCTTTCGGCATTTTTTTTTTTTTTTATTATTTTTTCGTTCACAACGGCCGGTTTACTTATTTTGTTTTAAACTCAAATAATTTACATGGCTGTTTTTTTTTTGGGATGGTATTTTTATTAATTTTAGTTGTAATAAAGCGTATTGAATTTGGCCCAAAAACGTTGAGTCCACAACTAACATATTTTTGTTTTAATCCAGAAAAAAGTTGTCAATTATTTTTTTTTCTCATGTTTTCTCAAAAAAATATTTTTTACGTAAAAATTATGTTAAAAAAGCTATTTTACAGCAAAAACATAGAAAAAAAGCAAAATAAGCACCATAATAACAAAAACAGCAAAAAAGCAAAAATGGGCAAAAACAGCAAAAAAGAAGCAAAAAAAGCAAATTTGTCTTCTCTGTTTATAACTAACCCATTATCGTGACACCATTTATTGAATATATCCAGTTGGTCTTGCATCGATTTATTGGCATTTCCTATGTTTTTGTTGGTAACAATGATTGCGGTATCGTCGGCATAGGCGTAAGTGTAACAATTGTTAAGAGTGTTTAACATATCGTTTGCGTAAATTTAATATAGCAGCGGGCCGAGTTTTGTACCTTGAGGAACTCGGTTTTTTGTTTCGACTTCCTCACTGATTTTGTTGTTTATTTTGGCTCTATACTTTATAAGATATAGGTAATCATTGAATCATGCCAGTACGTGTCCTCTTATCCCATTTCTTTCTAGAGTTTGTAGGAAATGAGAGTGCGATATGGTGTCGAAAGCCTTGCTAAAGTCTATGAATAAGACTAAGCAGTACTCTACCTTGCTAATGGCAGTGTTTATTGTATTAGAAAATCTACCTGGAAACCATATTAATTTTTGTGTATTATATTGTATTTAGTTGGAAACGTGTTCAGGGTTTTGACAATTATTTCCTCTAATAATTTTTTATATAGTATGGATATGGGTCTATAGTTATTAACTTTATCTTTCTTGCCTTTTTTGTACATCGGTCTTATTATCGATATTTGGAAAGGATTCGGAATAATTGCCGTGGAAATACTTTGATTAATCAATAAAGTTATTATTGGTGTTAATATTGAAGTTAAAAAAGAAATTGGATCAAATTTTAATGGTCTTTTAATTAAATTTTTACGGTCTTTTGGAAAATTTATCTAAATAATTACTGCCGTATTCATAAAAAATAAAATAGATTTCAAACGTATTTTAAAACAAAATTTCCATATAAATTTTTCTTAAAACAGATTTCATATCCATTTTAGTTTTTTATGAATACGGCAGTTAAATTTTTAGTTTTAATTTCTATTATTTAATAATTTTATTATATACAGGGTGTCTGGTAGTAGATTTAAATTTTCAAACTTAAATAAAAAACGTAATAATTGACAAAAATTTTATCAAGAGCATTGAACGATAGAATGGAAATGCGGAATTAATTTTTTTAACAGAATGTCATTCAGATGTCTTCCGTCGAGTTGAACACACTGTTCAAAACGAAGCCTTGTGTTGTGCGCCACACGCTGCAGTAAACCTGTTTCAATTGAGCTGATTTTACGGCGAATATTTTCCTTTAAAGCCACAAGAGATTGGGGATTGTCATAATAAACCCTCTCTTTGAGGTAGCCCCATAAAAAAATCCATGGAGTTAGATCGGGCGACCTCCCCAAAGCGACTGATCAGTTTTTGGGAGAAATTTGTCTGATGCAAATTCGTCGAAGCTCTGGCTTTTTTAAATATGAAAATAGTTTGTCAACCCTAAAACCAACATATAATCCTAAAACCAACAAAAAATGTACGTTTTTCTTCTTGTAGTGTTGCTGTTGTTCCTACATCGAATAAGTGGGAAATCGTTTTTCACCAACATATGTAGTGTTGTTGTTGTTTCTGCAACAAACGGCGTCACGAATAAAGATACTCAGTCGCAGTTTTAAACTTTTTCTAAATTTTTGACCTCAAACAACTGGTATAAAACTAGTCCAAAACCTTACTAGTAACGATTTTAGCTGCAGGGTATGTAACTTGGTTGCATTTCTTGCAATTAAGGCAATTAAACAAATAAAATTTAGGAAAATATTTTTTCGGCAGTTTAATTTTTAAGGCGATTACCCGAATTTGCCGAAAACAAAAAAGCACTTAATAAAAATAAAAGCAAATTATTGTAATAATTTTTTCGGTTGTCTGCAAAAGTTCGCTTCCAAACAAAAGCAAATATTATGTTTTTTTTTTGCCGAACGAAGGGGTTGCCTTTTTACATTTTTAACAAAAGAAAATAAATACCATTATTGTTAAATATATAACGCCCTATTGTCAAAATTATTCGCAGTTTATTGAGAAAAAAAAGTGCAAATTTTTTTTTAAATTATTGAAAAATAAGAAATTAAACCTGCACAGTGAACAAATTTTAATAAAATGTGACGACCTCAGAATTTAGTTTTACGAATAATACTTTATTTTTGAATAAAAATTTCGTCATAAAAACAAATCAATTCCTTTTCGACTACGACGATAAAAAATAAAAAAATTCCTTATATCTTTAAATATGGAAGGCAAATACATATTAATGATTATTTAATAGGTAAATTAAAATATACATTTATATGAAATTTGTAGTTAAGTTTACAATTCTATTATTTAAGATGTTAATGTGACATATGAAGCTTGCGGCATACACCAAGCGCACTTAGGTCTACGCGCTGAATTCAGAGAAATGTTGCTATCATGAAAAAAATACAAGTATATATATTGTACTGTAATTTTGTTTCATTAAAAAACAATTTGTAATTATTGTTTTGTTGTTTAAACATGTTAAATAGACAAATAAATTTCATATCTTTTTTATTCCTTGGGTCCAGAACAATGTGTGGTCGAAATGACAACTGAATGCTGTCGAAATACTAACGATGTTTTATCAAAAACGAAAACAACATGTTGACACTTTTATGGTGATAATTTATTAACATATGGTTGTCAGAATGAGACCAAATCGTGACAAAATTACAACGAAGTGGTAACGGAAGGTTGACACCATCCGTTATTAAATTGGAAACAAACGTTGTTGGCTCACTTTTGAGAACGGATGGAGTCAATTTTGGTATTTATATACCGGATTTTTTTCTCTGTGTATTTAATGGGATTTTGGAAATGATTCTTTTTTATACCTATTTAGGTACATACTAGGGTATTCATTCGGTTAACCGTTAATCAGTTTCGTTTCATATACAAGAGGTATGTGTTAAGAAAATATTTTTTCATATAAACAAAGAAGATGTTCAGTGATCTTCAATTTAAATAAGTGTTCCTTGTCAACAGCTTTTTGTTTCATGTCAGTGTTGCCAGTGAAATTTCGAGAAAGATACATTTTAGTTTCCAAAAAGATACACTTTTTCCCAAAAAGATACATTTTGAAAAAAATTTTAAAATCCATTTTTATTTCATATTTAATGAATATTGCAAACAAAATGATATCATATAAATTCATTTTTATATTTATTTAAGTCATAAATATTTGCTATGTAATTTTTAAAAATACAGTAAGCAAACTTTTAAATTAATTATATGAAACTATCTTTGGTTGTTATCAAAACAAATTCATTTTTGTAAAAAATAATATACGAGCTAAGGCGTTAATAAATAATGGATTTTTAAGGCAATTATATGAAAAAGTTCACATAAATTTTTCTTCTAAAATGTCATCTTAACACACATACACAAAATAAGCAGACTACAGAAGAACTTAGAAAACCTAACATCAAAATACATGTTATTTTTGTATAGCTTCGTACAGGCGGTGGTCAGATCATACAATATTGTAAGCAGGCGTTGCCAATAGAAAACTTCCTGACAATGGTGCCATAGCCAGGCTGAGCTTGCAATGCTCACACAGTAGCAACACATTTTTAGTAAATTTTAATGCAATTTAACCAACGCTGTTTATCAATATTGTAAGATTTGACCCCCTTCTGTACGAAGCTTCTTTAGCTGTCACTCTTTTTTTCGTATTCATAACGAAATGATAACTTTAGAAAACTTTGTCAGATACGGAAAGTTTAATATTTTATTTCTGTACATTTTGCGTACAGATTCAGAAGATACGAAAAATATAAGGATTATACATGATACATGAAGTCATTAAAAGATACGAAAAATGTATCTTTCGTATCCAAACGGTATCACTGTTTCATGTACTTTTGATTTACATGTGTTTAGTTATTTTCAAGCGGGAAAAAGGAATACGGATGTCTTCTATAAAGCCTCTACACTCCTCCTTTTGGACGTACAAGGCTTGCTAGCTTCACTTCATACTCATATATTTTTTACACACGTTGTCATTCTGGGGTAGGCCTACCGCTTCCTTCGCCAGAGCTTCCGAAAGGCATTCAAATTAAGGCTTTTCAGAGGATGGTGATTTTATAACGGGATCTAAATTCTTTGGCTTTGGCAAAAAAAGAAAAAAAAATCATGCTCTTCCTTCTCATAGAAGCGAATGTGGAATGTGTATTTTATCTTTTAAATAGAAGAGCCGATGCAGCATTCTGTGAGGCATTATTCAACAGTAAGATCAGAATATATAATTGAATAAAAAAATTCTAAGCAGGCCTTCAATAAGACCTGAAGTAAGAAGGTCTTCTGAGTTTTCCCGCTGGGTTGTTTCCTCTTACATCTTCTCATATCAATCTTTTAACAGAATTAACCGAAGCAATTAGAAGTGTTAAAAAACTTCAAAATTAAAAACAGGACTATAATGGCATAATGGAAGTTTTGATATGCTTAGAGAAATCCAGGCAAGGATTGAGAAATTAGATATTCTGTATTACGGGTTGCTTTTGATTTCTGCAACATCTTCGATAAACGAAAGAATTTTTCTCAAGTCAAGTTTTATCAAAAATAAAGAAAAGAATCGGCTAAATCTTAACATTCAAATCAAATTATTTATCTAAAATATTATTTTATAAGATCTCCTTACACGCAGAGAAAAAACATGTTTAAATATGGTCACCTCCAACAAAACAATTTTTATACAAAATTTTAAACATATTATGTTTAAATTTAACCATATTATTGTCACCGATAACCATATTATTGTTTGATTAGTCCTCCATCAAGAAGCCACAACCATATTATGGTTGCCTCTAAACATGTTATGGTTAAATATGACAATTATTTGTTTTTAAATTAACAATAGTATTTTCCTCTTTTCTAAGAGCAACATGCTTTGGTTGAAAATCAACCATGATATAATAAATGTTAAACATATTTTAGTTATTACTAACCAAAAGATGTTCGGAGGCAACCATAATATGGTTGTGCCCTCTTGATGTAGGACACGTATAACCATAACATGGTTGTCGGTGACAATAGTATGGTTAAATTTAAACATAATATGTTTGCAATTTTCTTTAAAAATAGTTTTGTTGGAGGTGACCATTTTTAAACATAGTTTTTCTCTGGGTGTAAACTATTGAAATAACTAATAAAATGATCTCACAGTTTATAATATGTATTACATATTTTTGATTTTGTTTGTTTGCTCGTTTCAGTTCAAGAATTGTTGTTTGTTATCTTATTGTTTTTTTTTACTAATGAACTTCAAATAATAAAAAAAATTAGCATTTTTATTTATTGAACTTATTTAATTTATAAAAAAAACTTTATTAATCGCTTAACCGATCAATAACAAAATTATCCGATTTTTAACCGATTAAAGCAAAACCTCGGTTAATTAATCGAGCGATTAACCGATTAAAGCAAAAGCCCGATTAAATGAATACCCTCGTACATACCTTTTTTGCCTCTTGCATTGAAAGGTATGCAAATCTAAATTGGTTAAATTCTTAAAACCCAACTAGGTACCTATAATCTGCATGAGCTTGCTTAAGTTTCTGTCTGTTTTGGGTAGGAGGAATGAGGAAGTAGTGCTTGTGAACATTCGACTTGAATTTATTCAAGTTGAAAGTGAGAGGGAAGACTTCAGCAGGAAGGTTATTCCGCATACGAACAGTCCGGCCAAAAATCGAATTTTCCCTGTAATGCGTTGTACGGGTAACCGGCCAATCGACCACAAAAGTATGGGCTCTTGAGGAAAAACGTGTATTACGAACAAAAGTATGGGTTCCGGGAACCAAATCCCTAATTTCATCAGAACACATTCCGTTGTAGTAACGATAAAACAGGCAAATACAACCCACATTGCGACGGTGATCAAGGAAGTCAATAGAATTGGATACCCTATTGTCACCAATGAGAACCTTCGTCCTCTCCTGCACGCGGTCGTGAAGCTCCAAAATAGTCTTTGAAGCACCGGCCCACACATGAGAGTTGTATTCCATTCGCGGTAGGATATAGGTGGTATAAATAGTAAGGAGATCAGATGGAGTGAAGTATATCTTACACCGTTTCAAAAAACCTAGGCACTTGCATGCTTCTTGCGACACCTTAAATATACATATGTTCTGTCCATCGGACATCACATTGTATCGTCATGCCCAGAACATCAAGAGATTCTGATTCCTCAATAATTATACCACCTATATATACTGATGAGGCACCTTGATCCGTCGTGCGCTTATGCGGCAGAACGCAGCATTGGATTTTTTGGGCATTAAACTCGACCACATTCGCACGACCTCATTCTGAGATTATGTCTAGGTCTCGGCCAAGCGTATCATTCATGTTCTGTCTCTTAGCACCAACAACGGATACGCTTGGCTTATAATCAAATGAATACGAATGGCAAAGGTTGATGTCATCTGCAGCAGAATAGATTGGGTTGGAAGTTTGACATAGGAGGTCATTTAGAAAAATAAGAAATAGAGCAGGAGATAGAACGGAGCCTTGCGGCACCCCTGAATGAATATAAATCGAGAGAAATTATCACCGACACCAAATTCAACAAGTTTTGACAAGAGTGCACCATGAGAGACTCTGTCTGCCTTGGATTAGTCACCAAAATGGTGAATGGAACAACACCATTTTTCTGATAAAAGCGCCAGTAGTTCTCCAGTAGAACGACCTCTACGAAAGCCATACTGGCGGTCGCTTAGTAGGTAGTTTGACTTTGGAAAGTGCCGAAGAAATTGCAACTAGGCGGTAATTTCAGGGTTATTAGCCACTCCTTTTTTAGGGAATGGCGTTACATTCGCAACTTTCCAGCAGACGGGAAATTCCCCGGCATGGTACAAAGTGCTGAAAAGATTTACAAAGGGACGAGATTTGCTAAGAGATTGCTTAAGAAAATGACAGTTTTATATAACTTAATAAAAAGTTTTTTTAAGTTAAATATGGTTTGCCACATACATATGTATGTACATATGATTAACACGTATTTGCAAAGTTTCGTAAGCCAAGTTAAGCATATTAAAGTTCGACCTTTAGTAAAATTATTTATGAAAAAACTCCTTTTCTTAAAAATTTTAGATACCTACCTATGTAGGTTTGTATTTCTTAGACTATTTCTTTGTTGTTCTATTACACATATTTAAATGATTAGATAAAACAATAGAAAATTTTAATAAGTCCAGCAATAAATACATAAAAATTTAAAATAGGTACAAAACAAAAAATGTCTATATCAAAATTGCTTTTGCTTTATAGATACTAAATAAAGCAAAAAAGAAACCCACACACATACAAAAATAAATAAAGTAAGAATTATTCTGTTGTGCTGTTTACAAAATTAGCTGTTTTACTCACTATTGTGCCACTAACTAACTGCCTTTACAGCACACAGCCCCCTCAAAAAATGTTTTATTGTAGTCTTGTTTTTTTTTAATTTTCTTCTCACAACAACATTGCTACAGTGAGGTGAGCCAAAATACTTGTACAAACAACAGCAATAAAAATTTTGTATGAAATAAAATAAATAAAGCAAAAAAAAAAAAAAAAATACAAATATAAATATAAATAACAGAGACCCCATAAAATAATCATAAATTTAACAATGAAGCAAAACGAAGTGGTGCCTAATAATTTTTTTCTATAACATCGGCTGTGTGCTAAAAGCTGCTCGGCTCAAACACGAAAACTTATGTATATAAAAAAACAAACAACGACTAAAATTGCAAAAATATTTCTGTTTTAAATTATTTCAGTTCAGACAAAAAAAAAAACACAACCATGAAAAGCAAATGACTCGTCAAGTACGATAAGACTTGTTGTAGTAGTAAACTGATGTTGTTGGTGTCTGCAAATGATATTCTTCGTAAATATTTCTTTCGTTCGCTTGTTCCTCGTTGGCATCTTCGTTGGGTTAACATAATTTTTTTCCACATTCTTTTGTTGTTGCTGTTAATAGGTATACCACAAAATAACGACAACATTTTTTGTTTGCGATCGATCAGAGTAGTAGACCAGCAGCAACCAGCAATAAGAGCTGCAGCAACAACAAATGGCAACTGAAAACAACCTTTTAAAATGAAAAGAAGAAAAAACAAAATCAGTTTTTAGTTTTTATATTCGTACTATCGTTAATGTCGCCATAGAAGTCATCGTGTTCATCGTAGTTGTTGTTGCCTATTTCTTTTCTATGCTTGCGTATGTATGTATGTATATGTGTCTTGAACATGTTCGTGTAAACGTACAGAATGTTTTTTTTTTTTTGTAATTTGCCTGTTCACGTTCTTTCCTCGTGTTATTTTAGTTGAATTAAGTGTATGAAACCACAAAGTAAATCATATACCTATAACACGTAACAAAAAGTATAAATAAAATGTTTCTGTATTTAAAAATTTTGGTTCATCGTGTTTTTGTTTAATTATTCTGTTTTTGCTTGTTTAAGCTTGCGTAAAAGAGAGAAGGAAAAAAGAAAGCAATTTTACGATTTTCTTTCTAAGAAATAAAGAGAACGTAAAAGAAAATGTGAATTTAAAAGTTAAGACAAAAATGTTGTAAAAAACTTTACGATTTTTTTATAACTGGATTTAAGCAGCTTTCACAAGTAGAATGTTTTGGTTCTTTCGGTACTTCTAGAAATGTTTAATGGAATTCTATTGATTCTTAAAGTTTTCTTTAGAATATTAAAAGTAATAATTTATTAAATATAACTAAGTACAGTTGCTTCAAAAACTGAGTGCTCACTAACAACTTAATTTTCTAATTAGTTTTTTAAATAAAATAAAAATAGGTAGGTACCTACCTATTTTCTAAAAATAATTCTATTTATATTGTTTTCTTTTGATATATGTAGGTACAATAAAGTTTATTATTATGTACTTAAAAATTTTAGGAGATTTTTTCTCTAGATCTACACTAATTTTCACAAGAATTACGAATTCTTCGTTTATAAGATCATTTTTAATAAGAGCGTGAATAATATGGAACGCTTTGCCTGTAGATTTAAGAAGATTTAATTTTTCGAAATACACTTTAAAACAAATACCTATTAATGTGCTATTTTGATAACTAAAGTATTTATTTCTCATTATTTACATTGATTCCCTAATAAGGTTAATAGAATATGAAGGACTAAAGTCTACATGCAACCTAATTTTTTACGATTTTTGGGAATTGGTAACGATAATGAAAAATGTTTTTATACCTACAACTAATTAAGACACTATTAAACAATATTATTAAAAAAAAAAAAATTAAAAAGAAAAGCTTTAAATGGAAATTTCAAGCGTTAAGCAAAATTTTAAGAAGGACTATGGTCTACATACAACGTGACTAATTCTAGGAAAACCTGAAAAATACAAAACGAAACAAGGGGAATCCCATTAATTCAACTGAAATGTATTGAATTTAACTTACCATAACAATTTTTTAAATTAGTAACATTATATTTGAATATGGTGTTTAGAATAATTATTGACCTTTTAAATAGAGAATAGTCAACAAATCTATTTCAGTGAGAAAATGTCTAAGAAATCTTCGTAAAGATCAAAAATATTATGGAGAAATTGCAAAAACGGTCAAATCTGTCGGTTTACAGTACAACAATTATTAGAAACTATAAAAAAAAATTGAAAATACTGCAAATCATTCAAGATATGACCGTGAAAAAAAGCTGCCATGACGCAATGTTAGCAGTATTCTTAAAGAAGTAAATGCGGATCCGAAAATAAGACTCCCAAAACTAGCGGAACACATTGAAAAATATTCCAGAAACAGTGTCCACCCAAAAACTATACAACGACCTTAGCATGAGAGTCGCTTTACAAGCAGAGTTAAATGCAAAAACCCAATTATGGCTGCCAAAAAGCAAAAATTCTATCTTAAATTTGCTAAAAAAAACATTAATAAGATACGAAACTAATCTTATTTACTGACGAGATTAAATACAATAATTTTGAAAGAGATAGCCGTTCCAAAGTTTGGAGAAAATCCAACACAGTCTTAGCAAGGCAATGATCCCAAGCAAACGGCGCACATTGTTCGCTAATAGCTTCTATATTGTGCTCAATTCCCCACCACAATCACCGCACATATCTGGGATGTTTTAGAGAAATTACTGCGGAAATCACAGACAATTTAGTAAACTCCATGCCTCGACATTTGCAAGCTGTGAACGATGCTCAGGGCGAACCATCTAAATATTGTGTTTTAAAATATTAACATTTTTTTTTAGTGTAATTTTTAATTCTATTGTTCCTTTATTACTGTATGTACACTTTTGTCCTTTGAAATTTTTAATGTTTATGTTATTATTGCTTTTGTTATGTTTTTGAATTATATTTTTGTGTCATTAATAAAAGTATTTATTAATGCCTTAAATATTGGCATACAAGTGTTTCTCAATATCGTTACCAATTTCCAGAAATCGTAAAAAAGTAGGTTGCATGCAGACTTTAGTCCTTCACTGTACATTATCATATATCATTACAAAGTTGTAAATAACTATATTAATCGTAGATGGCCCAAGGGTTCAATTAGTTAATAAATGAAATAAATATAAAAATGTAGGTACAATTTTTGCTCCAACAAGTGAGTGCCCACTCATGATTGATATTTAGTGTGGCCAGGTCTAAAAAAATTTTTCAGCTAAATCTGCCATTAGACAGGGCCAAAAATGCTAAAAATGATTTTTAAAAATGCTTAAAATAATGCTAAAATTTTTTAAGGATTTTTGTTAAAAATGTATTACCAGTATGAAATTTTATTCGAAACTAATTACATTTTAGTGACTAATTTTTGAACGAAATTGAAATAAATGGTTATATATAAGCAAATGGCTAGATTTTGGTAAAGCATGTGATACATTTAAAAATGTAGCACAGGGAGTTAAGATTAAACCTGTGATATATCATACATTTTAACGGTTTATTTATACAATATACACAATTTTTAGATCATATTATTTTTTATAGTTTAGGAAAAGTTGAAGCTTTAAAATAATTTTTTCAGCAGTTTAGAGTAAACTATTTTCTCAAATATTTACACTTTTGAATTCTTATCTAAATACAAATTGAAATTTTCTTGTACTTTTATATCGTAATATCAAAGGGCAAATAATTATTACAATCAAATTGATAAGAGCATTTCTTATATGTATTCCCTGAATATTCTATTTTTGAACAAGGCAGGTAAGATGTTTCTAAACATAAGAGTTATCCATTTTTATACGAAATTTCATTTTGAGTACAACTATTTTTAGTCAAAATTTATTGTAATTTATAAAATTTTTTTTAGCAAAATCAATTAAACTATTCGTCTAAATTTTTAAAATAAATAATGCTAAAAAAGCTTAAAACATTTTCCAAAAATGCTAAATAAAATGCCAAGTGCTAAATGAAAATTTTGCAGCTAAATAAAAATTTTTGATACTAAATTTAGCTGCAAAAATGCCAAAATGGCAACACAGTTATTAAGAATATTTTGTTTGTCCTCCATTATTTCTAATTATAGCTTCAAATCTTGTAGGATTAGAATGAACAAAACTTTGGGTCACCTCCAATTGAATATTTCCAATTTTTCTGGTAAACCCTGAAACAAATGCTTTTGATTTCGAACTTTCTAAGTGTTCCGAAAGTTTCCAATAGGTTTATGTCTGCGAATAGAGGAGGGTTTTCCACCCATGTTGAGACACTGTAAGAGAGTCACAGCTTAGTATTGGTGGATTTATGTTTGGGGTCGTCATCTTGCATTATAATATAATTTGGCGGCAGACACATTTTTTGTATGCTGGAAGCTAAATGTGTTTTTAAAATGTTGATATATTTTTTGTGGTCCATAATGCCATAATTTATAGTCTGACATCACCAGCACTCATACGCCCTCATTAAGAGACTGAGCCGCCCCCATATTTAAATGTGGGACAGAGATTTACATTACTAAATTTTTTGATGGGCTTCCAGCATAAATTGTATCTTCCATCATTACCGTAAAAATGACGCGATTACAGAATTTCATTGACTTATATTTATGGCTTTTAGGCTAGTCAATACTTTTTTCTATTGACTTTGTTTGATTTCTCGAACTTAAAAGCATAATACAGCTAGTTAAAAAAACAGACAAGTCGCGCACCTGGCGTTTTAACCCAATCAAAGAAAATTATATAAATCGAAAAATGCAAATAATCGCAATGTAAAATAAAAAAAAAAATCAGAATTATTTTCTTAACACTATTCATCAAGGAAAAATACGGTGGGCGAACATTATAAAAAGCTTATGCGAAGTTTATATTTATGGAAAAATTAATTTATTTGAGGTTAAGTTAGAATTACACGTTTTGTTAACTAACTGGGCATTTACACATGAAAGTAGTTTCTTGAAAGTTGCAATACACTCACACTTTTTCACTAACACATTTACATTTTTCAACTCTCAGTCGCACTTTCAGCTAGCTTTCAATGAAAATTTCAAGAAAGCGATTTCATGAAAGTAAATGACAATAACTAAGTAGTGTTGCCAATTGAAATTTTTTTTTGCGTATATATAAAGAATTTTAATATATTTTTTCAACTAAATATTAAGAACAATATGATTCTAATTGAAATTTATAAATATCATGAAAACTAATAAAAATAACTATTATTTTGAACGAATGCCTGAAGTTCGGCGTGAATAATTGGCTCGGCAACTCTGATACTTGAAATAAGCAAAACAATAAAAGAAGAAGAAAAAAATGTTGAAAAAAAATTAAATTTCACTTTCATGAAAATTTTCATGAAATTTTATTATTTTTTTGTGGAATTTGTGGTGATAATACGTATACAGTAATTTCATGAAAGTACTTTCATGTGTAAATGCAGCGTAAAGCAATAAAGTGCACCAAAATAGTTTGTTTTTTAACTACTCTCCCCTCTTTTCACCATTTTATGAACGATTCCCTTCTTTTTGTTTAACAACTTATAAGAAACCTTTTAATTTATATCAAAATTATGCTTTTAATGCTGCACTATGAACGATGCTAGCAAATGTCAACTTCGACTGCCCACAAATCAGCTGATATTTGTCTTTTGCAAAAATCTAATATGCAGTTATTTGCTTTGATATTATCTTAACCGGACAAAAACGTTATTAAGTTAGTGTAAAAAATTATTTTTGGCCAAGATTTCGGGTAAAATTACCTATACTGCCCTCCTAAGAAGATAGTGCTCTAAGAGCGGCATCCGACATTATAAATAATCTAAAGCCCTTTGACCTCCTTCTCAGAAACTCCCCAGCTCATATGAGGATGGAGTAGATCTCCACCTGAAAGATCGAGGGCTGTTAGCCCATCGGCAAGCCCCCTTGGAAACCTGGGTCAATGATGCCCGTCCCAATATCACCATTCGTTTGTTTCGAACCGTCGGTGAACCAGACCTGGTCGGCGAAACCACGCCACCAGGATTGGTACACCCATTGGACCCTATCAGATATAAGAACATTAAAATTCCTATTCAATACCAGACTAGGCAGCATATGATCACCAATAGGGTTGCCAGTTTTGAAATCAGAAAAATCAGTACATAAGAGAAAAAAATCAATACAATTGCATAAAAAATATTACATATACTTTTTTAATATAAAATTGCATATTAATAACATAAAAAGCTTTAATCTTTTTTAAACCAAAACTTGAATTCATTCTATAATTTAAACAAAGACAAAATTTAATTAATAAAACTGAATTTTTTCAAAACAATTATTCAATTCCGTATATATTTTTTAGCGGGAATACAAAGTGAATAAATAAAAAAACACAACAAATTGTTAAAAATTCGATTATTAATATCTTGTTAGCTACTTGGTTTAATATTTTTCAAAGAAACATTAGTTTTAATAAAGGCAAAAAAATAGTATTTCCTTTATTCCATTAAATTTTTGGAATATAGGTCAACATAAAATTAAATAAAAGTAGTTTTTTTCTATATCTACCAGCATAATTAATTTCATTTTGCAACTAAAAGGTCATGCTGAATCTCTTTTATTTTGCGGAAACAGCCAATGTCTAATTTAACCGAGAACGGCTTCAAAAAGGTTTTGCTAGCCAATTTCACTTAGAACCAGGGCTGTGGAGTCGTCCGAAAAAAGTACTAACTCCGACTCCAAACGCTGAAATTTTTTAAGTGCGACTCCGACTCACGACTCCGACTCCTACTCTAACCGTGATGCGAAATGAATGAGACGTAAAATTATTTCTCTTTTGTGTAGAAACATCTTTATTAAACGAATTATGGGAATCCCCGCGTAATGTGCATAAGAAAAACATGAGTGTTATGGTAGGAATTAAAGACAGGCCGATAAAGATGTTTCTACACAAAAGAGAAATAATTTTACGTCACAATTTTTCTAATACATACTAGTATTTACGCGCTATAGTAACACTTATTCTGTACAATGTTGAAAATATTTCAGCATTGATGGTTAAAAAATTCTGATATTAAAATTATTGGCAATTCCTGTCATTAACATTTTTTAGCATGAGTAAATTATTTAAAAAATCACACATCTTTTTTCAACTAGATCAATAACTGAGTATAAGTTTTGCTAATGTAATTTAGACTTTTTCCCGCACGTATAAAAAATATACCTAAATATACTTAAATAGTAAAGTACTTGAATCAACTATTTCTCATAAAATAAATTAAAATCTACTTATTCATATTGATCTGCAAAATATTGCATCGCCAATTTCGAAGAATTTTTTTGTTGGAAAATATTAGAAATTTTTTTAAATTTTTTATGCCGAAAAATTTTGGAGTCGGAGTCGCGCGTTTTTTTTGGGTACTGCGACTCCGACTCCGACTCCGGTACAAAAACCTCAACTCCGACTCCGACTCCACAGCCCTGCTTAGAACTCTTCTATAAAAAACTAAAATGTCAATTTTCTCAAAAATGAATTATTTGACATTGGCCTTTTTAGCACCAAGCTTTAGATATAAGGACAACAATGTTAAAAAACAATTTCAACACTTGAAATAACGAAGCTTGTTATGCAGTTATCTTCAAAATAATTTAAAAAAAATATTTAAAAGTGATTTACAACTAATTACTATTAATTATTGTAATTAATGCAAAAGGCACAATCGTTTTTCAAACGATATTATGCTATTTATTTTTATAAATAACACTATGCAACAAGCAAAAATTCCTTGAATAACCACTATATTTTTTTGATCCGCTATAGTCACCTAACTGCAAAAATCATCATTATTTCAAATTCTATGATAAGGTTTTTTTTTAAAAAATTTTTTTCTAAAAATTGAGGTTTTTGACAAGGCTCCTCCTTCCATCTTATCGTAACTTTGGAACGACGTACCCGATTTTGTTATGCAATCCGTCAAAACATTTTAAATTACGACAGATTTAAGTTTCTCTAATATATAATATTTTGATTTAGCCATTATTTTTGGAGTTATTGAGGCCGAAGTGGCAAAAAAAATATTTTTTTTTGTTTTTTTTTTATAAAATTTTTGATTTAAAAAAATTCACAAACAATTGAAATCAACAAATACTTACCAGTTTTAGTACTTAAGCTCAAAGCTGTATGTATTAGAAGTAAAATAAATTTTATTTTATGAAAATCCATGGATAAAATCCTATTTTATTCTTGATAAAGTGAAAGTACCTACTTTGACATTTTTTATCGCAAATTTGTGTAGAGCTAAAACTTTTGTGATTTTTTAACGGTTTTACCCTGTTTTTTGCACCGTATTTTTTTTAATCCCTTATTTTTATCTTTTTTTATAAAGCTGCATATATTAGAAAAAAATAAATTTTATTTCTTGAAAATCCATGGATAAAATCCTGTTTTATTCGCGATAAACTGAAAGTACAACCAAAGTTATTAAGAAGTTATATTTTAAGCAACAAGATTTACAAAGCATAATCTAAAAAAAATTTCAACTTTTGTTTTGTCGCCTATGATTTTCTGTGTTTGATTCGCTTGTAAGAAACCAAATAAAATCTCCCATCATATTCTCATTCCTAGTCCCTGATAACGTTGCTCCATGGTCTTAAGTTTTTGACGAAATCGTTCACCATGTTCGTCGCTTACGTCACCAAGGTTTCCGGAAAAAAGTCCAGATGCGAGTGCAAGAAGTGTATTTTTAGTGATATATTTACACCTTAAATAAGAAATTAGGAAAAATAAACAAATATGAATAAGAAAATTCATTTAATATTTACCGATTTTTGAATAGTTTTCACGCAAATCACGGATGATTTCTTTGTAATTTGGACTCCTGATATTTCCTAGAAAGTTAGAACAAATTTGTCGAAATTAATTCCACGCAGATTTCTCATTTGCTGATAATAACTTTTCAAAGTTAGAACTTTAAAGCAATTTTCGAATTTAAGGTCATCGAAAACCCCTTCGCCATTTTTTGTACATGAAAGGTTTGGAAATACTGTTTTCAAATAAACAAAGGCTCTACTCTCCTTGTCTAGTGCTTTCACAAAATGTTAACTAAGCCGAGCTTTATATGTAGTGGTGGTTAAATTACATTGTCCTATTTAATCAACGCAGGGTACCTTATATTATGTAGGCCTAAGGTGCTAATGGCTCTTATTTTCCGATCCTTTTTTATGTAGTGATTTTTGCGATCTCGGCTATCCCAGAGGCAGAGAAAGCAGCAATACTTTGTATAGCCACCTTGAAGGCCTGTTAAAAAAAAAAGTTAGAACATGGTATATTATACTGATCTTCAAGAAGTGACTTTCTATCTTGATGTAAAACGGAAAGTGTAAATCCACATTGCATATGTTTTCCAAAACCGCTTTTACTACTTAAACAAAAATAGCAATCAGATCCATGTCTCGATGTTTCTCTCCATAGCATAGGTTGTATAATTTTCTTGTGTGTTCTATAAGTAGGAAAAAGTAACAGTATACACATATTTAAATCTTTACGAAGACAGGAATTTTACAACATGAAATTAATTAAAATTTTTATTGATAATTTTTCATTCTTGACTGCGCTGAGATTTGAACCCAGGCGTTCACGGACAGGTTGCCCAGACTAGTTTCGATTGTAACCACACAATCTCTTCAGTGGGGTTTGCCGTCTTACTCACTCGGCTATTGCAGCCGGATGACGTCAATAGTCAAACAATCAATCTTTAAACCAAATGGTATTTCACCTTGGTAGATCGAAATTTGCTTTTGAATGAATGATTATCTATTTTATTTTATTTACATGTTCTTCCTAGCTTCTGTTTTTTCGTACTTTTTCTTAAGAATTCTTCTTGAAATCCAAAGTACATTTTTGTACTACGGCAAACCCCACTGAAGAGATTGTGTGGTTACAAGCGAAACTAGTCTGGGCAACCTGTCCGTGAACGCCTGTGTTCAAATCTCAGCGCAGTCAAAAATGAAAAATTATCAATGAAAATTTTAATAAATTTCATGTTGTAAAATTCCTGTCTTCATAAAAATAATTTAATGAAAATTAAATTCAATGAACTTAAGCCTAATTAAAAATATCTAAATTTGGATTAAAAACCATTAGCAGTTCAATAAAATAACCACAACACTAATTATTTAAAACTTTACTTAGAAGTACTTACTGAGAGATCGATGAAGATTGATTTTTTAAAATAACTCTGCAATTTTCACATATTAAACTGGGTGTATAGTATTGGCCAATGTTTTCTACCTTTATCTTAAAATAATCTTCGTATTTAATTTGGTACACAATTGAGAAATTGCGCCGTTTATTTTTGGCCATAAATTTGCCGCACACATAACAAAATATATCCGGCTCATTTTTACACGACATTTTTCTAAGTTTTTTGCTCATTTTTTATTTTTATATTTTAAATTAATACTTGTCTTGTCTACAATCACTTGTTAAGTAATGCAGATAGTGCAAGGTTTTGCCTTTATATACCTTTTTAAAATAACGATATTTTTGGCTCTACACCAATTTACGATTAAAAATTTCAAAACTAGGTACTTTTACTTTATCGATCATAAAATAATTAATAACCCATCGATTTTCCTGTAGCTTTAAGAAAAAATAATAAAACTATTAAATATGTACTATGTCCATATTTTCCATTATTCCAATACAAATGAAAATAAAATAGGCATACTCGCAGGTAGTCACAACTAGAACATAGTATACCGATAGTCGCAAATAGGACGCATGTAAATAAATTATGTAAAGACAACACAATAAAAAGGATTAAAAAATATTGTGTAATAAATCGGATTAAACCGTTAAAAAATCACAACATTTTTAGCTCCACACAAATTTGCGATAACAAATGTCAAAAGTAGGTACTTTCACTTTATATCGGGTATAAAACAGGAATTTATCCATGGATTTTCATGAAATAAAATTTATTTTACTTCTAATACATGCAGCTTTGAGCTTAAGTACTAAAACTGGTAAGTATTTGTTGATTTCAATTTTTTATGAATTTTTTTAAATCAAAAATTTTATAAAAAAAAAAAAAAAATATTTTTTTTGCCAGTTCGGCCTCAGTAACTCCAAAAATAATAGCTAAATTCAAAAATGGTATTAGAGAAACTTAAATCTGGTGTAATTTTGACGGATTGCATAACAAAATCGGGTACGTCGTTCCAAAGTTACGATAAGTTGCAAGGAGCAGTCTTTTCAAAAATCTCAATTTTTTAAAAGATTTTGTTTGTTGTGCTTAATTCCCTTTTTAAATAATTGATAAAAAATACTGAAATTTATTGTTGGAGGATAAGCTGTTCCTATGCGCATTTCACTGGTTGCTTAGGCCAGATCATCATGAAACGTTCTCCTAAATAATTTTAGAAAAGCCAAAGCTATCAGCAAACAAAACTACAGAGGGAATGAGAATTACCTACAAACACTCAAAAAGTCTTCTTTGCAACGATATCAAAGCTTAAACAAAATACCAAACAATAAATCAGTGATGAGTTTTTATCTTTTCTTACATTTCCCGCTACAATTAGTTGGAATTCTCCCAACATTAATTGTAGTTGAAAGTGGGTAAAGAAAAAACATTTAAAAACAAAAACAAAGTGCTTTTGTTGTTTTCGCAAGAAATCAAAATAAAAACAATTTGCCAGTTCAGTTTTGTATGCACGTGCACTAGCTAAAATTTTATTATCAAAGTTGTTTAAAAAAAAAACCCTACCATAGAATTTGAAATAATGATGATTTTTGCAGTTAGGTGAATAAAGCGGATCAATAAAATATAGTGGTTATTCAAGGAAAAACAAAACTTCCCATTTGTTGCATAGTGTTATTCGAGTGATTCGAACATATTTAAACTCTTATTTGATTAATCGAGCAAAATTAAAATTTAAAAATCGATGAATTCCTTACTCGAACAAAAGCAAAAGTCAAATAATTGGATTCTCTACTAGTGATGCATGAAACTTCTATTCGGTTCACATGATATTCTTTAATTAATATATTTTTTTATAACTACAGACCTTAAAAATTATGCTAATAAAATAAAAATACGTATTATTTAAAAAATGTTTGCTTGAAACTTTTTTTATATATACGATAAGAAAGTATTCGAATAAATGGTTTGTTTACTTTTAACTAACATCACTTTAATTATGATTTGTTTATTTTATTTTTTCTTATTTTTTTGAACAACAATTCGTTGTTTAATACCTAAAAAAAAATTAATAAATAATTTAATATATAATAAAAAAGAATATCTGCATGCCCCTGAACATATTAATTTAAATCACATAAATTTTTTTTTTAAATATTTAACAATATAACTTTAAATTGGTTGTCTAAATTAAAATAAATTTAGTAAAATGTATTTTTCCATTATTGCCCAAAAATAATATCATTAAATGCAAACATTTGTCGAAATGTCATTTAATTTTTGGTTTAAAGAAGGGCAAATACAACAATAAATTGTCATACTTTATGAATGGTTTATTAAAGGTTTAATAGATTATTTTTCGTTTATGAATACAACTTAAGCACTTTTTGCTTATAAACGGTTAATTAATCATAAATAAATTTTTATGAATACGGCTGTTAAAATCATAATAATGACAACATTTAACCAAACTTTTGAGTATAGCGGTCTAATTCCTAAAAATTTATTATTTCAGCTTTAATGTTTACAATAGTTATCAAACACTTTTTGTTTTATAAACCTTTAATAAAAAGTCTTATATATAAATGCGTAATAGCAGTGGATTAACAATTAAACGCTTTTATTACTATTGTATTATTATGTTGGCAATAACATGTTATTTTAATTGTCATTTTTGTCTAGTTATGCATACAAAGAACAACCGATTGTATAGGTATATAGCTTGTTAAAAGTAAAAAAAAAAAAATTATTGCCTGCAGCATTATTTTAAAATAATTAAAAAAGTAATTTCGTTCGTAGGCAAAGTTAAAAAATTGGAGATGGTGACACAAATTGAGTTTAAACACATTTTTCCCCCGCTGACTACAACAGGTAGTCAAATACCAACTTTATTGTAGTTGATTTTGCATCCGTATTTTCTTTAATTTAATTTTGATGTACTTTGTCTACAAATAGTAAACATATACTTTGCTTGAGATAGCCCATCAAGATGGGCAGCATCATCCTGAATCTACAAATCCTTTTTTAACTTTAATTTAATATGTTAGTGCTTTTTTGGGGGATTGCTAAAATTTAGTTTTTAAATTTATGAAATAATAAATTTTAAAACTTAATTTTTCTATTGTTTTGGACAAACGGTCATTTTTTTGCAATCATACATACTTTTCTTAGACCCCATCATTGCAATGCTACCAAAACTTGCAAGTCGGCTGAGGTACCGCAGCCTCTTCTATCTAATTTAATATCCGGCTTAACCATTCTTATAACTTTTTTAACGGTGGATTTGTTGAACCGATATTTTGCTTTAAATAGCTCCGCTGGAATTGTAAAGTGATTGAATTTCTTCCTAAAAGTTTTGGGATGTCTTGCATTCGATGTTTCCCCGATGAATTCCAAAATCATCGTTTTTTTTAAATGGTTTTAATTGCACAAATTTATTATACTCGACAATTCTGGAAATCAAATACACAATAATATGAACTAATTAAAACCAAGCCAGTTCGCTTTTGCAATATTGTTCATATTTGCGAATAGCGTCTGATTTCCCCTTAGAATCGTTTTCCCCATAAAAATAAGAGTTTATTATGTTAAATTTTTTATTTGTTGTTTCTTGTACATATTTAAAAATAATTTATTTTTGAAAATACAAAGTAATGTGAAAAAATTTACGATTTTTTTCTCTCTTAACTGCTTCAATACGTTCAAATCTTGTTGATCAACCATTTGACTTTCGACCCATTACAATGGGCTATTAAAAATAACCTTCAGCTTCATTTTAAAATGATCCAGCAAGAGGGGCTGTAAAAGTTTTTTCCAGATATTTGAAGCAAGCGAACGCCCTGCCCTGTCTCTTTTTAAAGCCATCCATCGCTGGCATTGAACCCCAAGCCATTTTCTTTAATTTTAAAATGAGGAACTTTGGCCTTTTCTTTTAACATAAGACTGCTAATAGGGAGCTTTTTGTCTCTCATACCCAGAAACCATCGGTATAAAGCATATTCCGTTTTTGCGTAAGAGGGCCGCTTAGTTTTTCATTTTCCAGGTCCAATAAAGGTATTGAATAATAGCATTTTTTATTTATTGTAGATTTGATCACCCAAAATTTATTCGCTAAACTAAAAACACTTGCTCCTTTTTGTAAATGCACTAAAACTTTTGATTTTTCTTTTAAATTTAAAAACTTGAGTTTTTTTTTATGCATATTTATAAAGTTTTAACGGTAAATTAATGTATATTAAAAAATAATATGGAATTCCAGCTGAATATGAACACGAACTAACAGTGTATGTAAAAAAATTTGGTTGACAGCTGAGCACAATTCAAAAGCAAACAGCAGGATAAATCTCCAAATTATTTCGCAGTTGAAGCAAATTTATATAAAACCCTGCTTACAAAGATTTCATCACTGTTTAGATAAAAATCCGTTAACAATTTAAAAAATAAATTGGTCATATTTTAAAGCTTTTGCACTAAGTTCATATTTTAGAGTAGTCAATGGAAGAAAAAAGTGTTCATATTTTGGGGTGTTCATATAATAGGGTATTCATATTATCGCGAGTGTACTGTATTCTATATCCATTGTTATTTTTGCTAGTTTTTATTTTTATTAAACGATTTTAATCAAATAAATAAAAAGGCAAAAATTTTACATTTTTCGGCCAATTATTAAAATTTTATGTAAACAAACATTGAAATGTCACTTTATCAAACGCTTAAAGTAGGGTAAAGGTTACAATAAATATCTTAAATTTATGAAAGGTTTATAAAACGTTTAATAGGCTTTTAAACATTTATAAATACTCTTTTTTCGACTTTTGCTTATTGATGAGTTATAAAGCGTTTATGAATTATAATAAGTCTACAATAAAAAATAAAAAAAGATACAAAAATTTTTTTCTGTTATGGTAAAAATATTTACCTAATTGACAAAATCGAATTAACGGTTGCTAAATGTAACCTAATTCTCAAATTATTTTTAACGACATTTACTTGGCTAACCCTCTCTACTTCAGCATTAGGCCATGGAAGTGAGAGCAACTTTATAGTACATTCTGAAGTTTCTAAAAGTTTTTTGTTGCCACCTGCATTTTTATATTGAAATACACCGTACTATTAGTTCCGCTTCGGATTGATTTGATGGATGGATTAATTTTTCTTTTAAGTGTATAAACACGAAAAATAAAGAAGCTTTAATGCTTTTTAAAAATCACCAAAAACAATGTCAAAAAAACATTCGCCATGTTGCCAAACACAAAATTTTATGGCGAAATAGGTTTATAAGTCGCTACGTTTGGCGAGAAATCGCCACATCTGACAGCCCTGTTCGTAACATCTCTAATTTGGAAGCTTTGGCTCTTGCTGTTCTCCAGATATACCGAAAAGAGTAATTAACAACAGCAAGAAGGGATTTATGGGTAAAATTATAAGCAGCCGTGATTTTTTCCTCATATCTCAGTCATTTATGGAATGATCTAACTGAATTTCAATAGCAAACTTAAACGGAGTATATGTGGCATAAAAATTATGGACAGTGTGACCAGATCTTGAAAATTTTTGCAGCTAAATTTGGCATTCGAAACGACCAAAAAATGCTATAAATGATTTTTAAAAATGCTAAAAATAATGCTAACATTTTTTAAAGATTTTTTAAAAATTAATTTCCAGTATCAAATTTTATTCGAAACTAAATACATTTTAGTGACTTATTTTTTTAACGAAATTTAAATAATGGTTATATTTAAACAAATGGGTAGATTTTCGTAAACCAACTGATGCCTATAAATATTTAGGACAGGTAGCTGAGATTAAATTTTAAATTTAGGGTGCCTGAAAACCTTTGATACATGCAAAATTAAAACGGTTTTATTTCTATGCTATTCAAAATTTTGTAGATCATTTAATTTCTTATAGTTTAAGAAAAGAGCAAGAAACTTTTTCAAATATTTACACTATACAATTTTTATCTAAATACAAATTGAAATTACCTGGCATTTTAATATCGTAAAATCGAAGGGCAAATAATTTTTACGACCAACATGATAAGGGCATTTTTATTATTCTTATGCTTAACATAACAATGATCCATTTTCATACGAAATTACATTTTGGGTACAAATATTTTTAATTAAAATTTATTATAATATATAAAACAATTTAAGTAAAATCAATTAAACAGTTCGTCAAAATTTTTAAATTAATGCTAAAAAAAGCTAAAAATATTTCATAAAAATGCTAAATAAAATGCCAAGTGCTAAATGAATATTTTGCAGCTAAATACAAATTTTAATGCTAAATTTAGCTAAGAAAAAAACCTCAAAATAGCCACACTGATTATGGATGCAACGAATGCCGATACCAATATATCGGCGATACTTTACGTTTGCCGATATATCTGTATCGGCGATATTTTACTGTCATACGCCGATACTTTTGTTACAGTTTTTTTTTTTTTTTTGAACAAACAATTAAATTTTCAATGATTTTTTTTTTTTATTTTTTTCATAACAACTTAGAGCAAAAAATCAAACAGAATAATAAATTGTTTCCTTTAATTCTTAAGATGGAGTTCGGTCCACACCAGGCGTTATATGCGTATGTTTCTTTTTTTGACTATTTTCAAGACGCATGCTTAAGTAGAAAGTTATCCTACTTCATGTTTTCTATACGTAGATGCGTTTAACGCGTTTGCTATGTAACTTGTCAATACAATTTTACATTACGACTTTTTGGAATCATGCATTAACGTATTGAACGCTTGGTTTGGACTTGTAGCAGAATTTTCTGCTAATTTTTAATGATTTTTTGTGAAAATAAAAATTACTTTGCTACAACTTTTGGGTTACTTCGAAGAGACTACAAAATTCATAAGCAAAGTCAATGCTACATTTTCTGGCGCCAATTTACTAGTTAACAGTCTTCGAACATTATTGAAAAATACGACAAATGAATAAACTGAGATGCAGAATAATTTAGTGTCCCAAAAATTGGCGATTAACGTAGCATTTGAATATAAGATTTGAGTGCTTCGAGAATAATGAAATCTATTGTTTGTCTACAATTCTGTACCTTCGCTATAAAGCTAGAAAATTTCAAAGACAATAGATCGAAAAAAACGTCTTTTTGAGCAACTCAACATGACTCTACATTCCGAAAGTGTTGAATACACGTTCACCCCTACACCTAGTAAAACTTCTGATAAGTCTGCAAGAACTGACCTTTGTGCAAATCTTCAAACAAAATTTGCAGAACGATGATCCTTTGTCGATCATACGCTGCCTGTGGCTTAGCCTTAAATCTTCTAATTTTTTTAGAGACGCAGAACCGTTTGTTTACTGGCGCAATTAAACCTTATACTCAAAATTTAAGACCATGGAGCTGAAACACTTAAGTTGTCAAATGAGTTCAGTCACATCTGAGCAGTGTTGCCAAATTTAAATGAAGGAATAAAGCTAGATTTTTGTAAAAAAAATTATAAAAAAATGCCAAATAAAATTCTTAAAAAATATTGTACAAAAATAAAAACGATCTAATTTAACTTTAATTTGAAAATAATTAGCAAGTTCAGTTAAAACTAACTATTACTATAACCTCCAGTTAACGATATGTTTTCGATAGTTATCAGTGTTGCCAGGTAATTTTTTTCTTCCCCCAAAAAAATTTAAAAACCCCCCAAATTTAACGTATTTGGAAAAAATCCCCCTAAATGTAAAAGTTACAATTTTTTTAGAATTACATTTCTTGTTTTGTTTTCTTAATTGTTTTAAAATTTTTTATTTACTTGTGAGGTTTTTCATAAAAAAATATTTTTATTTCAAATTTCCATTCAAAACTCAGTATATTGAAAGTTAATAAATTGAATGTTTTTGAATATGTCCTTTATTAATTATTAAATAATTTATATTATATATATTCATATATATATCATAAATATTTAATAAAATTTAAAATATATACATTTCTACATAATAATTATATAAATAATAATTAATAAAAATTTAAATTAATATATATTTATTAATTAATTAAATATTTATATATATAATAAAAAATCTATTTTTGAATATTTAGTCTATATAATTAATGTTTGCATATATATATATATATAGATATATTTATATATTGTACATATACATAATTTAAAGGTATATAAATATATGTCTAATACACTATTAATTTATTAATTATTAAATAATTTATATTACAATTAACGAAATTTGTACTTCGCAGTTATAAATAACAAAAATAAAAAAATTTAATTATTTTCCGCTTTTAACGATATGGCAATGTGGCGATATGGCAATTGTTTTGGCGAAATTGTAAACTGTTGGCGATATTTATTTATTTAAGAATTTCTTGCTTATCCTACACAACAAGATATAAATCTTATAGTTAAAGTGCTGGAATTATATTAGTTTAAAACATAAATAGGTTATCACAATTCAACGATAAAGTTTAAAAAGAAGAAAAAAAAAACAAAAAAAAGGGTACATTATACCAAAATGGAAAGGAATTAAACACTTAATTTAAAGAATGATTACTTTTAAATTGATTGAGTGTAACATATAAGTTATTAATTAAAAATAAACTAAACTAAACTAAATAAATAAATAGCTTTGAAGGCAAAAATTAATTGGATTAGTTTTATAGGTTTTAGCTTATGAAATAATTGACTAATTGATTTCTAAAATTGTTCTCATTGTTGTTTGTTTGGACATGATTGGGCAGTAGGTTCCAAAGACGGACAGCATGAATAAAAAATTGATATTCAGATATCAGGCTGCGGTGTGTAAAGGGAATTATTTTATTACCCCTGTTAGACCTCGCAAAGGTTAATCTGTTGTACAGATATGGAGGATTCTTCGTATAAATTATTTTATGTAGCATTTGCAATACCCTCATATCTAAAAGGTTTTTAAGTGTCATGCCATAAAGTTTATTTGTGAACTGTGATAAACTATCGTATTTTCCTAAACCAAAAACATATCTGATTATATTGTTATATGTTTTCTGTAACACGTTTTTGCTACGAAAGTCGCAACTTGAGAACAACTCGCAACCATATAAAAGTCGTGGCGATAAGTATTTTAATTTTTAAAGGCGTAAAGTATTGGGTAGGCCAAAGTTCACGTAATCTTAGGTAAATGTTCGATGCAGTTTTATTAATATGGTCAGACCAATCTAAATTATTATTGAATATAACACCAAGATTTTTTGCCGAGCGTACACATTCAATTTTTTCATTTTTAAGCATAATGTCAATGTTGATATTAAAACGGGTCGATTTACGTTGAATGATAATTCATTTGGATTTGTGGGGATTTATTAGAAGTCTATTACCGGTTGCCCATCTATAAACACCATCTAAGTCCTAATTTAATTTACGTACGTTATCTGCAATATCTTCGACAGAACTGCCAATGTAAATTTGTACATCATCGGCATATAAGTGTAACTTAGAATATGATAAAGTTTGAGAAAGATCATTAACATACAATGAAAACAAAAGTGGTCCCAAAATAGATCCCTGTGGAACACCTTTGGTGACAGGGAGTGCAGACGAGTAGCTACCGTTAATAAATACTGATTGGTAACGATTACTAATATATGATTGAAGTAGATTATTCGAGGTCCCTGATAGACCAAATAGCTTTTTAAGTTTGAGGCAAAGTAGAGAATGGTCAATTGCATCGAAAGCTTTGGAGTGATCCAACAGCACTAGAATATTAACTTTCCCGATATCTATATCATTTCGAATATCCTCACTCAGATTTATTAATGCTGTAACACAGCTATGCTTAGCTCGAAAGCCAGTTTGGTGGGGCGTGGGCAAATTATGCCGATCAATAAATTCATTTATTTGTGTATACATAAGTTTTTCCATTATTTTGGAAAGATACGGCAGAATTGCAATAGGCCTAAACTCCGAGTTATTTTTGGGGACCGGAATAATCTTAGCATGTTTCCAGCTACTTGGAAAGATGTTAGTAGTAAATATTGTGTTAAAAATGTGGGTTAAATAAGGTAGTAATCTTGGTAACAATATTCTTACAAATCGAGGGTCTAAATTGTCATATCCGATTGCATTTGATTTTACAGATTTTAAGCAAGTCAAGACTCCATCATTATAGACACATCGAAAATTAAATTGGATATTAATTATACGTCTAGAAAAATTAAAAGAATAGCTTCATTTTCCAAATTTTTATAAAAAAAAATTATGTTTCTAAAACGACAGCGGAAATTAGTTTAGCCTTTCTTAAAGGCAATTTTATTGCGGAATTTCGGTTTTCTTAGTATATTCAATAAACTGAATCATTTTTGAGTTACGGTAATATATGTTATGCCACCTCCTTCATTTTCGAAATAACGTTGAATTTTGAGTGTGGCTCACTGTACATATTAAATCAAAATAGAGTTCGTAGAAATCTTCGTTTTTTTAAATATTGGAATAAACTTTCTTCAGAAAGATCGAGTGCTGGGTAAACATTTTCGTGAACTTTGTACATTAATCGGAATTAAAAAGTTGCAGCATTTCAGATGTTAGATTAAAGTTGGGACACGTATTTTTCAATGAACACTTCACCCTTCAAACGCTTTCTTTCTTTATCTTTCGAAAAACAAATTTTGCTCAACCAAAAACAAGCTGTAAAATATATCTTAGTTATTGTTATGTACAGACAAATATAAATATAAATATATGCCCCCAAATTTTTCGTCAAGAATTTGTACCCCGTAAATTTGCCCTTAAATAAAATAAAACCCCCTAATAACCCCTTAACCTGAACCCTCTGATAGTTATAACTGATAGTTAATTATAACTGAACTTGGTAAAATGGGCCGTTAGTACTTTATAGTCTTTTACTACTAAATTGGGAAATAAAATATAAAAGTAGTAAGAGTGCTATATTCGGCTATGCTGAATCTTTAATACCCTTCACCGTGAGTTCGAATAAATTAGGAGTGGGCTTTATATGAGATCTGCAAATTAAAAGCCAATCTTTTAAAAACCTGGCCTCACAGTAGTATAATTCGTTGCCTTGGTTAAATAACATGTTCTGATTAGATTCAGAAATATTATTAGGCGCATTAAAGTGATTTTCAGGAGTAGATTTTATGTTGAACCGATCGTAAATTATAGATTGGTCATAAAAAAATATTAAAAAAATTGTATATTAAACCTAATCTCAATACAGTAATACAATTTTATTAGAGTTTAATGCTTTTTTAAATGATTTTATGAAGGAGGCTTTACATGGGGCCTATGGTAAATTATGGACCCATTTTCATAAAATTTTAGTGCGATTTTCAGGCATGTAAAACGAATTTGTCCAAAAATTTAATGAGTATCCGAACATTCTGTCACCACTTTTAATTTTTGTTAATTTTTGTAACAAAAATAAAAATTTGTTAGGGAGGTTGTTCCACATTTGGGTTCAAAACTATTTTTCTACTAAGCCGATTTCAGATAGATTTCAATCCCAAACGGCTTCGGGACACAAGAAAAAGTTTAACATTAAAATTGTTCTTTTCTGTTGAGTCTTTCTAAAGCTTGTTTCAAACAGACGGACAGGCAGGTGGACATAACTAAATAGACTTAGCATTACACAGGGATCAAGGGTCTTAGATGAATATTAAAACAGTTTGACACGTAATGCCCCACTAAGTATATACTCATTCACCACTAGTGGTAGAGGGTATAAAAATCACATAATTTTTTAACATTAAAAATAAATCAAAATTTATGCAAAAATGTATCTTTAATTAATAAAAAAAAAACGCAGCTTTAAAAAATTTATATTGAATCACATTTAAAAGTTAACTTGGTTAAAACAATAAAATTATGTTACGTTCACAATTTATTTTTAAAATATTAAAAATAATATTATCATTTTATATCTGAAAAAAAACCGTATTAATGCTAAATGTAATGCAAAAGTTAAGAATACTTTGTTTATGAACAAAAATCTTATTAATATTAATTTTGATTACTTATAATCGTTAACACTGTTTTTTTTTTGTTGTTTATTTGTTTTGTCATAAAAAATTATATATAAAAAATGTTTAAAATTTTTGTATTTTAATCCAAATTTAGATATTTTTAGTTAGACTTAAGTTCATTGAATTTAATTTTCATTAAATTATTTTTATGAAGACAGGAATTTTTTATAACATGAAATTAATAAAAAAAATTTTTTATTGATAATTTTTCATTCTTGACTACGCTGAGATTTGAACACAGGCTTTCACGGAAAGGTTGCCCAGACTAGTTTCGATTGTAACGATAGTATTTTACCTTGGTTGATCGAAATTTGCTTATTAATGAATGATTATCTATTTTAATTGATGTACTTTTTGTCAAGAATTCTTCTTGAAATCCAAAGTACATTTTTGTTTTTCATGGTTTTTTCTTTCTTTCTTCTTGTTGACCTTTTTCAGCACAACTTGTAGGACAAATATAGCTCGTGCCTTAGCTGTAAACAATTAAAAATAACCCCAAATTAATTTTGGTATTTTTAATTTTGTTTTTTATTTTCCATTCGATATTTCGACCATACATCGTTGATCATCTTCATCTTCAGGGGCTACAAGATACACATACATATATTTAACATTTGAATTTTATAACATAATAACACAAGGTAACATTAATCAATACATACATTTTAAAAACTCTAAAATTAAAAAAAACTACAAGCAAGTTGATACGTCCTAACAGCTTAACATGTTCCCATCAACCGCCAATGTTCTGTCGATTCTGCTTCATCGACTTTGTCCTACTTCCGTTTTCTATGTCGGTATTCGCCTATTGTGTATTTGTATATTTGCGAAATCTTATCGGTGTCTGTCTTGTTATTGAGTCCTTACCTAATAAAAAATTGAGCTTTCAACGAAGCAGGTTTGTAAGGGAGAAACGTTAAAGTTTCGCTTACCATATCGCTTACGGAAGACATGAATTTTAAATGGCGAGTTCCCACTTTGAAGCAATACATTTTGGACACAGAAAGCGCTTTATTCAGCGCATATAAAAATTGGTGAATGTAACGATCAGTTTTGCACACTGAATTTTTTCTTACCGTTATTCTTTTACATGCTCCCTTACAAACCTGCTTCGTTGTAAGGGAATGTCGTGGCTCTTCAAATTTTATATATATATTGTTTAATCTATTTAGAATTCGTTCGCTTACCTTACTGCATCTATGTATATGTAACATTTCCATTGTGTATCTCCTAGCATAGTTACTCTACTAGTAAAATGCCCACATTGTAGAAGTTTGGTTTGTGGCCCGTTATTGTACAATGGGCCGCAAGGGCAGTTTTTCGTTCAATTGGTTTTTCCACAGCCCTTCGGCCAGATCCATGTCCTGATAAGATTGTCTTAAGTGTTAATTCTGCAGTCCCCACATATACTTTTGGGCATATGTTGGACCCTTCCCCCTCACAGCCGATTCAGTAGATCAAGCTCGAATTTTCCTCCTTTTCAAGTTTTGTCTTTAGTTTGCTGAATAATTGATATACAGAGGTTGGTCCTAAGCGTTATTTCGCATTTTCCTTTATCGTATATATCAAAATTCTTAAGGCTCTCGGAGAATCCGGGAATGTACGGATTTGTATATTTTCTCGGATTTGTCACACAAAATTGCATCTTAATTGCCAAATGATCATTTTCTTTCCAAAGATTCTGGCAACGCTTTATATAAATATAAAGTTTCAGCCAACTTCAGTTCCAAACAACGAACGAAAAACAAAACGGATTTTGGGGGAACAGGAAAGTATGTACTCCCCCGCTATTCTCTTTTCCCCTTTTTCCATAAACTCAAAACTTTGCAAAGTAAACTATGCCTGCTAAAAAGGGGTCAAAGTTTGTTGCGGTGTTTACAATTTTCGCCTTGGATGTTTGGAGTAGAAGCTTATGAGTCTTTCAGACGATGTTGGTTTTTGATACCAGTCTATTCTAAGTATATTTTTTTGTCCAAGAACCACACAATCTAAATACAGTATTCTATTGTCATTTTCTTCTTCTTTAGTAGAACAAATTTGTCTATTAAATGAGTTTAAAATTCTTAAAACATCATCTACATCTTTCCTTTTTATTACACAAAACAAGTCATTATCTCCCATCAGATCCACTGAAAAGTCTAAAAGCTTTTTCATTATAAAATCCGATTTTTTTTTCTTATTTTTGTTTAAAATAATTAATTTTACCATGAACTTAAATTCATTTCTTGCACTGTAATTTTGTATAATAAAGAAATTACCCTACTTCAGTTTCGTTAATTTTATCATGCATTTAAATTTAACATTCGTATCGGTATCGGCGATATTTCTTCTTGAGTACCGGTATCGTATCGCATCCGGTGCCGCGGTAGGCTAGCTGGTAGTGAGCTAGTCTATCAGTACCGTCGTTGCGGGTTCGCCAGAAGCTCTGGTTCCTGCAGACAAGCGAAGAGCTTCGCGGGATTAGCGTAGGAATAATAAAAAGGCGTATCGTTACTAATAAATATATAACAACCTTATTCCCATAATTTCTGGGGTCTTCGGGAAACCCATTTCAACATACACACGGACATCGCTTAATGAACTTCGCTATGCACTAGGACCCAGAATATATGAGTAGGTGAGTTGCAAAACCCTTTCGCAATGCATGTCCTGGGAAAAACATGGAAGGGGAGATGATGCATTGATACAATTAGTATATTTCTTCTCATAAAACGATAAACACTGTGAGAATCAATTGTCATCTCGTATTCTAAATTTTATAACGAACGAGTTTTGCAACTCACCTACTAGTTCCCCTAAAGGGGCTTAACTCAAACTGTTTTCTTTTTTTATGTACTCTTATATCACAAGAGGGGTTAATATTTTTTTTTTTTTTTTTTTACAAAATATGTACTAGAGAAATTGATGTAAGATTTTTACAGTGGGAAGATATGACCACTGTACATCGATTTCTTGCATAAAGTGAAAATTGAAAAATTTTGAGTTGACTCTCTTAAGAGGAACGATATGTAAAGGGTCCGCCATCTAATTTTTTTTTTCAACTTGTGCTTATTTCGTGAATGGTAACACTAAGTTCATGTCTGATTTGACAGATAATTAGTTTTATCCTTCCGCTGAACGAATATGGTTGTGTATATGCTTGAACAACGCTGGGAAATATTGCGACATTACTTTGAAAATCATGGTAATGTTGCAGAATGTGTGCGAAAATTGAGTACGGATTTTGGAAGAAGAGAAGCACCGTCAGCTCCGTATGTTCGTGTTCTTGTGAAAAAAGTGAAAGAAACTGGCATCCTCATCGATAAACCAAAGCGTGAAAAGCCAAAAACAGTGCGTACACCCGAGAATATTGCAGTGGCAGAAAGACAATTCACCGTCGTTCTCAACAATTGAACATTTCGGAGACATCATTGAGACGAATTTTGCATAAAGACCTTGGTATGACGCCATTTGAATGAAATTATTTTCCATTATTAACCGGTAGGATTGTACTTCAAATAAAAAAAGAAATTGGAGAAAATATTCAGTAGTTTTTTTTATAGCATTTTCAAAAAAAAAAAAAGTTATCTTAGATTAACCCTTACAGTGTTTTTGTCGAATATATTCGACATTGCACTGTTTCTACGCCCTTTTACTGTATAAAAATTTACAGTTAATTATATGCGACCTTCTCCGAGAAAAGCGGCCTACTGTGTCAAAAAAAGGGTTTAAACTTAAGAGTGGATTCTGTTACCTAAAAGAGTATAGAATAAGATGAAATAAGTTAGATTTCTGATAAAAATTTATTTACCCCATAAAAACGTACAAAACGAACTTGGTGTGTTCGCAGTGATAATGCGTTATGAAACTTTAAATGCGTTTTTCTCAAAACTTCATTTTCACACACTAGGTCCCTTTTCTCGGAGAAGGTCATATATATTTTTTGTTTTATCTGAAAGAGAGGCACTTTTCCTATTTTAAATTGTTTTTATAGTAGGCATTGGCTTTCTTTTCTTATTATTGAGTGCATTGTCGTACACTTGTCATGAAATTGGTAAACATTTTATATTTAGGAAGAAAGTAAAAATAATAATTTCGGTGATCGGGCGATATTAAAAAAATATTTAAGTATTGATACATGCGTAAATAAATATTTACATGACGAAAATATTTCAAAAATAAATTGCAGGTTCTTTTGTGGACCTTTGAAGGTCAATTTTGAATATATTCGGCATTCCCTAAAAACCAGGGGAGCTACATGAGACGAAAACTATTATTTTTCCTGGCTTCAGCAACATCACAGTACCCTAAATACAAAGATTTTTATCTCGCCACAAATTATTTTTGACCCTTAAAGGGTTAATATTGTAGAAATTACAAACGGAATGACAAACTTTTTATACCATTTTATCTTCAGTCAAGGGTATAATAAAAAGCAAACTTAAATTCATCCTGCGTATCCTTGTTTGGGTGCATGTGTACACTTCTACATTTGTGTGTGTGTTAGCTTGTGTGTGTGTGTGCGTTTGTATGTAAATGGAGGCGTATAAGTTAACATTTTTAACACATAGAACTTGCCATGGCCGTAACTTACATAAATATATAAAAATATATATATTTTTCATTAGTCATACGAGTATCTCACTTGGTAAGTTTTTTTATATGTATGTATATATTTTCAGTTTTGCTTTTGTCTTTAGGTTGTTGTTGTTTTTTGTTTTGTATTTGTTGTATGTATGTATGTATTAATTGCTTTTTTCCTCGACTGTTGTTGTTGCTGTTTTTGTTGTTAATTCTATTTTAGCGTTTTGCTTGCTGACGTGTTTTATTTTGTATTTATTATAATGGAGCAACGTTAAAAGAAACCTTGAAAGTGTGTATTCACTTTTTTTTGTTTTTATTTGTAAATTCTATATTATCCGAATGTTTATTCATTTTGTTTGTTGTACGTAAATTCCAACGACACTGTTTTTATTTATTAAGTTATTTTTTGTTTTTATTGCACGAGTGTTAACAAGAGATTTTAAGCATGTTGTTTAAGTAATTTTAATTAATTTGTTAAAATTGTACCTACAAAAACTTATAAAACAAAAATAACCAGATTAATCTACTTCTTTCCTTATTTTATAACATTTAAAAAGGAGCAAAGAAAAATGAATTTTTATGAAAACTTAATATCAAGAAATTTTTTAACCCAACGTTCAGTTAAGACGCAACTCCACCAATTTTTAAATGTTCGCATTTCTGCCTAATATGCAGTAAAACTTCGATATAACGAATAATTCGTTATATATTAGGGCATTCATTAATTACTACCCGAATAACTGATCGGCTATTTTCGATTAACGATTAAACCGGTTAATTTAAGTCGATTAACCGATGTAATAAAATTTTTAATTTTTTTGTAGTATTATAACATATTGTTTTGTGTTTTTAATTATTTCTTTCGTCTCAAATACAAAAAGTATGTGCTTAGAAAAAAACGTGTTCAGTGATCTTCATTTGAAATAAGTTTTTGTTATCAAAAACTTTTTGTTTTACGTTATTCTTATATGTATTCTTTTAGTTATTGGTTTCTTCTCATATCTTCTCATATAATTCTTTTAACAGAATTAACCAAAACAATTAGAAGTGTTAAAAATTAAAAAATAATAATTAAAACGGGATTCTAATGGCATAATGGAAGATTTTATACGTTTAGAGAAATCCAGAAAAAGGACTGAGAAATTAGATATTTGCTTTCGTTAAAAGAATTTTTCCAAGTCAACTCTTATCAAAACTAAAGAAAATAATCGCTTAAATTCTAACAGCCGTATTCATAACAAAAAGTTTGTGCACTACTTACAACGAGCTGCTAACCAGAATGCCGATTAAGCTTAGCAGCTTTTTAGCACAGAGTTTATTCATAACAAATTTTATCCATCTGCTAACTTTTAATAAATCAACTCTTAATATTAATGATGCCACTTTTTGTTACTCAAAAATGCAACACGTTTTGCATTTATCATCGCTGGTTGTGTCATTTCAATTCATTTATTTTTTATTTTTGTTGTTATTCCCTCCCCATATAAAAATTTTAAATGTTTTTAAATTAAAATAAATTTAAAAAAGGACTCTAAATAAAAAAAGACAAGTTGGGAAACGCTTAGCAGCTCGTTAACAAGAGTTTAGCAAATCGTTAGCCACAGCTTGGTAAGTGTGTTATGAATGAACTTTGTCCTAACTTCATTCCAAATTTTCGTTACGGCTGTAAACATTTAAGCCAAATTATTTCTCTAAAAGATTATTTTTTAAGGGGTCCTTTAGCCATTGAAATAACTAATTAAATTATCTTACAGTTTATTTTTTTATTGATACAGAATATTTATGTATTAATTAAAAAATATGAATTACATATTTATGAACTATTTTTTGTTTGCTCGTCAAAGTTCAAAAACTAATTATGTTTGTTATTTTATTATTTTTTTACTAATACACACCAAATAATAGATAATTTATGCATTTTGAATTATTGAAATTACTTAATTTATAAAAAAAAAACCCTTTATTGATCGGTTAACCGGTCAATTACAATATTACCGATTATTAAGCGATTAAACTAAAACCTTGGTTAATTAATCGAGCGATTAACCAATTAAAGCAAAAGCCCGATTAAATGAATACTCTAATATATATACATATATATATATATGTATTAGGGCGGGTCGATTTAATAATCGCCCATGGCTCAGTGAAAATCGTATTCTAGGGATCAAAATAAGAAACTTTGCCGAAGGAACCATACCTCTAAAACGAATTCTACTACCCCCCAAACTGTTGTCTTTTTCCCGTAGGGTCAAGTTTTGAAAAATCCCACTTTGACCCATTTAGAGTGCCCCAATCGAGTCCAAATGTATGACCGACCCCCACTAACTTTGGAGGGCCGATCCACCCATGCCAGTGGCACACCCCCTGGAACTCCCCTGGGGGGTTCCCCATACAAACATTTCAAAAAATCACAATTTTTGGCACTTTATTTTATTATTTTTTATTTATTTTATTTATTTTTATTATTTTATTTATTTTTTTCTCTTTAGAAATTTATTTAGAAGGAACATACATATCGTTACCTTAATATAAAAAGGCCCCAACTCATTATTTTTGGAAATCCGTTTTTTTATTGATTATTGTAGAATGGTTGCTAATACACATTCTATTAAAATTTCAAGCAAATTAGATTAAAAATAAAGAAGTTATAAGCAGAATACAAAAAGCCCTAACTCATACACACAATTTTTCTAAAGAAAAAAAGGCCTAACTCATACACACAATTTTTCGAAAGAAATACATATTATGTATTTCAATCTGAATTCCTCGTTTAATTTTAATAAAGATGTTTTTTGACAATGGTTGTGTAGCTATATTATTTCAGCTTTTATTAAGTTTTTTCCTTCTCCTGTAAAAAGTGTTTTTGATGAGTTGGGGCCTTTTTATATTAAGGTAACGATATGTAAATGAAAAAATTAATTTAACTTAGTAATAGAAAAGAAAATAAAAAAATTACTGTTTGAAGTCTTTTTTGCTTTTAAGTCTGGGCAATTTCGCACGGCTCTCTAATGTCGTCGCCATAACAGCCTCTACATTTTCCGGTATAACTCGTTTGGAAACGCTAGCTAGCAATTGAACGTGTCGTTCTGTTACAGGTCGTAAAATAGGTTGTGTGGGTTTTTTAAGACACAACAAGACACAGCTGCATGTCGTAAACTTACGTAAGCAAAATCGGTTACAGGTAGAATTGAGCATAACATTATCATAAAGGATTTTCCAGAAGTAATAAAAGGCGCACTTGCTTAACAGAATTTGTGGTCAGATTAACGTTTAATTTACATTTAAGTACTTTATGAGCAGTTTTGACAACAAAATCGGTTACAGGTAGAATTGAAATTACCATTTCATTCTTATTGCCTCGTCTCGTAGACCATATATAACGCAACAGTTTTTGTGAATTCATTAAGTCATTGTGAAGAACTCGAAGTGTAAGTGCTAATTTCAGATAAAAAATATTTAAAAAAAAATCTTTCCAAATCAAAAAGTTTACAATGAATCCACCATCCTCTACACCGCAAGATGAAGCAATAACAACTACCGAAACTCCAATGAGTCATATACCCAGGCATGATGTTACGGTTTTTGGTGTGTCTACTGATTTGACTGGTCTTAATTTACCAACCCATCTGGATATCTTGAAATATTATTTTTACTTGAGCGAACAAAAAAAGTTGTCCTATAAAGCATTAACTATTCAAGTACAAGATAAGTTGATTGGAATTTGGGAAAAACTTGGTATGGAAATAATGCTGAAAAAAAGTGTATGTAATAAATTGCATAGATTGCTTGACAATTATCAAGAGCAAATCAAGAGAAGAAACAAATCCCAACAATTTACAGAGTATGTAAAATCTCTGGAAGCAATTTTTTTCATTGGAACATGTAAATGCGATTTGAATGCAGCTCCATGTGCATGCGGTTTGGTTCCCGAACGCCTCAAAGAGTTTATGCACGATCAACATGTTGATGACCCAACGGGACTTAGAGCTTATAAAAAACCAGATATAAACTTTTATTGCACAAGTTACACGGAAATGATCAATATGAATGACATAAATGACGTATTTGAACCACCATTCACGCGAAGCATTCCATACGATACTTTCAAAGAATATTTAAATCAAGATGATCCAACGTTTAATGATCCAAAAATTCCATCACACATACAAGGAACAGAACGACACGTTCAATTGCTAGCTAACGTTTCCAAACGAGTTATACCGGAAAATGTAGAGGCTGTTATGGCGACGACATTAGAGAGCCGTGCGAAATTGCCCAGACTTGAAAGCAAAAAAGACTTCAAACAGTAATTTTTTTATTTTCTTTTCTATTACTAAGTTAAATTAATTTTTTCATTTACATATGTTCCTTCTAAATAAATTTCTAAAGAGAAAAAAATAAATAAAATAATAAAAATAAATAAAATAAATAAAAAATAATAAAATAAAGTGCCAAAAATTGTGATTTTTTGAAATGTTTGTATGGGGAACCCCCCAGGGGAGTTCCAGGGGGTGTGCCACTGGCATGGGTGGATCGGCCCTCCAAAGTTAGTGGGGGTCGGTCATACATTTGGACTCGATTGGGGCACTCTAAATGGGTCAAAGTGGGATTTTTCAAAACTTGACCCTACGGGAAAAAGACAACAGTTTGGGGGGTAGTAGAATTCGTTTTAGAGGTATGGTTCCTTCGGCAAAGTTTCTTATTTTGATCCCTAGAATACGATTTTTACTGAGCCATGGTCGATTTTTTTGGCTCCCCACAAATCGACCCGGCCTAATATGTATAGATATATATTGTTGCTGTTTTCAGTAAATCCTTGATATAACAAAACTTGGAAAAATGCTAAAAAAAATCTTTTTTAATTATCGTTTTTTTTTTCGTTTTGACAAGAATAAAATCTAGGGATGTAACGAATACCGATACCGATACATCGGCGACACTTCAGATTTTCCGATATATTGGTGTCTGTGATATTTAAATGTCGATACAATGATACTTAAAAATTTTTTTTTTTTAGTTTTTTTGAACAAACAATTTAATTTTCTTTACCTAAAAATATGGTTTAAAATTAACTAAGCGCAAAGGTAGAATGGCAGTATCTCAGTTTCTTATGTAATATAACTATTAACTTAGGTAATTTCTATGTTCGAAAAAGTATCTTAATATTTTGTTTAAGTTACTAAAAAACTTTGAAAATTTTCCAAAATGATAGCAAAGTCAATTTATGTATATGTTTATGTTTGGCAAAATATCCATAAGGATAAGTTATTTTATATTATTAGTTTTGGAAATTCTTCTAATAAAAATTTTGTATAATTACATAGATTTTTAGTTAAATTTTCTAATTTTAATTTACTATTGTTAAGCTATGTTCGCTCACACCTATTAAATATTTGACGTACTGCACGTAACCCCTAGTTTAATTAAAAAATTATTTGCTTTTGCAACACGTTTTACTATATCAATCATCATTTTACAGTTTCTAAGAGACATTATACAATTATTTTCTTACAAATAAAGTTTAGTAAACCAATAAAAATTGTTAAAAATAAAGCTAAATTTTGATCAGTTTACTGGTCACGCTATTTTTGAATTATTTCGTCAAATATTTGTTAGGTCTGAATATACCTTAAGTCTTCCTTCATAGTTTTTGCTTTAATATATTTTTAACATATTTTTAGTTAATTTTCAAAACTTCTATTTATTGTGTTGCCTTCAAAACGGTCTCTTGAAAAATGTGGCAAAAATATGTGGAAAAATGTGTTCCAATATTGTTGGCATTACATTGATGGTAAACCTTGTTGCCACATTTAAGGATGTAGAATGAGGCACCAAAATTGTCTTGAAAAACACCCATATTGATTTGACAAATAGTGCTGGCAAATGTACCAAAGGAGATGTAGAGAAGATTGCCACCATTATCTCTATCCCCTTGCACTTCTAGATCATCAACTGGCTTTTAAACAGATAAAATGTATCATTGATGGAAAATATAATTAAGCTTAAATATGCACAATCCTTTTAAATTTTAATTTGGTTTCCAAATTGCGTGAAGATTTGAAACGATTAAATTTCTACGTCACTACTAAGGTCTTTGTGTAGGCGGTTTACACATCAAGATTACCTTTCGTTGTGGTCGAAATTTTGGTGTATTTTTCTACCAAATTTCGTGCTTTTAGAGACCGTTTTTAAGCCGAGCAAAGATAAAAAAATTTAAATTTTTAACCTCTGGACTAGCTAGGAACTCAAATTATGTATGAATTCGTGTGTCATTGAAAGCGTATGGGCATTTCCATGTCATCCTACGTGACCTTTGTACGCCTTCAGAGCGATAGAGTTTTTGCACAAATAGTAGTACTATATATGAAAAAATTGTTTTTTACATTTGGAACCTTGTTGTCCAAAATACCTAGCAACATAGGTGTATATCGTACGTGACATAAAACGGAAGTGATTTTGGGGTGAATGTAAAAAAATACGAAAATCTGCGAATTGTGGGAGGTATTTTTCCTTTTTAAATTTTTTTAAATTAAACCATATATTTTTTCCGTTATAATCCGTAATTGGAAAGAAGAACATTTTTCTGGATGGCTTAATAATGAACCAAATGTAATATCGTTCGCGACATACCGTACGTGACAGATTTTTCTCTTATAGTATGAACAAGATATGAAATATATATTTGGTAAATATATGCATATAAAAACTTAAAACAAACAGGTCAGAAAATATATTCGGCCAAGCCCTACCACCCTACACCATAATATTTTAAAAACAAATTTTTGAGAGTGTACCCTATTTTTGACCCATCGCCAATAATGGTCGCCAGAACAGAATTATGATATAAGGTTAAGAGATATAAACAAGTTATTTGTGACAAATATTATTCAGATATCTTCATCTATATGAGATTTGCTTGCCTTTCAGCGATTTCAGGAAGGGGGTTTATATGGGACCCATAGTTACTTACATAGTTCCTATTGTAAAATTTATTGTCGCCAATTTTTATGTCAATACCAACATTTATAAGGAAGTTATAACATTAAAAGCTATTTTCTGGAGTAGTATTTGAATGAGTGCTAAGGTCAAATATGGACCGATAACAATTATACTTGTTAAGATGTTTAACATTGCAAAAAAATAATTTTTGATCAAATTTCAACCTAATACCAACATAGTAAGATGATACATTTAGTTGAATTTATAGTACATACAATATCGGACGTGACGACTTTTAATAGCTTATAAAATTTTTATTACACCTATTTAAAAAAAATTCCGATCAATATTTTTTTGCAACAAATATCTTGCTTTGAACTTTTATTTTGAAACACGTACGACTGATCAAATACCAATGACATAGACAAATGATGTTTTTGCACCACGTACGTGACATTGGAATAGCATCCAAAACAAACAAAAAAATATACCGCTAATCGAACTATCTCCTCGTGAATTTTGTTCATTGTTGTTGTACATTAATTTTACGGTATAATTCCAATGTTACCAGTATCTGTATTTAATCGGCAGAAATCTGAAAATTTTTGATTGCAGTTACTAAAAATAAATCAAAGAGATAGTCAGTTTTAACTTTTATTTTTTGCTCTTTAAAAATTGTAATAAGCTATAAACCCCTTTGCATAGTAAAGTTTGAGTGTTTTTTTACTTTCTACAATATTCGAAAAATAGTTTCAAGGCTATTTATTTTTTGAGTCGTGGTTGACATTCTCATGGAAATGCCCATATGTCATATTAAAGATAATAAAGATCATTTAAGAATATAAAAAAACTAAACAATTTTTATTTATAAATAAAATATAAAATCAAACGCTTTCCACAAAAAAAAAATATTCTATTTGACAAAAAAAAAATTCGAAAAATATACCTAACCAAGGCGAATTCATTCCAGGTAATCTCGGTAGTACAATAAGTACAACTCGTACAAAAACAATAAGCAATTTGTTTTTGTAAAATCATTGTACAATGTCAAAAACCGAAACAAATCAAAACAGAAACAAATATAATAAACAAAATTTTGACATCCAACAATTATAAAGCTAAAGAAAAAAAGTCATCAGCAGGGATTTTAGGATCACCTGTAATGAATTCGCCTTGTACCTAATTCAATTAGTATAATTAAAAAAAGCTAAGACAATTCTTATTGTATAAATTGCTTATTGTCGTGGGTAATTTAACTTAGATTTTCGTTTTTATATAAAATTAAATTACGTATCCACCGTTTGGTAAAAGTACCAAGATTATTTTTTTGTGTGCTATGATTATTTTTTGCATAACAACTTAGAGAAATAACACATTTTAAAGCAGAGCATAATAAAACCAAAACAGAATAATAAAATTATTTTGTTTTTAATTCTAAGCCGGTTTGTTTTGCGCCATAGTACAGACGTATGTAGTATATTTCTGCCAAAACCTTAAACTGTTTTTTCTTTTTTTGGACTATTAATATTGATGTAATATAAGAGCTAAAACTTCAAACTTAGATCACAATGTACAGCCTATTTTGATTTTATGAGTGCAGGAAAGTGAGCATATTTCGTTATTAGTTTTTAATACAATTATTTGGCTTTTTTACAACGAAATCGAGGTAGCCTATTTTTTAATATTTGTCATATAACCTAGCGTTTACACGTGAAAGTAATTTCATGAAAGTCGCAATACACTCACACTTTTTCACTAATACACTTCCATTTTTTTACTTTCCACTCAGCTTTCAACGATTTTTTCAAGAAATTAATTTTTTGACACTTTCTGAAAGTAAAATGACAGAGCGGTAAACACAGTTGCCCACTAAACAGACTTATACAAATTTACAGAATTGTTTTAAAATAATAATTGTAAATTTAATTTATTTTGTACACACAAAAAAAATAATAATTTTAAATTTAATTTATTTTGTACACACAAAAAAATAATCTAGGTAATTTTACCAAGACGAAAATACGTAATTGATAATAATGGTCGCATCTTAAATATTTTATACTTTCTCCGTTAAAAAAAAATGTGTAATTTTTTCCAAGTGGATCAAGCAAATCAAAATTTTTAAACACGTTTATTTCGAAATGTATTTTTTGAATAATTACGACGTTGCAGCAAATGAGCGATATATAGATTTAGAAAGACAATCAAGTAAAATGTTTCAGTAGATAATTTTGTTAATTGTTATACATTATGAATTGAAAAATAGCATATTACAATGAAATGAATAAGGAAGTTAATTTTATTTAAAGTGTGTAACTGAAAGAAGTATATAGTTTTTTCAAATATGCTTACTTTACAACAAAAGTTAGCAACAAAATTTTACATGTTGTGCAACTTCAATTGAACAAAATTAGTTGCTTTTATTTAAAACTATTACACTTTTATTATTAATGTACGTCATTAGCTATTTGAGCGGTTTCTGCAAGCTATTGCGGTTTTGTAACCAATATTGACATTACTAATGGCTTGGAAAAAGTTAGTGCTGGTTCACACTGTTTAAGTTTCAGCCGTCAGGTCTTGAGCTTTTAGGAGACAAGGGCAAAGAGAATTCCATTTCTTTTCCTTTCTCTCCTAAAAACGCAAGACTTGACGGCTAAGACTTGAACAATGTGAACCAGCACTTAAAACGATAATAATATACATACAATTTTTTATTTTAATGTGTCAACATTTTGATATATTGTTTTAAAGCAATATTTTCACAAAATTCTAAGCAGTTTGTGTTATGACAAAAAAAATAAAACCTTGGTTGTGCGAACAAAGTAGAAGTGCCAAAGTTATAAAACAGGGCAGTTTAAACACCTTAAGTAAAAGTGTGGGTTAAATATGCAACATGTTTCGCATGTTTTTCACCAACATATCTACAAAAGAACTTGAAAATTTTTCCCACAGTTTTATTTTTTCTACAAACGAACACAAAATTGTAGAGCATGTAACATATATGCAACATATTCCTCAGAAAATAAATCGTCATTACATAATTTTCCAAAAATAAAATAACTTTTCAAATATTGGTAAATTTTCTTACTTTTTCGAACATAGAAATTACCTAATTTAATATGTAGTTATATTACCTAAGAAACTTAGATAATTCCATGCTTTCCTTGCGCTTATTTAATTTTATACCATATTTTTAGGTAACTTAACTATTGCCCTATAAATTTGTATATGTGATAACTTTGGCAACTCTCATTAGGTAGTAATCAAAACAACACGCATGAAGAAAAAATTAAACCACCAAAGTATAATTAAATTAATAAATTTATAATGTGCATACCCAATTTTATGGGATATGAATAATAAATCATACATATATCTTCCATTTCTAGTTTTTTTAATTCTAGAAGTTAAATAATTTTTGCAACTTTTCGCTTTGACGGTATTTTAAAAATGAACTTTCACTTTCCTGTGTAATCGCACAAGAAATTTTCAAGAAAGTCGTCCATTTAATTGAAATTTTTATTTGTTATACGTATACAGAAATTTCATGAAAGTACTTTCACGTGTAAATGCAGTGTAAATTAAATCTTTTTTTCGGTCTTTGAAAACTGACACTCTTTTTAAGTCAACCACATTATTTTTGATAATTTTTTCCGCATCGTTCATATAAAATTTCTGGTTAATACAATTTTCTAAAAAAAAAAAAACAATAAAACGGACCTCGAGCTTAAATCTTTATTTCTTTCAGATTCTATAAAGAGAAGGTCGAATAACTAAATCAGATTTTATTATAAAACGGACAATGTTTGGAAAGCTGCAGAGTTTCTTTAGAAGTTTTGAGATTTTGAAAGCCTTTAACACAGAATAGTAAAAGGGCTCTCAAGTAAGTGCTATGAGTTTCACACCCAAGGTAGGCCAAGTTTTTTAATTAAGTTTTTACTGATTCCTCTTATGAGAAATTTTAAACTTTTCAACGTTTGAAAAGCGCATAAAAATAAAAAATTTATGAAATAGTAACAGATATTATTGAAAACATCGAGTAAATTTAGAGAAAAATTTAAAACGTTAATAAAGCGGACTTCGGCTACTTCACCCAAGTAGCTTTTTATTGCTATAGGTAAAGAAATAACAAAGTTATAAGGTTTTTGCCGGAATCTCCCACTGTGTATTGTCATGAAATGTTCTCTCATTGATAAATTTTGTAAGGTTTTGCACGTTTTAAGATTTTTTTTTGCTTTTTGTCATTAATTTTCACTTAAAAAGAATTGAGAGATAACTTAGACCTCGTAACATTTCTAGAGTCGCAGAGCTGCTTGCTTACGGTCGCAATGGCATTTTGTACCCAAACCTTGAAACTTAGCCTACTATGGTTGTGAAAGTTATAGCACTTACTTGAGAGCCTTTATACTCTTCTGTGTTAAAGCCTTTCAACATCTCAAAACTTCTAAAGAAACTCCGCAGCTTTCCAAACATTATCCGTTTTACAATAAAATTTGGTTTTGTTATGCGACCTTCTTTTTATAGAATCTCAAAGAAATACATATTCAAGCTCGAGGTTCGTTTTATTGTTATATATTTTTTTTTTAAATTTTATTAAGAAGAAATTTTATATGAACAATGCGGAAAAATTATCAAAAATAATGTCGTTGACTTTAAAGAGTGCCAGTTTTCAACGACGGAAAAAATATTTAATTTATATGACAAATATTAAAAAATAGGCTTCCTCGATTTCGTTGTAAAAAAGCCAAATAATTGTATTAAAATCTAATAACGTAATATGCTCACTTTCCTACACTCATACAATCAAAGCAGGCTATACATTGTGATCTAAATTTGAAGTGTTAGCTCTAATTTTACATCAATAAATTTTTAAAAACCAAAAAAAAAATTTAGGTTTTGGCCGAAATATACGACAAACCTCTCTACTATGGTGTAAAGCAAAACGGCTAAGAATTAAAACAAAATAATTTTATTATTCTGTATTGGTTTTATTATCCTCTGCTTTCAATTGTGTTATTTCTCTTAGTTGTTATGGAAAAAATAATCATAGAAAATGATATTGCTTGTTCAAAAAACTCTAAAAAAAATGTTCAAAGTATCGTCGCATCGACAGTAAAATATCGTTGATACCGATATTTCGAAAAATCTGAAGTATCGCCGATGTATCGATATCGGTATTCGTTACCTCCCTAATTATTACACACCAAAAAATGTCAAAATGTTCATGGACAGTAAGATAGCTTGATGGAAACGAAAGGAAATAAAAATGGACGCCGAATTAAAACTTTTTGCGTTATAAGTATGAATTCCAAATTCTGCTGAAAAAACTTTTATCCATAACATTTAAAAAAATAAGTTAAATATTTTTAAATTCAATCAGCCATGTTCTTAAAGCCGAATTCAAATAAAAATTTAAATAAAAAAAATATAATAATTGTACAATAGGAAAAATTACGGCATTCTATATCGATCGAAATTTCCATTTAAATTGTATTGTAATTTCGATCGATATCGAATGCCGTAATTTGCCCCCTGCTTTAAGAGTAAGGTATTCATTCAATCGGGCTTTTGCTTTAATCGGCTAACGCTCGATAAATTAACCGAGGTTTTGGTTTATTCGGTTAATAATCGGTTAATTTTGTTATTGATCGGTTATCCGAGTAATTAAGTTTTTTTTTTATAAATTAAGTTATTTCAAAAAATAAAAATGCGTAAATTATTTACCCCCATATTCAAAAAAATATTTTTGATTAATAAAAGGTTTATTAAACAAATGTTCATAGACAATTCGTTTCATAAACCTGCTATAAACCTAAAATATTTTTTATGAATATGGGGGTTATTATTTGGAGTTTATTAGTAAAATAAAAAGAAAACATAACAAACATGAAAAGAAACGAGCAAACAAAAAAATGATTCATAAATATGTAATACATATTTTTTATTTTAATACATAAATATTACGTTTTAATTGAAAAATAAACTGTGAGATCATTTTATTAGTTATTTCAATTGTTTAAGGAGATCTTATAAAAGATTCTTTTAGACAAATAATTTGGTTTATTTGGAAAAAATTTTTTCACTTATCGTTAACCCATAATACAGTAAACATAATTTCTCAGTCCTTTTCCTGGATTTCTCTAAACATATGAAATCTTCCACCATGTCATTAGAGTCCTGTTTTATTTTTATAAATTTTTAACACTTCTAATTGTTTTGATTAATTTTGTTAAAAGATTGATATTAAAAGATATGAGAAGAAACAATTATCTAAACACATACACTCATATAAAAAGTACGTAAAACAAAAAGCTGTTAACAGCAAATTCTCCCCAGCTAGCATTTTGTTTCAGGAATCAGTTTAAGAGCAAAATAACCGGATATGAGCTAATTTTTCGATCATAAATTATACTCTCGTTGTGACAAAATTGTACCCTAACGATGAATCAACTCAAAAAATCATTTGTGATACAATTTGCTGATTCCTTTTTAATCATATATTTGTATCATATGTGAATCCATTGTCAATCGCTCTAGTGATAAATCAGTTTTAAATTCAAAACATTTAGAAATGATTATTTGAATATATGAATGAATCCATTTTCAATCGCTCAAGTGATAAATCAGTTTTTAATCTCAAAACTAATCTAAAAAGGTTCACTCCTTCCCATAACCTATTTTCCTAGTTCCAACACAATGCATTGCATTAGTAGGGGTCATCCCCTGAGTGCTGGTACTAACAAAAAAAAAAAAAAAAAAAAAAAAAAAAAAAAAAAAAAAGGTTCACTCCTTCCCATAACCTATTTTCCTAGTTCCAACACCATGCATTGCATTAGTAGGGGTCATCCCCTGAGTGCTGGTCCTAACAAAAAAAAAAAAAAAAAAAAAAAAAAAAGGTTCACTTAGGTTATTATCACCCAAATGCTAGCTCGGTTATTTAAAATAAAGATCACTTAACACTTTCTTTGTTTGTATAAAAATTTTTTTTGCTAAACACATACCTTTTTTATATGAGACGAAAGAAATAAATAAAAACACAAAAAAATATGTTATAATACTTCAAAATATTAGAAATTTTGTTACATCGGTTAATCGGTAAATCGACTGAAATTAGCCGGTTTAATCGTTAATCGAAAATAGCCAATTATAAATTAACCGATCAGTTAATCTGGTAGTAATTAATCGGTTAACCGATTAATGGTTAATAGTCATGAAAAATACATTGTTTTATCAATATTTTCATGTTTTTGAAATCAAAAAAAATTGGAAACGATCCTGATTTATTAAGCTTTGTTCAACATTGCAGGTGAAATGCTTTCAATACTCATATGAAACAAGTAAGAGTGCAATATTCGGCGGTGTCGAATCTTTGATACCATTCACCGTCAGTTAGAGTATTTCCATCGTGGGCGCTATAAAGGTCTATAAATAATAAAAAAAAACTTTATAATAACGGATGTCAGTATTATAATTGGTGATGGTTTAGACCTTCATATGGGAATTTCCATGTCATCGTACGTGGCATTTGTACGCCTTAGAGGTTTTGCACAGATAGTAGTAACGGGAAACATTTGATACATTATGTTTCATTTAGAGGGTACTATTTATGAAAATAATAATTATCATAATCGGAACGTTGTTGTCCAACATATCTAGCAAAATAGGTGTATATAGTCCGTGAAATAAAACGAAAGTGATTTTGGGGTAAGGCCTTTAACAGAATAAAGTACTTGTTGTAGTAGCTGAAGCTGTCGGATGCTCTGTAGCGCAACAAAGTTGAAAATTTTGAACTTTGCGCTTCAACTTCAACTGCACCGACTACTACAACTACGTATTCCGTTTACACCACTTTCAATCTGATGTTTTTAACTTTTCACAGCTTGCAGCGCTATTCGTAACGTTGAACTACAGCGACTATTCTGTTCCCCACTTAAATGTAAAAAAATTCGAAAATCTGCGAATTGTGGGAGTTTATATTTTTTACATTAAACCATATATTTTTCCTTTATAATCCGTAATTGGAAAGAAAAAAATTATTTTGGATGGTTTTATAATAAATAAAAAATATAATATCGTTCGTGACGTACCGTACGTGACAGATTTTTCTCTTATAGTATTTACAAGCTTTGAAATATATTTTTGGTAAATATATGTTTACAAAAACTTAAAACAAACAAGTTAGAAAGTATAGACAGCCAAGCCCGACCATATGATACCCTACACCATACATAATATTTTAAAAATAAATTTTTGAGAGTGTACCCTATTTTTGACCCATCGCCAATCATGGTCGCCAGAACAGAATTATGATATAAGGTTAAGAGTTATATACAAGTTATTTGTGCCGAACATTACTCAGATATCTCATCTCTATGAGATTTGTTTGAATTTCACCGAATTTAGGAAGGGGGTTTATATGGGACCTACAGTTAATTTTGGACCTATAACATTTTTCATGATATAGTACCTATCGTTAAAGTTATTGTCGCCAATTTGTATGTCAATGCCAATATTTATAAGGAAGTTATGACATTTAAAGCTATTTTCTGGAGTAGTATTTGAATGAGTGCTTTGTTCAAATATGGACCGATACCAATAATATTTGGTTAGATGATTAAGATTGCAATAAATTAAGTTTTGAACAAATTTCAACTTTATATCAACATAATTAGTTGATACATTTAGTTGCATTTATAGTCCTTACAATATCGTACGGGACAACCTTATAAAATTTTTATTATACCAATTTAAAAAAAATTTTGATCGTGATTTTTTGCAACAATTATCTTTCTTTGAACTTTTATTTTGAAACACCTACGATTGATCAAATACAAATGACATAGACAAATGATGTGTTTACACCACGTACGTGACATTGGAATCAGCGTTACCGTTGGATATTTTCAAAAAGTACCAAAAAAGGGGATTTTTACAAAAAAGTGACACGAAAAAGGTGATTTAAGAAAAAAGGGGCACATGTTTTAAAATACAAAATAATGTTTTTGCAGAAAAGATTATATCAGATGTAAGCAAAAACTTTTTTTGTGATTTTAATTGACCTTAGCTTGCTGAATCCAAATCTGTTCAATGATTGGTTTTATGAAGCCTGGTTTTTTAAAAGTCTTTGAGTCATCCATATAAATTTTTTTATATTTTCAACTTCGATATTCAGAAAATAGTGGCAATACATTTTTTGGAAAATTTATGTTTTCAAAAATTCATACAAAAGTTATAAGGACAAAAATTAGACATTTTAATCAAAATATGGCATATTTCATGAAAATCGTAGGACGAATGTTAATTTTATGTATTATTCATGGTTGGGGGCATGATGCTAATATGTAAATTTCAGCATGACTTGGGAGCGATATGTCCGATCTGGATTATATTACTAGCGAATGATTTGGAATTAAATTCCAAAGTTAAATTCCAAGTTTTTATATATTCAACAGCTTCGGAGATATAAATAGTGGGTAAATTTTTTAAAAAATAATTAAAATAATATAAACGTTTTCAAAAATGTACAAAAAAAAAAAATTATAAGATCAAAAATATTACATTTTTATAAATTTTTGGAAAGCTAGGTATATAACGAATAAAGTAAGCCTTAAACCATGAAAATGTTTATTTAAATGTTATATAAAAACCAAATATTGCGATTTTTGGCGAGTTTTTAATAACAAAAATCTGAAGAAAATTAAATTTGTCGAATTTTGGCGATTTTCGGTGTTAAATTGGTCACGAAGGTGAAAATAATCTGACAACCCTGATTAATACAGGCATAAGTATACGCCATGGTATAAGTATTTATTTCATCATGGTATACCGTATACGCACAAAAGCAAGTGGTACTTCCCAAGAGCACTTGCCTGCGATTAATTAATATGTACACATGTTACATAATATATTCGCAATAAATGCACATAAGCTTATCACGATTGACAAAAAATTATTTCATTTAAGCTGGCTTACATATATATTAAAACAATTAGAGTTTACATTAAAGCTGGGGGTTTTAATAAAATATAAAGTTCAAAAAGTATCTCATCATTTAGTAAAAAGTGCCAAAAAAGGGGCAAGAATTATAAAAAGTATCACATTTGGGGGCATTTTGTAAAAGTAGCAAAATAGTGTCCAAGCTGTCGAAAAAGTGGCAAATTGCTACATTAGTAGCACCAAAGGTAACGCTGAATGGAGTAGCATCCAAAACAAATCAAAAAATATACCGCTAATAGAACTATATATTTGGTCTTGCCTCGTGGATCTTGTTCACTGTTGTTGTAATATTAATTTTAAAGTATAATTCCAATGTTATCAGCAAGTGTATTTAATCGGCAGAAAAGTGAACATTTTTGATTGCAGTTACTAGAAATGAATCAAAGAGATTGTCAGTTTAAACTTTTATTTTTTGCTCTTTACAAATTTTAATAAGCTATAAAAACCTTTGCTGGTTAAGTTTGAGTGTTTTTTTACTTTCTACCATATTTAAAAAAAAAGTTTCAAGGGGGTTATTATTTTTTGAGTCGTGGTTTACATTCTCATGGAAATGCCCATATATTAGTCAAAAGAAATTTTTTTCGTCAATAGTGTATATATTGGAACGGAGTACTAAGCTTTAGATTTAACTTTTTTATTATTAAATTATTTAATTAATCCTTTTTATTAAGCTTGAGGTCTTTTTCTTTTTTTTTTTATAAATAATATTAAATTTTATTGGATTCAATAAAATTTAATATTATTTATAAAAAAAAGAAAAAGACCTCAAGCTTAATAAAAAGGATTAATTAAAAAATTTTAAAGGTCGAATAAGAGCCAATTTATATTATTAAATTATATTTCTTCTTTGTATATACAATACAATAAGATTGGATTGTCATCTTAAATGCAAAAAGGCTTAACAAAAAAAAAAAAAAAAAAATTACCTAAAAAGGGCAAAAAAAAACATTCAATAGTGCCAAAAATGGCCCAATTGTGCCATAAATTCCATCACTGCTCCGTGCTCGGTATCAAAGATTCAGCTCTTAAGAATATATCACATTTATTTGTTTTTTTCTCTTATTTTTCAATTTTTTTCAGCACTTTCTGTTTTGTTGTTGTTTGTTTTTTTTTTTATTCTTTGATATCAGCTTAATTAAAATAAATTTAATTAACACGCAATTATCGCTTCTACTTTTCACTTTGAAATACAGAAATTATTTAAACTCACTAATGGAGAAACGTCGTAAGTTTTTTGTGCTGACTCTTTGAGTTATTTTTACTGCGCAATTAAGAGTTGGGTTGTAAATCGCTGCATGTTTTCAAATTATTGTGATTTTTAGAGCGGGTTCTTTCCGACGACCCTCAATGGAAAAGGAATATTGAGGGAAGAAAGAATAGATAAAATCCTAGCTTTAGCTACCGGTAAGTTGTGAAAATGGGCCGAAATGTAAAGGGTGGTTACATTTTAAGGGCCGATGTTGGTCTTGAATAAAACACAAATAATTTAGGAAAATATTGTCATTCCTTTTTATTATGATAATATTGGCATGGTTCAATTATGTTTGGAACAAAATATTGGCCAAATGGCCGAAGCTATCTCGGCGGCAGACCTCCATGCGATGGTCCAAATTTCCGATGACGCATAATAAAGGTTCTATGCCGTTAATGTGCCGAATTATCTCATCCTTAAGCTCTTCAATTGTTGCTGGGTTATGGACGTACACCTTTTCTTTCAAATAACCCCAAAGAAAGAAGTCCAACGGTGTCAATTCACATGATCTTGGCGGCCAATTGACATCGCCACCACGTGAGATAACACGGCCATTACTTTTGTCGCGCAAAAGAGCCATTGTTTCGTTAGCTGTGTGGCAAGTAGCACCATCCTGTTGAAACCACATATCGTCCACATCCATATCTTCCAATTCGGACTATAAAAAGTTCGTTATCATTTCACGATAGCGAACACCATTCACAGTAACTGCCTGACCGGCCTCATTTTGGAAGAAATACGGCCCGATGATGCCGCCAGCCCATAAATCGCACCAAACAGTCACTTTTTGTGGGTGCATTGGTTGTTCGACAATCACTCTTGGATTATCATTCGCCCAAATGCGGCAATTCTGCTTGTTGACGAATCCACTGAGGTGAATATGTGCCTCATCACTGAAGATGATTTTCTTCGAAAATTGATATGTATTTTGATTTGAACGCCCATTTTCATAATAAGCCTGAATAACTTTAACGCGTTGCTCGATTGTATATCTTTCCATGGTTCAAATTGAGTTAGTCTGAAATTTAGAAATGTCAAATGAAATGCAGAAACAAACTTGACGTTTAGTTTATTATGACTTTGCATTTAGCACAGCTTTTTTCTTTTTGTCGTTGGAAAATAGTTCTACACAAGGCGACTTCACTAGAAGGTGGGGTCAAGTCTACATTTGGTTAATTTTTCTGTTGTCGATTTGTCAAAGTTTATATACAATCTAGTATTTTTACTAGCAATATTTTTGCCAAAAGCCCTGTTGTTGTAGAGTTGACCTCACCTTCAAGTAAATTCGCCTTTGTTTTAGGCGTCTAAATACCTCTTAAGTGACTTTTTGGAAATGGTCGCTTCATCATCACTGCATTTGCCATTATCCTAATAAATGTAACAAATAGGAAATAAATACAACACATACTAGAAACTATTAAACTGTAAACAATGTTCTGCCAACTGATTCCTGTTGAGGGATCTAAAAAAAGATATAAGTCTATCGGCGTTTCTAAAGTTTACATCTGAAACTCATTTTGCGGCCTATATAAAGTTTCACCTTTGTGTAATTAGAAAAACGAAAAAGTCTCGTGTGATACTTGGGATTTCGGTGTATAGTGTCTTCAGAAGATTTAATTAGAACATTACAAACATCATTTTGTTGGTATGCATTAACCCTGTAACTTTTCTAAAAATGGGTATTTTTACTATATTTTTGAAAAAAAGCAAAAATCACATTTACAACAGGAATGTATGTAGTTGAAATACTCCGCGAAAATATTTGTCATGAAATTCTACTATAGGTCTCTGACCACACTTAGTCGAAAATACAACTTTAATACCAGAAATAAGCAAACATTTAAAAGATGGTTTAAGGGTTAAGTATATCTTTTTAATTTTAGTACGACACTATTTTGACAAACGCAGCAGGATGAGTCAGCATACTCACCTGGGCCGCTCAAAAATAGGTACATCTATCGTGTTAAGAAGTACATAGGAATAAAAATTGTTTTACCTTTAAAACAAAGCATTAAGCCATTGTAACAATTTTGACAGCATTGCTTAGGCATCCACAATTCATCGGGAACAACTTCCGATTCAAAATAAATTTTATAGATGTGTTCCACTTTACTATTGAATAAATTAACTCTAACGTGATCGTATTTTTCAAAACAATTAGACATTTTCTAAATCCTTAAACATTTTCTATGATTTTTTTTTTTTTTTTTTGAAGATTTTTATTTATTAAATCACTAAAATTTTACTTTGAAAGAAGACTGCGTTTTTAAGGCGTCAAAACTTGTGTACAGTATAGCGCTAGAGTTTAAATAAGAATATTATTTACTGACTGACTGACTGATTCATCATCGCATAGTCTAAACGCCTGAAGCTAAAAACTTGAAATTTGGACCAGGGGTTGGTCTCTCCCCAACTCGATCCACTAAGACGGAATTTTTGGAAATTCGAATGTTTAGAGGGTAACAACGATTAAATTCGGTAACCTTATATCTCTAAAACTAAAAAGATACAACAAAAATGTAATTCTTATCGTTGTTCTTTGGTAAAATAATCGGACAGGTGTCTGGTACTTTTTGGAAATTCAGCCCTGTATTTAACCTGTATTTCAGTACTTTTTTGTCACCCCATCTATCTTTTAAGCCCTTACACAAAGAAATAAGGGTTATATCACATTTGAAACTTATCTAAAAAGTCCAAATACGAATTTGGTACTTTTACGAGATTCGGACGTTTAAGGGGCAAAACGCGTAACTATTTTTGGCACTTTTTTTACAAAACATTTTTTTATTCATTGACATATACGTATTAAATGATCGGCTCCCACTACAATATTGAAATTTTTCATTTTTTAAAAGGGGAAATACGGGAAATTTAATATATAACTTTGGCTTTTTGGTTCTACAACTGGCAATTTTTTTTAATTATCGTTAATATTGGACCTAGAAACATAAATTTCAACATACAATATCCTAAGTGGATAAGAATCTATGAGGGAACTTTGTGTTCTTCAAGTGGTACTTTTTGAGTTTCCGTTAGTATTGGACCTATAAACATAAAATTAAATATGCAAGGTCCTGAGTGAATGAAAATTTGTTAGAGGGATCGTTTTGGTACTTTTTCGTTCTTTAACTGGTACTTTTTTAATTTTCGTTAATATTGGACCTATGAACATTAGATTAAACATGCATGGTCCTGAGTGAATGCAACATAACATTTGGCTTAAAAATATGTCCACGAAAGAAAAGGAGACGCTAACGAAGTAGCGGGTTAAATGCTAGTTAAGAGATAAAAGATTAGATATAATATAAATACACCAGTCACAGTCTTGGAACAAGAGGGTTCAATTAGCACCTTAATTACATAAAAATTAGGACCTTCTTGTCCTTAGGTTACGATATAAATATAAGTATGTAAGATTAAAAATAAGTTTAACTAAATATGTTTTTATAAGTATTTAAGATAAAAATAAGTTAAGTTAAAAAATTGTTTTTTCATTATTGTAAATAAAGTTTTTGTATTAGGTTTATAGATAGGAAATTTTTTCAGTTTATATGAATTGTTACACTTTAGTTATATTTAATTTTTTTGTAATTATGTTTTTTGAAATTTTTTGTCAAATAGGTTTTTTTAATTAATATATGACAAAATTTTTTTCATAATTTTGTAATTGTTTTTTTTTTTTTTTTTTTTTTTTTTTTTTTTTTTTTTTTTTTTTTGTTATTCATATAAAATTTTGTGAATTTGATTTCCTGACGATGCTAACCAAAGTTTAGGCAAATATCGATAAAAAATAAATCAATTTAATATTTTATAAATAAAAAGACCTAAAGCTTCAAGAATAAAACATAATTTTAAAAACATTTTATAAAAATGTTTAAGAAAATGCCAAATGAAAATGTTGCAGCTAAATAAAAAATTTAAATGCTAAATTTAGCCGCAAAAATGCCAAAATATCCACACTGGTACAAAGAGTCAAAAAAGAATGCATAAGAAACTATGTGATTGCAAATAACTGTAATTTTTTTCTCTGTATAATCTCATATTTTGATGTCATGTGCGACATTGAAAAACCACGTTTTCTATCAGTGCGTCGAAAGTAAATGCAGAAAGCTCATCAAATATCGAGAACAAGCAGATATTTTTTTACAAAAAAAAAAAAAAAAAAAAATAAGAGAAACCTTGCTGAAAAATACGAAGATTTGTGATCTTGGTACTTACATATATAAAGTTGGTCACGTGCGACGCCGTAAGTGTGAAATTTAAAAATTGAAAATTATTTTTTTTATATAAATGATTTAATTATGTAAATACAGAAATTTACTTGCAAACGCACATTGACACACCTGTATAAACTAGGGTAGCCAGATTTAAAATTGGGAAAACAGTATAATGAAAACAATAAAACAGTACAATCAAGAAAAATACAGTGCATTTTTTTTTTTTTTTTTTTTTTTTTTTGAAGAAGAAAACTTATGTAACTATTTATTTAAATTATTGTATATTTTAAACTTTGAATTCAATATGCAACAATAATAATATAAAGAAATATACTTAAAAAGTAAAGGAATGATTTAAATTTTATGGCATTTCATATACGGAATGACACCATTTGCGTTTATAAAGCAAACATCACAAACGAAGCATTTGGCCATACTTCATGTTTCTTTGCTATAAAATAAACGTGTTTTTTTTTTTCAAAATATAAAGACAGGAAAATAATAACAATGCTGTAAGCCATATACGGATGACTAACACCGAAAGAGAGAAAAACCTATATATAATTTTCACCACACATATAGTTGCACAAATCGTATAGAATTTGAGAAAGTTATTGTTTTCTAAATTAATTTTGTAATTTCGTATAATTTTTAAATAATAATGGCCAATTTCAGCTTTAATTAACTATGCATTACTATAACTGCCAGTTACCAAAGGTTTTTTTTTAGTTTTTGTATTGTATTGTAAAATATTAAGATATTATGACAAAATGACTTGATGGCATACTTTTTGAAATACCCAAATATGTACGGATGGCCCAAAATTAACGAAGGGGTTTGAATTCGTTATAACTTTTTATTTAAGAAATAATTATTCATTTTTTTTTTATACAGTATATAAATGGGGGATTATTTTTAGTTTGGTTATGAAAAATAATATCTCGCAAGTGTTGGCCATTTTCTGCTTCGCAAATTCGTGCTCTTTCAAACACATTTTCCATAACCTTTCGCAAAACTTCGTCGCGTATATTGCATTTTAATTGCTGGATTGTTGTAGGCTTATTAATGTAGACTTTTCCTTTAAAATAACCCCAAAGAAAACAGTCTGGGGCGGTTAAATCCGGTGAACGCTGAAGCCAATTAAAATCACTTCATGCGAAGAACACAACTGGGGCGAACGACGAATTTTTGGCCGCGAATATTCGTCGCCAAATATAAAAGACGTTTTTGTATATGAAAATGCACACAATCAGGGCGCCGGCGAAAAGTCGCCATACGCGGCGAACTTTAAATAGATTTAATTCTATTTCATACGCCGACGAACGACGAACAAATCAGTACTAGGTGACCATGTTTGGTTTTAGTTAAGAAGTAGTTTAGTAAATAAAGCTACTTTTTACTTTAATTGTTTTTTTTTTATTGTATAACACATAAAATAAGTATACAAAGTATTTTGCTATAAAAATAGTATTTAGTTGTGTTTTTGATTATGTTTTTATATTTAAGCATTATTTTTTTAAATATGGTCACACTATTTCTCTCTCTTTGCAAAAACAGTGATCAACTTTCTCAATTATAAAAGTTGCCAGCTATTCGTCGTTATATATTACTCAGCGAATTTTTACGGAAAAATTCGTCGTGTTGGGCGAAATTCGTCGTTCGTCCCAGTTGTGTTCCTAGCATCACACGAAATAATTTGTTCACCAAAGATGTCCCGTAAAAGATTCATTGTATCCCTTGCAGTGTGCGCTGTGGCTCCATCTTGTTGGAACCATACTTGCGGATGGTTTTCCACGGCTGGCCTTAAAAAATTTTCCAACATTGTCCGATATCTGACACCCTTGACGGAAACGGCGACCGCGTGTTCAATTTCAAAAAAATAAGGACCAATTATCCTTTCCGATGAAACACCGCACTAAACCGTACACTTAGGTGGGTGTTATTCTCGCAGTTGAACTACTTTCGGATTTTCCATAGCCCATATCCTGCAGTTTTGCTTATTAACGAACCCACTTAATTGGAAATGGGCTTCGTCGATATGCACGCTGAGTCAAAACAATGGATCGTTGATTTGAAAAATAAAGCTCAACAATTTGGGCACGTTGTTCAATTGAGTACTGCTCCATTTTAAATTCCCCAAGTCTTCGTTACAAAATACTGAAAAGAAAAGAAAAAAAAAATTATAATAAAAAAGTTATAAGCAATTCAAACTCCTTCGGTAATTTTGGGCCACCCTGCATAACTTTAACAGAGGTTTTCTTAATATCTTTGTTTTCTGTAGACTGAACAAAAAAAAAAACAGTACAAAAATCAGTGCAAAGTATAAAAAACAATACATTTGCGTACTATTTTGGGTGTTGTGCATAAAACAGTACAATTGAAAAAAATATCAGTACATGTACTGCTAAAAATAGTAAGTCTGAATCCCCTAATATAAACGCACTGGCTCTCTCGAAATCTGTATATTGTGTTACTGCAGTGAAGTCCTTGGTTGGAGTCATTTATTTTTTCTTTTTTACAAATAGAATCTGGGAATTATTTCTTTTCATAAGCTACTTTATTATAATATTAGTATTGTGGTTATTTTATTAAGCTGTTAATGGTTTTTAATCAAAATTTAGATATTTTTATTAGGCTTAAGTTCATTGAATTTAATTTTCATTAAATTATTTTTATGAAGGCAGGAATTTTACAACATGAAATTAATTAAAATTTTATTGGAAATTTTTCATTCTTGACTGCGCTGAGATTTGAAACCGGGCTTTCACTGACAGGTTGCACAGACTAGTTTTGATTGTAACCACACAATCTCGTCGGTGGGGCTTGCCGTTTTACTCACTCGGCTATTGCAGCCGGATGACGTCAATCCTTAAACCAAATGGTATTTCACTTTGGTAGATCGAAATTTGCTTTTGAATGAATGACTATCTATTTTAATAAATTTATATGTTCTTCCTAATTTTCTGTTTTTCGTACTTTTTGTCAAGAATTCTTCTTGAAATCCAAAGTACATTTTTTGTACATAAAAATAATTTAATGAAAATTAAATTCAATGAACTTTAGCCTTATTAAAATATCTAAAAAATCTACTTTATTATATTCAACATGTTTTTTTTTTTTTTTTTCGAATTTATTCTATGAGCTAAATTTCAGTTACATATGTATTTTATAAAGCTTTTTTGTAATAGTTCTATTTCTTTTTATTAATATTTATTTATTAAGCTTGAGGTCTATTATTTTTTATAAAATTATTTATTTTATTTTATCTGATATTTTTTCACGCCTTTGTGTGACTTCTTTAGGGAAAATGAACAATTTAAAATTTTTACAAATTTTTAATGAATTACAAATTTTTATGATTTTATAGCGAGATGAAAGTAACGAATAAAAGGATATGTATGTTTATGGAAAGCCATTTGTTATTTTTTCTTAAATTTTAGTAGCCCTAATTTGAAGTAAGAATCACATATACATACATACGTTCAAAGTTTTTAGGTATAAAGATTTATTTTTGCAGAAACTGTTTAGTGGTCGAAATTCGGACACCGGACGGACCCAGTACATTGAGTTCTTCTGTTCATTTAAAAGCATTTTAACTAATCTCGTTTATATGTAATTTCGTCAAAAGAAGAACAGAAACAACAGAAATATAATGATGGCAAAACACTTCAAGGGCGATAGGTAGGGTTGCCACTCGTACTGTTTTTATCAGTTCATGTACTGTTTTTTGTTTAAAGTACTGATTTATGCATTACAAGCAAATCAGTACGCAAATGTACTAATTTTTTCATTAATGTACTGTTTTCGTACTGTTATTATAAACTAATTTTATTCAGTATATAGTTAGTCATATTGTCAAATTGCTTCCAATACTAATATTAAAATAGATGTTCTTATCGATGAGTTGTTAACATTAAAGATTTTTGCAGAGTCAGTACGAAAAAAGAAGACCGTATAAGAAACATGGAAAGTGTTTCTAAATGCTGGTGCCTTTACGAATTTGAGCAATTGTGTCATTTTATTTCTGCCATTCCACAATAAAACGCTTATACAGAACGAGTCTTTAGTTTTCAAAGTAGAGAAAAGAGGGAAACAGGATCCTAGTATAAAATCTAGAAAGTGAGTTGCAGATAAAGACCAACTTTAGTTATAGTTGTAATGAGTTTTACAATTTATTCAAGACTGAAGACAGGAAAGAAATAATGGACAATGTACAAAAAGGCCATAAATATTTGTAACTTGTAACATTGTAACTATATTATATTTTACTTAAATATGTATGCCCATACATATGTAAATATATTATTTATAAAAATCTATAGTATAAGATCGTATGAAAAAGGATGGTGACTTTTGCAATAATTGCAATTATTGGTTGTAAATCACTTTAAAATAATTTTTTTAAATTATTTTGAAGACAAATACATAACCAGCTTCCTTATTTCAAGTGTTTAATTTGTTTTTTAAAATTGTTTTCCTTATATATGTAGCTTGGAAAATTAAAATTTTTGTTTTTTTATAGAAGAGTTCTAAGTGAAATTGGCTAGTAAAACCCTTTTGAAGCTGATCTCGGTTAAATTAGACATTGGGGGCTTCCGCCAAGAGATTCAGCATGTCCTTTTAATTGTAAAATTAAATTAATTATGCTGGTAGACTTAGCAAAAAACTAGTTTTATTTAATTTTATGTTGACCTATATTCAAAAAATATAATATAATAAAGGAAATACAATTTTAGTTCAAATGTTGGTCACGTTTTTAGTCAAATGTTTGCTAGGTGTGACCGTAGCTTAAGAAAAGACCTAATGCAACAATTAACTCAAAACAGCAAAACATTGCCAATAACCCTTTTAGTACCAAGCTAAAGACATAATAAAATTAATGTTTCTTTGAAAAATATTAAACCAAGTAGCTTACAAGAAATTAAGAATCGAATTTTTAACAACTTGTTGTGTTTTAGATTTTTTTTGTTATTCACTTTGTATTCCCGCTAAAAATATATACGATATTGAATTATTGTTTTAAAAAAATTCAGTATTATTAATTAAATTTTGTCACTGTTCAAATTACAGAATGAATTCAAGTTTTGTTTTAAAAAAGATTTAAGCTTTTTATGTTATTAATTGCTTTTAATTTGTTTTTTATGAAATTGTACTGCTTTTTTCTCTCTTATTAACTGAGTTCTCTGATTTCAAAACTGGCAACCCTAGCAACAGGTCACATATCGCACTGGTTCCTCTAAAGGGTGTTAACTCAAAATTTATAAATTTTCAGTAGAGACAAAAAAACTGTTTTCTTTTTATATGTACTCTTATATCACAAAGGGGGATATAATTGAATTTTTTTTGACACAATACTAGAGAAAATGATGTAAGATTTTTACCGTTGGTAGATATGACCACTGCACATCGAATTCTTGCATAAAGTGAAAATTGAAAAATTTTGAGTTGACTCTCTTTCAAGGAACCAGTGCGATATGTACGACAGTTATTAAAATTAACTTAACAAAAAGTATAAGTCATTTATGGGTAAAATCAAAACCTTTATTAAGAGGCATTAGTGCATAACATTCTAATGTTAGTCGCATTAAAATATTCAGGTTTCGCTGATATCTGCGTTTGAATTGGTGGCCGCGAAAACCACTTCTGTTTTTTTTCACGTGCGAACAATAAGAGCTATAAGCTAAATCTATTGTCAAAATATAAATACGTTTTATTTTGACCTTTTTCTTTAATTTTTTTCTTAAAACATGACCACAGTCACGTACGACATGATGGAAATGTCCATATAATTATACATACAGCATGTCAAGAATATGTTTTTACACAGCAAAATTAGTTTTGTGGGACCTTCATCCTTAAAACAAAACAACATCTATTTAATTTGTTACTATTTTTTTTATTCAACATTTTTTATTTTTCGAATTTATTCTATGAGTTAAATTTCAGTTATGTATTTTATAAAGCTTTTTGTAATAGTTCTATTCCATAAATTATATTGTATCTTCTTGTTATATTTTACCTTAGCTTTCCGTTGGATTGCAATGAAGTATATTTATGTACAGAAAAATTTACAATTATTAGACACCAGCAGAATGTAATGCATTTTCTGGCCCGCTACGGCCTTCGTCAGCATTCTTTGTGTCACACTGTATAGTGATACTTTATAAATTTAATGTATTTAACTCAACTATTTTAACAAATATATATTGGGAATTATTTCTTTTTATAAGCAACTTTATAATATAATAGTCTGGTAGTGTATAAAGTCATTTCTAAAAATTTAAGGAATAGAACTATTACAAAAAGCTTTATAAAATACATAACTGAAATTTAACTCATAGAATAAATTCAAAAAATAAAAAATGTTAAATATAATAAAGTTGCTTATAAAAAGAAATAATTTCCAATATCTTTTTTTTTTATTAATGCATTTTAAGCCAAATATTACAAATAACGGCAAGGAGAAAAGATAAAAAAAATTAGATAAGGAAATAGATCAAAAAAGAAATGATACCCCAGAATTTTGTTGTCAAGAAATAGTTTTTACATTCTACATAATATAATATGAATGAAAATGAGGTGGATCTTTAATTACACTGTGCTAAAAATTTACACTTTTTTTAGACAAGCCGCGGACCTGGCGTTTTAACCTAATTCGGGCACGCTGAATCCAGTGGTGCTAACCGTTTTTTTTAAGGTTAGTTCTGGTTTTCGAGATATACCGTTATTTCGAAAATGGAAGAGGTTGCACAACATATGTTCGCGTAACTCGAAAACTTTTTAGTTTATTGAACAAACCTTTATGAAAAGTTTAACTTTTTTCTCATAAGTACAGTCGTATTAGAAACAAAATTTTTTTTTTGGCAAAAAAAAATTATGTTTTAGCAACATTTTGAAGATTTTGTTATTTAAAAATTCATAAAAAAATCTGACCCATCTGGGGGCATTTAAACCATACAAATATGACGATTTAATAAAATTCTTAATTTGGCCCCTGCAGTGCCTATGATGCCTCCAGATGCGTTAAATGTATGCCCATCCCCACTTTATTTTTCATCGCCATCATTTATTTCTAACATACCTACCAGCTATCTCTATTCCTTAAGGGGGCTCCCATACCTAATGTTCAATACAGACTAGAAATATATTGAAAAAAAAAGTGCCATAAATGCCCAGGAGCCGACCTCAATTATTTTTTTATCCTTAACATTTTCTCGAGACATACTTGCCCTTTATCTCCACTTCTTAGGGGCGCTTAATGAATAGCTTAAATTAATTAAAATTGTTGGTCTTTTGTGAATAAAACCAAAAGTTATTAACATATTTTAATCATTTATGGCTTGTTTTGTTTTCAACTTCGATTTTTATATGTCTGGTATTTTTAAAATACAAAAATTTCAAAATGTGGCTAAAAACTTATGAGAAAAAAGTTAAACATTTTTTTAAGGAAATTTTATTGGGGAGGTTCTGGTTTTTGAATTTGAAAAGTTTTTGAGTTACGCGAATGATGGGCAACCTCCTCCATTTTGGAAATAACGGTTTATCTCGAAAACCAGTGCTAACCTAAAAAAAGGTTAGCACCACTGGATTCAGCGTGCCCGAATTATGTTAAAACGCCAGGTCCCCGGCTTGTCTGTTTATACAACTAGCACAGTGTTATTACACCTCTGGCTGTTGCTTGTTAATAAATAAATAGATAAATCGATTTAGTAAAAAAATTTACTGAACAACAAAAAACAACTAGTCTTTTTTTATGAATTAAAGATCGAAAATACGCTATTTTCACAATGACAATACATTTTCTTGACAGACTGTATTTACATACTTATCAATGTACATATGTATGCTATATAAAAAAAGTTTAGTTATTTATTATTGTTTTTATGAAATAGTAAAGTTTATTTATTTACTTTTTTAATTTACATATATATTTTTTCTTATACCCTTCATCACAGATGGAACGTGTATTATTAAGTATATCATTTTGTTTGTAATTTGTACAATATTGTTCATAGTCCCCATATAGATTTAAATTACCCTTAGGAGTAAAGATGGAAAAAGGAGCATAAAGCACAAGGGTAGAAAACAACAAGTAACGAAATTGACAATTATATAGGGTATTCATTTAATCGGGCTTTTGCTTTAATCGGTTTAGCGCTCGATTAATTAACCGAGGTTTTGGTTTAATCGGTTAATAATCGGTTAATTTTGTTATTGATAGGTTAACCAATTAATAAAGTTTTTTTTTTATAAATTAAAGCTAGATTTACACGATTGAAATTTTCTTTCAATAATATTGATCAATAAATTTTGAAGAAATGTTGCTGTTTACACAAGTTTGAAGCATTTTGAAGAGCAATTTTGAAGAAAATTTCAACCGTGTAAATCTAGCTTAAGTAATTTCAATATATCAAAATGAATAAATTATTTATTACTAATAGTTTATTTGTAAAATTAAACAATAACATAACAAACATAACAATTCTCGAAATAAAACGATCAAACAAACAAATAATTCATAAATATGTAATACATATTTTTTAATTAATACATATTGTATATCAATTAAAAATTAAATTGTAAGATCATTTTATTAGTTATTTCAATAGTTTAACAAGATCTTATTAAATAATCTTTTACAAAAATAATTTGGTTTAAATGTTTTGATAAAACTTGACTTTGAAAAAATTCTTTCATTTATCGTAGATGTTGAAGAAATCAAAAGCAACCCATAACACAGAATATCTTATTTCTCAGTCCTTTTCCTGGATTTCTCTTAACATAGAAAATTTTCCATTATGTAATTAGAGTATAATTGTTTCGGTTAATCCTGTTAAAAAATTTATATGAGAAGAAATTAGAAGAAACAAATAACGAAACGCATACATATATAAAGTACGTGAATCAAAAAGCTGTTGACAGCAACCACCATTTAGCATTTTGTATCATAACCGAATCTTTTAAGAATCAGCTTCAAGAGCAAAATAACCGCATATGAGCTCATTTTTCACTCATAAATGATACTCCCGTTGTGAGAAATTGGTACCCTACCGATGAATTACCTCAAAGAATCATTAGTGATACAATTTGCTGATTCCTTTTGATCATATGAATGAATCATACGTAAATCCTTTTTCAATCGCTCTACACAGAAAAAGTTCTCAAAAGTTTTTCACCAATTAAAGTATTAATTAAAAATTAAATCAAGTGAGATAAACGTTTAATGCAGTGAATTAACCGTTTGATCAAGTGAATTGAACGTTTGATTGATACTATTCATTTGTTTACTGGTGCAAATATAATTAATTTTTTAATTTATATTACAAATTTTTTGATTGAAATCAATTTTTATTTTTTTCTGTGTAGGGATAAATCAGTTTTAAATCTCAAAAGTAATCTGAAAAGGCTCATTTATGTGATTTTTACCAAAAATTATCACATTGATATAAAGTTTGGTGATGCTGACTTCTATAATCGCTGCAATGTAATTTTGTGCTGATAGGTCCAGAATTTACCATAAATCCCCTCGCTAAAATCACTTTAAGACAAAAAAAAACTTCATAGATATTCGGCAAAAAAAATCTAAACCTCTTAAAAAAATTTCGTTTTGCAGGTTGCCCATGGATCCCAAATGCAGTACATGTCTGTATAAACTGTGGTGTAGGGTATCAAATAGTTAGACTTGGCCAATCGTCTTGTTTACATATTTTATTTTAAGAACTTTGGCGACTTATCAAATTTGTGATTTTTTAAAACATGAGATTTTTAATGATTTGTTTTTGATTTGATTTTTTTCTAATATTTGTACGAGTAAAATTTGCCAATTTTAAAATTTGCAATTTTTTTAAAATTTGAAATTTTTTTTTATTAATTAGACAAATCTTTTTGGCTAATATTTTTCCTTAATATGTTTTATTACTTTATTTTTTTTATAATTGTTCATTTAAGCCAATCTTTTCACCCAACAATTTCTTCTATTTTTTTCAGTTGCCGTTACGTAGCACCAAAACCACGTCACTCTGTTAATGCTGAGTCCGTAAGTAAACAAACATTTTATTACTAATTTTAAAATTTTGCACAACTTTTTCGTCTTTTGTATGAGCTAAATTTTATAAATTTACATAACTGATATTTAGCTCATAGAATAAATTCGAAATATAAAAATGTGGAATATAATAAAGTAGCTTATGAAAAGAAATAATTCCCAGATTCTATTTGCAAAAATTATCACCCAAATGCTAGCTGGGTCATTTAAAATAAAGATCACTGAACACCTTCTGTGTTTGTATGAAATTTTTTTTCTATACACATACCTTTTGTATATGAGATGAAACAAATAATTAAAAACACCAAAACAAATATTTTAATACAACAAAAAGTAAAAAATTTTGTTACATCGATTAATCGACTGAAATTAACCGGTTTAATCGTTAATCGAAAATAGGCAATTTTAAATTAACCGATCAGTTAATCGGGTAGTAATTAATCGGTTGACCGATTAACGGTTGACCGAATGAATACCCTAAACTTATCTCATCCGTCCATCACACTCATCCCATACATATATCATAAGCAGTGTGGCCATTTTGGCATTTTTGCAGCTAAAATTTAGCATTAAAAGTTTCTATTTAGCTGCAAAATTATCATTTAGCAGCTGGCATTTTATTTAGCATTTTTAGAAAATATTTTTAGCTTTTTAAGCATTATTTATTTCAAAAAATTTGGACGAATAGTTTTATTGTTTTCACTAAAAAATGTTTATTAATTATAATAAATTTTGACTAAAAGTTGTACCTAAAATGAAATTTCGTATGAAAATGTATAATTTTTATTTTAAGAAACATCTTACCTGTCTTGTTAAAAAAATACAGTATTCAGGAAATATTAGAAATGCACTTATCATGTCGACTGTAAATATTATTTGCCCTTTGATATTACGATATAAAAGTACAAGGAAATTCCACTTTATATTTAGATAAAAATTCAATGGTGTACATGTTTTAAAAAATTGTTTGCTCTATACTGCAGAAAAAATTAATTAAACTATAAAATATTAGGGCTTATTTTGTAAAACACTTCACCTCACTTGAAAATTATTTTCATACAAATTTTTGAGAATTCAAAAAATTTTATATGAAAAAATTTTCAACGCAAGCCCCTAAATGATCTAAAAAAATTATTTTGTATATCATGGAAATGAATCGTTTAAATTTTGCTTATATCAGAGGTTTGCAGCCTGCCTAAATTTAAAATTTAATCTCAACTACTATTTATTTAAATTTCGTTACGAAATTAGTCCCTGAAATGTATTAAGTTTCGAATGAAATTTCAAACTGGTAATACATTTTTAAAAAAAAATCTTTAAAAAATTTTGGCATTTTTTAAAATCATTTTTAGCATTTTTTGGTCTTGTCTAATGCCAGATTTAGCTGTAAAATTTTTTTAGACTTGGCCACACTGATCATAAGTCATCCACTTTAGCCATCTTTATACACACAATCAACATCAACATCCAAGCACACAACCAACATCCATATTCCCATTGATGGGAAATGTTGCATTTTTAGCCCTATTGGATACACTCCTGTCCAATTGATTGGACCCACATAATTTTTATTACTTATCGCGCCATATCTTTTGATATTTTATGGGTAGAACAAAAATTTTACTACTAGCGGATAGAGTATTTAATCGAGCTCAAAAGCATATGAACATATTTTAAACGTAAAGTGCGATGGTATTTTTAGGATATTTTTTTGAAAAATTAAGAAAATAAAGTGTTTTTTTTATGTTCACTTGATTATACCCATTTTGAATTTTTAAGTCTTGTTGCGAATAATATGCCATGACTTCCACAATAAATTAATTAGTTTTTAATTAAAAATTGGTAAAGATGGGTAATAATTAAATTCTAAGTGAAGCGGAAAGATCTAAAAACGATGTGTATTTATCGTTAAGCTATTTCTGCCGCGCCATCGGCCGTGAAATCGGACGAAGCCACAAAACCTTGCCCAGATACATAAAGGACAATGAAATGTATGGTCAAAATTACAAAGGAAGAGCTAAAACAGCTATAACTCCGGCAGATACGAGAAAAATTCGCAGAATTGCATCGAACTCAAACATTTCGGTATCATAAATTAGGTTGGAGGCTGACTCACAAGCAAGTAAGTCAACAGTACATAAGCCGAACACTTGCAACTAAAAAAAATTGAAGAAAAGCCCCCGTTGAATGCGAGGTAGCATATGACGTGGATTGTACAAGAAAGAAGTCACCTTAATGATTGGAAAGCTGTGGTTTTAACCTCGAAGAACCAGATGGATATAATTACTATTTCCATGATTTAAGAAAAAAAAGAGTTGTTTCTGAACCGCCACCACAGAGGGCACATAGAGGGCAGTGCTATGGTATGGGGTGATGTTACGTATTATGGAGCAATCGAATTACAGTTTCCAAGCGGTAGAATGACTGGGGAAACCTATAAAACCGTGCTTTACAGAAGTAAATCGAATTTTTGGGCCGATTCGTTGGATTTTACAGCAGGATAATGCTCATATACATAACGCCAGAGCTGTAAAAGAATTTATTTCACTGGATTTAAATATAATTGAAAATGCTTGGGAATGGCTTAGCCGGAAGGTATATGATGGAGGAAGGCAATGCAATGACAATCAGTCACATATTGAAGCCATTCAAGAATGTAGACAAGAAATTTCATTAGACTATTTGAAGTCACTTTATGACTCACTAAAACATCGGCTATTTGAAGTTATTGTAAATCGTGGAGAACACAGCCACTACTAATATGTTTACAATATTATAAATAAATGAAATTATTAGAAATATTTTGGTTAAACAATGAATAAATAAGGTTTAAGGTCAAATTATTCAAATGGCTTTAATCAAGTGAACAAAAAAATAACACTTTATTTTCTCAATTTTTCGAAAAAATTATCCAAAAAATTTTCCAAATACTTTTCCTTTAAAATGTTTGCATATGCTTTTAAGCTCAATAAAATACTCTATCCGCTAGTAGTAAAATTTTTGTTATACCCATAAAATATCAAAAGATATGGCATGCTATATAAGAAAAATTGTGTGGTTCTAATCAATTGAACAGGAGTGTACTTCGTGGCACTGTGGCACGCTCACTCTATTTTGGGCTCTTTGAGTTTTGGATAGAAGTCCAAAACGTAAAAAAAGTATCAATGAACCTCTTTTTAGTAATAACCCTTATTCTACATATCGATTACGTTTCCGCATACAGTTATATATTAATCGAACAAGGTATTCCAACAAAAAGCTGAATTGAAAAAAGGAGACGACAAGGTTTGCAGTTTTTCTATGAAACGAATGAAAGCGGAAAAGAAAATATAAACAATTTTGTAAACATTTCAATAAAAAGTTAAATTTAGTGCAAAAAGCAGTAATAAAAAAAATTAAATAGTTATTATAAAAAAGCTAATTACATAAATTTACCAGCTTTTTGCAGTGGTCAGTTGTTGTTGTTTTTGACATGCAATATATGAAATAAATCTTTTAAATTTAGCCAGCGATAAATATTGAAAAAACCGCAAGTACCAGGGCTTTTGAAGGCCTCTATACTCCTTTCTAAAACAGCGACTGTTTACATTTAATGAATAAGAAGTAAAAGCAGCAGTTTTTTTGCCAATAACAAATTAATAAGTTGAAGAAATTGCAGTTTCTCAACTTTGACTGCAGTTTTTTAAAGGCTGATCTAACCAGTTGGCAAAACTGTTGTAAAATCTAGGTTTACTCCATCCAACTTGTTTGAAGCGCTTTTTTCAGTTTTTGACGAAATCATTTATTTTATTATGCAGTTCCAATCGTAGTTCAGTGCTGTAGGAATATAAATTTAGTTTTCCTTGAATGTTACCTTAAAATTCTTCCTCCTTTTTATACCCTCCGCCACCACTAATGGCGAACTAAGTTTGTCCTTCCGTGTGAAACTTTTTCCTTGAGTAATTCTAAGTTGCGGATTTCGGCATAAACAAGTCTCCTGGGCCAGATGGAATACCTGCACTGGTCATGAAGCAGTGCTCTTCGACGCTAGCTCGTCCCTTAGCAAATCTTTTCAGCACTTTATACCATGCCGGGGAATTTCCCATCTGCTGGAAAGTTGCTAATGTCACGCCAATTACTAAGCGACCGCCAGTATGGCTTTCGTAGAGGTCGCTCTACTGGAGACTTACTGGCCCTGTTATCAAAAAAATTATGCCGTTCCATTCACCATTTTGGCGAAAGTAAGGTAATTGATTCAGATATTTCCAAGGCGTTTGACACAACTGTTGCCACAACTGTTTCATGAGGATATGCCAAAACTGCAAAAAAATCCGCTAAAACGTAAAATGAAGAAAATATGCGAAAAATCTGATAAAAATTTTACATGAAATTTTTAATATTTTAAATTTGCTTAAAATCTGCTGAATTTTTATAAAAGAATTATGCTAAAAATTTGTTAAATAAAATGGAATTTCAATATATATTTCGTTAATAATTTTATTTTTTTAAAAAAATATGCTAAAAAATTTGCTTTTCTAAAAATTGTAAATATACTAAGAAATCTGCTTTTGGACAAGGAAATACCAAAAAACAAACAAGTCCCGGAAAAATCATTAGATAATAGTATTATCATAATACAGACGCATATGACGCAGTTATGATTTGGGTTTTGGACCTACAGGACCAATAAGAAACATTGAGACCAACACAGTGTTGCCACAACTGTTTCATGAGAATATGCCAAAACTTCAAAAAAAAAAAAATCGCTCAAATCTGCTAAATCGTAAAATGAAAAATATGCGAAAAATCTGATAAAAATTTAACATAAAATTTTTAATATATTAGATTTGTTATAAATCTGCTGAATTTTTATAAAAGCATTATGCTAAAAATTTGTTAAATAAAATGGAATTTCAATATATATTTCCTTAATAATTTTATTTAAAAAAAAAATTCTAAAAAATGCTTTTCTAAAAATTAAAAATATGCTAAGAAAAAAGCAGTTAGCATATTTTTTTTAAAAAAAAATATGTAATTCCCCATCTTGATATGCTTAAATGGTAGCACTGCACCAACAATGATTTAAGAAGTATAAAAAAGAAGCATCTTCAGGATGAATTTCGCAAATATGGGTTGATTATAGACCAACCAAAACAAGGATCAGGCAATACGAATGAGGGTAATACAGCAAGAAGATTTTTTTTTCTGATCCCAAAAAAGCATCTGAAATAGCAGGTGTTGATATACATAAGTCTTATTTCAAGATTTAAGACAATTATTGATGTACTTGCATGCAATGAAAAAATTGATTATAGAAAATTTTGTGATTATGACGAACATACAGCACGAATATATAGTACCAAATATCCATAGAGAAATATGTCTGCAACAGTTCACAAAATCCCTTATCGTAAGAGGACATCATTCTGTACCTCTAGGAGATTTGTCAGAAGAAGCCCAGAAAAAAAGGAATAAAGATTTCAGATTTAATAGGGAGCACAATACCAGAAAAATGTCCCGAGATTTTACAAACGAAGATTTGTTTATTATATTGTTAGCAACGTCAGATCCGATCATCTATAGAACATCGGGACTTAGATGAAGATGCGAAAGGGCTGCTACAGGACAGATGTAATACAGAACCAAATATTGAATATTTGGAGGCAATTTTCCAACCGAATGAATAGTAGATATAATTAACTTTTATTGTTATTTAAGCAAAAAAAATTTTTTTGTCCTTTTTGTTATTTGAATAAAAAGGAATATAGACATTAAAAAATTTACACTTATTTATTTTTGTAATCTAAAAAGTTTTCTTGTGGAACTGGTTCGAGTTAAATCTGTTGTAGAGTTGATAATGTAGAAACCTATTCACAAAATATCCTAGGTATTATAACATGCTTATGCATGTTTCTATAAGTATAGAGGTATATACGAGGCAAATGTACATATATGCATATTAAATTTAATACATATGAATACTCATTTGTTCGTTCTTTCGCTGAAAAAAAAAATATTTTTTTCAGAAATATATAAAAATATTTATATAGATCGAAAGCAGTGTTGCCATTTTTAGCATTTTTGCAGCTAAATTTAGCATTACAATTTTTTATTTAGCTGCCAAATTTTTTATTTAACACTTGGCATTTTATTTAGCATTTTTAGAAAATGTTTTTAGCTTTTTTTAAATATTTGGACGAATAGTTTTATGATTTTACTCAAATTGTTTTATAAATTACAATAAATTTTTACTAAAAATAGTTGTACCCAAAATCTTACCTGTCTTTGTAAAAAAATAGAATATTCTGGGAGTATTAAGCTAGATTTACACAATTGAAAAAGCAAAATTTCTTCAAAATTTATTGAACACAACTTTTGAAGATTTTAATGATGCCGTAATAAGCATCAAAATCGGATCTGGCAATATTGATAACTATAAATAACACAAGGCAACAAAATCGAAAAAATTTTAAAGGCTTGAAAAACCACTATACAATTTTGATGTATTGTGGTTCCAGTAGTACAAATATGGTCCAAATTTTAAATTCTATGGAGAGGTTTTTTTTAAAAAATTTTTTTAGTAAAATTGTAAATTTTTTTAGACGTTTCTTCACATAATTAATGATAACTCAAAAAGTGTTAGTCCGATATTATTAAAATAAATTTAGAAAAATTTAAATTTACATAGCCTTTAAACCGTTTATACATCGCGTTTCAATCAGCCCACTATTTTCGGAGTTATAAGAAAAAATTGAAGCCAAAAATATATTTTTTACGTAAAAATGGCAAATATTTTTGATTTAAAAAAATCATGAAAAATCGAAAACGGCAAAAATTGTGCAGATTTATTGTTTTATCACAAGCCATATGTAAAAGCAACAAAATAAGATATCGGTCATAAAAATTGATTGATAATTTATTCACAATTAAGTGAATTCGCTCATTTTCACAAAATTTTAGTTTTTTTTCTCGATATACATAAAATTGAGTAATTAATGTTCTTCTTTCGATTTATTGAATTTTGAAAACATGCTATGTACAATTTTCACATCGAAAATGCATTACATAGTAACATTCATGTATTTTTTTTGGCAAAACCCTACCTACAATACTGTTTCTATTCTTCGGAAGAACATTTGAATTGGATAAGTTTAAATGTATTAAACAGTAGAAAATTTATATTTTATTATTTAAATCTATAGTAAGAAATTAAATAAGAAAATAAATAAATAATTATTATAAACTACAAACTCTGGAATTTTCTTTTATACGATTTTCTACAATTGTTGAATAACGAAGTGTTACTCTGAATACTCCAGCAAAAATCACCCATCATGTGTGCATCCCAGCGACCCTGGTATCGTTCCTCCATTGTCCGGATATCTTGGTGGAATCGTTCGCCCTGTTCCTCACTCAAGTCTCCTAGATTTTCAGGAAAACGATCTAAGTGACTGTGCAGGTAATGTACTTTGATGCTCATGTTGCATCCAAGATTCTGGAAGTGAGTTAACATCTCTTCAACGTGCGTAACGTAATCATCACCCTTGTTATTTCCTAAGAAATTTTGAATAACCCATACAAACGAATCCCATGCATTTTTCTCAATTTCTGACATTGAACTGCCAAAATCAATATCTTTGACCAATTTGCGAATTTGTGGGCCATTAAATATGCCTGCTTTCAGCTTTTCAATACTCAAATTAGGAAACTTCCTTGAAATATACTGGAAACATTCACTATCTTTGTTAAGTGCTTTAACATATTGTTTCATAAGACCAAGTTTAATGTGAAGAGGGGGTAATATGATCCGATCTCGGGGCACTAGAGCCACATTTATAACATTTGGCATACCTGGAACCAGTGTTTCCCTAGAAGGCCATTGTTTTCTCTTCCAATGTTCTGCTTTATCTCTGCTGTCCCATAAACATAAAAAGCAAGGGTATTTGGTAAAGCCACTTTGTTGACCTAAGAGGAAATTTACCATCTTAAGATCAACACAAATTACCCAGTTATGTTCATTATACTTTATCTTCTTCATGACCAATGCAATTACAGAGTATTCTTCTTTTACTTTGGTGGAATGTGCGATCGGCAAGCAGTGAAATTTATTTCCATTATGCAAAAGGACACACTTCAAGCTGCGTTTTGATGAGTCGATAAATAAACGCCATTCGTTTGAATCGTATCTCTGGAAGCCCATGTCATCAAACCAGAAATATCTGTGCAGTACACAAAATCATCCTCTTCAACAAAATAATGAAGTAAGCCTTCTTCTCGAGTAAGTTTCTTTTGTTATGAGATTTGTTTCTTTCATCCGGGATGCAAGTAATTCCGAAGAGTCTTCTTCTCGAGTAAGTTTCTTTTGTTATGATATTTGTTTCTTTCATCCGGGACGCAAGTAATTCCGAAGACCTTTTTGACAATCCAAGGTCTCTAATTACATCATTAAGCTGGTCTTGATTCAATGGTCTCGGCGAGAAATTTTTGTGTGGGATTAACTCGTCATTTTCAGATGTAGATAGCAGTGCTGAATTTGAACTTTCTGATTTGGAACACATACTTGAGGTTAAGTGTCCTGGTGAAGATGAAAGCACTTGACTAGAGCTTGGACCCTGATCTTCAGCATATTTCATTTCTGGTGAATGTAGAACTGCAAGTGTAAACCCGTCAGCAGACCTCGTGGGGTAAGACCATCGCATATGTTTTCCGAAGCCGGTTTTTGTACTTTAACAAAAATAACAATCGGATTCGTGGCTCGCTGTTTCTCTCCATAGCATAGGCTTCGAAATTTCCAAGCGTCGTCTGTAAAATGAAAAAAATTTCAAAATTTAATTAAGAAATACTTTAAGTATGAAATATTCCAAATGTATTAACCTATACTTACTTTACGTTAGAAAACCTCATAGATAAATTCAATCGACATGAAATACATATGGTACTGGGTGTCCAATGCTGGTTCAAATTGTGCGGATATATATTATAACAATCTTCATATGACTTTTGCAATGAAGTTAGGAAGCAGTTACGTTTTTTCTCGGTGATATATTGGCCGCACACATAACAAAATGAATCCGGATTGTTTTTACATAAAAATGTTCTGGCTTTCTTGCTCATTTGTATTAATACTTGTAAATTGTTTTAACTTGTAAGCTGATTGACTCTTTATGTAGGGATAAAATGATGTTTCCGTTATCGCAAACAATTCTTAAATAAAGTAAAATGGCTCAAGTAGCTCTTATAAATACTGATACTATAATTTGGGATAACCCTTCATGTGGGTACAGTTTGTGTGTACTGCAAATTTGTTTCTTATTCCCAAGAATCATAAAAAACATTAAGGAATTTAATGCAAAAAAATCATACGTTACAGGTAGCCAACGGAAAAACGAGAATTGCAGCGTGCACGCACATTTATGAGTTTGCTACCGCAATCGTAAAACAACCTTTCGTTTGTTACTATTTTTTTAATTCTGAAAATCATAAAAATGTCATAAAGGTTTTTTTCCAAACAATTTTCTACATGTAAAGAGGGTTTGCCGAAATCCGGGTCGTATAATACACCTGTGTTTCTGTGTTCTGCATTTTCATTATACCATTTTCTACAGTGCTTGTAAATATACGACAGCTTCAATTAATTGTAATTAAAAACCTTAACCATGCACCGATTTTCATGATCCATGTCTTTTTTAATTCACATGATATGTAGCTTTACTACAAATAAATAAAATATAATACCATTTGCCGTTTTCGATTTTTTCGAATTTTTTTTTACCAATTTTTTTATTTTTTGGCTAACAATTTGTTTCATAACTTCGAAACTATTGATCGCATTAAAAATATTTGTATACATCATTTAAAGATATTGTAAATCATGATTTTTGTAGATTTATTTTATCAAAATCGGACAAGTTGTTTTTGAGTTATGATAATATAAGTGGAGAAATGTCTCAAAATATTGACAATTTTACTTAAAAATTATTTAAAAAAAAAGTTATCCATAGAATTGAAAAATGTTACCATTTTTGTACTTAGGTAGCCATGCTGCATCAAATCTATATAGTAGTTATTCAAGCCCTTTTTTGCTGTTGACCTGTGTAATTTAACAGCATGTTCATTCTTTTGATTCAATACATATCGATAAATATTTATACTTTGGGAAATACTCTCCCATTCCTCCTCTGTTGCTGGCATCTGTACCAATTGATATTATTATTGATATGTTTTTTTATTTAATAAATTAGGTTTTACCTTTAAAAATTCATCTTTTAATACTGTATATAATGCAGCGCAGACTTCAGGCACAATATTGCATATTGATGATCTTCATCTTTTAAACAAGAAAGTCAGACTTGCGTAACTGTCCCAGTCTCTAAGAATCTCAAATTAATTGCCAATCGTTCTCCATATAGATTCCCGCATATTAGTATTGGCCTTTTCTATTAATCGGGTGACGAGATTAAGCAAATAATCAAAATCGTCTGGTGACATTCGCACAGAGTTTTTGTATAGGTCGGGATCATTCGTTTTCAATCGCTCCCTAAAAGAGACATACATACCATTACCTTCCAAAAGAAAAGGTCGAACCCAGCGTTCCTTTTGTTTTCTACTATTTTTTTCATTATTATTAGCTACTTTTTCCTCCAATATTAAAAATGTTGATGCTATGATGATTGTTTCGTCGTCCATACTTATTAATTCTTTTTTTTTTTATAATAATAAATTATTTTTTATAATAATAAATAATTTTTTATAATAATAAATTCTTTTTTATAATAATAAATTCTTTTTTATAATAATAAATTATTTCACAAAAGAAGCAAAACAGCTGATCAAAGTCAATATTTTTAATATAAAAAGTTAACCAATAGTGTAAATTAGCTTAAACAAATTTTGATCAAATTTTTATCAAAAGATTTTGAAATATATTGAAAGAATATTTAGATCAAATATTGGAAACGTGTAAATAGAACATCAAAATAAATTTTCAAAATTTTGATGACTTCAAAATACCTTCAATCGTGTAAATCCAGTTTAATAAATGCCCTCATCAATGTGATTGTAAATATTATTTTCCCTTTGATATTCCGATATAAAAGTACAAAGAAGAATCACTTTGTATTTAGATAAAAATTCTATAGTGGAAATGTTTTAAAAAAAAGTTTTTGCTCTAAACTGCTGAAAAAATAATTATTCAACTATAAGAAATAAATTGATCTAAAGAATTTTGTATAGCATAGAAATGAAATCGTTTGAATGTTGCATGTATCAGGGGTTTGACGTTCCTTTAAATTTAGGCCCTAATTGTGTAAAACGGCTGTGGGAAAAATCGCCCAAAGAAAAATGGCCCAAAAAAAGAAATGAAAAATCGCCCAAATGAAGAATCGCCCAACAGAACATGAAAAATGACCCAAAAAGTTATATATGAAATTTTGCCCAAAAGAAACGAAAAAGGGCCCAAAAAAAAAATGAAAAATGACCCAAAAAGCAAAAACGAATTTTTTCCCGGTGGCATGTTATAACGTCCAGTGTCATAGTGTCCATGGACGTTATGACACTCCAAAAAGTGTCATAGTGTCCATGGACACTGCTCTAACTAAAGCTTCTCTGCACAGTCGGCCATCGGCCGGGCGCAAGGATTTTCTCCTCTATGGTATAACAAACACCGGCTTCGCTAACTAAAGCTTCTCTGCATAGTCGGCTTTCATTTGGAAACAAGGCAGATTTTAGAAGCTTTACTTAGCGAAGCCGGTGTTTGTTATACCATAGAGGAGAAAATCCTTGCGCCCGGCCAAAGGCCGGCTGTGCAGAGAAGCTTTAGTTAGCGAAGCCGGTATTTGTTATACCATAGAGGAGAAAATCCTTGCGCCCGGCCGAAGGCCGGCTGTGCAGAGAAGTTTTAGTAGGCGAAGCCGGTGTTTATTAATTATAATAAATTTTGACTAAAAGTTGTACCTAAAATGAAATTTCGTATGAAAATGTATAATTTTTATTTTAAGAAACATCTTACCTGTCTTGTTAAAAAAATACAGTATTCAGGAAATATTAGAAATGCACTTATCATGTCGACTGTAAATATTATTTGCCCTTTGATATTACGATATAAAAGTACAAGGAAATTCCACTTTATATTTAGATAAAAATTCAATGGTGTACATGTTTTAAAAAATTGTTTGCTCTATACTGCAGAAAAAATTAATTAAACTATAAAATATTAGGGCTTATTTTGTAAAACACTTCACCTCACTTGAAAATTATTTTCATACAAATTTTTGAGAATTCAAAAAATTTTATATGAAAAAATTTTCAACGCAAGCCCCTAAATGATCTAAAAAAATTATTTTGTATATCATGGAAATGAATCGTTTAAATTTTGCTTATATCAGAGGTTTGCAGCCTGCCTAAATTTAAAATTTAATCTCAACTACTATTTATTTAAATTTCGTTACGAAATTAGTCCCTGAAATGTATTAAGTTTCGAATGAAATTTCAAACTGGTAATACATTTTTAAAAAAAAATCTTTAAAAAATTTTGGCATTTTTTAAAATCATTTTTAGCATTTTTTGGTCTTGTCTAATGCCAGATTTAGCTGTAAAATTTTTTTAGACTTGGCCACACTGATCATAAGTCATCCACTTTAGCCATCTTTATACACACAATCAACATCAACATCCAAGCACACAACCAACATCCATATTCCCATTGATGGGAAATGTTGCATTTTTAGCCCTATTGGATACACTCCTGTCCAATTGATTGGACCCACATAATTTTTATTACTTATCGCGCCATATCTTTTGATATTTTATGGGTAGAACAAAAATTTTACTACTAGCGGATAGAGTATTTAATCGAGCTCAAAAGCATATGAACATATTTTAAACGTAAAGTGCGATGGTATTTTTAGGATATTTTTTTGAAAAATTAAGAAAATAAAGTGTTTTTTTTATGTTCACTTGATTATACCCATTTTGAATTTTTAAGTCTTGTTGCGAATAATATGCCATGACTTCCACAATAAATTAATTAGTTTTTAATTAAAAATTGGTAAAGATGGGTAATAATTAAATTCTAAGTGAAGCGGAAAGATCTAAAAACGATGTGTATTTATCGTTAAGCTATTTCTGCCGCGCCATCGGCCGTGAAATCGGACGAAGCCACAAAACCTTGCCCAGATACATAAAGGACAATGAAATGTATGGTCAAAATTACAAAGGAAGAGCTAAAACAGCTATAACTCCGGCAGATACGAGAAAAATTCGCAGAATTGCATCGAACTCAAACATTTCGGTATCATAAATTAGGTTGGAGGCTGACTCACAAGCAAGTAAGTCAACAGTACATAAGCCGAACACTTGCAACTAAAAAAAATTGAAGAAAAGCCCCCGTTGAATGCGAGGTAGCATATGACGTGGATTGTACAAGAAAGAAGTCACCTTAATGATTGGAAAGCTGTGGTTTTAACCTCGAAGAACAAGATGGATATAATTACTATTTCCATGATTTAAGAAAAAAAAGAGTTGTTTCTGAACCGCCACCACAGAGGGCACATAGAGGGCAGTGCTATGGTATGGGGTGATGTTACGTATTATGGAGCAATCGAATTACCGTTTCCAAGCGGTAGAATGACTGGGGAAACCTATAAAACCGTGCTTTACAGAAGTAAATCGAATTTTTGGGCCGATTCGTTGGATTTTACAGCAGGATAATGCTCATATACATAACGCCAGAGCTGTAAAAGAATTTATTTCACTGGATTTAAATATAATTGAAAATGCTTGGGAATGGCTTAGCCGGAAGGTATATGATGGAGGAAGGCAATGCAATGACAATCAGTCACATATTGAAGCCATTCAAGAATGTAGACAAGAAATTTCATTAGACTATTTGAAGTCACTTTATGACTCACTAAAACATCGGCTATTTGAAGTTATTGTAAATCGTGGAGAACACAGCCACTACTAATATGTTTACAATATTATAAATAAATGAAATTATTAGAAATATTTTGGTTAAACAATGAATAAATAAGGTTTAAGGTCAAATTATTCAAATGGCTTTAATCAAGTGAACAAAAAAATAACACTTTATTTTCTCAATTTTTCGAAAAAATTATCCAAAAAATTTTCCAAATACTTTTCCTTTAAAATGTTTGCATATGCTTTTAAGCTCAATAAAATACTCTATCCGCTAGTAGTAAAATTTTTGTTATACCCATAAAATATCAAAAGATATGGCATGCTATATAAGAAAAATTGTGTGGTTCTAATCAATTGAACAGGAGTGTACTTCGTGGCACTGTGGCACGCTCACTCTATTTTGGGCTCTTTGAGTTTTGGATAGAAGTCCAAAACGTAAAAAAAGTATCAATGAACCTCTTTTTAGTAATAACCCTTATTCTACATATCGATTACGTTTCCGCATACAGTTATATATTAATCGAACAAGGTATTCCAACAAAAAGCTGAATTGAAAAAAGGAGACGACAAGGTTTGCAGTTTTTCTATGAAACGAATGAAAGCGGAAAAGAAAATATAAACAATTTTGTACACATTTCAATAAAAAGTTAAATTTAGTGCAAAAAGCAGTAATAAAAAAAATTAAATAGTTATTATAAAAAAGCTAATTACATAAATTTACCAGCTTTTTGCAGTAGTCAGTTGTTGTTGTTTTTGACATGCAATAAATGAAATAAATCTTTTAAATTTAGCCAGCGATAAATATTGAAAAAACCGCAAGTACCAGGGCTTTTGAAGGCCTCTATACTCCTTTCTAAAACAGCGACTGTTTACATTTAATGAATAAGAAGTAAAAGCAGCAGTTTTTTTGCCAATAACAAATTAATAAGTTGAAGAAATTGCAGTTTCTCAACTTTGACTGCAGTTTTTTAAAGGCTGATCTAACCAGTTGGCAAAACTGTTGTAAAATCTAGGTTTACTCCATCCAACTTGTTTGAAGCGCTTTTTTCAGTTTTTGACGAAATCATTTATTTTATTATGCAGTTCCAATCGTAGTTCAGTGCTGTAGGAATATAAATTTAGTTTTCCTTGAATGTTACCTTAAAATTCTTCCTCCTTTTTATACCCTCCGCCACCACTAATGGCGAAAGAGGGTATACTAAGTTTGTCCTTCCGTGTGAAACTTTTTCCTTGAGTAATTCTAAGTTGCGGATTTCGGCATAAACAAGTCTCCTGGGCCAGATGGAATACCTGCACTGGTCGTGAAGCAGTGCTCTTCGACGCTAGCTCGTCCCTTAGCAAATCTTTTCAGCACTTTATACCATGCCGGGGAATTTCCCATCTGCTGGAAAGTTGCTAATGTCACGCCAATTACTAAGCGACCGCCAGTATGGCTTTCGTAGAGGTCGCTCTACTGGAGACTTACTGGCCCTGTTATCAAAAAAATTATGCCGTTCCATTCACCATTTTGGCGAAAGTAAGGTAATTGATTCAGATATTTCCAAGGCGTTTGACACAACTGTTGCCACAACTGTTTCATGAGGATATGCCAAAACTGCAAAAAAATCCGCTAAACCGTAAAATGAAGAAAATATGCGAAAAATCTGATAAAAATTTTACATGAAATTTTTAATATTTTAAATTTGCTTAAAATCTGCTGAATTTTTATAAAAGAATTATGCTAAAAATTTGTTAAATAAAATGGAATTTCAATATATATTTCGTTAATAATTTTATTTTTTTAAAAAAATATGCTAAAAAATTTGCTTTTCTAAAAATTGTAAATATGCTAAGAAATCTGCTTTTGGACAAGGAAATACCAAAAAAAAACAAGTCCCGGAAAAATCATTAGATAATAGTATTATCATAATACAGACGCATATGACGCAGTTATGATTTTGGTTTTGGACCTACAGGACCAATAAGAAACATTGAGACCAACACAGTGTTGCTACAACTGTTTCATGAGAATATGCCAAAACTTCAAAAAAAAAAATCGCTCAAATCTGCTAAATCGTAAAAGGAAAAATTTAACATAAAATTTTTAATATATTAGATTTGTTATAAATCTGCTGAATTTTTATAAAAGCATTATGCTAAAAATTTGTTAAATAAAATGGAATTTCAATATATATTTCCTTAATAATTTTATTTAAAAAAAAATTCTAAAAAATGCTTTTCTAAAAATTAAAAATATGCTAAGAAAAAAGCAGTTAGCATATTTTTAAAAAAAAAAAATATGTAATTCCCCATCTTAATCTGCTAAATCTAGCAGAAAATATGCTTAAATGGTAGCACTGCACCAACAATGATTTAAGAAGTATAAAAAAGAAGCATCTTCAGGATGAATTTCGCAAATATGGGTTGATTATAGACCAACCAAAACAAGGATCAGGCAATACGAATGAGGGTAATACAGCAAGAAGATTTTTTTTCTGATCCCAAAAAAGCATCTGAAATAGCAGGTGTTGATATACATAAGTCTTATTTCAAGATTTAAGACAATTATTGATGTACTTGCATGCAATGAAAAAATTGATTATAGAAAATTTTGTGATTATGACGAACATACAGCACGAATATATAGTACCAAATATCCATAGAGAAATATGTCTGCAACAGTTCACAAAATCCCTTATCGTAAGAGGATTTCATTAGACATCATTCTGTACCTCTAGGAGATTTGTCAGAAGAAGCCCAGAAAAAAAGGAATAAAGATTTCAGATTTAATAGGGAGCACAATACCAGAAAAATGTCCCGAGATTTTACAAACGAAGATTTGTTTAATATATTGTTGGCAACGTCAGATCCGATCATCTATAGAACATCGGGACTTAGATGAAGATGCGAAAGGGCTGCTACAGGACAGATGTAATACAGAACCAAATATTGAATAATTGGAGGCAATTTTCCAACCGAATGAATAGTAGATATAATTAACTTTTATTGTTATTTAAGCAAAAAAAATTTTTTTGTCCTTTTTGTTATTTAAATAAAAAGGTATATAGACATTAAAAAATTTACACTTATTTATTTTTGTAATCTAAAAAGTTTTCTTGTGGAACTGGTTCGAGTTAAATCTGTTGTAGAGTTGATAATGTAGAAACCTATTCACAAAATATCCTAGGTATTATAACATGCTTATGCATGTTTCTATAAGTATAGAGGTATATACGAGGCAAATGTACATATATGCATATTAAATTTAATACATATAAATACTCATTTGTTCGTTCTTTCGCTGAAAAAAAAAATATTTTTTTCAGAAATATATAAAAATATTTATATAGATCGAAAGCAGTGTTGCCATTTTTAGCATTTTTGCAGCTAAATTTAGCATTACAATTTTTTATTTAGCTGCCAAATTTTTTATTTAACACTTGGCATTTTATTTAGCATTTTTAGAAAATGTTTTTAGCTTTTTTTAAATATTTGGACGAATAGTTTTATGATTTTACTCAAATTGTTTTATAAATTATAATAAATTTTTACTAAAAATAGTTGTACCCAAAATCTTACCTGTCTTTGTAAAAAAATAGAATATTCTGGGAGTATTAAGCTAGATTTACACAATTGAAAAAGCAAAATTTCTTCAAAATTTATTGAACACAACTTTTGAAGATTTTAATGATGCCGTAATAAGCATCAAAATCGGATCTGGCAATATTGATAACTATAAATAACACAAGGCAACAAAATCGAAAAAATTTGAAAGGCTTGAAAAACCACTATACAATTTTGATGTATTGTGGTTCCAGTAGTACAAATATGGTCCAAATTTTAAATTCTATGGAGAGGTTTTTTTTAAAAAAATTTTTTAGTAAAATTGTAAATTTTTTTAGACGTTTCTTCACATAATTAATGATAACTCAAAAAGTGTTAGTCCGATATTATTAAAATAAATTTAGAAAAATTTAAATTTACATAGCCTTTAAACCGTTTATACATCGCGTTTCAATCGGAGTTATTTTCGGAGTTATAAGAAAAAATTGAAGCCAAAACTATATTTTTTACGTAAAAATGGCAAATATTTTTGATTTAAAAAAATCATGAAAAATCGAAAAAGGCAAAAATTGTGCAGATTTATTGTTTTATCACAAGCCATATGTAAAAGCAACAAAATAAGATATCGGTCATAAAAATTGATTGATAATTTTCGAATTTATTCACAATTAAGTGAATTCGCTCATTTTCACAAAATTTTAGTTTTTTCCTCGATATACATACATAAAATTGAGTAATTAATGTTCTTCTTTCGATTTATTGAATTTTGAAAACATGCTATGTACAGTTTTCACATCGAAAATGCATTACATAGTAACATTCATGTATTTTTTTTGGCAAAACCCTACCTACAATACTGTTTCTATTCTTCGGAAAAACATTTGAATTGGATAAGTTTAAATGTATTAAACAGTAGAAAATTTATATTTTATTATTTAAATCTATAATAAGAAATTAAATAAGAAAATAAATAAATAATTATTATAAACTACAAACTCTGGAATTTTCTATTATATATAAGTTTTTATTAAGCTAATTGGGCCTAATATATTAATGTAAATAAAAAACCTTTTTTACATGTTTCTCCCAACGTTTCGTCAATTATTTGTTGACATCTTCAGGGGTTGTCTATTTAATATTTTTTTAATAAAAAACAATATATTATTACAAAATTGGAAAACAACAACATAAATAAACTTACAATTACTAAGTATTTTTCACATTAAATTATACATTGAATGTTACACAGCTTACATAAAACATAAAACATTTAACATATAATTAAATTAAACACACAACTTAAATTAATATCACAGCTTATTTTTTCTATTTTATTGCAACTCTGTAGCTTAAACTTATATTATTTTCTTTTATACGATTTTCTACAATTGTTGAATAACGAAGTGTTACTCTGAATACTCCAGCAAAAATCACCCATCATGTGTGCATCCCAGCGACCCTGGTATCGTTCCTCCATTGTCCGGATATCTTGCTGGAATCGTTCGCCCTGTTCCTCACTCAAGTCTCCTAGATTTTCAGGAAAACGATCTAAGTGACTGTGCAGGTAATGTACTTTGATGCTCATGTTGCATCCAAGATTCTGGAAGTGAGTTAACATCTCTTCAACGTGCGTAACGTAATCATCACCCTTGTTATTTCCTAAGAAATTTTGAATAACCCATACAAACGAATCCCATGCATTTTTCTCAATTTCTGACATTGAACTGCCAAAATCAATATCTTTGACCAATTTGCGAATTTGTGGGCCATTAAATATGCCTGCTTTCAGCTTTTCAATACTCAAATTAGGAAACTTCCTTGAAATATACTGGAAACATTCACTATCTTTGTTAAGTGCTTTAACATATTGTTTCATAAGACCAAGTTTAATGTGAAGAGGGGGTAATATGATCCGATCTCTGGGCACTAGAGCCACATTTATAACATTTGGCATACCTGGAACCAGTGTTTTCCTAGAAGGCCATTGTTTTCTCTTCCAATGTTCTTCTTTAGCGTTGCTGTCCCATAAACATAAAAAGCAAGGGTATTTGGTAAAGCCACTTTGTTGACCTAAGAGGAAATTTACCATCTTAAGATCAACACAAATTACCCAGTTATGTTCATTATACTTTATCTTCTTCATGACCAATGCAATTACAGAGTATTCTTCTTTTACTTTGGTTGAATGTGCGATCGGCAAGCAGTGAAATTTATTTCCATTATGCAAAAGGACACACTTCAAGCTGCGTTTTGATGAGTCGATAAATAAACGCCATTCGTTTGAATCGTATCTCTGGAAGCCCATGTCATCAAACCAGAAATATCTGTGCAGTACACAAAATCATCCTCTTCAACAAAATAATGAAGTAAGCCTTCTTCTCGAGTAAGTTTCTTTTGTTATGAGATTTGTTTCTTTCATCCGGGACGCAAGTAATTCCGAAGAGCCTTCTTCTCGAGTAAGTTTCTTTTGTTATGAGATTTGGTTCTTTCATCCGGGACGCAAGTAATTCCGAAGACCTTTTTGACAATCCAAGGTCTCTAATTACATCATTAAGCTGGTCTTGATTCAATGGTCTCGGCGAGAAATTTTTGTGTGGGATTAACTCGTTATTTTCAGATGTAGATAGCAGTGCTGAATTTGAACTTTCTGATTTGGAACACATACTTGAGGTTAAGTGTCCTGGTGAAGATGAAAGCACTTGACTAGAGCTTGGACCCTGATCTTCAGCATATTTCATTTCTGGTGAATGTAGAACTGCAAGTGTAAACCCGTCAGCAGACCTCGTAGGGTAAGACCATCGCATATGTTTTCCGAAGCCGGTTTTTGTACTTTAACAAAAATAACAATCGGATTCGTGGCTCGCTGTTTCTCTCCATAGCATAGGCTTCGAAATTTCCAAGCGTCGTCTGTAAAATGAAAAAAATTTCAAAATTTAATTAAGAAATACTTTAAGTATGAAATATTCCAAATGTATTAACCTATACTTACTTTACGTTAGAAAACCTCATAGATAAATTCAATCGACATGAAATACATATGGTACTGGGTGTCCAATGCTGGTTCAAATTGTGCGGATATATATTATAACAATCTTCATATGACTTTTGCAATGAAGTTAGGAAGCAGTTACGTTTTTTCTCGGTGATATATTGGCCGCACACATAACAAAATGAATCCGGATTGTTTTTACATAAAAATGTTCTGGCTTTCTTGCTCATTTGTATTAATACTTGTAAATTGTTTTAACTTGTAAGCTGATTGACTCTATATGTAGGGATAAAATGATGTTTCCGTTATCGCAAACAATTCTTAAATAAAGTAAAATGGCTCAAGTAGCTCTTATAAATACTGATACTATAATTTGGGATAACCCTTCATGTGGGTACAGTTTGTGTGTACTGCAAATTTGTTTCTTATTCCCAAGAATCATAAAAAACATTAAGGAATGTTATGCAAAAAAATCATCCGTTACAGGTAGCCAACGGAAAAAAGAGCATTTCAGCGTGCACGGACATTTATGAGCGCTTATTAGTTTGCTACCGCAATCGTAAAACTTAAACAAGAATCATAAAAAACATTAAGGAATTTAATGCAAAAAATCATACGTTACAGGTAGCCAACGGAAAAAAGAGCATTGCAGCGTGCACGCACATTTATGAGTTTGCTACCGCAATCGTAAAACAACCTTTCGTTTATTACTATTTTTTTTAATTCTGAAAATCATAAAAATGTCATAAAGGTTTTTTTCCAAACAATTTTCTACATGTAAAGAGGGTTTGCCGAAATCCGGGTCGTATAATACACCTGTGTTTCTGTGTTCTGCATTTTCATTATACCATTTTCTACAGTGCTTGTAAATATGCGACAGCTTCAATTAATTGTAATTAAAATCCTTAACCATGCACCGATTTTCATGATCCATGTCTTTTTTAATTCACATATGTAGCTTTACTACAAATAAATAAAATATAATACCATTTGCCGTTTTCGATTTTTTCCAGATTTTTTTCTTCCGAAAAAAATTTTTTTTTACCAATTTTTTTATTTTTAGGCTAACAATTTGTTTCATAACTTCGAAACTATTGATCGCATTAAAAATATTTGTATACATCATTTAAAGATATTGTAAATCATGATTTTTGTAGATTTATTTTAACAAAATCGGACAAGTTGTTTTTGAGTTATGATAATATAAGTGGAGAAATGTCTCAAAATATTGACAATTTTACTTAAAAATTATTTAAAAAAAAAGTTATCCATAGAATTGAAAAATTATACCATTTTTGTACTTAGGTAGCCATGCTGCATCAAATCTATATAGTAGTTATTCAAGCCCTTTTTTGCTGTTGACCTGTGTAATTTAACAGCATGTTCATTCTTTTGATTCAATACATATCAATATATATTTATTAGGGAGATCGATTATTCGACTTTTTTCAATAACCGGTTTTCGAATATTACGAATAGTTGCTGTTTTAAAAAACCCGGTTTTCAGTTTTTAAATAACCGGTTAACCGGTTTTAATTCGAATACTTAAAAACACAAAAAGCAATTAAGTTTTTAAAATAAAACGTTAATTTGAATAAAAACAGACCAATTTGCAAAGGTAAGGAACCAACAAAATACATAGATATAACTTAGATCAGACCTAACAAATATTTTACGATAAAATCCAAGAAAAGTGGGACCAGTAAACGGATTAAACTTTAGCTAAATTTTCAACAATTTTTTATTGATTTACTAAGCTTTATTTGTTGAATGATATTTGATCTAGACAAGCGTTTTGCAAAAGCAAATAAATTAAAAGAATTTTATAAAGTTATTATTTGAAATATTCGCTCAAATTTATTTTGAATGAGTTTTAATTTGTTGGTGGTTAAGAATGCCTATATAAATCAACCATGTTTTTCAAAAGTTGCAAAAAAAACCTTTTAGCCAGGATTATCTTTCAAATTATTTTGTTTCAGTATTATAGAAACGAATAGAGAACTGAACATTATTTTTGTGTAAAATATTTGTCAATTCGTCGACTACAATTTAAAACATTCCATGACATTGTTTGATTTCTTCAAATTTATTTTTTAGTTCATGGTGTTTTAATAAATAAAACTGGTAGACATTTTTCCCATATCGTTGATTCCGTACAAATTACTATTTAGTTGTACAAATTACTTTTTACTTTTTAACTGCATACGTTTTTGTAGTATTTTGAATTTTTTTTTTTTGTTTTTTTTTTTTTTACAAGAACACACGCTTTTATAAGCGATTTGTTTTTACAGTGTTCATAATGTTTTTTGACCTTTGTTAGATTTTGCTTTGACATTCTTTATAAAAAGTTTAAGTTTGGCCAATAATCAATTAGAAAATACTTAAATCACGGGTACATCTACAACAAGAGAAAGAAAAATGTATATAAATTACACAGTACTAAAATAACCGGTTTATTATACCAAAATAACCGGTTTATTCGATATTCGAAAAATGGACATTTTAAAATAACCGACTTGGGCAAAGCTAAAATAACCGGTTAAAACCGGTCGAATAATAACCGTTCGATCTCCCTAATATTTATACTTTGGGAAATACTCTCCCATTCCTCCTCTGTTGCTGGCATCTGTACCAATTGATATTATTATTGATATGTTTTTTTATTTAATAAATTAGGTTTTACCTTTAAAAATTCATCTTTTAATACTGTATAAAATGCAGCGCAGACTTCAGGCACAATATTGCATATTGATGATCTTCATCTTTTAAACAAGAAAGTCAGACTTGCGTAACTGTCTCAGTCTCTAAGAATCTCAAATTAATTGCCAATCGTTCTCCGGGCCATATAGATTCCCGCATATTAGTATTGGCCTTTTCTATTAATCGGGTGACGAGATTAAGCAAATAATCAAAATCGTCTGGTGACATTCGCACAGAGTTTTTGTATAGGTCGGGATCATTCGTTTTCAATCGCTCCCTAAAAGAGACATACATACTATTACCTTCCAAAAGAAAAGGTCGAACCCAGCGTTCCTTTTGTTTTCTACTATTTTTTTCATTATTATTAGCTACTTCTTCCTCCAATATTAAAAATGTTGATGCTATGATGATTGTTTCGTCGTCTATATATATTAATTCTTTTTTTTTTATAATAATAAATTATTTTTTATAATAATAAATAATTTTTTATAATAATAAATTCTTTTTTATAATAATAAATTATTTTTTATAATAATAAATAATTTTTTATAATAATAAATTCTTTTTTATAATAATAAATTATTTCACAAAAGAAGCAAAACAGCTGATCAAAGTCAATATTTTTAATATAAAAAGTTAACCAATAGTGTAAATTAGCCTAAACAAATTTTGATCAAATTTTTATCAAAAGATTTTGAAATATATTGAAAGAATATTTTGATCAAATTTTGGAAACGTGTAAATAGAACATCAAAATAAATTTTCAAAATTTTGATGACTTCAAAATACCTTCAATCGTGTAAATCTAGTTTAATAAATGCCCTCATCAATGTGATTGTTAATATTATTTTCCCTTTGATATTACGATATAAAAGTATTGTATTTAGATAAAAATTCTATAGTGGAAATGTTTAAAAAAAAGTTTTTGCTCTAAACTGCTGAAAAAATAATTATTCAACTATAAGAAATAAATTGATCTAAAGAATTTTGTATAGCATAGAAATGAAATCGTTTGAATGTTGCATGTATCAGGGGTTTGACGTTCCTTTAAATTTAGGCCCTAATTGTGTTAAACGTAACGCAACGCCAAAAATTCTATGAAAAGCAAAAACCATGTCAATATTTTGTAATTTTGTTGTTGTTTTCTACAGAAATTCAGATTGCGTTTTAAAATTTCAAACGCTGCATAGCTCGGGGCGTTGAAAATTTTAAAACGGTACATAAATTTCTTTAGAAAGCAACAACAAAATTACAAAATATCTATGACATTGCTTTTGCTTTTAATGTTATTCTTTGGCGTTGCGTTGCGTTTTACATGATTAAGGCCTTAATCTCAACTACCTATGCTACATATTTATATGTATCAGATGCTTAACCAAAAGCAACCCTCTTGTTTAAATCTAACCATTTATTTCAATTTCGTTAAAAAGTAAGTCACTTAAATGTATTTAGTGTCGAATAAAATTCCATACTGGTAAAAAAATTTAACAAAAATCTTTAAAAAATTTGAGCATTATGTTTTAGTATTTTTTAAAATTATTTTTAGCATTTTTTGCACATGCCTAATGCCAGATTTAGTTGTAAAAATTTTTAAGATCTGGTCACACTGATCGAAAGAAAACATAAGTTATGTTCATTAATTTTTCTAGCAGGAACTTGCAACGCGAGAGTAAATTTAAAATTAACAAAATTTTTCGCCCAACTACTCAAAAAAAAATAAAAAGTAAATGAACGCTTTACCAGCAAAAACTACAAGTTAGGAATATCGACACTATTCAGCTGTAAAATACAAGATTATTTCTTAATAAATTAATTTTTTTTTGAATAATTTGCGCAAGAAAATTGTTCCTATATTTTAGAAAAATAAATATTTTGTTTTATTGAAAAACTTTTACCCATCTACTACACAACAATATTGAGTACTTTATTGGTTTTTTTATTGACGTTTATTTTTTGCTCCATACAATTCAATAAGTTACGCAATAAAAAAAATTATATGGCGAAATTTTTCATTCAAATTTGTTTTCTTACTTCTCAAATTCTAAAATCTCTAAAACGTACACACATTTTTTTTTATTAAATAGGGCAAAAAAAAATATATGTTAAAGAAATTTATGATAAAGAATATTTCTTCAAAAAATTTTCAGACAATTGTTTCGCGATATATCGTCGGCTGATAATGTAATTGTCGTATGTGGATTCCGATAGATTCGAGTAAATTGAGCTTGAACACATTTAATTTAAAAATTGCTTCAGCAAATACCACATACGACAAACTCAACACTCCATATCTCTAAAACCGTATGAGGTATCGAAAAACTGATTACGCTAAATAAAAGATCAGGTCGGAAAACCTAAGGTTTCAATCTTAACTCAAAACCGCAAAAAAATCCACATACGACATTTAAATTATCAACCGACAATATGTATGTATGTGTTATATATGTATGATTTTGCGGTCTATACATGAACAGATGGTGTTAGTCTGAAAGTTTTCTTGCAGAAAGTGTAAGTTTATTGTTGAGAGGGGAAGAGAACGTGCTATGGAAAGTGAAAAAAGTCACGGTTTAAAAAGCAAGTATGACTGTGATGGAAACTGAAAACCACCAAAACTTAATGTTTGAAAAGCAAAGCTTGACTGTCAAGACTTAATGAAAAAATAGAACCTAATGTAAAATTACACATGGAACTAATTACACATGGGCTCCACATGCAAGTAAAAATTTACACACAGTATGTGTAATTACAAATGGAATGGCAACACTGATTTTCATATACACCAATATTGTCTTATTTTTTGGCGACAAATATTCGCGGCCAAAAATTTGCATTTTGTCTCAGTTGTGTTGCTGGCTGTCAATGTTTTTTTTTTTTTTTGGTTGGAGTTTGAGTTTATAAGACATATACATACGTACATACAAAAGAAGGACATCAAGCATAAAGCTGGATTTCCACTCCACGCTTTTTCGCCTCCACGCATTGCATGATTTTTATACCTTACTTCCGTTCTACATTTCAAGTTACATGCAACGCTTTTTATGCGTCATTACTACAAGTAAAAATAAGATTTCATTTGCCAACATCAGCTGATTTGTTCAAATGCTGCTTGTGACGCTTGCAAAAGTAGAAAGTAACCCTACTTTTTGCATTCAACGCCTCAATGCATCCTACGCTTTTGTGCATGTAACTTGTTACATATAATTACACAGATTCTACTTTTTTGACAGCTGCGAAGGCTGCGAGAAGGCGTGTAACGCGTAGTGTGGACCTCCAGCTTAACTCTCTCCAATGCCGTCACCTGTAAGAATTCGCATTGGTCTTTCTATAATAAATTAAACAAGTTTTTCAGAGTTAGTTCTAGAGAAAATTAAAAGAAAATGAATACCTAAAAAAAATAAAATCGCTAGTAAAATCATAACGCTTCTATTGAGCCACCTTGTACTTTATCTCTTGACACTGCCAAGTTTTTACTATTTTTACATTTTTTTTTTATTTATATGTAAATATTTATTTATTTCAACATCAACATATTTTTTTTAACCTTAAATAAATTTTGTTTTTTGAAAATATTATTATCAACAAAACTTTACAAGTAAATAAATAAAATAAAAAGAAAACGTAACAAAAGTATGCTTTAATGTGGAATTATAAAAAAGGCTGTAAATATTATTATTATTATTTCAATAACATGTTTGTATTAAATTGCGTGTTTTTGAATATCTATATACATATATAAAAATGAAATATGTTTGTCTGTTTGTTGGCTTATAGACTCCTAAACGGCTGAACCGATTTTACAGTTATATCACATGAGCCCCAAAAATGAAAAAGGCTATTTATTTTTTCGGTAGGCGCAGGGGAAATGGTGCCCCCCATAGGATACCAATAATAAGTATCGGATATCTTAAGCGCTGCTGCACCCTTTTTCTTGAATTTTATGTAGTAGGATCTTCTGAGCACCAAAATTGAAGTAAGATAGCTGCAGGGGAAGTGCTACACCCCCATAGGACGACAATGTTTATTATCACATTTCTTCAGAACTGTTATAGTGGGAATGTTTAAACTAGGTAGGAGTAACTCTTATGGAAAGTTACACTTTTAAAAATATAAATAAAGGGGCTAGGCGCAGGGGGAGTAATACCCCCAGTAGGAAGCATATATTTAATATCGCGTAACTGAAGAACTATTACAGCGATAGTCTTCAAATGTGGTTAAAGCCACTATTATGATAAACTATAAAATTCAAAATAAAAATGGGCGGGGTAGACTTAGGAGGAGCAATACCCTCCATTGGAAGAAAATATTAAATATATCATATCTGAAGACAACAGTCTTCAAGCTTTGTAGGACCCACTTTTATGGTAAACTACACCTTTCAAAATAAAAATATAATATATAAATGAAAAAGCGTTTGTTTGTTTTTTCTCTACAGACTCCTAAGCTACTAGGCCGATTTTTCTGAAAGTTTCACAGTAATTTCCTGATTACCCGGCTCTTAACATAGGCTATTAATATAATTTAATATTCAAGTAGGCGTGGCACCAACCATATAATAAAAATACGAATAACCTTATATATATATGGAGGACGGTTACAGTAAGAGTTTTCCAATATGAAACAAATAACTTCGTTATCAATACACGACATCTGCTAAAAAGTTGGCTGGATTTGACAATCGGGCGTGGCACCTCTTATACAGTGGCAATAAAGATTTCTACGTATTTGGAGTACTGTAATAGTGAAAGTAATCCAGTTTTGTGCAAATAGCTTAGATAATAACCCACAACATATTTCAAAAAGTAGGTTCAATGGGAAAAGTAGGTTGGCACCTCCCATAAGAAGACTCTTTAAATTTCTGTATATCTGTTGAACGGTTACTGTAAAATATTTCAAACTTAGTCCAATATGCTTTGCTTTTTAAAATAAATCTTACCAATTTTATTTCGATGGGGGTAGCAAAGCGCACCGGGTTAAGCTAGTCTTTAAAATAAATTGTTTTATGAAATGCTTACAAACAAAACACAGCTGTTTTTGTTCCATTTAAGACAAGAGCAATAACAAAGCAAACAATATATTTATCGATTTAGTATACTAGCTTAACACAAAGCGATTCGCTACCCCAACTCCAAATGAAAAAACAAGTAAGAGTGCTATATTCGACTATGCCGAATCTAATATGCTCTTGACAATGGTTTGTTACAAACATATAAACGGTGACCATCCGTTCCGTATTATACCGATCAGTGCCCATGTTCTGCAGCTCCCGCATTGAGAAACTTTTCGATTGAAATGTGAGAAATAAAACAAAACTGTCATATATTCAAACAAACGACTTTTTTCTCACTTAACTGCGTCTGTAACATTTTTGGCGAGTAATAGCTTTCACGCAAGGAAATTACTCGCCAATTTACAGAAAAAGTACATCTGTAAAATTTTTGTGAGAAATTCCACGCTTTGAACTGTCAAAAAATCTCACGAATAAAAAGGGGGTAATAAAAAATGTTAACACTAAAAAATATATAAGAAATGCAAATGCAATGAATAATAGCACGGAAGAGGTGAGTATTTTGTTCTTGGTAGATTTCTTATTTGTTTAACTATTTGGCTTTTTTGAACGATATGCGAACGTTTTCAAAGCTATTTTTTAAACCACAAACATTAAAGTCCCACTTTACATTATTTGGTATAGCCGCCGGTTGTATTTTTGCCGCCGTCGTTGAACAATTTTCAATTTTAGTAAATTTTGGTCGCCGTCATGTGTGACTGGCGTTCTCAACGTCTGCAATTTCACATCGGCTTCGAGTAGAATATTATGGCATTTTTAACGTAAGCTCCTTTTATAGATTTCGACATGAGTTACAGACACACTTTTTTCTCACTTTTCGAAAAACGATGGAATATTTTATTTCACATCTTTTCGATGCGAGAAGTTCTCACCAAAGTTACAGAACATGGGTACAGTACTGTATTTCAAAAATTTATTTTATTTTATCTTCCCTATTTGAACCGAAATATCATTTCAAATGTATTTGTCTTTTCTCATTACTTGAATCTTAAAAATTCCCAATCCTGAAATATGCTTGCTCTTGGTGGAGGGTATTAAAGATTCGGTACAGCCGAATATAGAACTGTTACTTGTTTTTTTTTTATTTGGTTTATTTCTTTTGATTATTTTTCTTGATATTTTTAAAAAAAAAATAAATTTCTTTCTAGCTTGAAAACTCCAAGCGAGTTTTGCATATAAATTAAATTCATAAATAAGGTATTCAAATTAGGTATTCAAAGACTTATTAACAAACAATATTTAAGTTTTACAAAAAGCTTATAAAACGAATTTTCTATGAAAATTTGTTAAATAAACCTTTTAAAAACCTAAAATATTTATTATGAATAAGGGGGTTAATGTTTAATTAAATGATTTTTGTAATCCTTTTTTTTTTTAGCAATTGACTCTAGTTTGAAGCGATGCTTATATAAGAATTTTTTGTGAAAGCAAATTATTCAAATGTTATTATATTGTGATGCATAAGTGTAAGTGTTTTTAATTTTATCAAACTTAGTTATAAGGAGATGGATTATTCGACTTTTTTCAAAAAACGGTTTTTGAATATTCCGAATATTTGCTGTTTTAAAATAACCGGTTTTAATTCGAATACATAAAAACACAAAAGTCTTATAAGTTTTTGTAATATAACGTTAATTTGAATAAAAACAACACTTCACAAAGGTAGGGAACCAACAAAAATCCATAAATATGACTTTGGATATGTTCAGACCTAACAATTATTGGACGAAAAAATCCACAAAAAAGCATGAACAGAAAATTGATCAGACTTTAGCTCTATTTTTAACAAATTTTATTGACTTTCTTATCTCTATTCGTAAGGCGATAACTGTATAATCTATATATAAATAGGCAAAACGGTTAAGAACACTTTCCGTCTCTATTTGTCAACCGATTTAAACAAAAAATACACCATTTAAAAGGCATTTACCTACAGAAGTGCACAATGTATATGTAAAAAGGGTAAAAATTCGGTGACTTCATATCTCCAAAACTAATAGAAACCCAAAATAATTTTATACTTATCGTTGTTCATTAATAAAATAAGCGGACAGGTGTCTGGTTGTCTTTGCAATTCGGCCCTTTCAGAGAGTAAACTGGTTTAACCTCTATTTTGGAACATTTGGGTTCCCCATTTAGCTTTTAAACCAATAAGTATAGGAATAAAGTCTATACCAAATTCGTATCTTATCTAAATACAAATATAAATTTGGTAATTTTTCGAAATTCGACCGTTTTAAAGGATAAAATCGTACCCATTGGTACGTTTTTTAAAAACATGTTTCTCTGTATATTGACATATAACGCAATAAATTATGTTCTCCCACTACAACACTGAAATTTTTGATACTTCAACGGAGCGAAATAATTTTTAGAAAGGGGAAACACGGGAGGGAAATTTAATTACTTTTTTTTACTTTTCCGTGCTGCGTGTGGTTATTTTTAAATTTGTGTAATATTGAACTTAGAAATAAAAAATTATTTGTGCAAGGTCTTGAGTGAATGAGAACCTATAAGATGAAAAATGTTGGCATTTTTTTGTTCTTCAACTGGTACTTTTTGAATTTTAGTTAAAATTGGACCTAGAAACATAAACTTAACCATGCATTGTTCTGAGAGAATAAGAATCTGTAAGGGAGATTCTACAACTGGTACTTTTTTAATTTCCTTTAATATTGGACCTAGAAACATAAAACTAAACCTGCAATGTCCCGAATGGTTGAGAATCTGTAAGAGGAAACTTTTTTTGTCTTCAAATGGTCCATTTTGCATTTCCGTTAGTATTGGACCTAGAAACATAAAATTAAACATGCATGGCTCTGAGTGAATAAGAATCTGTAAAGAAGAGCTTTCTGGTACTTTTAGTTCTTTAACTGGTATTTTTTGAATTTTTAATAATACTGAACATAGAAACATAAAATTCAGCATGCAGAGTCCTGAATGATTGAGAAACTATATTTAAGAGGCGAAATTTTTTTACTTTTTCTTTTTCAATTGGTACTTTCTGACTTTTTTCATATAATACAAATTAATAAACTAAATTAAACATTCACGGACTGGAGTAGAAAAGAACATTTGGTTCGGAGGTTGGTACCTAGCCAAATCGATCCACTAAGACGAAAAAAACGAATTCTCTAAACACTTAAATTCATATATACTTATATGTATGTTTTATTCATATTTGCATAAAAAATTATGGTCGAATCTCGACCACTTGGCAAACTCTAGTGTAATTAATAAACTGTTCAATGATGGTTGACCCAGCAAACGTTTTGCAAAAGCAAACAATTTTTTTAATAAAACTAGTGGTTAAAATATTTAATAGGTGTGAACATTGCTTTAGCGAGGATTATGTATTTCAAATGATTTTCTTTTAAAATTGTAGAAACGAATAGTAATATGAACATTATGGTAGGTTGATTTAGCAATCGATATTGTGCCATTGATTTTTCAATAGCTTTTGGCATGAGGAAAAAAAGTTCCACTACAACATATAAAAAAAAAACATTTTCGAGGCGCCCAAATTTCAATTTTTTTTTACTTGTTCTCAACTTTTATTTTTTATTATGGCCTGTTCAACGATTTCGAAAGAACGACATCGATCGCATTCTAAGCGATCGAAAGCTGATTTGAGTCCGACTAAATCTATCCCATACAAACATTCGTTTGAACGGCAGCACGAAAGAAAACGTAAGTACTTTCATGCAAAAAACGGCTTATTAATATCGATGGTATTGTCAATATTGCTACCACAAATGTCAAAACCACTCACTTGCTGTTTTGTTGTCGAATCCTTGAATTAAAAAAACCAGAAATTTTTTAGAGTTATTTAAATAAATAATAAATAAAAATGGAAACAAATTATAAGCATGCAAAATAAAAATATTTCTTCGATTATTTCAACGTAAAATTATAGTTTAAAAAAGTCGACAATGCAGCAACTGCAAACATTAGTCGAATACATAGAGGAAAATCCTGAACTTGCGAGAGGTGCACCAGGGCTTGGAGCAAAAAACGCCATTGGGCTACCTCCTCGGTTGCAATTTGTATATCCCCACGAATGCAGGTACTTCGAAATTATGACCCCTTTGTGCTTCAAATTTTTCCACAATATTTCGAAAAAATTGGAGACTCGAAAATTAGCAATAAATCTAATAAAACCATAAAAGAAACCCTTGCGATTTAAGGGCACACCATCATCATCTTCCTTGCCAGTAACCAAAAAAATGCACAGCGACCGTCAACATATACATTATTTTATGGTCTTCGTTTGTGTATTTCACTTGGCACTAATTTAACATTCTTTTACACTTTGTTTGATTAGTTTACTTGTTTGTTTGTACGATTTATTTATATTTTTGTTTGTTTTTGTTGCTTTGATTTAAATTAAACTTTTGTTTACATTTTTTTTAAGTTTTTGTATCAACAAAAAAGCTTTTTTTTTTGACATTTCTATACAGCTGATAAAATATCAAACGTGGTTATACTTGTTATCAAGCAAATTAGTATTATTTTTGATACTTTTGAGCAAATAAAGCAAAAACTTATAAAAATATCTTATATGGTAATACTATATTTTTTTAATACGTAAGTAACAAATATTGAAACTCTTACGAGCAAGCGATCGATATCTGTCGAAATTGTTGAACCCAATCTGATTCGAAATCGAGCGAATGGATGGCGATCGCTTCTTTTTGTTGTCGAGATTGTTGAACAGGCCATTAATCCTTTTATTTAAGCTTGAGGTCTATTTTTTTTATATAAAAAATATTTAATTTATTAAATCCAATATTTTGGCATTGGGATTTGTTCTTAAATATTTGAAAAAATTAACAATTTTTAATAAATTGTATAATTTATTGAGCTTGAGGTTTTTTTTTCTTATTAGATACAAATTTTTATTAGATTTATTTTATAACTCCAATATTTCGATACAGCAATGTGTATCATCATCAGGGAAACAAATTAAACAATTAAAACTAACGTTTTTTTTTTTTAATAATGAAAAAACAATAACAATTGTCACATAGAAAAAATTATTTACAATTAAAAAAATTTTTGTAAAAATAATCTATTACATTCTAAAAAAATTTTAATTTCCCGTTTTGTTTTTATAAACTAACACACGTATTCAAACCAAAAATTTAGTTACTGCATATCTCCTGATTAAGGATTTCTTATTCAAAACACTTATTAATAAACTATGATTATCGAATGATCAAAGACTTTTTATTTCCAATTAACTGCTGTCAATTTGCGTTGAATTTAACTAAAACAGAGATGTACAAATTTTTGTTAACCGGGCGATTTAAAAGAGTTTTGAATAAACTCATGACTAAATGGTGATTAAGCTTAATCAACATTTTAGTTGCTCACTCGATGAGCGGAGTATAGTCGAAGTACACAAATTTTCGTTTTGAATACGGGTGTAAATGTCTATAAATTTGCGCTACATTCTCTGTGTCCGATTTAAAATTAATCCTTAACAATTCTGGTACATTAATGATTTGTAACATTTCTAGCATATACCGGCGCTTGTAATTTGTTTCTGTGTTTAAAATTGATACTTTCTCAAAGTCCGGAGAGTGATTTAATCTAGCACAGTGGGTTGTTAATGCTGTTTTTTGTGATGAAATATCCCTAAAGTTTTGATTTGATTTGTGACCTGCAATTCAAGTTTTCAGTTTATTCTTTGTCGCTCAATACAACAATTTAAAAAGTAAAGGTTGAATAAAATAACATTTATAATTTTTAATAAATTTAACAAATTTTAAGGTTGTTGTTAGTAGGTAATAAAACAAAATTGTCTGATTTAATTTAAAATATTACCTTTCCAATTTGAAATTGTACGCTAAAACGATAGTGTTGAAAAAAATTTTTACGTGCTAATTTTTTAAGCGGTTTTTTCAGGGATGTAAGGAATACGATACCGGTATATCGGCGATTCTTCGCGTTTGCCGATATATCGGTATCGGCGATACTTTTTTTTTATAGATTTTGTGAACAAACAGTTTAATTATCAATGCACATTTTTTTTTCTTTGCATAACAACTAATAGCTGAAAAATCAAGCAGAATAATAAATTGTTTCTTTTAATTCTTAAGTTTGAGGTCGGTCCACACCACGAGTTTTTCCTTTTTCGAGACGCATGCTGAAGTAGAAAGTAGTCCTACTTCAAGTTTTCGATACGTATATGCATTTTACGCTTTTTCTCTGTAACTTGTCAATACAGTTTTACACTACGACTTTTTGGACTGATGCATTAACGCATTGAACGCTTGCTGTGGACCTGCAGCATCAGCCGTGTTGCTTTGCACCGTAATGGAACAACGTTCTCCCATTGATAAATCTTGTATGTAATTGTACGTTTTAAGAATTTTCTGCTCATTTTTTATAATTTTTGTCTTCGAAGATTATTAGAAAATACGGCAAATGAATAAACTGAGATGCGGAATCGTTCAGATTTCCACAAATTGGCGATTAACGTAGCATTAGCTCTGAATAAAAGATTTGAGTGTTAAGAGAATAATGAAATCTATTGTTTGTCTACAATTCTCTACTTTCGCTATAAAGCTAGAAAATTTCAAAGACAATAGATCGAAAAAACGTCTTTTTGAGCAACTCAACATGAGTCTACATTCCGAAAGTGTTGAAGACACGTTCACCCCTACATCTAGTGAAAGTCTGATAAGTCTACAAGAACTAACCTTTGGAGCGTTTGTGAAAATCTTCTAAGAAAATTTGGAGAAGAATGATCCTCCGTCCATCCTACGCTGTGGTTCAGCTAAATAAGAAGACTAGTTATACCTTAGATCTTCTAATTTTATAAGAGACGTTTGTTTACTGGAGCAACTAAATATTATACTCAAAATTTAAGGCCATGACGCAGAAATACTTAAGTTGTCAAATGAGTCCAGTTACATATGAGAGACGATTTTTTTACTGCAGGTCTGCTTCAAGCGGAGTTGCGAAATTATATCCGCGAAAGTTTTGAATACTTTGTTTTTTCATCAAAAATCTTATTAATATTAATTTTGAATACTTATAATCTTTTACACTGTTTTTTGTAGGAATTTTTTTTTTTTTAAATTTCAAGCGTAGAGAAAATTTTTAATTTTAAGACAAATGTTGGGAATTTTCAAAATATTATCTCATTTTCAATACGTACATTTTCGTATTATTTTAATTTAAAAATTAAATTTTTTTATCAAAGTTGTTTTTGGGAATACTATTATTTAAAATTTTTTTGTATAAAATAGTATTTAAGTTCAAATTTGGAATTGTTTAACAAAAACCGTATACTATGAGTCCTAACAGCCTGGTAATCTTCAAAACCATGTACGTATATATAAATAGTGGCCAACGAATATTCGGGTTCGCATTTACGACCTATTCGTTAATTTTTGCTATTTTCATTCGCACTTACATTCGCTAAAATGTATGCGAATATTAAAAGTAGGTATGTAACGATACGCCTTTTTGCCGAGACGATACCGATACTCAAGAAGAAATATCGTCGAAACCGATACGAATATAAAGTTTTAGTTCAAGGTAAAATTATACAAAATTGCAGTGTAAGCGATTATTAATATTATAAATCGATTTTAATAAGATTTTAAAAACAACGAAATGAATTTAAATTCATGGTGAAGGTAATTTATTTTTTAAAGGAAAAAACAGTGTAAGAGATTATTAATATTCAAAATTAATATAAATAAGATTATGTTTTAAAAAACAAAGTATTCTCAACTTTTGCGGAGCTAATTTCGCAACAACGTTTGAAGCAGGCCTGCAGTAAAAATCGTCTCTTAAGGTACGTTCAGACTGATGAAATATTTGAAAGCAAACATCATATATTTCATTAACGTAGTCTGAACACAAAATATTTTTGAGTATCAAATAAAATAACAGCTGATTTTGAGCAAATAAAAGTATTTGCCGCCAAACAAATATTTTTCCAATGTGAACATAGTGTGAACACAAAAAATCAAATATTTTAGTAATTTTTGAGCAAACATTTATTTGATATTACAAAAAAATTGTAAGAGCAAACAACAACAAATAATTTTAGCCATGTTCCGGATAGAAGCAATTTTTCCTGTTAGTTTTCGGATTCTTTACAATTTTAAAGATTTTTTATAATTTTTAGACTTTGCTATCGTGCCGCTATTAGCAAATGTTTGCGAATTACCGCTAATTTAGAAATTTTTATAGAACTTTTGCCATTCCCTATAGTTTTAGGCACATTTACTAAATTTTATTTTTTTGCAACATTTTTTTTTTTTTTTTTGGTTTTCCCCTACATTTTGTTTTTTAAGCGATTTAGCAATTTCAAATATATTTTAGGGTTCGTTTCCCAGTTTGCAATTTTTCGCGAATTTTAGCCATGTTCGCAAAATAAGCGATTTCTTTCTGTGATTCTTTGCAGCTTTAAGTATTTTTTAATAATTATGAGTATTAAACTTTGGTATCATGCCGCTATCAGCAAATTTTTGGGAATTTCCGCTAATTTAGCAATTTTTACCGAATTTTTGCCATTCCTTTTACTTTTAAGGGACTTTTAATCAATTTTATGGCTTGTTTGAATATCAAAAATTTACGCGAATTTTCGCTATTTTTGGAAAAAAAATTTTTTTTGTTATTTTCCAACAATTTGTTTTTTTAACCGATTTCAAATAAATTTTATTGTTCGTTTCTAAGTTTGCAATTTTTCGCGAATTTAAGCCATGCTCGCGAAGAAGCGATTTTTCACTGTGAATCTTTACAGCCTTAACGATTTTTAATAATTATTTGGCTTTGCTATCACCGATAATTAGCAAATTTTTGCGACTTTCCGCTAATTTAGCAATTTTTATCGAATTTTGGCCATTCCTTATAGTTTTAGGCACCTTTAATAAATTTTATGGCTTGTTTGAAATATTAAAATGGTTCGCGAATTTTCGCTATTTTTGCAACATTTTTTTTTTTTTTTGTTTTTCCCCTACATTTTGTTTTTTAACCGATTTAGCAATTTCAAATATATTTTAGGGTTCGTTTCCAAGTTTGCAATTTTTCGCGAATTTTAGCCATGTTCGCAAAATAAGCGATTTCTTTCTGTGATTCTTTGCAGCTTTAAGTATTTTTTAATAATTATGATTATTAAACTTTGGTATCATGCCGCTATCAGCAAATTTTTGGGAATTTCCGCTAATTTAGCAATTTTTACCGAATTTTTGCCATTCCTTTTACTTTTAAGGGACTTTTAATCAATTTTATGGCTTGTTTGAATATCAAAAATTTTCGCGAATTTTCGCTATTTTTGGAAAAAAAAATTTCCAAGTTTGGAATTTTTCGCGAATTTTAGCCATGTTCGCGTTACCCAGTGGCTTCCATATTTTTTTTCTACATTCTCCTGTTCTAACACTATAAGAGATGCTGATCCACAGAATAAAATAAATAAATTAGCTTTTGCGCTCATATTTACCATTTGAGAAATATATTTTTATTTTTGAACACTTTCATTAAATAATTATTTGATGCAAATATTTCTTTTAGTCTGAACGCATGGCAAACATGAATTAATTTATTTTATTTAACACTGTTTGCCAACTGTTTCATCAAAATTAAAATTATCAAATATTTGAGCTTAGTTTGAACATTAAACAAAATATTTTTTGTTTCACACAGTTTGAAGCAAATATCAGAACAAATATTTTCGTCAAATATTTCATTAGTCTGAACGTACCTTTAGATGTGTATGAACTCATTTGACAACTCAAGTATTTCTGCGACATGGTCTTAAATTTTAAGTATAACATTTAATTGCGCCAGTTTTATTAATTCAAATGAATTAATTTGACCATTAATTTAAATTGATTTCGTTGTTTTTAAAATCTTATTAAAATTAATTTTAAATATTAACTAATAATCTCATACACTGTAATTTTGTATAATAAAGAAATTACTCTACTTGAGTTTTGTTAGTTGTATCTTGAATTTAAATTTAATATTCGTATCGGTATCGGCGATATTTCTTTTTGAATATCGGTATCGTATCCGCAAAAAGGCGTATCGTTACATCCATAGTTTTTTTTAGTAGGTACGTTCAAAAATAATTCACCGATTTAAAATTTTTTAAATATATCCTAACTGTAAGCTTAAAACAATGGCGATAATATTTATTTTTATTTTTTCTTTATCGAAAGCTATCAATCGATGGCACAATATCGAGACATTTTTGCCCTCTCAAATCGGCCCACCCTAATGAGCATGCTTTCTGTTTGAAATACCTGTCCATTCGTCGACCACAATTTGAAACCTTCCATGACATTGTTTGATTTCTTCAATTTTGTTTTTTAGTTTCTGGTGTATTGATAAATAAAACTGATGAATTTTTTTCTAATCGTTGATTCCGCAGGAATGTTGTAGCTTAATAATTCGCCCAATGATTAACTTTTGAGTGCGTATTTAAGTAAAGTTATATTTGCCGTCTCTTTAAAACTACTTCGAACGGGGTTAAGTTTTACATTAATGTCAAGCATGCGGACTAATTACAGGTTATTAATAAGTCGTGACGTGGAAGAAGCTTAGCAACTTATCATTTTAGGGCACTTCAAACACATTTGTCTTTTAATATCCGTTCATAATATCTTCAGAAATGACATACATATGTATGTATAAAAATATATTTAATATATAGAATACTCTCGCACAAATTACTATTGACTTTTTAACTGAACACTTTTTTTGTAGTATTTTTAATTCTTTTTGTTTTTTTACAAGAACACACGCTTTTATAAGCGATTTGTATTTACATTGTTCATAATGTTTTTTGACTTTTATTACATTTTGTTTTGACATTCTTCATAAAATATTTAATTAGAAAAAATACTTAAATTACGGGTACATTTACTCATTATATATATTACATCATCATATAAATCATATATTATATCATCATATAAATTACTTATATTAAAATAACCGGTTTATTATACCAAAATAACCGGTTTGTTCGATATTTTAAAATAACCGGCTTGGGCAAAACTAAAATAACCGGTTAAAACCGGTCGAATAATAACCGTTCGATCTCCCTACTTAGTTATAAAAAAAAGAGTACTTTTTAGGATTTGTGTGTATTGGTTGTAACTCGGGTATTTTATCACTGAATCGACAGATTTAAATACCCACGCGTTAATGAAGAAATTTACCATTTACTTGGATTATAAAACTTGGACCTGGGAAGATATATGATTTCCGAAAATGGGTATTTTAAAAGAAATTTATACTTTGGCCGTAACTTTTTTGATCAGAAAATATGTTCTAATTAAGATTTTCGATCCCATAGGTCACACTACAGCCCTAAAGTTTAACCCCCATATTCATAAAAAATATTTTAGGTTTATAGCAGGTTCATGAAACGAATTTTCTATTAAAATTTGTTTAATAAACCTTTTATTAATCAAAAAATTGTATGCATATTAGATATAAAAATATGAATGCCTTAAAGTATGCCATATTTTTATTGTCCGTTTTGTTAACACATTGTAAACGACCAGTATATAAAAAAAACAATCAGTTGTTCGCTCTAGTGTTTGCAACTTAAGCTTCGTACAGACGGTGGGTGGTCCGATCACACAATATTGTAAGCAGGCGATGCCAATAAAAATAATTTTCTGACAATGATGCCATTGTCAGATGCGTTAATTTTACACGTCTGCCAAATACAAATGAGCTTACAAGGTTCACTCTGTAGCAAGACATTTTTAGTCAATTTTAATGCAATTTAAGCAACGCTGTTTACCAATATTGTAAGATCCAAAGTGACTTCACTGGAAGGTGAGGTGAACTCTACAACAACACTACCTCTGTGGTCCAATTGTCAAAAATATTGCTAATAAAAAAAAAACGTTTGTTTACATAAAAAAGTAGAATACAAACTTTGACAAATCGACCACCAAAAAAAAAATTACCATATATTCACTTGACCCCACCTCTAGTGAATTCGCCTTGGTAAGCTAAATTTTCAAGTTTATCAAAAATAAATTATTTGACATTGGCCTTTTTAGCACCAAGTTAGATATAAGGACAACAATGTTAAAAAAAAAATACAAATTAAACACTTGAAATAACGAAGCTTGTTATGTATTTTTCGTCAAATTAATTTAAAAACATTTTTTAAAAGTGATTAACAACTAATTATTATTAACAATTGTAATTATTGCAAAATGCAGATCGTTTTGCAGACGATCTTATACTATAGATATTTATAAATAACTATCTTAACCCAATGCGCTTCGCTTCCCTCATTAAAATACAATATACTATATGAAGTTATTTGTACCAACTTTGAATACTCTTACTGTTACCATTCACCAGTTGCAAATAAATCTATATGGTATTTGTATTGAAGTTGTCCCACCTATGTCTACAATAAGGCAGTGGGACTTTTTCAGATATTGATAATTTATAACCAAGCTATTTTTCCAAATTTGTAAATTGTAGTTGTGGCCGTTCTCTAGATATGCAGAAATCTAGTTTAATCCACGCCCTCCTCTCCTGTCCCGCACATTACTTACGGATGCTGCCTGTATATTGACTAGCTATTCAAATTGCACTAAATTTGGACATACGGGATTCTATTTTGTGCCACGCTTATTTACTCCCACTTTTTTTTTTTTTTGGCAAATGCTGCGTGTCGATAATCCAGCTATATGTACCAAATTTGGAAGACTTATCTTACCGTTCTCTAGATATAAATAAATCTATTTTATGCCACGCCCACTTCTCCAATCCCACAAAGATTTTGTCAGACGTTGTGTATTACTAACAAATATGCTTGTAACGAATTTGGAAACGTTGGCTCTTGTCGTTCTCCAGATATAAATATATCTACAATCTCTTTATATGGGAGGTACCACTCCCACTATTCCAACTCCGCTCAAACTTTGTCGGATATAGTGTATTCATAACTAAGATGTTTTTACCTAGTTTGGAAACCTTCGCTCTAACCGTTCTCTAGATATACGGAAATTTGAAATATCTTTCTATGGGAGTTACCACGCCTTCTTCTCCAATACTGTCCATTTTTCTTAGAGCGACAGTGTAATGATAACCAAGTTATATGTACCAATTTGGACAACTATTACCTTAACGTTCTCTAGATATAAATAAAACTATTTAATGCCACGCCCACTTCTCCAGTCCCGCCAAGATTTTGTCAGATGTTGCGTATTAATAACCAAGTTGCTTGTACCTAATTTGGAAACCTTGATTTTTGCCGTTCTCCAGACATATAGAAATCTATAATCTCTTTGTATGGGAGGTGCCATTCCCACTTTTTCAATCCGGTCCACACTTTGTCGGATGTTGTATATTGCTAACTAAGATGTTTTTACGTAATTTGGAAACCTTCGCTCTAACCGTTCTCTAGATATACAGAAATCTTTAATATCTTTCTTTGGTAGGTACCCTACCCACCTCTTTAATATTGACCATTTTTTTACATAGTCTGTGTATTAATAACCCCTATATGTGTACCAATTTTGGAAAATTTTTTCTTACCGTTCTTTGGATATAAATAAATCTATTTTGTGCCAAGCCCACTTCGGCCGTCACGCCCATATATTGTAGGATGTTGGATATTGATAACCGAAATGCTTGTACCTAATTTGAAAACTTTGGCTTCTGTCGTTCTCCAGATATACAATACATAAATCTATAATGTCTTTGTATGGGAGATGTCACGCCAACTATTCCAATCGCGCCCATATTGGCAGAGATGTTTTGTATTGATAATCAAGATGCTTGTGCTAAGTTTGGAAACTTTGGCTCCATCACAGTGTGTGGCCCCTGCTGCGCCTAGGATGCCCGAAAGTTGTAGACAGATGTTAATCATTAATAGCTTGCTCTGTTTGGAACTTTGTTTTCTATACGTATAGAAAAGAAAAATAAGAAGCATAACTGTATTTTTAAATTTTTTATTAATTTTTAAAAAGCAAAAATTTCGAAATAGTGCTAAAAAATTATTTTGTTTCCCCCCCAAAAAAAAAATATGTTTCTAAAACGACGCATATTAGAAAAAAGTTTATCCATGCTTAAAGGTAATTTTATTGCAGAATTTTGTTTTTTTTAGTTTTTTCAATAAACTAAACTGTTTTTGAGTAACGCGAATACATGTATGTATGTTGTGCATCATCCTGCATTTTCGAAATAACGGTATATCTCGAAACACTTGATTCAGCGGAGCCGAATAATCGTTAAAACGCCAGGTGCCCCGCTTGTCACAAAAAAAGGTTTAAATTCTAGCACAGTGTAATTAATCATATCAAATATTTGAGACCGAGGCAATATTGTTTGGTTTAAGGTTTGATATTGTTACAAGTTAAACCTGAGTGTTTAAAATTCTCATTCGATTTACAGTTATATATGTTTAATTTTTTAGCTTTTCTAAAGGTGTCTGTCTGTCTGTACACGGTCAAGCACTTCTTATCAAGCGGTATCTTAGTTTTAGTGAAAATATGTTTGTACTATGTGTGACACCGACGATCAGCGTTGCCGTTCAAAAAAGGGATTTTAAAAAAAATTGGCACAAAAAGGGCAATTCTGAGAAAAAAAGGGGCAAGGGACTGGAAAAACAAGAACATTTTCAAAAATGAAACATATTTATAAAGTTGTCTGCACTGAAAACATAAACATTAAAAAAATAAACTTCTTATATGTATATAAATAATACATTATATATGTATGTACATATATAATATAAATACAAATTGTTTGAGAAATACATATACAGTCGAACTTCCCTATAATGAATCTGCATGGGACCATCACTTCATTATATAGAATTTTCATTACACAGAACTTTAATTTTATAAGAAAACATAAAACCCGTTATTTTAGTTCCGATAACACTTTCACGTACAGCGGTTATCGATTTGACCTTTGCTTCAATTATATCCTTAAAATGTCAAGTTTGAATTCTTTTGAGTTTAGTCCTTAATTGCTTGTTTCTATATTTTAAGAATTGCCTATTAAATAAAGTGCTTAGCTACAAAACTTTATGTGTTACTGCTTTAACTTTAACTGCTAAAATTTTGGGTACGTTCGTACATGTATCACTGCGCTGCATCAGTGATTTCAAATGATTATATATATATATATATATATATAAGACCGACTCAAGTTGTATGGAGCCGAAAAAAGTGTTTTTGTTACCCCTCTTAAAATAAAGGTTGATCTGTTTTATGATGATTCCCAAAATATTTTGGTTCTAGCGTTGACCATCCGTGAGCTGGACCATTTTTAAAAAAGGTATTTTTTCAGTTTTTCGAATTTTTTTGTACTTTGCTCCAAGACGACATAAATAAGCAGCATCCAATGGTATATAAAACTTGACCACTTGCCACCTACTAATTGAGATATTAAGCTAAATACATATTTTCGTTTCGGCTTTTCATACAAATTCTACGTATGTATGTGGAAATAATGTTCTGCTTTTCAAATTGAATCTGTTTTAAAATAATGTAAATTTTATTTTTAATTTGTAATTATTGACATAAAACGCGAAAATCGCGATATCGGCATTAAAAGAAGTTTGCTTTAATGACGCAGCGCAGTCATTACCTTTTCTTAAAATAAATGCTGCTACATTTTCTTTCACTGAACATGACAGCAGTCGCTAATTTGTATCAGATAACCTTTTTCTTTTATTTCTATTTTCATTTTTGGGTATCGCCTAATAGAAAATTTTTTGAAATAATTTATTATATGGAGACAGAAATTTATGAAAGTCAAAGTTATATTTGAAAAATAGGATCTTTCTACAGAAAACTTCACCGCATGGAAATTTATTATGAGGAATTAAGAAAAAATTCGCCCAGCGGATGCAATGCTAGGAGGTAAAGTAAAAACATACGAAAATATAAAAACTGGCAGGCACATCTGCGTTCATTGACTGTTAGTACCTATAATATAAACAAGTTTAAAAAGGGGCAAAAGGGATACATAAAAATACAAAATGATACTAAAAGGGATTGAAAAAACAGCAAAGAAAGTGACAAGGCAGTCAAAAAAGGGACAAAATTCGACTTTATGCTTGGAACACAACTGGGATGAACGACGAATTTTTGGTCGCCAAAAATAAAACATATTGGTGTATATGAAAATACACACAATAATAGCGTCCCGCGAAATTCGTCATATGCGGCGTCTTTGCAATAGATTTATTTCTATTTCATACGCCGGAGAACGACGAACAAATCAGTACTAGGTGACCATATTTGGTTTTAGTTTAGAAGTATTTTAGTAAATAAAGAAACTTTTTACTTTAAAAATTGTTTTTCTTTTTATTATATAATATTTTTTGTTATAAAATAGTTTTTAGTTGTGTTTTAATTTTTAAGCATTTTTTTTTTTAATATGGTCACACTATTTCTCTCTCTTTGCACAAACAGCAATCAACTTTCTCAATTATAAAAGCTGCTTGTTATTCGTCGTTATTGTGCTTCATATGACGAATTTACTCAGCGAATTTTTACCCCAGTTGTGTTCCTAGCATTAGTCGTACAACGGTAACGCTGCCGACGATGCTGGAAGGAAAATTAAAAAAGGCAGATACCTATTCGCCTGCCTGACAAGCATTTTGACCGTGTACAGACCCCATAAAGTCTTTGGAAAAAAGTTTCCTGACGATCTGTCCCAAGCAACCAATGAAATGCGCATAGAAACTGGCTCTCCCTCAACAATAAATTTTAGTGTATATTTGTATTTATCAAAAATAAAAATTGTGAATTAGCATGTCATAGAAAAATCTTATTAATAAAAAAGTGTCATATTTCAAAAGTATTCTTGTTTGTCTACAAAATAAATTAAATAATAAAGACAAAAGTTCTTTACAAATATTTATCACACATAATCACATACATAAGTACATACATAAAAAACTATAGTGTAGATCAGGGATTTCCAAAAATTTTTTGGTTGTGTAGTAGTGAGTACCAGAGAGTAAAAAATTGAGAGAATGCATTCATTTACAGCCGAAATAAAATGTTAGTAATATATTTTATAAGTTGTATAACACAAAGGTACAAAATTAAAAATTTTTTTGTTGATAAAAAAATTGTAGCAATTCTTTACCAATTCAATGTCGCCGATTTTAAAACTGCACTTTTTTTATTCGAAAGCTTTTTGACTCTAAATCAGTTTCAAATATCTTATCAAACAATTGTAAAAAAATTAAGGATTTTTATGTTTTAAAAATTCATAAAAAATAAATATTGCACGCAAATCACACGTTTAATAACATATTCCGTTCCTTCCTTAAATGTTGCATATCATATAAGGCATTGGATGTTACCAAAAGCGTTTTTGACCGCACAATATTTTTTAAGTGCCATCATAAAGTTTTTTCTGTTAACCTGAAACAAAAATATGTATTAGTAGTGGTATACACAATTGTGCATAGAAATGGATTTCCCTGGTCTATTTATTCAAAAATAAAATAAATTACATGAGAATTATAACGTGAAAAAGTTATTTTAGTAAAAAGTTAGGGTATTCATAGTGTTAAGTAAAATAGAAAAGGTATTCACGTTGTTGGGTTACTCATACTTCAAACATCTGTGCATTCATTTTAATTCTTGCTAATGGTATATCATAACTTTTTACAAAATACCAAATGCGCACCTGAGTGCCTGCAAAAATGTAGAAAGTCATTAAAACTGGTCAAAGTTATGTACGTTAAATAAACACCATAAATTAGTAAGGTTAACTCTTTGGACTCGGTCATATAATTGTAGCATAAAAAAGTAAGCAATAAAAATAGTGCCAAACAATAACGCTTCATTAATACATCAATAAAACACATCTTCTTACCCAAAAATTTTACCTGCTGTCACATTTGCTTTTATGTGTATAGGTTTACACATAAATTGTAGGAAAACAAGACATTTTTAATTTGTTTTTTTAATATTTTTACTTACTTAAGAAAAGTGTTTTCAAAGAAAAAAACCTACTGACGCGATTGGTACAGAAACAAAAATATTTTTACAAGCACAAAATACCAACAAATTCTTGTGGCTATTTTTTTTCTTAATAATTTCTGCATTTAGGTACGTCTTTTTTACGAAAGAAAAAGGGACCCTTTTACAGGCATCAAAGAATTTTTTTCACAAACAAAACACATATCGTTAGCTTAAATGCAAAACAATGTAGATATTATTTGAAAATTTGAAATTTTTGTTGATTAGGATTCACGTAACATATGTTTTTTTTTATATAATTTTAAGTTATTTACAAAATTAAAAATGACGTATCATCAAAGAAATATATAATTTTTTTAACAGCATAATGTATAATCACACTCAATAAAAAAATTAGCAGAGTTTTTAATTCTTTTTATAAGAACACATTAATATTTTTAAACAAAAAAACTGGGTAATCTGTTTTATAACTATTACCACGGTGTTAGTGGAATTAGTGATCAGATAATAATTTATAATAATAATTTTTAGTATTGCATAAGAAAAAATAAAAAAGTGCTGTAAAATTATAAGAACCCAATCCATATACGTATGTAAAATAAAACCTATAATAAATGTGACTATCAGCTCTTCCACATAGGACTGTTAGACATTTTGAAATTTTTTATCTGAAATATTAAAAATTGCTTTTAAATCTCAAATAATTACCATATTACAAAGTTCTTTGCTTTGCATGTAAACTTATGAAAGGTTACATTATTCTACATTTAAGTCTTAAAATTTAAACTCTAAATAAAAATTGCACGCAAGGCATTGGATGTTACCAAAAGCATTTTTGACCGCACAATATTTTTTGAGTGTAAGCTGAAACAAAATAATATAGCATCCGCTAGACATGCACACTTGTCGAACTCACATCGACGACTGAATTGAAGAGTATAAAAATATGTGTTAGTAGTGGTGCGCACAATTGTGCAAAGAAATGGAAACCCCTGGTGTAGATCTACATCAGAGCCCGGCAACACATACATGCAGACTTTTTGTTTTTTGTGAGAGAATAATAACTCTCCCTCTCAGAAGCACTTAAAGAAATTTTTGTGTTATTTTGTTATTGTTAAAATCAATCTGGCTGTTAATGTAAAAACTGAAAACATAAGCGTATGTTTTATTTAAAATAGAAAACAAAAAAATCATTAAAATTAAATAAATCATATTCTTCAAGAAAAATAAAAAAAACTATAATTTCATAAAAACGTGTTAATATATTAAAGCAAAAATAAATTCAGAAATTAATTACTTTCATAAAACTTAAACGATTCTTCAGGAAAAATTGAATGGAAAACAACCATTTAATTTAATTTATTTCATTAAAAACTAATTTTCATTATTTGTAATAACATTTTCAAAAACTTCATCCCCTAAATGTTCATCTGTTAAACTATTTCTAAGTTTAGTTTTAATTAGCTTTAAAATTGAAAACGAGAACTCGCATATATATGTTGACCCGAACATAGAGTATAATTTAAAAATTTCATTTTTAGTTGTTAAGTATATCTCTTCGTTTAAATTTTTTCAGAATTCTACCCCAGCCGTCAATGGTATATTTAAATCCGAACGCATTTTCAAAAGTTCTTCTCTGATGTCATTACCCTGTTTATTGACATCACATGTTAAAGGATTGCTATGCAGTTCTTATAAACACTCAATTTTAGAAAAATCCGAAAAACGATTGTTACAATTATCTAATATGCCTTGAAGTAAACTAATATATTCAAGTCTATAATTATTAGAAAATTCATCATATATTTCATTTGTTCTTTTAAAACATATTATATTTTTATTTTTAAGATTTGTATTCTGAGTTTGAACTTTTGTTATAAACTGTTTTACAGAGAAATATAAAGAAAATACAGTTTTATTTCTTCCTTGCAATTGAAGATTTAACTGATTAATTAATTCGGTAATATCTGTTAAAAACGCAAAATCTAATACAAACATGTTATCTATTAAATATCTTAGTAATTCATTCGATTCATTCGATGGATTATTTTCAAAAAATAACATCACCTCTTTTTTTATAACAGGTCAAAGTTACGTTAAATAAATACCATAAATTAGTAAGTTTAACTCTTTGGACTCGGTCATATAATTGTAGCATAAAAAAGTAAGCAATAAAAATAGTGCTAAACAATAAAGTTTCATTAATACATCAATAAAACACATCTTCTTACACAAAAATTTTACCTGCTGTCACATTTGCTTTTATGTGTATAGGTTTACACATAAATTGTAGGAAAACAAGACTTTTTTAACTTGTTTTTTAAATATTTTTACTTACTTAAGAAAAGTGTTTTCAAAGAAAACACGATTGGTACGCGATTGATACAGAAACAAAAAGGTTTTTACAAGCACAAAATACCAACAAATTCTTGTGGCAATTTTTTTCTTAATAATTTCTGCATTTAGGTACGTCTTTTTAACGAAAGAAAAAGGGACCCTTTTACAGGCATCAAAGAATTTTTCTCACAAACAAAACACATATCGCAAAACAATGTAGATATTATTTGAAAATTTAAAATTTTTGTTGATTAGGATTCACGTTACATATGTATGTATTTTTATATAATTTTACAAAATTAAAAATGACATCATCAAATAAATATATGATTTTTTTTAACAGCATAATGTATAATCAAGCTCAAGAAAAAAAATTAGCAGAGTTTTTAATTCTTTTTATAAGAACACATTAATATTTTTAAACACCAAAACTGGGTAATCTTTTTTATTACTATAGTGGAATTAGTGATCAGATAATAATTTATATAATATAATATAAAAAAAAATATAATATAATAAAAAAAATTTCGGCAAACAAGAAATCAAATTCCCATTCTGTCTTGAACATTTCTCGCAGTGTTATTCTTAAGCAAGCGTCAACAGAACCTTCTTGTTTGAATGTTCGTACGAAAATAAATGATTTTGTTTGTTTTTTACAAAGTGAGAGCGTTCATGCGTGCCTACGTTTTTCAATACAAAATTCTTTTGTCTACAAAATGGCGGCTAAAAACATTTATTATAATTGATGCCAAATCACCAACAATGTTAATGTGGTCTAACATAAAACAGATTTTGTAAGAGGAAGAACAGATACTTATACATATATGTAAATAATACATACTATGTACGTACATATATATGTACTATGGTAATTGAAAACTTTGCCATCACACAGAAGAACAGTTTTCGACAATTGTTGCTGTTTTAAGTAACAGTTAAGTAACAGTTATACAGATAAAAAAGAACAAAAACAGTTCAAAAGTGATCATAATCAGGGTTGTCAAATTTGGCAGCATGGCGATTTCTGGGCAAATTGTAAAATAGTTGGCGATTTTGTTGGCTATTTTTGATAAACCAAAAATTTGTTTTGCAATCGTTAAAGTCAATACGAAAAAATAATATTTTTTTTATTCCAGTATTTTTATGTCTGAAAAGTAAGGAATGTTGAAATGGCTGATAAAGATATGGAAAATTTTCGAAATATTGGTTTTTTTTTTATATTTAAGGATGCTTACAATTTCGGAAAACATGAATATATTTAAAGTATTCGAACATATACACGGTGTCTTTTCAGACATGTCTCTTTTATTGATTTTTTTTGAACATGCTTCCAAAAACCTATTGTCTTTTTACGATGTCTTTCCAAACATGTCTGTTTTCATGTCTAATTGTCTAATAAATATACATATATGTAAATAGAAATTAAAAAACATGAAAATGCATAAAACATGAAAACTCATTTCGTGTCTGTTTGACAACCCCTCTTTCTTCTCTAACTCGACCGCCTACAAACAAAACAAACGTGTTTGTTAGACATGTGTGACTACGTGTAAACTCCCTCTTATTTTTCAATTATAAAATGTGACAATTTATTATCGCCAACAAAAGTCGTAGTTGTTAAGGACATATTAAAAATGTATATGATTCCTAAAATACCAACGGATGAAACAAGCGTTTGTTGGTTGTATAGATCCTTTAACTGATGATATTTCATCTCACTTAAATAAGTTTTGGCCTAAAGTTTATATCGGCTGATTCATCGTTGAAAGTGAAATTTAAATTTTTATTACCGGTTAAAAGAATAATTTATGGTATTTACTGTTTGAAAATTATATCTTGTAAATGTTGGCCATGATTACGTCTAAGATGGTCCATTCGGAATGTCCAATTTTGGGCGACTCCTTCGAGCATAGCGACTGGTGTCTCGCCGATAACACGAATAATGTTGGCCTCCAAACCGTCAATCTTAGCTGCCTTATTCCTGAAGACTCTAGACTTTAGAAATCCCCAGAGCAAAAAGTAAAAAGGTGTGATATCACACGTTCTAGGTGGCTAATTTACCGTAGCAAAACGTAAAATTAAGTGCTCATTTCTCAACAAGGTCATTGTTTGACGCGGTGTATAACTGCAATCCTTGCACATGGTGAATTTTGTATGCTTTAAGGCCAAGATCATTACGTAAGTTGTCGAATACGACAAGCCAAGCTTCTGAGAATGACGGCGAATCGATTCATCAAGGGCTTCGCTGCTATATTCACTTCACTACGTGCTGGATGTGGTCTAACCGGTCGAGTATCATCCACTAATGTATATTGAGATTCAAATTTGCGAATGGTGTTGACAAAAGTGGTTTCAGTACCGTAAGTTCCTTGCATTGCACGAAAAATATATCTCAAAGAACGCTGATTTTTGTAATACAGCTGATTAGTTTGCATACGCTGTTGTAGTGTGGGTCTTTTTATACTGGCTTTCCAAACGATTACTGAACAAATATGACAAAGCTTTTTGATATGAGTCACGCGTGATCTATAAAAAAAAGCATATTAGGAATAAAACTTCACGATGGATCCCTCTTTAGCTTTAATGATACATCAGGAACCTACCATTTTGGAGAACTTGCTTAAGCTGTATTTTAAAGTAATGTCTATGTTGCAAGAGTATTCTCAATAATGGCATCCACTAAATTGAATGCAATATGAGCTACTTGAAGCGTTTTACGTTGCACTTATTTTGTACCTTCGCAAGATACATATGTATGTACATACGTTGCATAGATATAATTCCCATACAGTGTATTCCAAAAAAAGATGGCAATAAGAAATGTCTTGGCGATGCAGTGTATAGCATTTTATATATATAAAATAAAACTGCAACAACATAAAAATATATATGAAATATTTGTTTATTACTCACCCCGAAAAAAAATTTTTTTTTTGCTGCTTGAAGTAGACTACTATAAACTATATTATAGTAAACTTTGTATATTTTTGTGTTCACTTATAATTTTTACTTTGTTTTAAATAAAAATTTAACAAAATATAAGTACATATGTATATCATGGTGAATTTTAGCGGATCGGAACAACTATATTTTTTTGGACTTATAAAAATAATTTAAAATATTTAAGAAATGTATATTTTATAATAAAAATCTAAAAAATAAAGCTTTGGCGATTTTTGACATCGATTTAGGCGAGAAACGGCAAAATACATCTGACAACCCTGATCATGACAGCTATCTTGTTTTTACAAGCGAATGGATTGCAGAACAGTTTATCTTTGTAGTTTATGTTAGACACTTGCTCACTAAACAGTATTTACACTCTTGTTTCATTTACTCTTTTATTTCCCCTTTATTTTATAGTTTACTCTTTATATTTAACTAATTTATATTGCATTCTCTTACAATGCAAAATGTTCTTAAAAGAGAGTAATTAGTTAACAAAGAAAAAGGTCTGTTAAATAAACGCAAATAATAACAGAGATTTAGAAGCAGAGAATTTTAGTACAAACAACAAAACGATAGTTTTTATTTTGTTTTTTTTTCGTTCCAGGGTTGTCAGTTAATTTTTTAAATTTTATCACCAACATATTTTGGCATTGCTTGTATTACCCAATATGTTAAACAATTGTGTAATGGAAATCCTGAGGCCCGTACTTGGGAGTGAAAACTTTCGAAAAGTTTAAAAAAAATTATTTTTGGGGATTGTCGAAATTTTTTTTTTTTTTTAAGTTTTTCAAAGAAATATTTGTTGCATTTCAGGTATTAAGCATTAAAAAATCTATAAAGTCGTAAATTTTTATTAAATAATACCTATACCTAGGTAACTATTTAAAAAAGTTTTCATTGCATAAATAAAAATTTATATTATTGACTAAAATTCACAAAACAAACTTTTCGCTCTCTTTTGCAAAATGTCTTCAATGCATTTTGCAATTGTTAATTAAATTGTTTTTTTTTTTTTTTTTTTGTAAAACAAGAAACAATTACCTGCACACTGATGTATAATACATATGTATGTGTACCTTGTAGTTTTCATACACCTAATTCATGAATTAAGAAAATTATAATTTCCGTAGTTCATGGCTGTGTATATACCCATGACTGTGGATGTGTTGTAAACATTCAATTTCCACAAAGACCGAAACAAAGAGTTTGAGAATAATTTATTTTTAAGGATGTTTAGAACAGAGTTTTACCACAATGAAGAAGATGATTTTTTTAGACGAATAAAAACAACCTTCTTCCAGACCTTACCAAGTATATTAATTGTCTTATCGACGATTTCGAACGTTAACGTTCGCATAGAAAATTACATTTAAAACAAAAACAAAATTGGCTTTTGTATATCGATTTTAATTTTTTTTAAATATCGATATTTTGATATATCGATATTTATTGCCAATACCTAAGACTGACGCCTGAACAGCGCTTCCAAATTGTGTACATTTATTTTGAAAATCATGGTTCTTTTCGAAGTACGAATTTTGTTTAGCGATGAAGCTCACTATTGTTTGAATGGATACGTCAATAAAAAAACTGGAATGATGATAATCCTCAAGTGTATGTTAAGACACCGTTACATCCAGAAAAACTTAGTTTTTGGTGTTCTTTATGGGCTGGAGGTATCATTGGTCCGTACTTCTTTAAAAACAATGCTGGTCAGAATGTTAAACGTTTGGTAACCGCATAGTTTCACGTTTCGGACCCATGAATTGGCTTTTAAGATCGTGCGATTTAACGCTGCTAGACTATTTTCTATGGGGATATGTAAATTCGCTAGTCTACACCAATAAGCTCAAAGCAATTGACCACTTGGAGGACAACATTCGCCGCATTATTGCCGATATACGGCCACAAATGTTGGAAAAAGTCCTCGAAATGTTGACCTCCAGAATAGAATACGTCCGAGCCAGCCGTGGCAGTCATATGCCAAATGTCATATAAATACCTAAATATGTGAACAGAAACCATGATAAGAAAAATTTTTGTCGGGCACTGGCACGACATGAATTAAAGTATTGGAATAAGATTTGATTTCTTATTGTTAGTTCATGTTTAATATATGAAGATTCTATAAAGAAACTCTGGAAAAAAAGATTATATTTCGAAAGTAAATTTCATGTCAAATTAAAAAAATTATCTTTGTTTTATTCCATTTCAAAGTTGTAAACCTCTATAAAAAAAACCTCCTTGGTTTCTACCTTGTCACAAATCTACATAATCCCTTATGTAGGCCAGTTTGCTTCGAGTTCACAAAGAAATCATCAATTGGAACCCAAAATTGAAAGAATGATGTATGCATATCGATATACATGATGTATATCAATGTGCTGAGTCGGTGAGTTTAGTATACATTTGCATCAAAAAGTCAATTTCATAAAAATGTAACATACGATTGTTTCCCGCAAAGGGGACTCTATAGTTTTATTTCAAGCATTGTTTTTGAAAATGGTATAAAAAAATACATATTTATAAAAAGTTAATCCCCTAAAAATTCCCAAATCAAATTTTTTATCTCCGCTTTTAAAATAAAATAATCCCCAGTTCGGGGATAAATCTCTGAGTATGACAACTCTGATTCGTACCTGCTTACTTAAGTATGTATGTAAGGATGTGCTTAAGAATTTTGTTTCTGGCTAAAATAAACACGTGTGTAATGCCGGAATAACGATTAGTAGTTTTTGCTTCTTTATATTCTTTTTTACCTTTTTTTTTTCTTTTTATTTTGTTTTTATTTTATGTACGAACTAGAAATATAATAAAAGGAACTGTAGCAACAGCCTCATGTCAAACATTTATTAGTATTTTCTCTTATTATTCTGATTTAACATTTGCCCTGTCATCGTTTTTCTTTTAATTTTTCGCTACACTTGTGGTTTTTTCGTTGATTTTATTATACAATTTTTGCCAATATAATCGTTTTTTATGTTTCTTTTTATTACGTAGAGTACAAGCTCGATGTTTGCGAATAATTTAAAACTATGTTGTAGATCTGTCGTGAAAACCAAAATTTCGCGATGACAGAACCCAAACATTTTTTGGAAAATTTTATATAATTTTTACGATTGGAATTGTTTTAACATTTACATTTTAAACATTTGGGGCAATATTTGAGAAGCGGACAACCCAAAAAAATTGTGGGAATTCCTTTATTGGTACCTATTTGGCATAACTATAGTTCTAATAGATATGAATAAGTGTGCAAAATATTTTTAAGTGGGGTTTGCCGTACATTTGACCCATCTAGGTGCATCCTGCGCTCTGCAGGGGCTTAATTTAAGAATTTCAACCATACAAATATGAACCCCTGCAGAGCATAGGATGCTCGTAGGTGGGTCAGATGTATAGCCAACCCCACTTAATTTTTATACCCATCATTCATTTCTAACAAAGCTTCCCGCTATCACCATTCCTTAATGGAGCTCATATACAAAATTTTCAATACAGACTAGAGAAAAGGTACATATATTGAAGAAAAAGTTCCATAACCGCCCAGGAGTCGCCTTTAGGAGGATAAAATGTATGACCGATCTCTTTAAGTTTTTTGTTCTTAACTTTTTCTCAAAACATACTTACTCTTTATCACCACTTCTTAGGAGTGCTCCCATCCAAAAATTGCGTTTTCTTCCGCGTAGCTTTTACGCTGATATGCCAGACCTGAACAAGAGCGTCAGCGTTGTGTCACAAACAGTAGTGCTAACTTTCGTGCTTACTAAAACCCTCATAAAAGAAATAAGAAGTGGAATTAAAACCGCTAGTTTGACCTAAAAATAGCTAATTTGCCATTATTTATTATCAACAGATTAAAATAGGGCTGTAAAACAACAAATATAACAACCCTGCTTATTTTAACGCGCTGTCAAAATCGGATTTTCCAATTGCAAAGCGCTGACGCCGCGCTATTTAGGGATGCTTTATACAAGCTGTATGGGCATGAGGTTTTTTGACAGCTAGAAAATGGGTTCCGCTCTTGTTAAGGTATTTAGATACAAACAAATTTATTTTGTGGCACGCCCAATTCTCTAATCCCACCCACATTTTGTCAGATATTGTGTATAGCTAACCAAAATTCGTGTACCTAATTGTGAAACTTTGACTCTTGCCATTCTTCAGCTATACATAAATCTATAAGAGATGCCACGCCCACTTCTCCCGCCCAGATTTTGTCAGATGTTGTATATGGATAACCAAGATATTTCGACCAAAGTTGGAAGTTTTAGCTCTTGCCGATTTATCTCCAATGTAGTAAGCCAATGTGTATGGGATGCAGATTTTGATAAGTAAAAACCGCTAATGATCTCTTTTATATCTTTAATTATATACATTTGGCTGTGAAAAAATGTCTCTTAAGTTTTTTTTTTTTTTTTTTTTTAATTCATATTTTTTCGATAAGTTTTTGTTATATCGTTTTTTATATAAAAAAAAGGTTTGTGAAGTAAAGTTCTTGTTTTGTTTAAACAAATAAAAATAATATTTGGTTTCTTTACTTTTTGTAATTAAAAATGTACCTTACTTTTCAAAAACAAATAATAATTAAAAAATATTTTTTTTACTAATTTTCTTTTAGTAAAATTTAGAGGGGTAAAATTTACCACCACGTCATTAAGTATGTCCCAAAATTTCACCTCTACAGTTAAAGATTAAATTACAAATTTCAATACGAATATCTGTAGAAAGCAACAACAAAATGTTTACATATTTTTGACTTAGTTTTTGCTTTCAATGTAATTTTTGGCGTTGCGTTGCGTTTTACACAATTAGGGCCTTGGGCTCCAATTAGAAGTGGCATAACCACAACCATACAAAACAGCTTTTTAAACCAACCTTATGGGGAACACTGTAATTGATTATAGGTGACTTAAGATAACGGCATAACCATACAAACCATTTGAATTTTGGTTCTCTATGGTCATCGTTCCGGCAATGGCAGTCTAATTGGACCTTTAAATACAAATTTTCGCTTTTGTGAATAAAATCAAAAGTTGTAAACAGATTTTAATTATTAATGGCTTGGTTTGTTTGCAACTTCGTTTTTATATGTCTGAAAATTTAAAGATAAGCAGCATTTTCCAATTTATTTTTTAATTTTTAAAAACAAAATTTCGAAATTTTGCTAAAAAATTATTTTTTTCCCAACAAAAAAAGCAAAAAATAAATAAAATTGTATTATAAAACCATTATCTTCATAAGCAAATGAATTTATTTATACATGTATATATGGAGTTAGAAAATTTTCAATTAAAACTACTCATTTCCGGTTTTCCGCGGTTTAACAATGCAATAACCACTTGTATGAGTGTAAAGAAATTTGCATAACTTTTAAACTAATAGGGGTCCCATAATAAAATTTTTACAATATAATAAGGACACTAGAGGCTAATTTTGGTTGAAAAATTATTAGTACTACTTAAATTTTAGTAAGTAATTTTGATTTTAATTGGTCATTTCCGGTTTTGCAGATGAAAAGAAATGTTTTTCCAAAAAATTTTTTGGTATATAAAGATCAATCGATTTTCTATAAGAATCAGCTAAATTTTTTTTTGTTTGATTAGTTTTTAGTTCGAAAAAATAATTAAAAAAAAAAAACATGTTTTTGAAAACGGTAACACTTTACCAACACGTAACTCGACAAATAAACATCACAGAAAAAAAATATTTCGCACACTTATTCATATCTATTAGAACTATAGTAAGTAATTCCAAATATAGGGTGATTCAAGTATATATACTTTTTTCAATAGCCTTTTTTGACAGATCACGTGTAAGTCGTGTCATGCTGTCATGTTATTTTTGCTTAGTATTGTTTGGCATTTCATAATGGAAAGACTTACGCCTTCCTAAGCGATATCGCTTCGGTCTAGAGGCTCTTGAAAAGTTCCAAGAATATCCGACGCTTTCGAGGCAAATTTTGTTCAGCGATGAGGCCCCTTTCTAGCTCAATCGGTATGTAAACAAACAAATTGCCGCATTTGGGACGACGAGCAACCTGAAGAGATTCAAGAACTGCCACTTCATTCAGAAATAACAACGGTTGGGTGTGGTTTGTGGGCCGGTGGAATCATCAGTCCATATTTCTTTAAAAATGATGCCGGTGCGAACGAAACCGTCAATGGCGACCGCTATCGTGCCATGATAACCGACTATTTGATGCCTGAAATTGAAGCTCGTGATCACGGCGACATCTTGGTTTCAGCAAGAAGGCGCCACTTGCCACACATCGCATCAATCAATGGATTTATTGAGAGAACACTTCGGTGAGCACCTAATTTCACGTTTTGGGCCGGTCGATTGGCCACCAAGATCGTGTGATATCACACCGTTAGACTTTTTCCTGTAGGGATATGTAAAGTCTAAAGTTTATGCGGATAAACCCGCTTCGATTCAGGCCGTGGAGGAAAACATCACGCGTGTCCTTCGCCAGTTACCAGTCGAAATGCTCGAACGAGCCATCGAAAATTGGACTCAACGGATGGACCATCTGCGAAGGTACGTACCCAACCTTGAGTCAAATATCTTTGGAAACAAAAGAAAATCTTATGAGTTTTTGCTAAAATAAACTAAACCCACAGTAATGTCACCGCCAATCGACATTCCGTCTGCACAGACTCTCTCAACGGTACTTAATAATGGAACGACTTGATAAGATTCCCTTATTCTTTAAAAGGTCAGAACAAAAAAAAAACATTATTTTCTTCTATCTTGGCTTATTTCCCTGGCCGAGAAGGAGCTTATTCTTTTACGTTTTGACTTACAAATTTTTTTTATTGTACACATTTCTGCGAAAGCGAATTTCATTACATAATTTAATTATTTTTAAATATAGAATCTGGGAATTATTTCTTTACATAAGCTTCTTTATTATATTCAACATTTTTTATTTTTCGAATTAATTCTATGAGCTAAATTTAAGTTATGTATTTTATAAAGCTTTTTTGTAATAGTTCTATTCCTTAAATTTTTTGGAAATGACTTTATACACTACCAGACTATACAAGCTCATAGAATAAATTCGAAAAATAAAAAATGTTGAATATTTTTAAATATTTTAATTTCTTTTGTATTTTTTTAAATGTTATTAAATTTTTATGTAAGCCGTGGCTCAGACTTGCAATTTTTGTTGCAGCACTTCTTGAATTTATTATAAATATGGGGGATTCCTGTCAAGCGACCCAACTTTTGTAATCGATGTCTTCCGATATGGATGAAATTTGCACCAAGGTTAGTCCTATTGGATAGTAGTTTAGACACAAATTTTCAAGATCGGTCAAAAAGTTTCTGAGTTAGAGGGGGTCAAAATTTGACATTTTGGCCAAACCGGTGTTCTTTCTCATTCATGTAACTTATTATCTATTGGTGTTAGCAAAATTTGTCCCAAACAAATTAGATAGCTATTTCTTCAAGCTATCGAAAAGAAATTTTTTAAAATTTTTTTTCTAAATTTAAAACATATTTTTTATTTTTTTTTTGAAGCAGGTATTTTTTTTTTTGCTCAAAAGAAAATTTAGGTCTTTTCCTTTAAGTTAGTTCTGGTCGCTATTTGGGCAGCGGGTGGGTTATGTATAAAAAAAAACAATTTCTAAGTCAAGACGAGGATTTTTAAATTTCATCCAAATCGGAAGACATCGATTTTAAAAGTATGGTCACTTGACATGAAATCCCCCATATGTAATCCTTTAATTCCCAGTGGAACTTACAGCCGCAACAAATGTGTTCCATTGTATTCTACAGTGGACATCGTTTTCATCTCACTCCAGGACTCACCATGCTCATGCAACTCGCTGGTCTATCAGGTTTCCTGGATCTTTAGGGGTTATATGCAACGGTCTGTCCAGTTGGAGCAATCTTGCAAGTTTCCTTTTTTTTTTGGAAATGCAATTATAAGGCCTTCTCTAAAAGCATCAGGAATTTTCTGGTTTAACCAAAAATTTTAAATTAAATAATTAATTTTTCAAATCTGTGGAGGTATTCATCAGTGCCTGTACATTTACCGAACTTCAGAACTTTAATTGCAGCAGTTATTTCTTCGGATGAGGGTGTTGCGATGTTTATAGAAAATTTATCTATGTTCAATATTTCCTATAGTTATACTAAGTTATTCCTATACTAAGCGAGTTAGAACGTCGCAAGTTGATTAGTAGGGTATTCATTCGATTAACCGTTAATCGGTTAACCGATTAATTACTACCCGATTAGCTGATCGGTTAATTTAAAATTGGCTTTTTCGATTAACGACTAACCCGGTTAATTTCAGTCGATTAACCGACGTTACAAAAATATTAATTTTTTGTAGTGTTATAACATATTTGTTTGTATTTTTAAATATTTGTTTCGTCTCATATGCAAAAGGTATGCGCTTAGAAAATATTTTTTCATACAAACAAAGAAGGGATCTTTATTTTAAATAGGTTTTTGCTGTCAACAGCTTTTTGTTTCACGTACTTTTTATATGGGCATTTCCATTGTGACGCGATGTGATATATGTATTTTTTTTATTACAAAGTAATAAAGCAGCACTATATTCTAAAAAAAATTTACAATAATCAGCCGTAAGGATTTTAAGATATAAGCAAAAATATGCGCCGGCGTGACGTTACAAAAAACAGAAGAGGATTTTGACTTCCACTACAAAACTGCATAAGTCTGCGAATTGAGTAAGATTTTTTGTATAAAACCTTTTTTAATAAGGTTTGGACTTATAAAGATTTATTTTCCAAGTAATAAAATTTAAAAACCTTTGCTCGCTTTCGTATATATGGGAATTTCCAGCGAAAAGTCTACTTTTTGTAATGAAACGCCAGAAAGCAAATAAGCTTGTATTTTAGGACCATGTTGTTCAACAGTTATCCCTTTTGTAACTTAATGTAGAGCTAGTTGCGCTTTAGACAACATATAAAAAAGTAAATAATACATATACAATTTTTGATAAAGATTCAAATTACTTCTGGCGTTACGTTACAAAAAGGAGACTTTTCGCTGGAACTTCCCATATACATATATGTATGTGTTTAGTTATTTGTTTCTTCTCATATTTTCTCGTATCAATCTTTTAACAGAATTAACAGAAACAATTAAAAGTGTTGAACATTTAAAAAAATTAAAACAGGACTCTAATGACATAATGGAAGATTTTATACGTTTAGAGAAATCCAGGAAGAGGACTGAGAAATTAGATATTCTGTATTATGGGTTGCTTTCGATTTCTCCAGCATTTACGTTAAGTGAAAGAATTGTCTCCAAGTCAAGATTTATCAAAACTAAAGAAAAGAATCGCTTAAATCCTAAAATTTTTTCTAAAAGATTATTTCTAAGGTCTCCTTAAACTATTGATATAACTAATAAAATTATCAAACAGCTTATTTTTTAATTACTGCATAATATTTATGTATTAATTAAAAAATATGTATTACATATTTATGAATTATTTTTTTGTTTGCTCGTGTTAGTTCAAGAATTATTATTGCTTTTTTTTAAATAAACTCCAAATAATAAATAATTTATGTATTTTTTTTTTATTGAAATTACTTAATTTATAACAAAAACTTTATTAATCGGTTAACCGTTCAATTACAAAATTAACCGATTATTAACTGGTTTAACCAAAACCTCGGTTAATTAATCGAGCGATTAACCGATTAAAGCAAATGCTCGTTTAAATGAATACCCTATTGATTAGTAAATTTTGCGATAATAATCCTCATAAAAGAATATACGAATTTTTTTGTCACTTTTCTAAAATCCAAATCAAAAAATCTTTTATTGATTTATTAATTTATAGGGCAATGAAAGCTTTCGAAAGTGGAAAAACGTTTAATGGAAAACGAAGAACCAGTAAAAACAGTTGATACAATGCAACCACACTCGAACTATGTTAAAGGCAGAAATTGCCAGATGAACTGCAAAAATCTTACCGTGCGCTGACAAATAAATGCAGTTTTAAAGTTAAAGCGGGACAGAAATACGTAGCACATATGATAGTAGTCAAATGTGCAAAAAAAAAAACGTCAGTTAACACCAAACATCTAATACGGGCCGTATTTGGTTGCAGGCTCGCCATATCATGGAAGATGGGAGCAACTTTACAATAGAAGGTCATGAATGAACACCAACTGATACTTTTAAGGCGAATTTGAAAAGAAATACCTATAAAAAGGGATAGGGAACCAAGAAACCTAGACAGTTTTATCATTCAAATGTAATGGATATACACAAAGAGAATTCAAAAGGCTGTGCATAGGATGTCTCAAAATATGAAAAAGCCGATCGATGTGGCTAGTAGGGAGATCGAACGGTTATTATTCGACCGGTTTTAACCGGTTATTTTAGCTTTGCCCAAGTCGGTTATTTTAAAATGCCCATTTTTCGAATATCGAATAAACCGGTTATTTTGGTATAAAAAACCGGTTATTTTAGTACTGTGTAATTTATATACATTTTCCTTACTCTAGTTGTAGATGTCCCCGTAATTAAAGTATTTTCTAATTTAATATTGGCCAAACTTAAACTTTTAATGAAGAATGTCAAAACAAAGTGAAACAAAGGTCAAAAAACATTATGAACCCTGTAAATACAAATCGCTTATAAAAGAGTGTGTTCTTGTAGAAAAAAAAACCAAAAACTATTCAAAATACTACAAAAACGTGTGCAGTTAAAAAGTTAATAGTAATTTGTGCAAGAGTATTATAAATATTAAATATATTTTTATATAAAGGTTATCTCTAGATATTTTTCGAACGCGATTAGAAAGACAAAGTTAGGTTCTTGAAGTGCCCTAAAATGATAAGTTACAAAGGTTCTTCCATGTCACGACCTATTAATCACCTTTAATTAGTCTACATGATTGACATTAATGTGATCCAAATGAAACAACTCCGTTTGAAGTAGTTCTAAGGAGACGACAAATAATATTTTACTAAAATACGCTGCAAAAAATGAATCATTGGGTGAAATATTAGCCCGTTGTGTTGCCGAGGACGAAATGCCCGTTAAGGCACTAAAAACTCTTAAGAAGTTCTAGCATCTCTTCATGCTGAAAACTACAACATTACGGCGGAATCAGTTTTATTTATTAAAACACCAAGAACTAAAAAACAAAATTGAAGAAATCAAACAATGTCATGGAATGTTTTAAATTGTAGTCGACGAATTGACAAATATTTTACTCAAAAAGAATGTTCAGTTCACTATTCGTTTCTATAATGCTGAAACAAAATAATTTGAAATAGATAATCCTGGTTAAGAGGTTTTGTTTGCAACTTTTGAAAGATATGGTTGATTTATATAAATAGCCTAACCACCAACAAATTAAACTCATTCAAAATAAATTTGAGAGAATATTTCAAATAATAACTTTATAAAATTCCTATAAATTAATTACTTTTGCAAAACGTTTTTCTAGATCAAATATCATTCAACAGTTTCTAAATTACGTTATACAAATATCTTCTTACAAATAAAGTTTAGTAAATCAATAACAAATTGTTAAAAATGTAGCTAAAGTTTGATCAATTTACTGGTCCCACTTTTCTTGGAATTTATCGTAAAATATTTGTTAGGTCGGATCTAAAGCCTCTAGTACACGGAATGTAAAAAGCCACATGCGCATGTGGTTCTGACGTAATTTTGACGTCAATGCAAAGCCACAATAAGCATTAAGTGTTGTGTGATGACGTCAGAACCACATGCGCATGTGGCTTTTTACATGCCGTGTACTAGAGGCTTAAGTCATATCTATGTACATTAGAGCGACTCAAAAAAAAAAGTAATTTTGTTACCCCTCTCAAAATAAAGATTAATATGTTTTATGATGATTTCCAAAATATTTTGGTTCTAGCGTTGACCATTCGTAAGCTGGACCATTTTTAAAAAAGGTCTTTTTTCAGTTTTTCGAATTTTTTTGTACTTTGCTCTAAGACGACATAACGTCGGTCACTCTTAACATGTTTTTTTGTACTTTTCAGGAGACAAAAAAAAAACGTTATTACTCCGTTACTAAACCGTGTTGGAAGTAAATAAAAAAAAACCAAAATTAGTAGGAGATATTTATTGTAAGATGGTGTAAAGAAAACAAAGGTATTGAAATAATTTCAGATTAAAAAAAAATTAAAATAAATAATACGAGTTGACAATTTCAAAAAATTTAAAAGTGAGTTAAGAGTTGTCAACCTGTGACCGACGATAAATAAAATTTGGTATCATCGAAAAGAGTTTTTGAAGCAGCATCCAATGGTATATAAAACTTGCCCACTTGCTGCTTTTCAAATTGAATCTGTTTTAAAATAATGCTAATTAATTTTTTTTTTTTGTAATTATTCACATAAAACACGAAAATCGCGGTATATGTTCTCTTTTTTTCATATATATGCAATATGGGTATAAAATTTTTTCATTTTTCAATTTATCAAAATGTGAAAAATACAATAAAAAAATATAAAATTAATAAAAAAATACGTAGAATTTGTATGAAAACCCGAAACGAAAATATGTATTTAGTTAAATATCTCAATTAGTAGGTCGGAAGTGGTAAAGTTTTATATACCATTGGATGCTGCTTCAAAAACTCTTTTCGATGACACCAAATAATATTTACGTCGTTTTGGAGCAAAGTACAAAAAAATGGTCTAGCTCACGAATGGTCAACGCTAGAACCAAAATATTTTGGGAATCATCATAAAACATATCAACCTTTATTTTCAGAGGGGTAACAAAATCACTTTTTATTTTTGAGTCGCTCTATTGTACATATTTTGTTCGTTCCTTACCTTTGCAAATTGTTTTGTTTTTATTAAAATTAACGTCTTATTTTAAGAACTTATTTGATTTTTGTGTGATAAAGTATTCGAATTTAAGCCGGTTAACCGGTTATTTAAAAATTTCTTAACCGAAAACCGGGTTTTTTAGAAAAGCAACTATTCGTTATATTCGAAAACCGGTTATTTAAAAAAGTCGAATAGTCGATCTCCCTAGTGGCTAGACATATATCTAGCTAACTAAGTTAAAGTTGTGTTTTTTAGCATATCGTTACCTTAGTTGGAAAAAGTTCTAAGTCCATTTTTTCAAATTAATCAGGAGCGACAAAAAACTGTGTAATTTTTGTTTTTTAGTGGACTTTTTGAAAATCTGTAAATGCTGTTTTTTTCTTTAGTCCATCCTCTTAAATTACCAGTAGTCGTATGATTTTGAAATAAATCATTTGCGTACTTATAGCCTTTTTTGGTCTTAGCACATTTGCTCTTTGAAATTTCATTTTTTTTATTAGGGACTTAGCATATTTTCCTTAAATATAGTTTCTTTTTTTTGGAATTTAAGTTAAGGTATTGTTCCTTATGAAGCAAAATTCGTTACAGCGGTGTTCGCTGTAACCAAAAAAGCTCAATAAAACTATTAAATAAGTTAATGTACAGGGTGGCCCAAAATTGCCGAAGGGGTTTGAATTGCTTATAACTTTTTTATTATAATTTTTTTTTTCTTTTCTTTTCAGTATTTTGTAACGAAGACCTGGGGAATATAAAATGGAGCAGTACTCAATTGAACAACGTGCCCAAATTGTTGAGCTTTATTTTTCAAATCAACGATCCATTGTTTTGACTCAGCGTGCATATCGACGAAGCCCATTTCCAATTAAGAAGGTTCGTTAATAAGCAAAACTGCAGAATAAAGGCTACGGAAAATCCGAGAGTAGTTCAACAGCGAGAATAACACCCACCTAAGTGTACGGTTGGGTGCGGTGTTTCATCGGAAAGGATAATTGGTCCTTATTTTTTTGAAATTGAACACGCGGTCGCCGTTTCCGTCAAGGGTGTCAGATATCGGACAATTTTGGAAATTTTTTTAAGGCCAGCCGTTAAAAACCATTTGCAAGTATGGTTCCAACAAGATGGAGCCACAGAGCACACTGCAAGGGCCACAATGGCTCTTTTGCGGGACATCATTGGTGAACGAATTATTTAGCGTACAAGTGATTTTATTTGGCCTCCGCGTTTACCGGATTTAACCGCCCCAGACTGTTTTCTTTGGGGTTATTTGAAAGGCAAAGTCTACATTAATAAGTCTACAACCATCCAGCAATTAAAACGCAATATACGCGAGGAAATAAACAACATAACACCTGAAGTTTTGCGAAAGGTTATGAAAAATGTATTGGAAAGAGCACGAATTTGCGAAGCAGAAAATGACCACCACTTGCGAGATATTATTTTTCATAACTACATTCGTTTTTCTAATAAGATTTTTGTATAAAAGAAATGCAAATACAATGCAATACATATATTTCTCTATTAAACAGAATTCTATAAGAAAATTATAAAAAATTGGATTGAGAGTGTATTAAAAAGAACTTCAAAATTCTTGCGTTTTGCGTTTTCAATTTCCAGAACACCCCTGTATATTTTTTAGGTGCTGAAGTATTTTTAACACTAGACTCATATACGTTATCTGAAGGTGATAATGGACTTTAGAGTTTATTCTTTAAAGTTTTATGTAGAACTTTGTAAAGTTGTTTTAATGATGACTTTCTAAAACATGTTAAAGTTTTTGCACCTTTTAGGTTTTTAATAAGTATTTCCTTGCAATCTAATTTATTGGTTAAAAGAAAAAAAATCATTTTTATTTACTTTTTTCTATATTTTACAACAAATATTTTTTATTTATTTTTTAAACAAAATGAATGCCATATAAATTTTTGTATTTTCTTTAAAAATTTTGGCACTTTTGTAAAAATAAGTTTTTTCTTGAAAAAAAAATATTTATGGCAACGCTGTGTGGAACGCTTTTGGGTAACTGTATGCAAGTACGGACTGTTTCGTTATGCATGTGGAACAGAGCTATGGATTGAGTTTTACATACAATGGAGTTAACATGATTCAACCAACTTGATTAAATACAAGCCCCAGGTTTTTTGATGAGATGACTAAATCATTTTTTATCCATTTATTATGACGTCAATATTGTGGATAAGTAAATATGATTTTTTGTGAATTATTATACATTTTGACTTTTTGGCATTTAAGCAAAGGCCGTTCTCCGATGCCCATGAAGATACGTTATCGAAATCTTTATAAACAGCATTAACACTTTGTTGTAGTGACTTAATGGGTGAATATATTGAGGTAGAGCTGTACATCATCCGCGTATATGAGAAATTTGCAATATGAAATTCAGTGAGGTAAGTCATTAGAATACATCGAAAATAACAATAGTCCTAAGATTGAACCCTGTGGTACTCCTTTGGTGACTAGTAGAGCAGCAGACTAATTATTTCTCAAGAAGACGGATTGAAAACGGTGCGTGGCGTGTGATTTCATGAGTGAAACCGCAATATTGGAAAAATGAAACTGTTGTCTTAGTTTCTTACAAATCAAAAAAGGATCGACTGTGTCAAACGACTTTATCTATATCACTGCGAATACCTTCGGAAATCCAGTTTGCTTATCCTTAAGAAGTTTATTGCGCTGCTTTAACAACACATGTGATTGAAAGTGTAGTAAAATGTATTTCTATATTCATCCGCCCCTAATAAAAACTATCATTTCCTCATTGCGCAAAGCAACTTTCTCTATCTAAACTTATAAATCGAGTTTTTCAGGCTTTGGTTGGAGGATATCAAAGATTTGGCATTGCATATATGTACTATGTTTATTGTATGTAATAAAGTTTCATTCTTTTTTTTTAAATTCTAATATAAGCTCACATATTTAAACAAATTAAATACTTTTTAAACAAATAACAAAAAAATATATTTATATTCTATTAATTAATTAATTCAAAATACTTAAATTCTGCCTTCTTTATAGATGCTACTTTTACATTAGGAGTAGAATGCTGAAGAGTTAAAAAAATACAAGACAAATCAAGGACCTCAGTCAACATTGTCCAAAATGGCATCGATAAGGGCCACGACCTTTTGGCGAAATCGTCTATTTTGTTTTCCGCTCATTTCCCTTAAATACGGATGCAAACTATTGAGAAATGATTGATCGGCATCAGGAGAAGTTGTCATTAAACAATGGCGTTGGTGCTCATTTTTACTTTTTATCCATTCAGCGATTTCTGTTAATTCCACAGAGCTGGCACTACGCGTTTCCGTCGGATGGGCGAATGAAACAGTTTGAGGAGAATGCGTGTTTATGGTGTTAGAGGAAACATTTACAGCAGAAGTGCAATTGTTGCTGGATTTAATGGTATTGTTTATGGTGGGATTTGTGATGTAGCCAATATTGTTTTTGTTATTATTGTTTGTGTTGTTGTTGTTGTTGTTTTGGTTAATGTTCATACAGCCAGATGTTACATTTTTCACCATTTGCCTTTGTTGATCTAATGCCTGCAATAAGTTATCAATAGATGACATGGGCGTATTAATAGGGCCACTTGAGACATCTTTTTCTTCTTTTATGGTTTGCAAATTCAATGGTTGGGGCAATGGAAAATGTGTATGAGGCAAACGAACGCCTCCCACAATTCCACCCTCATGTAACGATACCACAACATCTCCTTCTGCTATGGGCGCTACTTCTGCTGAATTACTAGAATCTTTGGTGTCGTCACTGCTAACAATGGGCATGTTGCTAATGTGTGTCATGGGAGGAATATTTCCAGCTGCTGCTGCTTTTCTTTGGGCAATTATGGTGGAACTATTCTTAAGACGTGTCTTGGTGAATGGTATTAGAAATTGCAAATACTTGGAAAGATAATATTTACGTTTCCCCCGACCAGTACTCGTCCGCGACAATTTGAGAGAACGTAAAAAGCTGCTGCGTATTGTCCGCCATCGTTCTCGACAATTTCGAACTGAAATATAGAAAAAGTACATATTATTAAAATTTTAAAGCTTATCAAATTATGTTGTAACTTCAAAGCATGTAGATGTTGAACGCGATGACCTTCTAGAATTCAATGTACTGGCATGATCGAATACTTCTTCGAGTTGAAAGCAATTTTACCTCTAGTTTTTTCAGTCGATACTGAACGAACCGAAGGTATTTATTCAGTGTTGTGAAAACTGAAATAAATGCTTTACTATACTGAAAAATAGCTTCGGTTCGTTCAGTATTAACTGAAAGAATTCTAAGTAAAATTGCTTTCGAATCGAAAAAGTATTCGATCACGACTGCCAGAATTAGCACCCAGGTTTGAGGCTATGGGTGAGTTCCAAAACGTTAGTTGCAATGCAGCTCTCTTTTTTAAATGCATTCTAAAATGCAACCGTGTAGAATTTTACAATGTTCTCCGTCCCAAAGTGCCCCAAAAAAGTTTTCAATACGTAAACTAAGAAAACTTGATGGTGCATTTTTGACTTTGGCTGCAAAGGATTTGTATGTTTTCGAACTTAACTCTGAAATAAATTTTCATATTTTCAGTTTTAAACCCTCGTTCAATTTTTAATAAAATTTTAATTTAGACATCTGTAAAACTTTTTGCCATGTGTCTAAGAAGATTTTGCAGGCCTCGATGGACATTTTCAATAATTTTCAATTTGTTTAAAAAAAAATACAATGAAATTTTTTAACATTGTTATTTCACAGGATCAAAAAATAACAATCCACGTGTTCTTATATCATTTTAATTAAAAAAAAAAAATTTAAAAATAATAATAAAATTCAATTTTTTGCATAACACCAATAATCTACATACGACATATTTAAAAGGTGCTTAAGGCTTGTATGTCCTGCTTTTGCATCCAAAACTTAGTAGACCCTGTAAAATTTTTTCAAAAAATTTTCGTAATATATACAAAAATTATGATATTCAGCCATGTCACAGAGTACAATTCCGTTCGAACCGAAGAAAATATATATTTTTTTTTTTTTTGTTAGAAAGTATATTTTGATAGTTTTGATGGTTTCATTCCGGAAAGTTTTTTCGTAATTTTTGAAGCACCAAAATACGGAATGAATTCCGTTTCCGAACGGAATTGTACTCTGTGACATGGCTGATAACATGAAAAGTCGATATCGTATGTAGAGTCTTGCAATTTTACGATTATCTAGATATCTACATCTGAAGTAGATTTTTTGTAAAGCGGTTGTATGGGACATATGGCCAATTCTGGACCTACATGTCATGACATTGTAGTTATCGTCTGCAAATTTCTTGTCACTACCAATATTTATAAGATTGTTATGGCATAAAAAACTATATTGGGGGACGGTATTTTTATGGTAGCTGTGGTCAAATATAATCCGATTCAATTAAAAATTTGATTAGATAAATGATAAAAATTGGAGTTAAATATTTCTGGGCCAAGTTCAATTAAAATAGACTCTATTCTGGAAGGATGTTTATATGGGGGCCTTATGAAGGTATGGGCCGATTCCTGCTATTCGTTCGTTATGAAAATTTAATCATTTCTACCAAATTCCACAAAGGTTATACAGCCAGCCGGATGAACGGACATCTTAAGGTCGATTCAGGAGGTAATTCTAAGCTGATCAGTATGCTAAAATAAAGGTCGCAAACCAATATTCTTATGTGTGACTAAATATGTTGTTCTTTCGACCTTTTAACTTTCAAGTAAATTATGTAAATAATTAGGCTCGAGGTCTATGTTTAAAATATTTTATTTATTTATTTTATTCAATGTTTCTCCAAAAATGATTTAATATTCCTAACTTTTAATTTCCAGTTTCAGTATGTATATAATGAAACCACTTTCTATGATTTTAAGAATATAAATTATGATCTGGTGTCCTTTGAACTATCCAATATTGATTGGAACTCTATTTATTATATGCCTTTGGTTGAAGACCAACTTAATTTCTTAGGATATAATTTGTCAAACGTTTTTAATACAACTGTTCCAGTCAAAACAGCTAAGCAAAACGCTAGGAAAAAACCATGGTTTAATGCAGAAATCAAAACAGCAAATGCTCGTAGAGATTTGTATTATAAATCTTGGAAAACTTTCAAAACTACTGAATTCCATACTGACTTTTGTATTGCTAGAAAAGAAGTAAATAGGAAGATAAAAAGTGCAAAATATTAGTATTATTCCAATCGTTTAAGTATTATTCCAGAGTTCTGAATACGTGTTACACATATCAGCACAAGCCCATAATGCCCTTTTCCACGTAAGATGGAGTGAGTATACTTACTGGTTACCATAATTCCAGATGTTACTATGGTCAACCGCTGTTTATTAAAGAAGTAAATTTTATGCTGTTAAAGCTTGAGATATAGACTGCTGTTTTACCCAAAGAGCCACGCCTAAAGAACAAACTCCTCAACACGCATACGAACAACCCACGGAAACAATTAAGAACGAGAATGTGACTTGTTTTTCTACGTTTTATAACTATAAGGAACCAAGGCCAAGGATGGTACGGAATAAAATTGCAGGCTTTTTTTTAACGCAAAAAAATAAAAAATTTTATAAAAAATTTGTTTTTTATTGTTTACAAAACATTTGTCAAAAGGTTGAGGTGGACTTTTACAAGTGTGTTCAATTCACACAGTTCCTATATGTGTGAAGAGGTAAGTATATTTTTCTTCAATTTTAAGGGAGTTTCATATCTATGTAATCTATGGTTGTTGCGCCCTTTTGCATTTTAGGTGACCATATGTATGTTGATTTTTAAACTTGGTCAACGTTTGAAACCAAGATTTCGATAAAAAAAAACTTGGTTGAGTTTTTCAATAAATATTTTATTCTTAATATTTTTTTGCTTCTTCTATTCTACGACGGATAAAATTTCAGATAATATTTTTTTGATTTTTCTATTCCACAACGGATAAAATTTCATATAAAGGGTATTTGTGAAACGGTAGCAAAAGTTCATCTGAAAAAATAAATGTACATACTTTTGTATATTTCCAATTCGCTAGAAAGAAGTTTATTTATTAAATACAGAAACTTTACTGTTAATTTTTGATAATTTCTAGAGCTTTAACAATAAAGAAGAAAATTTCAAAATAGAAATTTTTAGAAACTATAAACGAATTGAAATGACAAATATGTATTGTATGTATGTATGTGCATCAGTGCAAATAAAAAACAATTTCAAAATAAAACAAGTGAAAGTGTTATATTCGGCTGTGCCGCATCTTTGATACCCTCCACCGACAGGTGTGGCCTCTATATGATAAATACGAGTACATATGTAAATATATTATTAACTAAGCTTCACAAAAACGAACGTCAGCATTAAAATTAGTTGCGGTTTAGACCTGAATTAAATTATTGACGGACAATAAGAGCTTGAGTAAAATATCATGATTCGTAAAAGTTTTAGCCGAACTAAAATGATTTTTAGGAGGGTAATTTGTATTGGACCTTTTGTAAATTATGAACCAACCATCCCAAAATTCTGAAGACTGATTTCTGGTATTACCAAAAATAAATTAGAATAAATTTCAATACATCAGTGTAATTAGTTTTAGCGTTAACAGTGAATTTCACAAAATTGCATGATATTTTTTCTGGTCATATGAATCTAAGTTGGAAGAAATTTTACCGCAATATCTGTTAATGTTTAAGGCGAATTAAATTATTTTACCAACGTGGGCTTTATTTGGCTTTAGGCGCAATAAACTGTTTTTCGAGAGTAGGATTTATATGGGGTAAATTATGGCCCGATCTTCACGAAATTTGGCAGTATGATTTCTCGTTCTATAAAACTGTAATATACCAAATTTTATTATGATAGCATTATTTATTGCGGTTTTGGGCGTATTAAACTGCTTTCCGCGAGTAGGGTGTATATGGGGCCATTGGTCAATTATGGACCGATATTCACGAAATTTAACAGTGTGATTTGCAGTCGTATAAAGCGAATTCGTGCAAAATTGTATATCATTCCGTGCATTATTCCCATTTATGTCAGTTTTTTTTTTATCAAACTTATCAATTTTTTTTAGATTTTGGAGAAAAATTGATAGGCTAAAAAAACCCCGCTTCAAAATCTACAAGATTAAGCTAAACCGATTTCAAACGCTTAAGTTGTTCTGGAGTTAGATCGTTTTTGCTAAAAACTTTACGCGAAATTCACCTACTACTTGATTCTGTTCTCCGGTTACCTCAAAATAACTTTAGTGAAAATTACGAAAGTAATTTGAGTTAAAATTAAAAACGCTTTGAGATTAACGCTTGAAAATGTTATGCTGAGCAGAATAAAGCGTGTAGGGGGTAGCGGGTAAAAATATGTAAAACGCTTACTAGTTAGGCATGGATTTTCAAGCGTTTTTTAGATAAAAAGATTAACAACATACGGTGAGCGTGGACTTTGGACAAAAATTGATAGGCTAAAAAATACCCCGCTTTAAAATCTACAAGATTAAGCTAAACCGATTTCAAACGCTTAAGTAGTTCTGGAGTTAGAGCGTTTTTGCTAAAAACTTTACGCGAAATTCACCTACTACTTGATTCTGTTCTCCGGTTACCTCAAAATAACTTTAGTGAAAATTACGAAAGTAATTTGAGTTAAAATTAAAAACGCTTTGAGATTAACGCTTGAAAATGTTATGCTGAGCAGAATAAAGCGTGTAGGGGGTAGCGGGTAAAAAAAATGTTAAACGCTTACTAGTTAGGCATGGATTTTCAAGCGTTTTTTAGATAAAAAGCGTGGACTTTGGACAAAAATTGATAGGCTAAAAAATACCCCGCTTTAAAATCTACAAGATTAAGCTAAACCGATTTCAAACGCTTAAGTAGTTCTGGAGTTAGAGCGTTTTTGCTAAAAACTTTACGCGAAATTCACCTACTACTTGATTCTGTTCTCCGGTTACCTCAAAATAACTTTAGTGAAAATTACGAAAGTAATTTGAGTTAAAATTAAAAACGCTTTGAGATTAACGCTTGAAAATGTTATGCTGAGCAGAATAAAGCGTGTAGGGGGTAGCGGGTAAAAAAAATGTTAAACGCTTACTAGTTAGGCATGGATTTTCAAGCGTTTTTTAGATAAAAAGCGTGGACTTTGGACAAAAATTGATAGGCTAAAAAATACCCCGCTTTAAAATCTACAAGATTAAGCTAAACCGATTTCAAACGCTTAAGTAGTTCTGGAGTTAGAGCGTTTTTGCTAAAAACTTTACGCGAAATTCACCTACTACTTGATTCTGTTCTCCGGTTACCTCAAAATAACTTTAGTGAAAATTACGAAAGTAATTTGAGTTAAAATTAAAAACGCTTTGAGATTAACGCTTGAAAATGTTATGCTGAGCAGAATAAAGCGTGTAGGGGGTAGCGGGTAAAAAAAATGTTAAACGCTTACTAGTTAGGCATGGATTTTCAAGCGTTTTTTAGATAAAAAGCGTGGACTTTGGACAAAAATTGATAGGCTAAAAAATACCCCGCTTTAAAATCTACAAGATTAAGCTAAACCGATTTCAAACGCTTAAGTAGTTCTGGAGTTAGAGCGTTTTTGCTAAAAACTTTACGCGAAATTCACCTACTACTTGATTCTGTTCTCCGGTTACCTCAAAATAACTTTAGTGAAAATTACGAAAGTAATTTGAGTTAAAATTAAAAACGCTTTGAGATTAACGCTTGAAAATGTTATGCTGAGCAGAATAAAGCGTGTAGGGGGTAGCGGGTAAAAAAATGTAAAACGCTTACTAGTTAGGCATGGATTTTCAAGCGTTTTTTAGATAAAAAGATTAACAACATACGGTGAGCGTGGACTTTGGACAAAAATTGATAGGCTAAAAAATACCCCGCTTTAAAATCTACAAGATTAAGCTAAACCGATTTCAAACGCTTAAGTAGTTCTGGAGTTAGAGCGTTTTTGCTAAAAACTTTACGCGAAATTCACCTACTACTTGATTCTGTTCTCCGGTTACCTCAAAATAACTTTAGTGAAAATTACGAAAGTAATTTGAGTTAAAATTAAAAACGCTTTGAGATTAACGCTTGAAAATGTTATGCTGAGCAGAATAAAGCGTGTAGGGGGTAGCGGGTAAAAAAATGTAAAACGCTTACTAGTTAGGCATGGATTTTCAAGCGTTTTTTAGATAAAAAGATTAACAACATACGGTGAGCGTGGACTTTGGACAAAAATTGATAGGCTAAAAAATACCCCGCTTTAAAATCTACAAGATTAAGCTAAACCGATTTCAAACGCTTAAGTAGTTCTGGAGTTAGAGCGTTTTTGCTAAAAACTTTACGCGAAATTCACCTACTACTTGATTCTGTTCTCCGGTTACCTCAAAATAACTTTAGTGAAAATTACGAAAGTAATTTGAGTTAAAATTAAAAACGCTTTGAGATTAACGCTTGAAAATGTTATGCTTAGCAGAATAAAGCGTGTAGGGGGTAGCGGGTAAAAAAAATGTTAAACGCTTACTAGTTAGGCATGGATTTTCAAGCGTTTTTTAGATAAAAAGCGTGGACTTTGGACAAAAATTGATAGGCTAAAAAATACCCCGCTTTAAAATCTACAAGATTAAGCTAAACCGATTTCAAACGCTTAAGTAGTTCTGGAGTTAGAGCGTTTTTGCTAAAAACTTTACGCGAAATTCACCTACTACTTGATTCTGTTCTCCGGTTACCTCAAAATAACTTTAGTGAAAATTACGAAAGTAATTTGAGTTAAAATTAAAAACGCTTTGAGATTAACGCTTGAAAATGTTATGCTGAGCAGAATAAAGCGTGTAGGGGGTAGCGGGTAAAAAAAATGTTAAACGCTTACTAGTTAGGCATGGATTTTCAAGCGTTTTTTAGATAAAAAGATTAACAACATACGGTGAGCGTGGACTTTGGACAAAAATTGATAGGCTAAAAAATACCCCGCTTTAAAATCTACAAGATTAAGCTAAACCGATTTCAAACGCTTAAGTAGTTCTGGAGTTAGAGCGTTTTTGCTAAAAACTTTACGCGAAATTCACCTACTACTTGATTCTGTTCTCCGGTTACCTCAAAATAACTTTAGTGAAAATTACGAAAGTAATTTGAGTTAAAATTAAAAACGCTTTGAGATTAACGCTTGAAAATGTTATGCTGAGCAGAATAAAGCGTGTAGGGGGTAGCGGGTAAAAAAAATGTTAAACGCTTACTAGTTAGGCATGGATTTTCAAGCGTTTTTTAGATAAAAAGCGTGGACTTTGGACAAAAATTGATAGGCTAAAAAATACCCCGCTTTAAAATCTACAAGATTAAGCTAAACCGATTTCAAACGCTTAAGTAGTTCTGGAGTTAGAGCGTTTTTGCTAAAAACTTTACGCGAAATTCACCTACTACTTGATTCTGTTCTCCGGTTACCTCAAAATAACTTTAGTGAAAATTACGAAAGTAATTTGAGTTAAAATTAAAAACGCTTTGAGATTAACGCTTGAAAATGTTATGCTGAGCAGAATAAAGCGTGTAGGGGGTAGCGGGTAAAAAAAATGTTAAACGCTTACTAGTTAGGCATGGATTTTCAAGCGTTTTTTAGATAAAAAGCGTGGACTTTGGACAAAAATTGATAGGCTAAAAAATACCCCGCTTTAAAATCTACAAGATTAAGCTAAACCGATTTCAAACGCTTAAGTAGTTCTGGAGTTAGAGCGTTTTTGCTAAAAACTTTACGCGAAATTCACCTACTACTTGATTCTGTTCTCCGGTTACCTCAAAATAACTTTAGTGAAAATTACGAAAGTAATTTGAGTTAAAATTAAAAACGCTTTGAGATTAACGCTTGAAAATGTTATGCTGAGCAGAATAAAGCGTGTAGGGGGTAGCGGGTAAAAAAAATGTTAAACGCTTACTAGTTAGGCATGGATTTTCAAGCGTTTTTTAGATAAAAAGATTAACAACATACGGTGAGCGTGGACTTTGGACAAAAATTGATAGGCTAAAAAATACCCCGCTTTAAAATCTACAAGATTAAGCTAAACCGATTTCAAACGCTTAAGTAGTTCTGGAGTTAGAGCGTTTTTGCTAAAAACTTTACGCGAAATTCACCTACTACTTGATTCTGTTCTCCGGTTACCTCAAAATAACTTTAGTGAAAATTACGAAAGTAATTTGAGTTAAAATTAAAAACGCTTTGAGATTAACGCTTGAAAATGTTATGCTGAGCAGAATAAAGCGTGTAGGGGGTAGCGGGTAAAAAAAATGTTAAACGCTTACTAGTTAGGCATGGATTTTCAAGCGTTTTTTAGATAAAAAGATTAACAACATACGGTGAGCGTGGACTTTGGACAAAAATTGATAGGCTAAAAAATACCCCGCTTTAAAATCTACAAGATTAAGCTAAACCGATTTCAAACGCTTAAGTAGTTCTGGAGTTAGAGCGTTTTTGCTAAAAACTTTACGCGAAATTCACCTACTACTTGATTCTGTTCTCCGGTTACCTCAAAATAACTTTAGTGAAAATTACGAAAGTAATTTGAGTTAAAATTAAAAACGCTTTGAGATTAACGCTTGAAAATGTTATGCTGAGCAGAATAAAGCGTGTAGGGGGTAGCGGGTAAAAAAAATGTTAAACGCTTACTAGTTAGGCATGGATTTTCAAGCGTTTTTTAGATAAAAAGCGTGGACTTTGGACAAAAATTGATAGGCTAAAAAATACCCCGCTTTAAAATCTACAAGATTAAGCTAAACCGATTTCAAACGCTTAAGTAGTTCTGGAGTTAGAGCGTTTTTGCTAAAAACTTTACGCGAAATTCACCTACTACTTGATTCTGTTCTCCGGTTACCTCAAAATAACTTTAGTGAAAATTACGAAAGTAATTTGAGTTAAAATTAAAAACGCTTTGAGATTAACGCTTGAAAATGTTATGCTGAGCAGAATAAAGCGTGTAGGGGGTAGCGGGTAAAAAAAATGTTAAACGCTTACTAGTTAGGCATGGATTTTCAAGCGTTTTTTAGATAAAAAGCGTGGACTTTGGACAAAAATTGATAGGCTAAAAAATACCCCGCTTTAAAATCTACAAGATTAAGCTAAACCGATTTCAAACGCTTAAGTAGTTCTGGAGTTAGAGCGTTTTTGCTAAAAACTTTACGCGAAATTCACCTACTACTTGATTCTGTTCTCCGGTTACCTCAAAATAACTTTAGTGAAAATTACGAAAGTAATTTGAGTTAAAATTAAAAACGCTTTGAGATTAACGCTTGAAAATGTTATGCTGAGCAGAATAAAGCGTGTAGGGGGTAGCGGGTAAAAAAAATGTTAAACGCTTACTAGTTAGGCATGGATTTTCAAGCGTTTTTTAGATAAAAAGCGTGGACTTTGGACAAAAATTGATAGGCTAAAAAATACCCCGCTTTAAAATCTACAAGATTAAGCTAAACCGATTTCAAACGCTTAAGTAGTTCTGGAGTTAGAGCGTTTTTGCTAAAAACTTTACGCGAAATTCACCTACTACTTGATTCTGTTCTCCGGTTACCTCAAAATAACTTTAGTGAAAATTACGAAAGTAATTTGAGTTAAAATTAAAAACGCTTTGAGATTAACGCTTGAAAATGTTATGCTGAGCAGAATAAAGCGTGTAGGGGGTAGCGGGTAAAAAAAATGTTAAACGCTTACTAGTTAGGCATGGATTTTCAAGCGTTTTTTAGATAAAAAGCGTGGACTTTGGACAAAAATTGATAGGCTAAAAAATACCCCGCTTTAAAATCTACAAGATTAAGCTAAACCGATTTCAAACGCTTAAGTAGTTCTGGAGTTAGAGCGTTTTTGCTAAAAACTTTACGCGAAATTCACCTACTACTTGATTCTGTTCTCCGGTTACCTCAAAATAACTTTAGTGAAAATTACGAAAGTAATTTGAGTTAAAATTAAAAACGCTTTGAGATTAACGCTTGAAAATGTTATGCTGAGCAGAATAAAGCGTGTAGGGGGTAGCGGGTAAAAAAAATGTTAAACGCTTACTAGTTAGGCATGGATTTTCAAGCGTTTTTTAGATAAAAAGCGTGGACTTTGGACAAAAATTGATAGGCTAAAAAATACCCCGCTTTAAAATCTACAAGATTAAGCTAAACCGATTTCAAACGCTTAAGTAGTTCTGGAGTTAGAGCGTTTTTGCTAAAAACTTTACGCGAAATTCACCTACTACTTGATTCTGTTCTCCGGTTACCTCAAAATAACTTTAGTGAAAATTACGAAAGTAATTTGAGTTAAAATTAAAAACGCTTTGAGATTAACGCTTGAAAATGTTATGCTGAGCAGAATAAAGCGTGTAGGGGGTAGCGGGTAAAAAAAATGTTAAACGCTTACTAGTTAGGCATGGATTTTCAAGCGTTTTTTAGATAAAAAGATTAACAACATACGGTGAGCGTGGACTTTGGACAAAAATTGATAGGCTAAAAAATACCCCGCTTTAAAATCTACAAGATTAAGCTAAACCGATTTCAAACGCTTAAGTAGTTCTGGAGTTAGAGCGTTTTTGCTAAAAACTTTACGCGAAATTCACCTACTACTTGATTCTGTTCTCCGGTTACCTCAAAATAACTTTAGTGAAAATTACGAAAGTAATTTGAGTTAAAATTAAAAACGCTTTGAGATTAACGCTTGAAAATGTTATGCTGAGCAGAATAAAGCGTGTAGGGGGTAGCGGGTAAAAAAAATGTTAAACGCTTACTAGTTAGGCATGGATTTTCAAGCGTTTTTTAGATAAAAAGATTAACAACATACGGTGAGCGTGGACTTTGGACAAAAATTGATAGGCTAAAAAATACCCCGCTTTAAAATCTACAAGATTAAGCTAAACCGATTTCAAACGCTTAAGTAGTTCTGGAGTTAGAGCGTTTTTGCTAAAAACTTTACGCGAAATTCACCTACTACTTGATTCTGTTCTCCGGTTACCTCAAAATAACTTTAGTGAAAATTACGAAAGTAATTTGAGTTAAAATTAAAAACGCTTTGAGATTAACGCTTGAAAATGTTATGCTGAGCAGAATAAAGCGTGTAGGGGGTAGCGGGTAAAAATATGTAAAACGCTTACTAGTTAGGCATGGATTTTCAAGCGTTTTTTAGATAAAAAGATTAACAACATACGGTGAGCGTGGACTTTGGACAAAAATTGATAGGCTAAAAAATACCCCGCTTTAAAATCTACAAGATTAAGCTAAACCGATTTCAAACGCTTAAGTAGTTCTGGAGTTAGAGCGTTTTTGCTAAAAACTTTACGCGAAATTCACCTACTACTTGATTCTGTTCTCCGGTTACCTCAAAATAACTTTAGTGAAAATTACGAAAGTAATTTGAGTTAAAATTAAAAACGCTTTGAGATTAACGCTTGAAAATGTTATGCTGAGCAGAATAAAGCGTGTAGGGGGTAGCGGGTAAAAAAAATGTTAAACGCTTACTAGTTAGGCATGGATTTTCAAGCGTTTTTTAGATAAAAAGCGTGGACTTTGGACAAAAATTGATAGGCTAAAAAATACCCCGCTTTAAAATCTACAAGATTAAGCTAAACCGATTTCAAACGCTTAAGTAGTTCTGGAGTTAGAGCGTTTTTGCTAAAAACTTTACGCGAAATTCACCTACTACTTGATTCTGTTCTCCGGTTACCTCAAAATAACTTTAGTGAAAATTACGAAAGTAATTTGAGTTAAAATTAAAAACGCTTTGAGATTAACGCTTGAAAATGTTATGCTGAGCAGAATAAAGCGTGTAGGGGGTAGCGGGTAAAAAAAATGTTAAACGCTTACTAGTTAGGCATGGATTTTCAAGCGTTTTTTAGATAAAAAGCGTGGACTTTGGACAAAAATTGATAGGCTAAAAAATACCCCGCTTTAAAATCTACAAGATTAAGCTAAACCGATTTCAAACGCTTAAGTAGTTCTGGAGTTAGAGCGTTTTTGCTAAAAACTTTACGCGAAATTCACCTACTACTTGATTCTGTTCTCCGGTTACCTCAAAATAACTTTAGTGAAAATTACGAAAGTAATTTGAGTTAAAATTAAAAACGCTTTGAGATTAACGCTTGAAAATGTTATGCTGAGCAGAATAAAGCGTGTAGGGGGTAGCGGGTAAAAAAAATGTTAAACGCTTACTAGTTAGGCATGGATTTTCAAGCGTTTTTTAGATAAAAAGATTAACAACATACGGTGAGCGTGGACTTTGGACAAAAATTGATAGGCTAAAAAATACCCCGCTTTAAAATCTACAAGATTAAGCTAAACCGATTTCAAACGCTTAAGTAGTTCTGGAGTTAGAGCGTTTTTGCTAAAAACTTTACGCGAAATTCACCTACTACTTGATTCTGTTCTCCGGTTACCTCAAAATAACTTTAGTGAAAATTACGAAAGTAATTTGAGTTAAAATTAAAAACGCTTTGAGATTAACGCTTGAAAATGTTATGCTGAGCAGAATAAAGCGTGTAGGGGGTAGCGGGTAAAAAAAATGTTAAACGCTTACTAGTTAGGCATGGATTTTCAAGCGTTTTTTAGATAAAAAGCGTGGACTTTGGACAAAAATTGATAGGCTAAAAAATACCCCGCTTTAAAATCTACAAGATTAAGCTAAACCGATTTCAAACGCTTAAGTAGTTCTGGAGTTAGAGCGTTTTTGCTAAAAACTTTACGCGAAATTCACCTACTACTTGATTCTGTTCTCCGGTTACCTCAAAATAACTTTAGTGAAAATTACGAAAGTAATTTGAGTTAAAATTAAAAACGCTTTGAGATTAACGCTTGAAAATGTTATGCTGAGCAGAATAAAGCGTGTAGGGGGTAGCGGGTAAAAAAAATGTTAAACGCTTACTAGTTAGGCATGGATTTTCAAGCGTTTTTTAGATAAAAAGCGTGGACTTTGGACAAAAATTGATAGGCTAAAAAATACCCCGCTTTAAAATCTACAAGATTAAGCTAAACCGATTTCAAACGCTTAAGTAGTTCTGGAGTTAGAGCGTTTTTGCTAAAAACTTTACGCGAAATTCACCTACTACTTGATTCTGTTCTCCGGTTACCTCAAAATAACTTTAGTGAAAATTACGAAAGTAATTTGAGTTAAAATTAAAAACGCTTTGAGATTAACGCTTGAAAATGTTATGCTGAGCAGAATAAAGCGTGTAGGGGGTAGCGGGTAAAAAAAATGTTAAACGCTTACTAGTTAGGCATGGATTTTCAAGCGTTTTTTAGATAAAAAGCGTGGACTTTGGACAAAAATTGATAGGCTAAAAAATACCCCGCTTTAAAATCTACAAGATTAAGCTAAACCGATTTCAAACGCTTAAGTAGTTCTGGAGTTAGAGCGTTTTTGCTAAAAACTTTACGCGAAATTCACCTACTACTTGATTCTGTTCTCCGGTTACCTCAAAATAACTTTAGTGAAAATTACGAAAGTAATTTGAGTTAAAATTAAAAACGCTTTGAGATTAACGCTTGAAAATGTTATGCTGAGCAGAATAAAGCGTGTAGGGGGTAGCGGGTAAAAAAAATGTTAAACGCTTACTAGTTAGGCATGGATTTTCAAGCGTTTTTTAGATAAAAAGCGTGGACTTTGGACAAAAATTGATAGGCTAAAAAATACCCCGCTTTAAAATCTACAAGATTAAGCTAAACCGATTTCAAACGCTTAAGTAGTTCTGGAGTTAGAGCGTTTTTGCTAAAAACTTTACGCGAAATTCACCTACTACTTGATTCTGTTCTCCGGTTACCTCAAAATAACTTTAGTGAAAATTACGAAAGTAATTTGAGTTAAAATTAAAAACGCTTTGAGATTAACGCTTGAAAATGTTATGCTGAGCAGAATAAAGCGTGTAGGGGGTAGCGGGTAAAAAAAATGTTAAACGCTTACTAGTTAGGCATGGATTTTCAAGCGTTTTTTAGATAAAAAGCGTGGACTTTGGACAAAAATTGATAGGCTAAAAAATACCCCGCTTTAAAATCTACAAGATTAAGCTAAACCGATTTCAAACGCTTAAGTAGTTCTGGAGTTAGAGCGTTTTTGCTAAAAACTTTACGCGAAATTCACCTACTACTTGATTCTGTTCTCCGGTTACCTCAAAATAACTTTAGTGAAAATTACGAAAGTAATTTGAGTTAAAATTAAAAACGCTTTGAGATTAACGCTTGAAAATGTTATGCTGAGCAGAATAAAGCGTGTAGGGGTTAGCGGGTAAAAAAAATGTTAAACGCTTACTAGTTAGGCATGGATTTTCAAGCGTTTTTTAGATAAAAAGCGTGGACTTTGGACAAAAATTGATAGGCTAAAAAATACCCCGCTTTAAAATCTACAAGATTAAGCTAAACCGATTTCAAACGCTTAAGTAGTTCTGGAGTTAGAGCGTTTTTGCTAAAAACTTTACGCGAAATTCACCTACTACTTGATTCTGTTCTCCGGTTACCTCAAAATAACTTTAGTGAAAATTACGAAAGTAATTTGAGTTAAAATTAAAAACGCTTTGAGATTAACGCTTGAAAATGTTATGCTGAGCAGAATAAAGCGTGTAGGGGGTAGCGGGTAAAAAAAATGTTAAACGCTTACTAGTTAGGCATGGATTTTCAAGCGTTTTTTAGATAAAAAGCGTGGACTTTGGACAAAAATTGATAGGCTAAAAAATACCCCGCTTTAAAATCTACAAGATTAAGCTAAACCGATTTCAAACGCTTAAGTAGTTCTGGAGTTAGAGCGTTTTTGCTAAAAACTTTACGCGAAATTCACCTACTACTTGATTCTGTTCTCCGGTTACCTCAAAATAACTTTAGTGAAAATTACGAAAGTAATTTGAGTTAAAATTAAAAACGCTTTGAGATTAACGCTTGAAAATGTTATGCTGAGCAGAATAAAGCGTGTAGGGGGTAGCGGGTAAAAAAAATGTTAAACGCTTACTAGTTAGGCATGGATTTTCAAGCGTTTTTTAGATAAAAAGCGTGGACTTTGGACAAAAATTGATAGGCTAAAAAATACCCCGCTTTAAAATCTACAAGATTAAGCTAAACCGATTTCAAACGCTTAAGTAGTTCTGGAGTTAGAGCGTTTTTGCTAAAAACTTTACGCGAAATTCACCTACTACTTGATTCTGTTCTCCGGTTACCTCAAAATAACTTTAGTGAAAATTACGAAAGTAATTTGAGTTAAAATTAAAAACGCTTTGAGATTAACGCTTGAAAATGTTATGCTGAGCAGAATAAAGCGTGTAGGGGGTAGCGGGTAAAAAAAATGTTAAACGCTTACTAGTTAGGCATGGATTTTCAAGCGTTTTTTAGATAAAAAGATTAACAACATACGGTGAGCGTGGACTTTGGACAAAAATTGATAGGCTAAAAAATACCCCGCTTTAAAATCTACAAGATTAAGCTAAACCGATTTCAAACGCTTAAGTAGTTCTGGAGTTAGAGCGTTTTTGCTAAAAACTTTACGCGAAATTCACCTACTACTTGATTCTGTTCTCCGGTTACCTCAAAATAACTTTAGTGAAAATTACGAAAGTAATTTGAGTTAAAATTAAAAACGCTTTGAGATTAACGCTTGAAAATGTTATGCTGAGCAGAATAAAGCGTGTAGGGGGTAGCGGGTAAAAAAAATGTTAAACGCTTACTAGTTAGGCATGGATTTTCAAGCGTTTTTTAGATAAAAAGCGTGGACTTTGGACAAAAATTGATAGGCTAAAAAATACCCCGCTTTAAAATCTACAAGATTAAGCTAAACCGATTTCAAACGCTTAAGTAGTTCTGGAGTTAGAGCGTTTTTGCTAAAAACTTTACGCGAAATTCACCTACTACTTGATTCTGTTCTCCGGTTACCTCAAAATAACTTTAGTGAAAATTACGAAAGTAATTTGAGTTAAAATTAAAAACGCTTTGAGATTAACGCTTGAAAATGTTATGCTGAGCAGAATAAAGCGTGTAGGGGGTAGCGGGTAAAAAAAATGTTAAACGCTTACTAGTTAGGCATGGATTTTCAAGCGTTTTTTAGATAAAAAGCGTGGACTTTGGACAAAAATTGATAGGCTAAAAAATACCCCGCTTTAAAATCTACAAGATTAAGCTAAACCGATTTCAAACGCTTAAGTAGTTCTGGAGTTAGAGCGTTTTTGCTAAAAACTTTACGCGAAATTCACCTACTACTTGATTCTGTTCTCCGGTTACCTCAAAATAACTTTAGTGAAAATTACGAAAGTAATTTGAGTTAAAATTAAAAACGCTTTGAGATTAACGCTTGAAAATGTTATGCTGAGCAGAATAAAGCGTGTAGGGGGTAGCGGGTAAAAAAAATGTTAAACGCTTACTAGTTAGGCATGGATTTTCAAGCGTTTTTTAGATAAAAAGCGTGGACTTTGGACAAAAATTGATAGGCTAAAAAATACCCCGCTTTAAAATCTACAAGATTAAGCTAAACCGATTTCAAACGCTTAAGTAGTTCTGGAGTTAGAGCGTTTTTGCTAAAAACTTTACGCGAAATTCACCTACTACTTGATTCTGTTCTCCGGTTACCTCAAAATAACTTTAGTGAAAATTACGAAAGTAATTTGAGTTAAAATTAAAAACGCTTTGAGATTAACGCTTGAAAATGTTATGCTGAGCAGAATAAAGCGTGTAGGGGGTAGCGGGTAAAAAAAATGTTAAACGCTTACTAGTTAGGCATGGATTTTCAAGCGTTTTTTAGATAAAAAGCGTGGACTTTGGACAAAAATTGATAGGCTAAAAAATACCCCGCTTTAAAATCTACAAGATTAAGCTAAACCGATTTCAAACGCTTAAGTAGTTCTGGAGTTAGAGCGTTTTTGCTAAAAACTTTACGCGAAATTCACCTACTACTTGATTCTGTTCTCCGGTTACCTCAAAATAACTTTAGTGAAAATTACGAAAGTAATTTGAGTTAAAATTAAAAACGCTTTGAGATTAACGCTTGAAAATGTTATGCTGAGCAGAATAAAGCGTGTAGGGGGTAGCGGGTAAAAAAAATGTTAAACGCTTACTAGTTAGGCATGGATTTTCAAGCGTTTTTTAGATAAAAAGCGTGGACTTTGGACAAAAATTGATAGGCTAAAAAATACCCCGCTTTAAAATCTACAAGATTAAGCTAAACCGATTTCAAACGCTTAAGTAGTTCTGGAGTTAGAGCGTTTTTGCTAAAAACTTTACGCGAAATTCACCTACTACTTGATTCTGTTCTCCGGTTACCTCAAAATAACTTTAGTGAAAATTACGAAAGTAATTTGAGTTAAAATTAAAAACGCTTTGAGATTAACGCTTGAAAATGTTATGCTGAGCAGAATAAAGCGTGTAGGGGGTAGCGGGTAAAAAAAATGTTAAACGCTTACTAGTTAGGCATGGATTTTCAAGCGTTTTTTAGATAAAAAGCGTGGACTTTGGACAAAAATTGATAGGCTAAAAAATACCCCGCTTTAAAATCTACAAGATTAAGCTAAACCGATTTCAAACGCTTAAGTAGTTCTGGAGTTAGAGCGTTTTTGCTAAAAACTTTACGCGAAATTCACCTACTACTTGATTCTGTTCTCCGGTTACCTCAAAATAACTTTAGTGAAAATTACGAAAGTAATTTGAGTTAAAATTAAAAACGCTTTGAGATTAACGCTTGAAAATGTTATGCTGAGCAGAATAAAGCGTGTAGGGGGTAGCGGGTAAAAAAAATGTTAAACGCTTACTAGTTAGGCATGGATTTTCAAGCGTTTTTTAGATAAAAAGCGTGGACTTTGGACAAAAATTGATAGGCTAAAAAATACCCCGCTTTAAAATCTACAAGATTAAGCTAAACCGATTTCAAACGCTTAAGTAGTTCTGGAGTTAGAGCGTTTTTGCTAAAAACTTTACGCGAAATTCACCTACTACTTGATTCTGTTCTCCGGTTACCTCAAAATAACTTTAGTGAAAATTACGAAAGTAATTTGAGTTAAAATTAAAAACGCTTTGAGATTAACGCTTGAAAATGTTATGCTGAGCAGAATAAAGCGTGTAGGGGGTAGCGGGTAAAAAAAATGTTAAACGCTTACTAGTTAGGCATGGATTTTCAAGCGTTTTTTAGATAAAAAGCGTGGACTTTGGACAAAAATTGATAGGCTAAAAAATACCCCGCTTTAAAATCTACAAGATTAAGCTAAACCGATTTCAAACGCTTAAGTAGTTCTGGAGTTAGAGCGTTTTTGCTAAAAACTTTACGCGAAATTCACCTACTACTTGATTCTGTTCTCCGGTTACCTCAAAATAACTTTAGTGAAAATTACGAAAGTAATTTGAGTTAAAATTAAAAACGCTTTGAGATTAACGCTTGAAAATGTTATGCTGAGCAGAATAAAGCGTGTAGGGGGTAGCGGGTAAAAAAAATGTTAAACGCTTACTAGTTAGGCATGGATTTTCAAGCGTTTTTTAGATAAAAAGCGTGGACTTTGGACAAAAATTGATAGGCTAAAAAATACCCCGCTTTAAAATCTACAAGATTAAGCTAAACCGATTTCAAACGCTTAAGTAGTTCTGGAGTTAGAGCGTTTTTGCTAAAAACTTTACGCGAAATTCACCTACTACTTGATTCTGTTCTCCGGTTACCTCAAAATAACTTTAGTGAAAATTACGAAAGTAATTTGAGTTAAAATTAAAAACGCTTTGAGATTAACGCTTGAAAATGTTATGCTGAGCAGAATAAAGCGTGTAGGGGGTAGCGGGTAAAAAAAATGTTAAACGCTTACTAGTTAGGCATGGATTTTCAAGCGTTTTTTAGATAAAAAGCGTGGACTTTGGACAAAAATTGATAGGCTAAAAAATACCCCGCTTTAAAATCTACAAGATTAAGCTAAACCGATTTCAAACGCTTAAGTAGTTCTGGAGTTAGAGCGTTTTTGCTAAAAACTTTACGCGAAATTCACCTACTACTTGATTCTGTTCTCCGGTTACCTCAAAATAACTTTAGTGAAAATTACGAAAGTAATTTGAGTTAAAATTAAAAACGCTTTGAGATTAACGCTTGAAAATGTTATGCTGAGCAGAATAAAGCGTGTAGGGGGTAGCGGGTAAAAAAAATGTTAAACGCTTACTAGTTAGGCATGGATTTTCAAGCGTTTTTTAGATAAAAAGCGTGGACTTTGGACAAAAATTGATAGGCTAAAAAATACCCCGCTTTAAAATCTACAAGATTAAGCTAAACCGATTTCAAACGCTTAAGTAGTTCTGGAGTTAGAGCGTTTTTGCTAAAAACTTTACGCGAAATTCACCTACTACTTGATTCTGTTCTCCGGTTACCTCAAAATAACTTTAGTGAAAATTACGAAAGTAATTTGAGTTAAAATTAAAAACGCTTTGAGATTAACGCTTGAAAATGTTATGCTGAGCAGAATAAAGCGTGTAGGGGGTAGCGGGTAAAAAAAATGTTAAACGCTTACTAGTTAGGCATGGATTTTCAAGCGTTTTTTAGATAAAAAGCGTGGACTTTGGACAAAAATTGATAGGCTAAAAAATACCCCGCTTTAAAATCTACAAGATTAAGCTAAACCGATTTCAAACGCTTAAGTAGTTCTGGAGTTAGAGCGTTTTTGCTAAAAACTTTACGCGAAATTCACCTACTACTTGATTCTGTTCTCCGGTTACCTCAAAATAACTTTAGTGAAAATTACGAAAGTAATTTGAGTTAAAATTAAAAACGCTTTGAGATTAACGCTTGAAAATGTTATGCTGAGCAGAATAAAGCGTGTAGGGGGTAGCGGGTAAAAAAAATGTTAAACGCTTACTAGTTAGGCATGGATTTTCAAGCGTTTTTTAGATAAAAAGCGTGGACTTTGGACAAAAATTGATAGGCTAAAAAATACCCCGCTTTAAAATCTACAAGATTAAGCTAAACCGATTTCAAACGCTTAAGTAGTTCTGGAGTTAGAGCGTTTTTGCTAAAAACTTTACGCGAAATTCACCTACTACTTGATTCTGTTCTCCGGTTACCTCAAAATAACTTTAGTGAAAATTACGAAAGTAATTTGAGTTAAAATTAAAAACGCTTTGAGATTAACGCTTGAAAATGTTATGCTGAGCAGAATAAAGCGTGTAGGGGGTAGCGGGTAAAAAAAATGTTAAACGCTTACTAGTTAGGCATGGATTTTCAAGCGTTTTTTAGATAAAAAGCGTGGACTTTGGACAAAAATTGATAGGCTAAAAAATACCCCGCTTTAAAATCTACAAGATTAAGCTAAACCGATTTCAAACGCTTAAGTAGTTCTGGAGTTAGAGCGTTTTTGCTAAAAACTTTACGCGAAATTCACCTACTACTTGATTCTGTTCTCCGGTTACCTCAAAATAACTTTAGTGAAAATTACGAAAGTAATTTGAGTTAAAATTAAAAACGCTTTGAGATTAACGCTTGAAAATGTTATGCTGAGCAGAATAAAGCGTGTAGGGGGTAGCGGGTAAAAAAAATGTTAAACGCTTACTAGTTAGGCATGGATTTTCAAGCGTTTTTTAGATAAAAAGCGTGGACTTTGGACAAAAATTGATAGGCTAAAAAATACCCCGCTTTAAAATCTACAAGATTAAGCTAAACCGATTTCAAACGCTTAAGTAGTTCTGGAGTTAGAGCGTTTTTGCTAAAAACTTTACGCGAAATTCACCTACTACTTGATTCTGTTCTCCGGTTACCTCAAAATAACTTTAGTGAAAATTACGAAAGTAATTTGAGTTAAAATTAAAAACGCTTTGAGATTAACGCTTGAAAATGTTATGCTGAGCAGAATAAAGCGTGTAGGGGGTAGCGGGTAAAAAAAATGTTAAACGCTTACTAGTTAGGCATGGATTTTCAAGCGTTTTTTAGATAAAAAGCGTGGACTTTGGACAAAAATTGATAGGCTAAAAAATACCCCGCTTTAAAATCTACAAGATTAAGCTAAACCGATTTCAAACGCTTAAGTAGTTCTGGAGTTAGAGCGTTTTTGCTAAAAACTTTACGCGAAATTCACCTACTACTTGATTCTGTTCTCCGGTTACCTCAAAATAACTTTAGTGAAAATTACGAAAGTAATTTGAGTTAAAATTAAAAACGCTTTGAGATTAACGCTTGAAAATGTTATGCTGAGCAGAATAAAGCGTGTAGGGGGTAGCGGGTAAAAAAAATGTTAAACGCTTACTAGTTAGGCATGGATTTTCAAGCGTTTTTTAGATAAAAAGCGTGGACTTTGGACAAAAATTGATAGGCTAAAAAATACCCCGCTTTAAAATCTACAAGATTAAGCTAAACCGATTTCAAACGCTTAAGTAGTTCTGGAGTTAGAGCGTTTTTGCTAAAAACTTTACGCGAAATTCACCTACTACTTGATTCTGTTCTCCGGTTACCTCAAAATAACTTTAGTGAAAATTACGAAAGTAATTTGAGTTAAAATTAAAAACGCTTTGAGATTAACGCTTGAAAATGTTATGCTGAGCAGAATAAAGCGTGTAGGGGGTAGCGGGTAAAAAAAATGTTAAACGCTTACTAGTTAGGCATGGATTTTCAAGCGTTTTTTAGATAAAAAGCGTGGACTTTGGACAAAAATTGATAGGCTAAAAAATACCCCGCTTTAAAATCTACAAGATTAAGCTAAACCGATTTCAAACGCTTAAGTAGTTCTGGAGTTAGAGCGTTTTTGCTAAAAACTTTACGCGAAATTCACCTACTACTTGATTCTGTTCTCCGGTTACCTCAAAATAACTTTAGTGAAAATTACGAAAGTAATTTGAGTTAAAATTAAAAACGCTTTGAGATTAACGCTTGAAAATGTTATGCTGAGCAGAATAAAGCGTGTAGGGGGTAGCGGGTAAAAAAAATGTTAAACGCTTACTAGTTAGGCATGGATTTTCAAGCGTTTTTTAGATAAAAAGATTAACAACATACGGTGAGCGTGGACTTTGGACAAAAATTGATAGGCTAAAAAATACCCCGCTTTAAAATCTACAAGATTAAGCTAAACCGATTTCAAACGCTTAAGTAGTTCTGGAGTTAGAGCGTTTTTGCTAAAAACTTTACGCGAAATTCACCTACTACTTGATTCTGTTCTCCGGTTACCTCAAAATAACTTAAGTGAAAATTACGAAAGTAATTTGAGTTAAAATTAAAAACGCTTTGAGATTAACGCTTGAAAATGTTATGCTGAGCAGAATAAAGCGTGTAGGGGGTAGCGGGTAAAAAAAATGTTAAACGCTTACTAGTTAGGCATGGATTTTCAAGCGTTTTTTAGATAAAAAGCGTGGACTTTGGACAAAAATTGATAGGCTAAAAAATACCCCGCTTTAAAATCTACAAGATTAAGCTAAACCGATTTCAAACGCTTAAGTAGTTCTGGAGTTAGAGCGTTTTTGCTAAAAACTTTACGCGAAATTCACCTACTACTTGATTCTGTTCTCCGGTTACCTCAAAATAACTTTAGTGAAAATTACGAAAGTAATTTGAGTTAAAATTAAAAACGCTTTGAGATTAACGCTTGAAAATGTTATGCTGAGCAGAATAAAGCGTGTAGGGGGTAGCGGGTAAAAAAAATGTTAAACGCTTACTAGTTAGGCATGGATTTTCAAGCGTTTTTTAGATAAAAAGCGTGGACTTTGGACAAAAATTGATAGGCTAAAAAATACCCCGCTTTAAAATCTACAAGATTAAGCTAAACCGATTTCAAACGCTTAAGTAGTTCTGGAGTTAGAGCGTTTTTGCTAAAAACTTTACGCGAAATTCACCTACTACTTGATTCTGTTCTCCGGTTACCTCAAAATAACTTTAGTGAAAATTACGAAAGTAATTTGAGTTAAAATTAAAAACGCTTTGAGATTAACGCTTGAAAATGTTATGCTGAGCAGAATAAAGCGTGTAGGGGGTAGCGGGTAAAAAAAATGTTAAACGCTTACTAGTTAGGCATGGATTTTCAAGCGTTTTTTAGATAAAAAGCGTGGACTTTGGACAAAAATTGATAGGCTAAAAAATACCCCGCTTTAAAATCTACAAGATTAAGCTAAACCGATTTCAAACGCTTAAGTAGTTCTGGAGTTAGAGCGTTTTTGCTAAAAACTTTACGCGAAATTCACCTACTACTTGATTCTGTTCTCCGGTTACCTCAAAATAACTTTAGTGAAAATTACGAAAGTAATTTGAGTTAAAATTAAAAACGCTTTGAGATTAACGCTTGAAAATGTTATGCTGAGCAGAATAAAGCGTGTAGGGGGTAGCGGGTAAAAAAAATGTTAAACGCTTACTAGTTAGGCATGGATTTTCAAGCGTTTTTTAGATAAAAAGCGTGGACTTTGGACAAAAATTGATAGGCTAAAAAATACCCCGCTTTAAAATCTACAAGATTAAGCTAAACCGATTTCAAACGCTTAAGTAGTTCTGGAGTTAGAGCGTTTTTGCTAAAAACTTTACGCGAAATTCACCTACTACTTGATTCTGTTCTCCGGTTACCTCAAAATAACTTTAGTGAAAATTACGAAAGTAATTTGAGTTAAAATTAAAAACGCTTTGAGATTAACGCTTGAAAATGTTATGCTGAGCAGAATAAAGCGTGTAGGGGGTAGCGGGTAAAAAAAATGTTAAACGCTTACTAGTTAGGCATGGATTTTCAAGCGTTTTTTAGATAAAAAGCGTGGACTTTGGACAAAAATTGATAGGCTAAAAAATACCCCGCTTTAAAATCTACAAGATTAAGCTAAACCGATTTCAAACGCTTAAGTAGTTCTGGAGTTAGAGCGTTTTTGCTAAAAACTTTACGCGAAATTCACCTACTACTTGATTCTGTTCTCCGGTTACCTCAAAATAACTTTAGTGAAAATTACGAAAGTAATTTGAGTTAAAATTAAAAACGCTTTGAGATTAACGCTTGAAAATGTTATGCTGAGCAGAATAAAGCGTGTAGGGGGTAGCGGGTAAAAAAAATGTTAAACGCTTACTAGTTAGGCATGGATTTTCAAGCGTTTTTTAGATAAAAAGCGTGGACTTTGGACAAAAATTGATAGGCTAAAAAATACCCCGCTTTAAAATCTACAAGATTAAGCTAAACCGATTTCAAACGCTTAAGTAGTTCTGGAGTTAGAGCGTTTTTGCTAAAAACTTTACGCGAAATTCACCTACTACTTGATTCTGTTCTCCGGTTACCTCAAAATAACTTTAGTGAAAATTACGAAAGTAATTTGAGTTAAAATTAAAAACGCTTTGAGATTAACGCTTGAAAATGTTATGCTGAGCAGAATAAAGCGTGTAGGGGGTAGCGGGTAAAAAAAATGTTAAACGCTTACTAGTTAGGCATGGATTTTCAAGCGTTTTTTAGATAAAAAGATTAACAACATACGGTGAGCGTGGACTTTGGACAAAAATTGATAGGCTAAAAAATACCCCGCTTTAAAATCTACAAGATTAAGCTAAACCGATTTCAAACGCTTAAGTAGTTCTGGAGTTAGAGCGTTTTTGCTAAAAACTTTACGCGAAATTCACCTACTACTTGATTCTGTTCTCCGGTTACCTCAAAATAACTTTAGTGAAAATTACGAAAGTAATTTGAGTTAAAATTAAAAACGCTTTGAGATTAACGCTTGAAAATGTTATGCTGAGCAGAATAAAGCGTGTAGGGGGTAGCGGGTAAAAAAAATGTTAAACGCTTACTAGTTAGGCATGGATTTTCAAGCGTTTTTTAGATAAAAAGCGTGGACTTTGGACAAAAATTGATAGGCTAAAAAATACCCCGCTTTAAAATCTACAAGATTAAGCTAAACCGATTTCAAACGCTTAAGTAGTTCTGGAGTTAGAGCGTTTTTGCTAAAAACTTTACGCGAAATTCACCTACTACTTGATTCTGTTCTCCGGTTACCTCAAAATAACTTTAGTGAAAATTACGAAAGTAATTTGAGTTAAAATTAAAAACGCTTTGAGATTAACGCTTGAAAATGTTATGCTGAGCAGAATAAAGCGTGTAGGGGGTAGCGGGTAAAAATATGTAAAACGCTTACTAGTTAGGCATGGATTTTCAAGCGTTTTTTAGATAAAAAGATTAACAACATACGGTGAGCGTGGACTTTGGACAAAAATTGATAGGCTAAAAAATACCCCGCTTTAAAATCTACAAGATTAAGCTAAACCGATTTCAAACGCTTAAGTAGTTCTGGAGTTAGAGCGTTTTTCCTAAAAACTTTACGCGAAATTCACCTACTACTTGATTCTGTTCTCCGGTTACCTCAAAATAACTTTAGTGAAAATTACGAAAGTAATTTGAGTTAAAATTAAAAACGCTTTGAGATTAACGCTTGAAAATGTTATGCTGAGCAGAATAAAGCGTGTAGGGGGTAGCGGGTAAAAAAATGTAAAACGCTTACTAGTTAGGCATGGATTTTCAAGCGTTTTTTAGATAAAAAGATTAACAACATACGGTGAGCGTGGACTTTGGACAAAAATTGATAGGCTAAAAAATACCCCGCTTTAAAATCTACAAGATTAAGCTAAACCGATTTCAAACGCTTAAGTAGTTCTGGAGTTAGAGCGTTTTTCCTAAAAACTTTACGCGAAATTCACCTACTACTTGATTCTGTTCTCCGGTTACCTCAAAATAACTTTAGTGAAAATTACGAAAGTAATTTGAGTTAAAATTAAAAACGCTTTGAGATTAACGCTTGAAAATGTTATGCTGAGCAGAATAAAGCGTGTAGGGGGTAGCGGGTAAAAATATGTAAAACGCTTACTAGTTAGGCATGGATTTTCAAGCGTTTTTTAGATAAAAAGATTAACAACATACGGTGAGCGTGGACTTTGGACAAAAATTGATAGGCTAAAAAATACCCCGCTTTAAAATCTACAAGATTAAGCTAAACCGATTTCAAACGCTTAAGTAGTTCTGGAGTTAGAGCGTTTTTGCTAAAAACTTTACGCGAAATTCACCTACTACTTGATTCTGTTCTCCGGTTACCTCAAAATAACTTTAGTGAAAATTACGAAAGTAATTTGAGTTAAAATTAAAAACGCTTTGAGATTAACGCTTGAAAATGTTATGCTGAGCAGAATAAAGCGTGTAGGGGGTAGCGGGTAAAAATATGTAAAACGCTTACTAGTTAGGCATGGATTTTCAAGCGTTTTTTAGATAAAAAGATTAACAACATACGGTGAGCGTGGACTTTGGACAAAAATTGATAGGCTAAAAAATACCCCGCTTTAAAATCTACAAGATTAAGCTAAACCGATTTCAAACGCTTAAGTAGTTCTGGAGTTAGAGCGTTTTTCCTAAAAACTTTACGCGAAATTCACCTACTACTTGATTCTGTTCTCCGGTTACCTCAAAATAACTTTAGTGAAAATTACGAAAGTAATTTGAGTTAAAATTAAAAACGCTTTGAGATTAACGCTTGAAAATGTTATGCTGAGCAGAATAAAGCGTGTAGGGGGTAGCGGGTAAAAATATGTAAAACGCTTACTAGTTAGGCATGGATTTTCAAGCGTTTTTTAGATAAAAAGATTAACAACATACGGTGAGCGTGGACTTTGGACAAAAATTGATAGGCTAAAAAATACCCCGCTTTAAAATCTACAAGATTAAGCTAAACCGATTTCAAACGCTTAAGTAGTTCTGGAGTTAGAGCGTTTTTCCTAAAAACTTTACGCGAAATTCACCTACTACTTGATTCTGTTCTCCGGTTACCTCAAAATAACTTTAGTGAAAATTACGAAAGTAATTTGAGTTAAAATTAAAAACGCTTTGAGATTAACGCTTGAAAATGTTATGCTGAGCAGAATAAAGCGTGTAGGGGGTAGCGGGTAAAAATATGTAAAACGCTTACTAGTTAGGCATGGATTTTCAAGCGTTTTTTAGATAAAAAGATTAACAACATACGGTGAGCGTGGACTTTGGACAAAAATTGATAGGCTAAAAAATACCCCGATTTAAAATCTACAAGATTAAGCTAAACCGATTTCAAACGCTTAAGTAGTTCTGGAGTTAGAGCGTTTTTCCTAAAAACTTTACGCGAAATTCACCTACTACTTGATTCTGTTCTCCGGTTACCTCAAAATAACTTTAGTGAAAATTACGAAAGTAATTTGAGTTAAAATTAAAAACGCTTTGAGATTAACGCTTGAAAATGTTATGCTGAGCAGAATAAAGCGTGTAGGGGGTAGCGGGTAAAAATATGTAAAACGCTTACTAGTTAGGCATGGATTTTCAAGCGTTTTTTAGATAAAAAGATTAACAACATACGGTGAGCGTGGACTTTGGACAAAAATTGATAGGCTAAAAAATACCCCGCTTTAAAATCTACAAGATTAAGCTAAACCGATTTCAAACGCTTAAGTAGTTCTGGAGTTAGAGCGTTTTTCCTAAAAACTTTACGCGAAATTCACCTACTACTTGATTCTGTTCTCCGGTTACCTCAAAATAACTTTAGTGAAAATTACGAAAGTAATTTGAGTTAAAATTAAAAACGCTTTGAGATTAACGCTTGAAAATGTTATGCTGAGCAGAATAAAGCGTGTAGGGGGTAGCGGGTAAAAATATGTAAAACGCTTACTAGTTAGGCATGGATTTTCAAGCGTTTTTTAGATAAAAAGATTAACAACATACGGTGAGCGTGGACTTTGGACAAAAATTGATAGGCTAAAAAATACCCCGATTTAAAATCTACAAGATTAAGCTAAACCGATTTCAAACGCTTAAGTAGTTCTGGAGTTAGAGCGTTTTTCCTAAAAACTTTACGCGAAATTCACCTACTACTTGATTCTGTTCTCCGGTTACCTCAAAATAACTTTAGTGAAAATTACGAAAGTAATTTGAGTTAAAATTAAAAACGCTTTGAGATTAACGCTTGAAAATGTTATGCTGAGCAGAATAAAGCGTGTAGGGGGTAGCGGGTAAAAATATGTAAAACGCTTACTAGTTAGGCATGGATTTTCAAGCGTTTTTTAGATAAAAAGATTAACAACATACGGTGAGCGTGGACTTTGGACAAAAATTGATAGGCTAAAAAATACCCCGCTTTAAAATCTACAAGATTAAGCTAAACCGATTTCAAACGCTTAAGTAGTTCTGGAGTTAGAGCGTTTTTCCTAAAAACTTTACGCGAAATTCACCTACTACTTGATTCTGTTCTCCGGTTACCTCAAAATAACTTTAGTGAAAATTACGAAAGTAATTTGAGTTAAAATTAAAAACGCTTTGAGATTAACGCTTGAAAATGTTATGCTGAGCAGAATAAAGCGTGTAGGGGGTAGCGGGTAAAAATATGTAAAACGCTTACTAGTTAGGCATGGATTTTCAAGCGTTTTTTAGATAAAAAGTGTGGACTTTGGACAAAAATTGATAGGCTAAAAAATACCCCGCTTTAAAATCTACAAGATTAAGCTAAACCGATTTCAAACGCTTAAGTAGTTCTGGAGTTAGAGCGTTTTTCCTAAAAACTTTAAGCGAAATTCACCTACTACTTGATTCTGTTCTCCGGTTACCTCAAAATAACTTTAGTGAAAATTACGAAAGTAATTTGAGTTAAAATTAAAAACGCTTTGAGATTAACGCTTGAAAATGTTATGCTGAGCAGAATAAAGCGTGTAGGGGGTAGCGGGTAAAAAAAATGTTAAACGCTTACTAGTTAGGCATGGATTTTCAAGCGTTTTTTAGATAAAAAGCGTGGACTTTGGACAAAAATTGATAGGCTAAAAAAATACCCCGCTTTAAAATCTACAAGATTAAGCTAAACCGATTTCAAACGCTTAAGTAGTTCTGGAGTTAGAGGGTTTTTGCTAAAAACTTTACGCGAAATTCACCTACTACTTGATTCTGTTCTCCGGTTACCTCAAAATAACTTTAGTGAAAATTACGAAAGTAATTTGAGTTAAAATTAAAAACGCTTTGAGATTAACGCTTGAAAATGTTATGCTGAGCAGAATAAAGCGTGTAGGGGGTAGCGGGTAAAAATATGTAAAACGCTTACTAGTTAGGCATGGATTTTCAAGCGTTTTTTAGATAAAAAGATTAACAACATACGGTGAGCGTGGACTTTGGACAAAAATTGATAGGCTAAAAAATACCCCGCTTTAAAATCTACAAGATTAAGCTAAACCGATTTCAAACGCTTAAGTAGTTCTGGAGTTAGAGCGTTTTTCCTAAAAACTTTACGCGAAATTCACCTACTACTTGATTCTGTTCTCCGGTTACCTCAAAATAACTTTAGTGAAAATTACGAAAGTAATTTGAGTTAAAATTAAAAACGCTTTGAGATTAACGCTTGAAAATGTTATGCTGAGCAGAATAAAGCGTGTAGGGGGTAGCGGGTAAAAATATGTAAAACGCTTACTAGTTAGGCATGGATTTTCAAGCGTTTTTTAGATAAAAAGCGTGGACTTTGGACAAAAATTGATAGGCTAAAAAATACCCCGCTTTAAAATCTACAAGATTAAGCTAAACCGATTTCAAACGCTTAAGTAGTTCTGGAGTTAGAGCGTTTTTCCTAAAAACTTTACGCGAAATTCACCTACTACTTGATTCTGTTCTCCGGTTACCTCAAAATAACTTTAGTGAAAATTACGAAAGTAATTTGAGTTAAAATTAAAAACGCTTTGAGATTAACGCTTGAAAATGTTATGCTGAGCAGAATAAAGCGTGTAGGGGGTAGCGGGTAAAAATATGTAAAACGCTTACTAGTTAGGCATGGATTTTCAAGCGTTTTTTAGATAAAAAGCGTGGACTTTGGACAAAAATTGATAGGCTAAAAAATACCCCGCTTTAAAATCTACAAGATTAAGCTAAACCGATTTCAAACGCTTAAGTAGTTCTGGAGTTAGAGCGTTTTTCCTAAAAACTTTACGCGAAATTCACCTACTACTTGATTCTGTTCTCCGGTTACCTCAAAATAACTTTAGTGAAAATTACGAAAGTAATTTGAGTTAAAATTAAAAACTCTTTGAGATTAACGCTTGAAAATGTTATGCTGAGCAGAATAAAGCGTGTAGGGGGTAGCGGGTAAAAATATGTAAAACGCTTACTAGTTAGGCATGGATTTTCAAGCGTTTTTTAGATAAAAAGCGTGGACTTTGGACAAAAATTGATAGGCTAAAAAATACCCCGCTTTAAAATCTACAAGATTAAGCTAAACCGATTTCAAACGCTTAAGTAGTTCTGGAGTTAGAGCGTTTTTCCTAAAAACTTTACGCGAAATTCACCTACTACTTGATTCTGTTCTCCGGTTACCTCAAAATAACTTTAGTGAAAATTACGAAAGTAATTTGAGTTAAAATTAAAAACGCTTTGAGATTAACGCTTGAAAATGTTATGCTGAGCAGAATAAAGCGTGTAGGGGGTAGCGGGTAAAAATATGTAAAACGCTTACTAGTTAGGCATGGATTTTCAAGCGTTTTTTAGATAAAAAGCGTGGACTTTGGACAAAAATTGATAGGCTAAAAAATACCCCGCTTTAAAATCTACAAGATTAAGCTAAACCGATTTCAAACGCTTAAGTAGTTCTGGAGTTAGAGCGTTTTTCCTAAAAACTTTACGCGAAATTCACCTACTACTTGATTCTGTTCTCCGGTTACCTCAAAATAACTTTAGTGAAAATTACGAAAGTAATTTGAGTTAAAATTAAAAACGCTTTGAGATTAACGCTTGAAAATGTTATGCTGAGCAGAATAAAGCGTGTAGGGGGTAGCGGGTAAAAATATGTAAAACGCTTACTAGTTAGGCATGGATTTTCAAGCGTTTTTTAGATAAAAAGTGTGGACTTTGGACAAAAATTGATAGGCTAAAAAATACCCCGCTTTAAAATCTACAAGATTAAGCTAAACCGATTTCAAACGCTTAAGTAGTTCTGGAGTTAGAGCGTTTTTCCTAAAAACTTTACGCGAAATTCACCTACTACTTGATTCTGTTCTCCGGTTACCTCAAAATAACTTTAGTGAAAATTACGAAAGTAATTTGAGTTAAAATTAAAAACGCTTTGAGATTAACGCTTGAAAATGTTATGCTGAGCAGAATAAAGCGTGTAGGGGGTAGCGGGTAAAAATATGTAAAACGCTTACTAGTTAGGCATGGATTTTCAAGCGTTTTTTAGATAAAAAGCGTGGACTTTGGACAAAAATTGATAGGCTAAAAAATACCCCGCTTTAAAATCTACAAGATTAAGCTAAACCGATTTCAAACGCTTAAGTAGTTCTGGAGTTAGAGCGTTTTTCCTAAAAACTTTACGCGAAATTCACCTACTACTTGATTCTGTTCTCCGGTTACCTCAAAATAACTTTAGTGAAAATTACGAAAGTAATTTGAGTTAAAATTAAAAACGCTTTGAGATTAACGCTTGAAAATGTTATGCTGAGCAGAATAAAGCGTGTAGGGGGTAGCGGGTAAAAATATGTAAAACGCTTACTAGTTAGGCATGGATTTTCAAGCGTTTTTTAGATAAAAAGCGTGGACTTTGGACAAAAATTGATAGGCTAAAAAATACCCCGCTTTAAAATCTACAAGATTAAGCTAAACCGATTTCAAACGCTTAAGTAGTTCTGGAGTTAGAGCGTTTTTCCTAAAAACTTTACGCGAAATTCACCTACTACTTGATTCTGTTCTCCGGTTACCTCAAAATAACTTTAGTGAAAATTACGAAAGTAATTTGAGTTAAAATTAAAAACGCTTTGAGATTAACGCTTGAAAATGTTATGCTGAGCAGAATAAAGCGTGTAGGGGGTAGCGGGTAAAAATATGTAAAACGCTTACTAGTTAGGCATGGATTTTCAAGCGTTTTTTAGATAAAAAGTGTGGACTTTGGACAAAAATTGATAGGCTAAAAAATACCCCGCTTTAAAATCTACAAGATTAAGCTAAACCGATTTCAAACGCTTAAGTAGTTCTGGAGTTAGAGCGTTTTTCCTAAAAACTTTACGCGAAATTCACCTACTACTTGATTCTGTTCTCCGGTTACCTCAAAATAACTTTAGTGAAAATTACGAAAGTAATTTGAGTTAAAATTAAAAACGCTTTGAGATTAACGCTTGAAAATGTTATGCTGAGCAGAATAAAGCGTGTAGGGGGTAGCGGGTAAAAATATGTAAAACGCTTACTAGTTAGGCATGGATTTTCAAGCGTTTTTTAGATAAAAAGCGTGGACTTTGGACAAAAATTGATAGGCTAAAAAATACCCCGCTTTAAAATCTACAAGATTAAGCTAAACCGATTTCAAACGCTTAAGTAGTTCTGGAGTTAGAGCGTTTTTCCTAAAAACTTTACGCGAAATTCACCTACTACTTGATTCTGTTCTCCGGTTACCTCAAAATAACTTTAGTGAAAATTACGAAAGTAATTTGAGTTAAAATTAAAAACGCTTTGAGATTAACGCTTGAAAATGTTATGCTGAGCAGAATAAAGCGTGTAGGGGGTAGCGGGTAAAAATATGTAAAACGCTTACTAGTTAGGCATGGATTTTCAAGCGTTTTTTAGATAAAAAGCGTGGACTTTGGACAAAAATTGATAGGCTAAAAAATACCCCGCTTTAAAATCTACAAGATTAAGCTAAACCGATTTCAAACGCTTAAGTAGTTCTGGAGTTAGAGCGTTTTTCCTAAAAACTTTACGCGAAATTCACCTACTACTTGATTCTGTTCTCCGGTTACCTCAAAATAACTTTAGTGAAAATTACGAAAGTAATTTGAGTTAAAATTAAAAACTCTTTGAGATTAACGCTTGAAAATGTTATGCTGAGCAGAATAAAGCGTGTAGGGGGTAGCGGGTAAAAATATGTAAAACGCTTACTAGTTAGGCATGGATTTTCAAGCGTTTTTTAGATAAAAAGCGTGGACTTTGGACAAAAATTGATAGGCTAAAAAATACCCCGCTTTAAAATCTACAAGATTAAGCTAAACCGATTTCAAACGCTTAAGTAGTTCTGGAGTTAGAGCGTTTTTCCTAAAAACTTTACGCGAAATTCACCTACTACTTGATTCTGTTCTCCGGTTACCTCAAAATAACTTTAGTGAAAATTACGAAAGTAATTTGAGTTAAAATTAAAAACTCTTTGAGATTAACGCTTGAAAATGTTATGCTGAGCAGAATAAAGCGTGTAGGGGGTAGCGGGTAAAAATATGTAAAACGCTTACTAGTTAGGCATGGATTTTCAAGCGTTTTTTAGATAAAAAGCGTGGACTTTGGACAAAAATTGATAGGCTAAAAAATACCCCGCTTTAAAATCTACAAGATTAAGCTAAACCGATTTCAAACGCTTAAGTAGTTCTGGAGTTAGAGCGTTTTTCCTAAAAACTTTACGCGAAATTCACCTACTACTTGATTCTGTTCTCCGGTTACCTCAAAATAACTTTAGTGAAAATTACGAAAGTAATTTGAGTTAAAATTAAAAACGCTTTGAGATTAACGCTTGAAAATGTTATGCTGAGCAGAATAAAGCGTGTAGGGGGTAGCGGGTAAAAATATGTAAAACGCTTACTAGTTAGGCATGGATTTTCAAGCGTTTTTTAGATAAAAAGCGTGGACTTTGGACAAAAATTGATAGGCTAAAAAATACCCCGCTTTAAAATCTACAAGATTAAGCTAAACCGATTTCAAACGCTTAAGTAGTTCTGGAGTTAGAGCGTTTTTCCTAAAAACTTTACGCGAAATTCACCTACTACTTGATTCTGTTCTCCGGTTACCTCAAAATAACTTTAGTGAAAATTACGAAAGTAATTTGAGTTAAAATTAAAAACTCTTTGAGATTAACGCTTGAAAATGTTATGCTGAGCAGAATAAAGCGTGTAGGGGGTAGCGGGTAAAAATATGTAAAACGCTTACTAGTTAGGCATGGATTTTCAAGCGTTTTTTAGATAAAAAGCGTGGACTTTGGACAAAAATTGATAGGCTAAAAAATACCCCGCTTTAAAATCTACAAGATTAAGCTAAACCGATTTCAAACGCTTAAGTAGTTCTGGAGTTAGAGCGTTTTTCCTAAAAACTTTACGCGAAATTCACCTACTACTTGATTTTGTTCTCCGGTTACCTCAAAATAACTTTAGTGAAAATTACGAAAGTAATTTGAGTTAAAATTAAAAGCGCTTTGAGATTAACGCTTGAAAATGTTATGCTGAGCAGAATAAAGCGTGTAGGGGGTAGCGGGTAAAAATATGTAAAACGCTTACTAGTTAGGCATGGATTTTCAAGCGTTTTTTAGATAAAAAGCGTGGACTTTGGACAAAAATTGATAGGCTAAAAAATACCCCGCTTTAAAATCTACAAGATTAAGCTAAACCGATTTCAAACGCTTAAGTAGTTCTGGAGTTAGAGCGTTTTTCCTAAAAACTTTACGCGAAATTCACCTACTACTTGATTCTGTTCTCCGGTTACCTCAAAATAACTTTAGTGAAAATTACGAAAGTAATTTGAGTTAAAATTAAAAGCGCTTTGAGATTAACGCTTGAAAATGTTATGCTGAGCAGAATAAAGCGTGTAGGGGGTAGCGGGTAAAAATATGTAAAACGCTTACTAGTTAGGCATGGATTTTCAAGCGTTTTTTAGATAAAAAGCGTGGACTTTGGACAAAAATTGATAGGCTAAAAAATACCCCGCTTTAAAATCTACAAGATTAAGCTAAACCGATTTCAAACGCTTAAGTAGTTCTGGAGTTAGAGCGTTTTTCCTAAAAACTTTACGCGAAATTCACCTACTACTTGATTCTGTTCTCCGGTTACCTCAAAATAACTTTAGTGAAAATTACGAAAGTAATTTGAGTTAAAATTAAAAACGCTTTGAGATTAACGCTTGAAAATGTTATGCTGAGCAGAATAAAGCGTGTAGGGGGTAGCGGGTAAAAATATGTAAAACGCTTACTAGTTAGGCATGGATTTTCAAGCGTTTTTTAGATAAAAAGATTAACAACATACGGTGAGCGTGGACTTTGGACAAAAATTGATAGGCTAAAAAATACCCCGCTTTAAAATCTACAAGATTAAGCTAAACCGATTTCAAACGCTTAAGTAGTTCTGGAGTTAGAGGGTTTTTGCTAAAAACTTTACGCGAAATTCACCTACTACTTGATTCTGTTCTCCGGTTACCTCAAAATAACTTTAGTGAAAATTACGAAAGTAATTTGAGTTAAAATTAAAAACGCTTTGAGATTAACGCTTGAAAATGTTATGCTGAGCAGAATAAAGCGTGTAGGGGGTAGCGGGTAAAAAAAATGTTAAACGCTTACTAGTTAGGCATGGATTTTCAAGCGTTTTTTAGATAAAAAGCGTGGACTTTGGACAAAAATTGATAGGCTAAAAAATACCCCGCTTTAAAATCTACAAGATTAAGCTAAACCGATTTCAAACGCTTAAGTAGTTCTGGAGTTAGAGGGTTTTTGCTAAAAACTTTACGCGAAATTCACCTACTACTTGATTCTGTTCTCCGGTTACCTCAAAATAACTTTAGTGAAAATTACGAAAGTAATTTGAGTTAAAATTAAAAACGCTTTGAGATTAACGCTTGAAAATGTTATGCTGAGCAGAATAAAGCGTGTAGGGGGTAGCGGGTAAAAAAATGTAAAACGCTTACTAGTTAGGCATGGATTTTCAAGCGTTTTTTAGATAAAAAGATTAACAACATACGGTGAGCGTGGACTTTGGACAAAAATTGATAGGCTAAAAAATACCCCGCTTTAAAATCTACAAGATTAAGCTAAACCGATTTCAAACGCTTAAGTAGTTCTGGAGTTAGAGCGTTTTTCCTAAAAACTTTACGCGAAATTCACCTACTACTTGATTCTGTTCTCCGGTTACCTCAAAATAACTTTAGTGAAAATTACGAAAGTAATTTGAGTTAAAATTAAAAACGCTTTGAGATTAACGCTTGAAAATGTTATGCTGAGCAGAATAAAGCGAGTAGGGGGTAGCGGGTAAAAATATGTAAAACGCTTACTAGTTAGGCATGGATTTTCAAGCGTTTTTTAGATAAAAAGATTAACAACATACGGTGAGCGTGGACTTTGGACAAAAATTGATAGGCTAAAAAATACCCCGATTTAAAATCTACAAGATTAAGCTAAACCGATTTCAAACGCTTAAGTAGTTCTGGAGTTAGAGGGTTTTTGCTAAAAACTTTACGCGAAATTCACCTACTACTTGATTCTGTTCTCCGGTTACCTCAAAATAACTTTAGTGAAAATTACGAAAGTAATTTGAGTTAAAATTAAAAACGCTTTGAGATTAACGCTTGAAAATGTTATGCTGAGCAGAATAAAGCGTGTAGGGGGTAGCGGGTAAAAAAAATGTTAAACGCTTACTAGTTAGGCATGGATTTTCAAGCGTTTTTTAGATAAAAAGCGTGGACTTTGGACAAAAATTGATAGGCTAAAAAAATACCCCGCTTTAAAATCTACAAGATTAAGCTAAACCGATTTCAAACGTTTAAGTAGTTCTGGAGTTAGAGGGTTTTTGCTAAAAACTTTACGCGAAATACACCTACTACTTGATTCTGTTCTCCGGTTACCTCAAAATAACTTTAGTGAAAATTACGAAAGTAATTTGAGTTAAAATTAAAAACGCTTTGAGATTAACGCTTGAAAATGTTATGCTGAGCAGAATAAAGCGTGTAGGGGGTAGCGGGTAAAAATATGTAAAACGCTTACTAGTTAGGCATGGATTTTCAAGCGTTTTTTAGATAAAAAGCGTGGACTTTGGACAAAAATTGATAGGCTAAAAAATACCCCGCTTTAAAATCTACAAGATTAAGCTAAACCGATTTCAAACGCTTAAGTAGTTCTGGAGTTAGAGCGTTTTTCCTAAAAACTTTACGCGAAATTCACCTACTACTTGATTCTGTTCTCCGGTTACCTCAAAATAACTTTAGTGAAAATTACGAAAGTAATTTGAGTTAAAATTAAAAACTCTTTGAGATTAACGCTTGAAAATGTTATGCTGAGCAGAATAAAGCGTGTAGGGGGTAGCGGGTAAAAATATGTAAAACGCTTACTAGTTAGGCATGGATTTTCAAGCGTTTTTTAGATAAAAAGCGTGGACTTTGGACAAAAATTGATAGGCTAAAAAATACCCCGCTTTAAAATCTACAAGATTAAGCTAAACCGATTTCAAACGCTTAAGTAGTTCTGGAGTTAGAGCGTTTTTCCTAAAAACTTTACGCGAAATTCACCTACTACTTGATTTTGTTCTCCGGTTACCTCAAAATAACTTTAGTGAAAATTACGAAAGTAATTTGAGTTAAAATTAAAAGCGCTTTGAGATTAACGCTTGAAAATGTTATGCTGAGCAGAATAAAGCGTGTAGGGGGTAGCGGGTAAAAATATGTAAAACGCTTACTAGTTAGGCATGGATTTTCAAGCGTTTTTTAGATAAAAAGCGTGGACTTTGGACAAAAATTGATAGGCTAAAAAATACCCCGCTTTAAAATCTACAAGATTAAGCTAAACCGATTTCAAACGCTTAAGTAGTTCTGGAGTTAGAGCGTTTTTCCTAAAAACTTTACGCGAAATTCACCTACTACTTGATTCTGTTCTCCGGTTACCTCAAAATAACTTTAGTGAAAATTACGAAAGTAATTTGAGTTAAAATTAAAAGCGCTTTGAGATTAACGCTTGAAAATGTTATGCTGAGCAGAATAAAGCGTGTAGGGGGTAGCGGGTAAAAATATGTAAAACGCTTACTAGTTAGGCATGGATTTTCAAGCGTTTTTTAGATAAAAAGCGTGGACTTTGGACAAAAATTGATAGGCTAAAAAATACCCCGCTTTAAAATCTACAAGATTAAGCTAAACCGATTTCAAACGCTTAAGTAGTTCTGGAGTTAGAGCGTTTTTCCTAAAAACTTTACGCGAAATTCACCTACTACTTGATTCTGTTCTCCGGTTACCTCAAAATAACTTTAGTGAAAATTACGAAAGTAATTTGAGTTAAAATTAAAAGCGCTTTGAGATTAACGCTTGAAAATGTTATGCTGAGCAGAATAAAGCGTGTAGGGGGTAGCGGGTAAAAATATGTAAAACGCTTACTAGTTAGGCATGGATTTTCAAGCGTTTTTTAGATAAAAAGCGTGGACTTTGGACAAAAATTGATAGGCTAAAAAAATACCCCGCTTTAAAATCTACAAGATTAAGCTAAACCGATTTCAAACGCTTAAGTAGTTCTGGAGTTAGAGGGTTTTTGCTAAAAACTTTACGCGAAATTCACCTACTACTTGATTCTGTTCTCCGGTTACCTCAAAATAACTTTAGTGAAAATTACGAAAGTAATTTGAGTTAAAATTAAAAACGCTTTGAGATTAACGCTTGAAAATGTTATGCTGAGCAGAATAAAGCGTGTAGGGGGTAGCGGGTAAAAATATGTAAAACGCTTACTAGTTAGGCATGGATTTTCAAGCGTTTTTTAGATAAAAAGATTAACAACATACGGTGAGCGTGGACTTTGGACAAAAATTGATAGGCTAAAAAATACCCCGCTTTAAAATCTACAAGATTAAGCTAAACCGATTTCAAACGCTTAAGTAGTTCTGGAGTTAGAGGGTTTTTGCTAAAAACTTTACGCGAAATTCACCTACTACTTGATTCTGTTCTCCGGTTACCTCAAAATAACTTTAGTGAAAATTACGAAAGTAATTTGAGTTAAAATTAAAAACGCTTTGAGATTAACGCTTGAAAATGTTATGCTGAGCAGAATAAAGCGTGTAGGGGGTAGCGGGTAAAAATATGTAAAACGCTTACTAGTTAGGCATGGATTTTCAAGCGTTTTTTAGATAAAAAGCGTGGACTTTGGACAAAAATTGATAGGCTAAAAAATACCCCGCTTTAAAATCTACAAGATTAAGCTAAACCGATTTCAAACGCTTAAGTAGTTCTGGAGTTAGAGCGTTTTTCCTAAAAACTTTACGCGAAATTCACCTACTACTTGATTCTGTTCTCCGGTTACCTCAAAATAACTTTAGTGAAAATTACGAAAGTAATTTGAGTTAAAATTAAAAACTCTTTGAGATTAACGCTTGAAAATGTTATGCTGAGCAGAATAAAGCGTGTAGGGGGTAGCGGGTAAAAATATGTAAAACGCTTACTAGTTAGGCATGGATTTTCAAGCGTTTTTTAGATAAAAAGCGTGGACTTTGGACAAAAATTGATAGGCTAAAAAATACCCCGCTTTAAAATCTACAAGATTAAGCTAAACCGATTTCAAACGCTTAAGTAGTTCTGGAGTTAGAGCGTTTTTCCTAAAAACTTTACGCGAAATTCACCTACTACTTGATTTTGTTCTCCGGTTACCTCAAAATAACTTTAGTGAAAATTACGAAAGTAATTTGAGTTAAAATTAAAAGCGCTTTGAGATTAACGCTTGAAAATGTTATGCTGAGCAGAATAAAGCGTGTAGGGGGTAGCGGGTAAAAATATGTAAAACGCTTACTAGTTAGGCATGGATTTTCAAGCGTTTTTTAGATAAAAAGCGTGGACTTTGGACAAAAATTGATAGGCTAAAAAATACCCCGCTTTAAAATCTACAAGATTAAGCTAAACCGATTTCAAACGCTTAAGTAGTTCTGGAGTTAGAGCGTTTTTCCTAAAAACTTTACGCGAAATTCACCTACTACTTGATTCTGTTCTCCGGTTACCTCAAAATAACTTTAGTGAAAATTACGAAAGTAATTTGAGTTAAAATTAAAAGCGCTTTGAGATTAACGCTTGAAAATGTTATGCTGAGCAGAATAAAGCGTGTAGGGGGTAGCGGGTAAAAATATGTAAAACGCTTACTAGTTAGGCATGGATTTTCAAGCGTTTTTTAGATAAAAAGCGTGGACTTTGGACAAAAATTGATAGGCTAAAAAATACCCCGCTTTAAAATCTACAAGATTAAGCTAAACCGATTTCAAACGCTTAAGTAGTTCTGGAGTTAGAGCGTTTTTCCTAAAAACTTTACGCGAAATTCACCTACTACTTGATTCTGTTCTCCGGTTACCTCAAAATAACTTTAGTGAAAATTACGAAAGTAATTTGAGTTAAAATTAAAAGCGCTTTGAGATTAACGCTTGAAAATGTTATGCTGAGCAGAATAAAGCGTGTAGGGGGTAGCGGGTAAAAATATGTAAAACGCTTACTAGTTAGGCATGGATTTTCAAGCGTTTTTTAGATAAAAAGCGTGGACTTTGGACAAAAATTGATAGGCTAAAAAATACCCCGCTTTAAAATCTACAAGATTAAGCTAAACCGATTTCAAACGCTTAAGTAGTTCTGGAGTTAGAGCGTTTTTCCTAAAAACTTTACGCGAAATTCACCTACTACTTGATTCTGTTCTCCGGTTACCTCAAAATAACTTTAGTGAAAATTACGAAAGTAATTTGAGTTAAAATTAAAAGCGCTTTGAGATTAACGCTTGAAAATGTTATGCTGAGCAGAATAAAGCGTGTAGGGGGTAGCGGGTAAAAATATGTAAAACGCTTACTAGTTAGGCATGGATTTTCAAGCGTTTTTTAGATAAAAAGCTTAACAACATACGGTGAGCGTGGACTTTGGACAAAAATTGATAGGCTGAAAAAACCCCGCTTTAAAATCTACAAGATTAAGCTAAACCGATTTCAAACGCTTAAGTAGTTCTGGAGTTAGAGGGTTTTTGCTAAAAACTTTACGCGAAATTCACCTACTACTTGATTCTGTTCTCCGGTTACCTCAAAATAACTTTAGTGAAAATTACGAAAGTAATTTGAGTTAAAATTAAAAACGCTTTGAGATTAACGCTTGAAAATGTTATGCTGAGCAGAATAAAGCGTGTAGGGGGTAGCGGGTAAAAATATGTAAAACGCTTACTAGTTAGGCATGGATTTTCAAGCGTTTTTTAGATAAAAAGCTTAACAACATACGGTGAGCGTGGACTTTGGACAAAAATTGATAGGCTGAAAAAACCCCGCTTTAAAATCTACAAGATTAAGCTAAACCGATTTCAAACGCTTAAGTAGTTCTGGAGTTAGAGGGTTTTTGCTAAAAACTTTACGCGAAATTCACCTACTACTTGATTCTGTTCTCCGGTTACCTCAAAATAACTTTAGTGAAAATTACGAAAGTAATTTGAGTTAAAATTAAAAACGCTTTGAGATTAACGCTTGAAAATGTTATGCTGAGCAGAATAAAGCGTGTAGGGGGTAGCGGGTAAAAATATGTAAAACGCTTACTAGTTAGGCATGGATTTTCAAGCGTTTTTTAGATAAAAAGCTTAACAACATACGGTGAGCGTGGACTTTGGACAAAAATTGATAGGCTGAAAAAACCCCGCTTTAAAATCTACAAGATTAAGCTAAACCGATTTCAAACGCTTAAGTAGTTCTGGAGTTAGAGCGTTTTTGCTAAAAACTTTACGCGAAATTCACCTACTACTTGATTCTGTTCTCCGGTTACCTCAAAATAACTTTAGTGAAAATTACGAAAGTAATTTGAGTTAAAATTAAAAACGCTTTGAGATTAACGCTTGAAAATGTTATGCTGAGCAGAATAAAGCGTGTAGGGGGTAGCGGGTAAAAATATGTAAAACGCTTACTAGTTAGGCATGGATTTTCAAGCGTTTTTTAGATAAAAAGCTTAACAACATACGGTGAGCGTGGACTTTGGACAAAAATTGATAGGCTGAAAAAACCCCGCTTTAAAATCTACAAGATTAAGCTAAACCGATTTCAAACGCTTAAGTAGTTCTGGAGTTAGAGGGTTTTTGCTAAAAACTTTACGCGAAATTCACCTACTACTTGATTCTGTTCTCCGGTTACCTCAAAATAACTTTAGTGAAAATTACGAAAGTAATTTGAGTTAAAATTAAAAACGCTTTGAGATTAACGCTTGAAAATGTTATGCTGAGCAGAATAAAGCGTGTAGGGGGTAGCGGGTAAAAATATGTAAAACGCTTACTAGTTAGGCATGGATTTTCAAGCGTTTTTTAGATAAAAAGCTTAACAACATACGGTGAGCGTGGACTTTGGACAAAAATTGATAGGCTGAAAAAACCCCGCTTTAAAATCTACAAGATTAAGCTAAACCGATTTCAAACGCTTAAGTAGTTCTGGAGTTAGAGGGTTTTTGCTAAAAACTTTACGCGAAATTCACCTACTACTTGATTCTGTTCTCCGGTTACCTCAAAATAACTTTAGTGAAAATTACGAAAGTAATTTGAGTTAAAATTAAAAACGCTTTGAGATTAACGCTTGAAAATGTTATGCTGAGCAGAATAAAGCGTGTAGGGGGTAGCGGGTAAAAATATGTAAAACGCTTACTAGTTAGGCATGGATTTTCAAGCGTTTTTTAGATAAAAAGCTTAACAACATACGGTGAGCGTGGACTTTGGACAAAAATTGATAGGCTGAAAAAACCCCGCTTTAAAATCTACAAGATTAAGCTAAACCGATTTCAAACGCTTAAGTAGTTCTGGAGTTAGAGGGTTTTTGCTAAAAACTTTACGCGAAATTCACCTACTACTTGATTCTGTTCTCCGGTTACCTCAAAATAACTTTAGTGAAAATTACGAAAGTAATTTGAGTTAAAATTAAAAACGCTTTGAGATTAACGCTTGAAAATGTTATGCTGAGCAGAATAAAGCGTGTAGGGGGTAGCGGGTAAAAATATGTAAAACGCTTACTAGTTAGGCATGGATTTTCAAGCGTTTTTTAGATAAAAAGCGTGGACTTTGGACAAAAATTGATAGGCTAAAAAATACCCCGCTTTAAAATCTACAAGATTAAGCTAAACCGATTTCAAACGCTTAAGTAGTTCTGGAGTTAGAGCGTTTTTCCTAAAAACTTTACGCGAAATTCACCTACTACTTGATTCTGTTCTCCGGTTACCTCAAAATAACTTTAGTGAAAATTACGAAAGTAATTTGAGTTAAAATTAAAAACGCTTTGAGATTAACGCTTGAAAATGTTATGCTGAGCAGAATAAAGCGTGTAGGGGGTAGCGGGTAAAAATATGTAAAACGCTTACTAGTTAGGCATGGATTTTCAAGCGTTTTTTAGATAAAAAGCTTAACAACATACGGTGAGCGTGGACTTTGGACAAAAATTGATAGGCTGAAAAAACCCCGCTTTAAAATCTACAAGATTAAGCTAAACCGATTTCAAACGCTTAAGTAGTTCTGGAGTTAGAGCGTTTTTGCTAAAAACTTTACGCGAAATTCACCTACTACTTGATTCTGTTCTCCGGTTACCTCAAAATAACTTTAGTGAAAATTACGAAAGTAATTTGAGTTAAAATTAAAAACGCTTTGAGATTAACGCTTGAAAATTTTATGCTGAGCAGAATAAAGCGTGTAGAGGGTAGCGGGTAAAAATATGTAAAACGCTTACTAGTTAGGCATGGATTTTCAAGCGGTTTTTAGATAAAAAGCTTAACAACATACGGTGAGCGTGGACTTTGGACAAAAATTGATAGGCTGAAAAAGCCCCGCTTTAAAATCTACAAGATTAAGCTAAACCGATTTCAAACGCTTAAGTAGTTCTGGAGTTAGAGGGTTTTTGCTTAAAACTTTACGCGAAATTCACCTACTACTTGATTCTGTTCTCCGGTTACCTCAAAATAACTTTAGTGAAAATTACGAAAGTAATTTGAGTTAAAATTAAAAACGCTTTGAGATTAACGCTTGAAAATGTTATGCTGAGCAGAATAAAGCGTGTAGGGGGTAGCGGGTAAAAATATGTAAAACGCTTACTAGTTAGGCATGGATTTTCAAGCGTTTTTTAGATAAAAAGCTTAACAACATACGGTGAGCGTGGACTTTGGACAAAAATTGATAGGCTGAAAAAACCCCGCTTTAAAATCTACAAGATTAAGCTAAACCGATTTCAAACGCTTAAGTAGTTCTGGAGTTAGAGCGTTTTTGCTAAAAACTTTACGCGAAATTCACCTACTACTTGATTCTGTTCTCCGGTTACCTCAAAATAACTTTAGTGAAAATTACGAAAGTAATTTGAGTTAAAATTAAAAACGCTTTGAGATTAACGCTTGAAAATGTTATGCTGAGCAGAATAAAGCGTGTAGGGGGTAGCGGGTAAAAATATGTAAAACGCTTACTAGTTAGGCATGGATTTTCAAGCGTTTTTTAGATAAAAAGCTTAACAACATAAGGTGAGCGTGGACTTTGGACAAAAATTGATAGGCTGAAAAAACCCCGCTTTAAAATCTACAAGATTAAGCTAAACCGATTTCAAACGCTTAAGTAGTTCTGGAGTTAGAGGGTTTTTGCTAAAAACTTTACGCGAAATTCACCTACTACTTGATTCTGTTCTCCGGTTACCTCAAAATAACTTTAGTGAAAATTACGAAAGTAATTTGAGTTAAAATTAAAAACGCTTTGAGATTAACGCTTGAAAATTTTATGCTGAGCAGAATAAAGCGTGTAGGGGGTAGCGGGTAAAAATATGTAAAACGCTTACTAGTTAGGCATGGATTTTCAAGCGTTTTTTAGATAAAAAGCTTAACAACATACGGTGAGCGTGGACTTTGGACAAAAATTGATAGGCTGAAAAAACCCCGCTTCAAAATCTACAAGATTAAGCTAAACCGATTTCAAACGCTCAAGTAGTTCTGGAGTTAGAGGGTTTTTGCTAAAAACTTTACGCGAAATTCACCTACTACTTGATTCTGTTCTCCGGTTACCTCAAAATAACTTTAGTGAAAATTACGAAAGTAATTTGAGTTAAAATTAAAAACGCTTTGAGATTAACGCTTGAAAATTTTATGCTGAGCAGAATAAAGCGTGTAGAGGGTAGCGGGTAAAAAAAATGTAAAACGCTTACTAGTTAGGCATGGATTTTCAAGCGTTTTTTAGATAAAAAGCGTGGACTTTGGACAAAAATTGATAGGCTAAAAAATACCCCGCTTTAAAATCTAAAAGATTAAGCTAAACCGATTTCAAACGCTTAAGTAGTTCTGGAGTTAGAGGGTTTTTGCTAAAAACTTTACGCGAAATTCACCTACTACTTGATTCTGTTCTCCGGTTACCTCAAAATAACTTTAGTGAAAATTACGAAAGTAATTTGAGTTAAAATTAAAAACGCTTTGAGATTAACGCTTGAAAATTTTATGCTGAGCAGAATAAAGCGTGTAGAGGGTAGCGGGTAAAAAAATGTAAAACGCTTACTAGTTAGGCATGGATTTTCAAGCGGTTTTTAGATAAAAAGCTTAACAACATACGGTGAGCGTGGACTTTTGACAAAAATTGATAGGCTGAAAAAACCCCGCTTCAAAATCTACAAGATTAAGCTAAACCGATTTCAAACGCTTAAGTAGTTCTGGAGTTAGAGCGTTTTTGCTAAAAACTTTACGCGAAATTCACCTACTACTTGATTCTGTTCTCCGGTTACCTCAAAATAACTTTAGTGAAAATTACGAAAGTAATTTGAGTTAAAATTAAAAACGCTTTGAGATTAACGCTTGAAAATATTATGCTGAGCAGAATAAAGTGTGTAGTTGGTAGCGGGCAAAAAAAAAACGTAAAACGCTTACTAGTTAGGCATGGATTTTCAAGCGTTTTTAGATAAAAAGCTTAACAACATACGGTGAGCGTGGACTTTGGACAAAAATTGATAGGCTAAAAAATACCCCGCTTTAAAATCTACAAGATTAAGCTAAACCGATTTCAAACGCTTAAGTAGTTCTGGAGTTAGAGCTTTTTTGCTAAAAACTTTACGCGAAATTCACCTACTACTTGATTCTGTTCTCCGGTTACCTCAAAATAACTTTAGTGAAAATTACGAAAGTAATTTGAGTTAAAATTAAAAACGCTTTGAGATTAACGCTTGAAAATTTTATGCTGAGCAGAATAAAGCGTGTAGAGGGTAGCGGGTAAAAAAATGTAAAACGCTTACTAGTTAGGCATGGATTTTCAAGCGTTTTTTAGATAAAAAGCTTAACAACATACGGTGAGCGTGGACTTTGGACAAAAATTGATAGGCTAAAAAATACCCCGCTTTAAAATCTACAAGATTAAGCTAAACCGATTTCAAACGCTTAAGTTGTTCTGGAGTTAGAGCGTTTTTGCTAAAAACTTTACGCGAAATTCACCTACTACTTGATTCTGTTCTCCGGTTACCTCAAAATAACTTTAGTGAAAATTACGAAAGTAATTTGAGTTAAAATTAAAAACGCTTTGAGATTAACGCTTGAAAATATTATGCTGAGCAGAATAAAGTGTGTAGTTGGTAGCGGGCAAAAAAAAAACGTAAAACGCTTACTAGTTAGGCATGGATTTTCAAGCGTTTTTAGAGAAAAAGCTTAACAACATACGGTGAGCGTGGACTTTGGACAAAAATTGATAGGCTAAAAAATACCCCGCTTTAAAATCTACAAGATTAAGCTAAACCGATTTCAAACGCTTAAGTAGTTCTGGAGTTAGAGCTTTTTTGCTAAAAACTTTACGCGAAATTCACCTACTACTTGATTCTGTTCTCCGGTTACCTCAAAATAACTTTAGTGAAAATTACGAAAGTAATTTGAGTTAAAATTAAAAACGCTTTGAGATTAACGCTTGAAAATTTTATGCTGAGCAGAATAAAGCGTGTAGAGGGTAGCGGGTAAAAAAATGTAAAACGCTTACTAGTTAGGCATGGATTTTCAAGCGTTTTTTAGATAAAAAGCTTAACAACATACGGTGAGCGTGGACTTTGGACAAAAATTGATAGGCTAAAAAATACCCCGCTTTAAAATCTACAAGATTAAGCTAAACCGATTTCAAACGCTTAAGTTGTTCTGGAGTTAGAGCGTTTTTGCTAAAAACTTTACGCGAAATTCACCTACTACTTGATTCTGTTCTCCGGTTACCTCAAAATAACTTTAGTGAAAATTACGAAAGTAATTTGAGTTAAAATTAAAAACGCTTTGAGATTAACGCTTGAAAATGTTATGCTGAGCAGAATAAAGCGTGTAGGGGGTAGCGGGTAAAAATATGTAAAACGCTTACTAGTTAGGCATGGATTTTCAAGCGTTTTTTAGATAAAAAGCTTAACAACATACGGTGAGCGTGGACTTTGGACAAAAATTGATAGGCTGAAAAAACCCCGCTTTAAAATCTACAAGATTAAGCTAAACCGATTTCAAACGCTTAAGTAGTTCTGGAGTTAGAGGGTTTTTGCTAAAAACTTTACGCGAAATTCACCTACTACTTGATTCTGTTCTCCGGTTACCTCAAAATAACTTTAGTGAAAATTACGAAAGTAATTTGAGTTAAAATTAAAAACGCTTTGAGATTAACGCTTGAAAATGTTATGCTGAGCAGAATAAAGCGTGTAGGGGGTAGCGGGTAAAAATATGTAAAACGCTTACTAGTTAGGCATGGATTTTCAAGCGTTTTTTAGATAAAAAGCGTGGACTTTGGACAAAAATTGATAGGCTAAAAAATACCCCGCTTTAAAATCTACAAGATTAAGCTAAACCGATTTCAAACGCTTAAGTAGTTCTGGAGTTAGAGCGTTTTTCCTAAAAACTTTACGCGAAATTCACCTACTACTTGATTCTGTTCTCCGGTTACCTCAAAATAACTTTAGTGAAAATTACGAAAGTAATTTGAGTTAAAATTAAAAACGCTTTGAGATTAACGCTTGAAAATGTTATGCTGAGCAGAATAAAGCGTGTACGGGGTAGCGGGTAAAAATATGTAAAACGCTTACTAGTTAGGCATGGATTTTCAAGCGTTTTTTAGATAAAAAGCTTAACAACATACGGTGAGCGTGGACTTTGGACAAAAATTGATAGGCTGAAAAAACCCCGCTTTAAAATCTACAAGATTAAGCTAAACCGATTTCAAACGCTTAAGTAGTTCTGGAGTTAGAGGGTTTTTGCTAAAAACTTTACGCGAAATTCACCTACTACTTGATTCTGTTCTCCGGTTACCTCAAAATAACTTTAGTGAAAATTACGAAAGTAATTTGAGTTAAAATTAAAAACGCTTTGAGATTAACGCTTGAAAATTTTATGCTGAGCAGAATAAAGCGTGTAGAGGGTAGCGGGTAAAAAAATGTAAAACGCTTACTAGTTAGGCATGGATTTTCAAGCGGTTTTTAGATAAAAAGCTTAACAACATACGGTGAGCGTGGACTTTGGACAAAAATTGATAGGCTGAAAAAACCCCGCTTTAAAATCTACAAGATTAAGCTAAACCGATTTCAAACGCTTAAGTAGTTCTGGAGTTAGAGGGTTTTTGCTAAAAACTTTACGCGAAATTCACCAACTACTTGATTCTGTTCTCCGGTTACCTCAAAATAACTTTAGTGAAAATTACGAAAGTAATTTGAGTTAAAATTAAAAACGCTTTGAGATTAACGCTTGAAAATGTTATGCTGAGCAGAATAAAGCGTGTAGGGGGTAGCGGGTAAAAATATGTAAAACGCTTACTAGTTAGGCATGGATTTTCAAGCGTTTTTTAGATAAAAAGCGTGGACTTTGGACAAAAATTGATAGGCTAAAAAATACCCCGCTTTAAAATCTACAAGATTAAGCTAAACCGATTTCAAACGCTTAAGTAGTTCTGGAGTTAGAGGGTTTTTGCTAAAAACTTTACGCGAAATTCACCTACTACTTGATTCTGTTCTCCGGTTACCTCAAAATAACTTTAGTGAAAATTACGAAAGTAATTTGAGTTAAAATTAAAAACGCTTTGAGATTAACGCTTGAAAATGTTATGCTGAGCAGAATAAAGCGTGTAGGGGGTAGCGGGTAAAAATATGTAAAACGCTTACTAGTTAGGCATGGATTTTCAAGCGTTTTTTAGATAAAAAGCTTAACAACATACGGTGAGCGTGGACTTTGGACAAAAATTGATAGGCTGAAAAAACCCCGCTTTAAAATCTACAAGATTAAGCTAAACCGATTTCAAACGCTTAAGTAGTTCTGGAGTTAGAGGGTTTTTGCTAAAAACTTTACGCGAAATTCACCTACTACTTGATTCTGTTCTCCGGTTACCTCAAAATAACTTTAGTGAAAATTACGAAAGTAATTTGAGTTAAAATTAAAAACGCTTTGAGATTAACGCTTGAAAATGTTATGCTGAGCAGAATAAAGCGTGTAGGGGGTAGCGGGTAAAAATATGTAAAACGCTTACTAGTTAGGCATGGATTTTCAAGCGTTTTTTAGATAAAAAGCGTGGACTTTGGACAAAAATTGATAGGCTAAAAAATACCCCGCTTTAAAATCTACAAGATTAAGCTAAACCGATTTCAAACGCTTAAGTAGTTCTGGAGTTAGAGCGTTTTTCCTAAAAATTTTACGCGAAATTCACCTACTACTTGATTCTGTTCTCCGGTTACCTCAAAATAACTTTAGTGAAAATTACGAAAGTAATTTGAGTTAAAATTAAAAACGCTTTGAGATTAACGCTTGAAAATGTTATGCTGAGCAGAATAAAGCGTGTACGGGGTAGCGGGTAAAAATATGTAAAACGCTTACTAGTTAGGCATGGATTTTCAAGCGTTTTTTAGATAAAAAGCTTAACAACATACGGTGAGCGTGGACTTTGGACAAAAATTGATAGGCTGAAAAAACCCCGCTTTAAAATCTACAAGATTAAGCTAAACCGATTTCAAACGCTTAAGTAGTTCTGGAGTTAGAGGGTTTTTGCTAAAAACTTTACGCGAAATTCACCTACTACTTGATTCTGTTCTCCGGTTACCTCAAAATAACTTTAGTGAAAATTACGAAAGTAATTTGAGTTAAAATTAAAAACGCTTTGAGATTAACGCTTGAAAATTTTATGCTGAGCAGAATAAAGCGTGTAGAGGGTAGCGGGTAAAAAAATGTAAAACGCTTACTAGTTAGGCATGGATTTTCAAGCGGTTTTTAGATAAAAAGCTTAACAACATACGGTGAGCGTGGACTTTGGACAAAAATTGATAGGCTGAAAAAACCCCGCTTTAAAATCTACAAGATTAAGCTAAACCGATTTCAAACGCTTAAGTAGTTCTGGAGTTAGAGGGTTTTTGCTAAAAACTTTACGCGAAATTGACCTACTACTTGATTCTGTTCTCCGGTTACCTCAAAATAACTTTAGTGAAAATTACGAAAGTAATTTGAGTTAAAATTAAAAACGCTTTGAGATTAACGCTTGAAAATGTTATGCTGAGCAGAATAAAGCGTGTAGGGGGTAGCGGGTAAAAATATGTAAAACGCTTACTAGTTAGGCATGGATTTTCAAGCGTTTTTTAGATAAAAAGCTTAACAACATACGGTGAGCGTGGACTTTGGACAAAAATTGATAGGCTGAAAAAACCCCGCTTTAAAATCTACAAGATTAAGCTAAACCGATTTGAAACGCTTAAGTAGTTCTGGAGTTAGAGCGTTTTTGCTAAAAACTTTACGCGAAATTCACCTACTACTTGATTCTGTTCTCCGGTTACCTCAAAATAACTTTAGTGAAAATTACGAAAGTAATTTGAGTTAAAATTAAAAACGCTTTGAGATTAACGCTTGAAAATGTTATGCTGAGCAGAATAAAGCGTGTAGGGGGTAGCGGGTAAAAATATGTAAAACGCTTACTAGTTAGGCATGGATTTTCAAGCGTTTTTTAGATAAAAAGCTTAACAACATACGGTGAGCGTGGACTTTGGACAAAAATTGATAGGCTGAAAAAACCCCGCTTTAAAATCTACAAGATTAAGCTAAACCGATTTCAAACGCTTAAGTAGTTCTGGAGTTAGAGGGTTTTTGCTAAAAACTTTACGCGAAATTCACCTACTACTTGATTCTGTTCTCCGGTTACCTCAAAATAACTTTAGTGAAAATTACGAAAGTAATTTGAGTTAAAATTAAAAACGCTTTGAGATTAACGCTTGAAAATGTTATGCTGAGCAGAATAAAGCGTGTAGGGGGTAGCGGGTAAAAATATGTAAAACGCTTACTAGTTAGGCATGGATTTTCAAGCGTTTTTTAGATAAAAAGCTTAACAACATACGGTGAGCGTGGACTTTGGACAAAAATTGATAGGCTGAAAAAACCCCGCTTTAAAATCTACAAGATTAAGCTAAACCGATTTCAAACGCTTAAGTAGTTCTGGAGTTAGAGGGTTTTTGCTAAAAACTTTACGCGAAATTCACCTACTACTTGATTCTGTTCTCCGGTTACCTCAAAATAACTTTAGTGAAAATTACGAAAGTAATTTGAGTTAAAATTAAAAACGCTTTGAGATTAACGCTTGAAAATGTTATGCTGAGCAGAATAAAGCGTGTAGGGGGTAGCGGGTAAAAATATGTAAAACGCTTACTAGTTAGGCATGGATTTTCAAGCGTTTTTTAGATAAAAAGCTTAACAACATACGGTGAGCGTGGACTTTGGACAAAAATTGATAGGCTGAAAAAACCCCGCTTTAAAATCTACAAGATTAAGCTAAACCGATTTCAAACGCTTAAGTAGTTCTGGAGTTAGAGGGTTTTTGCTAAAAACTTTACGCGAAATTCACCTACTACTTGATTCTGTTCTCCGGTTACCTCAAAATAACTTTAGTGAAAATTACGAAAGTAATTTGAGTTAAAATTAAAAACGCTTTGAGATTAACGCTTGAAAATGTTATGCTGAGCAGAATAAAGCGTGTAGGGGGTAGCGGGTAAAAATATGTAAAACGCTTACTAGTTAGGCATGGATTTTCAAGCGTTTTTTAGATAAAAAGCTTAACAACATACGGTGAGCGTGGACTTTGGACAAAAATTGATAGGCTGAAAAAACCCCGCTTTAAAATCTACAAGATTAAGCTAAACCGATTTGAAACGCTTAAGTAGTTCTGGAGTTAGAGCGTTTTTGCTAAAAACTTTACGCGAAATTCACCTACTACTTGATTCTGTTCTCCGGTTACCTCAAAATAACTTTAGTGAAAATTACGAAAGTAATTTGAGTTAAAATTAAAAACGCTTTGAGATTAATGCTTGAAAATGTTATGCTGAGCAGAATAAAGCGTGTAGGGGGTAGCGGGTAAAAATATGTAAAACGCTTACTAGTTAGGCATGGATTTTCAAGCGTTTTTTAGATAAAAAGCTTAACAACATACGGTGAGCGTGGACTTTGGACAAAAATTGATAGGCTGAAAAAACCCCGCTTTAAAATCTACAAGATTAAGCTAAACCGATTTGAAACGCTTAAGTAGTTCTGGAGTTAGAGCGTTTTTGCTAAAAACTTTACGCGAAATTCACCTACTACTTGATTCTGTTCTCCGGTTACCTCAAAATAACTTTAGTGAAAATTACGAAAGTAATTTGAGTTAAAATTAAAAACGCTTTGAGATTAACGCTTGAAAATGTTATGCTGAGCAGAATAAAGCGTGTAGGGGGTAGCGGGTAAAAATATGTAAAACGCTTACTAGTTAGGCATGGATTTTCAAGCGTTTTTTAGATAAAAAGCTTAACAACATACGGTGAGCGTGGACTTTGGACAAAAATTGATAGGCTGAAAAAACCCCGCTTTAAAATCTACAAGATTAAGCTAAACCGATTTCAAACGCTTAAGTAGTTCTGGAGTTAGAGGGTTTTTGCTAAAAACTTTACGCGAAATTCACCTACTACTTGATTCTGTTCTCCGGTTACCTCAAAATAACTTTAGTGAAAATTACGAAAGTAATTTGAGTTAAAATTAAAAACGCTTTGAGATTAACGCTTGAAAATGTTATGCTGAGCAGAATAAAGCGTGTAGGGGGTAGCGGGTAAAAATATGTAAAACGCTTACTAGTTAGGCATGGATTTTCAAGCGTTTTTTAGATAAAAAGCTTAACAACATACGGTGAGCGTGGACTTTGGACAAAAATTGATAGGCTGAAAAAACCCCGCTTTAAAATCTACAAGATTAAGCTAAACCGATTTCAAACGCTTAAGTAGTTCTGGAGTTAGAGGGTTTTTGCTAAAAACTTTACGCGAAATTCACCTACTACTTGATTCTGTTCTCCGGTTACCTCAAAATAACTTTAGTGAAAATTACGAAAGTAATTTGAGTTAAAATTAAAAACGCTTTGAGATTAACGCTTGAAAATTTTATGCTGAGCAGAATAAAGCGTGTAGAGGGTAGCGGGTAAAAAAAATGTAAAACGCTTACTAGTTAGGCATGGATTTTCAAGCGTTTTTTAGATAAAAAGCGTGGACTTTGGACAAAAATTGATAGGCTAAAAAATACCCCGCTTTAAAATCTAAAAGATTAAGCTAAACCGATTTCAAACGCTTAAGTAGTTCTGGAGTTAGAGGGTTTTTGCTAAAAACTTTACGCGAAATTCACCTACTACTTGATTCTGTTCTCCGGTTACCTCAAAATAACTTTAGTGAAAATTACGAAAGTAATTTGAGTTAAAATTAAAAACGCTTTGAGATTAACGCTTGAAAATTTTATGCTGAGCAGAATAAAGCGTGTAGAGGGTAGCGGGTAAAAAAATGTAAAACGCTTACTAGTTAGGCATGGATTTTCAAGCGGTTTTTAGATAAAAAGCTTAACAACATACGGTGAGCGTGGACTTTTGACAAAAATTGATAGGCTGAAAAAACCCCGCTTCAAAATCTACAAGATTAAGCTAAACCGATTTCAAACGCTTAAGTAGTTCTGGAGTTAGAGCGTTTTTGCTAAAAACTTTACGCGAAATTCACCTACTACTTGATTCTGTTCTCCGGTTACCTCAAAATAACTTTAGTGAAAATTACGAAAGTAATTTGAGTTAAAATTAAAAACGCTTTGAGATTAACGCTTGAAAATTTTATGCTGAGCAGAATAAAGCGTGTAGAGGGTAGCGGGTAAAAAAAATGTAAAACGCTTACTAGTTAGGCATGGATTTTCAAGCGTTTTTTAGATAAAAAGCGTGGACTTTGGACAAAAATTTATAGGCTAAAAAATACCCCGCTTTAAAATCTAAAAGATTAAGCTAAACCGATTTCAAACGCTTAAGTAGTTCTGGAGTTAGAGGGTTTTTGCTAAAAACTTTACGCGAAATTCACCTACTACTTGATTCTGTTCTCCGGTTACCTCAAAATAACTTTAGTGAAAATTACGAAAGTAATTTGAGTTAAAATTAAAAACGCTTTGAGATTAACGCTTGAAAATTTTATGCTGAGCAGAATAAAGCGTGTAGAGGGTAGCGGGTAAAAAAATGTAAAACGCTTACTAGTTAGGCATGGATTTTCAAGCGGTTTTTAGATAAAAAGCTTAACAACATACGGTGAGCGTGGACTTTGGACAAAAATTGATAGGCTGAAAAAACCCCGCTTCAAAATCTACAAGATTAAGCTAAACCGATTTCAAACGCTTAAGTAGTTCTGGAGTTAGAGCGTTTTTGCTAAAACCTTTACGCGAAATTCACCTACTACTTGATTCTGTTCTCCGGTTACCTCAAAATAACTTTAGTGAAAATTACGAAAGTAATTTGAGTTAAAATTAAAAACGCTTTGAGATTAACGCTTGAAAATTTTATGCTGAGCAGAATAAAGCGTGTAGAGGGTAGCGGGTAAAAAAATGTAAAACGCTTACTAGTTAGGCATGGATTTTCAAGCGGTTTTTAGATAAAAAGCTTAACAACATACGGTGAGCGTGGACTTTGGACAAAAATTGATAGGCTGAAAAAACCCCGCTTCAAAATCTACAAGATTAAGCTAAACCGATTTCAAACGCTTAAGTAGTTCTGGAGTTAGAGCGTTTTTGCTAAAAACTTTACGCGAAATTCACCTACTACTTGATTCTGTTCTCCGGTTACCTCAAAATAACTTTAGTGAAAATTACGAAAGTAATTTGAGTTAAAATTAAAAACGCTTTGAGATTAACGCTTGAAAATATTATGCTGAGCAGAATAAAGTGTGTAGTTGGTAGCGGGCAAAAAAAAAACGTAAAACGCTTACTAGTTAGGCATGGATTTTCAAGCGTTTTTAGATAAAAAGCTTAACAACATACGGTGAGCGTGGACTTTGGACAAAAATTGATAGGCTAAAAAATACCCCGCTTTAAAATCTACAAGATTAAGCTAAACCGATTTCAAACGCTTAAGTAGTTCTGGAGTTAGAGCTTTTTTGCTAAAAACTTTACGCGAAATTCACCTACTACTTGATTCTGTTCTCCGGTTACCTCAAAATAACTTTAGTGAAAATTACGAAAGTAATTTGAGTTAAAATTAAAAACGCTTTGAGATTAACGCTTGAAAATTTTATGCTGAGCAGAATAAAGCGTGTAGAGGGTAGCGGGTAAAAAAATGTAAAACGCTTACTAGTTAGGCATGGATTTTCAAGCGTTTTTTAGATAAAAAGCTTAACAACATACGGTGAGCGTGGACTTTGGACAAAAATTGATAGGCTAAAAAATACCCCGCTTTAAAATCTACAAGATTAAGCTAAACCGATTTCAAACGCTTAAGTTGTTCTGGAGTTAGAGCGTTTTTGCTAAAAACTTTACGCGAAATTCACCTACTACTTGATTCTGTTCTCCGGTTACCTCAAAATAACTTTAGTGAAAATTACGAAAGTAATTTGAGTTAAAATTAAAAACGCTTTGAGATTAACGCTTGAAAATGTTATGCTGAGCAGAATAAAGCGTGTAGGGGGTAACGGGTAAAAATATGTAAAACGCTTACTAGTTAGGCATGGATTTTCAGCGTTTTTTAGATAAAAAGCGTGGACTTTGGACAAAAATTGATAGGCTAAAAAATACCCCGATTTAAAATCTACAAGATTAAGCTAAACCGATTTCAAACGCTTAAGTAGTTCTGGAGTTAGAGCTTTTTTGCTAAAAACTTTACGCGAAATTCACCTACTACTTGATTCTGTTCTCCGGTTACCTCAAAATAACTTTAGTGAAAATAACGAAAGTAATTTGAGTTAAAATTAAAAACGCTTTGAGATTAACGCTTGAAAATGTTATGCTGAGCAGAATAAAGCGTGTAGGGGGTAGCGGGCAAAAAAAAAACGTAAAACGCTTACTAGTTAGGCATGGATTTTCAAGCGTTTTTTTAGATAAAAAGCTTAACAACATACGGTGAGCGTGGACTTTGGACAAAAATTGATAGGCTGAAAAAACCCCGCTTCAAAATCTACAAGATTAAGCTTAACCGATTTCAAACGCTTAAGTAGTTCTGGAGTTAGAGCGTTTTTGCTAAAAACTTTACGCGAAATTCACCTACTACTTGATTCTGTTCTCCGGTTACCTCAAAATAACTTTAGTGAAAATAACGAAAGTAATTTGAGTTAAAATTAAAAACGCTTTGAGATTAACGCTTGAAAATGTTATGCTGAGCAGAATAAAGCGTGTAGGGGGTAGCGGGTAAAAATATGTAAAACGCTTACTAGTTAGGCATGGATTTTCAAGCGTTTTTTAGATAAAAAGCGTGGACTTTGGACAAAAATTGATAGGCTAAAAAATACCCCGATTTAAAATCTACAAGATTAAGCTAAACCGATTTCAAACGCTTAAGTAGTTCTGGAGTTAGAGCGTTTTTGCTAAAAACTTTACGCGAAATTCACCTACTACTTGATTCTGTTCTCCGGTTACCTCAAAATAACTTTAGTGAAAATAACGAAAGTAATTTGAGTTAAAATTAAAAACGCTTTGAGATTAACGCTTGAAAATGTTATGCTGAGCAGAATAAAGCGTGTAGGGGGTAGCGGGCAAAAAAAAAACGTAAAACGCTTACTAGTTAGGCATGGATTTTCAAGCGTTTTTTTAGATAAAAAGCTTAACAACATACGGTGAGCGTGGACTTTGGACAAAAATTGATAGGCTGAAAAAACCCCGCTTCAAAATCTACAAGATTAAGCTAAACCGATTTCAAACGCTTAAGTAGTTCTGGAGTTAGAGGGTTTTTGCTAAAAACTTTACGCGAAATTCACCTACTACTTGATTCTGTTCTCCGGTTACCTCAAAATAACTTTAGTGAAAATTACGAAAGTAATTTGAGTTAAAATTAAAAACGCTTTGAGATTAACGCTTGAAAATATTATGCTGAGCAGAATAAAGCGTGTAGTTGGTAGCGGGCAAAAAAAACGTAAAACGCTTACTAGTTAGGCATGGATTTTCAAGCGTTTTTTAGATAAAAAGATTAACAACATACGGTGAGCGTGGACTTTGGACAAAAATTGATAGGCTAAAAAATACCCCGCTTTAAAATCTACAAGATTAAGCTAAACCGATTTCAAACGCTTAAGTAGTTCTGGAGTTAGAGGGTTTTTGCTAAAAACTTTACGCGAAATTCACCTACTACTTGATTCTGTTCTCCGGTTACCTCAAAATAACTTTAGTGAAAATTACGAAAGTAATTTGAGTTAAAATTAAAAACGCTTTGAGATTAACGCTTGAAAATATTATGCTGAGCAGAATAAAGCGTGTAGTTGGTAGCGGGCAAAAAAAACGTAAAACGCTTACTAGTTAGGCATGGATTTTCAAGCGTTTTTTAGATAAAAAGATTAACAACATACGGTGAGCGTGGACTTTGGACAAAAATTGATAGGCTAAAAAATACCCCGCTTTAAAATCTACAAGATTAAGCTAAACCGATTTCAAACGCTTAAGTAGTTCTGGAGTTAGAGGGTTTTTGCTAAAAACTTTACGCGAAATTCACCTACTACTTGATTCTGTTCTCCGGTTACCTCAAAATAACTTTAGTGAAAATTACGAAAGTAATTTGAGTTAAAATTAAAAACGCTTTGAGATTAACGCTTGAAAATATTATGCTGAGCAGAATAAAGCGTGTAGTTGGTAGCGGGCAAAAAAAACGTAAAACGCTTACTAGTTAGGCATGGATTTTCAAGCGTTTTTTAGATAAAAAGCTTAACAACATACAGTGAGCGTGGACTTTGGACAAAAATTGATAGGCTGAAAAAACTCCGCTTTAAAATCCACAAGATTAAGCTAAACCGATTTCAAACGCTTAAGTAGTTCTGGAGTTAGAGCGTTTTTGCTAAAAACTTTACGCGAAATTCACCTACTACTTGATTCTGTGCTCCGGTTACCTCTAAATAACTTTAGTGAAAATTACGAAAGTAATTTGAGTTAAAATTAAAAACGCTTTGAGATTAACGCTTGAAAATATTATGCTGAGCAGAATAAAGCGTGTAGTTGGTAGCGGGCAAAAAAAACGTAAAACGCTTACTAGTTAGGCATGGATTTTCAAGCAGTTTTTAGATAAACAGCTTAACAACATACGGTGAGCGTGGACTTTGGACAAAAATTGATAGGCTGAAAAAACCCCGCTTCAAAATCTACAAGATTAAGCTTAACCGATTTCAAACGCTTAAGTAGTTCTGGAGTTAGAGCGTTTTTGCTAAAAACTTTACGCGAAATTCACCTACTACTTGATTCTGTTCTCCGGTTACCTCAAAATAACTTAAGTGAAAATTACGAAAGTAATTTGAGTTAAAATTAAAAACGCTTTGAGATTAACGCTTGAAAATGTTATGCTGAGCAGAATAAAGCGTGTAGGGGGTAGCGGGTAAAAATATGTAAAACGCTTACTAGTTAGGCATGGATTTTCAAGCGTTTTTTAGATAAAAAGCTTAACAACATACGGTGAGCGTGGACTTTGGACAAAAATTGATAGGCTAAAAAATACCCCGCTTTAAAATCTACAAGATTAAGCTAAACCGATTTCAAACGCTTAAGTAGTTCTGGAGTTAGAGCGTTTTTGCTAAAAACTTTACGCGAAATTCACCTACTACTTGATTCTGTTCTCCGTTTACCTCAAAATAACTTTAGTGAAAATTACGAAAGTAATTTGAGTTAAAATTAAAAACGCTTTGAAAATATTATGCTGAGCAGAATTAAGCGTGTAGTTGGTAGCGGGCAAAAAAAACGTAAAACGCTTACTAGTTAGGCATGGATTTTCAAGCGGTTTTTAGATAAACAGCTTAACAACATACGGTGAGCGTGAACTTTGGACAAAAATTGATAGGCTAAAAAATACCCCGCTTTAAAATCTACAAGATTAAGCTAAACCGATTTCAAACGCTTAAGTAGTTCTGGAGTTAGAGCGTTTTTGCTAAAAACTTTACGCGAAATTTACCTACTACTTGATTCTGTTCTCCGGTTACCTCAAAATAACTTTAGTGAAAATTACGAAAGTAATTTGAGTTAAAATTAAAAACGCTTTGAGATTAACGCTTGAAAATATTATGCTGAGCAGAATAAAGCGTGTAGTTGGTAGCGGGCAAAAAAAACGTAAAACGCTTACTAGTTAGGCATGGATTTTCAAGCGGTTTTTAGATAAACAGCTTAACAACATACGGTGAGCGTGGACTTTGGACAAAAATTGATAGGCTGAAAAATACCCCGCTTTAAAATCTACAAGATTAAGCTAAACCGATTTCAAACGCTTAAGTAGTTCTGGAGTTAGAGCGTTTTTGCTAAAAACTTTACGCGAAATTCACCTACTACTTGATTCTGTTCTCCGTTTACCTCAAAATAACTTTAGTGAAAATTACGAAAGTAATTTGAGTTAAAATTAAAAACGCTTTGAAAATATTATGCTGAGCAGAATTAAGCGTGTAGTTGGTAGCGGGCAAAAAAAACGTAAAACGCTTACTAGTTAGGCATGGATTTTCAAGCGGTTTTTAGATAAACAGCTTAACAACATACGGTGAGCGTGAACTTTGGACAAAAATTGATAGGCTAAAAAATACCCCGCTTTAAAATCTACAAGATTAAGCTAAACCGATTTCAAACGCTTAAGTAGTTCTGGAGTTAGAGCGTTTTTGCTAAAAACTTTACGCGAAATTTACCTACTACTTGATTCTGTTCTCCGGTTACCTCAAAATAACTTAAGTGAAAATTACGAAAGTAATTTGAGTTAAAATTAAAAACGCTTTGAGATTAACGCTTGAAAATATTATGCTGAGCAGAATAAAGCGTGTAGTTGGTAGCGGGCAAAAAAAACGTAAAACGCTTACTAGTTAGGCATGGATTTTCAAGCGGTTTTTAGATAAACAGCTTAACAACATACGGTGAGCGTGGACTTTGGACAAAAATTGATAGGCTGAAAAATACCCCGATTTAAAATCTACAAGATTAAGCTAAACCGATTTCAAACGCTTAAGTAGTTCTGGAGTTAGAGCGTTTTTGCTAAAAACTTTACGCGAAATTCACCTACTACTTGATTCTGTTCTCCGGTTACCTCAAAATAACTTAAGTGAAAATTACGAAAGTAATTTGAGTTAAAATTAAAAACGCTTTGAGATTAACGCTTGAAAATTTTATGCTGAGCAGAATAAAGCGTGTAGTTGGTAGCGGGCAAAAAAAACGTAAAACGCTTACTAGTTAGGCATGGATTTTCAAGCGTTTTTAAGATAAAAAGCTTAACAACATACGGTGAGCGTGAACTTTGGACAAAAATTGATAGGCTAAAAAATACCCCGCTTTAAAATCTACAAGATTAAGCTAAACCGATTTCAAACGCTTAAGTAGTTCTGGAGTTAGAGCGTTTTTGCTAAAAACTTTACGCGAAATTCACCTACTACTTGATTCTGTTCTCCGGTTACCTCAAAATAACTTAAGTGAAAATTACGAAAGTAATTTGAGTTAAAATTAAAAACGCTTTGAGATTAACGCTTGAAAATATTATGCTGAGCAGAATAAAGCGTGTAGTTGGTAGCGGGCAAAAAAAACGTAAAACGCTTACTAGTTAGGCATGGATTTTCAAGCGTTTTTAAGATAAAAAGCTTAACAACATACGGTGAGCGTGAACTTTGGACAAAAATTGATAGGCTAAAAAATACCCCGCTTTAAAATCTACAAGATTAAGCTAAACCGATTTCAAACGCTTAAGTAGTTCTGGAGTTAGAGCGTTTTTGCTAAAAACTTTACGCGAAATTCACCTACTACTTGATTCTGTTCTCCGGTTACCTCAAAATAACTTAAGTGAAAATTACGAAAGTAATTTGAGTTAAAATTAAAAACGCTTTGAGATTAACGCTTGAAAATATTATGCTGAGCAGAATAAAGCGTGTAGTTGGTAGCGGGCAAAAAAAACGTAAAACGCTTACTAGTTAGGCATGGATTTTCAAGCGTTTTTAAGATAAAAAGCTTAACAACATACGGTGAGCGTGAACTTTGGACAAAAATTGATAGGCTAAAAAATACCCCGCTTTAAAATCTACAAGATTAAGCTAAACCGATTTCAAACGCTTAAGTAGTTCTGGAGTTAGAGGGTTTTTGCTAAAAACTTTACGCGAAATTCACCTACTACTTGATTCTGTTCTCCGGTTACCTCAAAATAACTTAAGTGAAAATTACGAAAGTAATTTGAGTTAAAATTAAAAATGCTTTGAGATTAACGCTTGAAAATATTATGCTGAGCAGAATAAAGCGTGTAGTTGGTAGCGGGCAAAAAAAACGTAAAACGCTTACTAGTTAGGCATGGATTTTCAAGCGTTTTTAAGATAAAAAGCTTAACAACATACGGTGAGCGTGAACTTTGGACAAAAATTGATAGGCTAAAAAATACCCCGCTTTAAAATCTACAAGATTAAGCTAAACCGATTTCAAACGCTTAAGTAGTTCTGGAGTTAGAGCGTTTTTGCTAAAAACTTTACGCGAAATTCACCTACTACTTGATTCTGTTCTCCGGTTACCTCAAAATAACTTAAGTGAAAATTACGAAAGTAATTTGAGTTAAAATTAAAAACGCTTTGAGATTAACGCTTGAAAATATTATGCTGAGCAGAATAAAGCGTGTAGTTGGTAGCGGGCAAAAAAAACGTAAAACGCTTACTAGTTAGGCATGGATTTTCAAGCGTTTTTAAGATAAAAAGCTTAACAACATACGGTGAGCGTGAACTTTGGACAAAAATTGATAGGCTAAAAAATACCCCGCTTTAAAATCTACAAGATTAAGCTAAACCGATTTCAAACGCTTAAGTAGTTCTGGAGTTAGAGCGTTTTTGCTAAAAACTTTACGCGAAATTCACCTACTACTTGATTCTGTTCTCCGGTTACCTCAAAATAACTTAAGTGAAAATTACGAAAGTAATTTGAGTTAAAATTAAAAACGCTTTGAGATTAACGCTTGAAAATATTATGCTGAGCAGAATAAAGCGTGTAGTTGGTAGCGGGCAAAAAAAACGTAAAACGCTTACTAGTTAGGCATGGATTTTCAAGCGTTTTTAAGATAAAAAGCTTAACAACATACGGTGAGCGTGAACTTTGGACAAAAATTGATAGGCTAAAAAATACCCCGCTTTAAAATCTACAAGATTAAGCTAAACCGATTTCAAACGCTTAAGTAGTTCTGGAGTTAGAGCGTTTTTGCTAAAAACTTTACGCGAAATTCACCTACTACTTGATTCTGTTCTCCGGTTACCTCAAAATAACTTAAGTGAAAATTACGAAAGTAATTTGAGTTAAAATTAAAAACGCTTTGAGATTAACGCTTGAAAATATTATGCTGAGCAGAATAAAGCGTGTAGTTGGTAGCGGGCAAAAAAAACGTAAAACGCTTACTAGTTAGGCATGGATTTTCAAGCGTTTTTAAGATAAAAAGCTTAACAACATACGGTGAGCGTGAACTTTGGACAAAAATTGATAGGCTAAAAAATACCCCGCTTTAAAATCTACAAGATTAAGCTAAACCGATTTCAAACGCTTAAGTAGTTCTGGAGTTAGAGCGTTTTTGCTAAAAACTTTACGCGAAATTCACCTACTACTTGATTCTGTTCTCCGGTTACCTCAAAATAACTTAAGTGAAAATTACGAAAGTAATTTGAGTTAAAATTAAAAACGCTTTGAGATTAACGCTTGAAAATATTATGCTGAGCAGAATAAAGCGTGTAGTTGGTAGCGGGCAAAAAAAACGTAAAACGCTTACTAGTTAGGCATGGATTTTCAAGCGTTTTTAAGATAAAAAGCTTAACAACATACGGTGAGCGTGAACTTTGGACAAAAATTGATAGGCTAAAAAATACCCCGCTTTAAAATCTACAAGATTAAGCTAAACCGATTTCAAACGCTTAAGTAGTTCTGGAGTTAGAGCGTTTTTGCTAAAAACTTTACGCGAAATTCACCTACTACTTGATTCTGTTCTCCGGTTACCTCAAAATAACTTAAGTGAAAATTACGAAAGTAATTTGAGTTAAAATTAAATACGCTTTGAGATTAACGCTTGAAAATATTATGCTGAGCAGAATAAAGCGTGTAGTTGGTAGCGGGCAAAAAAAACGTAAAACGCTTACTAGTTAGGCATGGATTTTCAAGCGTTTTTAAGATAAAAAGCTTAACAACATACGGTGAGCGTGAACTTTGGACAAAAATTGATAGGCTAAAAAATACCCCGCTTTAAAATCTACAAGATTAAGCTAAACCGATTTCAAACGCTTAAGTAGTTCTGGAGTTAGAGCGTTTTTGCTAAAAACTTTACGCGAAATTCACCTACTACTTGATTCTGTTCTCCGGTTACCTCAAAATAACTTAAGTGAAAATTACGAAAGTAATTTGAGTTAAAATTAAATACGCTTTGAGATTAACGCTTGAAAATATTATGCTGAGCAGAATAAAGCGTGTAGTTGGTAGCGGGCAAAAAAAACGTAAAACGCTTACTAGTTAGGCATGGATTTTCAAGCGTTTTTAAGATAAAAAGCTTAACAACATACGGTGAGCGTGAACTTTGGACAAAAATTGATAGGCTAAAAAATACCCCGCTTTAAAATCTACAAGATTAAGCTAAACCGATTTCAAACGCTTAAGTAGTTCTGGAGTTAGAGGGTTTTTGCTAAAAACTTTACGCGAAATTCACCTACTACTTGGTTCTGTTCTCCGGTTACCTCAAAATAACTTAAGTGAAAATTACGAAAGTAATTTGAGTTAAAATTAAAAACGCTTTGAGATTAACGCTTGAAAATATTATGCTGAGCAGAATAAAGCGTGTAGTTGGTAGCGGGCAAAAAAAACGTAAAACGCTTACTAGTTAGGCATGGATTTTCAAGCGTTTTTAAGATAAAAAGCTTAACAACATACGGTGAGCGTGAACTTTGGACAAAAATTGATAGGCTAAAAAATACCCCGCTTTAAAATCTACAAGATTAAGCTAAACCGATTTCAAACGCTTAAGTAGTTCTGGAGTTAGAGCGTTTTTGCTAAAAACTTTACGCGAAATTCACCTACTACTTGATTCTGTTCTCCGGTTACCTCAAAATAACTTAAGTGAAAATTACGAAAGTAATTTGAGTTAAAATTAAAAACGCTTTGAGATTAACGCTTGAAAATATTATGCTGAGCAGAATAAAGCGTGTAGTTGGTAGCGGGCAAAAAAAACGTAAAACGCTTACTAGTTAGGCATGGATTTTCAAGCGTTTTTAAGATAAAAAGCTTAACAACATACGGTGAGCGTGAACTTTGGACAAAAATTGATAGGCTAAAAAATACCCCGCTTTAAAATCTACAAGATTAAGCTAAACCGATTTCAAACGCTTAAGTAGTTCTGGAGTTAGAGCGTTTTTGCTAAAAACTTTACGCGAAATTCACCTACTACTTGATTCTGTTCTCCGGTTACCTCAAAATAACTTAAGTGAAAATTACGAAAGTAATTTGAGTTAAAATTAAAAACGCTTTGAGATTAACGCTTGAAAATATTATGCTGAGCAGAATAAAGCGTGTAGTTGGTAGCGGGCAAAAAAAACGTAAAACGCTTACTAGTTAGGCATGGATTTTCAAGCGTTTTTAAGATAAAAAGCTTAACAACATACGGTGAGCGTGAACTTTGGACAAAAATTGATAGGCTAAAAAATACCCCGCTTTAAAATCTACAAGATTAAGCTAAACCGATTTCAAACGCTTAAGTAGTTCTGGAGTTAGAGCGTTTTTGCTAAACACTTTACGCGAAATTCACCTACTACTTGATTCTGTTCTCCGGTTACCTCAAAATAACTTAAGTGAAAATTACGAAAGTAATTTGAGTTAAAATTAAAAACGCTTTGAGATTAACGCTTGAAAATATTATGCTGAGCAGAATAAAGCGTGTAGTTGGTAGCGGGCAAAAAAAAACGTAAAACGCTTACTAGTTAGGCATGGATTTTCAAGCGTTTTTAAGATAAAAAGCTTAACAACATACGGTGAGCGTGAACTTTGGACAAAAATTGATAGGCTAAAAAATACCCCGCTTTAAAATCTACAAGATTAAGCTAAACCGATTTCAAACGCTTAAGTAGTTCTGGAGTTAGAGCGTTTTTGCTAAAAACTTTACGCGAAATTCACCTACTACTTGATTCTGTTCTCCGGTTACCTCAAAATAACTTAAGTGAAAATTACGAAAGTAATTTGAGTTAAAATTAAAAACGCTTTGAGATTAACGCTTGAAAATATTATGCTGAGCAGAATAAAGCGTGTAGTTGGTAGCGGGCAAAAAAAACGTAAAACGCTTACTAGTTAGGCATGGATTTTCAAGCGTTTTTAAGATAAAAAGCTTAACAACATACGGTGAGCGTGAACTTTGGACAAAAATTGATAGGCTAAAAAATACCCCGCTTTAAAATCTACAAGATTAAGCTAAACCGATTTCAAACGCTTAAGTAGTTCTGGAGTTAGAGCGTTTTTGCTAAAAACTTTACGCGAAATTCACCTACTACTTGATTCTGTTCTCCGGTTACCTCAAAATAACTTAAGTGAAAATTACGAAAGTAATTTGAGTTAAAATTAAAAACGCTTTGAGATTAACGCTTGAAAATATTATGCTGAGCAGAATAAAGCGTGTAGTTGGTAGCGGGCAAAAAAAACGTAAAACGCTTACTAGTTAGGCATGGATTTTCAAGCGTTTTTAAGATAAAAAGCTTAACAACATACGGTGAGCGTGAACTTTGGACAAAAATTGATAGGCTAAAAAATACCCCGCTTTAAAATCTACAAGATTAAGCTAAACCGATTTCAAACGCTTAAGTAGTTCTGGAGTTAGAGCGTTTTTGCTAAAAACTTTACGCGAAATTCACCTACTACTTGATTCTGTTCTCCGGTTACCTCAAAATAACTTAAGTGAAAATTACGAAAGTAATTTGAGTTAAAATTAAAAACGCTTTGAGATTAACGCTTGAAAATATTATGCTGAGCAGAATAAAGCGTGTAGTTGGTAGCGGGCAAAAAAAACGTAAAACGCTTACTAGTTAGGCATGGATTTTCAAGCGTTTTTAAGATAAAAAGCTTAACAACATACGGTGAGCGTGAACTTTGGACAAAAATTGATAGGCTAAAAAATACCCCGCTTTAAAATCTACAAGATTAAGCTAAACCGATTTCAAACGCTTAAGTAGTTCTGGAGTTAGAGCGTTTTTGCTAAAAACTTTACGCGAAATTCACCTACTACTTGATTCTGTTCTCCGGTTACCTCAAAATAACTTAAGTGAAAATTACGAAAGTAATTTGAGTTAAAATTAAAAACGCTTTGAGATTAACGCTTGAAAATATTATGCTGAGCAGAATAAAGCGTGTAGTTGGTAGCGGGCAAAAAAAACGTAAAACGCTTACTAGTTAGGCATGGATTTTCAAGCGTTTTTAAGATAAAAAGCTTAACAACATACGGTGAGCGTGAACTTTGGACAAAAATTGATAGGCTAAAAAATACCCCGCTTTAAAATCTACAAGATTAAGCTAAACCGATTTCAAACGCTTAAGTAGTTCTGGAGTTAGAGCGTTTTTGCTAAAAACTTTACGCGAAATTCACCTACTACTTGATTCTGTTCTCCGGTTACCTCAAAATAACTTAAGTGAAAATTACGAAAGTAATTTGAGTTAAAATTAAAAACGCTTTGAGATTAACGCTTGAAAATTTTATGCTGAGCAGAATAAAGCGTGTAGAGGGTAGCGGGTAAAAAAAATGTAAAACGCTTACTAGTTAGGCATGGATTTTCAAGCGTTTTTAAGATAAAAAGCTTAACAACATACGGTGAGCGTGAACTTTGGACAAAAATTGATAGGCTAAAAAATACCCCGCTTTAAAATCTACAAGATTAAGCTAAACCGATTTCAAACGCTTAAGTAGTTCTGGAGTTAGAGCGTTTTTGCTAAAAACTTTACGCGAAATTCACCTACTACTTGATTCTGTTCTCCGGTTACCTCAAAATAACTTAAGTGAAAATTACGAAAGTAATTTGAGTTAAAATTAAAAACGCTTTGAGATTAACGCTTGAAAATATTATGCTGAGCAGAATAAAGCGTGTAGTTGGTAGCGGGCAAAAAAAACGTAAAACGCTTACTAGTTAGGCATGGATTTTCAAGCGTTTTTAAGATAAAAAGCTTAACAACATACGGTGAGCGTGAACTTTGGACAAAAATTGATAGGCTAAAAAATACCCCGCTTTAAAATCTACAAGATTAAGCTAAACCGATTTCAAACGCTTAAGTAGTTCTGGAGTTAGAGCGTTTTTGCTAAAAACTTTACGCGAAATTCACCTACTACTTGATTCTGTTCTCCGGTTACCTCAAAATAACTTAAGTGAAAATTACGAAAGTAATTTGAGTTAAAATTAAAAACGCTTTGAGATTAACGCTTGAAAATTTTATGCTGAGCAGAATAAAGCGTGTAGAGGGTAGCGGGTAAAAAAAATGTAAAACGCTTACTAGTTAGGCATGGATTTTCAAGCGTTTTTAAGATAAAAAGCTTAACAACATACGGTGAGCGTGAACTTTGGACAAAAATTGATAGGCTAAAAAATACCCCGCTTTAAAATCTACAAGATTAAGCTAAACCGATTTCAAACGCTTAAGTAGTTCTGGAGTTAGAGCGTTTTTGCTAAAAACTTTACGCGAAATTCACCTACTACTTGATTATGTTCTCCGGTTACCTCAAAATAACTTAAGTGAAAATTACGAAAGTAATTTGAGTTAAAATTAAAAACGCTTTGAGATTAACGCTTGAAAATTTTATGCTGAGCAGAATAAAGCGTGTAGAGGGTAGCGGGTAAAAAAAATGTAAAACGCTTACTAGTTAGGCATGGATTTTCAAGCGTTTTTAAGATAAAAAGCTTAACAACATACGGTGAGCGTGAACTTTGGACAAAAATTGATAGGCTAAAAAATACCCCGCTTTAAAATCTACAAGATTAAGCTAAACCGATTTCAAACGCTTAAGTAGTTCTGGAGTTAGAGCGTTTTTGCTAAAAACTTTACGCGAAATTCACCTACTACTTGATTCTGTTCTCCGGTTACCTCAAAATAACTTAAGTGAAAATTACGAAAGTAATTTGAGTTAAAATTAAAAACGCTTTGAGATTAACGCTTGAAAATTTTATGCTGAGCAGAATAAAGCGTGTAGAGGGTAGCGGGTAAAAAAAATGTAAAACGCTTACTAGTTAGGCATGGATTTTCAAGCGTTTTTAAGATAAAAAGCTTAACAACATACGGTGAGCGTGAACTTTGGACAAAAATTGATAGGCTAAAAAATACCCCGCTTTAAAATCTACAAGATTAAGCTAAACCGATTTCAAACGCTTAAGTAGTTCTGGAGTTAGAGCGTTTTTGCTAAAAACTTTACGCGAAATTCACCTACTACTTGATTCTGTTCTCCGGTTACCTCAAAATAACTTAAGTGAAAATTACGAAAGTAATTTGAGTTAAAATTAAAAACGCTTTGAGATTAACGCTTGAAAATATTATGCTGAGCAGAATAAAGCGTGTAGTTGGTAGCGGGCAAAAAAAACGTAAAACGCTTACTAGTTAGGCATGGATTTTCAAGCGTTTTTAAGATAAAAAGCTTAACAACATACGGTGAGCGTGAACTTTGGACAAAAATTGATAGGCTAAAAAATACCCCGCTTTAAAATCTACAAGATTAAGCTAAACCGATTTCAAACGCTTAAGTAGTTCTGGAGTTAGAGCGTTTTTGCTAAAAACTTTACGCGAAATTCACCTACTACTTGATTCTGTTCTCCGGTTACCTCAAAATAACTTAAGTGAAAATTACGAAAGTAATTTGAGTTAAAATTAAAAACGCTTTGAGATTAACGCTTGAAAATATTATGCTGAGCAGAATAAAGCGTGTAGTTGGTAGCGGGCAAAAAAAACGTAAAACGCTTACTAGTTAGGCATGGATTTTCAAGCGTTTTTAAGATAAAAAGCTTAACAACATACGGTGAGCGTGAACTTTGGACAAAAATTGATAGGCTAAAAAATACCCCGCTTTAAAATCTACAAGATTAAGCTAAACCGATTTCAAACGCTTAAGTAGTTCTGGAGTTAGAGCGTTTTTGCTAAAAACTTTACGCGAAATTCACCTACTACTTGATTCTGTTCTCCGGTTACCTCAAAATAACTTAAGTGAAAATTACGAAAGTAATTTGAGTTAAAATTAAAAACGCTTTGAGATTAACGCTTGCAAATATTATGCTGAGCAGAATAAAGCGTGTAGTTGGTAGCGGGCAAAAAAAACGTAAAACGCTTACTAGTTAGGCATGGATTTTCAAGCGTTTTTAAGATAAAAAGCTTAACAACATACGGTGAGCGTGAACTTTGGACAAAAATTGATAGGCTAAAAAATACCCCGCTTTAAAATCTACAAGATTAAGCTAAACCGATTTCAAACGCTTAAGTAGTTCTGGAGTTAGAGCGTTTTTGCTAAAAACTTTACGCGAAATTCACCTACTACTTGATTCTGTTCTCCGGTTACCTCAAAATAACTTAAGTGAAAATTACGAAAGTAATTTGAGTTAAAATTAAAAACGCTTTGAGATTAACGCTTGAAAATATTATGCTGAGCAGAATAAAGCGTGTAGTTGGTAGCGGGCAAAAAAAACGTAAAACGCTTACTAGTTAGGCATGGATTTTCAAGCGTTTTTAAGATAAAAAGCTTAACAACATACGGTGAGCGTGAACTTTGGACAAAAATTGATAGGCTAAAAAATACCCCGCTTTAAAATCTACAAGATTAAGCTAAACCGATTTCAAACGCTTAAGTAGTTCTGGAGTTAGAGCGTTTTTGCTAAAAACTTTACGCGAAATTCACCTACTACTTGATTCTGTTCTCCGGTTACCTCAAAATAACTTAAGTGAAAATTACGAAAGTAATTTGAGTTAAAATTAAAAACGCTTTGAGATTAACGCTTGAAAATATTATGCTGAGCAGAATAAAGCGTGTAGTTGGTAGCGGGCAAAAAAAACGTAAAACGCTTACTAGTTAGGCATGGATTTTCAAGCGTTTTTAAGATAAAAAGCTTAACAACATACGGTGAGCGTGAACTTTGGACAAAAATTGATAGGCTAAAAAATACCCCGCTTTAAAATCTACAAGATTAAGCTAAACCGATTTCAAACGCTTAAGTAGTTCTGGAGTTAGAGCGTTTTTGCTAAAAACTTTACGCGAAATTCACCTACTACTTGATTCTGTTCTCCGGTTACCTCAAAATAACTTAAGTGAAAATTACGAAAGTAATTTGAGTTAAAATTAAAAACGCTTTGAGATTAACGCTTGAAAATATTATGCTGAGCAGAATAAAGCGTGTAGTTGGTAGCGGGCAAAAAAAAACGTAAAACGCTTACTAGTTAGGCATGGATTTTCAAGCGTTTTTAAGATAAAAAGCTTAACAACATACGGTGAGCGTGAACTTTGGACAAAAATTGATAGGCTAAAAAATACCCCGCTTTAAAATCTACAAGATTAAGCTAAACCGATTTCAAACGCTTAAGTAGTTCTGGAGTTAGAGCGTTTTTGCTAAAAACTTTACGCGAAATTCACCTACTACTTGATTCTGTTCTCCGGTTACCTCAAAATAACTTAAGTGAAAATTACGAAAGTAATTTGAGTTAAAATTAAAAACGCTTTGAGATTAACGCTTGAAAATATTATGCTGAGCAGAATAAAGCGTGTAGTTGGTAGCGGGCAAAAAAAACGTAAAACGCTTACTAGTTAGGCATGGATTTTCAAGCGTTTTTAAGATAAAAAGCTTAACAACATACGGTGAGCGTGAACTTTGGACAAAAATTGATAGGCTAAAAAATACCCCGCTTTAAAATCTACAAGATTAAGCTAAACCGATTTCAAACGCTTAAGTAGTTCTGGAGTTAGAGCGTTTTTGCTAAACACTTTACGCGAAATTCACCTACTACTTGATTCTGTTCTCCGGTTACCTCAAAATAACTTAAGTGAAAATTACGAAAGTAATTTGAGTTAAAATTAAAAACGCTTTGAGATTAACGCTTGAAAATATTATGCTGAGCAGAATAAAGCGTGTAGTTGGTAGCGGGCAAAAAAAACGTAAAACGCTTACTAGTTAGGCATGGATTTTCAAGCGTTTTTAAGATAAAAAGCTTAACAACATACGGTGAGCGTGAACTTTGGACAAAAATTGATAGGCTAAAAAATACCCCGCTTTAAAATCTACAAGATTAAGCTAAACCGATTTCAAACGCTTAAGTAGTTCTGGAGTTAGAGCGTTTTTGCTAAAAACTTTACGCGAAATTCACCTACTACTTGATTCTGTTCTCCGGTTACCTCAAAATAACTTAAGTGAAAATTACGAAAGTAATTTGAGTTAAAATTAAAAACGCTTTGAGATTAACGCTTGAAAATATTATGCTGAGCAGAATAAAGCGTGTAGTTGGTAGCGGGCAAAAAAAAACGTAAAACGCTTACTAGTTAGGCATGGATTTTCAAGCGTTTTTAAGATAAAAAGCTTAACAACATACGGTGAGCGTGAACTTTGGACAAAAATTGATAGGCTAAAAAATACCCCGCTTTAAAATCTACAAGATTAAGCTAAACCGATTTCAAACGCTTAAGTAGTTCTGGAGTTAGAGCGTTTTTGCTAAAAACTTTACGCGAAATTCACCTACTACTTGATTCTGTTCTCCGGTTACCTCAAAATAACTTAAGTGAAAATTACGAAAGTAATTTGAGTTAAAATTAAAAACGCTTTGAGATTAACGCTTGAAAATATTATGCTGAGCAGAATAAAGCGTGTAGTTGGTAGCGGGCAAAAAAAAACGTAAAACGCTTACTAGTTAGGCATGGATTTTCAAGCGTTTTTAAGATAAAAAGCTTAACAACATACGGTGAGCGTGAACTTTGGACAAAAATTGATAGGCTAAAAAATACCCCGCTTTAAAATCTACAAGATTAAGCTAAACCGATTTCAAACGCTTAAGTAGTTCTGGAGTTAGAGCGTTTTTGCTAAAAACTTTACGCGAAATTCACCTACTACTTGATTCTGTTCTCCGGTTACCTCAAAATAACTTAAGTGAAAATTACGAAAGTAATTTGAGTTAAAATTAAAAACGCTTTGAGATTAACGCTTGAAAATATTATGCTGAGCAGAATAAAGCGTGTAGTTGGTAGCGGGCAAAAAAAAACGTAAAACGCTTACTAGTTAGGCATGGATTTTCAAGCGTTTTTAAGATAAAAAGCTTAACAACATACGGTGAGCGTGAACTTTGGACAAAAATTGATAGGCTAAAAAATACCCCGCTTTAAAATCTACAAGATTAAGCTAAACCGATTTCAAACGCTTAAGTAGTTCTGGAGTTAGAGCGTTTTTGCTAAAAACTTTACGCGAAATTCACCTACTACTTGATTCTGTTCTCCGGTTACCTCAAAATAACTTAAGTGAAAATTACGAAAGTAATTTGAGTTAAAATTAAAAACGCTTTGAGATTAACGCTTGAAAATATTATGCTGAGCAGAATAAAGCGTGTAGTTGGTAGCGGGCAAAAAAAAAACGTAAAACGCTTACTAGTTAGGCATGGATTTTCAAGCGTTTTTAAGATAAAAAGCTTAACAACATACGGTGAGCGTGAACTTTGGACAAAAATTGATAGGCTAAAAAATACCCCGCTTTAAAATCTACAAGATTAAGCTAAACCGATTTCAAACGCTTAAGTAGTTCTGGAGTTAGAGCGTTTTTGCTAAAAACTTTACGCGAAATTCACCTACTACTTGATTCTGTTCTCCGGTTACCTCAAAATAACTTAAGTGAAAATTACGAAAGTAATTTGAGTTAAAATTAAAAACGCTTTGAGATTAACGCTTGAAAATATTATGCTGAGCAGAATAAAGCGTGTAGTTGGTAGCGGGCAAAAAAAAACGTAAAACGCTTACTAGTTAGGCATGGATTTTCAAGCGTTTTTAAGATAAAAAGCTTAACAACATACGGTGAGCGTGAACTTTGGACAAAAATTGATAGGCTAAAAAATACCCCGCTTTAAAATCTACAAGATTAAGCTAAACCGATTTCAAACGCTTAAGTAGTTCTGGAGTTAGAGCGTTTTTGCTAAAAACTTTACGCGAAATTCACCTACTACTTGATTCTGTTCTCCGGTTACCTCAAAATAACTTAAGTGAAAATTACGAAAGTAATTTGAGTTAAAATTAAAAACGCTTTGAGATTAACGCTTGAAAATATTATGCTGAGCAGAATAAAGCGTGTAGTTGGTAGCGGGCAAAAAAAAACGTAAAACGCTTACTAGTTAGGCATGGATTTTCAAGCGTTTTTAAGATAAAAAGCTTAACAACATACGGTGAGCGTGAACTTTGGACAAAAATTGATAGGCTAAAAAATACCCCGCTTTAAAATCTACAAGATTAAGCTAAACCGATTTCAAACGCTTAAGTAGTTCTGGAGTTAGAGCGTTTTTGCTAAACACTTTACGCGAAATTCACCTACTACTTGATTCTGTTCTCCGGTTACCTCAAAATAACTTAAGTGAAAATTACGAAAGTAATTTGAGTTAAAATTAAAAACGCTTTGAGATTAACGCTTGAAAATATTATGCTGAGCAGAATAAAGCGTGTAGTTGGTAGCGGGCAAAAAAAAACGTAAAACGCTTACTAGTTAGGCATGGATTTTCAAGCGTTTTTAAGATAAAAAGCTTAACAACATACGGTGAGCGTGAACTTTGGACAAAAATTGATAGGCTAAAAAATACCCCGCTTTAAAATCTACAAGATTAAGCTAAACCGATTTCAAACGCTTAAGTAGTTCTGGAGTTAGAGCGTTTTTGCTAAAAACTTTACGCGAAATTCACCTACTACTTGATTCTGTTCTCCGGTTACCTCAAAATAACTTAAGTGAAAATTACGAAAGTAATTTGAGTTAAAATTAAAAACGCTTTGAGATTAACGCTTGAAAATATTATGCTGAGCAGAATAAAGCGTGTAGTTGGTAGCGGGCAAAAAAAACGTAAAACGCTTACTAGTTAGGCATGGATTTTCAAGCGTTTTTAAGATAAAAAGCTTAACAACATACGGTGAGCGTGAACTTTGGACAAAAATTGATAGGCTAAAAAATACCCCGCTTTAAAATCTACAAGATTAAGCTAAACCGATTTCAAACGCTTAAGTAGTTCTGGAGTTAGAGCGTTTTTGCTAAAAACTTTACGCGAAATTCACCTACTACTTGATTCTGTTCTCCGGTTACCTCAAAATAACTTAAGTGAAAATTACGAAAGTAATTTGAGTTAAAATTAAAAACGCTTTGAGATTAACGCTTGAAAATATTATGCTGAGCAGAATAAAGCGTGTAGTTGGTAGCGGGCAAAAAAAACGTAAAACGCTTACTAGTTAGGCATGGATTTTCAAGCGTTTTTAAGATAAAAAGCTTAACAACATACGGTGAGCGTGAACTTTGGACAAAAATTGATAGGCTAAAAAATACCCCGCTTTAAAATCTACAAGATTAAGCTAAACCGATTTCAAACGCTTAAGTAGTTCTGGAGTTAGAGCGTTTTTGCTAAACACTTTACGCGAAATTCACCTACTACTTGATTCTGTTCTCCGGTTACCTCAAAATAACTTAAGTGAAAATTACGAAAGTAATTTGAGTTAAAATTAAAAACGCTTTGAGATTAACGCTTGAAAATATTATGCTGAGCAGAATAAAGCGTGTAGTTGGTAGCGGGCAAAAAAAAACGTAAAACGCTTACTAGTTAGGCATGGATTTTCAAGCGTTTTTAAGATAAAAAGCTTAACAACATACGGTGAGCGTGAACTTTGGACAAAAATTGATAGGCTAAAAAATACCCCGCTTTAAAATCTACAAGATTAAGCTAAACCGATTTCAAACGCTTAAGTAGTTCTGGAGTTAGAGCGTTTTTGCTAAAAACTTTACGCGAAATTCACCTACTACTTGATTCTGTTCTCCGGTTACCTCAAAATAACTTAAGTGAAAATTACGAAAGTAATTTGAGTTAAAATTAAAAACGCTTTGAGATTAACGCTTGAAAATATTATGCTGAGCAGAATAAAGCGTGTAGTTGGTAGCGGGCAAAAAAAACGTAAAACGCTTACTAGTTAGGCATGGATTTTCAAGCGTTTTTAAGATAAAAAGCTTAACAACATACGGTGAGCGTGAACTTTGGACAAAAATTGATAGGCTAAAAAATACCCCGCTTTAAAATCTACAAGATTAAGCTAAACCGATTTCAAACGCTTAAGTAGTTCTGGAGTTAGAGCGTTTTTGCTAAAAACTTTACGCGAAATTCACCTACTACTTGATTCTGTTCTCCGGTTACCTCAAAATAACTTAAGTGAAAATTACGAAAGTAATTTGAGTTAAAATTAAAAACGCTTTGAGATTAACGCTTGAAAATATTATGCTGAGCAGAATAAAGCGTGTAGTTGGTAGCGGGCAAAAAAAACGTAAAACGCTTACTAGTTAGGCATGGATTTTCAAGCGTTTTTAAGATAAAAAGCTTAACAACATACGGTGAGCGTGAACTTTGGACAAAAATTGATAGGCTAAAAAATACCCCGCTTTAAAATCTACAAGATTAAGCTAAACCGATTTCAAACGCTTAAGTAGTTCTGGAGTTAGAGCGTTTTTGCTAAAAACGTTACGCGAAATTCACCTACTACTTGATTCTGTTCTCCGGTTACCTCAAAATAACTTTAGTGAAAATAACGAAAGTAATTTGAGTTAAAATTAAAAACGCTTTGAGATTAACGCTTGAAAATATTATGCTGAGCAGAATAAAGCGTGTAGTTGGTAGCGGGCAAAAAAAACGTAAAACGCTTACTAGTTAGGCATGGATTTTCAAGCGTTTTTAAGATAAAAAGCTTAACAACATACGGTGAGCGTGGACTTTGGACAAAAATTGATAGGCTAAAAAATACCCCGCTTTAAAATCTACAAGATTAAGCTAAACCGATTTCAAACGCTTAAGTAGTTCTGGAGTTAGAGCGTTTTTGCTAAAAACTTTACGCGAAATTCACCTACTACTTGATTCTGTTCTCCGGTTACCTCAAAATAACTTTAGTGAAAATTACGAAAGTAATTTGAGTTAAAATTAAAAACGCTTTGAGATTAACGCTTGAAAATATTATGCTGAGCAGAATAAAGCGTGTAGTTGGTAGCGGGCAAAAAAAACGTAAAACGCTTACTAGTTAGGCATGGATTTTCAAGCGTTTTTAAGATAAAAAGCTTAACAACATACGGTGAGCGTGGACTTTGGACAAAAATTGATAGGCTAAAAAATACCCCGCTTTAAAATCTACAAGATTAAGCTAAGCCGATTTCAAACGCTTAAGTAGTTCTGGAGTTAGAGCGTTTTTGCTAAAAACTTTACGCGAAATTCACCTACTACTTGATTCTGTTCTCCGGTTACCTCAAAATAACTTTAGTGAAAATTACAAAAGTAATTTGAGTTAAAATTAAAAACGCTTTGAGATTAACGCTTGAAAATATTATGCTGAGCAGAATAAAGCGTGTAGTTGGTAGCGGGCAAAAAAAACGTAAAACGCTTACTAGTTAGGCATGGATTTTCAAGCGTTTTTAAGATAAAAAGCTTAACAACATACGGTGAGCGTGGACTTTGGACAAAAATTGATAGGCTAAAAAATACCCCGCTTTAAAATCTACAAGATTAAGCTAAACCGATTTCAAACGCTTAAGTGGTTCTGGAGTTAGAGCGTTTTTGCTAAAAACGTTACGCGAAATTCACCTACTACTTGATTCTGTTCTCCGGTTACCTCAAAATAACTTTAGTGAAAATAACGAAAGTAATTTGAGTTAAAATTAAAAACGCTTTGAGATTAACGCTTGAAAATATTATGCTGAGCAGAATAAAGCGTGTAGTTGGTAGCGGGCAAAAAAAACGTAAAACGCTTACTAGTTAGGCATGGATTTTCAAGCGTTTTTAAGATAAAAAGCTTAACAACATACGGTGAGCGTGAACTTTGGACAAAAATTGATAGGCTAAAAAATACCCCGCTTTAAAATCTACAAGATTAAGCTAAACCGATTTCAAACGCTTAAGTAGTTCTGGAGTTAGAGCGTTTTTGCTAAAAACTTTACGCGAAATTCACCTACTACTTGATTCTGTTCTCCGGTTACCTCAAAATAACTTTAGTGAAAATTACGAAAGTAATTTGAGTTAAAATTAAAAACGCTTTGAGATTAACGCTTGAAAATATTATGCTGAGCAGAATAAAGCGTGTAGTTGGTAGCGGGCAAAAAAAACGTAAAACGCTTACTAGTTAGGCATGGATTTTCAAGCGTTTTTAAGATAAAAAGCTTAACAACATACGGTGAGCGTGGACTTTGGACAAAAATTGATAGGCTAAAAAATACCCCGCTTTAAAATCTACAAGATTAAGCTAAACCGATTTCAAACGCTTAAGTAGTTCTGGAGTTAGAGGGTTTTTGCTAAAAACTTTACGCGAAATTCACCTACTACTTGATTCTGTTCTCCGGTTACCTCAAAATAACTTTAGTGAAAATTACGAAAGTAATTTGAGTTAAAATTAAAAACGCTTTGAGATTAACGCTTGAAAATATTATGCTGAGCAGAATAAAGCGTGTAGTTGGTAGCGGGCAAAAAAAACGTAAAACGCTTACTAGTTAGGCATGGATTTTCAAGCGTTTTTAAGATAAAAAGCTTAACAACATACGGTGAGCGTGGACTTTGGACAAAAATTGATAGGCTAAAAAATACCCCGCTTTAAAATCTACAAGATTAAGCTAAACCGATTTCAAACGCTTAAGTAGTTCTGGAGTTAGAGCGTTTTTGCTAAAAACTTTACGCGAAATTCACCTACTACTTGATTCTGTTCTCCGGTTACCTCAAAATAACTTTAGTGAAAATTACAAAAGTAATTTGAGTTAAAATTAAAAACGCTTTGAGATTAACGCTTGAAAATGTTATGCTGAGCAGAATAAAGCGTGTAGTTGGTAGCGGGCAAAAAAAAACGTAAAACGCTTACTAGTTAGGCATGGATTTTCAAGCGTTTTTTAGATAAAAAGCTTAACAACATACGGTGAGCGTGGACTTTGGACAAAAATTGATAGGCTAAAAAATACCCCGCTTTAAAATCTACAAGATTAAGCTAAACCGATTTCAAACGCTTAAGTAGTTCTGGAGTTAGAGCGTTTTTCCTAAAAACTTTACGCGAAATTCACCTACTACTTGATTCTGTTCTCCGGTTACCTCAAAATAACTTTAGTGAAAATTACAAAAGTAATTTGAGTTAAAATTAAAAACGCTTTGAGATTAACGCTTGAAAATGTTATGCTGAGCAGAATAAAGCGTGTAGTTGGTAGCGGGCAAAAAAAAACGTAAAACGCTTACTAGTTAGGCATGGATTTTCAAGCGTTTTTTAGATAAAAAGCTGAACAACATACGGTGAGCGTGGACTTTGGACAAAAATTGATAGGCTAAAAAATACCCCGCTTTAAAATCTACAAGATTAAGCTAAACCGATTTCAAACGCTTAAGTAGTTCTGGAGTTAGAGCGTTTTTGCTAAAAACTTTACGCGAAATTCACCTACTACTTGATTCTGTTCTCCGGTTACCTCAAAATAACTTTAGTGAAAATTACGAAAGTAATTTGAGTTAAAATTAAAAACGCTTTGAGATTAACGCTTGAAAATGTTATGCTGAGCAGAATAAAGCGTGTAGTTGGTAGCGGGCAAAAAAAAATGTAAAACGCTTACTAGTTAGGCATGGATTTTCAAGCGGTTTTTAGATAAACAGCTTAACAACATACGGTGAGCGTGGACTTTGGACAAAAATTGATAGGCTAAAAAATACCCCGCTTTAAAATCTACAAGATTAAGCTAAACCGATTTCAAACGCTTAAGTAGTTCTGGAGTTAGAGCGTTTTTGCTAAAATAGTCCCGAAAATAGGTATTTTTCATAAAATATAATAACTCATTTGTATCTGAGCCGATTTTTCCGAGTTTTTCAACACATATGTTCTACTAAAGATTTCCGATCTTTTTATATATTAGACGTATCCATAATGACCTTACAGCTATAAAATCTTAGTTTTTATTAAAATGTTGATGATTTTAGCCCATTTTTGGAGTATTTTGCTGATAACTAAACCATTTTTTCATTGATTTGGCAGATTTATATACGGACGTCTTTGAGAAGAAATTTATAATTTACTTAGATTATAAAACTTGGACTCGGGAATTTCTATTGTTCCCGAAAATGTATATGTTTAAAAAAAATATTTTGGGCATAACTCTTCCATTTCTTTGAAAAAAAATTCAGTTTTTTCGGGAAATATATTCTGCTTGAAAATTTCTGATATTTTGATATATAAAACGAGTCCATATGTCATACTAGAGCCCTTAAATTTAACATTTTGAGTATTTTCAATAATGTCTTTGTACTGGAGGTACCACGCCCACTTTTGCAATCCCGCCCATATATTGTGGGATGTTGTGTATTGATAACCGATATATTTGTATTTAGTTTGGGATTTTTAGCTCGTTTCGTTCTTCAGATATACAGAAATGTATAACGTCTTTGTGTGGGAAGTGCCACATCCACTTCTCCAACACCGCCCATTTTTTTAGGGAGTTGGTGTATAAATAACCAAGAAGTTTGTACCAAATTTGAGATCCCTAGCTCTCCAGATATACAGAAAAAAAGAATTAAAAACCAACAGCAACATGGGATTTATGGCAAAAATTACAGGTAGTTGTGGTTTTTTGCTCATATCGCAGCCATTTATGGACTGATGCTACTTTCAATAGCAAACAATTCCGGACTATATGCGACACAAATGTATAACAAATTAGCCTCCATCATATCTGGGGTCTTCGGAAAACCCATTTCAACGGACGGACAGACGGACAACCGGATTTGAACTTCCCTTCTCATAAGGAGCCAGAATAAATATACTTTATAGGGTCTAAGATCAATATGAAGAAATTACAAACAGAATGACAAAGTTACATGAACCCTTTTACCTTCGGTGAAGGGTATAAAAAAGCTTTTCCTGCTGATTAATACAATGCAATTCACAAAGTTCTGGTAGACTAACAACAGCCACTAAGTTTCTCAGTAGTAACAACAAAATAAAAGTGTAAACAAAAAAATGCATGAGCACACTTGCAGACACAGAAACACACACACTTGCATAAGTATACTAAACAAAAGCAGAAGTACGAAATTCACAAAAAGCTTTTTTCATTGCTTTGCAACAAATGCCAAGTGTTTGGAAAAAGTTTTAATTTACAGTGCCACAAAGAATTCAAGTTGTATACACATACCCATACACATACACAAATGCTCGCATGCATAGAACAAGTAGGAAATATGTACTCATAGTCCCAGCTAGCATTTGGTTAGCTGACAGTAACAGTAATGTAACCGTACTGTAAAAAAGTAAGAAAATACTGTAAAAAAGTAAGAAAATTGTTCTACTGAATTAGACGTTACATTTAAGTTACATGTTACTGCTAACTAAATTCGTTCTAATTACTTTACATACAACAAAATGAAGAAGCTGATTTGCAACGTTACTGTTACTGTCAGCTAACTGGGGCTTTAAAATTTTCAGATCACGTTTAAGGTTTTTTTTTTGTTCCTATACTAATCCCGCGAAGCTCTACGCTTGTCTGCAGAAATGAAACCAGAGTCTCTGGTAATAGTCGGTAATGAGTCGGTGGTAATAGACTAGCTCACTACCAACTATCCCACCGGGGCAAAAACTGATTTATCACTTGTGAGATTGAGTGATTGATTCATATATGATTCACTGATATGTTTAAATAATGATTTCTAAATGTTTTGAGTTAAAAACTATGTTATCACTAGAGCGAATAACAAGGGATTCATATAATATTCATTCATATGCTCAAAAAGGAATCAGAAAATTGTATCACAAATTATTCTTTTAGGCAATTCTTCGGTAGGGTGCCATTATCTCACAATGAGAGTATCATTTATGATGGAAAAATGATGTCATATGCGGTTATCTTGCTCTTAAAGCTAATTCTTAAAAGATTCGATTATGATATAAAATGCTAGCTGGTGTGTCCCAGTTAGCATTTAATGATATTATTGATTATATTCGAGTTTATTTTAATCCTCTGCGCGATTAAAATAATCATATATGCTCTCGTTTTTGAGTCGAAAATTATTGTTTATTCAAGAAAAAATGGTACCCCACCTGCGACTCTTCTGAAAGAGTATTTTATGACTTGCGTTTCTGATCAATTATTTTATTTATTGCTTTAATAGTTCATAAGCCTCTAGGGACAAATTAAACAAGAAAATACAATATGACATTATCATTTCACATTAAAATATGTTTGTTTATATAAATTACTTCATATTAAATATAGTTTATAAAACAGCCCCCACCCCCTTAAGTGCACAGTTATAAAGAACAATAACAAATTCGGGTAAACGCTTTTAATAACAAGAGATAAAATAAGATTCATGCAACATCAACCAGTATAAAGAATTAAAATATTCTCAGAAACAATTTTCTTAAATTTATAACTAGAATGCGAAATTTACTATGTACCTCGGTGGAAGTATAATATTTGTCCTTGCAGAATCTATCCCTTAGATAAGGTGGAGTTCAACTTTTAATAATTATGTACAATTACGACTTAATTTCGAGACAGTTTCTGCTACTACTTACAATCAATTTCGTAACTTTTTCGAGTAATTTTTTAGTCGTATTACTAGCCTTTTAAAAGTCTTTTCCGATTCGAATTTTTAATTTATTTATTTTGTATTTTTAACAAATAATAAAACAAATAAATTTGTTTGAAACATTTTGAAAAAAAGAAAAATTTTTTCATCGTTAAGGCCTCATTAGTTTCTACTTTCCGTTGCCGTTCTGTTTCGTTCCTTTCTCTAGCAAATATTTTGTAATTACTTTTGCTGTGAAAGGAATCATTTGCTTTTAAAAAGAAAAGCATTGAAATTGCAAAAAAAAACTTTTCGTAAAAAATAAAAAACTAATATTTTGTGTCAAAAATACGTAAATTTTTAAAAAATCATTAATTAAAACCAATTTTTCTAGCTTAAAGTCTTGTACTCTGTTCCAATTTGTGAAAGATGTTTAAGGTGTTAGTATACTTGCTATTTTTTGTATTGGATTTTTTTAGGATTGACTGAATCAAAATGTATTTACAAAGTGGCCTCACTACTACAACAATGCAACAAAAGAAAAAACAACAGGCATTTTGTTGCTAGAATTGTGACGGCAAATGTCAAAATAAGCCAATTCGCCTTGATTTGAATGTTAACAAAAAGCCAATTCGCCTATTTTTGCTGTCAAAATAGCCAATTTGCTTTAAAAAAATGGCAGAAAATTCAATATGGCTTAATGCATGATGGTGCAGTATTGCCATATTTGTTTTAAAAAAACTGACAATTTCCACAAAAAAAAATCTGTTTTTATGGGAAAACCTGCACCTTAAGGATTGTTTACACCATCACACATTTCTTACGTATTTAATAATACTTTGTGTGATACAAATCTAATGAGTTTTGTTGTGACTGTCATGCTTTTATTAAAATGCAACCCTGATCCAATGAAAAGCTTAGAAAAATTTCAAAAAACGATGAAGTCGTATGGAATGTCAAATTTTTTTTTTTTTCGCAATAATTGTCATTTTCATAACACATTGCATTCACACTATCACACATTTACATATTACTGGAGTTTTTGACATGTATTAATACAAAGTATAATAGTGTTAACTAGCCTTTAGTCCTCATCCACATTATGTAACATTTGCTGCGAAACATTTGAGTTTGATGATAAAAGGGGAAAGACGAAACGTGGTCTTTGTTTTGTGTACGAGCAGTTTTTGTGAATTTGTTATTGAAAGAGAAAAGGCATACAAATTGTTTAAAAGCTGCAAAACAAAAGTTTTATTGTATTGACACCAATGCAGTTTCAAAAGAGAATTGAAGACAGTTTCTGTAGAAAATGTTTCTTAATATGTACGAGGACTTAAAAAACTTGAAAAAAAAATTAAAAACGTTGGCTGTTGATACCATAGTGCACTAAGTTTGCAGTTTCAACTCACAGCTAGTGATAGTGCAAAATTATTGCAATCATTTTGTTGATGTTGAGTGATGAATTTAAAAATAGCAGCCTCACTAAACATGAGTGATTGTGATGGTAAAAAATGTTGCACTCAAAAAAAAAATTGTTTGATTTAAGAAAATGCAATAATAAGTTTATTGCAACTTTATTGTTCTTAACTCGTTCGAGTGCCACTTAAAATTTTGCACTAAATTTACAAACAAAAAACTTATTTTTTCATGACTAAAACCAATAATTATTCCATTATTAACAAAATGTCATGTTGTTTAACTTCCTCTGCTTATGCATATCATTACAAGAATCAAAAACTATGCGCATACATAATTAAATTTCTTAAATTTTAGTGAGAGTCTGTTTATATGCAGCTTTTTTGATTGCGAGTTCAAATTTTGCAATATTTGAATTGAGTGCAGATTTTTGCATTCAATCTTCGTTTAGTGATAGTGAAAAAATTTGCAATATCACAAATTTCTTGTAGTGGTAGTTAAAAAAATAGCAATTATCACTAAAGCTGGTAAAAAAGAGTGCAAACTAATTTTTTTGCAGTTTTATTTAGTAATAGTGCACTGCTGATTTAAATCAACAGTGCACTATCCCCAACTATGGTTGATACACACTTGGTTTGCATAAAATATTATTTATTTTTTAAATTCGGAAATGGTTCTGATGTACATTTTAAATTTTACATGAGAGCACGAGTTATAACTTTGTTGCATTAGAATAAATGTATTTTTATTATAATATTCTTAGCTTTTATCCGATTTCGGCTCATTATGACTAAAAATTTTTGTAATCAACAACTGAACTATACAATTAATTTATAAGACCCTTGATTTTGTAATTACATGTGAGAAAAAACATATTTATTAAAGGAAAAAAATTGTCAAAAAACAAATATATTTCAGAAAATCTTAGATATAATATAACTTAGCTATTTTTTTAACCGGGTCACGCCTTAAAGAGAAGTATAACTACATCGGTTTATGCAATGAATCATATCAATATGGTTTCCCGTTACTTTTACGACAATAACTACATATAATAATAGCTTAAGAAAAAAACTTGCAAAAACTATAATTTCGTAGGCCTGTGTAATTAAATGCTTCTTTGTATTATTCGAATAAAATTGATTAAAAACACGGGGTTTGAAGTAAGAAACTGCAAAAAAAAAGATATATCGGCACATTTGGGAACACTGAGATGGTGTGTTGTATTTTTATTGTCGATGATACAATTGAAAATTTAACAAATGACTACAACAAGTTAAAATACCAAATTAATTCTACTTGGAAGCATGTTGCCTGCTGTCGTTGTTTTTGGATCAGGTGTAGTTGCAAAAGTATCGATACAAATTTGGAAACTTCACCTAATACCGTTCATCAGATATAAAGAAATCTATTTTGTGCCACTGTTGCATATAATTTTTATTTAATCATTTATACAATAACAGTTACTGATAATTTGTTAATTGGACGAGCTTAAAGTAGTATAACTTTACTAATAAAGATTTTCGTGTGAATGAATCGTACGATTGTGTAGGATAGTGAATACTGGCCTTTAGTCGCATAACGGTAACGCTGGCTATACGGCGAAAATGGATGTAAATAAACAAAAAAATTGACAGTTGCCGTCACACCGAGGCGAAAAACACTGTGACCAGCTGGCTTTCTGAGGCCACCTCCTTATTCCATCATGGACTGAATGAAACAACAAATGCGAGAAAGAACAAGAAATACAATACAATATAAAATGTAAACAAAACAAACAATATTGTCCAAGTTTTGTTCCCACAAAAACCGTAAAAAAAAGCTATAAATCGCAAAAAAAAAGTTAAAACCCGCTACTTTTGATCAAAAACTAAAAAAGTTAGCAGCAGTGCTAACATTTAATCTGGAAATGTCAATTTTAAGTTAAAAATTTTTATATTTTTTTTGACAGTCTAAGATTATTTATCGATAACACACGTATATTTTTTTTTACATTTCAAGATTTTTTATGGTATAATCAAACTCTTTACACTTAGTCAGTTTTCCTATGCAAATATATTTGCACTGTTCTCCAATATAGAAAAAATACAAAAAATAGCAAGTATCATAACACCCAAGGCGAATTTATTACCAGGTGGCGTTGAAAGCACAGCTGTGCTACTTTTTTTTTCTTACATAGAGAGAGAAATGTCAAAAGTTGCTTGTGTTTTTGACATATCGATCAACGAAAGCAAAAAAAAAATACATTGTTGTGTTTTTGGTGTTGTTACTTGTTGTAGTATCGACACCACCGTATACATGAATTCGCCTTGATAACACCTTTAGCAACATCTATTATTGCATACGACAAGTTTGACATGCATCAATGTTACCTATCTCGAGAGTTTCCACAATTTGACGTTTTTAATCTTTCAAAGTATGCGACATTGTTTTGCGTATGTAAGCAAAATCCACATGTATTTTACTGAAAAGCATTTTTTTAAATAAAAAAATCAAATAATAATTAAAGTGATGAAAAACTGTTACCGGTTGTGTTATTTATGTTTTTTCGTTCTCATTTAATATAAAGTGTAAACTTTTTTTCATTTTCTTAAAATTCCACGTGAAATAAGTGCAGCTTATATTATTTCGCAGTGGTAAAAAAATGTTGCCAGACACATTTCGCAACTTTTTGACAAATTGAACAGAGAACAACTCTATCAACATAATTTCATAGTAATTCCGCACAAGTTTTTTTCATATGAGTTTTGACAGCATTTCACCTAAAATGTTGAACAGAGTACCAAGCTTTAAACAAAAAATTATAGAGATTTCACTACAAACAAATAAATACACACTTTGGCCGTAACTTAACGTTGAATTCTATTTTCAACAGATTTGTCCGCAACAGAACAGAACGAAAAAGTAAAAGCAAACCACACATACAGACTTTCAATTGAACAGAAACAAAACAGCTGATTCATAACAGAACAGAACGTACAAACTAATCCTGCCTTTAGGCTAAATAGGTATTACTTAAAATTAATGCTTAAAACAGTAAAATTTCGATCATCAGTAGGTATGATCAATTTATGATTGCGAACATTCTGTACATTTTGTTTTTTTAAACAAGTCCCTTTCTAATCATATCTGGGAGCCATTTTCGAGTCATGTTTTAAGCGCACAACTGATTAATCAGTTTTTTTTATTATCTTAGGTAGTCTTAAAAGGCTCAGTGGTGATTCAATCTTCCTCATGCTAACTGGGTTGAGCGTCAAGCAACCCAGTTGTTAGATAAACCAAAAGAAAACATCACAAATAACAACAATTATGTATGGGGAATAACAGAACTGCACTTAAAACGGTACTGGCTCAAAGTACAATTGTTGCCATGCCAAATGTTGTTGCCCACAAATACAAAAACAATTTATCAGATTGTATCAAACTGGTGTGCACATTAGAGAATTGTATTTGCAACATGAGAGGATTTAAAGTAAATACATACATACATTTCTGTGTATGTAGTATTAAATTACAATAAAAATCAAATACATAATATAAAAAAACTGTAAATTATCCCAGATAGCATTTTCAATCGTCTAGGAGTCTACTGGGAATCTCATGACGAGTGTTTTTGATCGTCGACGAGCTCATTTTTTAATTGTAGACGATTCCTCGCACGGGAGAAACTGTTACACGTGCTAATTCGTATGAAAGATTCTTCCATAACACAGCAAACGACTCTTATATTAATCCTATAGGGAAACGTTTATGATGTATGTAGAGATTATCTGACGAATCTGAAGGGATTATTTTACAACTCGTGAAATGCTCAGCCGTATAACTGTGCTACCTAAAGGTATCTGTAGACGACATGTTTTTTACATCTGACTTGTCAAATTTTAAAATCAAAAAATCAGGAGAGCGGAAAAAGCATTCTAGATCGAACTATGGGCTAGGTATTGAACTTTTGGAAATTGGTCATTGCGTAAAAAAATCGGAATTTGTCTATTTTTTCCGAAATTTTAAGACCCATGTAAAGAGCGTTTAAAATTAAACAACATGGCATCAGCATCTTGCAATTGAAAAAAAAAATAGACATACGCGGTTACCTATGAAAACCACAGAATTTGTGGTCATTATGTCTTTAGCTTGGTACTAAAAGGGCCAATGTCAATATTTTGCTGTTATGAGTTTATTGTTGCATTAGGTATTTTCTTAAGATACGGTCACATGAAGCAAATATTTCACGAAAAAAACGTGACCAACATGTGAACTAAAATTTTATTTCCTCTATTCTATTATATTTTTTGAATATTTGTAGGTCACCGTAAAATTAAATAAAACTAGTTTTTTGCTATACCTACCAGCATAATTATTTTCATTTTGCAATTAAAAGTCCATGCTGAATTTCTTTTATTTTGCGGAAACAACCAATGTCTAATTTAACCGAGAATAGCTTCAAAAGGATTTTGCTAGCCAATTTCATTTAGGACTTTCTACAAAATAACTAAAATTTTAATTTTCTCAAAAATTAATTATTTGACATTGGCCTTTTTAGCACCAAGCTACAGATATAAGGACAACGCATTATTAAAAAACCTTCTACGAGAGTTCCAAATGGAGTCTGTTTTCAAGTATCTCAAGGGTAAGTACGCCTTCTTATTAATACATAAACAGTTAAAGAAACGAGAATATTAAAATAAATATGTGCAAATAAAAAATTGCTTAAATTCCTTGATTTATTTCACAACCTATTTTTGGACATTAAATTCATTTGTTTCAGACTCAAAAGTGACTTTCAAAAGTTTGCAGTACATGAAGAAAGAAGACACAAAACAAGCTCATCTTGGAAGAAGAAGATGGTGAAATCGGGTCAACAAATCAAACGCAGAGTTCGGAAATTGATGCATCTGGTTATAAATTATGATTGAGTTGAGATAGTGCTGATTGGGGGGAAGTTTTCAACAAATGAAAACTCACACACAGTATGCGGCAGAAAGATTTGCAAAAAATGGGAAGTCTTGAACTTTTACGTGAGTGGTCAAAACTTAGTCATTCAAGAGCGTCCGAATTGGTAAGAAAGTTTTCGTTTGCTGATTACAGCTTAACCCATATTCTCTTAAAATTTTCAGGTCAACATTAACTTTCAAGTTATATATCCAGGCAAAGCTCAACTACTGTTTTAAAAATGGAAAGCATTTAAAAAGAAAATTGTTCTGTTTTATAAAAAGAACATACGTAACGATTTTTGCAAACAATTATTTTGTAATGCAAAATCATCAACAAACCAAGGTTTGTAGAAAATAAACAGTTCAATATGAAGTGTATTTATTATGACGCTGCTAATTTCTTGCCCATAGATGCACAGGACTACATATTCAATATATTTTTAAACGCAATTTTTTCATTGTCAGCCTGATTTAAGAACAACTCCGGAAAACGAAGGAAAAAGGTTATTCAAAACGAAGAAGTTTATGGCTTGTGCAACTAATCCAAGTAAATGAGTTCGATAACCACTTTCAGTCTTATGAAATTGGTTCTTTACTTACTGAAATATATATAATTAAAATCAAATGTGTGAATTATTTCTTTTCATAAGCTACTTTATTATATTCAACATTTTTAATTTTTCGAATTTATTCTAATAGTCTGATAGTGTATAAAGTCATTCCTAAAAATTTAAGGATTAGAACTATTACAAACAGCTTTATAAAATACATAACTGAAATTTAGCCCAAAGAATAAATTTGAGAAATAAAAAATGTTGAATACCTATAATAAATCTCTGCTTTTACTAGCCCTCATTTACATTTATATCCAATTAATAATGGCAAGACATATGTTAGACCTAAGTTAATATAAGTATGTACATATGTACTTGTAAGTATTACATTATCATTACGTTTTCCTTATTTTTAATACACATCCATATATATGTAAATATTTAAATAAATAAACATTTAAATAAATAAAAACCTTGTGTTTTATTTCGCCATTTGAATTCGAACTAATAAGAATACTTTTAAGAATACATTCTTAAAACCGATCTTTAAACAAGAATTTCATTAAGATTAAATTCTTAAAATTTAAGAATTTATTCTTGATTTAAGATTTCTAATCTTAAATTCGAACTTAATATAAGAATTTATTCAAGATTATATTCTTGAATTTTTAAGAATGTAATCTTAATTTAAGATTTTTATTAAGAACAAAATCTTGAATTCGATCTTAAAATGAGAATTAATTCAAGATTACAATCTTAAATGCGATCTTAACAAAATTAAGATTTTATTCTTGAATTAAGAATTTTCGCATTAAACAGACTATTAAGATTGAAATGATTTGATTTTGAACGTAAAATATTGATTTTATCACGTTTTTTCCCTTAGTGTATATTTACATACATATGTATGGACATAAATATTTACAATGTTACAAGTTACAAATATTTATGGCCATTTTGTACATTGTCCATAATTTCTTTTCTGTCTTCAGTCTTCAAGAAATTGTAAGATTCGTTACAACTATAACCAAAATTTGTTTTTATCTGCAACTCACTTTCCAGGTTTTATATTAGGATCCTGTTTCTCTCTTTTCTCCACTTTGAAAACTCGTTCTGTAAAAGCGTTTGAATGTCGAATGTAAGAAATAAAATTACACATTTTCTCAAATTCGTAACCGCACCAACATTTAGAATATTTTCATTTTTCTTCTACTGTCTTATCTTTTCGTACAGACTCGCCATAAATCTTTAATTTTAATAACTCATCGATAAGAACATCTATACTAATATTTTCATCGCAAACAATTTGACAATATGGTAAACTATATACTGAACAAAATAATTATAAATATAACAGTACAAAAACATTACATTAATGAAAAAAAACAGTACATTTGCGTAGTGATTTGCTTTTAATGCATAAATCAAAAAACAGTACGTGTACTGATAGAAACAAATGGCTTCCCTACATCCCATTGATGACATAATTTAAATTTTTGACCCTGATGACAGTTTGGCCAAGCGATGTTAAGGCTGACATCACAATGATGAAAAGTCTTATGTGGTCAAAAACGAACGAATGACGACACTTGTCATAGTACTGATGTCAAAATACATCAGCGTTATGACGCCTTCTCTATCAGTGTAGTGACTATAAATGAAAAGTACTACCTATATTACTTTAATTTTTCTTTAAAATCGATTTTTTTCAACTTGTAAAATTTATTTTTTGAAAATAAAAGTTAATAAGTACATACATATGTACCTCTGTACATTCAAATTAAAGTTAATTGTGTGAGCCTGTACAATAACTTCGGATTGTGAATTTAAATTTTATAATTAGCATTTTAAATGGGGTTATAAGTAAAAATTTTCCGGCAACACTGACTAAAATACAAAGTCTAACAGTAAAACAAATGCAATTTTTAACTAATAAAGTCAACAAAATTTATTTACTGGTTTGTAGAACAAAAGACACAAATTAACTTAAAAGCTCAAATACTGCTGCTCAACAGCATTCATCGTTGCATAAAAAATTACAAAGCTCAAAAGTTAATGCGTAAACTAAACAAAAGTAATAAAAATAATTCATCAAATACAAGAAAACAACAGATTTTCACACATGAAAACTGCATCAGAAATGCAAAAATTAAAAATAAACAAGACGAAAAAAGCTTTTTCAATAAGTTTATTATGAACGAAGACCAGCAATAAAATAAAAACATCAAGAAAACAAAATAGAAATAATAACAAATATACATACCTACATGTACGTAAATGAGCTTAGGTATGTACATAAGTATGGATATGTGTGCCAGTGATGCCGTTGGGTTACATTTATTATATATTTCGTAACTTGACAGACCGATGAAACGTGTATAATTTTGTTATACCCATTTATCCAAAGTTTTTTCGTAACTTTTGATACATGCACAGAAAGAAGTACATATCGTTACCTTAATATAAAAAGGCCCCAACTCATCAAAAACACTTTTTACAGGAGAAGGAAAAAACTTAATAAAAGCTGAAATAATATAGCTACACAACCATTGTCAAAAAACATCTTTATTAAAATTAAACGAGGAATTCAGATTGAAATACATAATATGTATTTCTTTCGAAAAATTGTGTGTATGAGTTAGGCCTTTTTTTCTTTAGAAAAATTGTGTGTATGAGTTAGGGCTTTTTGTATTCTGCTTATAACTTCTTTATTTTTAATCTAATTTGCTTGAAATTTTAATAGAATGTGTATTAGCAACCATTCTACAATAATCAATAAAAAAACGGATTTCCAAAAATAATGAGTTGGGGCCTTTTTATATTAAGGTAACGATATGTAATATTTAAAAAAAGTACTGGACTCATAAATAAAGATAAGAGCTGCCTGTCTCTGAAAGTAGTTTTAAATTTTCATACTCAATTACATTTTACCTAAAGAACAAAATTTAACTAGGAGTTTATTTTGGCTCAAACAAAGCTTTTAGATTTAAAACATATTCCGGAAGAAATTTATCTATACAAAAAAAAACTATCAGTCATTTTATATTGAAGTTTTAATACATTTTGAAGGCTAACATTTTGTAAATCATTGAAACAGTAAGTCCTATCAAAGGCCAATCTCTCGAGTACAAAAAAATTTAAATTACTTTTTAAAAAGATTTTCTAATTTACAGAACTAATTTTTGTTGGCGAGCACGCCTACAAAACATTGGGGCTGTATTATACTGAAAGCTTTACAGTATAATACTATTGGTCTGGCTAAAGGCTATACATATGTTTTTTGAAATTTTAAGACATCGATTTATGTATATCTCTACAAGAGTTATATTTGGACTTTTGTATTAATCAGTTCATTTTTATTCATACAATTTAAAAAAAATAATATTAATTAATAAAAAAAATATAAATATATAAATTTTTAATTTTTTTATATATTGTATCTATGGATTCAAAATCCAATCATTAAGGCCCTTTAAATGTCCCTCCAGATAAATTTTAACGTACATATTTGGATCAATATAGTGGTCCTTCAATGCCTTAAATCAAAGCAAATAAAGCTAATAAAACCCATAATCAAATAGTGCCAAATGCTAAAGTTAATCCTGGTCCTACGGACTCCGATGGAATTGAATGACACCAGTTCAATTATTGGTGCACACGGCCCTCAAATTCAAAATCCTATAAAAGAATACGAAATAATGAAAACGGAAATCAAAATATACAATTGAATCTGTCAAGTTTTGATACTATTAATAATATTAATAGATTCGCACTTTTGGGTGATCTTAATATGCAGACAGGTAATATTAATGATATTAAACAAAAGGAAGATAAGAAGTAGCCTTAAAAATAAAAGTAGCCTTAAAAAAGAGAGACTCTGCCCACCTATTTTTCTTTATAATTTGGATATAAAAACTCTAGTAAATCAACTTTCTTCTAAAAATATTGATTTTAAAATTATAAACAAGTCGCGATTTAAAAGCAAATTGTACCTGAAAGATGCTTCTGTTCATCAAGAAATGATGTCTCAACTCAATGAAAAAAATATTGATTCTTTTTCTACGGAAAAAATGTTGTTTTAAGAGGTTTATACCATGACACTGAAGTAACTGATATCAAGGGAGAATTAGATTCATTAATACCTCATATTGTTGATAGCTTTACAAAATTAACACAGGCTTATGTTTAGTTACACTAGCTCTCTGAAAATATGTCAATGAGTTATCCCATATAGGATTATTATTACGTCAGGTAGTGTCTTGGGAGTTACCAAAGGCAAATTCTAAAGAAATTCAATGTTGGCATCGCCAACATTGGGGTCACTTCTCTAAAAATTGTAACAGAACTCAGGCTTGTATTAAATGTTCAGAAATTCATAACCCTGGTGAGTGCAAACCTTTAAAGGGACAAACCAGTCCCTTTTGTGTTAATTGTAAAGAAATTGGGCATAATTTATTTAAAAAATAAACTTAACTTAACTTGTATCTCTACAACGACAAGAGCGAAAGTTTCTAAATTTAGTACGAATATCTTGTTTATCAGTACAAAACATCTGGCAAAATCAGGGCGAGTTAGGAAAAGTGGGCCTGCCTTCTCCCATACAAAGACATATGTAATATACGTAACCTCTGAACCGATCTTTATGAAACTTTTGCAGTATAAACTTGATGGTCAGGGGGTGCTGTAATATATAACAAGTAAGAAAGTATAGTCGGTCAAGCCCGACCATATGATATCCTACACCACAGTATATGAGAAAAAAAAAGGTTTGCAAGTGTACCTATTTGGGACCTAGTTTTGAAAAATGCATAGCTAATGTGGCTATATGGATAGGGATATATCTGTATTTTGAATTTCATTAAAATCTGTTAGATAGTTTCTGAGAGGCAGAAATTGCTCCTTTCTCCACTCGTGGTTCGGTTTCTTAAAAAATGCATAGCTTATATGTCCATATAAATATGGATCTTTATTTTAAATATAATTTAATTCTGTTAGTTAGCTTCGGAGAGGCATAAATTGCACTCTTTCTTTCCTCGTGGTCCTATTTTGTAAAAATGCATAGCTTATGTGCTCATATAAATATGGATATATCTATGTCTTAAGTTTCATTAAAATTGATTTGATAGACCCTATTCCGGAAAGCAGCTTGCATGGGGCTATATCAAATTATGGACCGATTCGCCCCATTTCCAATAGGTTTGGTCCTTGTGCCAATTAGAACCTATGTACCAAATTTTATCAAATTACAGTCAATATTGCGAACTATACATGGACAGCAAGCCTGCCAGCCGGACGGACATCGTTAGATCGACTCAGCCCAAAACTAATGTTTTAAGGTGTTTCACACATCAGCACAAATGCACAATACCCTACCCACTATTGTGGTGTTGGTATAAAAACGTTTATTCCGCGTTACTAAAGCTCCAGAACCGATTGACACCAAACTTGGAAAATAACCAAAATTGTCCAAAATTGCAATATTATTTGGAAAATCCCGGGCAGCACCGGGACAAAACAACTTGTTTTATATAAATTCCATATATTTACTATTTATTCAAGGAATATTTCAAAATTTAACTTTTGACGAAAAACTTTTTTTAAAGTTATATTCTTCCCCTGGCAACACTGATATGTGCATGCATTTTTCTCCAATGTCGCGAGTCGGCACACGCGAAGAAAAATGTTTGTATGTAAAATACTCATTTGGAATAATTACACATACATAATACCAAAAACTTAAAAAAAACTGCAACAAAATTAAGACGCCGCGGCACGCCGACAGCGGCTGCGAGTAGTACATCGTAAAAACAGCAACAAAAGTGTAAATTGCAATGTGTGTTATTATTTACTACACATACTTATTTTTTAGTTGGTGACATACATACATAGGTACATACATAAGTATGTACTTAGTCCGCTTTTCCACACGCAGATTTAACTTTGCGAACTCTTTTTCAATTTTCATACCCTTCACCACCAGTGGAAAATTAGTCTTTATTTAAGATCCCGGTAAAGTACTGTATGTATGTGTATTTTCTGGGTCTTGGAGTAATTTTAAGTCGATTTAGACATGTCCGTCTGTTGAAAACACGCTCACTTTCGAAGGACTAAACAGAAAAGAACAATTTTGGAGTCAAATTGTTTCTCCTAAACGAACAAATTCTTCGCTCGTCATTTAAAAACAGGCAGTTAATTCAAAAATTAAACGACTTAATGAGGTCACAAGACGCTGATTCAGTTCAGTAGTGAAGTTAACGGCTATAATTAACTACCAGTTATAACTGTCAAAAACATATTGTACACTAGAATTTAAAGTAATAGATTCGTCAAAAACTTGGTGAAAATGGCCGTAAAACTTGAAATAATATAATTTTTAATAAAAAAAAGTTTGACTTGATATTAGGATTTTTAGTGCTTAAAAAGTTAAACTTTATGTTAATTCATTATATTAATACAATCTCCATGGAATGTCTGAGATATAACTGATAGAAGGAAAATTGTAAGATAACCACTTAAGGCTACTTTACACTATCACAAAAGTCTTTCGAATTCCGTAATATACTTTGTAAGATAGAAATCAAATTCGTTTTATTGCGACTATCAAAAATCTAATTTAACATTACAATAGTGTAAAGTAGCCTTTAACGTGTTCAGTTATTGATTAATAATTATTCTTAAGACCTGTTTTTGACTTCGTATTTCCATATGCACTGAACTGTGAATTGCATGGTTTTCCAAACCTCTGCATGCGCTACATTTTCAAAATCTGGTGGCCAAACGTCGTAAGCAATGAAAGCTATATAGAAAATGCAACATTGAGCCTATCCATATGATTATTTAACGAAGAAAGTGGAAATATATCGGGCCCCCTTTTAATGAAGGAACCAGATGAAATATGCCACCAAGCCCTAGACTGGAATCCACAAGGGAGTGGAAAAGAAGCTTGCCTAATGATGCTTTACATTAACACACAGGTTTATGTTTTAGTTTTGCATTTTTGAACTTTAAAGGGGATTTTGGAATTTTCATCCCTATTCTAATATTATCATCACTTTTCTTCGGTTATACCCTATACCACGGTATATAAGAACAAATTTTTGCAAATGTACCCTATTTGGGACTCATGGGCAATCATGGAGCCGCCAGAACATAATTATGTAATTGAGTTTAAGATTTATATAAAAGTCTTTTGTGCCGAATATTCACCCTTATCATGGCTGGCTTAAGTTAACTTTTTTATTTTAATCTATTACCAAATAGTCGCAGTTAAATGTGTTGTTTTAAAAATAAGTCAGTTTAGTTTTTAAGGCATGTTTTTAACAGAAGAGCATATTTTCGAGTTTTTACTGCATATTTAGTGCGCATAAAACACTTTTTAAAGCATATTTCCGGTTTCCCTGGTCATAACATATGCAACATACATACAGATGTATGTGTGTTATTACTCCTTGCCATGAAAATTTCATTACTGTTTACTTTTCTTAGTTGTTTAATCTAAATCTCAAATAAAAATTTCCCTATTTTTACCATTTAAATTAATATAAATACATACGATTGCACATACATACATACGCACATATGTATATTAATTTTTTGTATGCATTTACTATAGATTCATCTAGTCGTTTTGAACAGAGAGCAGAACTTGCTAAACAGTACTGTTTTAATGACAACGTACTTGTTCTCAAACATACATACATACATACATATGTACACACAACAGTATGAAAAGTCCGAACGAACGGCCGATTTTCTGTTGCCCGACTAATACGACCCAGTGCAAAATCAAATTGAGTCAATTGCAGCGGGCTAAATAATTGCACACACAAATTGCAGTATTTTTTTTTTTTTTTTTTTTTTTTGTTACATACATATGCAAACATTGTGTATTTGGTTGACGTTCTTGTTGTGGTTACTTACCCGTATCTTTTGTTTCATTGGCCACCTCTTGCCAAGCTTTTTGTATTTCATCTTTTTTACTATACTCGGGTAAAGTTGAATTCCATAGACAAGGTTTCGATTCGACCAGTTGCACAAACTTCACATTGAATACGGGATCATCTTTACGACTGCTCATCGTTGACGATTTACTACTGTTGTGGGTGGTGACAGTGGTGCAGATGTTTGTACTTGCAGTTGGGGTGAATGTGGTCGTGATGGTGTTGATATTTTTGGCACTACCACTGGTTGTACAAGCAGTGTTATTGCCAAATGCTGCACTTGCAGCAACGTTTGCTAAGTTTGGCGTGGTAATGATTAAGATTTTGTAACCAGTGTTGTTTAATTGATTTGTTACAGTGCTAAAAATTGCACTACCTGTTTTTTAATTTGTTGTGCTTTGCTTTGTTTATGTGTAATAACCTTCAAACACTTTTTTACATTTATATTGACTGCAAAGTGGGGTGCAGTGCGGTAGAGTAAACAGTTTTCAAATCTAGGTTGCAGTAACAAAAATATTTCTGTTCTAACGTCTGTTTGACGTTTTAGTAATTTGTATTTGCTGTTAACGCGCACGTTAAACGCAATAATGTACCTATGCAGTTTAGAATATTAGCAAGTAAAAAAAGCCCAACCTAACTCAACGACTGTTGAGTACAAACTGAGCGCACAGAAAAAGCGCGCAAAAACACCGACACATAGACACTCATACAGCGAAACACACAAAAGCTGTCAATGCAGTTGCCGTGTTTACTGCAGATTTGCATGCTAAATAATCGCCAATGGCAAACAAATCAACAAACGACCGTATCAACGAACAACAATTAAGTTAGCAACCGTTTAAATGACAAAAACTATCAACGTTTTTTCTTTGCCACTTAATATCTTGCCAAAAACTTGCGTAATGCAATGAAATGGAATTGCAGTAAATGTTGAATTTGTTGACAAGGAAAAGGTCGAAATCGGGAAAAGAAAAACCTTTTAAGGCACTTGCAACACAAAATTACTTATACAGTCGTGTGCATTTTAAAGAGAATGAGCTTTTTTCTAGATGACGTCATCTTTTAAATTAATTGTACACATGAATATATGATGAGAATGCAGCATTTGCTGCTCTGGTTGTCAGTTTGTATGTATGTATGTACATATGCATGTTTTTTTCTAATATATATTGTTGTTGGGCTTATTCATTTTTCCTCTAGGTTTTGTTATTGTTTCATGTTTTTTTTTTTATTTCGCAAAATAATACTCATACGTTTTTAAAAAGCTTATCTAACGTTGTTGTTGGAACTTTAATGTGCAAACAAAAGCTTTCGCTCTTTTTCTTGTTGTTTGCCAGAGCTTTTGCATTTTAATATTTAATGCACATTTTTTGCATTGTCTTCCCTACACAACTCGTAAATCTTGCATTTACGTTGTTTCGTTTCTATCTCTGTTTATAATCCGTCCGTAGTTTCACTCAAGTGGTTGTGTGGATCGAAAAAAATAAATTTTGGTTATTAGGAAATTGTGTCGTGGTCGCAAGTTGTTTTGGTTCTATGAAACATTATGCGTCCGTAAGTTTGTTTGTATGTGTAACTTGAGGGGTTGCCAAGCTTTTAATAAACTCTCTGTTTTTTAACTAAAAATAATACCTACACATGAATATTATAAATGCATCGTTTTAACACGTAGTCTGTGTTGCCACGTAATTTTTTTTCTTCCCCACAAAAAAATCTAAGAACCTCCCAAATTTAACGTATTTTCAGAGTTAGGGGTAGTGCATTAAATATTTAGTGCACTAAGGTTTTTACTACACCCCACTACAGTGACAACATTTTGATTTTCCACTATTTTTCATCACTATGGTGGTACTGAAAAATATTTTAGCTACCACTAAAAAAATTAGTGGTAGTGAAAATTTTGCACTACAATAAAATAGTGCAATTTTTAACAGTCACTACATGAATGCTTTAATTATATTGTATGCACTAAAATCTCAAAAAATAGTGTTTATAGAAATATTCCAAACAAATTGAAAATATAGTCAAAATATTTCCATTTTATTATTTTTTATTGTATAAAAGAAATAAAACAAAAACTTTAAATTTTTAAGTAAAGTAAATTTCAGGAATTAAAATCTTACAACCAATTTACATGATGAATTTTATGACGTCCAATTTTGGACGTCATTTTTTGTTTGGTAGCAAGCGGTGTAGAGAAGAGAGAGGGGTAGAAAAATAGACTTGATTTCTGTTTTCATGGTTTTTTTTGACACTTCGCTTTACACTTTTTTCTGTTACGTTTTATTTTTATATTCTCATCAACTGGATTGAATAAAAATGAAAAAATTAGACGTCCAAAAAAAACCATCGTATGAATTTCACCCAATTTACATGATGAATTTTATGACGTCCAATTTTCTTAATTCCCTTTTGAAGTTGCTACCAAAAACTACTCAAATTCATACGATGTTTTTTTTTGGACGTCTAATTTTTTTTCATTTTCATTCAATCCAGTTGATGACAATATAAAAATAAAACGTAACAGAAAGAACAGAAAAGAGTGTAAAGCGAAGTATCAAAAAAAAACATGAAAACAGAAACCATGTCTATTTTTATACCCCTCTTTCTTCTCTACACCGCTTGCTACCAAACAAAAAATGACGTCCAAAATTGGACGTCATAAAATTCATCATGTAAACTGTGTGTTTGAGTAGTTTTTGGTAGTAACTTCAAAAGGGAATTGAGAAAATTGGACGTCATAAAATTCATCATGTAAATTGGGTATGAGCAATTTTAATTTGTATTAATATAAAACAACGCACTGTGGGTTGAAATGGGTCGAAAGTGACGCTTAATTGAATTTTTAAAATTAAGTTTTTGTATTAATATTTGGTATCGGATAAAACTAGATAAAATTCTACATCACTATGCAAATTTTCAAGCATCTGTCTTGTCAGCTGACTCCGTAGTAAGCTGTCAAAGTTAAAAATTTTTTGCAATTTTTTTAAAAAGCGAAAAAAGTAAAATTTTGCATTAAACGAGTCAGTAATTTCCAAATTTAACGTTAACAAAGTGTTATTTTAAGAATGGAACCTTTAACTTCAGGTATTTAATTGTATAAAAATGATGTAGTGTTTTTGAAAATATGTGTGAAAATATTTTTGACGATTTTTTTTAAAATAGGTCTAAAATGGGCCTATTTTTGATGTTTCGTGAACAATAACTTCTAAGTTAGTTAAGGTTGGGCTTTGAAACATATATTTTCTAAAAGTATGGAACCTTAGCTTGATAATACAAGAAAGAAAATTTGCGGTGTTGTTGCTCCATTTTTTGCTATTAACATTTTTCTGTTTGAAGTCGTGTTTTTTCAAAGTCATGTATTTAACAAAACTAACGTGTATTTTGTTTTGCTATAGTCATTCGTTCAATGTTTACTATTGTTTTATATGAGAATTTTCGCAATTTTGCTCATAACACTGCAAAGTACTTTGTTGAAAAATATCCATGGTTTTGTATGACTACTACAATACATAAATTTTTAATTCATGGTCCCGAAATCATAAAATATGCCCTTTTACCGATTGGAGAACTTTCAGAAGAAGCTCAGGAAGCCAGAAATAAGGATTTTAAAAATTATAGGGAACACTTTGCTCGCAAATGCAGCCGAGAAAAGTCGAATGAAGATATTCTAAATAGATTTTTTCTCAGTTCAGATCCATTCATATCTAGTATAAATAAACAAAATGAGCGGAAAGAAAAGCAACAATTATCGAATTCCGAACTACAGCTTTTGCTATCGCCTATTATTTCTCAAGAAATACATGATAGTGAGAGTAATGATAGTGAAGATTATGATGATGAAGGTGAGGATGAACATAATGATACAGATGAGGAAGATTATGATGCAGATTTGTTAAAACAATTAGTGTATAATATATAATTATTTTCTTAAATACAAACAAAATGCATTAAAAAAATAAAATATTGTTTTTTATTAATATTTTATACAAATTTTAGAATTCATGAAATTTTGTCGTAAGGACAAATAGGAGTTTAAATCAATTATGTAGAAATATTTATATATGTATGTATTATTTTTAATTTATCTTTTTAATAATATATTCAATATATTTTAATTTTAAATTTTAGTTAATCATTTATAGCTTTCTATTTTAAATTTACAATAAAATTTTTAATTAAGCCCATTTTCCACAAAATTGAAAAAACGTTCCCAAACAGACAAAAAAAATTTTTTTTATTTGTTTTATTTAATATGGTTTCTTTTTAAGTGTATGGCAATTATTGATAAACAAAAAAAATTATAAAAATTTATTTCGTTACTTTTTTAAAAAAGTTGTAAAATTCTCGAAATCCTTCAAAACCCAAATTCAGACTTTAAATTAAGCTTATGTTCATATTTATGCAAAATATATATTTATTTTTTAGAAAGAAGACAATATAAGCTTTCGTTTGCTTCTCATTTTTTAAAAAAATCCCTTTCCATAAAATGTTTTGTAAATTTTTTAAATTACCAGGTAATAAATATTTCGCCTAAAATGACACATGCAGAAACAAGTCATAAAACACGGATTTTCCATAAATATGGCGAAATATTTATTACCTGGTAATTTAAAAAATTTGCAAAACATTTTATGACCTGTGGTCGGCTTATTGGCAGTAACCAATTAAGTCCCTTTTAAAAAACATTTTATGACCAGTAGTTCACGCAAATTTTCCTATTAAAGAAAAGCAAATATCGCTTATTTTTTTTACCTATTTTTTACCAAAAAATAAATATAAATACTTCACACACTCTGAGTCAAATTTCAGTTGAATACTAAACGTGAAAGTGTTAAAGTGTTTTTTTTTTGTAAAGTAAAGAGTGAAGCTGTAAAGACAATTTAAAGTAAAATGAATAAATTTTGCTGCAATCCGTTTAACAAGAGTGGACATCGTTCGAAAAAGATAAAAGTATTAAAATTAACTGGTGTTTCGAAGCGATACATGAATGAATTAAATACACAATACGGTGAAGAAGCAGAATTCATTTGCCCCAAATGTAAAATCGATTTGTCTCAACAAGCAAATGCATTGAAACAAATGCAGCCACAATCCGAGAGTGAAATGACAAGTGAACAAAATGTTTCATCTGATAGTGAGGCAGACATTCCGATGGTCAATATGTCTTTGAGTCCTTTGAATGAGGCTATTACCACTTTAGGTGAAACGCCTATTAGAAAAAGAAAGTTGCGAAGTGAAACATACAGGAAAGAGAAAAAAGGCAAGGTTATGAGTGCAATCGCGACAATATTTGATGAAGGCTCTGATAACGAATGCAGTCAAGCAGATGACGTTGATGACGGCAAACAAATGATTGAGCAGTTGAAAAGAAAATTCAATTTAGCGACCACTCTTCCGGAGAAATATCTTATTTTATCTGTGCTGCCTCAATCATGGTCTATACGCAAGATTTCTGAACAGTTTCAAACATCTTTTTACATCGCGAGAAGAAGCAAAGAATTAGTTCGACAGAAGGGCATATTGGCGACTCCCACCAAGAAATTTGGCTCAAGGACCCTCAGCGAAGCAACGGTGAAATTGATTCAAGATTTTTACTGCAATGATGACAACAGCCGCGCCTGCCCAGGTACTGGTGACTATGTTATCACACGTGAAGATGGAGAAAAAGTACACAAGCAGCGCAGATTATTATTATGTAATCTATCCGAAGCATACCATCAGTTCAATGAGAAATACCCAGCAGAAAAAGTGGGATTTTCTAAGTTTGCCATCCTACGACCAAAAGAATGCGTGCTGGCATTAGACAGGCACGGAACGCATTCAGTCTGCGTTTGCATGTTTCATCAAAACATCAAATTAATTTTCTTTCCATGCAAGAAATTGAAAGTATTTCACGGTGAAATTAAAACATATAGGGACCTCCTGTCGAAGTCGTTGTGCGCATACCACACGGAAAATTGTCATCTGTCCAAATGCGACAATTGTCCGAAGATTGACGAGCTAGAGCAATATTTGGCGGAAAAGTTTGAACAGCTGTTAATTCAGGAGGTGCATTTCAAACACTGAATAATTAGCAGCGGCAGATGTTCCCTTGAGACCGTGGTAAAGCAGATTCCGGAATTTATCGAGGAATTCGGATTCAAGTTGAATGAACTGAAGGCGCACCATTTCATATCCGAGATGCAATCGAAATTTCTAAAGGAAAGTAAGGAGAAATTAGCCCAAAATGAATTCATTGTTTTAAGCGACTTTGCCGAGAATTACACTTTTCTCGTTCAGGATGAAATTCAGGCTTATCACTGAGCAAACGACCAGTGCACGGTACATCCTTTTTGCATTTATTTCAAAAACGAAGATAACGAACTACAGACCGTAAGCCTTGTTGTTGTCGCGGAGAGTTTAGCTCATAATTATGTGTCCGTTTATTTATTTCAAATGAAACTGTTTGAATTCTTAAGATCAAAATTCGATGCAATCGACAAAGTAACGTTTTTCTCAGACGGCGCGGCTTCTCAGTACAAGAATAAAAAAAATTTTTACAATCTTTGCATAATTGAAGAAGAACAAAACTGCAAGGTCGAGTGGCACTTTTTCGCGACGTCCCACGGTAAGTGCCCATGCGATGCGTTAGGGGGAACCCTAAAACGCATGGCGACTAAGGCAAGTTTGCAAAGGCCATATACTGACCAGATCTTAAATGTACAACATTTGTTTTCGTGGATTCAAAGCAAGGAAATTACCATTAACACAGTTTTATGCACTCAAAAAGAACACGATGCCATGGAGCGACGAATTCAAAACAGATATAATAATGTCAAAACTATAACTGGAACGCAAAAGTGTCATTGCTTCATACCAAATATTTCTGATATGTCAATTAATGTAAAGCGGTACTCTTCGTCTGCCGACGTGCTAAATTTAAAGTTACTTTAATTTTATAATGATGCCAAGACAATTGAAATTTTTAATAAATATTGTAATTAAGTATAAGCAGCAAAATATGAAAGATTTTTTCTTCATAAATGTATTTTTAACTGTAAAATAATTTTTAAAATGTATTTTTAACAAGGTGGTCTCTTAAATGCTCTTCTCCTGTGCAAACAAGGAGTCGGGGCCCATTTTTATATTGCTGATTCTTAAAGCAAAAATTATGAGGAATCCAAAAAAAAAAAATTAATTTAGGAGCTTCTGTGGAAAATCGGAAAATTTTATTTTCTTGGGAAAATTTAAAGGTAAATTTCCAAGAAAAATTAGGAAAATTTTATTTTTCAATTAAAGCCTGATTCAATACCTTTCCAACGAGCTATCACTCGTTGCGATCGCTTTAGTAACTTTCAATGAGGTCCCTTATGAAGAATTCTTCAATTTTGTCACATGACAGTGGTGTACCCACCACTAAACCAGTCACTATAAAAAAAAAAAAAAATATGTAGGTACATTATTTTTTGCTGGGCAATCGATTGAGACTATTTATTTTAAAATCGGAGAGGGGTCGTCCAAAAGGTGATCGCTTTTATATGGAATTGCTCTATAATTTTCCGAAAAATAAAAATGTCTATAAAATCGAAAAAAAAAATTTTTTCCGTGTATCTTTTTTTCCGAATACGCCTTATTATGTATATTTAATGATTTGAAAAAAAAATTCAAAAAAATTTAAATTACGGCTCCCATGAATTAATCGCCACTTTCGGTGTCATCGAACCCACTGTGCAACGTATGTATATCGCAATACATATAAACTAATGTTTTAAGAAATAAACTTTGACTGTTTTTAAGCAAAAGTTCGCTGAGTGTGCTTCGATATGTACTAGGGTAAATGAGGAGGTAATAACGCCAAAATTTAGTGCAGATATCGGATTCTTAGATTTTGGAGAAATTGATAGTAAGCAAATTTTTAATTAAAATAACAAGTTTTTTTTAATGTAATTTATATTAGGACCTACAATACATATACAAAAATATGAGATACAAAATGAAGTGGATACATATCTATTGGATCCAGATACTAATTTGCATTGTTTTAAAAAATATATAACACAATTAAATAAATGTTTCTAAAATTAAATGTCCCATTGCCATCTTCTGCTCCAGTAGAGCGACTCTTTTCATTTAGTGGAATGGTAGACGCTCCTCGCAGAAATAAATTAAGTGACTCTAATTTTGAAAAATTAGTTTTGTTGAAGGCAAATAATTGCTAAGATTTTTATGTACCAATATGTATTTAATTTGATTTCTTATATTAATATATTGATGAAACTTTCTTATTTTTTTTTTGTATTACTATTTCCTTTTGTTTTTAAATTTTGTTACTACTTCAATATTAGTATTAATTAATTTAATAAATAATAAAAATAAAAAAGTATAAAATAATTCAATATAATGAAATGTATTTGAGTTCCATTAACATTAGTGAATGATTATATTTTCCACTATCCTGTTAGTGGAGAAAAAAAATTGCACTAAGCTGTAAAAAAAAGGTTTTTCACTATCACTAAATTAATTTTAGTGAAAAACTTTCTTGTACCACTACCACTATTTTTTAGTAAGGCTGTTATTTTTCAACTCACCACTAAAAAGCTATTAGTGAAAGTGAAAAATTTTGCACTATCACTAACTTTTAGTGGAAACTGCAAATTTTGTGCACTACCCCCAACTCTGCGTATTTTGAAAATATCCCCCTAAATGTAAAAGTTAAGATAATAATTTCGTTTCAGTTAATTTAACTTGGACCAGTTTTAGTTTACGTACTTATATCATCACCCAAAGAAATCAAAACTTTTTACATTTTACTGAAATTTCCCCACAAATATTTTTGTTTTTGAAAATTTTTATTTAATAAAATTTTAAAACTTAATTTAAAACTGTTTAAATAAAACTATAACATATGTATGTACATACATATCGTAAGCAAAAGTGCAAAAAGGCGTAACTAACAAAGAATTCAAAATCTAGTTTTGCATTGATTATTATGAATGACATTAAACTGCATGTTTTGACAAAATTGTATACTTCTGCGATCAAACATGACGCTTTTATTAGCAAAAAACGAAGGGACGTAACTACAAGTGTGTTTATTTGATAAATGCAAAACGACGTAGTCACAAAATTATTTTTTCTTTGAAAATTGTTTGAAGAACTGCATGGACGGACGACTTATCAATGCATGTTTTTCTGGCGTGAGAAAAAACTTCAATAAAAATGTTTACAGTTTTTATTTAGTTTTTTGCTTCTCCTGGAAAATTATATATTTGTTAGTTACGCCTTTTTGCATTTCAGCTAACGATATATAAATTATATATGTACATTTGTTTCGGATCAAAATAGATTTTGTAAAAATCTGCTATTTTAAATATTGGAATATGAAGTATCTTTAAAAATATCGAGAGTTTCAAAATCATGTCGGCTAACTTTGTACATATTTTCGGAATTTAAAAGTTTGAGCATTTTAGGTGTTGTATTTAAGTTGTGATACGTATTATTTAATTAATACTTCACTCTTAAAACGCTTTTTATTATCTTCTCAAAAAGCTTTAATTAGTTCTTATAGGTATTCAATGATGGTGGTTTATAAAGTCTAGCGATTTTTGCTCAACTAAAGACAAGCTGTATAATATAGTATTACTTAGTTATTGTTATGTAGAAACAAGCAATTAGCGAAACCCTCTAAATACCCCCTTAATATTAATTTATGCCCACCAAACTTTCCCCCTAAGAATTTGTACCTCCTAAATTTTCACCACTGAAATAAAACCCCCTAAATCTGGGGGGGGGACACCCCAACCTGGCCACTCTGCACGTAGTAAATTCCTTTACGATGCGTCTCTATGTAGCAATTTTTATTTATTTTTTGTTAACCATAAGCAAAAACGTCGGCGAACCATGGCGCAATAATTGCTTATTTTATTGCTGGAGAACACGTGAAATTGGTTTGGCATAAACAAACGTACAGAGAAATGAAATGTCAGATAATTGACAACTGATTTGACAGCAGATTGCTTAGCAATAATTGCTCAAGCAATCAGAAGAGCAATCATTGCACATCGAAAATTTTATGAAGCAATCAAATTTGACGTTTGCCGCAATAAATATTGCTACACATAAAAAATTGCCTCTAATCACCAAACTCATACCAAATTCATAGAATCAAGCAAACAATTTGTTGATTTTGCACCTATTACAAAAATGATTATATAGATTACTAAAAATTATAAAAATGTAAAATTTTGAATGGTTTCTTTTCAATAAATTATATTTTTAATTTTATTTAAAAAATGATCAAAAAACTTTGCCGTTTCAAACAATGTGTTAATTGATTTAGTTAAAAATTGCACAGGTTTTGACAATTTCCAACAACAACTCCACAAGTTTAAATTATTTTATTTTAAACGAAAAAATCCATTGAGATTTTTTGTTATTTAATTCATATTTTCATTAAAAATTTATTTCAAAACAACTTAAATGTTAATTAAATCAAAATAATATTTTTAATATTCTTTTAATTTAAAAAATATTTGATTCAATTATCACATTAATTAAATTGAAAGACTTTCAAAACAATTTTTTTAATTGATAAAAATCTACCGATAATTTTTTCTGTGTACGTGAAGACTCCGGGTTAAATGTACATTTGAGGCAGTGATGTTATAGAATTTTTGAAAAGTACCTACATAGCTCGAAAAAAATTCCAAAAAATTTTCCCTACAAAAAACTTTTAAATGATAATATACCAATGCAAAAACCGTTGGTGTTAATGTACAAGGTGTCCGCCGGGAAGGTATACTACTTTGTTTGTTTGCGGCGTAAATAGTCTTGTTTTTGCTGATCTATAATCAACCCAAATCTGTGATATTCATCTTAAACATGTTTCCTTTTTGAACTTCTTAGCTCCTTGTTGGTTTCGTTGTTTCTTATTGATCCTGAAGATCCGAAATCCAAATCATAACTGATTTTTAGCATGTGTTCCATAAGTTGTATCCTTGCATGTAGTGGTGATAATCCAAAATCATATGCATCAGTATTATCTAATGATTTTATCGGGACTTGGTTTAATTGGCCTGATGTTGCATGGCATATGATGCAGCTGGATGTAGCCTTCGTGTTAGTCAAAGCCTTGCCTACTTTTCCATCTATCATTGTTAGCACTAATAAGTAGCTAACTTCAACTTGTTGCCCATCTAAATTTAATTGTAATGGCTGTAGTGTTGCAATTTAGGCCTTGATATCACTAACTTCTTTGTAATGGCATCATGAGTTTCCTTTTTGAATTCAAATTTTATGGGCCTGCAGTATTTCGTAGAAGATGGTGTCTCATTTTTCCAAATATCCTTTGTTTGCGTTGTACTAATCGAAGGCTCTAAATCTTCCAAAATCTTTTTTAAATCGCAATGGTACAAATTATACCATGAACATAGAATAAAAAGGATTGAAAAACTTACAATCCTTTTATTTATATGCTATAAAATACCTGACACAAATTTAACAATGCATTGCATAGTTATAGGGTCATAGAATATTATTAGAGTCAAAAAAACAGATAAAAAAAAAGACCAAAAACAAATTTAAAAATCCCCTCTAAGGTGGGATTCACAATATTCCTGTTTAGCGTAAACGCGTGTTTAAGCTCTTTATTCTACTATAAAATACGCTAGTGTGTACGGATAAGGATGAATCAGGGCAGCTATTTTTTTGTGATTGTGTACCTTTTTCTGATTGTGTAACAATAATAAATTTTATTATATGTACTTCTGTTCGATTACGATCAATATTCTCTATATCATAAAAATTTTTTGAAGGCGATAGCACATGGTTTCTGTAACTTCTACAAACATTTTTGCGGAATAAAAAAATTGTAAAAAAAAATTTCAAACAAAAAAAATTTTTTTTGGAATAATTTCATTAAAATTTAAAAAGTGTTAAACAGACGGGTCCAAACGGGTACAAGAGTATATACAGGGTTAAAGAAAACACTTTCACCGTTCCCTCAGTGGTTTTACCTTCTTAATCCCTTTTGATCCGCAAAAGTTCTATTCTACTAATGTTGAAATTTGACAAAAATATAGTAGTTTAGAAAATATGTCTTAACATCTCAAATATAAATAACACCATAGTCGCACATATTACTTTTTTATAGATAACAAGACTACCAACCTAGCAAAAAAGCTAGCAGGTCATTATCGATGATAGTTTTCGGATTAAATAAAAAAAAATCATTTTTTTTTTGAATTTAAAAAAAAAGTTGTGTTTAACAACATGGCACGACCACAATTACCAATATTTTGACCTAATTTTTTGGATACCTTAGTTTTAATATGTTTACTATTAAATAAAATTAAAATTTTGGAAATCGGTAAAAAAACAAAAATTGGACTTTTGACCAATGAAATTAAATTTTCAGCCCCTGTGCACCGGTAGTGTTACACCGAAGTCCAAGGTCATAATCCTATGATCCGATATTCCCGCTGGGCACTACTTGTGTGGTCATCGCGCCTAGGCCTAATCAACGAAGACTCGTAGAGTCTAAATAAATCCCTAGCAGCCACACTGCTCACATAATGTTCAATGGGGGACAGATGAAGTAGGATATCCAACGCCCTTGTGGCGTGCTTCTCCTTGCACCTGTGATGCCAAGAGATGCATTCCTCTGAGTCTTGTTGAGCATCTTCCTAAATCTATCCAGTCTCAATGCATCCCACCAAACAGTGCATTCGTAAGTAAGAATAGGCCTAATCACCGATGTATAAATCCAGTTCACCATATCCGGTCTTAGTCCCCAATTCTGACCGATGGAGTTTCTGCATGTGCCCTTTTCATCCTCTCCTGGGTGTTTCTCCTGCAACTAGGGTTGCCATTCGTACTGTTTTTATCAGTATATGTACTGTTTTTTGCTTAAAGTACTGATATATGCATAACAAGCAAATCAGTACGCAAATGTACTGATTTTTTCATTAATGTACTATTGTACTGTTATTATATATTAAAATTGTTCAATATATAGTTTGTCGTATTGCCAAATTGTTTGCAATACAAATATTAATATAGATGTTCTTATCGATGAATTATTAACATTAAAGGTTTTTGCGAATCAGTGCGAAAAGAGAAGACAGTAGAAGAAAGATGGAGAGAGTTTATAAATGGTGGTGTGTTTACGAATTTGAGGAAATGTGTACTCTTATTTTTTTAATTTCACATTCAAACGCTTTCACAGAATGACTCTTTAGTTTTCAAAATGGAGAAAAGAGAGAAACAGGATCCTAATATAAAACCTAGAAAGTGAGTTGCAGATAAAAACAAACTTTGGTTATAGTTGTAATGAGTTTCTTGAAGACTGAAGACAGGAAAGAAATTATGGACAATGTACAAAAAGGCCATAAATATTTGTAACTTGTACTTAAATATTTATGTCCATACATATGCAAATATATTATTTATAAAAATCTATAATATAAGATCGTCTGAGAAACGATTGTGCCTTTTGCAATAATTAGTTGTAAATCACTTTTAAATCATTTTTAAAATTATTTTGAAGATAAATTCACGTGCTTAATTTGTATTTTAACATTGTTATCCTTATATCTTTAGCTTGGTGCTTAAAAGGCCAATGTCAAATAATTCATTTTCGAGAAAATTGAAATTTAAGTTTTTTATGAAGAGGCCTTAGTGAAATTGGCTAGCAAACCCCTTTTGAACTCGGTTTAATTATACATTGGCTGTTTCCGCAAAATAAAACCGATTCAGCGTGACCTTTTAACTGCAATATGAAATTAATTATGCTGGTATATACATATATGTAGCAAAATAATACTTTTATTTAATTTTATGTTGACCTATATTCAAAAAATATAATAGAATACAATACAATTTTATTTCACATGTTGGTCACGTTTTTTTCGTCAAATATTTGCTAGATGTTATCGTAACTTACTCAAATTAACGCAAAACAGCAGAATATTGATACCAAGCTACACCCATAATGAACTCAAACTTTGCTTTTAATAATATTAATGTTAGAATCGAATTTTTAACAACTTGTTGTGTTTAAGATTTTTTTTAAATACCTAGTCGTAAGTAAACTCCTCGCCATTTGGCTGCTCTTTTTCCGTATCAGTAGTCTTTTCCCAGATATCATTTATTGCGGCTAGTACACATAACCTAATGCTGGTGTGTTTTTACGCAACAATCTTAATTCCGATTGTATTTTTTTTTTTAATATAATAAAATTAGTTTTTGGCTTTCCATTTTTGCTAATAAAAGTTTACAACACAATTTCTTTCCTTTTTCAACAATCAACGGTTTTTATTATGAAAATGAAATCCGACAATATGTCAAACAGCACTGGTGTAAACGCCAAAAAAATTCTTTAAGGCTTTAACTAAAATCTACTAGATTTTGTGTAGGTGTAAATGCAGTATTACATTTATGTCTGATATGCATACGAATATTCAATTGACGTGTCATGTCTCTGTAACGGCTGAAGGTTGCATTTTAATGTTAATGGGATTGAAGAGGATTTTACATTAAAATGCAACTGCTAGAATAATTTTTTGACAGTTCGCTCAGCTGTTCATGGGGGGTGTAGGCGACTCGAGGGGGAAAAAGAAAAGATGGCGAAAGTATAAAAAAGGCGGGAAGGAAAAAATGAGGAAGAAGTGGATAGGAAAAAGAGGAAGAGTTTTTTTCTTATGTTTGAAGTGCCGAAGCGGAAGGGTCATTTTTGAAACCGAAATTTTTTTTTCTTTCTAGTTTTTTGTGAAAAAATTTTCTTTTGTGTTTTTTGGGAGTTTCAACATAATTCGGGTACGTTGAATCCAGTGGTGCTCGCGGTTTTTTAAGATTGGCTCTAGTTTTCGAGATATACCGTTACTTCGAAAATGGAGGAGGTTGCACAACATATGTTCGCGTAACTCAAAAACGCTTTAGCTTATTGAAAAAACTTTTTTCCGCAATTAAATTTCCTTTAAGAAAAGTAAAACTTCTTTCTAATATCCGAAGTCGTTTTAGAAACATAATTTTTTTTTTTGGAAAAAATATTTTTTTTAACAAAATTTCGAAATTTTTGTAGACGTATAAAAAATGAAATTCCAAACCAAGGCGAATTCATTACAGGTGATCCTAAAAGCCCTGCTGCTAACTTTTTTCTTTAGCTTTATAATTTTTGGACGTCAAAATTTTGTTTATTATCTTTGTTTCTGTTTGGATTTGTTTCGGTTTTTGACATTGTACAATGATTTTACAAAAACAAATTGCTTGTGGGTTTTGTACGAGTTGTACTTGTTGTACTACCGAGATTACCTGTAATGAATTCGCCTTGTTCCAAAGAAAATAAGCCATAAATGATTAAAATCTGCTTGCAACTTTTGATTTTATTCACAAAAGTCGACAAATTTTAATTAATTTAAGAATTTCATAAAACGCAATATTTGTATGGGAGCCCCCAAAGGGATGGAGATAAAGGGAAAGTATAATTTGAGAAAATGTTAAGAACAAAAAACTAATAGTGGTCAGTCATACATTTTGTCACCCTAGGAGCGACTCTTGGGCATTTATGGGACTTTTTCTTCAATATATTTCTAATCTGCATTGAACATTTTGTATGGAAGCCCCCTTAAGGAATGGAGATAGCGGGTGGGTATGTTAGAAATAAATGATTGAGATGAAAAATAAAGTTGGGTTTATCATACATTTGACCCATCTAGGGGCATCCTAGGCGCTGCAGGGGCCAAATTTAAGAATTTCATTCAACGGCCATATTTGTATGGGAGCCTTCTAAGAGGTGGAGATATATGGCAACTATGTTTTAAGAAAATGTTAAGAACAAAAAACATTGGAGGTCGGTCATACATTTTATCCCCCTAGGAGTGAATCCTAGGTCTTAGAAACAAATGTTGGGAATGAAAAGTAAAGTTGCGCTGGTCATACATTTGGCCCGTCTAGGGGTATCTCAGGCGCTGCGGGTGCAAAATTTAAAGCTAGGGTTCTACGCGTATTAAAATTAAAGTTCCAAACCAAATAAGCTATAAGTGATTAAAGTCTGTCTACAACTTTTGATTTTTTCAGAAAAGATGAAATTTTTTTATTTTTTATAATAACCAAACTTAAAAATTGTAAAACATTTATTTTTGTTGTTAATTAGTTAAAGTTAAAGTTTTTATTTAGAAATTTATTCTTCTTCCTCCTGCAGATTCCAACAAATATCCCCTAATAGCGAATCAAGTTGTTTGCCGCTATACCAGTGTTCGAGCCTAGCTGTTACTTGGCGAAATCTCTCGCCATGTTCATCAGACTCGGCTGGTGATTGTTCATTAAATTTTTCGGCCTGGTAATGCAAAAAATGTATTTTCAATGACATTCTAACGTTTAAGTTTCTAAATGCGGTTAGCATATTTTTGATTAAAATTCGCCAGTTTTCGGACCGATGATTTCCTAATACATTTTCTATTACTGATTTCACACAATTCCAGACCAATAGCTCGATATAATTCAATGCAACCTCAAATTGATGGTCCTTCATAAGACGACGAATGTCCGGTCCATTAAGAATTCCTGTAAAATAAAAACATTATGATATGAAATATAAATCTAATTTAATAAAGTAGTTAGAGTTCATACCTTCTTTTACTTTCATGCCGCTTAATCGTGGAAAAATTCGGCGCAATTCGGTAAAAGCAACACCATCTGGGCTCAATGCTTTTATAAAATTTTTTACAATACCCAGTTTGATGTGGAGTGGAGGAAGCAAAATCTTTTCTATCGGCACAAGTGATAATTCAATAACATTATTTCTATGCAATCTGCTTTCCTTACGTAAAGCCCAATCCCGTGTATTGTACTGGTCGCCATAGAAACGCGTATTCCATTAGCACAATAAAATACAAAGATGTAAGCATTTATGACTTAATTTCTTAATTCTAAGAATTTGTTAATCGGTAACTGTGGATTTTCCAAAATTCCTACCGCAAAGTGAAAGTGTGGTAATAATGCATACATATTTCTTTGGAATATCATAAATTTGAATATTTGTTCTTATGTTTTATATTGTAAATTGCACAAAAACCGCATTTAAAAAATTTTACGTCAAAATGTCATTGAAAATAAATTTTCTGCATTGTCACATACACACTCCTACACACTTGCGATTAGCACACCAGCGACCAATTGATAGACGGAACTTTGTCCAAGCCGACCGGGGAAACTAATGGTAATCCTACCCGTAATTTTAGTACACCATACCGAGCTCGGACTAGGGTTTTTGGGCTCTAAGTTGGGCCTTGGGCATCACGATGACCGATATTTTTTTTGGAGGTTTGTTTGACCGGACCGATAGGACAGGGTTTTTTTTTTACTTACTATTGGGGTGAACGCACTTTGTAAGGAAATGTCCTAAGGGAAGAACATTTGGACATTGAGTAAAAATAACAACAGGTAAGTGAGCGAAATGTAAACTTGTAAGGGAGAAAAACAGACAAGGGGCAAATCCATATATGGGCCAAGGATTAGCCAAGGGAGTGGGTGGGCAGGTCAGGCAGCAAATCACCAGCTGGCAGCCAGAGAAGTGATAGGTCGCGATGGTCAGGAATCGAGGTATCGCAGGGAATAGGGAACGTTTTTGAAGGTCAGTGTTGTACTTTTTTTTTGCGAATAATAGTTTTTTATTTTCTTACCTTTTTACCTTCTTTATTTAAAATTTCTTTTTGATTCATTGTTTTTTTTTGTTATGCGACTAGTGTTTATTTTAATTTGGTAATTTTTTATTAATTTTTTTTTTTAAATATATTAAAATTTTTTTTTGGACAATAACTTGTGGATGGTTAAGATGGCGAATTTACGCCACTCTTCCGGCCTAGCCTGGTCGGTAGAGTGGCCAGGGTCCCGACCAAAAGTTATTGGCCGACGGTAAGAAATACATATATAATACATGAAAGATTTCTGTAGAAACAATAAAATCACCAGAATTTGATTTTAATAATAAAACAAATTTAGACGCTTTTTTAAAAATTGTGGAAAATTTTAAGAATTTACTTCCAATCGAAAACATTTCAGCAGATAATAGTTCAAATATTACCTCTCCTTAATTCAAAAATATATCTTCATTAACCCAAGTTAACTTATCAGATACTGTTCACACCACCGATGATGATATTAAAGATGAGGAATACAGATTATTGACTAAGAAGATGTGCGTTGCACTTCCAAACTTCAATACTTTTCATGAATTTAATAGAGTTAATAAAAGCAACATTTACATTTTTGGGGAATGGCAATACCTTCAATAGCTAATGATATTCCTTCAATATTATTTAAAAAATAAATTATAATATTGCAAACAAAAAATTATTTACCAACTGCTTCAAGACATGGTAAAAAAAGCTATAATGCATTAAAAACCACATATCCCGTTAACGTTTGCAGTCACGGCTACACCAAAGATTTAACTAAAATGAGAATTTATACCAAGTACATCTATGAGCATTGTAAAAAGTACAAATTTTTATTACAACTCCAGTCATCGCTGATAAAAGTTATCGTATCAGAAAACAGAGAAATATTCATCCTTAGAACCAAAGGGCCAACAAATAAGTGGGTTTAAAAGAAACATTGCAAAATGTCAGTTAAGGAACCATCTCTGATCGAATTACAAGACCGTTTTTTTATAAACCTGTCAACATTTGATAGCACAAAAAGTATTCGTATTATGTCGTAAAAAATAAGAAGCGAAATTTTGCAAAAGCATAATCGACACGAAAGATTAAGAAATTGACTTATTTTTAATGCGGAGGGACATAAACGGAACAAATTTATCCAAAAAGTAGCGAGAGCTCAGGAAATTTATTTGAAAAATGTAAACGATTTATCGTAGTGGTGCCAAATGTTATAATTACATATAATACATAGGATACGGATTTACAGCTGTTTAGTTTGAACTACTTATAAATTTAAGTTTAGTTTAACTACGTTTAAACATTCACTGAGTTATTAACCATAATAGTTTTCGAAGCTCTATCTGCCTCTTTCTCTCACTCAGCAAATTCATTAATTTACAATACATACGAAAAAGATATTCACTCTTTGTTGGATAAAATCGTATTAAATAGAGTTGAACACTTAATACAAAGGGTGAAAACCGCTAATATTAGAAAGTGGAAACGATGCCACTGGTTCTATAATAAAACATTTTTTCCCAGAATCTTTATTCTATTGTTCTTCATGTTCGTGAAGGTAATACAAATGGAATATTATTTCCAGCAGCAGATGAGCTTTTTTCACGTCGTTTTGAAGAAGATTTTAGTTAGTCGCGTTTTAATGGAACTAAAAGTATTTTGTGCAATAAAAAAAATATAAAGTGGCCTTTAAGCAAAACAATATGTTGTTATTTTAGTTGGGCTATTATAAATTCTTCCATCAAAATTTTTAGCAATGTTGACGTTCTGACATACAAAGGTACTCGTACATTACAAAATGTTATACAAAATTACCATCAGGTTTTGTCGTTATACAAATACCTAGTCGAGTGCAAGCATATGTATATCGTCGCCCCCTTACCAAAAAACTTCGTCTGACCGGCAAGAAATGTCCATAGCGTAAATTGCGACCTATGTAATAGTCATTTTCTCAAAATCTGCTTCAAAGATGTTAAAATTTATGCCGAAAATGAGCAACAACGAAAAATTTTCAACAAATTATAATCAAAGCTATTAATATCAGCACAATATTAGATTTCTGGTCATGGTTAAAAAATGTCATCATAATTTTAAAATCAAAGGGCTACAGTATTTGTTTAAAAGCAGGAAATAATTCGGAAGAAGTAACTTTAGCTGAAAGTATTGACGAGTTTGAAACATTCCAAATATAACTACAAACCCTATTCATAAAAACGACCATTTTATTTAAAAGGTCAAGAAATAAATAACAGTATAAAAATAAAAGACAATAGTTAAACCAAAAAAAAATTTTAAGTTACATTGGGTCCGATTATTGATTCCGTTCCGCGGCTGCGGATAACATATTTTGTGCGGAAGGAAAAATTTGCAATTATTCATTCCGCCGCTGGGGTAACCTTCCGTTGTTGCGGTATCACCTCTACAGTTGCGGTATTGCCATATTATTGATTCCGCAATATAGATATTTTCCTCCATTTTGCTTAGTCCCCTTTTACAATGTGGCAAGTGGAAGGCAGCCAGACGAAGTTTGTTAGCGAGGGGTTGTAGAGGTAGAGAGTGTAGTACATGACTATCTGTACCAAGGCGAGTTTAACTACAGGTGGCGTCGAAACGCCATCTGATTTTGACAGTTCGAGCTACTTTGTTTTGATTTGTTAGGAATGGTTGACATTTTGGACAGTAAACACTAACAATGCAATAACAATGTTTCTGTTGTTTTTGGATTGGTGTATTAACGACACCACCTGTAGTTGAATTCGCCTTGATCTGTACTAGACATTTTTCGTGTTTCTCTTTTACTGTTCGCAATTTTCATGTTGTTGCTTCATATCATTTTTCTCACACCAATGTAATTTCGCGAGTGTAAAAGGTTAAGGCAAGTTCAAAAGAGAATAAGAAAAATGTCTGCCTTCCACTTGCCACGTTGAAAAGGGGACTAACGCTCAATTTTTATGGCTATGGTTAACGGAAAGAACAAAAATGTAAGTCCCAATTTACATTATACGATTTTTGTCGTTGCGATTATTGTCGTTTCTTCTTTGAAGTCGGTCTTATGTTTACATTGTACGATTTATGTCGTTACAACCTCTTGTGTATACATGTAATTTGACACTACGAATGAATGAATAAAACGAATCGTAGAGTACACTCGCTTGTGTACCTCTTTTAATTCCTCTCTCCCCTCTCGCCAATAAGGTAAGAATCGCAACTACAAAAATCGTGTAATGTAAATTGGGACTAACTCAAAAGTTATGCTGAGATTAGTGAATTGTTTTTGTATAACTAACTTCTTCTCGATAAGTGTTGAACTAGCGTTTGGCTTACTCAAAGCTGATGCAGCGATTAATATGTTGGTTTTTATAGAACGTTGCGCAAAAACAATGGATTTTGTACAAAAAAAAAAAATTTACCGAATACACTAAAGTTATGTTACAACATACAAGCTTCGTCTATTGCAAACAAAATCGACCGGTCCTGTAAAGTTCGCTTTAAATTAACTCCACTGTATTTTTTCATGCCCGTGAGAATAATAAATAAGAAAGAACGTAAAAATAATAAAACTGAGTAAAACATAACTGTTTTAAGACGGTTTTTTCTTTAGTTTGTCAAGTGGTTTGAGTTAATGCAAATGTAATTGTTAAAAAATATTTAAAACAAAAAACTATGTTGTGTTTATTCTTGGTGAAAATTAAAAAAAAGAACGAAAATCAAAATAGTTATTAAAATCAACTAAATATACAAAGGTGCATAAATTGTTATGAAATACTTACTTATGTATAAGGGGTGAAAGAAAACGAAACTTGAGAAGATTAATAAAAAAAGAAAAAAAGTATTTACGTAGAAAAATTGATTAGGAATACAAATCAAGAATCAAGTGAAGTTAACAACGCCACTTCCATTAAGAAGCAGCGTGAATTATGGGTCGATTACGGATGACAACTGAACTGAAGTTCTGTTGCTAGCACCGAAATCAGGCAACGCCGCTCATGTCAAAATATAAAAAATTTTTTAATTTTTGTCACCTTTTCATCCCAGTGCATAATGCATTTTTCATATATTGAATACATTGGCAGTTTTATGCATTCCTCCTTGTTATGAACCGGGTGAACTTTTCATAAATCTTTTAAAAAATACACTTTTCTATAAACGCTATTAGGATTCTAAATTTAATTTTTTTTTTTTTTCAGATAATCTGGGAAAAAATATATTTGCGTTTGTTCGTAATAGGTATTTCTCCTTAAGAGCCCGACCTTTTGTTGTCGATTGGTCGGTGCATTGTACAACTCATTACAGGGAAAATTCGTTCTTTAACCGCACTGTTCGTTTGTGGAATGACCTTTTTGCAGAAGTATTCTCTCTTAATTTGAACATGAATATGTTCAAATCGAATGTCCACACATATTTTCCTAGTATAGAATTAAACTTCTTTTGAAAGAATTAACGTTAAGATGGTTAGTCAAGTACCTCTTGATCCAATGCACTTGCTTGACTTGGGGTAACGAGAATAATTCTTATACGACTAATTAAAAATAAAACTAATTTTAAAGTAGATAAGGGCAAAAGCGCAAATATCAAATCATTTAACAGTGCCCATGTTCTGCAACTCGCGTCGAGAAAATTTTCGTTTGAAATGTGTGAAATGAAACAAAAATGCCATAAATTGAAACAAAAAACTGTTTTTCTCACTTAACTTCGTCTGTGACATTTTTGGCGAGTATTTGCTGTCACGTAAGGAAATTACTCGCCAATTTACAGAAAAAGTGTGTCTGTAAAATTTTTGAAAGAAAGTTCCCGCTTTGAACTGTCAAATAAATTCACGCATAAAAACGGGGCGATAAAAATGTTAACACTAAAAAATATATGTATGTTTTTGAAATGTAAAATGCACTGAATAATAACACGAAAGATGAAAGCATTTTGTTCTTGTCAGATTTTTTAATTATTTTGCTTTTAACATTTTTGAAAAATATACGAATGTTTACAAAACTATTTTTTAAGCAACTAAGATTAAAGTCGCACCTTACATTATTTGATATAGCCGACGGTTGTATTTTCGCCGCCGTCGAAGAAATTTTTTCAATTTTAGTAAATTTTGGTCGCCGTCAACATCTGCAATTTCATACCTTCGAGTTGAAATTACACAGGGGCTCCACCTGAGATAAGATATAAGATTTGTATATTAGCAAACGTCAAATTAAATCGCAGAGAGTATTATCTTACGTGTGGACTCTCAAATAGTGTTAGTATTAATATTATAATAAATGTTATGATACAGTTGTTATAAGAAATCTTATAACACCAATTTTATAAGATAAGCTGTCAAAAATCCACATACATACACACATATAAAACAATAATAAGCCACTATTATTAAAATGTTTAATTTATTAATGCAAATAGTGCCAATCTTGTGAAAAGTGTTAAAAAAACCATATTTTAAATTAAACAAATAAAAAACTAAAAAAAAGAATAAAAACGATTCAAGTTTACTGTACGAGAATCAGTCGATTATGAAATCTTATAAGATACGTGTTCCCCTTATTTAAGATTAAAATTAACATGAAGAAATGTGTTCTCTCATTCTGTCGACGTTCTCTCACATATTATATCAGAAATGATCTCAGGTGCAGACCCCGTGTTATGACATTTATAAAGTATTTTGTTTCGCATGTTTTCGATACAAGGGTTCCCACCATAGTTACAAAACGAGTCATTTTCTCGTTGACCTAGGGAGCTAGATAAAATCTTAAGTTGCAAGCCTTCCTAGTTTCGGCAGTATCTATTACATACATATATACCGGCGTCGTTTTTTTAAGGGCGAGTTCATGACGAATTCTGTAACGAATTTCATCTGCTTCATTGTGCTTATCGACTTCTTTCATGTCCAAGAACATGTACTAGAAATGTCGAAAATGTTAAAACTGTTAAACATTTTCCAATTGTTTTTTGAGTAAACAGCGTCACAACATCCATGGATTTTTACGTTTGAAACTCGATTCACCCATTCGTTCCGAACAATATTTTTGTCCGGACGATTTTTTTTTAAATGAGTATGACGTCTTACATTTGAGAGAGCGAAAGAAGTTATTTTGGTCGCTAAGTTTTTTCTTAAATTGGCTTCATTTTAATTCTTGTTCAGAAAAAAATGAACTAAGATGCCACTTTTTACGATTTGTAAATAAAAGTTTATAGTGTTTTTGCATTTACATTATTACAATTTGTTTTTGCTGAAGAAATAAATAAAAAAATAATAAATATAACTTAAAATAATAGAATAAATTTCCTTTTTTTTTGTCCATTTTCTTTAAAACACTTTAAGAAAACGATTCGATATAAGAAGTTTGCTAGTTGTGCTGCCATTTTGTGTAAAGGTTTACATCTGCAAACCATATGGTAGCTTTGTTTTTCCAGACACATTTTCCGAAATAGGTGAATCGGTCTGCAGAACACTATCAGTGAAAAAATTATTCTGCGGGCAAATATATGTATTGTTCAGAAGGTATGGATGAATCCATCAGTTTATCCCTTCAAACATTATCTACAAATTTTAAAAAAATATGGAAAAAGCCAATCCAACATTTTGCAACAAATTTCCAGTTGAAGCCAATATGAAGATATGTTTTTAACAGAAACTAAAGCGAAGTTTAAGGAAAAAATAGAAAAATAATTAGTTTTTCGAATGAAAATTTTTTAGTTATCGCAAAATTCACGAATAAACTTTTTGTGATTAAACCTTATATTCCCTTATTTATAACAGGGTTGTCAAGAGTAGAGCCTGGTTATATAATAGGCAGCTGTTTTATTAACATTGAAAGTTTGTTAACTGAAACATTCAATTCCTTAACAGTTCTCTGTACTTATCTAGTTGATATAGAAGATTTAGACGAACCTAAAACCTTTGAAATTAAAGAAATACCCCCGTATTTATAAACGATTGTTAAATTAAACAAACGCTTATTAAGAAATATTTTCATACAACATTTGTTTTGTAAACCTTTAATAAATTTAAACTATTTTTATGAAAACAGGCAATAGAATGTAAATGGGCCGGGCTTAGCATAGCAATAATAACATAGCAATAATAACATAATAAACGGAAATATCAATTTATTAATGATTATAAAAGTTCAATCGTTAAGTTATCAGGGGGATAATTCTGGCAGTCGTGATCAAATACTTTTTCGATTCGAAATCAATTTTATTTCTAATTCTTCCTGTCGATACTGAACGAATAAAATTATTTCTTCAGTGTTTTGAAAACTCAAATAAATGCTTTACAACACTGAAAAAATAATTTTAATTCATGCAGTATCGACAGGAAGAATCGAAAAAGTATTCGATCACGACTGCCAGAATTAGGCCCCAGGTAAGAACAACAAAGTTTTACAAAAAACTAAATTACAAAGTAATTTTTTACTAGTCACCGTCGTGTAACTAACGACGTCTTTGCTTTCTTGCTTCGAATACATTACTAGATGCGACGACAAATTGGAATTTCTAATTGATACAGGATCGAATGAAAATTGCGTCCAATCAACTCGCGTTCCCAATCCAATACAAAATGAAAAATCTTTCAAAGTCAGTTACGTTGCAGGAGATATAGAAATAGTTTACTACAAATATATTAAAATTTTTGGACCACAAACTCAAAAAAAACAATTTTACATCTTTGCCACGCTTTCTTCATTTCACGGAATAATACGCAACGACACTTTAAGAGAATTAAGCGCTACTATTCTTGCAGACAAAAAACTTTTGATAATATTTCCGGGAATAAAAATCCCATTAAAACAAAGAATAATGCAAGAAGAATACAAGTAGTGCAAGAAGTATAAAAGTAGAGATAAGATCCCCATTTAAAACGGGAACACCAAAAAAAAAGCCCCTGATGAAAGACTGACTTACAATCCTAGTAAAAGGTGAAATTCGTACTACAGATACCCCAGTATATTCAAAAGCGTATCCATATCCATGTTGGACTCTGATAATTGTTCATGAAAGAAGAACTTCTGCATCATTAGTTTTGTCAAGGTACATCAAATAATAATTTAAAAATTAATTTTAAGTTAGTAAGTATCGTATAGGGGAGTTTTTCACGTTTAAGGCTCTTTTCTTTGTCATAACTCGAGAACCACTAGTCCGAATAAGCTGAAACAGAAGATTAAGAATTACAATTCCTTTAATCTGTTCATACAACGTTTCGCTACATAAGCAACAGTTTCGCAGTAATAAATAAATGTATGAAGAAAAAAAATATTTTTTGCCCAAAAAATTGAAAGTTTGTATTTTAAATTCATAAAACAAACTCAAATGACTCATCAACTTTACAAGAAAATGCAACTCTGATCGCATATAATCTATCATTTTATGAAAATTTTTAAAACATTTCCAAGTCGGACAGACTTGTCAAAAAAATCTGTCACTCAATTCATTTTTAAGCCGCACTGTCATACATTATGAGCACACACGATTTTTTTGACATATCGTGCGACTAAATAGGATAGTGAATACCGGCCTTTATTGGGGAAAAACAAAATTGGAAAATGTTTCCAACACATTTCACAGTATATTGCACTTCTTTTCGTTAAGCAATAAAGATCAAAAGTCTTTTGATTGTTGCCAATATATTATGCCACCTTTGAATATCACATACACATTGATGATAAAATTGTACAATAAGAAAAATTCATTTATTATATTGCAAATGTATGGGCCGCTTTAATCTCATTTCCTAGATGGAATCACCCTGTTATGTTCCATTTCATTAAACAGCTGTTTGCCGTTTTATAATCATTCTAATTAGAAAAAAAACCAGAAAATAATATTGGTAAATTTTATTGAAAAATAATAGAAAAATTAAGGAAAAAACATGGCTTTAACACAAAGACTACTTAAAGAAATTGTAGCCAGAACAGCAAAAGTAAAACAATGAAAAATTTTTTAGAACAATTATTCACATATATTTTTCAGCTGCCGGTAACTGCACGTTATTCAAGTTATTTGTCTTCAGATAAGGTACGACCCTTAGATGAATACCCAGAAGTAGAAGTTATTAAAAATCCACCAGAATGGAAATATGTAGAACGTTTACTACCCAAGAAAATAGTACCTAAGGTTGAGCCTAAAACTGCATATCACTCAGGCTGGCAGCCTCCATCAGTGGGCTTACACAATATAGACCAATTAGAATATTATGTAGCCCGATCGAAAAATCATATGGTACCTGTCTATTTAGAAACAACGTTCCGTGGTCAACGCAGAGTAACAGTGGTTAAACACATCCAAGGAAATATTTGGCAACTAGAGAAGGAATTACGCCAGTTGGTAGAAAAAGCTCGTAACGGAAGATTATGTGCAACCCGCGTAAATGAAATGAGCGGACAAGTTCGTATACATGGTGATTATGTGGATATTGTAAGAGAACATTTAAAGTCCAAGGGTTACTAAACAATAAATTATCAATCAATTCTTGGTAAATCTTTTCCATCAAAAACAAGATTTATGCGTTTTATTTTATTAGGAATACACGTAAAAGAAATTATCTTAAAAACTAAACAAAAAATTAAGATGACTCAAGAATATAGCCTTCCTTTCTAAATATAAAGATAGCAGACAGAAGATTGGGAGGAAAAAAAGAGTTTGAATTTTTACATTATTGATTTATGGATGGCATTTATAGTCATGTGGCTGTTGCTCCTACTGAGCCTAACAGTGTTGAACGTTTGAGTGCCTTTCGTATAGTTGTCCAGTCTTCTAAAATATCTTCCTCGTGAAGCATATACACAATAAAGGGACCATTAACAGTAACCGCTTTCTTACGGGCCGGCCCTCTGACTTTACTGTGACGTTTATCATTGCCCCAGTCATCCCACGATATATCAACATTATGACGATCTTCTTCAAGTCTTCTTATTTTCTCCATTAATTCATCGTAAATTTGATCTAATGCCAATTGTTTTTCACTCTGAAAATAAAATAAATTAAATAGATTTGATTACATTTTTAAACAATGCAGATTTAAAGATTCAAATTATTCACTTTAACTCACAAATTGGTTGAATAACATACATATGTATGTACTTCGATAAATTGTTTGTATAAAGCCTTTAAAATTTTCTGATAAAAACCAGAGGACCCGATTATTATTTACTAGCCACTTTGTTTTTTTTTTACGTTTTAAAGAGATTTTAGCAATATATTTTTCGAATATGGGCTGATAAAGTCAGGAACTGCTTAAGAAACTAACATTTTTTTTAACACAATTTAGTAACAAAAAGTCCAAGTGTTTAGATAAAGTCAGGAACTGCTTAAGAAAGTAACATTTTTTTGCGGGTTTTAACACAATTTAGTAACAAAAAGTCCACGTGTTTAATGTTAATTTATAAAGATAAAAACTTAAGCACGTATACCTTTTGTATTCTCACCTGAAGTGTCCTTTGTAACAGCAGTTCCTAAATAACCGTAGGGTAATTACCGTTTTGTACGTTAATTTTAAGCCCCAAAAGGTAACAAGGTTATTCATATAAAAAACGGTAATTTAAAGAAATTTGGGCTTTTCGTATATATACAACTACTTACGTACATATGTAGGTTTTATGATTTTATCTTTTTAGAGGTGATTTTCAATGGCTGTTTTAAAAATAAGTACGTTATACAAAAAATTAAGAATGTTATGTCCTAGTTTAAATAAATTGTCCTAGTTTAAATAAATAGTTTAAGAATAATGCTTTTTATGTTTTAATTAAAAACCTTTGCGTACGTTACTTTCCTCTAAAAACGGTGATTTTTATAGAGCTGTGCGGTAATGAAAAAATAAGTTACCATTACTAGTACAAAACATCTTCCGAAATGACGAAAATAAGTGAAAAACGTAAACATTTGCATAAAATCTTACTTTTGATCCACTATAAATCAGGCATGACTGAAAGAGAGAGAAGTATACAGCGCAAAAAATAAATGTAAGGTTATCATATTCGCAGAGTACATTGTCCACGAATTGCCTTAAATATGGAAAAGTTTTGTATTGAGTTCGTATTTTTATTTCTTTAATAAAATAAGTAATGGCCAATTTCAGAAGTTTATTTAAATATTAATTCATATTTGAACTATGGTTTTTTATATTTTATTTGTTATTTGACATGAAAAACGAATTTCAAAAATTAATTGATATTGAAATAAAATTGTTTTAATTGGCCATAAAAGTTAAAAAAAATATTAATTTTCAATGCGACATCTACTTTAAAGAAGTACTAAGCATGTAGACTAGATTTACTAAAATGTACTAGTTATGCTCTGATCTCTATGTCTTCATATGGTCTCTAAAGAACTACCTAGTCAGTACCAACGTCAGTAGATTTCCAATGACACGCACATGTTAAATGTCTAGTAAATAATATTGTCTGTCGTATAAGTCACTAGTACTGGTGACTTTGACATTTCCTACAGGGTTAGTTTAAAAAAAAAAAATCCTAAAATTTAGACAATTGTATCTATAAAAACTTGACCCGGATAATAAATTTCATATTGCTATCACGCACAATATTTCACGTTTGATTTATAGGTACTTTAAGTAATCACAATCGTAAGTGATTTAAGCGAGACACAGCATATTCACGCCATTCGCACGCCTCCAATTTAACTTACTTCAAAATTTTGTAGGGCAGCTTGTTCTTCGCTTAAAAATTTATGCTCTATATTCTCTATTCTAAAACGTTTTAAAATTTCCGCCACTTCTATGCGATTCTTATAGACTTTATCCAATTCTTTAAGTGGCTGTAAATACTCTTCGGAACGGCCATTGCGCACCTCTGCAGATTGACGTTCTATCTGATTAATACGTTCCGTGTAATACTGCTCACGCAGTTGACTAAATTGTTTTTCCAAATGGTCTAAAAACAAATAAAACTTGCATTTAACAAAACCATACTTATTATAACTTTCAACATACCTAAAATTTCTAAACATTCATTCCGTCGTCTCTCAATCTCATGGGCATCCATCTCCAAGGAATCATCGGATTCAATTTCATTTGCCTCCTCATCACTGGACTCATGACCCTGACTAGAGTTGGAATGTTCAGATTCGGCACCTGATACGTCACCTTCAGCATCAGATTCACCACCAGTTTTGACAGGCATTGAGTATATCGTTCTTTTAATGAAAAACCAAATATGACTGGTTTTCTTTAATATTATATGTAAACTATTGTGCTAATAAGACGTTTGCAATGTTTTTTTAATAAAAGAAATAAACTTTTTAACAAACAATGTTTTCCTTTTGCTTTTTTTTCTTTCTATAAATGTCAAAATTATAAAGGGTAAGAATGTTGCAAGGGATAGTAAAACAAAGTGGAATATAAAGTGATAAGCACAGGGTGTTCCGTAATAATGAACTTAGTGTGAGATACTTGACATATAGATGGCAGAATCAAAGAACATAATGTGCAATTAGGCGAATTCACTCGTGTACGTGTCATGTCCTTTACGTGATATTTAAATTAAGGGCTCATTAGTTTTTACTTTCTGTTGCCGTTCTGTTACGTTCCTTTCTGTAAGAAATATTTTGTAATTACTTTTATTGTGAAAGGAATCAGCTGCTTTTAAAAAGAAAATCATTGATATTGTAAAAAAAAATTTCGTAAAAACTAAAAAAATTATATTTTGTGTCAAAAAAACGCAAATGCTTAAAAAATCTTAATTAAAACCAATTTTTCTATAAGCAAGCAATTACAGTTTTTCATATTACAACAAACTAAGAAAAACACACCTTAGATGTAACTAAACGTTGAATTCTATTTTCAACAGATTTATCCGCAACCAGAGCTGCCGTTTTTGGTTATTTCTAACCAAAATTGGTTATTTTTTTTCTCAATGTGGAGATGTGAATATTTTTTTAATTTTGGTTACTTTTTTTCTAAAATATAAAGTACATGCATATGAATATGTTTATCTTGATACACTTTCAATTTACGTTTTTTTAATTTTTAACCTTTTTATTTACATGGGGGGTCAATCCGAAGAAAATTATTTACGACTTTGAACAATATGTACTTTGCACTACGATTTTCTCATTATTTAATTCAAATGAACGAAAAACTTTTATACTTTACCGTAAACAAAAAATTCCTTTGAAAACAGCTACCAGATATTTTTTTTAGGATTTTTGTTAAGAAAAAAATTGCAAAATGTTATTTTAATATTAGAAACTGCCATGCTCTGAAATTAAAATCAATTGAAGTTTATTAAAATGAGCGTAGTTTTTTCTGATTTTAACACCCAATTTTCACGATGATTTAAAAGACATGTCTTTTTTGTATTTCTTTTTTAAAGAAACTTCCAAAAACTTGTTAAATTTTCACCATGTTTCTTTTCTTTGCAGTCAGAGCTGATTTTTTCTTAGTTTCTTATTCGTAACAATATTTAAAATTTCGTTATTCCACATAATTTTGATATATTTTGAATTTTTTTAATTAAAATTTTTTATATTTCTATATTTTAATAAGCACATGTCATTTTGAAATAAGAATAAAACAGAAATTAAAAAACACAAATAAGTGCAAAGAGGAATGTCAAAAAAGAAACACAGAAATACGATTCATGTCTTTTTTTCTACCCTGCTTACTTCTCTACCCCGCTCACTATCAAACAAAAAAAGACATGATTTTAAAATAGGCGAAAAAATCATCGTGAAAATTGGGTGTAAGAGTAAAAAAAATAGTAAGTTAAAGATTAAAGTAGAAAGTGCATATATCACGCGGAATCGATTTCAGAACATGACTGAAAAAGTACACAAAAGAAGTTTTTCTGTTTCTAAAAACTTAAATATAAGGAAAATTTTCTAAATTTACACTATTTCCAGTAGTATATTTCAATAAATTAAATACAAATTACAAACAAGAGAAACAAGCTATACCATTATTAATAATATTTTAGATATATGTAAATTAGGAAATATTCATAAATGTTCATCGCCAAAAGAATTTAAAAATCACCACATTTCACAATCCTGTCACTGACAGTTAAGAAGCGAAAACAATTTAATAAGGGTAGTCACGATGGGTAGTGCAAAGTGTGCAAACGATGCAAATGTGTCCAAAAATACACACAATTGCACAACACAACAACAACATGTATGTATTTGCAATTTTCTTCATTTTACTTCGTTTGCACTAAAAAAAAACTTGAGCAAAAATAGTAGCGCATATTTGCTCAGTTGCAAATAAAAGTAAGCAACAACTTGTGACATACGGACCGCCATATTTTTTTTATTTGTAACAAAGAAAATTATTTTTCACTGGTTTTAGGCATTTTTATTTGTTTAAAAATTTATTTAAATACCTCTGCTTGTGCATAATTGTAAACAAATAAATATTTTGAGAACTTATGATAGTGCTGCCAGAAGTTTTTTGTGTTGCCAGAATAAATTTTTAGAAAAATAGCACATTTGCACCAAAATAAAAGTGGTATGCTCACGATCTATCATAATATGCATTCAAAATTTACAAAGTGCAAATTTGCACACTGACCATCGTGATTACCCTTAATATTTTCTTGTTTTGTTATTTATAACTGTGAAGAACTAATTTCGCTTATTGTAAAGAACCTATCCAAAAAATATTACATTTATTGGACGGGTTTAACTTTTATAAAATGAAAATAAAAAAGGTCTCAAATAAATAAAAACTTTTAATTTAAGTTTCTCGTTATTTTGAATATATTAAAGAATTACATTTCTTGCTTTGTTTTCTTAATTTGTTATTAATATTTTCCTATTAAGTGCAAATAACCTTTGTTTTACAATGCAACTTAAAATAAATTTGAATGTTTTTCTCAATTAACAAGAGGCTTTTCTAACTTGGTTATATTTTTTCATATTTGGTAACTTTTTCAAAAATGTTGGTTGTAAAAATTGTTTAAGTCGTGGCAGCACTGTCCGCAACAGAACATAACAGAAACTAACCACATCAGGGATGTTAAATGTGTACATTTTGACCTTCTAAAGTACCGTGGTACTACCGTGACTCATTTGGTACAATTTAAAAAATTTTCATAGTTCCCTCTTTTTGAATGTTTAGTATAGCAAACATTATTGAGTATTTTTCGTTGCATTTATGCTTTACATTCGTTGTGGGCGCTTAAATAGCCGACTAGATTTGTGGTGTATAGAACCATAAGTCCTCTTTTACAATGTGGCAAGTGAAAGGCAGACAGACGAAATTTGTTAGTAAGGGGGCGACGCTGTATGCGTGACACACTTTACTTTTTTCCTCTCTTGCCTACAAACTTCGTCTGTCTGCCTTTCACTTGCCACATTGTAAAAGAGGACTTATGGTACCCACAGACGAGTACTACTTAACTTAACAATTATATGCGAAAGAAATTTCTCATATCCTGTTTTTTTTTTTTTTTTTGGATTTATTTTTATAACTTTCACGACCCATAATTCTGTATAATTTTTAAATCTATTTATAAAATTGGTCCATTTTTCATTCTTTTCAATGTTCGTTATTTTTCCTTTTTTGTTTTTTTGTGTACAATTGAACTTTTATGTACTTTTTTTGTCGTTTTAATAAATAAAAAAAAAGAAAATGGTACCGTGAAGGTCCAAAAAGTACATTTTTTTTTGAAAGTTGGTACAAAATTTAAAACCTCATTTAACACCCCTGAACCACATATACAGACTTTCAATTCAACAGAAACAAAACAGCTGATTCGTCACAGAACAAAAAGTACAAACTAAAGGCCCAACCATAATGTTCTTAAGTTGGCTTCAGCAAATGTGCTAATACATGTAAATCATATGAGGCAAACCATATTGAACTTAAGGAAACGTTTTGTTAAGTTTTATGAAATTGTCATTTGCTTAAGCAAAGTGCGAAATTGATCGCACATTCCGTACGGAATCAAATTATTTTTCATTTTGTTTTTTTAAATACATTTGAGAGACTTTTTGTAAATTTTTAACAGTAGGTTAAGCTAGGCTGTGCATATCGTCGGTCACAGGTTGACAACTCTTAACATGTTTTTTTGTACTTTTCAGGAAACAAAAAAAAAAAACGTTATTACTCCGTTACTAAACCGTGTTGGGAGTAAATAAAAAAAAACCAAAATTAGTAGGAGATATTTATTGTAAGATGGTGTAAAGAAAACAAAGGTATTGAAATAATTTCAGATTTTCATAGAAACTTCGTTTCATAAACCTGCAATAAACCTAAAATATTTTTTATGAATACGGGGGAAAATATTTTTGACTTTGTTTTTGCTTTCAATAAAATTTTTGGCTTCGCGTTACAGCTCTGTATCTATATAATACAACGAAAACAGCTGTGTTTTGCTTGTAAAGAATAACTAACATTAAAACAAACTAATTAAAGCTATAATGTATATTGACATGTACTTGGTTAAATTTATTATTTTTTAAAAAAATATTTTAAGTTAAAAAACAATGTCCCAGTTAGCATTTAGGTGATAATTTTTGGTAAAAATCACGCAAGTGATTCTTCCGAGATCACATTTGATGATTAAAAACTAATTGATCACTTGAGCGAAGGATTCATATATGATTCATTCATTTGTTCAAAAAATGATTTCTAAATGTTTTAAATTATTTTTAATTTCTATTTATTTATAGAAATTAAAAATAATATAATGGATGGTTGAATAATTTACAATAATAAATGTTTTAAATTTAAAACTGATTTATCACTAGAGCGATTAAAAAGGGGATTCACATATGATTCATTCATATGATCAAAAAGGAATCAGCAAATTGTATCACAAATGATTCTTTGAGATGATTCATCGGTAGCGTACCATTTATGATCGAACGAATGTTTCATTTATGATCGAAACATGAGCTCATAGCGATTTTTTTGCTCTTAAAGCTGATTCGTCAAAGATTCGATTATGATACAAAATGCTATCTGGGATAATAAATATAAATTGACATACTATCGTAACTAAATAAAAACATATGTAAGTGATAAACGCACATACATATGTTTACCAGGCGCGTATTCAAGGGGGAAATAGCCCCCCCCCCAAAAAAAAAACTATAAGAATATGTTTTCATTATTTCGCTAATAAAGGCAACAGATTTTTTTGACAATTCTGTCCGACTTGCAAATGTTTATGAAAACTTTCATAAGATGATAGATTCTATGCGATCAGAGTTGCATTTTCTTGTAAAATGGCTGAGTCATTGGAGTTTGCATGTTTTTTGTGGGATAGTGTGGATTTGGCAGCAGATTTTGCAGACATTTTTTTATGTCGGATAGAATTTTGTCAGATTTTCGTGTGAATCGTAGTATTATGTGGGATAGTGGATACCGGTCTTAAACGATTTGACAACATTAAATAATTTTTTTATACAAAAATTTATTGGAAATCCAAATACTTATGTACCATCTATATGCGAAGAGCAAACGTTTGACTTCAATGTACGTATGGTTAAAGTAATTGTTGAAAGTAAATCTATTTGCTAAAATCAAATCAGATTCTCAGCCGATCATCAATACTGCATGCTACACGTTCAATCAATACCGAGATACTAGACTACGATCAATGTATATAAAACGTGTAGCAGTGTCCTAAGGCAACAATTCTAGTGTATAAATTTTTTGGATAATGTTGATTAAAGTCAGTAGAATGTAAATAATTTTTAAAACAATTGTTGTGGTCTTATAGTGTCCAACTGAAACGCACGAAGTAAATTTTAAATAACGCAAAAAGTCTTTAGAGAATTATCTTAATATTTTTTTATTATGATAGGAGGATCTATGACAATTATGCGTAAAATAAAATATCGGCCAAATGCTTGCCACGGCTTCGGTGTCATGCCTATATCCGATTAACCATATTTGCAATGACTCTGAGACATAATTGAGGTTCAATATCGTTAATGTGCCCAATTAAATCATCCTTAAGCTCTTGAATTGTTTTTGGCGTATTGACGTACACTTTTTCTTTTAAATATACCCAAAGAAAGAAGTCCAACGGTGTCAAATCACATGATTGTGGCGGCCAATTGACATCGTCACGACTTAAGATTACACGGCCATTGAATTTCTCGCTCAAATGAGTCATTGTTTCGTTGGCTGTGTGGCAAGTGGCACCATCATGTTGGAACCACATATCGTCCAGTTCCATATCCTCAATTTCTGGCCACAAGAATTACCTTATCATCTCGCGATAGCGAACACCATTCACGCTAACTGCTTGACCGATCTCATTTTCGAAGAAGTACGTACGGCTCGATGACGTCACCAGCCCATAAACCGCACAAAACAGTCACCCTTTGTGGATGCATCGACTTTTCAACAATCACTCGTAGATTTTCATTTGCTCAAATCCGGCAATTCTGCTGTTAGCAAATCCACTGAGAATAAAAGTCGCGGAAGATAAATGGCTGAATTTGTCAAACACTGAAACAAAAAAAATGTCAAATTAAGTAGGGCAACAAACCTGACGTTAAGGTGTGACTCACAATTAACATTGTGCATTATGGTTAGCCCACCCTTTATACGGAATTGAATTATTTTTCTAAAAAAATCAGTTTTATTAGTTCAATTTATTAATACAATTTTGTCTCGGTACAAATTATAGAATAAATTCAAGTTTTGTTTTAAAAAAGATTTAAGGATTTTATGTTATTACAATGTAATCTTATATTAAACAAGTATATGTACTGTTTTTTTAATTGTACTGATTTTTTTTCTTTTATGTTCTGATTTCTCTGAACTTAAAACTGGAGCCCTAATTTTAAGCAAAAAAATTAAGACTATAACGCATTTAAAAAACGATCGTTTTGAAATCGATCGTTTAAATACTAATTATTTCTGCCAAAAAAGTGTAGATTTGTGATCAGGATTGATAGGTGTTCAGAATTTGGGGAAATAATCTTTTTTACATTTTTTTACAAACAAATATTGAAAATTACTGGTTTCTTAAATACAATAGTTGTTGTCTTATATTTAATATTTAGTTAAATAAGCTCTTCAATAATTTATATTTGAACTTTGCTGCTGATTTTTGTGTTTTTTTTTATATATATTTTATACCATACATAAATATTGAAACAATTTATAAAAAGTACCCCTCTTCAAACGGTAAAGCCGGATACGGGCCTGATGTTTATTAACAAAAATTTGGCCTTGACAAATGAAATAAATGTAAGGGAGATGAAATAATATTTTCTACGGATAAATAAAAACTATACAAAATCATTTGCATGTTTTTTAAATTATTTTTTAGAAAATGTTGATTATTATCAGGGAAACCATAAATATGCAATTGCATGTTTTTCCTTGTGCGACCAATGAAGGCAGCAATAATCAGTCCAATTATGAAAAAAAATTCCCCGGGAGTTTTTTCCCTTTTCCCATTTTTACAAAAAAAAAACTACAGGGGAATTTTTATTCATAATTGGGCTGAATATATTTATCCGTTTTAGAGCTTTTTATGGACTTCGGCATCGATTTGTTATTGCATATTTTATTACCCTTTACAGGATTTTGTTCAGCATTTAGTTAAAACAGCATTTTTGCAGCATTTTTAAGCTTATGGCGCATATTTTGCCTTTTTGAGGCATATTTTGATACATGTTAAATTTTTGAGATTTTTACAAGAGCTTTCGCCGCAAATAAAAAACAATAGTTTTAAAAATTCTGGTTTTTCTCTTTATATATAAATTTATCTGTATACCCAATGTGTTGCTTCAATTTTGTCATCAACATTTAATTTTTACTACAAAATTGTAAGCCAAAGCGGGTTGTCATTAAAAACAAATGTTATTGTAAACTTTCAAATTGTATATCTATATAAGCAAAAATTAAAGGAACAACAATTATTTATATATGTACGTTTTTGGCGATGTTATACATAGGAATCTGGAGCAATCTTTTTTTAGTATACCGATCGACTCAGAATCACTTTTGAAAGTGATCTAACGATGTCCATCCGTCCGTCTGGCTGGTTGTCTGTCCATGTTACTTTGTGCGAAAAGTACAAGTTGCAATTTTGTAGATAATTTTATCAGCATGTATTTTAATTGTACTAAGGACGAAGACTATGTAAGTGGTGAGAATCTGTCTATAATTTCACATATTAACCAAAAAAACTTTTCCAAATTAGACTTTTGTGTCGAAATACCTTTAAGACAAAAAAAATCTCACATGGATGTAAATATCTAATAACTCTTATATGGATTTTAACTAGGTATGGAACGATACGCCTTTTTGCCGATACGATACCGATACCTACATATATCCAAAAGGAAGTATCGGCGATGTCGGTACCGATACGAATATTGAATTTGAATTCAAGTTAAAATTAACAAAACTCAAGTAGATTATTTTTTTTAATGCGAAATAACAGCGTTAGAAATTAATATCTGAAAGGTATTAATAAGATTAAAAACAAAACTATTAACCGGGCTGTGCCGAATAATATATATACCCTTCCCCATAGTATTAAATATCCCAAATCTTATATACGGGAACCTCATACTAGTGTCGCCAGGTGAAATAATGGTCCGGTTTGGCACATTTTTGATATTTAATGCTCCTTTTATTTAATAAATGTCTGTTTCATAGATAATAGACTTAAATAAGTTATATTTTATGGCAAAAAATGGGGGGCAGTCGCGGTTTTTTGTTCATATCTCTCGCATTTGTGGAGCGATCTGGCAAACTATTCCGACCTATATGTGATAAAAATATATAACAACCTAGCCCCCATCAAATTCGAAGGATTAGGACAACCCATGTGAGCAGGCAAACTGACGGAAGAATAAGCGGGAATCGTCGAATTAACTCCGTTTCTCATAAGGAGCTAGAATGTATATGTATACTCTCGTAAGATCCTTATTGTTGAAAGATACAATGACAAACTCATATAAAAGCTTTGTTCGTCTCCACTTAAACGGTTAATTTAATTTTCGGGTGATACCCGTTAAGTTCTTTAGTATATCATCCCTGCCGAAAATTTGTATCAATTGTTCCCGCATACTGGTCCTGGGATTTGTAAAAATAGAACAAGTACAAAAAGAAAGAACTCATGACCAGTGAAAGGAGAACCAATCCTTTAACTGGTTTATGAAGAACCAAAAGGTAGAAAAAGTAATGAATAACAGTACAGCATTCACCGGTGGTGTGACACAATTTTTTGGGACTTTCTAAAATTTAGTTTTAGGACTTGTTTTATTGAAATAATACTACATTGTATTGAAATAATACTCCATTGTAGTAACTAACACTAAACACGTTCATTGAGAATAGATGTGTGACTTGACATATGGTGGCTGATAGGTGTCAATTGACCCCCTCCAATGACAACCCCATGTAAAAGTGATAGGTCACATACATATAAAGTGAATCGGTCCCTACCACCAAAGACCTTTCACGGGACCATAATAAACCACACAAATAGCTTGGCAAACATGTCAAAATTTTACGTTTGTAAAAATATTTTGTGTTGTTTATTGGGGTGTTTGATGTTTGGATAAACATTTGAAGCAATGTTTGCAGAAATATTAAAAATTTTTAATATTTGGCAGACATGTTAGATATTTGTCAAACTTTTTGTGGTGTCTAGTGCTAAAAGTAATCATTTCAGCGAAAACTTTGCAGAGTAAAGACGTAGAAAAAGAAGCAGTAAAATCAATTTTAGCCGTAAATTCTAATTTTTTAGCAGCATTGTTTCCCCAAAACAGCTTGTTACTTAAGGCACTTGATCACAAATTATTTTTCTTTTTTTTTATTTCTTCTCCGTTTTTAACAAATCGCGAGCAAAATTGCCGCAGCACAATCGTCGTCTGCATTCATTGAAAACAAAACCAAAATGAAAAATTTTTGTTTGTACGAGATAAGATTGTGTCGTTTATTGCCAAACAGAAGCAAGAACAAAGTGCATGTTTGCCAAGCTATTTGTGTGGTTTATTATGCCCTTTAGTTGTACTAAGCATAGAAAATGAAATTGTTTGATCAAAAAAAAAAAAAAAAAACTAAAAAATGTAAAAAGTATCGCCCTATCGACAGTAAAATATCGCCTATACCGATATATCGGCAAATCTGAAGTAACGCCGATATATCGATATCGGTATTCGTTACTTCCCTAAATGGCGTTTGGGCTCTGTCGATTATAATTTTAGGTTTGTTTTTTTTAATGCAAATGTTTTAAAATTGCATATTACTTAACAATTTTCAGGGCATATTTTCGAGTTTTTACAGCATATTTAATGCGCATTAAACACGTTTTTAGAGCATATTTCTGGTTTCCCTAGTTATTATTTACAAGCTAAATACAACTGTTTTTTATTCTAATTAAAGCATAAACAACCGACAATAAAATAAATAATGAGCAAATAATGTAGTGTAAGTAAATTTAACGTGTAAATTATTTTAATATATATGGAATTTAAAAAAGCGTTTTGATGGCGGGGCTAAGGCCGATTTATGTAATAGAACTACTGAATATGGACTTTTGTTTCGGATATTTTAGCATTAATGCCACTGTTGCCAATAAAGAATTCGGAAATTACGCATGGCTGTCCCCCAAATTACACATTTAAAGCAAAATTTAAAACACAACAGCAAAAAGTAAAAAATTTCCTTAATTTCTAAAATATATAAAATGTACAAAAGTCATTAATTCGCGCAAATTGCAAATGTCCAAGAAATTACAATCAAATTTGTCAGTTTATGTTAACACTTTACCGTACTATAAGGAGTGATTTTTGACAAATGGAAGTAATTTTTTTCGGGTAGATGTGATACTAGAAAGTGCCAAAAATATTTATAAAAAATCTAGTATCCTTTAGTAGTAAGACATGTCTTGGGATTATATGTATGTCCCACTGGGTTTTTAGACCTCATTAGTAGGGACTTAATATCCCATCGGTAAGTTTTCTATGACAACAATATTTTCTATGAGAGTATATTCTGAATCAGAAGCCCTAAAGTCTCCAAGGTAATTAATTATCGCAGAGATTTCCTCTTTCTTCACTCTACCACCAGATTTATTTTTATTATAAGAGTATAACAACAACAAGAGATTAATGGGTGAAATAGAGGCATTCTTTGTTTTGTGCTCATATCTCAGTCATTTATGGACTGATTGGGTTAAATTTCAATAGCAAACTTTAACAGAGTATGTAGTAGTAGCAGTAATTCTTTATTTTTTCAATAATTCATTACAAACATTTTTATTTTTATATGTATAATAAAAGAATAAATAGATAAATAAAATAAAAGAAATTTACGTACGGCTTTGACATTGCCGTTAGCCGGAAAAGTAGGCTTAATATGACGATATAAAATGTTCTGTATAAACTATTTTAATGGTTAAATTCATTTATTAAAAAATTTTGAAAAATTAAAGCGTTGGTATTATATCTTGCTAATGTTTCCCAATTATAAATTCTTCTGGTATTGCTATGGTATGAAACTGTTGAAATCTGATGGAATTTAGAACAGGGCATCGGCATATAAAATGCTGAACTGATTCAATTTCTTTTGTATTGCACAAAGAGCATTCTTTATTGCTGCTTTTTTAGAACCTATCGACATTTAAATTTATTAAGTCACTTCGAGCTTTAAGAATCAATGTTACATAACTTTGGTCATGCAAAATCATAAAATAAAATTGTCCAGCTGTGGATCTTAGGTTTTTATAAAATGTTTGGCCTTGAGAGGCTCTCATGAGGCGTCCGTTATGGCATTTAATTTCCAAAGCAGTTAGGAAATAGTTTTGATTTTCGATCCAGTGGTGTGATGTTGTGCTCATTTGCCAATATATGTTGAACTCGTTTCCTAGTTCGTTAATTCTCTTTGCCCAAAAGATGTTTTTTTCTAAAACTTTAAGGCTTAATGAGCTAAACGCGATGAATTTTTAATTTTAGAAGTGTTACATATAATTATTGTAAGTTTAATTTAAGGGTATAGAAATGACCGTCTTGCAAACCAGTCTCCAGCATTAAAAAATAGTTTGGTGTGAAATTGGGTAGTTTTAATATCCGTTTTATAAAATATCTCTGCAGCTTGTCCACATCTTCAAAGTGCGTATTTCCCCAAATTTGAGCACAATATGATTGTACAGAACGGCTCACAGCTTCAAATAATTTGTATTTTGTTTTAAAAGATATATTTCTTTTGTTCAGAAATGAGTTCCAAGTAGAATTTATACTATTTTTTGCTGCCGAATTTCTACTTTGTACATGTTTTGAGAATGCCATTCTTGGGGTTAAGATCATACCTTAGTAGTTATATTCGTTAACTATTTCTACAACTTCGCCTTTAAATAGCCATTTTTCAAGACAAGATAATCTACCTCCATTTCTGAATACCATTATTTTAGACTTTGTTAGATTTACTTCAAGGTCCAATAAGTAACACAGTCTTTCCATCATTTTCTGCAACACTTCTATTTCATCTGCCAATATTACAATGTCATCTGCATACAAAAGCAACCAAATATTCAAGAGAAGAGAAAATAATAGGGGAGATAACAACCACCCTTGCTTGACGCCTGAACAGAGTATGTCTGACTTACATAAATATGTAACAAGCAAGTCACCGTCATTTCTGGGGTCTTTGGAAAACCCCTTTCAACATACACATTGACACACGGACATCGTTAGATCAACTTCGCTACTCATAAGGACCCAAACTAAGATCAATATTGTAGATATTACAAACGGAATGACAGACTTATATATACCCTTTCTACCTGTGGTAAAGGGTATAAAAACGATACATGTTATTTAGAATAATATTCCCTTATTTATTTGTTTTTTTTTAAGTTATAAAAATGTAGAACGTCGTTTAATTTTAAATTAAATTCTTGTAATAAACAGAAATTATAATTCGCACGGTATTATTGTTTTATGTAAACGATTGATTAAGTGTTAACAAAACGTTTGAGTAAATTATGGGTTCCAATATTTATGAAAAGTAATAAAGAAAATTATAAAATATACAGTATTAAGAAAACCTTTTAAATTGATATTTTGAAAAGCATCTTATTATGGATATAGCACATACATACATACAATAAAAAGTTTGACAATGTTATAATAAAGTGGGCTGTGATAAATTTTTTTATGATATTAGTGTTTTGCTTAATTAAAAACATTTAAGATAATTGGTTCTCGTATATACAGACAGATATACTTGACATTTTCTTTTTAATCATATAATAGTGACTTACTGTTACGAATTTCGATTTAAAATTATAATGTTTGTTCGTGTGTAGAAGTTGGAAGAAGCTCTGAATGGGAATTTCTCTGGGCCGATCGAATGTACAAAATAATTTATTTATTTTGTTTACTCAGAATTTGACAAAAGCCCAAAAGGAAATTTTTGCACGAATGAAAATAAAGATAGGAAATGACACAAGTCTTAAGGCCCAACCATAATATGCATGAGGCCGCTTAAGTCAACTTAAGCAACTGTGTGAATACATATAAAAAATATGTAGCCAACTATAATGTACTTAATGAAACTTTTCGTTAAGTTTCGTCAAATGTCATTTGCTTAAGCAAAGTGCCAAACTGAACGCACATTCCGTACGGAATCAGCTGTTTGTGTGTTGTTACAAAAAATTAAATAAATTGAAATGGATAAAGAAAAACAAGAATATAGAAAAAGAAGAATTTTACATATATTAATTTTGTATAAATTTTTTATTAAAAAGTATGTAAAACAATCGCCAATTTTTTCTTTTTAAAACGTTGCTGGCAAATTAAATAAAATATAAAATAAACAAAAACAGGGCTGTAATTTTTGGTACTTCTGTATTTGAAGAACTCGCAAGAAAACCAAATATTTCACAAATATGCAATATGGATCTTAAGTTGATGTAAGTACATTATGGCCACATTAATGTCTCTTTTAATTTTCTCATGCATTTGACAGACTTTTCGTTAATTTTTGACAGTACTTAAAGCTAACTTATGCATATTAAGGTTGGGCCTTTAGGCTTTTGGATTAAGGGTGTGTGAGAAACGGCAGCAAAGTACTCATGGAAGTAAAATTTTGACACTGTTGCGGTGAATAAAATTTCACCAGCCTAAATTTTGACATTAGCGTAGAAATTGTTGACAATTTTAATTCACCATAGAACTTGGCTACCGTTTCATAACACTGTTGGGATCTAATAATTCTTTAATTGTTCCGTCGCAATGGCAAAATTGTACCAACATTTCTAAAAGAAAAAAAAACCATATTCAGTAATTCATAGCACCTTTTGATTAAAAAAAAAAAAAAAAAAAAATAAAAACAAGACAAGTAAAAAAGTATATAAGGAGACATTTTCGAGAAAGTAATCTTTTTGGGATACATGTGCATTCATGGACCCGCCAGAACAAAATTATGTTACTTGGAGGCCACACGATCAATTTTTGTCTTTCAATTCCTTTCAATTTGCTCTCACTCTCATTTTTTTTACTAACACACTCCACCTTTTTAAATTGACCACGAGATTGCTCTCAATTTTAACCATCCATTTGTTTGGCAATTTTACGTTCAATTTAACAGATGATTAGAAGTTTAGTGAGGAAATTTTTCGTTTGTCATTGTCATTTGTTTTCCTGATGATGTCTGGAAAGTAGATTGCTTAAAAATTGCGTGCAGCCTACGTCACAGTTTTCAATTTATGCTAATTTTGACAAACAGTATATGTAAACGACTATCAACAAAAAGTTGATCGTGTGGCCGCAGGGTTGGGAGATTAAGATTAATGTGACAGTTCTTTATGCCGAATATTATTAAGATATCTTCATTTATATGAGATTTGTTTGCCCATAAGTGATTTTAGGAAGGGCGCTTATTTGGGTACATATGGTTTATATTGGACCTACCAGCGCAATATTTTTCATGACCAATTTTTATGTCAGTACCCTGTGGGAAATTTGTGTCAATTGTTCCAACAGACTGGTCCTGGGAAACAGAATAAGTACAAAAAAAAAAAAGAACTCATGACCAGTGAAAAGAGAACCAATAATTTAACTGGTATATAAAGCATCAAAAGGTAAAAAAAAGTACAATATTCACCGGTGGTGTGACACATTTTTTTGGGACTTTCTAAAATTTGGTTCTTAAATTTAGTTTTAGGACTTGTTTAATTGAAATAATACTACATTGTATTGAAATAATACTCAATTGCAGTAACTTACACTAAACACGTTCATTGAGAATAGATGTGTGACTTGTCAAATGTTGGCTGTTAGGTGTCAATTGATCCCCACCAATGACAACCCCACGTAAAAGTGATAGGTCCCATTCATATAAAGTGTTAGAACTAGAACTGGAAATAGAAATATTAAAGAGTATTGGCCAAATTTGTGCCAGCAGCCGCGGTTATACGAATTATGCTGTAAAAAAATTAGCCTTAAAACATTTTTAAGATCTGTTCACACTGTAGATCTGGTCACAGCTTGTAGGCTATTTTTTCTTGTGCTTGTACAGCTCTTTAGTGCTGGTTCACACTCTTCAAGTTTTAGCCATCAAGTCCTTAGCTTTAAGGAGAGAAGGGAAAACTCAAGGCTAAAAATTGAAGAGTGTAAAGGAACTATTTCATTTCTTTGATCGATTTCACATGCCGTAATTTATACTTTTACTTTGTTTAAGTGTTTTTTCATTGCAACTATTAAAGTTAACATTTACATATAAATTTTTTTGTTATCAAAGTTGTTTTTAGGAATACTATTATTTTTTAAAAGATTTTGTTTGTTGTGCTTAATTCCATTTTTTAATAATTGATAAAAAATATTTTTTGTTAGAAACTTTGTTAATTTAATTAAAGCTTTTTCCCATTTATCAAAGCGCGCTAAATAAAGATTTTTTAATTAAATAAGAACTATTGTTAAATTAATTGCTATTTTTAATTGCCTGTTTAAGCAGACGTTTTCATTTAAAATGAAATAATTTTAGGTTTAATTTCAGCACAATGTCAACTTTGTATATAAATTGTCACGATAAGTTTTTTGAGACGTTTGGCATTTGTGATATTTCTTTCATATTTGTACATGCATATGTATACTTATACAAAATTTAATAATATATTTGCTTAAATACTTAATTTAACTATTTAAAATTGAAGACTTTAATTACGATGATTGCAAAGAAACGATATTAAATTGCCGAATTTGATTAATCTTTCATTAAAACTAGATTGATGATTTAGAAAAAGGGTGCCCCGGTAGAATAGCTATTGGTGAGCTAGTAGTCTATCAGAGAGAGGGTTGCGGTTTCGATGCATGCTAGCCCTAAGTTACTATTGCTGTTTTAATTGGAATATAATTTGTAACTTTTTATTAATAAAACTTAAGAATTAACTAGTAGGGATTACCGTTTTTGTCAAAAATCAACTATTCGGCAAATCTCAGATCTTATACCATTTATACTGATTAAAAGATCTAAGGAAATTTAAGTGCTTATTAACACGCTTTTAGTTTTAAACGTCAAGACTTAATTTTTTGGATATAGCGCAAAAAATTGGGATTATTTTTTTTCCTGCTCTCCTAAAAACTGCAGACTTGACGACTTAAGCCCGAAAATGGTTAGAATAGGCTCATAATTTCACATAGCCATAATATAAACTTCTTTCCGAATACAGTCGTTGTAACCATTAATTAATTTATTATGTTGTTATTTAGATTAAATTTGACACATAAATATTTTATTCATACCATATTGACTGGAATCGGTCCGGTATATATGTTGGTTTTGATATACAATTTTTCGGCCATTACTTATATAACTGTTATTATACTGTTACTATGTCATCTCATTATGTGCTTGTAAGTCGATAATTGTCTATAGGTTCAATATAAATCCCTTTCCTAAAATCATTTAAAGACGATAAAGTCTAGATGTAGTTACCTAGATAATATTCGGCACAAAGTACTCTTATATAAATCTAAGCCTCATATCCTAATTTTGTTTTGGCGGGCACAAAGTACTCTTTTATAAATCTAAGCCTCATATCCTAATTTTGTTTTGGCGGGTCCTTGATTGTCCATTGGTCTGTAAATGGTGTACTGATGGGTTATCGGGCATTGTCATCCGGGTCAAAAATTTAAATTGTGTCATCAATGAGATGACAAAAAAGGGACTTAAACCCCTTGTGCTTTAAGCCCCTCATATACAGTACTCTCTACACTGATAGAAAAGGCGTCATAACGCTGATGTATTTTGCCATCAGTACTATGACAAGTGTCTTCGTTTTTGGCCTTAACATTACCTGACCAAATTGTCATCAGGGTAAAAAATTTAAATTATGTCATCGATGAGATGACACATTGGGATCACAGAAATGACGAATCGGAGTCGGTTTTATAAAGCATGCCATCGGTGCGATGACAAACTGTCATCAAAATGAGTCATTGTAATTGACCTTAAGTCAAATTGAAAGAATATCATTATTTACTTACCCGTTACACATGTTTGTTTCACTTTTGTTGTATTCCGCCCTTTGGTAACAGAAGAACTCTCAATAATAAGACACCAGTAGCATGCCCGATATGGTATTCGTAATAATTCTACCTGAAAATTTTGATATATTTAAATAAATAATTAAAAAAATAGAATATGGGAATTTTTTGCTTCTAATTTTACTTTTAAAACATGAAAATAATGTTAATAATATATTATGACATAATATTCGCACTGATGAAAGTTTGTCATCGCACTGATGACAGTTTGTCATAGCACTGATGACAGTTTGTCATCACACTGATGACAGTTTCTCATCACGTGATGACATGATACACTATGTCATCGCACTGATGACAGTTTGTCATTGCACTGATGACAGTTTGTCATCACAATGATGACATGGTATATTATGTTATCGCACTGATGACAGTTTGCCTCGCACTGATAACAGTTTACATCGCATTGATGACAGTTTGTCTGTACTGATGTCAAAACACATCAGCGTTACGATGCCTTTTTTATCAGTGTGCACAAAATGTGGCGTCAAATTTATGTCACTGCAGTCATAACATAGATGACGCATAAAATGTGAGACCATTTTATAATGATGTTCGTCGTTGAATTGATGTCTTTTTTTGCCTCATTGATGCCATTTGTAATAACAGTGATGTCACAATTCTGATGTTAGAGTATCATCAATATGAATACGAATTTTTTTATGAGTGTAAATGAAACATAATGATAAAAATGTTTTCCAGTTACTACTATTTGTACAAAATTTGTATAGCTCTGAAGGCGCACAAATGTCACGTACGATGAAATGGAATTGCCCATATTTTATTTATGTCTTGTTTTTAATTTTGTTTGATAATGTGTGTAAGTGGGTAAGTGGTCTAAGACGCTGCGATACTTTGTGTAATTGGTATTACAGATTCGGCACGTCCTAAAATAGCACCCTAACAATTTAGTGTTAGCTTTAATTTACCACAAAAATTTCATCAAAATTAAATAAAAACAATTTTGTATCATTTTTGACCGGCATTGACCAGTTTGCAATGGCTCACAATAATTCCGTTAACTCATGGTTGAATGTGTGACTTAATTTACAAACATGTTATTTTCCCATTGTCTTAACTAAGTACTCACTTATTAAAATATCTACTACATCAACGTTTTTTGTTTTATAATTTCTTAATAAATAAATGTTTCTTATGTGTTGCCTTTGTATTTCTCGGATGTGAATATGTATGTCTGGACGTTTTTAAACTATTCATGCAACATTTCAATAAAAATATATACAATCATCTCAATAATAAATACTTTTCTTCATACATACATACCTATTAAATATTTATATACCTATAAATATGTACATGTGTATATACAAAATTTGCATATAAAGTCTATTGTCTTTCTATTGATTTTGTTTAAACGAATTTTTAAATTCTTTCAACTTCGTTCCAAATATTTGATAACGCAATAAATAAATAAAAAAAAAATATCCATAAATAAAGTGAAAAAATATTTAAAAAAATGATTTTCAAACTAAATTTAATTTCGGTTTTTTGCGCCATACTGTGCATTTGTAAAATAACGGATGTTTTTGGAGGTGTAAGTTTTAAATTTCAATTTTGTGAAAGTGCTATATTTGGCTGTGCCATATATTATATTCCCCTCACCATAGTATTGAAAAGCCAATTGTTCCCTTCACTGCACATTGGGTAATTTGAGCTTCTGTTTAGGAAAAAATATATAATAGTGAAGAGGTTGTTATGCATTTGTGCTGATGTTTGTAACACCTTTAAAATATTGGTCCTAGATCCATCTTATGGCCGATCGGCTCAGAGAAACTTTCTGAGTCGGATTAACTGACCTTTTAAAACTTGTGCGCAATGTGCAGATTGAAATTTTAGAGATAATTTGATGAAATTCGGTACATAGGTTTTAATTGGCAGAAGGACCAAGCATGTTGAAAATGGGCTGAATCGGTCCATAACTTCATATAGCCCCCATACAAGCTTCTTTCCGGAATAGGGTCTATGTGCCCATAAACCATCTTATTATGTTGGTATTAAAGTTAAATTTGCTCCAAACTTATTTTATTGCAATCTAGATGATCTTGCTAAATTTTATTGGAATCGGTCCATTTTTGACAGTAGCTTCCATACAAATACTACTCCCGAAAATGGCTCTTAATGCCATAATTTCCTTAGAAATGTTGGTATTTACATAAAGACTGGTGATCATAACTTCAACGATAGCTGCTATGTCATGACAAATATTTGTCCTGTAAGGTCCAAAATTAACCATAGGCCTTGTTTTCACATTTTCACCTTTTCCTGATAAACTCTCGAATTTTCTTTCTTCTTCGATATCATGTTTTTTATATGGTGAGCCGAAACGTTGTTTACTTTCCAATTTAATGTTTAAACAAATTTAAAAAAAAACAATATTCGAAAAGATTTATATACAATAAAGGTTTTCATAAAATAGGTGGCATTTGTGCAAATGGGAAAACTTGCGAGACTCGTTTCATGAATCCTTTTAAATTTCGTGTAATTTTAAACAATTAATGTCAGTGTGTGAGAAATGTCAATACAAAAATATATTAAAAAACAATACTAGTATTGTGGTTATTATTAAAAAACATAAAAATAAAAGTAGAAAATTGTCAATAAAATGTTAAATTAATTTTTTATAATGCATATGGCAAATTTACTTAAATTATTGCAAGAATTTATTGATAGTAATTTATACACAATTTAAAACGGCGATAATTACTTAAGAAATCTGTTTGTATAAATGCTAGGGTATTCATTTAATCGGGCTTTTGCTCTAATGGGTTAACCGCTCGATTAATTAACCGAGGCTTAATCGGTTAATTTTGTATTTGATCGGTTAACCGATTGATAAAGTTTTTTTTTATATATTGATATAAATTATTTATTATTTGGAGTTTTTAGTAAAAAAAAAAACAATAACATAACAAATATAACAATTCTTGAACTAAAACGAGCAAACTAGAAAATAATTCATAAATATGTAATCCATAATTTTTAATAAAAACATAAATATTATGTATTAATTAAAAAAAAACTGTAAGATAATTTTATTGGTTATTTCAAGTGCTTGAGGATATCTTATAAATGTAAAGGATTTAAGCGATTCTTTTTATAGTTTTGATAAAACTTGGAAAAAAATCTTTCACTTAACGTGGATGTTGGAGAAATCGAAAGCAACCCATAGTACAGAATATCTAATTTCTCAGTCCTTTTCCTGGATTTCTCTAAACGTATAAAATATTCCATTATGTTATTAAAGTCCTGTCTTAATTTTTTAAAATTTGTAATTCTTCTTATTGTTTCGGTTAATTCTGTTAAAAGACTGATATGAGAAGAAACAAATAACTAAACGCATATAAAAAGAACGTGAAACAAAAAGCAAACTTGTTTAATGCCGATAAAAAATTAATAAAATTAATATAATAAAAAAATTTTTTATTTATAATTTTTTATGACCTTAAGCCAAACAAATAAACAACAACATAGAAAATCAACACAGGTCAACAACAAATATTAAACATTATTTAATATTTTTTTATTGTGTTGTGTGACTATTATTTTTGTGGGGTATTTGACAATTTTTTGGACCACATCTAGCTCATTGATATCACTGATATCACTGATGCATCGCAGTGATGCATTTACGAACGTACCCCTGTTGACAGCAAACACTTAATTAAAATGAAGATCATTGAACACCTTCTTTGTTTGTAGGGATGGGCAATAAATATCGATATATCAAAATATCGATATTTAAAAAAATTATAATCGATATATATCGCCGATATTAAAAATACCGATATATCGATACATAGATATTTATCTACGACTATCGAATTCGATATTTTTAAGTTCTCTTTATAATAAAATTCAACATTTTAACCGTTGCTCAACTGCTTACAATACTCTTGTTTTTTAAGAATTACATCATATGTTTTTTAACTAATATTAAGAAAATAGCGGCGCTTTTCCGTTGTACAAAGTTCAGTTTTGTCTCGGTTTTTTAAGAGATGCCAACAAAAAATAAGCGCGGAAAAAATATTCTGGAAAGGGTTCCTAGAACTATGCAAAGAATCGACTGACTATGGCGTATTAGCAGCAATAGACTCATGAAAGTTGGAATGTTAATAATAAAAAAATATTTTGTTTTGTTTTTATTTGAGTTCTTATCTATATTAAAAATAAAATATTGCACAGTTTACTTGTAAAGTATGTGTCACATTTTTTATTGTAGAATTAACTGCCGGTCTCTCGATTTCAAACGAAAAGGTCGTTCGCATAACTTACCATAAAAATTTTTAATTTGGTTTTTGTTTTAAATAAAAGTTTAGGGAATGAAGGTTTCGTTTAAAATCGAGGAACAGGCAGTAAATTTGAAATTAAAAAGATAGAATGGAATTAAATGTAATATGTTTGTACCTATGTAAATATGTATTGACATAGGTATATTTAGTTTTTAAATTTGGTAATAATTTCAGCTTAATACGTTCGATACATCGATATTTTTTAATAATATATATCGATACTCTTAAAAAATATCGATACGATAAATATCGATATATTTTTTCAATTTGCCCATTCCTATTTGTTTGTATGAAAATATGTTTTCTAAACATAAACCTTTTGAAAATGAGACGAATCAAATAATAAATAAAAATACAAAAATATGTTATAATACAACAAAAAAATTAAAAAAGTTTGTTACATCGGTTAATCGGTTAACCAACTAAAAATAACCGGTTTAATCATTAATCGAAAATAGACTATTTAAATTAACCGATCAGTTAATTGGGTAGTAATTAATCGGTAACCGATTAACGGTTAGCCGAATGAATACCCTAATAAATGCACAATTGAACATGGCAAGTTTACCGAGTCAAAACTTACGAAGTTTGTGTAAATTAATTCTCATACAATTTTTAACAGTTCATTTGCGAGGTCTTAAAAATTCACAGTTTGCACCGATTGCGAGACTTTTGAGCGATATCATGAAAACCCTTACTGTTTTTAATATTATTGTTTAGGAAATAGTATTAACTCAAAGCATTTTCTCAACAGCAAGGCGAATTCATACAGGTGACCGCATCCTAAAGATAATATTAGAGGCCCCTTTTTGTATGTATATTCTAGATGTAAAACTATATACAAAAAAAAAAAAAAAAAAAAATCACAGCCAGCATAACTTTTTCTGCGCTAACCTGTATGAATTCGCCTTGCTCAACAGTGTTACTGTATAATTGCATTTTAAAAGGCTTTTAACGAAATTATAAAATAATTATGCTCTTATGGATGGAAATTAAGGAAAGGTCTGCTAAATGCATAAGCAAATTAAAGAAGGCTTTTAGGTGGCTATAATGTACTTGCATTAACTTAAGATCCATGTTGCACATTTGTGCAATAGTTTGTTTTCTTGCGAGTACTTCAAATTAAAAATGTAACAAAAATTACAGCCTTGTATTTGCTTATTTTATTTTGGTGTTTGTTGTACATACTCTTACTTATTAATAAAAAATGGATACAAAATTAAAATATGTAAAATCCACTTTATCTTTTTTCTTATTTTTTTATCCATTTCAATTTATTTTGTTTTTTTTTAACAATGCATAAACAGCAGATTCCGTACTAAATGTGCATTCAGCTTGTCACTTTGCTTAAGTAAATGACATTTGACGAAACTTAACGAAAAGCTTCATTAAGTACATTATAGTTGGCCACATATGTGTCATATGTATTCGCACTCTGACTTAAGCGACCTCATGCATATTATGTTTGGGCCTTAAGTCGAACAATTTACAATATGTTGTTAAATTTTTTTTTTAACCCTAGATACACTTTCGTCGAATTGACGAAGTCCGTTTATGATCTGGCCCCAAACCCACCCAATATAAGGAAACAGAAAAATTTTTGTTTAGTTTATAAAATACTTAAGGTCTTATTCTTTCTAACCAGTTTATTATAGGTAATTTCAAAACTTATTAAAAACACAACAAAATCAAACAAAGGTTTTTTCTGGTTTTATAAAAAAGGATAAAAATATAAACTTTAAAGGCAGCATATTATTTAAAAAAATCAATTAAATCATAAAGTAAATGCATTAAATAAAGAATAATATCAGGGTGCTTAAAGATTGCTTGTTATTTGGTGAATGAGGCACAGAGATCAATTTTGTGTTCGCCACGTATATGTTTTTTGAAATTTGCACATATAGATTTGGTCATTCTGCGCTTTGAATATGGACAAAATGCACAAATCGTTTGTTTGTTATTAGTTTTAATAGGGACTAGATTTTACTCTTCAACGTTATCATTATTTTTTAATGAATAGCAAATATTTTCACGCACGACCGATTTTAAAGAAGGCATTTTTAGTCTTGTATTTAACGTGTTTTGAATAAGAGTGGATGGAATGCAAGTCTTTCATAAAATTTACTCGATTCATAAGCTTTTTTCCTTTATCAAACATATTATGAGTATATATGATATAACTATTTATAAATGCCATGTTCAACATGCCAAAAAAAGACCCCCTATTTGTTTTTCATGAGCAACTCATGTTACTGCACATTTGGTCGATTTTGTAATTTCTTTTGTGGAATTATAAAAATGAACCATGAAGGGCTTCCTGTTTTTGTCATTGATTAGTCCTTCCTCATTGCATGAAGAAAGCAAAAAAAATAAGTTTAGACGGCTTTGTATTATACGAAACTAAAGTAAGCTCGTTGTCAAAGCAAAACATTGAGATACCACATTTGCGTCCTTTTAAGTCTTTCATTTCAGGAGGTATTTCTTTTTTGTTTGATCTTAACGTTCGCACCATCGTTAGTTTATATGGTTCTTTCAAAAATGATTTGGCAAGTGATGTAAACTGATGTAAACCAGTTATCAACTGTTACGTTTTTTTGTACCATATATAGGCTTTAACATAGCGTTGCATTTACCATATGTGACCTTCTGCGAGAAAAGGGACCTAGTGTGTGAAAATAAAGTTTTGAGAAAAACGCATTTAAAGTTTCATAACGCATTATCACCTTCAGTTGGGAGATGCGATTTGGTATGGTTAGTTATGATTGGGTGCAGACTTTGGTGACGTCATGCCTATGTGGTGACGTATTTTTTTCGCTTTTAGTGTGACAATACCTTTGCTATTGTTGCTGCTCTGTTTGTTATGATCTCGATAATTGATTCTTAAGCCGCAACCAGTGACCGACGCAACAACGCCGCTCTCTGTTCGCTCTCAGCAAAGGGTTGATGTGCGTATACCAGATCACGTAACACCGAAAAAAGTACAAACTCCAAAAAAATTCGAAAAATCAATATAAGTAAAATTTTAATGTTTTTCTCATTTTTATCTATTTTTCCAAGTTCGTTTTTTACGTTTTTATGGGGTAAATTTTTATCAGAAATCCAACTCATTTCAGCTTATTATACACCCTTTTAGGTACTAGAATCCACTCTTAAGTCCAAACCCGTTTTCTGACACACTAGTTTCCTTTTCTCGGAGAAGGTCACATATAGTTTGTGCCACTATCATACATCATAACAATTTTAAGACCAAACTTAGCGGTCTTATTTGGAACGTACATTTTGAAGCCACATTTACCCCTGAAAGCCAAAAGCTGCTCGTCAATGGTTACATACGAGTTTACGCCAGGTGTGTGATTTTCGCGACAGTTTTGAATAAAAGTCTCCCATATTTTTCGAATTGGGGCAAATTTATCAGAAACTATTTGTCATCGAACCTTAAACATGACATTAAAAATTTAAATCTATTTCCGGTCATTGTTGAGAGGTATTTTTTTCAGTATTTATTTATTGAATCTTCATATATTAAATATGAACTAACAATAATTAATCAAATTTTATACTAATATTTTCTTAATGTGTTGCCAGTGCCAGACAAAAAAGATTTCGTCATCACTGTTCACATATGTAGGTGCTTATCGTTCATATGATTGGGTGAGTGCTGCAGTGTCTCTTCTTCTTAAGCGAGTGTCGCCGCCATAATTTAAAATATTTCGAGCTAATGGATTTGGGTGCAGTTCCAGCCTTTTTAAATATTTTACTGCATATTTCGTTATCATAGTTTTTACTAATGGCATATTGAGATCCTTGTGGATATTTGAGTTTTTGACGTACCAGGGAGCGGCTGTGGTTATTCGAAGATGTGCGCCTTTGAATTTTTTCGATGTTAGAAGCCGAGGCAGTGCCCCATAACTGAATACCGTAGCACCAAATTGGCTTTAAGATAGAGTTGTAAAGTAGAAGTTTGCAATCGAGACTAAGAACAATAAGCCAATTAATTTTTAATCGGCTTTATTTTTTAATTGGCTTATTGAGAGGTATTTTGGTCCACCATACTTGGCTTCAAAAAGTTCATTAGCAGATAGATGGTTATCTTTTAAGGCAGCAGTTAATGTCAATATACCCAACATCGCAAAGATTTCTTCTGATGTTGTAGCTTCATTAACAGAGTCCATGCGGTTAGATATTTCTACGTTTGTCCATTGAACCACTTCATCTATTATATCATTTGTTATAAAAAGCTTGAAAACTTCAAGGGGATCAACAACACCCCTGCATTAACCTTTTGGACCACGTCGTTGGTGAACAATATTTTGTCCATAACGATAGGATTTTCCTTTTACGGATGACCATTTATGGTTGTTTTTCCTCGTCGGTTTTTCTTCAAAGGTTGGAGGATTGACGATTTATTTCTCAAGGAACTTAGCGGGACATCATAGTCATCCAATATTTCTTCTGCGGTATCATTATATTCTTCATCAATCTTATCCTCTTCTGCATCGCTGAGTATCTCTACCTCTGCTTCAACAAGCATTTATTCGTCTACATCAATACCTGAAACACATTCGCTTTCCGAGTCTGCATTTTCATCACACAGAGCAAGAAATTTTTAAATTTCTGCGTCATCTCTATTCATTTTCTTTATTTAAAATGCAAAAAATTAAATTGCAAAATATACACAAAACACTTTCTTCGTCACTTTGATGAACACAATCATCAAAAAACTTACAGACAACTTATAAGCACGTACTTCCACACACCTCAGCAGATCAGCAATAACTGAAGTTACGTGAAATTTGAGAGAGTTTCAGGAGACCAGAGTCTCTGGCGGAAATAGAACCTTCAATCCCCGCACTGATGATATACTACCCCAGTACCAAGTAGCCTCTCGTGGCACCCGTTCCATTTTTGCCATCAAATCCATTAATTGAAATCAAAATTAAATCGGAATCAATATATTTCGTTAGACTTTCACTATAGTTCTGACTTAAAAGAAAATGAATGAAATCGCACGATTTCAATAAAAATTAGTTTGCAATCTAATTGATCAGTTATCATTTAGAAATCTAAAAGAATCATTTCAAAATGTTTAAGTTCTGACAAGATTTTATTTTTAAATCTGAAATCAAACAATGAAATCAGTTTGGTTGAAATCATTTGGATTTCAATGCCAATTGATTGAAGTTTTTTTTTGCAGGTTTGATACTTCTATATAATTAATTAGACATTTTAATTTTTAGGCAACAGAAGAGCAAATGTGGGCCGCTGGTAATCTTATGCGTGACGTCTGTTTGCCCAAATTTTCGAAGGTAACTAAAGAAATTGCTGATGGCATTAGAGAGGGAAATTTACCCAATGAAAAGGATCCAAAGTGCTATGTGAATTGTATATTGGAAATGATGCAAACGGTAATGAAATGAATGAACAATTTAAAAATTTCAACTGGCAAAAATTTTTTTTTTAAATAATTAATTTCAGATGAAAAAAGGAAAATTCCTTTATGAGGGTTCTTTGAAACAAGTTGATATACTAATGCCCGATCATTTTAAGGATGAATATCGAGCTGGTTTGGCCAAGTGCAAGGATGCAGCCAATGGTATTAAAAACAATTGTGATGCTTCTTATGCAATTTTCACTTGCCTAAAATCGGAAATTACTAGATTTGTATTTCCATAAATGGGAAAAACTATTTTACAAGTAATATTCAATTTTAAATTGCCTTAAAGTCTTTTACATGAATTCGTGATGTAGTTTAAATATTTTTTTGTTTGTAGGTATTCAATTAGTTAAATATTGTAATAATATGAGTAGCAAAATAATAAAATGACTTGTTATTAAATGCAAAAACCAGAAATACAATTGATAAATTATCTTAATTACAGTGTTTGTAACAATTGTCATTTTCCCTCAATTACATACGAAAGTATAATTGGTCAAGCGAAGCCATATGATACCCTACACCACAGAATTTACAGACATATTTTCAAGAGAGTACCCCATTTGTAAGCCATGGCCAATTGTGGACCCTGCAAAACAAAATTGTGTTACGAGGCTTAGATTCATATACGAATTTTTTTCTGCCAAATATAATATCTATACATATCCATATCTATAAATAGAAAGAAAAAACATGTCTTAGAAGTTAAATTTTTTAACGTACTTTTAATATAAGTCGTTCTTAAAACTTTTAACAATCCAAAATGGGATAACTTTCTTAATCAAAGTAAATAAGCGAATTAAAGTTCTCACTCTTGAAGTACAAAAATAATTATTTGCTCGTCTATTTATCTTTTCTTTATATTTTTCCTTAAATAACTGAAAATTCGTAATATGATCACTTAAATGCTTAACTAGAACAAATTTTTTCTCTTTGTTCTAAATCTTTCAGGTTAGGTTAGGTACCATTGGCAGCCGTTCTCAAGCACAGCTTACGTGGGTCCATTGATTAGTTCCTGTTGTGTTACCATGTCACACCGTCTCCCAATGGCCTATGTTGCCTAGCTGCTAATATTCTCACTCAGCCACTCAGTCGATTCAATAAAGGAGTGGATCCTGTTTAAATTAATATTAGAGAGACACGTATTGTCTACAAGGGTTCTTCGACCAAACAGTTTAAGTCTTAGATTTCCGAAAGCCGGACAATGACACGGACGATGTACCGTTGACTCCACCTCCTCCTCGTCACCGTTACTTTTACAAAGGTCATTGTAAGGTAGCCGTAGCCTTTGAGCGTGCAATGGGCCAGTGGACAGTTATAACCGCAATAAGGTTCCTGAGGTGATGTCTGAACAGCTGTAATGCCCACCTAGTCCTTTTTCTATCTATGATGGGCCAAATTTTCCTGGTTTCCCCACAGGTGGTTTCAGCGAGCCATCTTTGACTGGCAATACGATGAAACTTGTGTGAAATAAGTTGCTTTCTCCTTGATAGTTGAACACCTTATCATATGTTGAATCGTTTTGATTCAAAGTGGTGCCTGCATGCACCAACGAGTCCGCCATACAGTTTCCAAGTATGTACCTGTGTCCGGGGACCCACTTAAGGTTAACCGCTGAATGTCTCGCTATCTCCTCCAGAGACATCCGGCATTCTTGGACAATTTTCGATGTGATCAACACATTCTCCAGGGATCTTATGGCTGCCTTGCTATCGGTAATAATGTGAATATCCCTGCCAGATATTTCACCGTACCGAATGTGTCTCGCGGCTGTGTAGATACATTACTTCGGCCTGAATGATACTACAGTGAGCCGGAAGCCTTATAGGAATACTCCAGTTTAGCTGCTCGGAGTATATGCCAGAACCGGCACAATACAGTGTCTTAGACCAGTCAGTGAATATATTAATCACATTCGCGGAAATTTGTAGGTCATCATAGTTAACCACGCTATCCAAAATGCTTGTAGTGAATCCAGTATCAAAGATTGGATCAAGTCTGACAACGTCCCTGTACCAATTTACCTTAAACAGGATTTAAGCATGTCCGATATTTTAGTCCCTCCAGTCTTACCGCCGTGTTCGACAAAGGTTTGGTGGTAGCCAGTTCAAGATTGTAAACAATGCCTTAAAGGGGGTTGTTCTAATGGCACCCGTTACCGTTATTGCCACCATTCTCATTATACGTTCAAACTTAGTTTGATGCCTCTTCACCTTGAGCGCCGGCTACCAACAACTAACATGTATTTTTCTTAAATTATCAATATATTTTACTAGCATATCTGTTATTAACAGGAAAACCATAAATATCTAATAATATATTTTTCTTTGTGCGACCAATGAAGGCATAAACAATATATTTATCTGTTTTAGAGCATTTTATGAATTTTGGCATCGATTTGTTAGTGTCTATTTTTGCATATTTTATTACCCCTTACAGCATTTTTTTTTCATTTCTTAAGTTTATAGAGCATATTTTGCCTTTCTGAGGCAAATTTTGATACATTTAAATTTTTTAGATGCGTACCAGACCTTTCGCAGCAAATAATTTTTTTTTTTCAAAATTCTGGGGGCCAACTCTGGCAGTCGTAATCGAGTACTTTTCGATTTGAAAACAAATGTGTATCTAATTCTTTCAGTCGATACTGAACGCATCAAAAGTATTTTTCGAGTGTTGTGAAAACTCAAACAAATACTTTACAACACTGAAAAGATGTTTTTGAATGCGTTCAGTATCGACTGAAAGAATTATAAATAAAATTGCTTTCAATAATGAAATATATAACTGTCTTATAACATAGGGATCGTCGAACTCCTTCCCCCAACGTTTGATAAGTCCAAGGACACCTTTGGCCTTGTTGATAGTCTGGAATATGTGCGCACTAAGACAAAATTTATGATCAAGAAAAATACCTGGATCTTTCAAGTTGACGATTATTGAGTTTATAGCTACAGAGTACTGGACTTCTTATGTAGAATAGCATACATATGTATAATAACAATTACCATAAGCTCAAATGGCTTAGATCATCTTGGAGTAAGGAAGGCATAGTTGATTTTTTTGCTAAGGAACAGTTTTACATCATCTGCATTTTCGAATATTGAAAACACGATGGTAAATCATTAATGAATAATAGGAATAATACTGCTCCCAAGTGACTACCTTGAAGGACTCCAGATGGAACAGGTATAGCTTTAGAATAACAACTGCGAAACATGTACTGATACCTCCTCTTAAGATAAATGGACATCCATTTAAGAACTATCGAAGAGAGACCGATTTTACCGAACTTGTACATAAGGAGGTTATGATTTACCTTATGAAATGCTTTACTAAACTCTGTATTAATGGTATAAGTTTGCATCCCAGAATAGTATGAGGATATCACAAATGTCGCTGACATTCAATCACACAGAAAAAATAGAAAATCGACTTTAATTAAACAATTCGTTCAGACAATTAAATTTTTTACTAATTTTGCCCCTGCAAAAGAATTGATCATATCAATTAACGGATTTGTATTTTCGAGTCATGCCACACAAATTTAATCAATTAAAAAATTAATTGCATCAATTAAAAAAATACACAATTTATACAAAAATATATACATTTTTGTGTTTTAATTAAAAAAATTAATTGCAGCAAACAAAAAAAATAATTGAAGAAATTAATGTTCACCAATTAATTATTTAATTAAAAATTTTTTGGCAAAAATTTTTTCTGTGCATGTGTAAACAAGATTAAAACTTATTTCAATCACACCAACATCAATCTTGTTGTATGGGATATGCAAATAAATAAAATGCAAAAATGCATAACTTTCTAAAGGCAACAATAAAAAAAAAACATCTGGGCTAATGAAAGATCTCGTAGATTATTTATGAAGTTATTTGTACCAAGTTTGAATACTCTTACTGTTAACATTCACCAGTTCCACAGAAATCTATATGGTATTTGTGTTTAAATGGTTCCGCCTATATCTACAATGAGGCAGTGAGATTTTTATAGATATTGTTCATTTAAACCCAAGCTATTAGTTACAAATTTTTAAATAGTAGCTGTGGCCATTCCCTAGATATACAGAAATCTAGTCTGATACACGCCCACTTATCCAATTTCGCACATTTTTTACAGATGCTGTCTGTATGTTAACCATTCTAATTCTATCAAATTTGGAAAATTGATACTTAGTGTTCTGCAAATATACGGGATTCTCTTTTGTGCCACGACCACTTTTTGACTGATGTTGCGTACTGATCACAAATCTATTTTTTCCAACTTTGGAAACTTTAGCTATTACCGTTCTCTAGATATATAAATCTATTTTGCCTTTGTATGTAAGGTACCACGCCCAGTTATCCACCCCTTCCTTCTTTTTGACAGTTGCGTATCAATAACCCAGCTATGTGTACCAAATTTGGCCAATTTTTCTCTTACAGTTCTTGAGATATAAATAAATCTATGTTATGCCACGCCCACATCTTCAACCCTGCCCAAATATTGTCGGATGTTGTGCATTGCGAATTAAGGTGCCTGTACCTTATTTGGACATTTTGGCCCTTGCCGCTCTCCAGATATAAAGATATCTTCAATCACTTTGTCTGTAAGGTGCCACTCCCACTTTTCCAATCCCACCCACACTTTGTCGGATGTAGTGTATTGGTAATTAAGATATTTCTACCTTATTTAGACAACTTGGCTCTTACCGTTTTTTATATATACAAAAATCTATAATAACTGTATGGGATGCCCATTTTTTAGAGGGGTTGTGTACTGATAACCCAGCTATGTGTAACAAATTTGGACAACTTTTTCTCTTACCATTCTCTAGATTTAGGTACATCTATTTTGTGCCACGCCTACATCTCCAATCCCACCCAGAAAACCGACATCCCACAATAAAATTACCTTTAAGTAAAGGTTAACTTTTGTCTAATATGTTGTTTTAGAAACATAATTTTTTTTTTTTGGCAAAAAATTATAATTTTTAACCATTGAATTTAGCGTACACAGAAAAAATTATTAAATTTCTCCAATCACCAAATTTATTCCAAATTCAAAATATCAAGCAAACAAGTTGTTGATTTTGCACCTATTACCAAAATGATGATATGATATTTATTACTTAAAATTTTAAAATTTAAAAAAATATTTTCAATAAATGATATTTTTAATTTTAATTAAAAAAGTGTTCAAAAAACTTTGCCATTTCAAACAATGTGTTTATTTATTTAAATAAATATTGACAGTTCCCAACAACAATTCTACATGTTTAAACTATTTCGTTTTAGATGAAAAAAGTCAATTAAGATTTTTTGTTATTTAATTAAAATTTTAATTGAAAATGTATTTCAAAACAACTAAAATGTTAATTAAATCAAAATTAAATTTTTAATTTTCCTTCAACAAAAAAAATAATTGATTTAATTATCACATTAATTTAATTTAAATACTTTTTAAACCATTTTTTTAATTGACTTTTTCCTGTGTACCCGAATTATGTTAGAATGAAAAGAGTCAAATTCTAGTACAGTGTAATTATCAAACGTCGGTAAAACCATCGATTAAATATTTTAAGTTTTGATTTTTTTATACCCCTACCACTAGCGCTGAATGAGGGTATCCAAAGTTTGTTATTCCGTGTGACATTTTTTAATATTATTATATATTCTGGGTCCTTAAGTAATTCGATTTAGTAATGTCTGTCTGTTTGTTCATCTTTCGAAAACACGCTCACTTTCGAACAACTCCAAAGGAAATACATACATTTATATGGTCTTTGTATTGATGGTGCGGCGCCTACGTCTACAATAAGGCCTACTTTTTAAAAGATGTTCTTCTCCAACTTTGACCATTTTTAATTTTTAATAACTACTCTATTTTTACCAAATTTGGAAATTTGTACACTTACCGTTCTCCAGATACACATATGAAATTCCATTTTATACCATGTCCACTTATCTAATCGCGCATACTTTTTAACAGATGTTGTTCATTATAGCCAAGCTATTGCCGTTCTCTATATGTATGTACAGAATTATAGTTTTCGTCACGCCCACTTTTCCAATCATGGCCATTTTTAAATACGCTGTATATTGGAAATCATTCAATTTGTACCAAATTAGTACAATTAAACTCTTACCGTTTTTCAGATATACGGAACTATATGTTGTGCCACGTACACTTATCTAGTACCGCCCACTTTTTCACTGATATTTGGTATTGGTAGACAATCTATAAACTATACTTGTTACCGTCCTCTAGATATACATAATTCTAGTTTGTGCCATGCCCACTTTTCAAAACCCGTTCATTTTCGACAGATACTTTGTATTGCTAACCATTCTATTTGTAACAAGCTTGGAACATTTTTTACATTTCGCTCTTTAGATCTACAGAATTTTATTTATTTATTATCTAATCCCGCCTACTTTTTTAATGAAGTTGCGTAATGGTAGCCAAGCTATTTGTTCCAAATTTGGAAACTTTAGCTGTCAAGGTTTGGACAATTTTATAACTTTCTTTTACGATTCTTTATATATAAATAAATCTATTTTATGCCCAGCCTACTTCTACAATTCCGTCCCTTTTTTCGGACGTTGTGTGTTGCTAATCATGACGGTTGTACCTAATTTGGAAACTTTTTCTCTTGCCGTTCTCTAGATATACAGAAATCTAAAATGTATTTGTATGGGAGGTGCCACTTCTCTCATTCCGCCCATTTTTTTAGAGAGCTTTTGTATTTGTAGCCCAGAAATGTGTATCGAAATTGGGAAATTATTCTCTTGCCGCTCATTAGATAAAAAAAAAGTTATTTTGTGCCACGCCCAATTCCCTAATCCCGCCAACGCACAGTGGCGCCATTTGAGTTTTTTCGTTGCAAAAATCATATCTTTTGAACCGAATAAGATAATTGAACAGTTTAAACAGCATATGATAGATAACTGTTCAGCCTATGAAATGAGCGTTTGGAAAGGGTGCTACGCTTTGTAGGGGCCTACTTATGGGTTATCAAAGTTAAAATTAGTAGAAAAATCAATTTTATGGTAACTAAAAAAAATTATTTTTACATTTTTAGATTGTTTTTATTTTTTTTCTTAAAGGTTTTATGTTTTAAATTATTACCCAATAAATTAAAAAAAAATTATTTTTTTTTTAAATTTATTTTTTCAATTTTCTGTAAAATATTCATTACAATTCGTAAGAGAAGGTATATCTAAAAGACTAACCATTTCTAAACTATAATTATTTTGTAACTCTATTCGTGACTTCACATGCCGCAGGGAAGAAATAAGTAGATCGGAAGATGCTGCCAACATGTTGAAGAGGTCCTCATTTTGCCTTACCCTTGATGCTTTGAATGTGTTCTGCAATCTATATTTTTTTATAAAATTTGTTAAGAGACTCCTGTGCTTCTTCAGAAAGCTCTCCAATTGGCAAAGACTGGTACTCAATTATATCTTTGCCATGCGCCAATATTTTATGGACGGTCGGGGTAAACTTCTTCTGTGGATACATTTCTGCTAAAAGAGATGCAGTTTTCGACGCATATTCTCCATATTTTGTAGAATTGACATTTTCTTTGCAGTTTAAAACACCCAAGATCGTTCCCAATCTTTTCACGATTTGATTGCCAATTCCAATGATTCTAGTTATTGCCTCATCATTTTCAAAAAATCTCCTAGAAGTGTTTCCATCGTTTGAGTTGCCGTATCCGTGCTTGGGACAGTCTACTTTTAGTCCAACTTGTTTAAAAAAAGCATCCTGTATTTGCTTCTTTCTGATCTTTTCCTTATCCTTTATTGATGTATTTTCATCGAAGTTTTCCTCCTCTTGTGGTAGGGTATATGCCAGTTTTAGCAAGAATTCCATACACCTTATCCTTGCGTGGAATGGTGACATTCCATATTCGTAATTCTCCTCATTTGTAGAATCGTTTAAATTACCAAAGTTCTTCTGACAAATAATAATAAAAAATCGATAAAAAATATATAAAAATGAAACGAAAAAAGGGGTTTAAATAGGGTTTTGCTAAATTTTTACCTCCAATATAATTCTGTCTATATATATGTATATGATAACTAATTGAAATATGTTATAATAAAGCAGAAAAAGATACTAATCTTAAACTCTTTACAACTAATTATATAAAATTGAGATGTAACATATTATATATGAAATAAATTGAATTTAATTGAAAAAAGTTCTTCTGACTCTTTTTGCAAATCGGGCATGACATTGTTGAGGTTGTTCCTGTCAGTTCGTTTACGACTTTTCCGTCAACCATGGTCAGGTGGAACTCGTAATTGCATTCAATATATTTTCCTTCTCCAATTTGCAGCTTTGTAGGCTTAATCTTGCTTATTTGTTCTTCAATGTCCTTTGCCGTAGTCGTTATGAGTTCTGCCGATTCCCTTGCAAACTGATACATTATTGGTCGGCAATAATGCACTGATGACGGACGTGGATTTTTCCAGTGTAGGGAATCATCCGATTTTAGACGTAAAGGAACAACAGATGCCATAACCATATTTCCGTCCGATATTGTAGCGTCATCGGAAGATATGCTTTGCTTATAAACGCTTTGTCCGGATGATCCATCGCAGCCTCATTTGCTGACCAATGTCAACTTCTCAGGAAGAATTTTCACTTCCGTGAAAAACTTTGGTGTGGTTGACTTTCTAAACAGTTCAAATAATTTTAAATTGTTCAACGCCATGTTTTCAGTACTTAAATTGTTTAATGGTTTCAGTAATTGTTGCGCCAACTTTCAGGCGTAGACTAATCCAGGCATTATGCTTATTTTGCAATATATAGGCTTTTGCTACCATGCCTAAAAATTTACCTCTTCCCTGCATACATATGGATTTAGGCTGAATAATGCAATTTTGATATTATGCACGTGTCCAAATAAGATTTGTGCCTACCTGTAGGGATCATAAGTCAATATTGTTCCTGACCATTTGTACGCCAAAGTATTGTTTATGTGAGGTACGTACCTGCTAATTTCAATGAGTAGTTTTTTTCAAACTATTAGATCAAACTACTGTCAGTCAAAACATATAAGGGATGGACGCCATACAATTTCTGCAACCATGTCTTTTTAAACTTTTTTACCTCTAGAAACCAAACGGGCACGTACGGGCAGATTGCATTATGTAAAGAAATAATCAAAGAACAGGTTTTGCAAATATGGCAAATATAGAAAAATATAGTTTTTTTTTATTTTCCGTCAAAGTTGAAAAATAGTGAAAAAACGGATAGTTTTTAAAAATTGATTTACCAGGAGAAACACAAAGCAAACAGTTAATTTTTTTTTTATCATTATACATTTAATAAATACATCAATCAATACAAACAGAAAATAAGGCGATTCGTTACCTATATTTCGTGATATTACACCTGAAATCGCAACAAATTGACTAAAAATTGTGTGTTTTTTTGAAAACCGAAAGTCGGTCAACTTTGAACGGTTATATCTTCTAAACTAAAAATGTGATATTATTAAGAGTGGCATATTTGAAATCGTTGAAAAGTTTCCTATAACATGGGTTTATTCAAAACTTCGTCGGCACTCATGAAAATTTTGATTTTTGCAACCTCGCTTGCTCTACGGGCGCCACTGTGCAACGTTTTGGCGGATGTTGTGTATAGCTAGCCAATATGCTTGTACCTTATTTGAAAACTTTGACTCTTGCTATTCTCCACATGCACAGAAATCTATAAGGTCTTTGTATGGGAGGTGCCATGCCCACTTATTCAATCCTGTCTATTTTTCCAGAGAGGCTGTGTATTGATAGCCCAACCTTGTGTACGAAATTTGGACGATTTGTATCTTACCGTTCTTTAGATATAAATGGATCTGCCACACCCACTTCTCCAAATAATAATAAATACATTCATATTTATATATAAATAGAAGATAGATATAGACTAGATGACCCGTGCGAATATTTCGCACCATTAGTCGTCATTTTTGTAACATAAAATGAAAATAATTAATAGAAATTTTAGTAACTTCAATAAATTTTATTAAAAGTATAAAAATATTAGAAATCATAATATATATCATACATATTTACATACATACATACATATGTTTAAATGCTTGTATAATACTTCTTTGAATACAATGTTAGAGGTAATGACATGATCATCGTTAACTTTTTGCCCGTACGAATCCTTAATACAAACAAAAATATCTTTAAACGTATGCAATTATATATACCTGACTTAGTAATAAACGGCATTATAGTAAATAGCGGTATTGCCAGAATGGATTTTAATACATAATATATTATGTAGAACTGCATTACTATTAAGCGACCCTGTATTAACACACTTGAACAAAAACATATAATCATAATGAAAACAGTATTATCATGCAGTTCTATATAAAATATAATTTTTATCAATGAAAATATTAATTTTTAAATTTTTAATTATTTTTCGTCATTAGTGTTAGAAATAAGCTTTAAAATGAGATATCATTCATTAAATTTGATGCGGTGGTATGGGAGATATTTGCAACCGACAAAAAAAAGTGCTTTAGAAATAATAGAAGATAGATATAGATATTAAACTTTATTTGCTCAAAAAATACATGTACATTAATTTTGTAAAACTGAAACATATTTAATTAAAGCCTCGTTTACAATGCTAGCAACAATATCGTTTTTTCTTCTATCTTATTTCTTCCAAAAGTATTTCATATAATTTCCTTTCATTTTTCGAACAAAAATGTAACTTAAGTTTTTTTTAAAAAGTTTAGTCTACTTCTACTTCAGCAACAATTTGTATGAGATTATTGATGACGTTTATAAAAATTTTATTTAGTAGAAAATTTTAACAAAATGTTTTAAAAAATAATAATAAGTATGTATGTAATTTTTTTCTGGGAAAAAAATTGTTGCTCTATTATGAACACCAGTGAAAATGTTGCTGCCTATTGTGAACGAAGCTTAAATCTTTAAAAACTTGTTTTAGGTATCGTATGATAAAAAAAATAATTAAAAATAAACTGTAACTGAAAATAAATAATAATTTATAAGTTGGGAGTAGGAGCTTTGCAGTTATTTACAAAGCTTTGATTATTTTTAAGACCATCGATAATATCATCCAAATCAAGTGGTTTATCATTGTTCTTTGGAAGGGGTTTGACTTCTTGCTGAAATAATAAAAGTAGAATTATTTATTTTTAATATGTTATCGGGATTTTAAAACTGAATTGGTATTAACCTCACTGCATGATTCCCGTAGACAGTTTGTGATACGTGTAAGTAAATTTTCGGGTCTTTGACAATTTGATATTATATCCACAACGTTTTCTAAAAGAAAAATACTAGGGTTTAATATCTGTGCATATGTAATTTATATGCTCAACGATAGGATATTACTACATACCGCTCATTTCCTGCAACATCGTCATAACACAAAAATACTAGTTCTACAGAAAACAACTTTAAAGTTTTAAATTTTATACACAACATAATGGAAAAAGACAATTTTATTCTTCTTTGAAGTGTTCTTTACATGAAATGATAACCTCTTCATGAAACACTTGATTTAGGTCCTATGCATTAGTAATATTAAGTCAAAATTTGTGATTTTTGCAGAATGACGTCGTTGCAACAAATGAGCGAAATACGCATTTCAAGGATCCTAACTTTAATTGAATTGGATTTTTTTTTATTTATATTATTAAATAGTAATGTGTTTTTTTTCTTTGCAACTACAAACATTTTTGTTAACAAAGTAATTTTTTTTGCCATGACAATACTGTCGCCACCCGCATGCGTTGCTCATTGGCCTACCTCATTCCCCTGGTCTAGATCAAAGATAAATATCTCATTAATTCTCTGTATTGTGGGTGTATTAATTATAAAGCAGATATATAAAGAAATGTAACAAATATTTAATACACCAAAAAACACGGAGAATTAATTTTAACACAGATACAGATACACTCATAGAAAAATGCATCTTCATATTGCTGTTCCCTAACTTTAGAATTGTGACATCAATGTTATTACAAGTGGCATCACTGAGGCAAAAAGTGACATCAATCTAATGACGAACGTCATCCTAAAATTTTGTCATATTTTATGCGTCATCAGTAACATCAATTTGACTCCACATTTTATGTACACTGATAGAAAATGCGTCATAGCGCTGATGTATTTTGACATCAGTACAGACAAAGTGTCATCAGTGCGATGACATAATATATTATTAATATTTTTTTCATGTTTAAAAAGTAAAATTAGAATCAAATTACTTATTCTATTTTTTCAAATTATTTATTTAAATACATCAAATTTTTAAATTCAAATTATTATGAAAACCATATCGGGCATACTGCTGGTGTCTTATAATTGACAGTTCTTCTGTTAACAATGGGCGGAATACAACAAAACTGAGACAAACATGTGTAACGGGGAAGTAAATAATGATATTCTCTCAAATTGACTTAAGGTCAATTACAATGACTCAATTTGATGACAGTTTGTCATCGCACTGGTGACATGCTCTTTTAAACGGACTCCGATTCGTAATTTCTGTGATGCCAATGTGTCATCCCATTGATGGCATAATTAAAATTTTTGACCCTGATGACAATTTGGCCAAGTGATGTTAAGGCTAATATCACAGTGATGTAAGGTGTCATGGGGTCAAAAACGAATACACTTGTCATATGATGCCTTTTTTCAGTGTAATATAGCTAATGTGTAATTTTAGAAACTAAGTGATTAAGAAATAAAATATTAAGATAGAAGTATATACAATGTATAAGTTTATATGAATGTTATATGAAAAATAAGTTTGGTTTATAAGCATATAAGATATATATTAAAGACACCATAAGAATATATGTACTTTCTTTATAATGCTTTTTTACGTTAATATATTTTTCTGAATTTTGTGACAAATATTTTTCAGAATTTTTTTATAATTTTTAATTAAATTTTGTTAAAAAATTTTTTAATTTCCCGATGATGATAACCACCGGTTATCGAAATATTGAAAATATTTATAGAAATATTTAAATTTTGTTTATTCACAAAAAAAAGGTCAAATGAAACTAAATATAAATTAATATCTATATATCTAAAAGTGAATGTATGTTTATATATATATATATATATATATATATATATATATATATTTGTGCCTTATAGGAGGAATATAACTGTGACCCTGGAAGAGACAATAGGCTATATAAAGTTAAGATTGGATTAATGCCCATTCAACCCAAAATTTAAAATCGTTATAACTTAGGCATTTTTTGGCATACGATGATGATATTTAGTGGTGTTAGTATGAAGAGAAATAAGCTCCATGAAAAAAGAGGGTGGAGCCACGCCCCTTTAAAGAAAAAGTAAAAACCACCATATCTAATAAACTAAAGAACCGAACGTCATCAAATTTCCACAGTAGGCGACTGCTTTGAGTTACTGAACTTTAAGCTATATGAAGATGTGGTTGAAAAAAGGGGCGGTGCCACGCCCATACAACCCAAAACATAAAATCCTCATATCTTAGCCACTATTTTCCGTAGGATTTTATTTGGTATATATGGTAATGTTATGAATAGAAATACATTGCATGAAAAAAGTGGCCCCATTTACGTCGATTATATCTAATTAACTACTGAACTGATCGTCAGTAGGCTGTTGTTATGAATTATTGAGCCCTAGGCTATGTAAAGTTGTGGTTGGACAAAGGGGCGGTGGCAACCTAATCAACTTAAAATTTAAAATCCTCTTATCTTCGATACTGTTTCACGTATGCAGGTGTTGGGATGAATTTAAAAGGGAATTTTTTAACATATTTACTCATGCTTGATACACATGTTAATTAAATTAGTGGGGTACTCCTATTATCATTCTCCCACTCCCACAACTGACTGTAATAAAAAAAATTTGTTTATATATAAATACTTTTTGTTTCATTTTATAACGATTGGGGTAGCGAAGCACACCGGGTTAAGCTAGTTTTTTTTTATAAAAAAGACCTAACGCTTAAATAAATTAATATAATATAAAATATATTAACAAAAATAATAATTGCAATTTTATTTTAGAAAAAAAATAAGTGTTTATTTAAAAAAATATTTATTTTGTGTTTCGTTTTAGTTATTAAATTCTTTTACTTCAATTATAATTTGCAGCATTTCACAAACTATAATTCTTTCCACACAATTCGCTTCTTATTTTATTTTTTTAAACTTTTTTTTTTTCAATTGACAACCAAATTTTAAGTGTTATGTAATCCTGGGTCTCCACGTAGCAATATATATCGCGGCAAACGTCAAATTTAATTGCTCCATAAAATTTTCGACATGTGGACCGTATATTGCCATGAGTGGCGATCTATTACGCAATGATTGCTCCTCTGATTGCTTAAGCAATTATGGCTTAACAATCTGCTATCAAATCAGTTGTCATTTATCTGACATTTCATTTCTCTCTACGTTTGTTTATGCCAAACCAATTTCACGTGTTCTCCAGCAATATAATCAGCAAAAATAAAAATTGGGAATTTAGCACATCATAGAGAAATCTTATTATTAATAAATTTTGTGTTCCCAAATATACGTTTGGATAATAAATTTGCATTTGTCCGTGAAAAAAAACTGAACTGGCAAGTTGCTTTATTAAGCAATTGGTTTTTAAGTTTTGGCTTTTTACCCATTAACAACTATAATTCGCGTAGGAAAAAACCAGCCAATTGTAGGGGAATGTAAGAAAAGATAAACTGTTTATGGTTGTTGTTTTGTTACAGCTTTGATATTGTTACAAGTAAAACCTGAGGGTTTTAAATTCGTTTTCGCTTTACAGTTTTATTTGTATAATATTTTTAGGTTTTCTAAAGTCTTTGGAAAAAGGTTTTCTGACGATCTGGCCTAAGTAACCAGTAAAATGCGCATCGAAACCAGCTTTCCCCCAACAATAAATTTCAGTGTTTTGATGAAAAATAAAAATTGGGTATTTTGGTCATGGAGAAATCTTATTTATAATAAATTTTCTATCCCCAAATATAACTTTTAATAATCAGCAATTATAGGCTGTGCTTAGCAAAAAAAAAAAAAAACAATGGCAACGTGGAGACGCATGATATAGGGAATATTGAAGGGATTTTTAAGTTTTTTTTTGGTCTTTTTATTTTATCTTTGCAATGCGTTGTTAAATTAATATCAGGTATCTTATAGCATATAAATAAAAGGACTTTAAGTTTTTAATCCTTTTTATTCTACTTGTATTTGGTATGAAAAGGTTTAAAAGCAAGTGACCTTCGGATGCAAACTCGGATGCAATAACAACGTTTTTCATAAAAACATGGAGAGCTTCAGCTATAAAGAATTGGCCGGAGAGTATTTTAGAAACAAAAACGAGGAAGATGTTAAAAATTACATTCAAAAGAAGGAAACTAAAATTCCTATAGCACCGAAATACAATTGGACTTAGAAAATAAATTATCTGTTTTCATCAAAAACTTAAAACAGCGATACAGGAAAGTTTATTACAGCAAAGATTAATTTTAAAAGAGCTTTGCAAACTGCTTACAGAACGAACTATCTGTCCAGATCGCTTCAGAAACTAAAAATCAAAACACTCGTGGGAGACCACAAAACTGTACAACTGGACAACTGTAGCGATAGATCTAAGAGGCGGAAGCTTAAGGATATCAATGAAGAAATCGGATATGAAAATATTCAAGATACTTTCCTACATCACTTACAGAAATAATTGACAAAAGTGGATATCATTGAAAAAGTTGTTAAAACTAGTCCATTGAGAACAAAACGGATTCTTAAAAGTTGGTATACTCCGAGCGATGCAAAACAATTCACAAATGACAGGGCAGTAGCATTATTTCTGGATTTGAAATTAACAAAACAGCAATATATTCAGCTCAGATTGCGTGCGATTGAAAAAGGTTCAAATCTGTATCCAGCATATCATCAAATAACAGCTGCTAAAATGGACTGTTTGCCATTAAAGGACACTATTACAATCACACCAATTTCGGCAGAGGTACAACTACAATCTCTCTCTACTTGATCACCCTGTCGAACGCTTGCTACAATCAATAAAAGGAAATGAGCTAAAGAAATATGGAAATACAAAGTTAGTTCTTTTTTGTAAATGGGGATGTGATGGTTCTTCCGGACAAAAACAATACAAACAAGTAGTTTGTGAAAATATTTCGGACTCAGATATGTTCATGGTATCATTTGTACCATTGCGAATAGAAAATAATTTGAAAGATTCAGAGCCTTCGACTAGTACAACGCAAACAAAAGTTCAAAAAGGAAACATGTTCAACATGAATATCGCAAATTTGGGTTGATTATAGATCAGCTAAAAAAAGGGTCAGGCAATACAAATGATGGCAATACCGCAAAAAGATTCTTTTTAAATCCAGAAACAGCATCTGAAATAACAGGTGTTGATTTTAACCTAATTTTTAGATTTAAAATAATCCTAGAAGTACTTGCGTGCAATGAGATTTTGCTAAGGAAACTGCAAAAATATATACAACCAAGTACCCATGGAGAAATATGTCTGCTACAGTTCACAAAATCCTTTATCATGGAGAAGATGTCATTAAATATCGGTTGGTGCCACTTGGAGATTTATCAGAGGAAGATCAGGAAAAACGGAATAAGGATTACAGATTTTATAGAGAGCACAATACTAGAAAAATTTCACGAAATTTCACAAATGAAGATCTATTTAATATATTATTGGCAACGTCAGATCCGTTCATCTCCAGTATTCGAAAGCAATGGAAAGTAGAACATCAGGATTTAGATGAAGAAGTTAAAAAACAACTAAAGAACAGAAATAACACAGAACACAGAGCTTTTATTTTTAAAAGGTTTTTTTTATCCACATATGTATGAAATGTTTTAATAAATAGGAAATATTAAAAAAATAAATAAATACCTATATTTTCGTATCAAAATGTAAAAAAAAATCAGAATTCAGCGGATTTATTTTGCTAATATTTACAAATTTTACAGCAAAAAATAATAGATTCTTCTGTAGTAATAGCAAGATTTAAGATAATATTTCTAAAGTTTTTTAAGTGTAAACAAATTTGACAGCAAAAAATTGTTAATTTTTCAGTAATAACAGCAACATTTTCAGTTGATTTTACTATTTTTTTTTTAATGTTAAATTTTTTTTTTAGTGTAAACAATACATTTTTTTGAGTGTCCCATTATTACAAAAAATGTTAATGAATATTATTTAAATCCAAATATGACATTTTTAAATAATTACAAAAAATAAAAAAAACCACATTTCACGCTAAAGTTAAAAAAATCTAAAGTTCCACTTTGCCCTTAAAGTCCCCAATAACTACTCAACCGAGAAAAGTTTAAGAATCTATCGGTCGATTAAAAAAAATTTCACTAAAATATCTCCTTCGGTTCAAAAGTTACAGAATTTTGGCCAATGAAAAACGATTTTCAGCCACTGTGGGGCGGTAAAATTCAAATGAAAGTGCATGCCATATGGTCGCTACATTTCATAGTCGTATTAAAATATAAAATGAAATAAAAATTTTGTATATTTTAACATTTGCAGCGATGCTGATTTCATTGCTGGCAACAAAACTTCTAGACGGGCAGAATCTGACGAGTGAAGAGCGTGTTGTCAGGGGGCGAAACGCTGGAACACTTTCTCTGCTACTGTCAGGCCTTTGTCGAATCGAGATCCAAATACCTCGGGAGTGATGACATATTAAATCCCTAAAGAACGTTGACTGGAAAACTTTAGGGAATTAAGTCCTGGAAACTGAGTTTCTTAACGCCGAACGCTAACCCTTCCCTAATTCTTCATACTCCTAGTGAGCGTACTACCGGCCCGGTAGAGGCGTAGGTGTATATCACATTGACATGAGGGTGTTGCTTTACATTGGTGCTTCGTCCTCATATAAAAATAAAATTTTTGCAGCACTGTTTAAATTTTTAGCGCGCATTTTTTCTTTTTTATGCATATTTTAATACTTGTTCAATTGATGCACATAAGTGCCTTCGCTGAGAACCAAAAAAAAAAAGTTTTGTGTTGGAAATTCTGGTTAACAGATGAATTTTTTGTTTTACATATCTTTCTGTGTACCCAAAGTGTTGCTACATTTCATTTTCACTCTTCAATTCTAAGTCCAAATTTACACTTATTGATCAGCTTGCTACTTTATATGCAAGCGCGACGAGGAAAGAAACGTTTCGCACTCTCTCTCTCTCTCTCTCTCTACCGCCTGTAAAATTAGCAAGCTGATCAATAAGACTTGCTTCGTGTGAATTGGAAATAAGCAAAAGCAAGTTTTCATTAAGGATAAATGATATTCCAAACTGTCAAATTCGTCTGGCTTTACCGACTATAATTTTTTTTTGTAAATAAGTTAGCTAAAAGTCAACTAAATGCTGAGCTAGCTAATAAAAATCCGACAGGGTTTGTTTACATTTAAATCTCTTTACTACAGTGAAGTAAAATTTACGTCAAAATGAGAGAACAAAGTTAACTTACCTGCGCAATGCGCTATCTTGTTTTCTTTTTTTCATTGATAATGTGTGTACGTGGGTCAGTTGTCTAAGACGTTGCACTACGTTAGGTGCAGGGTATTAAAGATCCGGCATAGCCGAACATAGCAAATTTACTTGTTTTATTTAAAATTATCATCAGTCATAAATTAAAAGAGATTAAAAGAATATGTATGTATGTCTATAAAAATTATTTACTTAATGTCTTACAAATTGAACAAAATTTGAAAATATTATTTCTATTATTAAAGATTTCCCTTAATTTTAATTTCTATTTATTTAATCTTATGGTCTAGTTTTTATTTTATAAAAAAAAAAAAAAAAAAAAAAAAAACTTTCAATCCTGAAAACGAAACACAACGGAGTTACGAAAATTCGAAAGAAAAATAAAGATTAACTTTTTTATAAAATAAAAACTAGACCATAAGCTTAAATAAATAGAAATTAAAAATAATATAATGGATGGTCGAATAATTTATAATAATAGATTTCCCTTAATACTAAAATGGCAAAAAGAAATTTTTTGTCAGGAAATTGATAACTTAGACCCTAATTGTGTTAAACGCAATGCAAAAAATAACATTTAGCCTATGTTTTTAAGATCTCAGTTAAAATAGGTTTAGTTAATCTGAAAACAGATTTGGGCCGCCATTGCCAAGGTTGTTTACAAAATTTTGACGGAACAGCTTAGTTTTGCTTCAAATGTTGGTCTTTAATGAAATAAGAAAAAAATCACATTTCGCCGGAAAAATCCAAGTCTTAGACAACGTTAAACTAAGTTTAAACTTAATCCACATCTCAATAAGCCGGCCTTAAAGTAAAACCAAAGTCAAAATTTTCTTATATTTTTGTTGTTGCTTTCTACCGAAATTTATATTGCATTTTAAAGTTTTGAACGCCACAAGATATGCAGCGCTTATAATTTAAAAATTCAATATGAATGTATGGAGAAAGCAACGTCAAAATTATAAAATATTTTTGGATTTGTTTTTACTTTAAATGTAATTTTTTGGCGGTCCGGTGCGTTTTACACAATTAGGGACACAACTGCAAAATATATAATATATACTTATGTATATGGTTATATGTACATATGTGTTATGTATATGATTATGGAATGAATATAATTAAACTATTTTTCAAACAAAGAGTTTGAAAATCTTGCCTTGATGGCATTGATACCAATTTGTTCAAAAATATTTATCTTTTACTACTTACGGGGGAGTGCTATTTCTAAATCCATTTTCATCAAGGTTGTCATCATAACTGTCAAAGACGTACGATTATCATTTAGGCTAAGCACAACAGGTTCTTCATCTAGGTTAACAAAATCTGCACTCAGCACAGCTTTATCTGACGTTAACAAAATTGCCTTTAGCAAAACAAGGAAAAAAAATTAATTAAAAAAATAAAAAATATTTCAATTTCTTTTAAGGAAATGCTTATTTATGTACATTTGTATGTTTGTGTAGTTAATAAAGTGATAAAAATTAAAAAAATTTGTATTAAATTTATATTTCAGTCTAAAGGTTTTCTTACATCTGACTTGTCAAATTTCCCACTGCAAAATACACACATGGCTTGGTGACCTTTTAAACATTACATCTGTAAAAGTCAGACGCAAAGTCATCTGGCAAACTTTCAATTAGAGCGTGCTCTATTTTCTTCTGACATAAAGTTAGTTGTATTTTTATATTTTATTCCCGTGTGAGATTTTGTTTTAAATATTTCTGCAATATCCTATATAGTGTATATATTCTGAGTCCGATTTAGTAATGTCAGTCTGTCTGTCCGTCTGTTGAAAACGCTTTCACTTTCGAAAGACTCAGCAAGATTATTTATTAAAGTTTACTTACTCTATTTAATTTTTTTCGTACCTTATTTATTGAATTTTCGTTAGTAACATATGAACTGACAATAGTTAATCAAATATTATTCTGATTTTTAATTTTACGTCCTGCCATTGCCGGAGCGCTCGTCTGATCTCGTAGGTGCTATAAGCCCCGAAACAAATGTGGATTTTCAGGGATAAAAATCTAAACAATCCTATATTAGGATTTTTTTAACCTGTTTTTGGGAATTGTCAGTTGTTTTTTTATTTATAATTTTTTAATCCAAATTTTTAATATTTTATTGAGGCTAAAGTTCATTTAATTTAATTTTCATTAAATTATTTTTATGAAGAAAGGAATTTTTACAACATGAAATGAATTAAAATTTATTGATAATTTTTCATTATTACATGAGCTGGGAATTGAACCCAGGTTTTCACGGACAGGTTACCCTGACACGGCATTTTGGTATTTTTTCACCTAAATTTAGCCTTAAAATTTTTTATTTAGCTGCTAAATTTTCATTTAGCACTTGGCATTTTATTTAGCATTTTTGTAAAATGTTTTTAGCTTCTTTAGCATTATTTTAAAAATTTTGACGAATAGTTTTATTGATTTTACTAAAATCTTTTTTATAATTTATAATAAGTTTTAACTAAAAATAGTCGTATTCAAAATTAAATTTCATATGAAAATAAATAATTCTTATATTGCGAAAGGGAATATTAGAAATGTCCTCATCATGTTGATTGTAGAAACGATTTTCCCTTTGATATTACGAATTACAGTAGAAGGAAATTTCATTTTGTATTTCGATAAAAATTCTATAGTGCAAATGTTTGAAAAAATTTTTGCTCTAAAATGCTGAAAAAAAAATAATAATTTTAAAACTTCAAGTTTTCTTAAACTATAAGTAATAAAATGATATAAAGAATTTTGTATAGCATAGAAAAATAATCGTTTCAATTTCGCATGTATCAGAGTTTTGCGGGACACCTAAATTTAAAAATGAATCTCAACTACCTGTGCTACATATTTATATCACGCTTTACCAAAATCTACCCATTTGTCTCAATATAAACATTTATTTCCATATCGTTAAAAAGTAAATCACTAAAATGTTTTTATTTTCGAATAAACTTTTTTACTTGTAAACATTTTTAAAAAACATCTTAAAAAAAACCATTTTTAGCATTTTTTGGCCATGTCTAATGCCAGATTTAGCTGTAAAAATTTTTAAGATCTGGTCACACTGCTGACACTTTTCAATTATAACAGAAGTAACAATTAACCAGAAGTAAAGAAAACAAATGTAAATCAATTGAAAACTTTGTTAAAATTTTCTTTTTATAGGACATTTTGCTAAAATTTACTTTTTATAGGAAATTTTGCTAAAATTTACTTATTATAGAAAATTTTGTTCAATCTAATTTTATAGGAAATATTGTTAAAATTTACGTTTTATTGAAAAATGTGTCAAAGTATAGGAAATTTTTTCAAAATTTACTTTTTATGGGAAATTTTGTCAAAATTAATTAAAATGTTGTCAAAATTTACTTTTTATAAGAAACTTTGTCAAAATTTACCTTTTATAAGAAACTTTGTCAAAATATACTTTTTATAAGAAACTTTGTTATATTTATTTTTTATAGGCAATTTCGCTAATATTAACTTTTTATAAGAAATTCTGTTAAAAAATACCTTTTATGGAAAACTTTGCTAAAATTTATTTTTATAGGAAATTTTGTTAAAATTTACTTTTGAAAAGAAATTTTCTTCAAATTTACTTTTTATAAAATATTTAATTAAAATTTACTTTAATAAAAAATTTTGTTAAAATTTACTTTTTATAGAAAATTTTGCTAACATTTTCTTTTTATAGGAAATTTTGTTAAAATTAACTTTTTATAGGAAATTTTGTTAAAATTAACTTTTTATAGGAAATTTTGTTAAAAGTTACTTTTTATAGAATATTTAATTAAAATTTACTTTTATAGATAATTTTGTTAACATTTACTTTTTATAGGAAATTTTGTTAAAATTAACTTTTTAAAGGAAATTTATGTTAAAATCATCATAGGATGGATATTTAATTAAAATTTAGTTTTATAGGAAATTTTGTTAAAATTTACTCTTAATAGAAAATTTTGTTAACATTTACTTTTTATAGGAAATTTTGTTAAAATTAACTTTTTAACGAAAATTTTGTTATTTAATTAAAATTTAGTTTTATAGGAAATTTTGTTCAAATTTACTTTTAATAGAAAATTTTGTTAACATTTACTTTTTATAGGAAATTTTGTTTAAATTTACTTTTTTTTTAGGTAATTTTGTTTAAATTTACTTTTTATATGATATTTTGTTTAATCTTCTTTTAAAGGAAATTATGTTAAAATTTACTTTAAAAGGAAATTTTCATTTAATTTACTTTTAAAGGAAATTTTAATTGCATTTACTTTATATGAAACATTTTGTTTAAATTTACTTTTTATAGAACAATCTGCGAAAGTGTTTTTTGAAAATTTTGCCAAAATTTACTATATATTAAAAATTTAGCTTAAATTTAGTAGTTATAGGAAATTTTTTTAAAATTTACTAGCTATATTATTTTTCTTTTCTTTTTGTGAACGTAATCCATTTTTAAAATATTAAAATTTACTTTTAATAGGACTTTATTTTTAAAATTTACTAGCTATATTGTTTTTAATTTCTTTTTTTGAACCTAATCCATTTTTAAAATATTGAAATTATTTCTGCCACATACCACATATTGTACCGATTATTGTCTCGTTTTTGGTTTAATGTAGCCGCTCAAAAATGAATTGTGCAATTTGCAGAAATGTGTGCCGAAGAAGCACGATCAAAATTTTCGCAGATTGTGCTGCTTGCCCCGATAGTGTGATCTTAGCTTAAGCAAAATGTTAACAACTTTTGACATCTTTAATGAAATAATCAAATTTACACTTGCAGCTTGCGCAGACCTAATGGGTGGACATAGCAATTAAAAAATATTTTAAGCCTTTTTTGCGCTTTTTCGAAAAACATGCCTTGATTATGTACTTAAACCGTAATTTGTTCAATTTAGTCCTTTTTCTAAACATATGTATATCTTAGAATAGTACAATCGTTTATATTAATACGTTTTCAGCAGGATTTCTTTGATTAAAAAATTTTTACATTTAAGAAACTAAATTTCCTTTTTTTAAATATTTCTATTTAATTTTATTTTTTATTTACCCGTAAACCGCAAGCACCCAAAATTATTAACGCAAGCACTAAACGAAACTTCATTTTTTTTCAATTATATAAACTTTTTTTTTAAGATACACTCAACTTCTTTATTGGAACTTTAAATGTTAAATGAACTCATACTGTACAAAAATTCTGAATTTATTTATTTTTGAAACGAAAATTCGGCCCAGCCGAATATATCAGTTTAACTTAAAAAAACTTATATATTTGAAAATTATATTGTCAAAAAACAAAACAAAAGATATTAAACAAATATGAAAAATGTTCAAGTAAAATAAATGGTGAAATAATTTAAAAAAAACTGTTAATATATTTTTTAATTTGAATTTTTTTTAACTGAATTGAACTTACATATCGTCAGCTAAAATGCAAAAGGGCGTAACAACAAAAAATTCGAAATAGAGTTTTTGATTGATTTTTGCTCGTTTTATTAAACTGCACACAATTATACAAAAACTACAACAATTTTAGATCCCTGCGATCAAAAATGGCGACCTTGTTGTTAATGATTTTGTAAAGTTTTTTACTTCTTCTGTAAAAAAGTAAAAAATTTTGTTAAGCTTTTTTATATTTTTGGTGACGATATGTAATTAATGTTAGTTATTGTTAACAAGCAAAACACAGCTGTTTTTTTTTTTTTTAAAGCAACAGCAGAGCATATAATTATAGTTGCCAGTTAAAATGAGTTGGAAGTCTTCAAAATTTGCGGAAAAAATCGTCAAAGTCGTCCAATTAACTTACCTAAAGCGCCTCACAGTGGGTTGAGACATAGGTAAACTAAGGATTTATTTAAGGAAGTCTATTATTATAAATAGTAATAAAATGGTTCTTGAAAAAAAAAACTTATAGAAAATATTTTTTTATACAAAAAAGATTAGAAAATTTATATGTGCATTACGGTGGTTCTGAAAATTATATTGGACAAGTCCCCCCCCCCCCACCCCCCCTCGGAATAAAGATTAGTTGAAAACCGTTCCAGAAATATTTTAGTTAATTTTTTACCACACCTCTGGATACCACCCTTTTAGTTTATTGGACACTGCGTTGCCTTTTACAGTTTGATCATAACATATCGTAACATTTGGTGACGTTTTAACCCGACATCAAATTTCGGGTCCCACTTATGCCATCTCGGATCCTTCCCCCTAATGTCAAATTTTAACACGTGGCAAGTAAGCCGTTTTAAAACGTTGTACGCCTTCTTTCGACATCGTGAACTGGGCAGAAATTTCTATAGCGATTTACACGCTTGATAGTAAAGTCCCTTGTAGACCTTGCTAATCTTATTCAAGTACTACATTTATAACAATGCAACAGTAAAATAAATGGGACTAAATTTACTACGCTGTGGTTGCAAAATCCACCAAAAAGCTGTAGTATACACGTGTGTTAATTTACCAGAATGAACCCGTTGACGAAATTCTATTTGCCGTTTTATGTCACTCAGCAAATTCATTAATTTACAATACATACGAGAAAGATACTCACGCTTTGTAGTATAAAATCGTATTAAATAAAGCAGTAATAAATGAAACAAAAATGCCATAAATTGAAACAAACAGCTATTTTTCTCACTTAACTGCGTCTGTAACATTGTTGGGAGTAAAAACTGTCATGTAAGGAAATTTCTCGCAAATATACTGGAAAAGTGTGTCTATAAAATGTTTGGGAGAAAGTTCCCGCTTTAAACTGTCAAATAAACTCACACGTAAAAACGGGGTGAGAAAAATTTTTTCACACTAAAAAATAAATTAAAAAGGCAAAATGCAATGAATTTTAACACGGAAGAGATAAGTATAATGTTCTTGGCAGATTTTTTCATTGTTTAATTATTTTGCTTTTAACATTTTTTAAAAATATACGAATGTTTTCATAGCAATTTGTTCATTAACAAACATTAAAGTCGCACTTTATATTTTTTGGTATAGCCGACGGTTGTTTTTTCGCCTCCGTAGTTGAAAATTTTTAAATTTTAGTCAAATTTGGTCGCCGTCAACGATATGGTTTCGAGTGGAATATTATGACATTTATAACGTCATGACGTAATCTCTTTTGATAGTTTTCGACATCAGTAGCAGACACACTTTTTTTTCTCACTTTTCGATAAACGATGGAATATTTTGTTTCACATGTTTTCGATGCGAGAAGTTCTCACCAAAGATACAGAACATGGGTACAGAGTTGTACAATTAATACAGAGGATGAAACCGCTTATATTTGTCAACTACAAAACTAACAAAGTGTTGCTAATATAAAAACAAATGTAAAGAATTAGCGCTTAAACAAAAAATGTGTACTTTATAAGTCGCCTTTTTCAACTGACACTAACGTTACAACGTACGATATGGGACAAAGCTCATAAGAAAACCTGTGTATTAAATTAGTTGTCAATTCAAAATAGAGACGTATAAAGTACAAATCAGTATATGTGACTAGGCCTTTACTCATGAAAATTACTGCCAACTAAATATACGAAAATATCCAAGAAGTTTTTCAAAAATATGATATAATAATAAAATCTTTTCTAAATTAGTACAAAATTTGTCAGCTGTAAAATCGTAAAACTTGGGATATAGACCGTCAATTCGTAAATAAGCTATTTTTGGACCCCAAAATCGTCAAAATGACGATAAATTGCAAAATCTGGTAACTGCGCATATAATAAATAGCGCGCAATTAAATTATTGTTTGTTTTGGTATCTAAATAATTTTTTTTTTAATGAATATTTTTCTTCTCGTAAAATGTTAAGAAGCATCGTAAAATGGTTAGCAAAAATTTCATATTTACATAAGAATTAAATTTTTATATTATGTACTGTAAACATTTTACGATTAAATTTTGAAATTCTTTTTGGTATTTTCTTTATAACTTAGCAATACTTGAGCCGATTTTGGTAGTTATACTAGAAAAAACTCTGTGAATTTCATTTTATACGAAATACGACAATGAGGGCCACTACTGTAAATGCCGCAATGCACCAATTTTCACACTTTTTTATACACAAATCGTGTGACTGCAAAATTAAATGGCTCATGTACCCATCGAGGACAATATTGTGCTTATTTTTACACCCTCTGCCTCCACTAGTGGTGAATGAGGGTATACTAAGTTTGCCATTCCGTGTGAAACTTTTTTATTATATGTATGTACATCTAAGACACCATAAAATATATGTTTATATTCTGGCACGTTGCGGAATTCTAAGCCGAATTAGCTATTTCTGTCTGTCTGTCTGTCCTTCCGTTGAAAACACGCTCACTTTCGAAAAACTCAAAAGAAAAGAACAAACTTGGTGTCAAACTGATAAAAAAAAAATGTTATGATAAAATATATCTGTATTTTTATTTTGTATTTGTATTTGATAAATTGATTTTCTACTATAACAAGACACAAAATTTTGTAAATAACAGTATAAGAATCAGACAAGTTAAATTCTACATTGATAAAATTCTCCAGGACTACATAAATAATATTTAAATAGAGTAAAATAAAAGTATACTTTTTATATATATATTATTATATATATAATTATATATATATAAAAAAATAAATAAGAAAAAAAAGTTTACATTAATATTGCCTGTAGCTATCGTAAGCAGTTTGGGATTGAAATCCAGCAAAATCGGTTCAGTAGGAGCAGAGCTATGAATCAAAATGTGGAACCACCACCCTAAAAAAATTGATAATTTTGTTACAAAAACTAACATAAACGGACGGAATGATGTAAGATTTTGCACAAATAAGTATTATACAACCGTAATTATACTGTTAGACGTCGTGAAGATCGGTCCATAATTTACCATAGGCCTTATATAAGGCCTACACCCGGAAAAGAGTTTAGTACGCCTAAAGCCGTAATAAACAAAGCTATTATTTTAAAGTTTCGTCCGTCACAGTTTTATACGACTAGAAATCACACTGTCAAATTTTCTGAAGATCGGTTTATAATTTACTATAGGCCCCAATGTAAACCCAACTATCGAAAAACAGTTTAGTACGCTTCATACCGTAATAAATAATAGTAAAATTGTAATAAAATTTGGTACGTTACAGTTTAATAGAACTAGAAATCACACTGTCAAATTTCGTGAAGATCGATTCATAATTTACCATAGGCCCCACTGCCCACTCCGGGAATTCAATTAAATACGCCTAAAACCGTAGCAGATATAGATATTGCGGTAAAATTTGTTCCAACTTAGCAGCATATGGCCATAAAAAATTAAAGCGTTCAAACTAATTTCACTGCCGTATTGAAATTTATTCCAAGTTATGTTTTTTAATACCAGAAACCCTTTTTTTTAGTTCGGCTAAAACTGTTACGAATCATAATATTTTACTAAAGCTAGTTCAATTTCTAAAAAGAAAATCATAAAACTTTCCGATTGTCGATCAATAATTCAATAGAGTTCCAAACCGCAACCAATTTAAATGCTGACGTCCGTTTTTATAAAGTTTAATTTATAATATCTAAATATCATATAGAGCCCACTCCTGAATTATTCGAACTGTCGGCGGAGGCTATCAAAGATTTTTTTACTACATTAGCGGAGTTCTGAAAGCGAAAATGTAAAAAATCGTAGCTCTTCTACTAAATCTTACATCGAAATACAAAAACTTTAGCCGTTCAAAATTGTGACAAAGTTAAATTTAGCAATTAATTTTTTTTTTTAATATAGAACAAATTTTCACTCGTTTGGTGCGGGAGGTTTTTTAAAGCAACGAAAAAGAAAGTTAACATTGTTTTTTTTTTTTATTTTTTTTTAGTACTAGGAATGTAAGGATACGCCTTTTTGCCATTACGATACCGATATTCAAAGAGAAATATCGCCGATACCGATACGAATATTAAATTTAAATTCAAGGTAAAATTAACAAAGCGCAAGTAGAGTAATTTCTTTATTATGCAAAATTACAGTGTAAGAGGTTACTAATATTTAAAATTGATTTTAAGAAGATTTTAAAACCAACGAAATGGATTGGTAAAATTAATTAAATTTTTAAACAAAAAAACAGTGTAAGAGATTATTAATATTCAACATTAATTTTAATATGATTTTGATTAAAAAAATATAGTATTCAAAACGGCGGCATGAAAAAACCATCCAAGAATAAACTCCAACAAAAAAAAAAAAAAATTAGATTGCCCCCAAAAATTTGTACAGAATGCAATAACAACTTTTTGTGGGGGCTTATTTCATATGAAATAATCCTCCAATAAAATCATTATGAAATAAAGACCCAATATATTTTTTGGGGGATTATTTCATTTTTAAATCCTTCGGCAGGGCGAAGGTTTGCTATGCATAGAAGCTTTAGTAAGCGAAGCCGTTTTCTGTTATACCATAGAGGCGAATATCCTTGCGTCACGGCTGGCTCGGCGTAGTCTAATCTGGAGGTACTATTTTCGAAGACTTGTTCGAATAATTGTGGCCGTATATCGGCAATAACACGGCGAATGTTTCGGGCTTATCAGCGGAAACTAGCGACTTCATATATCCCCAAAGAAAATAGTCTATCGGCGTTAAATCGCACGATCTTGGAGGCCCACTTAACGGATCCCAAACAGCAAACTATGCGGTTACCAAAGTGTTTCTTCAGTAAATAAATTTTGACACGAGCTGTGTGACATGTTGCGCCGTCTTGTTGAAAACACAGCTCCTGCACATTATAGTTGTTCTATTGATGGACGAAAATGTTAGTAATCATGGCTCTATAGCGTTCACCATTGAATGTAACGTTCTGACCAGCATCGTTTTGAAAAAAGTACGGACCAATGATTATACCAGCCCATTAAGAACTCCAAACAGTCTGTTTTACTGGATGTAGTGGTGCCTCAACGTACACTTGAAGATTAACATCACTCCAAATACGGCAATTTTGTTTATTGACGTATCCATTCAAACAAATGTGACCTACATCGCTTAAAAAAATTCGCTTATGAAAATCGGGATCAACGGCATCCTTGTTTTGAGTCCATTTACCGAATCAACGCCTTCTCAGGTGATCGTGTCTAATCATGTTGAAATGCCAAACCAAACAGCATAAATCACTTGACAGCTGACAAAATGGCCGGCAGTTAAAAAGATGTTGCCAACTTAAATTTCTATACCGCTATAAAAATTACCCTTTATAACAATGTGCATCTAGCCGTATGTTCATGTGTATGTTGAAATGAGTTTCCGAAGACCCCAGATATAATGGCGACTAGATTGTTAAACTTCGTTAAAGTTTCCTGTAAAAATTCAGCCAAATTTGCCCTTCAATGAGTGAGTTCTACGACTGCCCATAATTCTTATGCGTAAATCTCAAATTTTTACCCAAAAACCGGAACTGTCTGAAATTCTTTTATAATTTTTGAACATCATTTTTTTGACCTTTAATCTTAAAGAAGCTTAGAAGAATACTGGTACGGAAAATTACCAAAATCGGTCCGACGTAGTTACATACAAATAACTACCGCTTTCCCGAAGAATTGTCTTAGCACAGTAGCGCCCATTCCAAATGAGCTGCGAGGGTAAAATTTAAGTCAAGTATTTTTTATTAATAAACATGTTTGCTTAATTTTTTAATTAATTTATTTATTCAACTGAACGTAATCAAAAAGCCCTTGAGACACCATAAATATCTCAAAAACAACAACTTTATTGTTTTTTTAGTTTATTTTTTTAGAAAATATTATCATAAAAAATATACAAAAGAAATAAGCCAAATAAAAGCTGTAATTACTGCGGAATAAATAAATTACTGCGTACATGTACATTCGGGTTATGAATCATTTTTTTAATTTTCGCCGCCACTAGTAGTGAATGAGGGTATACTTAGTTTACCATTCCGTGTGAAACTTTTTTATTACACATCTTTTATTATAATATATATTCCGACTCCTTGAGTAATGCTAAGTGAAATTAACCGTGTCCGTACGTCTGTCCACCTGTTGAAAACACGCCTATTTTCGAAAAACTCAAAAGAAAAGAATAAACTTGCTTGGTGGCAAATTGCTTGTAGTTATCCTAAGCAGTTTGGAATTTGAATTCAGCAAAATCGGTTCAGTAGGATCATAGCTATGAATCAAAATGTGGAACCACCATCCTAAAAATTTGATAATTTTGTTACAAAAAGTAACATAAATGGTGGAGTAATGCACGGAATTATATACGATTTTGCACAAATCCGTTTTATACGACTAGAAATCATACCGTTAAATTCGTGAAGGTCGGTGGATAATTTACCATTGGCCCCAAATAAAGCATACTCCCGGAAAAAAGTTTAGCACGTCTAGAACCGTAATAATTAATCATTATAAAATCTGGTACGTCACAGTTTGATAAGACTAGAAATCGCACTGTCAAATTTCGGGAAAACCAGCTAATTATTTACCCTAGGCCCAATATAAAACCTACTCCCGGAAAACAGTTTAGTGCGCCTAGAATTGTAATAAGTAACGCCATCATAATAAAATTTGATATGTCCCAGTTTTATAAGACGAGAAATCGCACTGTAAAAGTTTGTACAGATCGGTCCATAATTTACCATAGGTCCCATATAAGCCCTGCTCTCGAATAACTTGTCAGTACGCTTAAAACCGTAATAGATAATGATAACATAATAAAATTTGGTACATCAGTGCGCCTAGAATCGTAATAAATAATGCTATCATAATAAAATTTAATGCGTTACAGTTTTTTAGGACTAGAAATAGAGTTTTTTATTCCCGAACTTTTTGGATTCGCGGGAAAGCGGGAATTAAAAATCGAATTCCCGGGATCCCGCCCCGCCCAAAATTTTGTATTTATTTATTTACTTATTTCTCCAATGAAACTAATATTTCTTATTGGCTGTTACGCTTAACATAATTAAACCTAGTATCTATTATATAACAAAAACGTAAAAAATTTAAGATTCAAATTATTTTAAGACACTTACGAGGTTATATTGGATAATAGAAATCATTGTCAATTTCAGACCTTATTTGCTTAATTAGAATGACAATATTAGTCTTACGGGATTCAGCAGAAAGGAGAAATTTTATTTACTACATTTATTTAATAACATATTTTTTACAATTTTATAACCCTTAATCAGCAGTAGTGTATGAAGGTATGCTAAGTTTGTCATTCCATGTGATATTTTTTTAATATTCATCTAAGGTCCCATAAAGTATATGTATTTTTAGTCCATTATTAATTCTAAGCCGACTTTGCCATTTGGGTGTCAAACTGTTTCTAGATCTTCAAGGCTCTTTGGGATTATTTTCCAGCAGAATCGCTTCAGTAGGAAAGGAGTTATGCACTCAAATGTGGAACTACCTCCCTAAAAACTCAACAAAAATTAACATAAATTTGTGGTGAAATGCACGCATATTTCTACTTTCTTCCTTCAGAAGACTCAAAATCACTTGAAATTCCGCAAATAAAACACAATCTAGGAAATCATTTTACTACGCCCTTAACCGCAAAGCTTTATAATAATGTTGTAAAATATACACTTCAGTTTGCTAGGACAAGAAATAAAATTTCGTGATGATAGGTCTATTGTTTATCATAGGCCCAATATAAAGCCCATTCTCAAAAATTAGTTTAAAAGCCTTAGACTGTAGAAAATTAAAATATTGTGGTGAAATTAAGTTGCATAAAACAACTAAAGACACAAGTCTAATATAAATTTACTAAAGTTTAAAAATAAAGATTTTCTACAAAATTTCCCGGGAATCCCGCAATAAATTCCCGGGAAAGCGGGAATTGAAAACAACTGAAAATCCCGCGAATTCCTGGGACGAGTAATCCCGGGTACAAACTCTTACTAGAAATCACACTTTCAACTTTCCTGATGTTCGGTCCATAATTTACCATAGGCCCCATATAAAGCCCACTTTAGGAAATTAACTAAATACGACTAAAACCGCAGCAGATATTGATATTGCGGTAAAATTTGTTCCAACTTAGCTTCATATGGCCAGAAAAAATGTCATGCAATTTTGTGATATACGGTCCAAGTTTACCTCACAGAAAAAATTATTAAATTTCTCCAATCACTAAATTTATTCCAAATTCATAATATCAAGCAAATAATTTGTTGATTTTGCACCCATTACCAAAATGATCAATTGATAAGTAAAAATTTTGAAGAAATATTTGCAATAAATTATATTTTTAACAACAATTCTTTCTTCGTGTTAAAATTATTTTTTTTTAAACGAAGAAAGTCAATTAAGATTTTTTGTTATTTAATTAAAATTTTAATTGATAATTTATTTTAAAACAACTAAAATGTTAATTAAATCAATATTAAATTTTTAATTTTCTTTCAAATAAAAAAATAATTGCTTCAATTATCACATTAATTAAAATTAAATATTTTTTAAACCATTTATTTAATTTAGATGCCATATTAAGCAGCCTTCTAAAATTCACAGTAAACGATTAAACTAGTGTCACTGCTGTATTGAAATTTATTCTAATTTATGTTTTTTAATACCAGAAATCACTCTACAGAGTTTTGGGATGATTGATCCATAATATACCATGAGCCCAATATAATTTCCCCTACTGGAAATAATTTTATGATATTTTACTGAAGCTAGTTCAAATTTCTAAAAAGAAAAGCATAAAACTTTCCGATTGTCGGTCAATAAGTTTATATAAGTCTAAACCGCAAACGTTCGTTTTTATTAAGATACATTAATAATATATACATATATATAATACAGAGCCCACTCCTGAAATATTCGAAATATCGGTGGAGAGTATCAAAGATTCGGCACAGACGAATATATCACTCGAACTTGTTTTAATTTAATTTCGACCTCAAACTTTTCTTTTTGAATCTCAAATTCCTTTTCAAACTTTTCTTTATCAAAATTAATTTTCAAGCACAGGGAATCATTACTCTCCGCTTGAAACTTTGCTTGTTGCGAGAGTTTTTTGAGCCTTTCTACAAATGCAACCACTTTAGATGATGTTTGTGTTGGTTCTTTCAATTGACTTTATATTACGACTTCTATATTATTCCCCTTGTTAGTTTCTAGTAGGGATACCAATCCCGATCCCGAAAAATCCCGGGATTTTCGGGATTCAGCAAATTTTTTAATCCCGGGATTTTCGGGATTTAATCAATCCCGAATTTAGCCCATCCCTTAATTTGTTTGTTTTACCTTTTTTATAAAAAGAAATTCATCATGACTGTAGTGTAATTACTTTAGAGTAAATGATATTTATTCGTTCGAATAAGTTTTGAATTTTTAATATTGTTGTTGAAAATTTGTATTAAAAAAATGTAAATATTTTTTTTTGAAAAAATATTAAGAAAATATTTTTACGGAAATATTTTAATTAATAAATATTTTATTTATAAATTCCGCTACGATGACCTTCTGCCTTAAGAAATATTGGGAACCCAATATTGATCTTTTATATTTATTTGATTTACTCTGTTAATACTATCATTGAAAACGGAAGAAAAAAGTTAAACTTTGTTATTTTTTTTAAGCGTGCCCAACAATTATAAAGAAATTTTAATATAAAAAGTGCTGAAAATAATTAAAGAAATAAGTGTCTTTTGAAATGCACAAAACAAAAAAAAAACCAAAAGTTCCTTGTGGTTTTATTATCTAATTGATTCCACTGGTGCACCAAATGCAAAATTTTAAATTTACTCTTTACAGGTTTAGGCTTATTAAAGTGTTTTCCGAGAGTGGGCATGGGACAAAGGTAATTTTTGGAGCGATTTAACGAAATGAAATAGTGTAATTTAAATACTACCTATTTCATACCACCTGTGAGATTTTTATGGTTAACTAAAAAATTGATTTTACTAAATAATATCGAATTCAAATTTCGATTATTCTTCATCTTAATTCATTTAATAACAATTTTAATAGAACCTTACAAATAAAACAATTACTAGTTTGCTCTATTCAATTACTAAATTAATTATATTTTATAAAGTTTCAAACAACTGAGGTAATTGGGCAAAATATAGCTTTTATGTTAATTATTTTTAAATTAATCCAATTAACACATTGTTGGAAATCGTACGTTGTTCTTTTTATAATTTTTTTTAATTAAATTAATCATTAATTATAAAAAAAATCACAATTTTAAATTTTTACAATTTTTTTTTTTCTTTTTTTTTTTTTTTGAGAGAGAGCGGGGAGATTTCTCCCAACGGAGACCGTAACGCGACCAAAACAGGTCTATTGTACCCAACCAATTAAATGAATTATAAAACTTTTGTTTGTAAACCTCTTTTAAAGACGTTTTTTAAATATCCTGAAAAATCCCGGGATCCCGAATGCCAGGATTTGCGAAAACCAGTCCCGATTGGCATACCTAGCTTACACATTATTTGCTAACAGGATTGTAGAAGAATGCATAGATTACATAGATATGAAACTACCTTAAAATCAGTGTTACCACCAGCAACATTCAAAATTACACTTGAGGTGAAGAAAAATTACCCGATTTAACTAAAATTACAGCTGATATAAAATTAACATTTTATTTTATAAAAATTTGTTATCAAAATTAACTTTAAAAATCCGTAATTTATTCGCACAACTTAAAGACGACTTAATGATTTTTATAGCGGACATAATCGTCTATCTGGTCAGGTTTGTTATAAACAAAACTGCCACAGACTCACCTTTTGGTGCAGTTTATACGCAGGTGTCATCATCGGTCCTTATTTTTTTTAAATGAGGCCAAAAAGTTGATTTTGCGAAAAATACCTGCCAATTAGCCTCCAAGCTTGTGCGATTTGACACCTCTCGATTATGACGTGAGGTCACTGGTTTATGCTGATAGACCAGCAACAATTGAAGAAACATTGTTCGTGACGTACCGCCAGAAATAATATGAAATTTATTCCTCTTTAAAATATTGGAAACATATATTTTAGTTTGAATACCTTTTTCCAATAAGCTTCGGGTTCAGGACCGATTGAAACCTTTTCGTAATAAGAAACAATATTTTAAATGGTATACATTTTTTTCTGATATTAAAGATTTACATTTTTTTGTTTTAAAACGAAAGGATTTCAAATTGCACATGATCTACACCTGCAACCAATTACCCTCGCCTCAACAGTAAAAATTACACCGAATTCGGGTAATTACCAGCAAGGTGGCAACACTGCTTAAAATTTAAAAACAAATATATTTACCTCTTCACACATATATGAACTGTGTGAATTCAACACACTTATAAAAGTTCACCTCAATTTTCTGACAAATATTTTGTAAACAATAAACAATAATAAACTAATTTTTTATAAAATTTTCTTTGATGTGTTTCTTTACAATTTTCTAAAAGAATTTTTAATTGTTTGCATTTCAAGCAGTGCTTAAAGTTTTATTTCGTACTATCCTTGGCGCTAGTTTCTTATCATATTAAAACGTAGAAACCCCAAAAGAAAAACAAGTCACATCGCGTTTTTAAGTGTTTCCGTGGGTTATTCGTATGCGAGCTTATACAGCATAAAATTAACACCTTTAATAAACAGCGGTTGACCAAAGTCTCATCTGGAATTATGGTAACCACTAAGTAACCACTTGTGCTGATATGTGTAACATATAAAAATATTGGTTTTCGACCCTTATTTAAGCATACCGATCGAATTAGAATTACCTCCTGAATTGACCTAACGATGTCCGTTCATCCGGCTGGCTGTATATCCTTTGAACGCAAATTACAGTTCACAATTTTAGAAACAATTGATGAAATTTGGTACAAATTATAAAATTTTCATGTGGACGAATAGCAGGAATCGACCCATACCATCCTAAAACCCCCATATAAACTTCTTTGCAGAATAGAGTCTCATTTCATATAAACCATCTTATTATGCTGGTATTTCGATTGAACTTGGCCCAGAAATATTTAATTCCAACCTTAATTATTTAACAACCTTATAAATATTAGTATGTTCCAATTTACACGTTGCAAGTCTTATTGATCAGATTGCTAATTTACAGGCGAAAGAGAGAGACGCAAATCGTTTCTTTCCTCGTCTCTCTCGCCTATAAACATGAAATTTGGTGACGATAACTTCAATGTCATGACATGTATGTCCAGAATTGACCATAGGTCCCATACAAACGCTTTCAAAAAATCTTATTCAGATGTAGATATCTAGATAATATTCGGCATAAAGAACTCGTATAAGTACATGAATCTTAAACTAATACCATAATTTTGTTTTGCCCCGTTCATGATTGCACATTAGTCTCAAATAGGATACACTCTCGAAAATTTGTGTTTGGTATAGGGAATTATATAGTCGGGCTTTCTCACTTGTTTTTTATAATTTGGTAAATATCATTAATGATAGGTACACAACTGGGACGAACGACGAATTTCGCCCAACAAGACGAATTTTTCAGTAAAAACTAGCTGAGGAAATCCGTCGTATGAAGAACAATAACGACGAATAGTAAGCAGCTTTTATAATTGAGAAAGTTGATTGCTGTTTGTGCAAAGAGAGAGAAATAGTGTGACCGTATTAAAAAAAGAATGCTTGAAAATTAAAACATAATCAAAAACACAACTTAAAACTATTTTTATAGCAAAATACTTTGTATATATATTTTAAATGTTATACAATAAAAAAATCAATTATTAAAGTAAAAAGCAACTTTATTTACTAAAATACTTCTAAACTAAAACCAAATATGGTCACCTAGTACTGATTTGTTCGTCGTTCGCCGTTGTATGAAATAGAAATAAGTCTATTGCAAATGACGAATTTCGGCGGACGCTTTTATTGTGTGTAGTTTCATATACACCAATATGCTTTATTGTTGGCGACGAATATTAGCGGCCAAAAATTCGTCGTTCGTCCGAGCTGTGTTCCTAGCATAAAGTGGTGGAATATTCCCAGCAAACAGTAAAGCTTGATATGTAACTAAACATATTCTCAAATATATATTGCTATAAATTGGTCAAATATCATTCAAAACAAATATCATCTTTTTAAAAATAAGAGAACTTTTTGTGAATTTCTTAATAAAATTCAAATAAAATCAATATTATATTTCAGACCTTTTATTTGTGTTAACTGGGAATGTGGGGAATACACTGCAAATAATATTGGGCTACTTGGTCCATTTTAGATTAAATGGACTACTTACAACATGGTCATATGTAATGTACTCATGGACCATGTCATTGTTAAAAAAAAGAGTTTGTAGTAAAACGACATGTCTTCGTTTTTAAGCGAAATGTTTTCGTTTTTAAATGATTTCAAAACTAATCTTCTGGAGTAAACCATGGAGTAGTTTCAAAACATGGAGTATGAGCATGGAGTAGTTTTAAGACTACTCCGCTGTAATACAATGCTGGGTTATATGGTCCAGCCCTGGGACATTGTTATGTTAAAAAGACCAGTAGGGCGATTCACCAACTTTTTTTACGATAATCGTATCGTTAAAATAAATATAACGAAAATTTATCGAATTTGCTATTCAGTAACATTTTTAACGATATTCGCTGTCGATTAAAGTCAGCTGTCACAACAATTAACGTTGTGTTTATTTAATCGATAAAGTGGCAGAGGCCCGACTTCTTACATACATACATACACATGTATATGTATGAACAAAAACAAAATTCTTAATTTAAAGTGTACAAAAAAATCAAATTATGAACAAAAACCAAATTCTAAATAAAAAATTCACAAAATAATATATAAAAACAGTAAAGTAAGCACAATTTCATTTGTTTTTTCTTTATTCTCTTTTGTGCTTTTCATTTATTTTAACATTTTGTAGACAGAGATGTTACAAAAACGACAGCTGTTTACAATCGTTAAAAATAAATTACAGAATCACACTATCGTTACTGCAAGCTTATATAAATGTCGACAAAAATTACGATTGTCGGATCGTTAAAAGTTAGTGAATCACACCACATGTTTTCCAATACATTTGGGTTACCTTTGGACTAGTCCTAGTCCCTTATGGTCTATATTTTATATGCATGTATAGACTAGTCGTATCATTTGCAGGGTATTTATTTCATACTAACACAACGACAAAGTTTTTACTTACACATTCTCATCTCCTTAGTTGATTTTTTGACAACAGACTCAGGTTTTTGACAAGCGAGTTTCATATCTATGTAATCTATGGAAGAATGTATGTATGTCTGTCACTACTAGTAAATCAGCCCCTGAAAATCCAAAAAAATCAGACTTGTTTATGTCTGAATCAAACACGCCCCTTTTCCAACCAAATATATCTTTAAGTCAATCATAATATCTGCATATTCTTCGTAATTTATCTGCATAAATAAGAAATGAACTTTGATTGTTTTGATTTATTTCATTTCAGGAAATTTTTAAACAAAAAATTATGATTTACACCAGTTAAACCCTTTTCTAAATATTCAACAAGAATACCGGCACCTGTTTTGAGAGTTTTACAAATTTTGTCAGCAAATAGATTTTTCAACCACACCATTGCTCATGTACATTTATTTTGTAAAAAATAGATATTTGATCTTAATTAAATCTTATGTTATAAAATACATTGACTAAAGATTAGTTTGAGGTACCGTATGTTTTTATGCTTTTTCGTATGTATATAATAGGAATAATTAAAAATAAACTGAAATTAAAAATGAAAATCGTAAAATATTAAAAAAGTATTACAAGTCGTATTCAGGATAACTAGAGATGGGTATTTTGCTTTGGTTATCATTATTCATCTTTAAGCTCGGGTATATCGAAACCATGTTCTTTCATGCCATCCAAAGTACACATGCCATGGGCATGGGCATTTTCACATCTAAATAAGTTAATTGTAGAAAAGTTTAATAACAAAAAACATAAAATAACTTCTTTTATATGAAACTATGTACTTACTTTTCGGTAATGCCTTGATTCTTATTATTACAATCATCAATAATTTCACCTAATTCATCTTTACGGTCCGAATACATTGAACCCAATAAATCGACTGTTTTTTCTTTCTCCATTATTAGGGATCCTTCTTTTATCTAAGACATCATAGAATTTGAATTATTTATTTTTTGTTACGGATATTCTATAATTGAATTTGGACTAACTAACCATTTCGAATTGTTTCATTAAGCAGTGTCTGAAACATTTCGATTCGTATTGGGCTTCTTTGACATTTTTCACTACCTCAGCAATGTGTTCTGTAAGTAAAAAAACATATTAAGCCGGCGAAACACTATCCTATTCAGTTGTACGATTTGTAAAAAAAGCGTTTGTACTCATAACAGTTGATGAAATTTGGTACAAATTATAAAATTGTCATAAGGACGTATTGCAGGAATCGACCCCATATACACTTCTTTCCAGAATAGAGTCTCCTTTCATATAAACCATCTTATTATGCTGGTATTTCGATTGAACTTGGCCCAGAAATATTTAATTCCAACCTTAATGTATGACAGGCTTAAAAATTAATTGAGGGACAGATTCTTTTGACAAGTCTGTCCGACTTGCAAATATTTATGAAAATTTTCATAAAATCATAGATTCTATGCGATCAGAGTTGCATTTTCTTGTAAAGTTGATAAGTCATTTGAGTTTGCATCCTTTTTGTGGGATAGTTTGGCATTGACAGCAGATTTTGCAGACATTCTCTTATGTCGGATAGAATTCCGTCAGATTTTCGTGTGAATGAATTGTACTATTGTGTAGAATAGTGAATCTCGGCCTTTATTTATATTATGGATGTAATCGATACCGATACAATGACGATACTTCAGGTTATGATACTTCTAAAATTTTTTGATAATTTTTTTTGAACAAACAATTAAATTTTCCATGCTAATTTGTTTTTGCCAAATTAAGGGTAGTTTACACGATCACACAAGTAGTGCGTATTTTGGCGAAAATGTATCTCTGATCTAATTGTTGTTTGAAATTAAAAAAAAAAAACAATAATAAATTATCATGACAGGGCTGTATTTTATTCAAAATAAGTACGATTTGTGTGATCGTGAAAAGTTCCTTTTACTAAGAAAAATATCACATAAAAAAAGCAGAGCATAAAATCAGAACAGAACAATGAAATTGTTTCATTTAATTCTTAGCACAAAAACTATTCTTACCATTTTTAAAAGGATTCGTCCTTATGAAAATTAAAGCGTTTGTAACAAATTTTATCAAATTCTCTTCGAAATTGCAACCTGTACTTTGCGCACAAGGTTTACATGGACAGACAGCCAGCCCGACGGACGGACATCGAAACACTTTCTGAGCCGATCGGTATACTAAAGTGTGGGTCTAAAACTGATATTTTTATGTGGTATAGACCAATCAAAATCAGCGCGCTAGGCGTAAGATCTTCTAGAGCCTAGCTTTAACGCTGCAATGGCAAACTTAAATAATCCTGGAGGTCCGCATCATATATTTTACGTTGAAGGCTTACTTTCCACTTTTGTAAGCGTAAAAATCAGCTGATTTTGACAAATTAACTTTTATTTTAACTTGTAGTGATTCGGCATAAAAAGCATTGCATGTAACTTAAAACGTAGAATGCAATGCGTGGAGGAGAAAATGGGTGGTGTGGACTTCCAGCTTAAGAGCGTCAACGCTGTATCTTGAAAAGTAATGTGTAGTATTCTTGTAAAATAAGACCCACAAAATATAAATAAAAATGGAGATGAAACCGCTGGGTTGACCAAAAAATAGCTAAATTGCCATTACTTTTTGAAAAAAGCAGTCTACTTCACTATGTCATTCTCCAGAATTGCAATTCTTAAGTTTATTAGTGAGAGGGGTGCGAAGATTGAGGAGGGGTTCTCAGTTTCGTGTACTCTGCAATTCTGTTTTGTTTTCTAATTCTTACACTCTCCCTTAAAGTTGCCTGTAGGTGTATTTCTATTTCTATATAGAATACAAAAAGGAGAAGAGCAAAGACTAGATGAAAATGCAAAAATTGCAAAACTAGAATTTCAGAATCTGTACCCATGTTCTGTAACTTTGGTGAGAACTTCTCGCATCGGGAAGATGTGAAACGAAATATCCCATCGTTTCTCGAAAAGTGAGAAAAAGTGTGTCTGTAACTCATGTCGAAAACTATCAAAAGAGATAACGTCGTTACGTTATAAATGGCATAATATTGCGCTCGAAGCCGATATGAAATAGCAGATGTTGAGACGCCAGTCAAACATATCGTAGACGGCGACTAAAATTTACTAAAATTAAAAATTTTAAACGACGCGCAGTGGTTTCGATGGTTCCCAAAGTGGCGATTAATTCATAGAAGCCGTAGTTTTAAAATATTATACTTTTTTTTTGATGAGTTATTAGAGGCACATAAAAACATAGCATTTTAGAAAAAAAAAGTTAAACTGCCCGTTCGCCGATATCGAACGTTAACGTTCGCATAGTAAATAACATTTAAAACAAAAACAAAATTTCAAAAATTGTTTTTGTTTTAAATGTAATTTTCTATGCGAACGTTAACGTTCGATATCGGCGAACAGCCAGAAAAAAAAAATTAAGCGCATTATTGGTTTTGTGGAAAAAAGACTTTAGTTCACAATTTATGCTGTAACTTTGGAATGAAAAGCGATAAATTAATGAATAAAATTGGAATTAAAACAACCTTAATGTGCTATTAAAAAAATTTAAATAATAATTTTATTATATGTATTTATATTAGTATAAATTTAATTTAAAGTCCAATTTTTGTTTTTCACAAAATTTTATATTAGTAAAAATTTTTTTTTAAAAAGTCACAAAAGAGAATATTATCATTTTTTAGTAATGAATAATCATAAATACATAAAAACACACCTTTAAAAAAAATGGAAAACAAATTTTTTTAACCTGTTAGCCGTTTTTTGTTTTTCTACAAAAAAACATGATCCACGATTTTCTCTATAACTTTGAAATCAAAATAAATTTAAATTCTGTAATTAGAGAAGATGACCAATAGGAAATAGTTACCAATGAACATAATCGAGCTCATAGGTCTCTACAAGAAAATTTCCAGCAAATTATTGACCAATAATTAGTATTGTAGTTATTTTATTGAACTGTTAATGGTTTTTAATCCAAATTAAGATATTTTAAATTAGCTTCAGTTCATTTATCACAATAAATATTGGTGCATTTCTAGCTTTTATATTAGTGTACGGTTGCTTATTAAGACAGGGTTTTTGAAATCTGGATTGAGTTTAACGTAGTCGGAAGCTCGGATTATCCGGCAAAATGTGATTTTTCTTTTATTCTTTCATTAAAGACCAACATTTCAGGCAAAACTTAGCTGATCCGTCAAAATTAATGGTAATGGCTGCACTAATCTGTTTTCAGGTTAACTAAACCTAGTTTAACTGAGATCTCAAAAACCCAGCCTTAGTCCTCTTTTTACAATGTTGAAATTGAAAGGTATTTATTTTTCTTATTCCCTTTTGAACTTGCCTACACCTTTTACAACCGCGAAATAAATAGACAGACCGAAATTATTCGTTTCCATTTTCGTTAATTTTCGCTGTCGAAAAGAATTAATTTTTGTTCGCTAAATTTTAGTTGATTACCTTCACTTGCGCAATTTTTCAATTTTAAGATTTTCATAGAAAATTCGGTCCATAAACCTGCTATAAGCCTATTTGTGATGATTTCACGCAATATTTTCCTTACCCCCTCATTAAGGTAGCCCCATAAAAATAAATCCATGGGAGTTAGATCGGGTGACCTCGGTGGCCATGGGATGTCCCCAAAGCGACTGATTAGTTTTTGTGGGAAATTTTCCCGAAGCACTGGCTGTGTGTGCAGTCGCCCCATCCTGTTGAAACCACGTGTGAAGAGTACGATGGATGAGCTCGCAGGTTTGGCGAGCGATCATGCGTCGATCATTTTCACCGTTGACATTCGCCTCCTGGCCTCAAATATTTTCGAAAAAAAAAAATGGTCCAATTATCTCATGCGTGGATAAGGCACACCGAACAGTTACCCTGGTGCAATACAATGGTTTTTGATATTTCGAACGAGGGTTAAGGGTTCTTGGAGTCCAAAAACGGCAGGTTTGCTATTTGACGTGGCCGTTTAAGTGAAAACGAGCCTCGTCGCTCCAAAAAATGGGACTTACAGTGCGAAAACGCTCCAACATTGTTTCACAAAAATTTTTGCGTAAATCAAAGTCACTTTTTTTAGTTCTTGAACGATTTGAATTTTAAAAGGATGGAACTTCAGATCCTTTTTTAAAGTTTCATGAATAATCGCTCTTGGAAGTCCCAGTGAGGCTGCTATTTTCCGTATTAAAGGTCGGGGATTTTCACGTAAGCTGCTTTCAACCAGTTCAATGTGTTCGGGAGTCCTTGAAGATCGACTGGGCCCTGGCCGTGGGACATTCATAGCCGAAGCAGTTGCGCGGAATCTCTGCACCCACGAACGAATTAAATTTACACTCGGTCCATCACGTATTCGCCGAATAACGAACTTTGAACAAAATTGTCGCAAGTAATTACGTAAAAATCATTACTCTTAAAAAATGTATCCATAGCGAACGCGCGATGCTCACTCGACCACTGCGACATCGTGACTGGCAAATCCGCACAATCGATAATTCCAACGGCGGCACCCTCCCTCCGCACCGTTTATTACTTTTTGAAATAATAGTATTTAAAAATATAAATTTGGCACTAGATGCGTGTTTGTATGCGTGACAATGCTGGATGGAAAATCAAAAAATTTTGATATAACGGCGAATATTACCAGCACACGCACACGAGTGAATTCGCCTGCATGACAAGCATTTTGACCGTGTACATATCCCTTAATAATTTTGTGGGTTGCCGTATTAGCCAATAAATTGCGAAATCACACGAATACACCAACAATTGGTGCTTTCCGTATGATCCTTTCTTTACACACATCAAACAAAACCATAATACCCTCCCCACTTATGGTGGTGTATGGCGTAAATACCCAGCCAGCAAAATAGTCCAACGTCTTCCAAAATTCTGAGGGAAATGTCGACAAAAAAGTCGGAATCCTATTCGAATTCTGTCAGATGTCTGACTCAAAAATGTATGAAGTGGTTGACACGAATTCTGGCAGACATGTCGTGGGAAATTCTGTTTTTTTTTTGCCGGACTTTCTGATAGAAATCTAACAGAAATCTAGTTAAAAGGCATAGGAAATTCCGATGTGTTAACCGATATTCTTATTGTTTTCTGACAGATAGAATATGGAATAAAATTAAAATCTAATCTAATCGATTTCTGTAAATCTTTTATTTTATTGGAAAATAAAAGTTTACCAATTTTTAAACTTTTTTTAAACAATAGAAATGTTTTTAACTTAATGAGAATTGTTATTATTAAAAATATGATACACTCATAATAACTTGGACACATCTTTATGAATTCAATCAGAAATCTATTAGACATATCGATACATAAATTCTCTCCGATATATCCATGAGAAATCGATCAGAAGGCGACCAGACAGTACGTATATTCAATGTCTGAGAGAAATCTGAACGAAATCTCTAAGAATGAAATTTGCAAGAAATTTCGGATTAAGCCAAGGTCGGAGTATTTTGCTGGCTGGGTATAGATTTAGCTTTTTTAAATTTTTTAATTAAAATTATCATAATTCACAATAACAAAAGATTAAAAGAATTTATCGAAAATATTTACTTAATGAGGCAAATTTTGGAATTGGCATTTCGAAATTCTTCTCAAAATTTTAGAAAAGTTGGTTAAGAGCAACAAATAATATTTTTTTAATTGCGAAATTTTGAAATATTTATTATTTTTCAAGCTTTCAAAAGCTTTAAAAACTTGCCCTGCCTCTAGTATTTTTTACAAGATTTGTATTGTACTTCTTACCTTCTCCTGGTTTTGGGTCGCATTCCCCGCTAAATGATAATAAAGCTTCCACAATATCTTTAACAGTCATTTGGTTATCCTCGGCCTTAAATTTATAAAGAAAAATATTACTAAAAATTCCTTAAATTTCCTTTTGCGAATATACTTACCCTGACATAGGTCAAGGCTATTAAAGTAATATAAATTAACAACTTTGGTATTAAACTCATGTTTCAGTCGCAACACTTTCCTAGAAAGTGTTTTTACTAAATTTATTTTCTATTTCACTTGTAACGTTATTTAAATTAATTTTCACTGCTTTTAAATATGGAACTAAAGTTTAATTCTGAATTTATATACAGTTTTTGCGGCAATTATTAATTGCTTTAATTTTCGTGCTGCTTTATAATAAAAACATTTGCTTAATTTTTTTTAATCAGATTTATTTAAACATTTTATTTACATATATGTACAATATGAAATTGTTTTCTAAAAATGATTGGAATCAAATTGGATCATTAAATTAGCAGTGAAGTTGTTAAAATGTCATTGAGTTTAGTCTATTTTAGGGGTATTCTATATGACATTTGATATGTAGCTTTAATTGGCATACCCTCAACCACTCGTTTTGAATGAGGGTATACAAAGTTTGTCATTCGGTGTGAAATATTTATCTAAGATTCCACACAGTATATATATATACATATATATATGTATATATATTCTGGGTCCTTGAGAAATTCTAAGTCGATAAAGCCATGTTTGTCTGTCACTTTCAAGCTCACTTTCGAAAGACTCAACTGTTAAGAAAAATTTTAGTGTAAAGTTTCTAGTTCTACTAAGCAGCATGGTATTGAAATCCAGCATAATCGGTTCAGTAGAAAAAGAGTTGTGAGTCCAAATGTGGAATGTAACTGGAAATCATAATATTAAATTTGGTTAAGATCGCTTTATAAATTACCTACCATATAAAGCACAATCTCGGAAAACTTTAGTACGCCTAAAGCCGTAACGTAGTTAAATTTACCAATTCATAGTTTTATGTGATTACATATTACACAGTCGAATTTCGTGAAGATCGATGTATAATTTCCCATAAGCTCTATATAAAGCCCACTCTCGGAAACACTTTAGTACTTTTGAAATCGTTACGAATAATTCTATTGAAATAAAATTCGTTAGGTCATAGGTACAAAGGATTAGAAATTACTCTGCCAAATTACATGAAGATCGCTACATAATTTATCATAGGCTTCATATAAAGCCCACTCTCGGAAAACACTTTAGTATGCCTTAAAACCCAACATATAAAGCTATTGTAGTCAAATGTGGTCCGTCAAAATTTTTGTAAGAGTAAAACTTTTACTGTAAACTTTTGTTTTAGAATTTACCAAAGGCCTCGTATTAAGCCTACTGTGAGAAATCATTTAAATACGAATAAAACTGTAACAAGCCCTAGATCCCATATAAAGGGGTCATCCGAAAAGTAATTTAAAAAGTATTTTGTTCTAAAAAAAATTTTATTACTGTATTGAAATTTGGTCTAATTTTGTTTTTTTTTTATACTCTACCGAATTTTTATCATAAACGATCCATAATTTACGATGGGTCCAATATAAAGTCCCCTCCAGAAATCACTTTTATACGCCTCATAATATTTCTGAAACAAATCATTAGAATTTATTTAAAATATGGAACGAATTATAATACTAAGCATGACCTTAGGTTTTATAAGAATTGGCTTATAATTTATAGATCCCATGTAATGACACCACCTTAATAATCTATCTAACTCTCGGTGGAGGGCATTAAGCATTCGGTGCGGCCGAATATAGCACTCTTACATGTATTTTATTTTATTATTCTAAATGTATCTGGATAAGAAAAAAGGGTGTAATTAAATTTTTAGCAATTTCCAGTTTAAGTGATTTATTTGGATAATGACCTGTTATACAACAGTTAAAATTGAGTTAATGCAAAATTTAAACAGATTAACCGCAAGTGAGGAATTTAACAGAATAAACTCCTGTATTTGATTAAGTAGTTTAAATGCATCAATTAAGTCGTGACGAGCCATTATTGTGCATGCACTATAACAAAACGTTGGCAGAATAATTTATTTATGTTCACATAAAAATCAACCAATAACAATTAAGATGGCGTTAGTTTATAACCCGCTTATAACGGTTATAATCCATACCTTCAATAAACACTTTCAAGTTGTTCACACAAACTGCTTAACAAAACTCGTTTGAATTGACAGCCGTGGTACTGGCTGCATACAAATATATAGTCAGTTTCATTTTAAAAGTGCCCCCGACGAAAACCCAAATCGAAATAAAGTTGTCTGCATCAAAGTTATTCTGTAATTTTTTTCTTAAATTAGTGCTAGTTCACACTTTAAGCTGTCCAGTCTTGAGTTGTTGGTCGAGAAGGGAAAAGAGAATGCCATTTCTTTTCCTCTTTCTCCTAAAAACGCAAGACTTGACGGCTAAGACTTGAAAAGTGTGAACGAGCACTTAAGCACATTAAGTTTTTAAGAAATATATTTTTGAAAAAAAACACAAAAACTAAATTGTGATTAGCTCTTAAAATTGGCAAATAAATGAAATAATTTAGGAAGTGTGAGTGTGTGTTTTGAAAACTGAAAGAAATTGAAAGGCTTCCCAACAAACAAAAATTACTTAGAAAGAACTTATAACAAGCTTACGTAAGCTTAGGTAAGCTTGTTGTAAGTTCTTTCAAAGTCGCTGTGTTTTGTTGGGTTAACTAGATGGTATTAGACATCGCTGTGCGAACAAATGTTTGAACAACGCTATTTCTAAACGCCGTCTTTACGATATATAAATTAACTAACATTAAAAATCATGTTAGGTTTCGAGTGCTGATGTTAGTGGTTTAACAGTGGCGTTAAGTAATCTGTCTTCAGAGCTTATTTATATTATAGCTTCTTAAAAAATTTTAACGGATCGTATTTAATACCAAATTTTCATAACTTTGAAAACGATAATACAATTAAACAAAATTGCTTAGAGAACTAAAAACGTTTTAACATCAAAGTCAGTATTTTCTGTTGAGTCGTTATTCAATTCCATCTATTCTAAATCGACTTAAAATTCTCAACATACAGAACATGCGATTGGAAATTTGACTAACTGTCAAAATGTAATCCAAATTTACTGAATTATTGTCAAATTGTATTTAAAGTTTTAACTGTGAATTGTATTATTATAATTAATTAATTGAAAATATTTTGGGGACTTATTTTTTTTTTATAATTTTTTTATTACATATTTTAAGTCATAATGATGGCAAATTGTGTTTTGTTATATTCACTGCATACGTTTAACATACATTAAAAAGGGACTAAGTATCAAAAACTCTAATTTCAGAATCCTAAAAGAATTTAAATTATTTTTAAGTTCCGAATTTCAGAAATCGGAATCTCTAAGTCCCGAACTTTTAAATTTCGAATTCGAAAATCCCGAATATATGAATCCCCTGCATAGCCGGCCTTCGGCCGGGCGCAAGGATTTCTTCCTCTATGGTATAACAAAGACCGGCTTCGCTAACTAAAGCTTTTCCGTTTAGCCGGCCTTTGGCCTTCCTCTATAGTATAACAAACACCGTCTTCGCTAACTAATGCTCCTTAATTGGGCCTTGTGCCCGACCGAAGACCCGCTATGCAGGAAAACTTTAGTTAGCGAAATCGGTGTTTGTTATACTAAAGAGGAGAAAATCTTTACGCCCGGTCAAAGGCCGGCTATGCAGAAAAGCTTTAGTTAGCGAAGCCGGTCTTTGTTATACCATAGAGGATAAAACCTTGCGCCTGGCCGAAAGCCGGCTAAACAGAAAAGCTTTAGTAAGAGAAGCCAATGTTTGGAATACCATAGAGGAGAAAATCCTTAGCCAAGCCGGTGTTTGTTATACCAAGTTGTTGCGCCCTGGCGAAATCTTAACCGTGCTATCTATCCCGCAAATTTTAAAACCAAAACTGAACAATATGTAGTATATTGGGGTCTTATTGCATTTTTAAAATTGGGCTTTTATTTCATATGTAATTAGTCCCTACAAATTGAGGTATTATTTCATTTTGATGTGGGGAGTTATTTCATTTCTTTGGTGTTTTATTTCATTTTAAAATTGGGGGCTTATTTCATATGACTTTTTTCTGCTGACAATAAGCACTTCTTTTAACATAATAAGATATGCAAATAAAGCACTCCTAAAGTGCTTTTTTAAGGGCTAACTAAATTAACATATTTAAATGCCTTTTTTTCAAGCATTTTCGTAAACCATAATATATTTTTATTTTTTTTCGCTTTCTTCGTTGTCTGCACTAAAACAACAGCTTTTTTTTGTATATTTTATTCGTTATCATTTGCTGCTGTATAAGAGCTCTCTTATTGAAGCGCCTTTTCTCTTAAGTGCTTCAAACAACACGAATTTTCTTTACTGGGATGGTAAAGGGAAATGATTGATAAAAGGCATTTAAACAAGGAAAACCAAAACATTAATTAATATGTAAATATAGTTATCCCTTAAAAAAGCACTCCTTTATTTGCATGTTTTATTATGTTAAAATAAGCGCTTATTGTCAACAGAAAATAGTCCTCCAAACCGGGCAGGTTTGAAGCGATTTGGGGTATGAATTCATACATAAAATCTGCTCCTTTTGGAGCACATTTTTTACTGGGCAGTTTACACAGAACAAAGCCTTTAAATACCTACACACAGGGCACTTCTTGGCTAGTTTCTATGGAATCTTTGATTCCACAGTTTTTGTGATCACTTTGCTTAAACTCAGGGCCGTCCCGCATAAGATTACGAAAACAATTCGCGCATTATGAATTATAAGCTTTGTTGTTGCTGTTGTTTTTAAAAGAACGAAAGCCGCTGTGTCTTATTTACAAAAAATTTTTTGTCAAATACTATTTACTAACATTTTCTAAAAAAAAAAAAAAAAAATAAAAACATTAGCAAACGCTAACTTTCTTTTTCTTTGCTTTAAAAAAAACCTCACGCACCAAACGATTGAAAGTTTGTTACAACGATAGCTAAGGTAAAATGTAACAGGTTGATACAGGATAATAGTCAGGTAGTGTATAAAGTCATTCCTAAAAATTTTAGGAATAGAAATTTAGCTCTTAGAATAAATTCGAAAAATAAAAAAATTTTGAATAGAATAGATAACTTTATTATAAATTTAATTAGAAATCATATTTGAAGATGTAGTTTATGTAAAGAAAATAATTTGATAATGGCACCGCACTATACAAATGATGAATATATAAATGCGTCCTTGCATAAAGGTTTTGTCCCACCTGAAGCTTTTGTATACCTCGATAAAATAGGGGTTGTACAAAACCAAAATAGCATACCAGTCTTTTATCATAAGTATAGACGGGACAATATTAAAGCGGTAAATTGCAATGAGACAAATAATTATAATATATGTACGTCAAGACACAAGTATCACAAATAGAGATGTTCATACTTTACAATGTTCTAAGACCAACAAAATTTGGTGGCTAAATAAATAATTTGTTATATCTTTGCTTTTTTTGTTACTTTTCGACTATAGTTTTTATCAATAGCCATATAAATGTTATGTTTTTAAACAATTTTTTCATTGCAATCTAAAATTATTGAAAATATACGAGGGCGGAACAATAAGACCGTGACTTTTCGAACTTCCCTCGTAGTTATATGAAATGCAACACATCAAGTACCACCTGTTAATAGACTTCTGTCAAGTTTTGAGCAAGTTCCGTCATTTACTTTGCGTTTAACAGCTGTTTAAAACATACAGCCTAGTGGATTTTTTTAAAAATGGAAAAAGGGGATTTCGAGTGCTCATTTAACATTATTTAACATTACCGTCAATCAAACCAAGGAAAAGCTTGATAAATACTATGGGGACTCTGCACCATCGATTTCAATGGTAAAAAGTGGTTTACTGACTTTCGTTGTGGTCGCACAAGTACAAATGACGCTGAACGTTCTGTACGGCCAATTGAAGTCAACACACCAACATATGGCAGATTTCGATTTTAAATGATCAGCTTTAAATGGACTAAGTGTTGCATTTCATATAACTACGAGGGAAGTTTGAAAAGTCACGGACTTATTGATCCGCCCTCGTATGTACATATGTATATCTTCATCATTCGAAGTACAAAATCTAAACCTTTTTTAAAAAACAAACTCTAATTCTTATTGATAATACTAGAGCGCTCGGTTTTGGGACTGTGTATAAATTAATATTGTTAGCTAGTGTTTATTATAGTTTAAGTTTGTACAATATAATATTGTTGAATCAATAAACGTCGAAAAAAAATCGTATTAAATTGTCACGTACGAAACTTTATTGTGATCATTGTTTATTAATAAATTATGGACCAATCTTCACGAATTTTGACAGTATGATTTCCGGTCGTGAACGAATTTGTGCAGAATCTTGCATCATTCCGTGCATTATTCCACCATTTATGTTACTTTTTCGTAACAATATGATAAATTTTTTGGGGTTGTGGGTCCACATTTGGGTTCATAGCTCTGATTCTACTGAACCGATTTTGCTGGATTTCAAGAACTGCTCACGATAACTACAAGCACTTTGACACCAAGTTTATTTTTTTTCCTTCAACAGGCGGACAGACGGACAGACAGACGGGCATGTCTAATTCCACTGAGAATCACTCAAGGAGCCAGAATATATATACATACTTTATGGTGTCTTAGATATATAATAAAAAAAAGTTTCACACGGAATGGTTAACTTAGTATACCCTCATTCACCACTCGTGGTAGTGCGGGGTATAGAAATGAGTCATACCCTAATATACATGTACGTACTAATTTATTTATTCCGCATTAATTACAGTTTTTATTTGGTTTATTTTTTTTAAATTTTTTTAATGATAATATTTTCTAAAAAAAATAAGTTAAACAACAATAACGTTGTTGTTTTTGAGATATTTATGGTGTCTCAAGGGCTTTTTGATTACGTTCAGTTAAATAAATAAATTAATAAAAAAAAAATAAATAAACATGTTTATTAATAAAAAAATACTTGACTCAAATTTTACCCTCCCAGCTCATATGGAATGGGCGCTACTGTGCTAAGACAATTCTTCGGGAAAGAGGTAGTTATTTGTATGTAACTACGTCGGACCGAGTTTGGTAATTTTCGGTACCAGTATTCTGCTAAACTTCTTTAAGATGAAAGGTCAAAAAAATCATATTCATAAATTATAAGAGAATTTCAGACAGTTTCGGTTTTTGGGTAAAAATTTGAGATTTACGCGTAAAAATTATGGGCAGTCGTAGATTTTCGTTCATAATTTAGTTATTGAAAGGCCAATCTGGCTGAATTTTAACATGAAACTTTAACGAAGTATAACAATCTAGTTCCCATTATATCAGGTCTTTCGGGTGATTTTTATAGAGGTATAAAACTTTAAGCTGGCACCACTGTTTTAACTGGCGGCCATTTTGTCAGCTGTCAAGTGATTTATGTTTAGTTTGGTTTGCCATTTCAACATGAATAGACGCGAGCACCTAGCAAGGCGTAGATTCGGTGAATGGACCCAAAACAAGGATGCCGTTGATCCAGATATTCATAAGTGAATTTTGTTAAGCGACGAAGCCCACTTTTGTTTGAATGGATACTGCAATAAACAAAATTGCCGTAGTTGGAGTGCTGCTAATCCTCAAGTGTATGTTGAGATACCGTTACATCCAGAAAAACTGACAGTTTGTTGTGCTTTATAGGCTGGTGGTATCATTGTTCCATACTTCTATAAAAACGATGCTGGTCAGACGATCACAGTCAATGGTGACCACTATAGAGCCATGATTACTAACTTTTTTGTTCATCAATTGCACAACCATGATGTGCAAGAGCTGTGATTTCAACAAGACGGCGCAACATGTCACACAGCTCGTGCCACAATTGATTGATTGGAGGAAACGTTTTGTAACCGCATATTTTCATGTTTGGGACCCGTAAAAGAGGCCTTAAAGATCGTGCGATTTAATGCCTTAAAACGTTATTTTGTTCTGGCGGGACCATGATTACGCATAAGCCTCCAATAGATTACACTCTCGAAAATTTCTCTGTATATACAATGGTATCATTTAGTCGGGCTTGATCTGCTTTACTCTCTTACTTGTTTTTCTTATGTTTTACAGGATCTTTTTTATGTTTATAAGACAGTTATTCGAATTAATTAATTTAAGGGAGTGGGCTTTATATTGAACCAGCAATTATTGAGCTTATAGATGAGCGATGTGAGAAAATTAGGAAGGGGTACTCAGTTTCATGTATTCTGAAATTCTTTTTTGTTTTGTAATTTTCAGCCTGAAGTTGGCTGTATTTGTATGTAAATATATAATAAAAAAGGGCAAGATGGAAATAAAAAATACAACTCTAGAATTTCATAATCTGAACACTAGTGCAAAAAGTTGCTGCAACAAAAATTGCAAGTGTGATGACAAAGGAGCATTGTGTTTTAAAGAGGAAAAAATTATGCTAAAAATCATTTATCCAAGTAATTTTTATATTAGACTAAATATCGGTCTTCGTGTTAAGAAAATAATTTTTCCACAATTAAAACCATTTGATCCGATGCAGAGATTTTTATCGAAATAATAACCAAAATCATAAAATTAATTAATCAAAAGATAATTTTATTTCCAAGATAGTTTAAATATATTTTTCTTTTTGGTTTTAATATAAAAAAGTGCTAGAAAAATTTTTTACTTCGTGTTAAATATTTTATAAAAAAAAAATCATTAATTTTATATAAAAATGGGGGGTTTTCGGCAATAGCCCCTAATAATAAAATTTTAACTTGTGGGCTTTTAGCTCTCTGCCAAGACATTTATTAATTTGATAAGCTGCCTCACAGGGTTCATTAGCTCGGATTAAGATGTTACAATTAGTCGCTGTAGCCACAGCAATAGACACAACCAAAGGATTATTATCTGATATCATGCTGGCAATACGACCAATTGTTTTAACCGACACTTTATTGTCATTTTCCATCTGAAAGGAAAATTCAACTCAATTTTTTACACCATTCAAATTTATGTTCCAGCTTACCAATTGAGTTTTCTTTAACATGCACATCATCAAACACTTTTCTTGGTCTGTGGGATTTTCCTCATACATTAGCGATTTATCTAGAATTTGTGGATCCATATTCATCTCTTTCACACATTCCATTTTGGCATTAGTTAAAACTTCTTGAAATTCTTGTATGGCTTGTGGCACATGTTGTTTGCTCCGAATGTCCTGTAAAACTTGTGATACTTGAGGTAATTGCGGTAATTGACGTTTGCCGCGTGTGTAGTTGTCGTGCGTACCCTTTCCCAGGAGACTGGCTAAAGGTTTTCGCTGACCTTTATAAAGGTCTACTGAGTTGCCATAGAAACTTTTTAACTGTAATTAAGGTTTTTTGGAACATAACAAAAGAATTATTAAGGCAAATTCATAACTACCCGACCACACGCGCGCTATGTTTGGCAATTATTACCGTGGCAACTGTCAAACTCTATATAAAAAAAACTAATATTTTTGCCAGTGTTTTTTATATAAGAAGTTTGACAGTTGCCACGGAAATAATTACCAAACATATTGCGCGTTTGGTCGGGTATTAAGGTATGTGCATCAAAGGGAGACCAAGGCACATTCATAATTCTTATTTGTTAAAAGCTGACACTATGGACATATCTTGCCGATCAGACAAAGTATGTTGGTAAGGGGCCGACGCTGAATGCTTACTCTTTTCCTGTCTCGCCAACAAACTTCGGCTGTCCAGCAAGAAATGTTCATAGTGTAAATTTGGGCTAAGAGCCAAAAAATGTGCCTGTTTGCGTTCAACTTTCTTTATTTAATCAAGGCGAATTCATAGCAGGTGGTGTTTACATCTCAAGTGATTATTTTTTGGTTTATATTTGTTTATTTTCTTCTTCATGATATGTGTTTCTTTCCTTCTTCATGTTTTTAAAGTGAAAAATAATATTGCCTTTAAAAATGCAATTAATTTTTTAATTGTTCTAAATTGTGCCAAATCTTAAAATAGATTGAATAAAATTCTTTAAAATACTTGATTTTTATTGTATATCGCAAGGCGTATTCAACTGATTATCAGATCCAAAGTAGGCATTTTCTAAAGCGAATTAAGGCGAGTTTAGCTGTTATGAGTTTGCCTTATTAATTTATATGGAGACACTGAAGGTAAATTCACTTTATAGGGGGCGCACACTGGTTCCAAATCGACTTTTTTTTGGAAAAAATTAAAAAAAACCGTTTTAAAAAGTACTAAAAGCGAATTTATTTTCTTAATGGCGATACTCCAAGCAATTAAGAAAATATATTATAAAAAAAAAGTTGCCAACACTGCCGGCCTGCTTTTTTTTCTTACATAGACCTATTGTTTTTACACCCACAGCGGTTGTGTTTACGATTTGTGCACATTTGAGTATACCAATCGACTCAGCATCACTTTCTGAGTCGAACAAACGATGTCCGTCGATCCGGCAGGCTGGTTAGTTCTTTATGTTAGCTTGTGCACAAAGTGCAGATCACAATTTTGAAGATAATTTGATGAAATTGAAAATGGTGACAATTGGTCCATATTTTCTAAAAGCCGCCATACAAGCTTGTGTCGAAATAGTGTTTCTGCCATATGGTCCAATATTTTCTCATTGGATCATTAATCTTCTTACTAAACTTAAAACGGTCCGTATTTGACCATAGCACCCATACAAATATCACTCCCGAAAATGGCCTTAAGTGCCATAACTTCCTTATAAATATTGGTATTGATATAAAATTTGTCAACGATAGTTTTGATAATAGCTACTATGTAATGAAAAACTTTTGTACTGATATGTTGAAAAGTGACCATAGATTCCATATAGACCCCCTCTCCAAAATCGAAACACTTCTATGAATCCTTACTTTATAACACAATTTTTATTTGCCGGGTCCATGTTTAGCTATTGGTCCCAATGTACGAAAATTTGTCTTTATATACATACTGTGATGTAGGGTATCAAATGGTTGATCGACTAAACTTTCTTATATGTTTATTGTATTGCCACCACCGGATAGATGAATTCGCTTTGAAGAAATTTGGAATTTTCTGTAAACACAAAAAATTAAGAAAGCAACGAGTTCACCTGAACGAATGTGCCTTGAGAATTATGTTTAAGTGAAAAAAGTTAACATTTTAATAAATTAAATTAAAATAACTGGGATTAGAATTAACTTACACTTTTACCGTGGGCCACATTGAAATAAGTGCTTATGAGAAATATAATTATTGTGGCTGCAATTTTCATTTCTAAGCAATTTTGTCCAATTGATAAATAAATACTAAAGTCTTTGCCTGCAAATATAATTGCTTTTATGTTAAAAAATTTCTTTACAAATAGTGCTAATTCATCATTTTAATTTTAATTTAAAAAATTGAGTATGTAGAAAAGACCTTGTTAGAGGTCATAAAAGAACATACAAAACTGACCGTGAAATTTATTTGAATTAAAAGCAAAATTTATATTCTGCAAATTGTTTGGCCATGAGCAATGCCAAATTCTTTTTAATACATCTGAAACCAGTGTTGATTAAAAACTATAGTAAAACAAATAAGAAAGAAAAGTCGACCAAGTCCAGCAATTTGGTGTGAACCGGTGGTTCACTAGGATGGCAAAACTTAAGGCTGAAAATTGCCAGGTCATCGTCTAGACTTGCAATTTTTGTTGCTGTAATTCTGGAATTTATTGGTGAGTGGGGTAAGAAGATTTGTGAGGGGTACTCAGTTTTATGTATTCTGCAATTCTCACGCTTTTTAACTTGAAGTTGGCTGTAGATGTATTTGTATTTATATATAAAATATAAAAGGGAGAAGAGATAAGAATAAAAAAATTGCAAAACTATAACTTCATAATCTGGACACTAATGCAATTTCAAAGCAGAATTTTTAAAAATTGCAGCAACACTAACTCCAAGTCTGGACGATGCACAGGCTAGGCCGGTAAAATGGCGCCATCTTAGCCATCTACAAGCTACTGAAATAAAAACAAAAATAAAAACCATTTAAATAATTTATCCAAATGGAAATTAAAAAAAAAAACACTAATATTATTAAAAAAATAGAAAGGAAATCCTCTAAATATTTACCAACTCCCTGCAATAATTCAATTCCTGAACGTCACAATACAGCAATTGCTTAGCGGTCAGCGGATTGGCCGCTGCCTTCGCTAGCCTCCCTCTACCTTAGCAAATCCTTGTGACATTATAAATTCGCTTATATCCGTGTTGCCAGGCCATTTCATTCTACACAGTTCTACAGTTTTACTATATCAAATCTTTGATTTGCTCAATTGTAAAATTGTGTACTATACTAAGCAAACATATTGTAAATCCCCTAAATTTGAATTCTCTTGCCCCCAAAATCACACCTCCGCCCATATTGGGAAGTAAGACCAATTTAGCCGCGGAAAAATCATTTCTTCTAAGCTAATAATCTAATCCACAATAAATGTATGGATGAGTTAAAGGTAAGAATGAAGGCTATAAGATCCGTAATTAGCTATTTTAAATACAGTTGGCTCTTTAGTTTGTTCTTTAAGGCCAGAAATTCTTTAGTCGGCGGAAAACTAATATCTTCCAAGCAAAAAGTCCGATCCACAAAAATGTACGAAAAGATGTTAGGAATGGATGAACGATATAAGCTCGTTAAAAATTAGGTAGATATTTTTAACACAGTGGGAGTACCACAAAATAGAGTAACGTATTTAATAGAACCCTCATGGTTCAATTGTGAGCAGCGTTGCCATTTTGGTAACTTTTGACCAAAATTGGTTCCTTTTTTTTCAATGTGTACTTGTGTACTTTTTTCTATTTTTGTTACTTTTTTCAACAGAAAAAGAACCATTTTTTGCGTTTTACTTGGGGTTAACCCATCAAGTTTTGCACTTCTATTTTTAACACCCTTAAGCAAAATTGAAATGAATTTGCATTCAGTTTCTCTTTCAAGTTGAGTGTTTCATTTTACGTTCAAGAAAACAGACAATTATAATTTTAATTTACATCTTTTTCTATTGGGTTTATAGGTTGTTTTCTTGGTGACATCTTGAAAATAAATTGCTTTAAAATTGTGTGCAGCATGGGCTGCAGGGTTAGTAAGAACACTGATAGAAAAGGCGTCATAACGACAAGCGTCTTCGTTTTTGACCCCATGACACTTTACATCACTGTAATGCCAGCCTTAACATCACTTGGCAAAATTGTCATCAGGGTCAAAAATTTAAATTATGTCATCAATGGAATGACACATTGGCATCATAGAAATGACGAATAGGAGTATGTTTATAAAGCATGTCTTCAGTGCGATGACAAACTATCATCAAATTGAGTTATTGTAATTGACCTTAAGTCAAATTAAGAGAATATCATTATTAACTTACCCGTTACACATGTTTGTTTCACTTTTGTAGTATTCCGCCCTTTGTTAACAAAAGCACTCTCAGTTATAAGACACGAGCAGCATGCCCAATATGGTTTTCGTAATAATTCTACTTTGAAAATTTGATGTTTTTAAATAAATAATTAAAAATAAATAGATGGGAATTTTTCTTCAAATTTTACCTTTTAAACATGAAAATAATGTTAACAATATATAATGACATGATATATTATGTCATCGCACTGATGAGAGTTGTCATCGCACTGATGGCATGATTATGTCATCGCATTGATGACAGTTTTTCATCGCACTGATGACTGTTTGTAAACGCACTGATGACAGTTTGTCTGTACTGGTGTTAAAATACATCAGCGTTATGACGCCATTTCTATCAGTGTATACAAATTGTGGTATCGAATTGATGTCACTGTAGTCATAGCATATCGGGCCTGTTTTCAAAATCACGTGATATTAAATCACGTGCTTTTTAAAATCCCACGTGTGATTTTGTGGTGTTCTAAAAATCATTTCGTTTTTGTTTCTCGGTGTGCCTTCGGCAATTGAAAATCACTCCGAAACACACGAAAAACGGAACACAAAAATATCACACTTGTGATTTTTAAAGGCACTTGTGATTTGAAATCACGTGATTTGAATAAAAGTGATTTGAATATAAGTGATTTTCAGAGCAGGCCTGTATATGATGCATAAAATATGATACAATTTTATCGTCATTTTATTGATGTCACTTTTTGCGTTATTGATGCCAATTGTAAAAAAATTTATGTCACAATTCCGATGTAAGGGCATCATCAATATGAAGACGCATTTTTCTATGAGTGTACTGCCCTTACCCGCTCCGGTTTTCTGGACATATATAATTGTGTATGGTATTAATGTATTCAACAGTTGTACTATTTTTTTATTCTCTTTGTGACGATTTTGTACCCGGTTATCAATTAAGCCATATAAGATATATATAATGTAAATATTAACCACTATCTGGGTTATCTGGAAACCTGGTAATGTACATACATAGATTTATAGTCCTATAATTCTGATTATAAAGTTTAAAATCTCTAACTCATACAATTTTGCAAATAGATGGAAAATGTGTTTGCTTGGGAATTGCCAATTCTACTTAAAACTTAAATAAAGCCTATTGTACGTTCTGGACCATCACTAACATACTGGCAACATTTTATAAAAATCAATCCAGAGGTTTAGATATCTATATACATACTTGTGAAAAATATTTTTTAACTGATGTGCAAATAAAATAGCATTTTTGTTACATAAATATTATGGTTACTTTATATTGATTGCATGGTTACTTTATACTGGTTGCTTATGCCAGCTCGTCAGGAAACGTTCTCCAAAGACTTCAGAAAAGCTAAAAATATCACAACAAAACAACAACAATAAACAGTGAGTTCAGTTCATCTTTCCTTTTTTAACATTTTGGTTAAACAATTTTTCTGGTCGTGGCAACACTGATTGTGAAACATTTTTCTATTAGGAAATTCCCAATAATTTCTGTAGTCTTTATATCTTGACTCCATTGCTTCCTCTGAAAATATTCCAATTCAGGACCATGAATCGAGAATTTATGTAGATATAACCCATTAATATCGTATTTTAAAGCGTTGAAAACGACCCCTTAATTGGTATTTTAATTTAATAACAAGTTGTTTCGGAAGTAAAAAAAAATTATATATTTGAAAGTACAAACAAGTGAGAAATTTTAAACAGATGTATAGTTAGAAAATCTGATGTAAAAGTCGCATCCGCAAGTTGCCAAAGCTAATTTTTGGAAAAATATTAGTCTATGTATCTATATTAAGGGCTCATAAAACTTTCAGGTAGACTCGGGTATTCTTTTTGTATCTCTTTATAGATTAAGAAAAGTTTTCAAAGCTTGATTTTTCTGTATTAACGCTTCTATACCTTTAACTAAATTGGAAAAATATAAAGAAAAGCTGTTTAAAATAGCTGATGTGGTAACACTTATTCAAAAATAAGTTACTTTGTCCGAAAACGTCCAGCATTACTGATTTATTTATGTGCTGTTTTTATAACACAAGTGACTGAACGTGTAGTAAAATTTATATGAAAAACACTCAAAATACTGGGTGCTTTTCATATAAATTTTACTACTCGTGCAATCACTTGTGTTGTGAAAACAGCACATTAATATTAATAAATTTTATATTATCAATTTGAATTACATAAAGATGATATTATCAAATTAAATCAATAAAGAATAACAACCAAAAATACTCTGGAGCTTTCGCCTTCGTATACGAAGGGTTAGGTCAAACGAGGACTTTTGGTTGAGGTTCCTAAATTTTGTGTGATACCCTGGCATTGTAACTTAAATAATTAGCCAAAAACTTCAAGTTTTAAGCAAAATAAAAAATATATTTTGAACTGTGGCAACTTTATATGATTTTCGTACGCCTTAAGTTATGCAACAAATGTAATCCATTATAAATATTTATTATGTACAAGGGTATTCATTTAATCGGGCTTTTGCTTTATTCGGTTAACCGCTCGATTAATTAACCGAGGTTTTGGTTTAATCTGCTAATTTTTTATTGATCGGTTAACCGAATAAAATAGATTTTTGTACAAATTAAGTAATTTCAATGAATAAAAGGCATACATTATTTATTATTTGGAGTTTATTTGTAAAAAACAAAAACAATAATTGTACATTACAATTCTTGAACTAAAACTAGCAAACAAAGAAATAATTCATAAATATTATATATTAAATATAAAAAAAACTGTATGATAATTCTATTAATTATATCAAGATTTTAAGGATCTCTTATTTATTATGCCCGCATTCATAAAAATATTTTAAATTTATTAATAGCCTATTTCCGATGTGCGAAAGAATTCGTTCTTTCGAACAAATACATTTAAAACAAAAACAAATTTTAAAAACTTTGTTTTTGTTTTGAATGTACATGTACGAACGAAAGAATTCTTTCGCACATCGGAAATAGGCAGTAAAAGTTTACAAAACAAATTTTCTGTGAAAATTTCCCTTACTAACCGTTTGTTAAATTTAATAATCGTTTATGAATACGGGGGATAATCTTTTAGAAAAATAATTTGGTTAAGTGTTAAGAATTTAAGCGATAATTTTCTTTTATTTTAATAAAACTTGACTTGCAAAATATTCTTTCACTTATTAGTCACTTTCACTTGTTGGAGAAATCGAAAGTAACCCATAATACAGAATATCAATTCCTCAGTCCTTTTCCTGGATTTCTCTAAACGTACAAAATCTTCCATTTGCCAATAGAGTCCCGTGTTAATTTTTAAAAACGTTTAACACTTCTAATTGTTTGGTTAATTTTGTTTAAAGATTGATATGAGAAGATAAAGAAAAAATAGCTAAACACATACATATAAAAACTACGTGAAACAAAAAGCTGTTGGCAGCAAACACTTAATTAAAATGAAGAACAGTGAACACCTTCTCTGTTTGTTTGAAAATATATTTTGTAAACTCATACCTTTTGTATATGAGACGAAACAAATAATTAAAAGCACAAAAAAATATTTTATAATACTACAAAAAATTAAAAATTTTGTTACATCGGTTAAGCGACTGAAATTAACCGGTTTTATCGTTTATCGAAAATAGCCAATTTTAAATTAACCGATCAGTTATTCGGGTAGTAATTAATCGCAATATTTATTACGGTTTTAGGCGTACTAAACTCTTTGCCGGTACTCTTTACCGATCTTTACGAAATTTTGCAGTGTTGTTTCTAGTCCTACAAAACTGTGCCGTACCGAATTTAATTATGATAGCATTATTTCATTACGGGTTTAGGCGTACTTAACTGTTTTCCGCGAGTAGGGCTTATATGGGGCCTTTGGTCAATTACGAAATTTAACAGTATGATATGCAGTCGTATAAAGCGAATTCGTGCAAAATTTTATATCATTCCGTGTATTATTCCACCATTTATGTTAGTTTTTTCATCAAAATTATCAATTTGTTTAGGGTGGTGGTTCCACATTTGATTTCAATCCCAAACTGCTTAGGATAACTACAAGCAATTTTAGACCAAGTTTGTTCTCTTCAGACGGACAGACAGACGGACATGGCTAAATCGACTTAGAATTACTCAAGGAGCCAGAATATATATACGTTATGGGCTCTTAGATGTATTATAAAAAAGTTTCACACGAAATGGCAAACTTATTCACTCATTCACCACTAGTGATGGTGGAGGGTATAAAAATAAGCTTCCAATATCTGACAGTGATATGCCAATGGCAACGAAAAGTGGTCAAACGATCGTCAGATATCTAACAATATTTTTGTCTTACAATAGACTGACAAGGATTTTTTAGCACAACGATGATTTTAAGCACATTTTTCTGACAATATTTTTAGATCTGTACGAAGCTTAAGATGCGTTATTATGTGTATTAAAACATTTCCTGCAATCTACCCTGGTGGCCACAAAAATATATATAAATCATAGCGAAAATACCATGAATATAGCGAATACCCAGATTTTTTTAAACTTAAGGTTAAACATTTATTTTAAAGGTCATTGTAAGGACGTTCAGACGACACATAAGTTTTTAAAAATTAGGATGAATTCGCCCAGTTATAACCTCTTGAATATGGCGAAAAGGAAGGTGTTTTTTAATTTAAGCTTAAAAATCCTGAGTGCATATTCGGATTCAGCACAACCCTTGAAACCCTTAGAAAACTAAGTTGTGGTCCATGGGTGAAAACTTTATGGCCTGTTTAGGATAAGAGTAATAATTCGAAATGTGGAACCACCACCCTAAAAATTTGTGCTCTTTCCAACACATTTTCCATAACCTTTCGCAAAACTTCAGGTGTTATGTTGTTTTTTTCGCCGCGTATATTGCTTTTTTAATGCTGGATGGTTGTAGGCTTATTAATGTGAACTTTTCCTTTCAAATAACCCCAAAGAAAACAGTCTGGGGCGGTTAAATCCGGTGAACGCGGAGGCCTATTAAAATCTGAGTCAAAACAAAACAAATTAAACGCCAAAACAATGGATCGTTGATTTGAAAAATAAAGCTCAACAATTTGGGCACATTGTTAAATTGTTTTAAATTCCCCAAGTCTTCGTTACAAAATACTGAAAAGAAAAAAAAATTATAATAAAAAAGTTATAGTCAATTCAAACCCCTTCGGTAATTTTGGTATACCCGGTATAAGCCCCACTCTGGGAAATCATTTAAATACGCCTAAATTCTGACGTCAGTTTTTATAAAGGATTGGTTAGCCCATATGATACCAATGCTCAAAACGAAATATCGGCACCGATACGCATATTAAATTTGAACTCAAGTTAAAATTAACAAAACTCAAGTAGAGTATGCAAAATAAAAACAGCGTTAGATAAACAGGTATGTTTTGAAACTTGCTTGCTGCCTAAATTCTATTAAGCTTAATATGTTAATTGAACAAAAAATTAAGACTTTAATTCAGAAATAGAAGTGAAATCGCTCGAAAAACCTGCTAAATCGTTTTGAAATCGATCGATTTTCATCACATACCTGATTATTAATATTTAATATTGATATTATTAAGATTTAAAAAAAACTAATTGAATTTGAATTCATGTTTAAATTAAGAAAAAATTAATTATTTTTCTAAACAAAAAACAGCGTAAAACATTATAAGTAATTATAAGTTATAGACTAACGAAGTATGTATTCTCAAACTCAAAATTTTATTTTTGCATTTGAATTCTTTTAAAACGTGGTAGATATTGAAAAACTTACCTTATACAAATCAAGAACTTTTCTTTAAACTGCTTAAAATTTCATTAAATTTTCATTAAATCTTATTTTATTTTTCTATTTATTACTTTAACTTACATTTAATTTTATTTCATTTTTGCACATTTTTAATGAAATAATAAATAATATTTTGTGGAAATTTGCCATCTTTTATTATTTACTTTTTTTAATTTGCCAACAAAAAAAACTTTTTTCATTGAATTTGCTTTAAGTTAAGACACTTTTCTTTTTTTTTTTTATTTATAATTTGTCTTTACACTGCTTACAAATTCTTTAAACTTTCGTTAAGTTCTATTTTATTTTTCTATATATTTATTTTATGCCACTTTAACTTTCCTTTAATTTTATTTCATTTTTGCACATTTTTAATAAAAACAGGCCATATTTTGTGGAAATTGACCATCTTTTATTATTTACTTTTTTGAATTTACCAACAAAAAACCAAAACAAACTTTCATTGAATTTGCTTTAAGCTAAGACACTTTTCTTTTTCTTATTGACTTTACTCTTATTTCCTAAAATACTACACAAACAAAAAAAGACTAAAAAAAAAACACGACACAACTCAGTCAATGCTGCCCACGACCGCGGCGAATTTAACAACTTAAAACTAACAGAGACTGAGATGTCGTTAGCTCTGCTTTGTATGAAAAAATTTTCTATCACTGTTTTTATTAAGTTGCGTTCAACTTTTTGCTTAGATTTTTTAAAAATATAATATAATGGCGTTTTAATTTTATTTATTTATAAAAATTACAAATATTCTACAACTTTGTACTCTCTTTTAATTGATTTAAGGGATAATTTTTCTTAAGACGTTCACGAACTTTGTAAATTATAGAAACTAAAAATAAGAGGAAAAGGAAATTAAGAAAAAGAGAATGTAAAAAACCTGTTGGTTAGACTTGAGTGTGAGAGCAAAAGAGACAGATAGTGCCAGCAAAGGAAGAATCCGTGCTTTTATAACAGTGCTGCCAGGTAATTTTTTTCCCCCAAAAAAATTTAAAAATCCCCAAATTTAACGTATTTTGAAAAAATCCCCCCATTTCTATTTAATTTAACTTGACTCAGTTTAAAGTAACGTTCTAATATTAATACCTAAACAATGCAAAAATCGCAAAATGTTCAACATTTTACTGAAATTCCCCCAAACATATTTTTTTTTAAGTTTCCTAAATATTTTCATTTAATAAATTATCTTCAAAAACAATTTATAAGCAGTTAATAAAAGACTGTAACATATGTACAATCATATATAAACTATGTATGTATATATGTATCTGATTAAAATAGAGTTAGTAGAAATTTGCTATTTTTTAATTATTTGAATAAAGTTTCTTCAAAAATATCGAGTGTTGCCAAATCATTTTCGTTAACTTTGTATATCTTACCGGAATTAAAAGGTTTGGGCATTTCAGGTGTTTGATTAAAGTTGTGACACGTTTTTTCCAATGAATACTTCACCCCTAAAGGCTTTTATTTTTTAATCTTTTCAAGAACTATTTTTGCTCAACTAAAAACAAGCTGTAAAATATATCTAGTATATCTAAGTAATTGTTATGTAGAGACAAGCACACAGTAGAACCTGTAAATCCCCCGCCCCCCGTGGGGTATTTACCACTTAATGATATAAAATCCCCTAAATCTGGGGGAAAGCCCATAATATAGGCACTCTATTTTATAACAATAAGAAAAGATGGTTAGGAAAATTATTATGATTTGTTTTAGAAGATTAGAGCAGGGTTGTCGGGTAAGGCGATTTCTCGCCAAGCATGGCTTGTTTTTAAAACTCGTTTGGCATCCTAATGTTTTGGCGATTTTTATAGCTATTTTTGGTCAGAGACCGTAACAGTTATTCCTTTTTTCGTAAAAGTCAGATGATAACAGTTTGAACAAAAATAAGAGTTATTTTTTGATTTTTATTTTTTGAACAAAAATACAAGTTATTTTTTGATTTTTATTTTTTTGAACAAAAATAATGGTTATTTTTTTGAACATAAATAAAAGTTATTTTTTTGAACAAAAATAAAAGTTATTTTCTGATTTTAATTTTTTTTAACAAAAAATACAGTTATTTTTATTTTTTTGGACAAAGATAAGATGTTTTTTTTGATTTTTATTTTTTGAACACAAATAAAAATTATTTTTTGATTAATATTTTTTGAAAAATTTTTTCCTCAAGAAATTAACGTGTGTAATAATTTAGTTGACTTTTAATATTCATTTTAATGTACTTTTCCTTTTTCATTAAAATATTTTATTTATTGTGCTTAATTCTCTTTTTTTAATTGATAAAAATACTGAAATTTATTGTTGGAAGATAAGCTGTTCCTATGCGCATTTCACTGGATGCTTAGGCCAGATCATCAGGAAACGTTCTCCTAAATAATTTTAGAAAAGACAAAGCTATCAGCAAACAAGACTACAGAGGGAATAAGAATTACCTACACTCAAACCGTCTTGTTTTCAACAATATCAATAAAACAGTGTGTTTATCTTTTCTTACATTCCCCACTACAATTAGTTGGAATTCTCCCCACATTAATTGTAGTTGTAAGTGGGTAAAGAAAAAACAAATTAAAAACAAAAACAAATCGCTTTTATTGTTTTCGCAAGAAATCAAAATAAAAACAATTTGCCACTTCAGTTTTTTATGCACGTGCACTTGCAAAAATTTTTTATTTAAAATATCAGTGTTGCAAACGAAGAATTTGGAAATTGCAGATAACTGTGTCCCAAATTACACATTTTAATCAAAATTACACATACAAAACGAAAAAATTGGCCCTGCATCAACTTTTTGTTAATCCTTGTTTGCAATTTAATGGTAATGTTTACAAAAAAAAAAAAAAAAAAAAATGAAATATTTCCTCTTCCTAAAGTAAAAAATAAATGTATGCACATTTTTAACGGCACGTCTCAAACAAAAGCAATAACATAGGCAGAAGAACAGTACAAACATGTTTATGTTCAAGTTTAATATATCCATAACTCTTAAAATTATTTGTAAATTTTTGTATTTCTTAAAAGCCCTACTAACTTTTGTTTATTTAGCTTTATAATTGTTGGATGTCAACATTTCGTTTATTATCTTTGTTTCTGTCTTGTTTTGTTTCTATTTTTTACATTGTACAAAGATTTTACGAAAACAAATTGCTTGTGGTTTTTGTGCCTGAAGTAGTACCGAATGAGTTCGCCAAGGCGAATTCATATATATGGTGGTGTCGACGCTACACCAAGTAACAACACCAAAAACTCAACAATGAATTTTTTTGGTGCTTTCGTTGACCGATATGTCAAAAGCATAAGCAACTTTTGACATTTCTCTCTCTAAGTAAGAAACCTACCTGCTAACTTCTACCTCTCCACCAGTGTTGCCAGTGAAATTTCGAGAAAGATACATTTTAGTTTCCAAAAAGATACATTTTGAAAAAAATTTAAAAATCCATGTTTAACGTTTAACATTTATTAACATAATATTTTTATTTCATATTTAGTGAATATTGCAAAGAAAATGATATCATATAAATTCATTTTAAAATTAATTTAAGTCATAAATATTAGGTATGTAATTTTTAAAAATACAGTAAGCAAACTTTAAAATTAATTATATGTAACTATCTATGGATGTTATCAAAATAAATTTGTACGAGTTAAGGCGTTAATACTATTATATCAAAAAAATCACATAAATTTTTCTTCGAAAATTTCATCTTAACACACATACACAAGAATAAGCAAATGACAGAATAACCTAGAAAACCTTACATCAAAATACATGTTATTATACCATTCACCGAAGGTAAAAGGATATATATGACTTTGTTTTTGTATAGCTTCGTACAGACGGTGTTCACATCATACAATATTGTAAGCAGTCGTTGTCAATAGAAATATTTTTCTGTATCCTAATGGCATCACTGCTCTCCACCCACTTTTTTAAGTTAAGTTTCATAAAATAATAAATAAACCGGTATTTGGGAAAATAGCCTTAAAATATTTCCATTTGGTTCAAAAACTTGTCTCTGGGACACCTGATATATTGACAATAAAAATCACATTTAGTGTTACGTGCGCTCAAAAATACTTATAGGAATGATAAAAAAGCCGCAATGAAAGGCAGATAAAAGACTTCGAAAAAATTTTGGCGTTGGAAAATTAATGGCGGTAGGCCTCACATAGCCCCACTTTAGAAACCAGCAGCAAAATCAACAGCTGAACCTAGTAACGCCAAGAAAGGATTGGAAAGGTATTTGAAAATTGGCAAGACTTAAACACTTCACCATCTACAATTAATTAAGTGTAAAAATAGTCATGATGTAAAAGGATGTAATGTGATTAAGATCAAATTTTATTAAATTATTTATCTTTTTGGTTTTATTATTATTATGTTATAGTAATTTAATTATTATTATTTTATATTAATTTAATTATTATTACAAATAAATAAAAAATTTAATTTGTCAACATTTCTATAGAATAAAATTGATTTTATTCCTGGGATTAACATACTGTGGGTATTACAGTATAGGAATGGGCAATAAATGTCGATATATCAAAATATCGATATTTAAAAAAATTATGATCGATATATATCGCCGATATTAAAAATAGCCATATATCGATATTTATCTACGACAATCAAATTCGATATTTTTAAGATCTTTTTATAATAACAAGTAATATGTTTGTACATATGTACATATGTATATATGTATTGACATACGTATATTACATTTTTAAATTTGGTAATCATTTCAGTGTAATACGTTCGATACATCGATACTTTAAAAAAATATCGATACGATATATATCGATATATTTTTTCCACTGCTAGTTTGTCACCATAAGTTTTATTTTTAAGGGTTTAGAAACACTTACACACACAAATAAAAAAACATTCAAAATTGCATATGCTAAAAATTTAAAAACCCTCGTCTTGATAAAAACCGTTGCCCCAAATCAGGGAATTTTGATTAAGCTTATAGTTGCAGGGTCTTTGTTAGCAATTCTATAGCATTTTAATTTATAATTAAATTTTAAATTAAACAACAGTTAGACTAGGAGGAATAAAAAGAAATAAGTAAAATTTGTCTAAAATCGTCTTAAGCTTTTATTCCTTGTGGGCACAGATTTTATGCTCTGTTCTTAAATATTTTATTTATCTATTTGTTGTTATGCAAAAAAAAAAATCAATGAAAATTAGACTGTTTAATGAAAAACTTAAAAAAAATTTAAAACTATCGTCCTATCGACATTAAAATATCGATATATCGACAAAGCTTAAGTATCGCCTAAAAACTTTACGAATAAATCAATTGTAGTCATAGTTCTATAATACTTAAAGTCACATATACACATTTCGTCCAAAATGTTTAATGGTTTCTTTCAATAATAAAAAAATACCTATTTTACAAAATTTTATTTTTGCATTTTAATTCTTTTAAGTTTTTTTGTAGATATTGAAAAACTTACCTTATAAAAATCAGTAAATTGTCTTTAAACTGCTTACAAATTCTTTAAACTTTCATTAAATTCTTTTTTATTTTTCTACATTTCTTTTATGCCACTTTAACTTTCCTTTAATTTTATTTCATTTTTGCACATTTTTTAAAAAAACAGGCCATATTTTGTGGAAATTTACCATCTTTAATTATTTCCTTTTCTTTATTTACCAACAAAAAACCAAAACGAACTTTTCATTTAATATGCTTTTAGCTAAGACACTTTTCTTCTTCTTATTGGCTTTCCTTACATTTTCCTTACACAAACAAACTAACACTTAAAAAAAAACACGACACAACTCAGTCAAAGCTGCCCACAACCGCGGCGAATTTCACAACTTAAAACTAACAGAGACTAAGCTGTCGTTAGCTCTGCTTTGTATGAAAAAATTTTCTATCACTGTTTTTATTAAGTTGCGTTCAACTTTTGCTTAGATTTTTTAATAATATAATATAATGGCGTTTTAATTTTATTTATTTATAAAAATTACAATTATTCTAACACTTTTTACTATCTTTTTAATTGATTTAAGGGAGAATTTTTCTTAAGACGTTCACGCACTTCGTAAATTTTTAGAAACTAAAAAGAAGAGAAAAAGGAAATTAATAAAAATTAAATATAAAAAACCCTGTTAATTGAACTTGAATGTGGGAGTAAAAGAGACAGATAGGAATAATAAGTGCTTTCATAACAACAAGGAAAAATGGTTAGGGAAATTTGGTTTGTTTTAGAAGATGAGAGCAGGGTTGCCAGATATGGCGATTTTAAAAGTAGTTTGGCGTCCTAATGTTAATATGGCGATATGGCGATTTACAAAATAGTTGGCGATTATGTTGGCTATTTTTGATGAGCAATGAATTTGTTTTGAGAATCGTTACCGTCAATACGAAAAAATTTTATTTTTATTTGGTAGTTTTAAGTATGACATTGAAGGCTTTCAATCATTTGTATGGAATTAAGTAATGTTAAAATGGCTGGTGAAGATATTGAAAATCTTCGAGAAAACTGGTTTTCATATCTAAATATGCTCCCAAAAGTACTGATAAATATAACTCCGGATTAAATGGAAATATCTAAAGCTTAGGAAAATTGTTTCTATTACAAACTATGACAATTTATTATCACACAAAAAAATCGTTGTTGTTGTAGATATTTTAAAGATTTTTGTGAATCCTAACAAACCGTTGGATATTTATGAAAAACAATGATTTGTTAATTTATATCAGTTTTAGCCAAAATTTTATAGACATAAGGATTTGGCAGATACGTACCCATTTTGAAAATTTGCTTTGGCTGTACTTTATATGCCGGTAATTCCAACTAGAAATGCAAGTGGTGAAAAGGAATAATCAATAATGAACTCCACAAAACATCTCCTATGAAATAGAATGCAGTAAGAACTACTTGACGCGTTTTTATGAGTTATAAATTATATGAATGTAAATAGCACAAGTTGCGCTTCTTTTGTACCTCCGCAAGATATGAAGATAAAATAAAAATCACATTTAGTGTTACGTGCGCTCAAAAATACTTATAGGATTGATAAAAAAAGCCGCAATGAAAGGCAGATAAAAGACTTCGAAAAGATTTTGGCGTTGGAAAATTAATGGCGGTAGGCCTCACATAGCCCCACTTTAGAAACCAATAGCAAAATCAACAGCTGAACCTAGTACCGCCAAGAAAGGATTGGGAAGGTATTTGAAAATTGTCAAGACTTAAACACTTCATCATCTACAATTAATTAAGTGTAAAAATAGTCATGATGTAAAAGGATGTAATGTGATTAAGATCAAATTTTATTAAATTATTTATCTTTTTGTTTTTATTATTATTATGTTATAGTAATTTAATTATTATTATTTTATATTAATTTAATTATTATTATAAATAAATAAAAAATTTAATTTGTCAACATTTCTATAGAAAAAAATTGATTTTATTCCTGGGATTAACATATTGTGGGTATTACAGTGTCGAAGGTATGAACTGCTAATTTCTCATCATAAGTTTTATTTTTAAGGTTTTAGAAACACGTACACACAAATAAAAAAAATAAAAATTGCATATGCTAAAAATTAAAATACCCTCGTCTTGAGTAAGAAATTAAAGAATTTTTAAACTTAAATACCGTTGCCCCAAATCAGGGAATTTTGATTAAGCTTATAGTTGCAGGGTCTTTGTTAGCAATCCTCTAGCATTTTAATTTGTAATTAAATTTTAAATTAAACAACAGTTAGACTAGGAAGAATGATAAGAAATAAGTCAAATTTGTCTAAAATCGACTTAAGCTTTTATTCCTTGTGGGCACAGATTTTATGATCTGTTCTTAAATATTTTATTTAAAAAATCAATGAAAATTAGACTGTTTATTGAAAAACTTAAAAAAAAAAATTTTAAACTATCGTCGTATCGACATTAAAATATCGATATTTCGGCAAAGCTTAAGTATCACCTAAAAACGTTACGAATAAATCAATTGTAGTCATAGTTCTATAAGACTTAAAGTTACATAGGCTACACATTTCGTCAAAAATGTTGTTTAATGTTTTTTTTTTCATTAATAAAAAATACCGATTTTACAAAATTTTATTTTTGCATTTTAATTCTTTTAAGTTTTTTTTTGTAGATATTGAAAAACTTACCTTATAAAAATCAGTAACTTGTCTTTAAACTGCTTACAAATTCTTTAAACCTTCATTAAATTCTATTTTATTTTTCTACATTTCTTTTATGCCACTTTAACTTTCCTTTAATTTTATTTCATTTTTGTACATATTTAATAAAAACAGGCCATATTTTGTGGAAATTTACCATCTTTAATTATTTCCTTTTCCTAATTTACCAACAAAAAACCAAAACGAACTTTTCATTTAATTTGCTTTTAGCTAAGACACTTTTCTTCTTCTTATTGGCTCTCCTTAAATACTACACAAACAAACTCACACTTAAAAAAAACACGACACAACTCAGTCAAAGCTGCCCACAACCACGGCGAATTTAACAACTTAAAACTAACAGAGACTGAGATGTCGTTAGCTCTGCTTTGTATGAAAAAATTTTCTATCACTGTTTTTATTAAGTTGCGTTCAACTTTTGCTTAGATTTTTTAATAATATAATATAATGGCGTTTTAATTTTATTTATTTATAAAAATTACAATTATTCTAACACTTTTTACTATCTTTTTAATTGATTTAAGGGAGAATTTTTCTTAAGACGTTCACGCACTTTGTAAATTTTTAGAAACTAAAAAGAAGAGAAAAAGGAAATTAATAAAAATTAAATATAAAAAACCCTGTTGGTTGAACTTGAATGTGGGAGTAAAAGAGACAGATAGGAATAATAAGTGCTTTTATAACAACAAGGAAAAATGGTTGGGGAAATTTGGTTTGTTTTAGAAGATGAGAGCAGGGTTGCCAGATATCGCGATTTTAAAAGTAGTTTGGCGTCCTAATGCTTAATATGGCGATCTACAAAATAGTTGGCGATTTTGTTGGGTATTTTTGATGAGCAATGAATTTCTTTTGAGAATCGTTACCGTCAATACGAAAAATTTTTATTTTTATTTGGTAGTTTTAAGTTGACATTGAAGGCATTCAATCATTTGTTTGGAATTAAGTAATGTTAAAATGGCTGGTGAAGATATTGAACTGGTTTTCATATCCAAATATGCTCTCAAAAGTACTGATATATATAACTCCGAATTAAATGGAAATATCTAAAGCTTAGGAAAATGGTTTCTATTACAAAATATGACAATTTATTATCACACAAAACAATCGTTGTTGTTGTAGATATTTTACAGATTTTTGTGAATCCTAACATACCGTTGGATGTTTATGAAAAACAATGATTTGTTAATTTAAATCAGTTTTAGCCAAAATTTTATAGACATAAGGATTTGGCAGATACGTACCCATTTTGAAAATTTGCTTTGGCTGTACTTTATATGCCGGTAATTCCAACTAGAAATGCAAGTGGTGCAAACGAATCATCAATAATGAACTCCACAAAACATCGCCTATGAAATAGAATGCTGTACGAACTTCTTGAAGTGTTTTTATGAGTTATAACTTATATGAATGTAAATAGCACAAGTTGCGCTTCTTTTGTACCTCCGCGAGATATGAAGATAAAAAGAAAGTAATAAGAAATATCTTGACAGTGAAAAAAGATGGAATTTTATTAAATATTTGGTGTTTGTTTCCTAGAAATGTTTTGCTCTACTAAAGGGTGGCATGTTTTATTCTAAAAAAATCTCCCTTAACAATGGCATAAGACATTGTTGATAATGCCCTGCTAAACAGGTCACTTCTGTTTATAGGGCTACCAGACGAAGTTGGAAAAAAATCGTTTCAAATCAAGGTTGTTAAAAGTTTAAGCTCTTAAAGCTATTTTTCTATTCATTTTTAGAAAGGCATAAGAAATCATAACATTATTAATGGCAGGTTGTCAGTCAAATAAAATCTAAGTGGATTCGGTGTTATAAAATGGTTCTCATAAAAAATCTTCAAATAAAAAAATCTTTTAAACTTGGTGTCGATAAGTCGGCAATCTGGCAACGGTATTCTCATGTTTACATATTTTATAAAAAAAAACGAAGGAACATTTTTGTGTGGTTTTAAAGGAAAAAGCTAAGATATGGATATTGCCGCATCCATTATATGTGCAGAAATGACTGTAAATCAATTATTGGATTCATCCTCGACATATGATGAGAATAAAATGTGTATTATATTTAAAGTTTTACCTAAGCGTCCACTATTTTTTCCAACTTTGTTTTAAATTTAATTTTTACGTACACTGAACTGTTTTCGAGCAAACTGAAATTTCGTCATTCCTATTGTTGTTGATGCAATAAACAAATTTTAAAATATTTTTTTAAATTTTGGAGAATAAACTTTTTGTCAGCTGTTAAAAATAGGCATTCCACTTTTGATATCTTGTGCTTAGTTTTCATCAAATAACAAATAGCACTTTTACAGAGTTGGCAAGACGTTTTATACATGCACCTTTTAACAAGGTGTTATTTTTTTTAGAAAAGAAAACACCATTAGATAAATAATAGAACTGCAACTTCATACACATGCTTATCCAAATGTTTTTTTAATACTAATCACAAAAATTATTTTTTGTGTTGCTTTTAGTAGAAAAGTATTTTACTTATCATGTTAACTTTTTTTATATAAAAATTTAACAAAATACGGCCATATCATGGCATGAATTTGAGCGATTCGAAAATGAATTATTTTTTGGGATGTATAAAAAATTGTATAATTAAAAAAATATATATGTTTAATTGTAAAAAAATCTAAAAAAGAAAGGCCTTGGCCATCTCTGACATTGAATTTGGCGAAAAATACGTATGCTTTTAAATTTTTAAGCATTTGCAATAATACGGCATGAAGTGCAAAATTTGAAGGTTGTATTTTGCTTTATCCCAAGTTATTTAAACTGCACTAACCAGAAGAATGAATTAGAAAAGTTTGAAGAATTTGTACAGGAAGTTGATCCTTCTAATTTCTGTATAGTGGATGATTTAAATGCAAGAATTGCTGACGAACAATTTTTAGAAAGTAAATTTTTGAAAGATTTACCACACATATATACAACTAGGTCTTCAAAGGACAAAGAACAAAATGCTCAGGGTAAAAAATTGATGAATTTCCAATAAAAGCAAGTTCTTTAAAAGAGTACGTACGTGATTTAAATAAAAAAAACTGTAATTTTGTCGCTTGTGTTTCATAGACATCCAATGGTTTGTGTGTATCCACAAAATTTTTTAAAATATCTTTAACAACAAAGAATTTTGTTTGCGATAATAAATTGCCACATTTTATAATGGAAAAATTTTCGATAGCTCTAAATATATTCATGTTATCATGAATTCTAATAATAAGTACTTTAAAGGGCATCTTTAGATATGAAAAAAAAACAGTTTTCTCGAAAATTTTCAATATCTTACCCAGCCATTTCAACATTACCTAATTCCATACAAATAAAAGAATACCTTCAATTTCATACATAAATTTGACCAAGTAAAAGTAATATTGTTTCGTATTGACCTTAACGGGTTTCAAACAAATTCATGGCTCATAAAAAATAGTCAACAAAATCACCAACTATTTTATAAATCGCCATGTCGCCAAATCAAACATTAGGGCGCCAAATAGTTTTAAAATAGCCAAATCTGGCAGCCCTGCTCTAATCTTCTAAAACAAAACCAAGGCGAATTCATGTATACGGTGATGTCGATACTACAACAAATAACTACACCAAAAGCACAACAATAAATTTTTTTGTTGCTTTCGTTGATCGATATGTCAAAAACAGAAGCCACTTTTGACATTTCTCTCTCTAAGTAAGAAATAGAAGAAGCACAGCTGTGCTTTCAACGTCACCTGAAAAATTAATTCACCTTGAACGAAACCTAATAATTTCCCTAAGCAATTTTTTTTTTATTGTTATAAACAGCGTTACCGTTCACTTTTCTCAAAAAGGGGCACAAAAGTGGATTTTTTTTAAAAAGGTGTCACAAAAAGGGGAATTCCGAGAAAAAGGGGCAACTGTAAAAACAAGAGAATTTTCAAAAAACAAACATATTATTTTCATTGGAAACATAAACACAACAAAAAATAAACTTCTTATGTATAAAAAATACATACTATATGTAAATTATAATTCAAATTCTTTGTTTATATATACTATATATATATGTATACTACACAGAAAAAAATTAAAAATGGCTTTAATTAAAAAATTTGTGATATTAAAAAAAAAATTTCATTAATTTTGCACCAGTAAACATATAAATAGTATCAATTAAACGTTTGATTCACTTGACTAAACGTTTGATTCACTTGATTGAACGTTTAATTCAGTTGATTAAACGTTTAAATAACTTGATTAAATTTTTAATTAAAATTTATTTTATTTTTGATTAATGCTTTAATTGGAGAACATTTTTGGAGAATTTTTTCTGTGTATATACACAGTGAAAATACACTTATTGCCAGAAAATATAAAATTATATATATAATTTCATTAATTTTGCACCAGTAAACATATAAATAGTATCAATTAAACGTTTGATTCACTTGATTGAACGTTTAATTCAGTTGATTAAACGTTTAAATAACTTGATTAAATTTTTAATTAAAATTTATTTTATTTTTGATTAATGCTTTAATTGGAGAACATTTTTGGAGAATTTTTTCTGTGTATATACACAGTGAAAATACACTTATTGCCAGAAAATATAAAAGTGGTGCCGTCATAGTATCAAAACTGCGGTTTGCTATTGAAGTTGGTACAAAATCCGAAACCCTATTTTATATCCCTGATATGTATGTGTTTGCAGCGTTGCCAATAGAAAAAGGTCTCTGACAATGATGCCATTATCAAATGCATAAACATCGCACATCTGATAATAAAAAATAAGCATCCAATGTCTGACAGTGACATGCCAATGGCAACGAAAAGTGGTAACACGATTGTCAGATATCTAATAATATTTTTGTCTTACAATGGACTGACAATATTTTTTCTAACAACGATGTTTTTTTTAGCACAACGATGATTTTTAGCACATTTTTCTGACAATATTGTTAGATCTGACCACCGTCTGTACGAAGCTAAAGATGCGTTATTATGTGTATTAAAACATTTCCTGCAAACTACCCTGGTGGCCACAAAAAAAAATACAAAAAATATAAAAAATAGCAAAAATACCATAAATATAGCGAATACCCGGATTTTTTTAAACTTAAGGTTAAACATTTATTTTAAAGGTCATTGGTAGGACGTTCAGATGACAAATCAGGTTTTGAATTCGCCCAGTTATAACCTCTTGCATATGGCGAAAAGGAAGGTTTTTTTTAATTTAAGCTAAAATATCTCGAAAACCTGATGTGATGGAGAAATTCTGAGTACATATACTCCTAAAACCCTTAGAAAACTATGTTGTAGTCTATGGGTGAAAAATGTATGGCCTGTGTAGGATGAGAGTTATGAATCGAAATGTGGAACCATCACACTAAAAAATTTATATATTTTTTTACAAAAACTAATATAAATGGTGGCGAAATACACCGATTTATATAAGCTTTTGCAAAAATTAGTTTTATATGACTAGAAATTATTCTACTAAATTTCGTGAACATCGAGCCATAATTTACCACAGGCCCCATATAAACCCCACTCTGGGAAATCATTTAAATACGCCTAAATACTGACTTTTAGCCGATATTATACCAATGCCCAAAACGAATATCGGCGACACCGATATGCATATTTGAAATCAAGTTAAAATTAACAAAACTCAAGTAGAGTAATTTTCTTATTATGCAAAAAAATAACAACGTTAGATAAAGAGGTATGTTTTAGAAACTTGCTCCCTGCCTAAATTCTATTAAATTTAATATGTTAACTGAACAAAAAATGAAGACTTTAATTCAGAAATAGAGGTAAAACCGCTCGAAACCCCTGCTAAATACGATCGTTTTGAAATCGATCGATTTTCATCACATACCTGATTATAAATATTTAATATTGATATTATTAAGATTTAAAAAAACTAATTGAATTTTAATTCATGTTAAAATTAAGAAAAAATTAATTATTTTTCTAAACAAAATACAGCGTTAAAGATTATAAATATTTAAAATTGATATTTATTTCTTTATTTGTACGATTAGAAAATAACTATAAGTTATAGAATGTATTCTCAAACACAAAATTGTATTTTTGCATTTCAAGAACTTTTCTTTAAACTGCTTAAAATTGTTGTTTAACTTGAATGTGGGAGTAAAAGAGACAGATAGAAATAATAAGTGCTTTTATAACAACAAGGAAAAATGGTTAGGGAAATTATTTGGTTTGTTTTAGAAGATGAGAGCAGGGTTGTCATATCTGGCGATTTTAAAAGTAGTTTGGCGTCCTAATGTTAATATGGCGATATGGCGATTGACAAAATAGTTTACGATTTTGTTGGGTATTTTTGATGAGCAATGAATTTGTTTTGAGAATTAAGAAAAAACCCTGTTGGTTAAACTTGAATGTGGGAGTAAAAGAGACAGATTGGAATAATAAGTGATTTTATAACCACAAGGAAAAATGGTTAGGGAAGTTTGGTTTGTTTTAGAAGATGAGAGCAGGTTTGCCAGATATGGCGATTTTAAAAGCAGTTTGGCGTCCTAATGTTTATATGGCGATTTACAAAATAGTTGGCGATTATGTTGGGTATTTTTGATGAGCAATGAATTTCTTTTGAGAATCGTTACCGTCAATACGAAAAAATTTTATTTTTATTTGGTAGTTTTAAGTTGACATTGAAGGCATTCAATCATTTGTTTGGAATTAAGTAATGTTAAAATGGCTGGTGAAGATATTGAAAATCTTCGAGAAAACTGGTTTTCATATCCAAATATGCTCCTAAAAGTACTGATAAATATAACTCCGGATTAAATGGAAATATCTAAAGCTTAGGAAAATTGTTTCTATTACAAACTATGACAATTTATTATCACACAAAAAAATCGTTGTTGTTGTAGATATTTTAAAGATTTTTGTGAATCCTAACAAACCGTTGGATATTTATGAAAAACAATGATTTGTTAATTTATATCAGTTTAAGCCAAAATTTTATAGACATAAGGATTTGACAGATACGTAGCCATTTTGAAAATTTGCTTTGGCTGTGCTTTATATGCCGGTAATTCCAATTAGAAATGCAAGTGGTGAAAAAGAATAATCAATAATGAACTCCACAAAACATCACCTATGAAATAGAATGCAGTAAGAACTACTTGACGCGTTCTTATGAGTTATAAATTATATGAATGTAAATAGCACAAGTTGCGCTTCTTTTGTACCTCCGCAAGATATGAAGATAAAATAAAAATCACATTTAGTGTTACGTGCGCTCAAAAATACTTATAGAATTGACAAAAAAGCCGCAATGAAAGGCAGATAAAAGACTTCGAAAAAATTTTGGCGTTGGAAAATTAATGACGGTAGGCCTCACATAGCCCCACTTTAGAAACCAGCAGCAAAATCAACAGCTGAACCTAGTAACGCCAAGAAAGGATTGAGAAGGTATTTGAAAATTGGCAAGACTTAAACACTTCATCATCTACAATTAATTAAGTGTAAAAATAGTCATGATGTAAAATGGAGTAATGTGATTAAGATCAAATTTTATTAAATTATTTATCTTTTTGTTTTTATTATTATTATGCTATAGTAATTTAATTATTATTATTTTATATTAATTTAATTATTATTACAAATACAGTTGAACCTCGATTATCCGGCTGGCACTGGACCGGACTATGCACGTATGTAATATAAACAAATGGGAATCACCGAATTTGACTTATACTAACATATATGTATGTATTTGATTGAAAGATAAAACAATCTTTTGTTTGTTGCACGGATAATAGAGATAAAGCATGTTTAACAGAGGTATAAAAACGAAGTACAGATAATAGGGGTAAAATCACGGACAAAAGATGTTATAAAAGAAAGCGAGCAGCATGCCGGTTAATAGATGTAACCAGTTAATAGAGGCCCGGATAACCGAGGTTCAACTGTAAATAAAATATTTAATTTGTCAACATTTCTATAGAATACAATTGATTTTATTCCTGGGATTAACATATTGTGGGTATTACAGTATAGGAATGGGCAATAAATATCGATATATCAAAATATTTATATTTAAAAAAATTATAATCGATATATATCGCCGATATTAAAAATAGCCATATATCGATATTTATCTACGACTATCAAATTCGATATTTTAAAGATCTCTTTATAATAAAATTCAACATATTAACCGTTGCTCAACTGCTTACAATACTGTTTTTTTAAGAGTCGCATCAAATGTTTTTTAATTAATATTAAGAAAATAATGGCATTTTCATAGATTACACAGTTCAGTTTTGTCCCGGTTTTTTAAGAGATGGCAACAAAAAAATAAGCTCGGAAAAAATATTCTAGAAAGGGTTCCTAGAATTTTGCAAAGAATCGCCTTAATTATGGCGTATTAGCAGCAATAGACTCATGAAAGTTGGAATGTTAAAAATAAAAAAAATATTTTATTTTTTTTTATTTGAGCATGTTAGTACATATTAAAAATAAAATATTGCACAGTTTACTTGTATAGTATGTGCCACAAGTTTCGTTTACCGGCAGTATATAATCCCAATGATTTTTTTTTTTAGATTTCATATGGCGAATAAATAAAAATTTGTTTGTATTCTTTACTTTTTTTGAATTTTTTTTTTTATTGTAGAATTAACTCCCGGTCCCTCGATTTCAAACGAAAACTTCGTTCGCATAACTTACCCTAAAAACTATTTTAAGATTGGTTTTTGTTTTAAATAAAAGTTAAGCTAATGAAAGTTTCGTTCGAAATCGAGGGACAGGCAGTAAATTTGAAATTAAAAGTAACAATAAAAAGTTAGAATGGAATTACAAGTAATATGTTTGAACATATGTACATATGTATATATGTATTAACATACGTATATTACATTTTTAAATTTGGTAATCATTTCAGTGTAATACGTTCGATACATCGATACTTTAAAAAAATATCGATACGATATATATCGATATATTTTTTCCACTGCTAGTTTGTGACCATAAGTTTTATTTTTAAGGGTTTAGAAACACTTACACACACAAATAAAAAAACATTCAAAATTGCATATGCTAAAAATTTAAAAACCCTCGTCTTGATAAAAACCGTTGCCCCAAATCAGGGAATTTTGATTAAGCTTATAGTTGCAGGGTCTTTGTTAGCAATTCTATAGCATTTTAATTTATAATTAAATTTTAAATTAAACAACAGTTAGACTAGGAGCAATAAAAAGAAATAAGTCAAATTTGTCTAAAATCGTCTTAAGCTTTTATTCCTTGTGGGCACAGATTTTATGCTCTGTTCTTAAATATTTTATTTATCTATTTGTTGTTGTGCAAAAAAAAAAATCAATGAAAATTAGACTGTTTAATGAAAAACTTAAAAAAAATTTAAAACTATCGTCGTATCGACATTAAAATATCGATATATCGACAAAGCTTAAGTATCGCCTATAAACTTTACGAATAAATCAATTGTAGTCATAGTTCTATAATACTTAAAGTCACATATACACATTTCGTCCAAAATGTTTAATGGTTTCTTTCAATAATAAAAAATACCTATTTTACAAAATTTTATTTTGGCATTTTAATTCTTTTAAGTTTTTTTGTAGATATTGAAAAACTTACCTTATAAAAATCAGTAAATTGTCTTTAAACTGCTTACAAATTCTTTAAACTTTCATTAAATTCTTTTTTATTTTTCTACATTTCTTTTATGCCACTTTAACTTTCCTTTAATTTTATTTCATTTTTGCACATTTTTTAAAAAAACAGGCCATATTTTGTGGAAATTTACCATCTTTAATTATTTCCTTTTCTTAATTTACCAACAAAAAACCAAAACGAACTTTTCATTTAATATGCTTTTAGCTAAGACACTTTTCTTCTTCTTATTGGCTTTCCTTACATTTTCCTTACACAAACAAACTAACACTTAAAAAAAACACGACACAACTCAGTCAAAGCTGCCCACAACCGCGGCGAATTTCACAACTTAAAACTAACAGAGACTGAGATGTCGTTAGCTCTGCTTTGTATGAAAAAATTTTCTATCACTGTTTTTATTAAGTTGCGTTCAACTTTTTGCTTAGATTTTTTAATAATATAATATAATGGCGTTTTAATTTTATTTATTTATAAAAATTACAATTATTCTAACACTTTTTACTATCTTTTTAATTGATTTAAGGGAGAATTTTTCTTAAGACGTTCACGCACTTCGTAAATTTTTAGAACTTAAAAGAAGAGAAAAAGGAAATTAATAAAAATTAAATATAAAAAACCCTGTTGATTGAACTTGAATGTGGGAGTAAAAGAGACAGATAGGAATAATAAGTGCTTTTATAACAACAAGGAAAAATGGTTAGGGAAATTATTTGGTTTGTTTTAGAAGATGAGAGCAGGGTTGCCATATCTGGCGATTTTAAAAGTAGTTTGGCGTCCTAATGTTAATATGGCGATATGGCGATTTACAAAATAGTTTGCGATTTTGTTGGGTATTTTTGATGAGCAATGAATTTGTTTTGAGAATTAAGAAAAAACCCTGTTGGTTAAACTTGAATGTGGGAGTAAAAGAGACAGATTGGAATAATAAGTGCTTTTATAACCACAAGGAAAAATGGTTAGGGAAATTTAGTTTGTTTTAGAAGATGAGAGCAGGTTTGTCAGATATGGCGATTTTAAAAGCAGTTTGGCGTCCTAATGTTTATATGGCGATTTACAAAATAGTTGGCGATTATGTTGGCTATTTTTGATGAGCAATGAATTTGTTTTGAGAATCGTTACCGTCAATACGAAAAAATTTTATTTTTATTTGGTATTTTTAAGTATGACATTGAAGGCATTCAATCATTTGTTTGGAATTAAGTAATGTTAAAATGGCTGGTGAAGATATTGAAAATCTTCGAGAAAACTGGTTTTCATATCCAAATATGCTCCCAAAAGTACTGATAAATATAACTCCGGATTAAATGGAAATATCTAAAGCTTAGGAAAATTGTTTCTATTACAAACTATGACAATTTATTATCACACAAAAAAATCGTTGTTGTTGTAGATATTTTAAAGATTTTTGTGAATCCTAACAAACCGTTGGATGTTTATGAAAAACAATGATTTGTTAATTTATATCAGTTTTAGCCAAAATTTTATAGACATAAGGATTTGGCAGATACGTACCCATTTTGAAGATTTGCTTTGGCTGTGCTTTATATGCCGGTAATTCCAATTAGAAATGCAAGTGGTGAAAAAGAATAATCAATAATGAACTCCACAAAACATCACCTATGAAATAGAATGCAGTAAGAACTACTTGACGCGTTCTTATGAGTTATAAATTATATGAATGTAAATAGCACAAGTTGCGCTTCTTTTGCACCTCCGCAAGATATGAAGATAAAATAAAAATCACATTTAGTGTTACGTGCGCTCAAAAATACTTATATGATTGACAAAAAAGCCGCAATGAAAGGCAGATAAAAGACTTCGAAAAAATTTTGGCGTTGGAAAATTAATGGCGGTAGGCCTCACATAGCCCCACTTTAGAAACCAGCAGCAAAATCAACAGCTGAACCTAGTAACGCCAAGAAAGGATTGAGAAGGTATTTGAAAATTGGCAAGACTTAAACACTTCATCATCTACAATTAATTAAGTGTAAAAATAGTCATGTAAAATGGAGTAATGTGATTAAGATAAAATTTTATTAAATTATTTATCTTTTTGTTTTTATTATTATTATGCTATAGTAATTTAATTATTATTATTTTATATTAATTTAATTATTATTACAAATACAGTTGAACCTCGATTATCCGGCTGGCACTGGACCGGACTATGCACGTATGTAATATAAACAAATGGGAATCACCGAATTTGACTTATACTAACATATATGTATGTATTTGATTGAAAGATAAAACAATCTTTTGTTTGTTGCACGGATAATAGAGATAAAGCATGTTTAACAGAGGTATAAAAGAGAAGTACAGATAATAGGGGTAAAATCACGGACAAAAGATGTTATAAAAGAAAGCGAGCAGCATGCCGGTTAATAGATGTAACCGGTTAATAGAGGCCCGGATAACCGAGGTTCAACTGTAAATAAAATATTTAATTTGTCAACATTTCTATAGAATAAAATTGATTTTATTCCTGGGATTAACATATTGTGGGTATTACAGTATAGGATTAGGCAATAAATATCGATATATCAAAATATTTATATATAAAAAAATTATAATCGATATATATCGCCGATATTAAAAATACCCATATATCGATATTTATCTACGACTATCAAATTCGATATTTTTAAGATCTCTTTATAATAAAATTCAACATATTAACCGTTGCTCAACTGCTTACAATACTGTTTTTTTAAGAGTCGCATCATATGTTTTTTAATTAATATTAAGAAAATAATGGCATTTTCATAGATTACACAGTTCAGTTTTGTCCCGGTTTTTTAAGAGATGACAACAAAAAAATAAGCTCGGAAAAAATATTCTAGAAAGGGTTCCTAGAATTTTGCAAAGAACCGCCTTAATTCTGGCGTATTAGCAGCAATAGACTCATGAAAGTTGGAATGTTAAAAATAAAAAAAATATTTTATTTTTTTTTATTTGAGCATGTTAGTACATATTAAAAATAAAATATTGCACAGCTTACTTGTATAGTATGTGCCACAAGTTTCGTTTACCGGCAGTATATAAACCCAATGATTTTTTTTTAGATTTCATATGGCGAATAAATAAAAATTTGTTTGTATTCTTTACTCTCTTTTTTGAATTTTTTTTTTATTGTAGAATTAACTCCCGGTCCCTCGATTTCAAACGAAAACTTCGTTCGCATAACTTACCCTAAAAACTATTTTAAGATTGGTTTTTGTTTTAAATAAAAGTTAAGCTAATGAAAGTTTCGTTCGAAATCGAGGGACCGGCAGTAAATTTGAAATTAAAAGTAACAATAAAAAGTTAGAATGGAATTACAAGTAATATGTTTGTACATATGTATGTAAATATGTATTGACATATGTATATTACATTTTTAAATTTTGTAATTATTTCAGTGTAATACGTTCGATACAACAATATTTTTTATAAATAAATATCGATACTTTAAAAAAATATCAATACGATATATATCGATATATTTTTTTCAATTTGCCCATACCTATTACAGTGTCGAAGGTATGAACTACTAATTTCTCATCATAAGTTTTATTTTTAAGGGTTTAGAAACACTTACACACACAAATAAAAAAAAATTAAAAATTGCATATGGTAAAAATTTGAAAACCCTTGTCTTGAGTTTAAACAAAGCTTAAGTATCGCCTAAAAACGTTACGAATAAATCAATTGTAGTCAAAGTTCTATAAGACTTAGGGCTAATAAATCAGAGCAAGTTAAACTCTATTTTTGGTTTAAAATGTGTTTAAGCCAACAAATCTATAAATCAGAAAACATAGAAACCATGTTTAAACGCATAAAATTGGGCGTTTAAACTACCAATACAAACCATATGAATTTGTCTACATTTATCGTAGTGCTGCCACATGTTACTTTTTACACTACATATAATACATGCGACACTGATTTACAACTGTTGAGTTTAAACTACATATAAATTTAAGTTTAGTTCAACTAAACCAGCGTTTAAACACTCACTGATTTATTAGCCATTAAAGTTACATAGGATACACATTTCGTCAAAAATGTTGTTTAATGATTTCTTTCAATAAAAAAAAAATACCTATTTAACAAAATTTTATTTTTGCATTTTAATTCTTTTAAGTTTTTTTTGTAGACTTACCTTATAAAAATCAATAACTTTTCTTTGAACTGCTTACAAATTCATTAAAATTTCATTAAGTTCTATTTTATTTTTCTATATAATTTCTTTTATGCCACTTTAATTTTATTTCATTTTTGCACATTTTTAATAAAAACAGGCCATATTTTGTGGAAATGTACCATCTTTAATTATTTACTTTTCTTAATTTACCAACAAAAAACCAAAATAATTTTTTTTCATAGAATTTTCTTTAAGTTAAGACACATTTCTTCTAATTATTGACTTTGCTCTTATTTCCTAAAATACTACACAAACAAACTCACACTTAAAAAAAACACGACACAGCTCAGTCAAAACTGCCCACAACTGCGGCGAATTTAACAACTTAAAACTAACAGAGACTGAGATGTCGTTAGCTCTGCTTTGTATGAAAAAATTTTCTATCACGGTTTTTATTAAGTTGCGTCCAACTTTTTGCTTAGATTTTTTAATTATATAATATAATGGAGTTTTAATTTTATTTATTTATAAAAATTACAATTATTCTAACACTTTTTACTATCTTTTTAATTGATTTAAGGGAGAATTTTTCTTAAGACGTTCACGCACTTTGTAAATTTTTAGAAACTAAAAAGAAGAGAAAAAGGAAATTAAATATAAAAAACCCTGTTGGTTAAACTTGAATGTGGGAGTAAAAGAGACAGATAGGAATAATAAGTGCTTTTATTATAACAAGGAAAATTGATTAGGGAAATTATTTGGTTTGTTTTAGAAGATGAGAGCAGGGTTGACATGTATGGCGATTTTAAAAGTAGCTTGGCGTCCTAATGTTAATATGGCGATATGGCGATTTACAAAATAGTTGGCGATTTTGTTGGGCATTTTTGATGAGCAATGAATTTGTTTTGAGAATCGTTATCGTCAATATGAAAAAAATTTTATTTTTATTTGGTAGTTTTAAGTATGACATTGAAGGCATTCAATCATTTGTATGGAATTAAGTAATGTTAAAATGGTGAAGATATTGAAAATCTTCGAGAAAACTGGTTTTCATATCCAAATATGCTCTCAAATGTACTGATAAATATAACTCCGGATTAAATGGAAATATCTAAAGGTTAGGAAAATTGTTTCTATTACAAACTATGACAATTTATTATCACACAAAAAAATCGTTGTTGTTGTAGATATTTTACAGATTTTTGTGAATCCTAACAAACCGTTGGATGTTTATGAAAAACAATGATTTGTTAATTTAAATCAGTTTTAGCCAAAATTTTATAGAAATAAGGATTTGGCAGATACGTACCCATTTTAAAAATTTGCTTTGGCTGTACTTTAAATGCTGGTTATTCCAACTAGAAATGCAAGTGGTGAAAAGGAATAATCAATAATGAACTCCACAAAACATCGCCTATGAAATAGAATGCTGTACGAACTTCTTGACGCGTTTTTGTGAGTTACAAATTATATGAATGTAAATAGCACATGTTGGGCTTCTTTTGCACCTCCGCGAGATATGAAGATAAAAAGAAAGTAATAAGAAATATCTTGACGTTGAAGTGTATATGGTTTAATGGTGTTTTCGTTTCTACAAAAAAGGTGAAATTTTATTAAATATTTGGTGTTTGTTTCTTAGAAATGCTTTGCTCTACTAAAGGGTGGCATGTTTTATTCTAAAAAAATCTTCCTTAATAATGGCATAAGACATGGATCTTTACGCCCCGTATTAACCGACAGTGTTGATAATGCCCTGCTAAACAGGTTACTTCTGTTTATAGGGCTACCAGACGAAGTTGGAAAAAAATCGCTTCGAATCAAGGTTGTTAAAAGTTTAAGCTCTTAAAGCTATTTTTCTATTCTTTTTTAGAAAGTCATAAGAAAGCATTACATTATTAATGCCAGGTTGTCAGTGGATTCGGTGCTATCAAATTGTTCTTATAAAAAGTCTTCAAATAAAAAATCTTTAAAACTTGATTAAATTTTCACATAAGCGTCCACTAGTTTTTCCAACTTTGTTTTAAATTTAATTGTTACTTACACTGACCTGTTTTCGAGTAAACTGGAATTTTGTCATTCATTTTGTTGTTGATGCAATAAACAAATTTTAAATTATGTTTTTTAAATTTTGAAGAACAAACTTTTTGTCAGCTGTTAAAAATAGCAAATTTCACTTCTTGATATCTTGTGTTTAGTTTTCATTTAATAACAAATAGCACTATTACAGAATTGGCAAGACATTTTATACATGCACCTTTTAACATGGTGCTATTCTTTTAGAAAAGAAAATACCATTAGATAAATAATAGAACTGCAACTTCATACACATGCTTATCCAAATGTACTAATCACAAAAATTATTTTTTGTGTTGCTTTTAGTAGAAAAGAACGTTATAGTTATTATTGTACCTTTATCGTGACACTTATCATGTTAACTTTGTTGGAAATAAAAATAAAAAAAATATGGTCATATCATGGAGTCGTTTTTTTCCATTTTTGGTGAATTTGAGCGATTCGAAAATAAATTTTTTTTTGGGATGTATACAAAATTTTATAATTAAAAACATATGTATATTTTATTGTAAAAAACTAAAAAATAAATGCCTTGGCGATCTCTGACATTAAATTTGGCGAAAAATACGTATGATTTTAAATTTTTAATCATTTCCAATAATACGGCATGAAGTGCAAAATTTGAAGATTATGTATTTTACTCTATCCCAAGTTATTTAAAGTGCTCTAACTGGAAGAATGAATTAGAAATGTTTGAAGAATTTGTACAGGAATTTGATCCTTAAAATTTTTGTATAGTGCATGATTTAAATGCAAGAATCGCTGACGAACAATTTTTAGAAAGTAACTTCTTGAAAGATTTACCACACATATATACAACTAGGTCTTCAAAGGACAAAGAACTAAATGCTCAGGGTAAAAAATTGATGAATTTCCAATAAAAGCAAGTTCTTTAAAAGAGAACGTAACTGATTCAAGTTAACAAGCTGTAAGTTTGTCGCTTGTGTGTCATAGACATTCAATGGTTTTTGAATTGAATTTTGCTTGTGATAATAAATTCATGTTAAAATTAAGAAAAAATTAATTATTTTTCTAAACAAAAAACAGCGTTAAAGATTATAAATATTCAAAATTGATATTTATTTATTTGTTTGTACGATTAGAAAATAAGTATAAGTTATAGACTAACGAAGTAGAATGTATTCTCAAACACAAAATTGTATTTTTGCATTTCAAGAACGTTTCTTTAAACTGCTTAAAATTTTCGTAAACTTTCATTAAATCTTATTTTATTTTTCATTATTTATTTTAGGGCACATTAACTCTCGTTTAATTTTATTTAATTTTTGCACATTTTAAATAAAAACAGGCCATATTTTGTGGAAATGTACCATCTTTAATTATTTACTTTTCTTAATTTACCAACAAAAAACCAAAATAATTTTTTTTCATAGAATTTTCTTTAAGTTAAGACACATTTCTTCTAATTATTGTCTTTGCTCTTATTTCCTAAAATACTGCACAAACAAACACACACTCCCAAAAAAAAAAACACGACACAACTCAGTCAAAGCTGCCCACAACCGCGGCGAATTTAACAACTTAAAACTAAAAAAGTGTGAGCTGTCGTTAGCTCTGCTTTGTATGAAAAAATTTTCTATCACTGTTTTTATTAAGTTGCGTTCAACTTTTTGCTTAGATTTTTTAATAATATAATATAATGGAGTTTTAATTTTATTTATTTACAAAAATTACAATTATTCTAACACTTTTTACTATCTTTTTAATTGATTTAAGGCAGAATTTTTCTTAAGACGTTCACGCACTTTGTAAATTTTTAGAAACTAAAAAGATGGGGAAAAGGAAATTAAGAAAAATAAAATGTACAAAAACCAGTTGGTTAAACTTGAGTGTGAGAGGAAAAGAAACAGATAGTGCCAGCAAAGGAATAATAAGTGCTTTTATAACCAGCGTTACCGTTATGCGACTAAAGTCGCAGTTGCCCCTTTTTTGACTGCCTTGCCACTTTCTTTGCCCCTTTTATTTAAATCCCCTTTTGTATCATTTTGTATAATTTTGTGCCCCTTTTTGAACAAATTGTATATATTGGCAATCAATGAACTTGGATTCCAAGTGATGAACTTATATATAAATATAGAAGAAAATTTAAAAAAAATAGATATATAATAACTAAAAGGACAATATAACACTGCAATGCTCTAAAAAATGGATCTTTTTAATTTGAGCTTAAAGTTTGTTTGTAATTTTTTTATTTTTTTGGTAAGGTGCCGCAGTATTTACGTACATATACATATCGTTACCTAAAATCCCAAACAACGTATAATATCTTTTCAAAAGTTGACAGTGGAAGAAAAAAATCGTTATAAATGGAAAGTATTTGCAATTTTAAAACAACAATTTTTAATCCGAATTAAAATTAAACAAAAATTGTATATCGGTTGAAAAAATCAGTTTTTTATATCCTTTACACTGTGTGGCTTACGTGGAATTGTTATTACCTAAAACAATATAACGTTTCATCAATGTTAGAAAAGATAACAATTTTCAAAACCCTGGTTTTTTAAAAATAGTTGTCTTATACTGTACACTAATGTATAGATATGCATGTAGGTGAAGAGAGTATTATCCTTTGCTGATGATATTAATATGTGAATCGAGATACTTTATTGAATTTGGTACATGAATTTTAATTGTCAAAAGGATGAAGCTAATTAAAACTGGTAAGATTCGGTCCATAATATCACATAACTCCCATGCAAACTTTTCTCCAAAATAGAGTCTCCATTTTTGTTGATATAGAGTGAATTCGGTTTGAAAAAATTTTATTGCTACCTAAATTATCCCACCACTGGTCAAACATGGACTTATTGTAAAATCATTTTATTGTATATTTGACCGTAGCTCCTATAAATATCTACATAAATAGATATTTAAGTTTTTATTTATTAAATCATATTAAATATTAACTATTTTTTGTTTTTGTAAGTAATGTTATACTATTAGGCCATTTATAAAGTCTTCTATTGTATCATATTGGTTGTATTAACTATATTTTTATAAATGATACAATAGCGCACATTGCGAACTGTCTTTATTACTTTTAGGCTCGTCCTATTTATAGGGAATCAGTAGATAACTGTTTTTGTATAAATGATTAAATAAAAATGAATGCAACTTTTTATACTGTTTACTAACTTGCAAACAATTAATGTATTTTCACTGTGTATATACACAAAAAAAATTCTCCAATTAAAGCATTAATCAAAAATAAAATAAATTTTAATTAAAAATTTAATCAAGTGATTCATTTATTAATGATGTGCTAATAATCCCAATTTATGATAAAAAAACACTGAAATTTATTGTTGTGGGAAAGCTAGTTTCTATGCGCATTTCGCTGGTTGCTTAGGCCAGCTCGTCAGGAAACTTTTTCCAAATACTTAAGAAAAGCTAAAAATATTATACAAGTAAGACCATAAAGTGAATAAGAATTTTAAACACTCAGCTCTTACCTGTAACAATATCAAAGCTTCAACAAAGACACAACAATAAATAGTGAATTTTTTCTTTCTTACATTCCCCTACAATTGGCTGGGTTTTTTCCAACACGAATTGTAGTTGTAGGAGGATAGAAAAAAAACAAAATTAAAAAAAACAAGTTGCTTAATAAAGCAGCTTGCCATTTCAGTTTTTTATTTGCCGGGCACATGCAAATTTATTATCAAAAATTATTTTCGGGAATGAAATATTTATTAATTAATTCATTTATTAATGATGTGCTAATAAGTGATTTAAACGTTTAATCAAGTGCATTAAACGTTCAATCAAGAGAATAAAACGTTTAATCAAGTGAATCAAACGTTTAATTGATACTATTTATTTGTTAATGTTGCAAGTCTAATTAATTTATTTATTAATATCACAAATTTTGTAATTAATATCAATTTTAATGGTTTTCTGTGTTGTATATAGATATATATATATAGTATATATACACATACATGTATGTACATAATTCCCATGTATTTATTTATTTATATATATATAAGAAGTTTATTTTTTGCTGTGTTTATGTTTCCAAGGAAAATAATGTTTGTTTTTTGAAATTTTTTTGTCTTTAAAGTTGCCCCTTGTTTTCTTGAAATTCCCCTTTTTGTGCCACCTTTTAAAAAATAACCTTTTTGAGAAAAGTGAACGGTAACGCTGTTTATAACACTAAGAACCAAGGTGAATTCAACTACAGGTGGTGTAGAAATTACAACAATCCAAAAACAACAGAAACAGCGTAGGGTTTTTAGCATTGCATTGTTAGTGTTTACGGTCGAAAACGTCAACCATTCCTAACAAAACACTAACAAATCAAAACAAAGTGGGTCGAACTGTCAAAATCAGATGGCGTTTCGTAGTTGAATTGGCCTTGACTAAGAACAAATGGTTAGGGAAATTATTAGGTTTTGTTCAAGGCGAATTCATTTTTCAGGTGGCGTTGAAAGCACAGCTGTGCTCCTTTTTTTCTTATTTAGAGAGAGAATGTCAAAAATTGCTTGTGTTTTTGACATATCGCTTAACGAAATCAACAAAAAAATTGATACATTCTTGTGTTTTTGGTGTTGTTACTTGGTGGAATATCGACACCACCGTATATATGTATTCGCCTTGGTTTTGTTTAAGAAGATTAGAATAGGGTTGCCATGTAAGACGATTTTAAAACTATTTTGGCGTCCTAATGTTTGATTTGGCGACATGGCGATTTATTATATAGTTGGTGATTTTGTTAGCTATTTTTGATGAACCATGAATTTATTTTGAGAATCGTTAAGGTCAATACGAAAAAATATTACTTTTATTTGGGTAAATTTATGTATAAAATTGAAGGTATTCTTTCATATGTATGGAATTAGCTAATGTTGAAGTGGCTGGGTAAGATATTTACAATCTTCGAGAAAACTGTTTTTCATATCTAAAGATGCTCTTTCAAGTACTAAATAATAGAATCCCTGATAACATGAATATATTTAGAGTTATCGAAAAAATTTTTCATTATAAAATGTGGCAATTTATTATCACAAACAAAATTCAATTCGAAAACCATTGAATGTCTATGACACACAAGCGACAAAATTACAGCTTGTTAACTTGAATCAGTTACGTTCTCTTTTAAAGAACTTGCTTTTATTGGAAATTCATCAATTTTTTACCCTGAGCATTTAGTTCTTTGTCCTTTGAAGACCTAGTTGTATATATGTGTGGTAAATCTTTCAAAAAGTTACTTTCTAAAAATTGTTCGTCAGCAATTCTTGCATTTAAATCATGCACTATACAACAATTTTAAGAATCAAATTCCTGTGCAAATTCTTCAAAATTTTCTAATTCATTCTTCCAGTTAGAGCACTTTAAATAACTTCGGATAGAGTAAAATACATAATCTTCAAATTTTGCACTTCATGCCGTATTATTGGAAATGATTAAAAATTTAAAAGCATACGTATTTTTCGCCAAATTTAATGTCAGAGATCGCCAAGGCATTTATTTTTTAGTTTTTTACAATAAAATATACATATGTTTTTAATTATAAAATTTTGTATACATCCCAAAAAAAAATTTATTTTCGAATCGCTCAAATTCACCAAAAATGGAAAAAAACGACTCCATGATATGACCATATTTTTTTTATTTTTATTTCCAACAAAGTTAACATGATAAGTGTCACGATAAAGGTACAATAATAACTATAACGTTCTTTTCTACTAAAAGCAACACAAAAAATAATTTTTGTGATTAGTATTAAAAAAAACATTTGGATAAGCATGTGTATGAAGTTGCAGTTCTATTATTTATCTAATGGTGTTTTCTTTTCTAAAAAAATAACACCTTGTTAAAAAGTGCATGTATAAAACGTCTTGCCAACTCTGTAAAAGTGCTACTTGTTATTAAATGAAAACTAAACACAAGATATCAAGAAGTGAAATGTCCTATTTTTAACAGCTGACAAAAAGTTTGTACTTCAAAATGTAAAAAACATAAGCGGTTTTCACCCTTTGTATTAAGTGTACAACTCTGTTATATTTAATACGATTTTATACTTCTAGGCGTGAGTGTCTTTTTCGTATGCATTGTAAATTAATGAATTTGCTGAGTGAGAGAAAGAGACAGATAAAGTTTCTTCAACTGTTTTATTCTGGTAAATTCACACACTTTGTTTACTACTGCTTTTAGTTGGATTTTTCAACCACAGCGTAGTATATTTTAGTCTAATACATTTTGTTGTTGCAGTGTTGTAAATATTAGTATTTTTACTAAAATTATAAGATTAACAAGGTCTACAAGGGACTTTACTATCAAGGGTTAATTCCTCTATAATTTAAAATTTGTTTATTGCATCAACAACAAAATGAATGACAAAATTCCAGTTTACTCGAAAACAGGTCAGTGTAAGTAAAAGTAAAATTTAAAACAAAGTTGGAAAAACTAGTGGACGCTTATGTGAAAATTTAATCAAGTTTTAAAGATTTTTTATTTGAAGACTTTTTATAAGAACAATTTTATAGCACCGAATCCACTGACAACCTGCCATTAATAATGTAATGCTTTCTTATGACTTTCTAAAAAAGAATAGAAAAATAGCTTTAAGAGCTTAAACTTTTAACAACCTTGATTCGAAACGATTTTTTTCCAACTTCGTCTGGTAGCCCTATAAACAGAAGTGACCTGTTTAACAGGTCATTATCAACACTGTCGGTTAATACGGGGCGTAAAGATCCATGTCCTATGCCATTATTAAGGGAGATTTTTTTAGAATAAAACATGCCACCCTTTAGTAGAGCAAAACATTTCTAAGAAACAAACACCAAATATTTAATAAAATTTCACCTTTTTTGTAGAAACGAAAACACCATTAAACCATATACACTTCAACGTCAAGATATTTCTTATTGCTTTCTTTTTATCTTCATATCTCGCGGAGGTGCAAAAGAAGCCCAACGTGTGCTATTTACATTCATATAATTTGTAACTCACAAAAACGCGTCAAGAAGTTCGTACAGCCTTCTATTTCATAGGCGATGTTTTGTGAATTTATTATTGATTATTCCTTTTCACCACTTGCATTTCTAGTTGGAATAACCAGCATATAAAGTACAGCCAAAGCAAATTTTTAAAATGGGTACGTATCTGCCAAATCCTTATGTCTATAAAATTTTGGCTAAAACTGATTTAAATTAACAAATCATTGTTTTTCATAAACATCCAACGGTTTGTTAGGATTCACAAAAATCTTTAAAATATCTACAACAACAACGATTTTTTTGTGTGATAATAAATTGTCATAGTTTGTAATAGAAACAATTTTCCTAAGCTTTAGATATTTCCATTTAATCCGGAGTTATATTTATCAGTACTTTTGAGAGCATATTTGGATATGAAAACCAGTTTTCTCGAAGATTTTCAATATCTTCACCAGCCATTTTAACATTACTTAATTCCATACAAATGATTGAAAGCCTTCAATGTCATACTTAAAAATACCAAATTAAAATAACATTCTTTTCGTATTGACGATAACGATTCTCAATACAAATTCATTGCTCATCAAAAATACCCAACAAAATCGCCAACTATTTGTAAATCGCCATATTAAACATTAGGACACCAAACTACTTTTAAAATCGCCATACATGTCAACCCTTCTCTCATCTTCTAAAACAAACCAAATTTCCCCAACCATTTTTCCTTGTTGTTATAAAAGCACTTATTATTCCTATTTGTCTCTTTTCCTCCCACATTCAAGTTCAACCAACAGGGTTTTTTATATTTAATTTTTATTAATTTCCTTTTTCTCTTCTTTTTAGTTTCTAAAAATTTACAAAGTGCGTGAACGTCTTAAGAAAAATTCTCCCTTAAATCAATTAAAAAGATAGTATAAAGTGTTAGAATAATTGTAATTTTTATAAATAAATAAAATTAAAACGCCATTATATTATATTATTAAAAAATCTAAGCAAAAGTTGAACGCAACTTAATAAAAACAGTGATAGAAAATTTTTTCATACAAAGCAGAGCTAACGACATCTCAGTCTCTGTTAGTTTTAAGTTGTTAAATTCGCCGTGGTTGTGGGCAGCTTTGACTGAGTTGTGTCGTGTTTTTTTTTTTTTTTGAGTGTGTGTTTGTTTGTGCAGTATTTTAGGAAATAAGAGCAAAGTCAATAATTAGAAGAAATGTGTCTTAACTTAAAGAAAATTCTATGAAAAAAAATTGTTTTGGTTTTTTGTTGGTAAATTAAGAAAAGTAAATAATTAAAGATGGTACATTTCCACAAAATATGGCCTGTTTTTATTAAAAATGTGCAAAAATGAAATAAAATTAAAGTGGCATAAAAGAAATTATATAGAAAAATAAAATAGAACTTAATGAAAGTTTAAAGAATTTGTAAGCAGTTCAAAGAAAAGTTATTGATTTTTATAAGGTAAGTGTTTCAATATCTACAAAAAAAAACTTAAAAGAATTAAAATGCAAAAATAAAATTTTGTAATATAGGTATTTTTTTTATTATTGAAAGAAAACATTAAACAAAATTTTTGACGAAATGTGTATATGTGACTTTAAGTATTATAGAACTATGACTACAATTGATTTATTCGTAACGTGTTTAGGCGATACTTAAGCTTTGCCGATATATCGATATTTAAATGACGGTAGTTTTAATTTTTTTTAAGTTATTCAATAAACCATCCAATTTTCATTGATTTTTTTTTTGCATAACAACAAATAGATAAATAAAATATTTAAGAATAGAACATAAAATCTGTGCCCACAAGGAATAAAAGATCAAGTCGATTTTAGACAAATTTGAGTTATTTCTTTTTATTCCTCCTAGTCTAACTGTTGTTTAATTTAATATATAATTACAAATTAAAATGCTATAGAATTGCTATCAAACACCCTGCTATATAACTATAAGCTTAATCAAAATTCCCAGATTTGGGGCAACGGTATTTAAGTTTAAAAATTCTTTAATTTCTAACTAAAGACGAGGGTATCTTAATTTTTAGCATATGCAATTTTGATTTTCTTTATTTGTGTGTAAGTGTTTCTAAAACCTTAAAAATAAAACTTATATATGAGAAATTAGCAGTTCATACCTTCGATACTGTAATACCCACAATATGTTAATCCCAGGAATAAAATCACTTTTTATCTATAGAAATGTTGACAAATTAATTTTTTTTTATTTATTTGTAATAATAATTAAATAAATATAAAATAATAGTAACTAAATTAATATAAAATAACAATAATAAAAACAAAATGATAAATAATTTAATAAAATTTAATATTAAGTACATTACATCCTTTTACATCATAACTATTTTTACAATGAGTATCAAAACAAATATCATAAGGATGCAGTAGAATTTCTTGAAAAAATAAAAGAGCAATGAGTTTGCTCATTCAGGTACTACATTTCAACTTTTCGTAATTTTTCCATAAATTTTGTAAATAACGCTTTATAACTTTTAAAATTTTTATGAAAATTAAAGGAACTAACAATTCAGTTGGAAAGAATAATTAATTTTAATTTAGAAACAAACATTTTTGAGTTTGCTCTTACCGTTCCTGAGTTATACCGGTTTTCAACTTTGTACCCAGTTTATGATATTATTATACGCTGTTTGCCAGTTTGCCACTCATACCAAACAAACGTATAAAAATCAATCGTTTTGATTTGCTTTGTTTAAAACTGATTTATTGGGGTTTCTACGATGTATTTTTATGCAATTCAATAATTTCCTTAATTGTACTAAATTAGCCATTGGTGCACCTTTGTACTTTTCGATTTTAATTAGTACCAGAAAAAGTCCAATTGTACAACGTGCAATCCCTGCCTTGAAAACACAGCCAAGCTACTTTTTTTCTCACTTAAAACACGGCGAATTCATTTTTTAGGTGGCGTTGAAAGCACAGCTGTTATACTTTTTTTCTTTCTTACTCCACGTCTCCATGCGCTATCCATTTGAACAAGACATGGACATAACGCCGTGTTGATGTTCATGTTCTAATTTACTACAATTTTTGTTGTTGTGCGTTTGGCTGTAGACAGAAAATGACATTGTAAGGCGACCATCATGGCGAACATGGTTTCTAAGACATATGCTTAGCCAACGATGACAGCACATGGACGAAACATGAACATGAACAGTCTACACGAGTAGAATTCATGTGCGACATGCTGTTCTTATGCCATGTTTCCACGGTACGTGCTTCGCTCTCTATTCATGCTTCACACCCTAATCATGAACGAAGCAACCTGCTTCGCCCTACAAAATTTTGAGAGCGAATCAGGTAGATTCATTTTGAATCTACTTGCGAAGCAGGAAAAATTCCTCTCTTCTCTAATATTTATCGCAAGTTTATCTGAACTAGCTGAATAAATCATTTGTGTTAGCGTTGTCAACTCGGTGCGTTTTGTACCATTGTTGGTGCTTTTTTATACTTTTTATAATGATGAAAATATTAGCTTTATTAATTTGGAATAACTATAATAAATTTGTGATCTCTTTTTAAAAAGATCTAAACAGAATTTATTAAATGAATGTACGAAAATGTATCACCTTTTTTATTAAGTTTTTTTGGTATTTTTTTTCTAAATATATTCAGGGGTTGTCTGGAAATCGAAAAAAACGCAAGTATTTTGAAGTTCTTTTTAATACACTCTTAATCCCATTTTTTATAATTTTCTTATAGAATTCTGTATAATAAGAGAAATATTTGTATTATATTGTATTGGAATTTCTTCTACTACAAAAATCTTTTTAAAAAAACGACTTTTAAATTCTTGCGTTTTGCGGTTTCGATTTCCAGAACACCTCTGATTATCAAAGGCTGTTTTATTGTTATATTTTTAATATGAAAGTATTAACCCTTTCAGGGTCAAAAATAATTTTTGGCGAGATAAAAATCTGAAAATTTGTATATAAGGTAATGTGATGGCGCTGAAGCCGGGAAAAATAATAGTTTTTGCCTCATGCAGCTCCCCTGGTTTTTAGGGAATGCCGAATATATTCAAAATTTACCTTCAAATGTCCACAAAAGAACCTACAATTTATTTTTGCAATATTTTTTTTCAAGAAAATACTAATTTACGCCTGTATCAATACTTTAATTTTTTTTTAAATTCGCCTGATGCCCGAAATTATTATTTTTTTCTTTCTTCCTAAGTCTAAGCTTTTTACAAATTTCCTGACTTGGGAACGACAATGCACTCAATAATAAGAAAAGAAAGTCAATGTCTACTATAATAACAATTTAAAATATCAAAAGTGTCCTTCTTTCAGATAAAACAAAAAAAAAATATAATTAACTGTTCATTTTTATACAGTAAAAGTGCGTAGAAAGAGAGTACAATGAAATGTCGAATATATTCGACAAAAACACTGAAAGGGTTAAACTTCTGAAAACAAACATTATTTTTTAAATATTTTAATAAAAGGATAAATAGATAACTATTGTTAATTTTGAATCCGTACTATTAATCGTAGATCCCTTTTAAAAAAGTTTTGTATAGAATTTATGCAATTAAAAATAATTTGTTATCTAATACAAATGAATACAAGCAAATTTGTTTATTTTGTTTATGTTTTTTTTTTTCTTTTTCTAAAAAAACCTGAACTGCAAAAGGCTGTTTTATTCTTATACAGTAGAATCGCGAAATGTTTCAGGGGTTGTATAGTTTTTCGAATTATTAACTTTTCTAAGCGGTATTTTATTCTAAAAAATGCAATAATAAATAAAGATTTTTCCAAAATAACATACAAAATTTATTTAAATTACTTTAATATCAAAAAATTTCGGTACATGTAATGCTTTCCTGTGTGCTTTTTCCTATGTGTTTTCCATAGCGTCGAGAATTTTTTGGCATTTCATTTTTATTTTTGAGATGGCTACTTCAAAAGTACCACTTTCTGCTTAAAATCTAATCTGATTTGTGATGTTTTGCCCTGATTTGTTGACATTTTTTATTAATACGCTCAGAAAAGTGTTTGGAACTAAAACAAAATTTCAGATTTTTGTTTTTTTTTTTTTTTTGTTTTAAATGTAAGTCAAACGAATGAGTTGTGCGCTCGTGTTCTAAAACAAGCAGTTACAGTTTAGGGGCAACCATAATAAACATAATCTTGCTTAACCTTCTGCCAAAAATTAACAAAAAGTCTCTAAAATGTATTTAAAAAAAAAAAACAAAAACAAGAAAAAATAACATTTGATTCCTTATGGAATGTGCGATCGGTTTCGCACTTTGCTTAAGCAAATGTCAGTTTAAAAAAACTTAACAAAAATATGGTTCAATATGGTTTTACCCATATGATATACATGTATTCGAACAGTTGCTTAAGCCAACTTAAGCACATTATATTTCGGTCTTTTTAGAGCGGCACAGGGGCCATAAAATTTGGTGAGATTAACTTTTTCGCGATTATACTGTATTTTTAATATTTAACTATTATGCAAAATTAATTCAATAAGCTTTTAAAATAAAAAAACAAAGTCTAAACTTGCTGCTTTTTTAAATTAAGTACTTTTTCTCCATTTTGGCGCGTTTCAAAAATTCACAGTTACCAACGCTGATTTTTTTTATTAAAGACAACTGTCAAATCGAAGCAAGTAGACAAGTCGTGTAAACACCATGATTCATTCGCATGATTCAGAGAGCGAAGCAGGTGATTCAAGTCGTCGTGGAAACATGGCATTACCAAGTTGATGGATAGTGGAGACGGGTAGTAAGAGAGATAAATGTCAAAAGTTGCTTGTGTTTTTGAAATATCGATCAACGAAAGCAACAAAAAAATACATTGTTGTGTTTTTGGTGCTCTTACTTGTGTACATGAATTCGCCTTGGCGAATTTATTCGGTACTACACCATGTACATCTCGTACAAAAACCACAAGCAATTTGTTTTCGTAACGCTTCATTTACACATGAAAGTACTTTCATGAAATTTCTGTATACGTATTATCACCACAAATTTCACAAAAAAATAATAAAATTTCATGAAAATTTTCATGAAAGTGAAATTTCATTTTCAAAATGTCGTCAAAGGGTATTTTGTTAAAGCTTTGATATCGTTCCAAAAAAGACTTTTTGAGTGTTTGTAGGTAATTCTCATTCCCTCTATAGTCTTGTTTGTTGATAGCTTTGGCTTTTCTAAAATAATTTAGGAGAACATTTCCTGATGATCTGGCCTAAGCAACCAGTGAAATGCGAATAGGAACAGCTTATCCTCCAACAATAAATTTCAGTATTTTTTATCAATTAATAAAAAAAGGGAATTAAGCACAACAAACAAAATCTTTTAATAAATAATAGTATTCCCAAAAACAATTTTGATAATAGTTTTTGAAGATATTTTATATTAAATGAAAATATTTAAGAAAATTTAAAAAAAATATTTTTGGGGAAATTTCAGTAAAATATTAAGCATTTTGCGATTTTTGCTTTATTTAGGTATTAATATTAGAACGTTACTCTAAAAATTTACAAAGTGCGTGAACGGCTTAAGGAAAATTCTCCCTTAAATCAATTAAAAAGAGAGTGAAAAGTATATATTATTACAAAATCTAAGCAAAAAGTTGAATTGGGCAATTTAATAAGAACAGTGATAGAAAATTGTTTCATACAAAGCAGAGCTAAATTCGCCGCGGTTGTGGGCAGCTTTGAGTGAGTTGTGTCGTGTTTTTTTTTTGGAGTGTGTGTTTGTTTGTGCAGTATTTTAGGAAATAAGAGCAAAGTCAATAAGAAAACTCAACTTATAGCAAATTCAATGAAAAAAGTTTTTTTTTTTTGTTGGTAAATTCAAAAAAGTAAATAATTAAAGATGGTAAATTTACACAAAATATGGCCTGTTTTTTTTTATTAAAAATGTGCAAAAATTAAATAAAATTAAACGAAAGTTAATGTGCCCTAAAATAAATAATGAAAAATAAAATAAGATTTAATGAAAGTTTACGGAAATTTTAAGCAGTTTAAAGAAAAGTTCTTGAAATGCAAAAATACAATTTTGTGTTTGAGAATACATTCTAGGTATAACTTATAGTTATTTTCTAATCGTACAAATAAAGAAATAAATATCAATTTTAAATATTTATAATCTTTAACGCTGTATTTTGTTTAGAAAAATAATTAATTTTTTCTTAATTTTAACATGAATTAAAATTCAATTAGTTTTTTTAAATCTTAATAATATCAATATTAAATATCAATAATCAGGTATGTGATGAAAATCGATCGATTTCAAAACGATCGTATTTAGCAGGGGTTTCGAGCGGTTTTACCTCTATTTCTGAATTAAAGTCTTCATTTTTTGTTCAGTTAACATATTAAATTTAATAGAATTTAGGCAGGGAGCAAGTTTCCAAAACAAACCTCTTTATCTAACGTTGTTATTTTTTGCATAATAATAAAATTTCTCTACTTGAGTTTTGTTAATTTTAACTTGAGTTCAAATATGCATATCGGTGTTGCCGATATTCGTTTTGGGCATTGGTATCATATCGGCTAAAAGTCAGTATTTAGGCGTATTTAAATGATTTCCCAGAGTGGGGTTTATATGGGGCCTGTGGTAAATTATGGCTCGATGTTCACGAAATTTAGTAGAATAATTTCTAGTCATATAAAACTAATTTTTGCAAAAGCTTATATAAATCGGTGTATTTCGCCACCATTTATATTAGTTTTTGTAAAAAAATATATACATTTTTTAGTGTGATGGTTCCACATTTCGATTCATAACTCTCAACCTACACAGGCCATACATTTTTCACCCATAGACTACAACATAGTTTTCTTAGGGTTTTAGGACTATATCGCTCATTTCGTGCAAGACCGTCACAACTCAAAATTTAAAACTTTACAGGAGAGCCTTTTTAAGATTCCAACCTATTATTTCTCACCTTCTCTTTCACTAAAATACAGTTATAAAATCAAATTTTTCTTTTTTGCTACAAAGAAAACCAGATGTACAAGAGGAATGCCAAACACAAACTGAAATGTGACCTTGTTGATGCTAATTGCTCAAGTTTGTTACGAGAGGTCATAGCGTCACAAGCATCTGTATTACCGTTATTTTTTCGATAATTCTCTCCGTTCTTAGATCAATTTGTAGAGATTTAAGAGAAGAACATTTCTGCATTACTAACTCGAAAATGCCAAATTTTGAGTTGTGACGGTCTTGCACGAAATGAGCGATATGTACTCAGAATTTCTCCATCACATCAGGTTTTCGAGATATTTTAGCTTAAATTAAAAAAAAACCTTCCTTTTCGCCATATGCAAGAGGTTATAACTGGGCGAATTCAAAACCTGATTTGTCACCTGAACGTCCTACCAATGACCTTTAAAATAAATGTTTAACCTTAAGTTTAAAAAAATCCGGGTATTCGCTATATTTATGGCATTTTTGCTATTTTTTATATTTTTTGTATTTTTTTTGTGGCCACCAGGGTAGTTTGCAGGAAATGTTTTAATACACATAATAACGCATCTTAAGCTTCGTACAGACGGTGGTCAGATCTAACAATATTGTCAGAAAAATGTGCTAAAAATCATCGTTGTGCTAAAAAAAACATCGTTGTTAGAAAAAATATTGTCAGTCCATTGTAAGACAAAAATATTATTAGATATCTGACAATCGTGTTACCACTTTTCGTTGCCATTGGCATGTGTCAGACATTGGAAGCTTATTTTGTATTATCAGATGTACGAAGTTTATGCATTTGATAATGGCATCATTGTCAGTGACCTTTTTCTACTGGCAACGCTGCAAACACATACGTATCAGGGATAGAAAATAGGGTTTCGGATTTTGTACCAACTTCAATAGCAAACCGCAGTTTTGATACTATGACGGTACCACTTTTATATTATCTGGCAATAAGTGTATTTTAACTGTGTGTATACACAGAAAAAATTCTCCAAAAATGTTCTCCAATTAAAGCATTAATCAAAAATAAAATAAATTTTAATTAAAAATTTAATCAAGTGAATCAAACGTTTAATCGAGTGAATCAAACGTTTAATTGATGCTATTTATATGTTTACTGGTGCAAAATTAATTAAATTTTTTTTTAATATCACAAATTTTTTAATTAAAGCCATTTTTAATTTTTTTCTGTGTAGTATACATATATATATAGTATATATAAACAAAGAATTTGAATATTATATTATTTACATATAGTATGTATTTTTTATACATAAGAAGTTTATTTTTTGTAGTGTTTATGTTTCCAATGAAAATAATATGTTTGTTTTTTTTAAAATTGTCTTGTTTTTACAGTTGTCCCTTTTTTCTCGGAATTCCCCTTTTTGTGACACCTTTTTAAACAAAATACACTTTTTGTGCCCCTTTTTGAGAAAAGTGAACGGTAACGCTGTTTATAACAATAAAAAAAATTGGTTAGGGAAATTATAAAGTTTCGTTCAAGGTGAATTCATTTTTCAGATGACGTTGAAAGCACAGCTGTTCTTCTTCTATTTCTTACTTAGAGAGAGAAATGTCAAAAGTGGCTTCTGTTTTTGACATATCGATCAACGAAAGCAACAAAAAAATTTATTGTTGTGCTTTTGGTGTAGTTATTTGTTGTAGTATCGACATCACCGTTTACATGAATTCGCCTTGGTTTTGTTTTACAAGATTAGAGCAGGGCTGCCAGATTTGGCTATTTTAAAACTATTTGGCGTCCTAATGTTTGATTTGGCGACATGGCGATTTATAAAATAGTTGGTGATTTTGTTGACTATTTTTGATGAGCCATGAATTTGTTTGAAAACCGTTAAGGTCAATACGAAAAAATATTACTTTTATTTGGGCAAATTTATGTATGAAATTGAAGGTATTCTTTCATTTGTATGGAATTAGGTAATGTTGAAATGGCTGGGTAAGATATTGAAAATTTTCGAGAAAACGGTTTTTTTCATATCTAAAGATGCTCTTTAAAGTACTTATTTATAGAATTCCTGATAACATGAATATATTTAGAGCTATCGAAAATTTTTCCATTATAAAATGTGGCAATTTATTATCACAAACAAAATTCGTTGTTGTTAAAGATATTTTAAAAAATTTTGTGGATACACACAAACCATTGCGACAAAATTACAGTTTTTTTATTTAAATCACGTACGTACTCTTTTAAAGAACTTGCTTTTATTGGAAATTCATCAATTTTTTAACTTGAGCATTAAGTTCTTTGTCCTTTGAAGACCTAGTTGTATTTATGTGTATTCAATCTTTCAAAAAGTTACTTTCTAAAAATTTTTCATCAGCAATTCTTGCATTTAAATCATCCACTATACAGAAATTAGAAGGATCAACTTCCTGTACAAATTCTTCAAACTTTTCTAATTCATTCTTCTAGTTAGTGCAGTTTAAATAACTTGGGATAAAGCAAAATACAACCTTCAAATTTTGCACTTCATGCCGTATTATTGCAAATGCTTAAAAATTTCAAAGCATACGTATTTTTCGCCAAATTCAATGTCATAGATGTCCAAGGCCTTTATTTTTTAGATTTTTTTACAATTAAACATATATATTTTTTTAATTATAAAATTTTTTATACATTCCAAAAAATAATTCATTTTCGAATCGCTCAAATTCATGCCATGATATGGCCGTATTTTGTTAAATTTTTATATAAAAAAAAGTTAACTTATAAGTAAAATACTTTTCTACTAAAAGCAACACAAAAAATAATTTTTGTGATTAGTTTAAAAAAAAACATTTGGATAAGCATGTGTATGAAGTTGCAGTTCTATTATTTATCTAATGGTGTTTTCTTTTCTAAAAAAATAACACCATGTTAAAAGGTGCATGTATAAAACGTCTTGCCAACTCTGTAAAAGTGCTATTTGTTATTTGATGAAAACTAAACACAAGATATCAAGAAGTGGAATGCCCTATTGTTAACAGCTGACAAAAAGTTTGTTCTCCAAAATTTAAAAAAATATTTTATAATTTGTTTATTGCATCAACAACAAAATGAATGACGAATATCCAGTTTGCTCGAAAACAGTTCAGTGTAAGTAAAAATTTAATTTAAAACAAAGTTGGAAAAAATAGTGGACGCTTAGGTAAAACTTTAAATATAATAAACATTTTATTCTCATCAGATGTCGAGGATGAATCCAATAATTGATTTACAGTCATTTTTGCACATATAATGGATGCGGCAATATCAATATCTTAGCTTTTTCCTTGAAAACCACTCAAAAATTTTCCTTCTTTTTTTTATAAAATATGTAAACATGAGAATACCGTTGCCAGATTGCCGATTTATCGACACCAAGTTTTAAAGATTTTTTATTTGAGGACTTTTTATGAGAACCATTTTATAACACCGAATCCACTTAGATTTTATTTAACTGACAACCTGCCATTAATAATGTTATGATTTCTTATGACTTTCTAAAAAAGAATAGAAAAAATAAAAATAAATGGTAGCCCTATGCAGTGTTTAAATTGCTTGCTTTAAAATAGCAACAGTCGCACATTTTTGCTTTGTTTACATTTTTTGCAGCAAATTAAAAAACTGTGTGTCTAAGTGTTTACTTAACTCTTTGATAACGAGTCAGCAAAAGCATAAAAGCAAAAGCAAAACAAAGAGAATAAATAATTTGTTTAAACTCGCTATGTGCATGTACTCTGCTAAATCTGTCAGCAAAGAAGCCACTTAAGAAAACAAATTTTCTGTTGCTGTAAGTATTAAGTTTTTGAATGTTTTTTTTTTTTGCTTTTGATGCGCTTAAAGTCAGCAAGTTAACTTATTTGCTGTTGCTGGAACTTAATATATTATGAACGAATTTGTTTCGAATTTTTTTGGTATTTCGTTTTTTTTTTAATAAATAGGTACATATGTACATACATAAATGAAACTACACGTTTTTTAAAACTAATTTGTTTATTTTGTGTTATGTAATTATGTATATACCTATTCTATGAAACTAACGCCTGCAACAGCAAGCAACAGCAATGAAGTCAAAAACAGCAAAGAAGTTAATACTCGCTGAATTTAAGCACATCAATTTACAGTTAAGCCAAAGCAAAAAAAAAAATAAACAAAAACTTATTACTTACAGCAACAGCAATTTTTTTTTCAAGTGGTTGCTTGGCTGGCTTTTTAAGCTGAGAACATAAACATGGTGAGAATAAATAAATTATTTACTCTCACTTTTTCTGCGTTTGCTTTTGCTTTTTGCTTTTACTGTGTTCTTTTTCTTAAGTTAAGTTAAGCAATTACAAAAACATTAAAAATAGTCAAGCATTTTTAAACACTGGCCCTATGTATAAACAGAAGTGACCTGTTTAACAGAGTATTATGAACACTGTCGATTTATAAGGGCGTAAGGACCAATGTCACCCATGTCACATGTCACCCTTTAATAGAGCAAAACAGTTCTTAGAAATTTTATTTAAAAAATTACATTTTTTAAATAAAATTCCACCCTTTTTTGTAGAAACGAAAACACCATAAAACCATATACACTCCAACGTCAAGAAATTCCTTTTGCCTTCTATTTATCTTCATATCTTGCGGTGGTACAAAAGAAGCGCAACTTGTGCTATTTACATTCATATAATTTATAACTCATAAAAACGCGTCAAGTAGTTCTTACTGCATTCTATTCCATAGGCGATGTTTTGTGGAGTTCATTATTGATTATTCGTTTTCACCACTCGCATTTCTAGTTGGAATTACCGGCATATAAAGTACAGCCAAAGCTAATTTTTTCAGAAACTTCCAACGGTTTGGTAGGATTCACAAGAATCTTTAAAATATCTACAACAACAACGATTTTTTTGTGTGATAATAAATTGTCATAGTTTGTAATAGAAACAATTTTCCTAAGCTTTAGATAATTCCGTTTAACCCTCAGTTTTATTTATCAGTACTTTTGAGAGCATATTTGGATATGAAAAACAGTTTTCTCGAAGATTTTTAATATCTTCACCAGCCATTTTTACATTACTTAATTCCATACAAATGATTGAATGCCTTCAATGTCATACTTAAAACTACCAAATAAAAATAACTTATTTTCGTATTGACGGTAACGATTCTCAAAACAAATTCATTGCTCATCAAAAATACCCAACAAAATCGCCAACTATTTTTAAATCGACATATCGCCATATTAACATTAGGACGCCAAACTACTTTTAAAATCGCCATATCTGGCAACCCTGCTCTCATCTTCTAAAACAAACCAAATTTCCCTAATCATTTTTCCTTGTTGTTATAAAAGCACTTATTTTTCCTATCTGTCTCTTTTACTCCCACATTCAAGTTTAACCAACAGGGTTTTTTCTTAATTTCCTTTTTCTGTTCTTTTTAGTTTCTAAAAATTTACAAAGTGCGTGAACGTCTTAAGAAAAATTCTCCCTTAAATCAATTAAAAAGATAGTAAAAAGTTTTAGAATAATTGTAATTTTTATAAATAAATAAAATTAAAACTCCGTTATATTATATTATTAAAAAATCTAAGCAAAAAGTTGAACGCAACTTAATAAAAACAATGATTGAAAATTTTTTCATACAAAGCAGAGCTAACGACATCTCAGTCTCTGTTAGTTTTAAGTTGTTAAATTCGCCGCGGTTGTGGGCAGCTTTGACTGAGTTGTGTCGTGTTTTTTTTTTGGAGTGTGTGTTTGTTTGTGCAGTATTTTAGGGAATAAGGGCAAAGTCAATAATTAGAAGAAATGTGTCTTAACTTAAAGAAAATTCTATGAAAAAAAATTGTTTTGGTTTTTTGTTGGTAAATTAAGAAAAGAAAATAATTAAAGATGGTAAATTTCCACAAAATATGGCCTGTTTTTTTAAAAATGTTCAAAAATGAAATCAAATTAAAGGAAAGTCAAAGTGGCATAAAAGAAATGTAGAAAAATAAAAAAGTATTTAATGAAAGTTTAAAGAATTTGTAAGCAGTTTAAAGACAATTTACTGATTTTTATAAGGTAAGTTTTTCAATATCTACAAAAAAACTTAAAAAAATTAAAATGCAAAAATAAAATTTTGTAAAATAGGTATTTTTTTATTATTGAAAGAAAACATTAAACAAAATTTTTGTCGAAATGTGTATATGTGACTTTAAGTATTATAGAACTATGACTACAATTGATTTATTCGTAACGTGTTTAGGCGATACTTAAGCTTTGCCGATATATCGATATTTTAATGTCGATACGATGATAGTTTTAAATTTTTTTTAAGTTATTTAATAAACAGTCTAATTTTCATTGATTTTTTTGCATAACAACAAATAGATAAATAAAATATTTAAGACAAAGCATAAAATCTGTGCCCACAAGGAATAAAAGATCAAGTCGATTTTAGACAAATTTGACTTATTTCTTTTTATTCCTCCAAGTCTAACTGTTGTTCAATTCAAAATTTAATTACAAATTATAATGCTTTAAAATTGGTTACAAAGACCCAGCAACTATAAGCTTAATCAAAATTACCTGATTTGGGACAACGGGTCTTAAGTTTAAAAATGCTTTAATTTCTACCTCAAGACGGGGTTGTTCAATTTTTAGCAATTTTGAATTTTTTTTATTTGTGTGTAAGTGTTTCTAAAACCTTAAAAATAAAACTTTGGTGAGAAACTAGCAGCTCATACCTTTGATACTGTAATACCCACAATAAAATCCTATAAGTATTTTTGAGCGCACGTAACACTAAATGTGATTCTTATTGCCAAAACATCAGGTGCCCCAGAGAAAAGTTTTTGAACAAGATGGAAATCTTTTAAGGCCATTTTTTGAAATACCGATTTATTTATTATTTTATGACACTTTACTTAAAAAACGGGTGGAGAGGTAGAATTTAGCAGGTAGTTTTTTTAAATATTATATTTAAAAGGTTCTGAGAATCATGACAGAATTGCTGATGATGATTGTTATTCTAACTTTTCAGTAGAAGGTATACCTACATTCAAAGAATGAGTATCAAAACAAATATCATAAGTATGCAGTATAAGTTCTTTAACAAATAAAAGAGCAATGAGTTTGCTCATTTAGGTACTACATTACAACTTTTCGTAATTTTCCCATAAATTTTGTAAATTACGCTTTATAACTTTTAAAATTTTTATGAAAATGAAAAAAAAACTAACAATGCAGTTGGAAAGAATAATTAATTATAATTTAGAAACAAAAATGCTTGAGTTTGCTCTTACCGTTCCTGAGTTATACCGGTTTTCAACTTTGTACCCAGTTTATGATATTATTATAAGCTGTTTGTTAGTTTGCCTTTCATACTAAACAAGCAAATACAAATCAATCGTTTTGTTTTGCTTTGTTTAAAAATGATTTATTGGGGTTTCTACGATGTAGTCTTAAGCAATTGAATAAGTTCCTTAATTGTATTAAATTAGCCATTGGTGCACCATTGTTCTCTTCGAGTTTAAATAGTACCAGAAAAAGTACAATGTACCAATTTTGCCATCCTTGCCTTGAAAACACAGCTACTATTTTGCTCACTTAAAACAAGACGATTTCCAAGGCGAATTTATTTTCCAGGTGGCGTTGAAAGCACAGCTGTGCTATTTTTTTTATTGCTTAGAAAGAGAAATGTCAAAAGTTGCTTGTGTTTTTACATATCGATCCACGAAAGCAACAAAAAAATACATTGTTGTGTTTTTGGTGTTGTTACTTGTTGTAGTATCGACACCACCGTCGAGTTGGCGAATTCATTCGGTACTACATCAAGTACAACTCGTAAAAAAACCGCAAGCAATTTGTTTTTGTAAAATCTTGGTACAATGTCAAAAAAAAACAAAAAAAAACAGAAAGAAATAAAGATAATAAACAAAATTAAATAAACAATTATAAAGCGAAAGTCTTTTAAGAAATAGAAAAATTTACAAATAATTTTAAAGCTGGAGGTCCACACCACGCGTTTTAGCCTCAACGCATTGCATGCGTTTTATACCTTACAGCCGTACCTAAACAAGAGCGGAAGGCGGAACGTTTTCTTTAGCGTAGCTTTTACGCTGATATGCCATACCTAAATAAGAGCGTCAGCGTTGTGCCATAAACAGTAGTGTTAACTTTCGTGCCGACTAAAACCCTCATAAAAGACATAAGAAATTGAATTAAACCCGCTAGTTTGACCTAATAATAGCTAATTTGCCATTATTTATTATCAAACAATAAAAACAGGGTTGTCAAAACAACAAATATAGCAGCCCTGTTTATTTAAACGCGCTGTCAAAATCGGATTTTCCAATTGCAAAGCGCTACCGTTGCGTTGCCGTCGCGTTGTTTCGGTATGCTACATACAAATTGTATGGGCATGAGGATTTTTGACAGCTAGAAAACGCGTTCCGCTCTTGCTTAGGTATGGCTGTTACTTGCGTTCTACGTTTCAAGTTACATGCAACGCTTCTGATGCGGCATCACCACAAGTAAAAATAAAATTTCATTTTACAAAATCAGCTGATTTATTCGAACGCTGCTTGTGACGCTTGCAAAAGTAGAAAGTAACCCTACTTTTCGCGTTCAACGCCTCAATGCATCCTAGGCTAATGTGCATGAAACTTGTTACATACAACTACACAGTTTCTACTTTTTTGACAGCTGCGTAGACTGCGAAAAGGCGTGTAACGCGTGGTGTGGACCTCCAGCTTAAGAGTTTTGTACCTTAAGCTTGAGCATAAAAATGTTTGTACTGTTCTTCTGCATACGTTATTCCTTATGTTTGAGACGTGCCGTTAAAAATATGCAAACATTTATTTTTTACTTCATTACCATTAAATTGCAAACGAGGATTAACAAAAAGTTGATGCAGGGCGAATTTATTTGTTTTGTATGTGTAATTTTGGTTAAAATGTGTAATTTGGGACACAGTTATGTGCAATTTCCGAATTCTTCATTGGCAACACTGATACTATGTATTTTTTATACATAAGAAGATTATTTTTTGTAATGTTTATGTTGTTTTTTAAGTTTCCCACCTTTTTTTTTATCAGAATTTTTGTGCTACTTTTTTTTAAATCCCCTTTCTGTGCCACTTTTTGAAAACGGATACAGAGTCTGTAAAATACAGCACGTATGTTCTCCGTTATTATACTGTCTGTGCTAGTCGAAAATCTATACACGCTAAAGGCTAGTTAACAATATCGCACAAGTCTATGTATTCCATAATACTTTGTGAGATAGAAATCTAATGAGTCAAAAAATCTAATTTACCAATACAGTTTGTGTTCGCACTATTACACATGAACATGCTTTTGTTAAAATGATCAACCTGTTCAAATGAAAAGTACATATATTGTTTGGAAAATTTTCAAAAAACGATGAAGTCGTATGGGATATTAAATTTTTTTTCGTAATACTTTTCATTTTCATAACACATTGCATTCACACTTTTGTACTTTTACATATTACTTGAGTTTTTGACATATATTAATACAAAGTTCAATAGTGTAAACAAGCCTTAAGCAACACCAAACAAATTAAAACAAAGGAGAAACCCTATTACGAATATTTAGAATACATAGTATATAAAAATATAAGAAATCACAAAATATATGATCTTCATAGGGAATTCTTATGTACATTAAAATTAATATTAAAAGTCAACTAAATTATTAAACACGTACATTTCTTGAGGAAATAATTTTTTGTTCAAAAAATAAAAATATAAAATAACTCTTATTTTGTTCAAAAAATAAAAACCAAAAAAAAAAAAATAACTGTTATTTTTGTTCAAAAAATAAAAATAAAAAAATAATTGTTATTTTTGTTCAAAAAATAACTTTTGTTGTTGTTCATAAAATTAAAATCAAAACATAACTGTTATTTTTGTTTAAAAAATAAAAATAAAAAAAAAACTGTTATCAAAAATAGCTATAAAAATTCGCCAAATCAAACATTAGGATGCCAAACGAGTTTTAAAATCGCCACGTTTGGCGAGAAATCGCTCTACCTGGCAACCCTGCTCTAATCTTCTAAAACAAAACATAATAATTTCCCTAACCGTCTTTTCTTATTGTTATAAGACAGAGTGCCTAGATTAGGGGGTTTCCCCCAGATTTAGGGGGGTTTTATTTCATTAAGTGGTAAAATTAGGGGGTACAAATTCTTAGGGGGGAAATTGTAAGGCCATAAATTTATATTAAGGGAGGGGGTTATACTGTGTGCTTGTCTCTACATAACAATTAGTACACAAATTAGTAGAGTCATACTATTTATATTTTACAGCTTGTTTTTGGTTGAGCAAAAATAGTTTGTGAAAAGATAAAAAAAAAGAAAGCGTTTTAGGGGTGAAGTATTCATTGAAAACAACGTGTCACAACTTTCATCAAACACCTGATATGCCCAAACTTTTTAATTCCGATAAGATGTACAAAATTAACTAAAATGATTTGGCAACACTCGATATTTTTGAAGAAACTTTATTCCAATAATTAAAAAATAGCAAATTTCTACTAACTCTATTTTGATCAGATACATATATACATAGTTTATATATGATTGTACATATGTTATAGTCTTTTTTTAAACTGCTTATAAATTATTTTTAAAGATAATATATTAAATGAAAATATTCAAGAAACTTTAAAAACAAAATATTTTCGGGGGAATTTCAGTAAAATGTTAAACATTTTGCGATTTTTGCTTTATTTAGGTATTAATAATAGAACGTTACTTAAAACCTAGTCAAGCTAAATTAAATTGAATTGAAGTTATTATACAAACATTTATATTTGGGGGGATTTTTTTCAAAATACGTTAAATTTTTGGTGGTTTTAAAATTTTTTTGGGGGGGGGGGAAGAAAACAAATTACCTGGCAGCACTGTTACCAAAGCACTTAAATTTCCTTTGTTGGTACTATCTGTCTCTTTTACTCTCACACTCAAGTTTAATCAACAGGTTTTTTTACATTCCCTTTTTTCATAATTTCCTTTTCCTCTTATTTTTTAGTTCTTACAAATTTACAAAGTGCGTGAACGTCTTAAGAAAAATACTCCCTTAAATCAATTAAAAAATAGTTTAAAAAGTGTTAGAATATTTGTAATTTTTATAAATAAATAAAATTAAAACGCCATTATATTAAATTATTAAAAAATCTAAGCAAAAAGTTGAACGCAACTTAATAAAAACAATGATTGAAAATTTTTTCATACAAAGCAGAGCTAACGGCAGCTCAGTCTCTGTTAGTTTTAAGTTGCTAAATTCGCCGCGGTCGTGGGCAGCATTGACTAAGTTGTGTCGTGTTTTTTTTAGTCTTTTTTTGTTTGTGTAGTATTTTAGGAAATAAGGGCAAAGTCAATAATAAGAAGAAAAGTGTCTTAGCTTAAAGCAAATTCAATGAAAGTTTGTTTTGGTTTTTTGTTGGTAAATTCAAAACAGTAAATAATAAAAGATGGTAAATTTCCACAAAATATGGCCTGTTTTTATTAAAAATGTGCAAAAATGAAATAAAATTAAAGGAAAGTTAAAGTGGCATAAAATAAATATATAGAAAAATAAAATAGAATTTAATGAAAGTTTAAAAAATTTGTAAGCAGTTTAAAGACAAATTATTGATTATTATAAGGTAAGTTTTTCAATACCTACAAAAAAACTTAAGAGTTAAAATGCAAAAATAAAATTTTGTAAAAAAGGTATTTTTTATTATTGAAAGAAAACATTAAACAACATTTTTGACGAAATGTGTAAATGTGACTTAAAGTCTAAAAGAACTATGACTACATTTGATTTATTCGTAACGTTTTTAGGCGATAATTAAGCTTTGCCGATATATCGATATTTTAATGTCGATACGACGATAGTTTTAAAATTTTTTTTTTAGTTGTTTCAATAAACATTCTAATTTTCTTTGATTTTTTTTTGCATAACAACAAATAGATAAATAAAATATTTAAGAACAGAGCATAAAATCTGTGCCCACAAGGAATAAAAGCTTAAGTCGATTTAAGACAAATTTGACTTATTTCTTTTTATTTCTCCTAGTCTAATAGTGCATTTACACCTACACCATAAACAGGTTATAAGTTGTTTATGATGATAAACTAGTTTAAGAAACTTGTTTATCCATATAAATTATAAACACGTTTGTAACTAGCTTTTGAGATAAACTAGTTGCAAACAACCAGTTTTTGTTAATGCAACTCTGTCATTTTCAAATTTTGCTCTGGCAACGCTAGTGATATTTGACATTTCATAAAAAAAAAAATTAAGTTAAAAAAGTTTGCGTTAAAAAAATGAACACATCAAGAAAAAGGTTAAAAAAATTAATTGAAAATTGTTTTATATAATATGGATAACGAAAATAAAAGGTATGTTTATCGTATGTATAAATGTACGTGCACCAACGTTTTTAAGTTTTTTTTTACTGAAGTCAGCTGTTTTGTGGCACGGCTGTTAAACTGTTAACTGTCAAAACTGCTGATGTAAACGATATAGTTTATGAAAGTAGTTTACGATCATAAACTAGTTTGAAAATTACAAGTGTAAATGCACTATAACTGTTGTTTAATTTAATATTTAATTACAAATTAAAATGCTATAGAATTGCTATAAGAGACCCTGCAACTATAAGCTTAATCAAAATTCCCTGATTTGGGGCAACGGTATTTAAGTTTAAAAATTCTTTAATTTCTAACTCAAGACGAGGGTATCTTAATTTTTAGCATATGCAATTTTGATTTTCTTTATTTGTGTGTAAGTGTTTCTAAAACCTTAAAAATAAAACTTATATATGAGAAATTAGCAGTTCATACCTTCGATACTGTAATACCCACAATATGTTAATCCCAGGAATAAAATCACTTTTTATCTATAGAAATGTTGACAAATTAATTTTTTTTTATTTATTTGTAATAATAATTAAATAAATATAAAATAATAGTAACTAAATTAATATAAAATAACAAAATTAAAAACAAAAAGATAAATAATTTAATAAAATTTAATCTTAATCACATTACATCCTTTTACATCATGACTATTTTTACACTTAATTAATTGTAGATGATGAAGTGTTTAAGTTTTGCAAATTTTCAAATACCTGCCCAATCCTTTTATATTATATTATATTTAAAAGAATGATGACAGAACTGCTGATGATGATTGTTATTCTTACTTTTCAATAGAAGGTATACATTCAAAGAATGGGTATCAAAACAAATATCATAAGGATGCAGTAGAAGTTCTTGAACAAATAAAAGAGCAATGAGTTTGCTCATTCAGGTACTACATTACAACTTTTCGTAATTTTTCCATAAATTTTGTAAATAACGCTTTATAACTTTTTAAATTTTTATGAAAATGAAAGGAACTAACAATGCAGTTGGAAAGAATAATTAATTTTAATTTAGAAACAAAAAGTTTTGAGTTTGCTCTTACCGTTCCTGAGTTATACCGGTTTTTAACGTTGTACCCAGTTTATGATATTATTATAAGCTGTTTGCCACTCATACCAAACAAACGTATAAAAATCAATCGTTTTGTTTTGCTTTGTTTAAAACTGATTGATCATAACAACAAATAGATAAATAAAATATTTAAGAACAGAGCATAAAATCTGTGCCCACAAGGAATAAAAGTCGAGTTTAGACAAGTTTGACATATTTCTTTTTATTCCTCCTAGTCTAACTGTTGTTTAATTCAAAATTTAATTACAAATTAAAATGCTATAAAATGGCTAACAAAGACCCTGTAACTTTCAGCTGAATCAAAATTCCCTAGCTTGGGGAAACGGTTTTTAAGTTTAAAAATGCTCTGTCGAGCACTTGCACTGGGCACAGAAATCAAATCAGAATAGTGAAATTCTTTATTTTAAATGCAAACCATTTTGGCTTGCACATAGGACAGTGGTGTATTTCGGCTGAAATCATTTTTTTAATATACATGTAGATGCAATTTTGTAGCTAACACTTCAAAACATGTAATTAAATATTTCGATCACAATATACAGCCTATTTTGAGTGTGCGAGTGCCGTTATGTTAGCATACTTCGTTATGAGTTTTATTTCAATTATTTATTTGTTTTTTTCAGCAACGAAATCGGTGTAGCTAAAATGTTATTATTTATCCTATAAATAAAAATTTGTCTTTGGTCTTTCACCCAATTTTCACGATGATTTAAAAGACATATCTTTTTTGTAATTCTTTTTTAAAGAAACTTCCAAAAACTTGTTAAATTTTCACCATGTTTCTTTTTTCAGTCTGAATTGATTTTTTTATTGATTGATTGATTGATACCTTATTCGTATAAAAATATTTAAAATTTCATTATTCCACATAATTTTGATATGTTTTGAATTTTTTTTTATTAACATTTTTTTTTTCTATATTTTAATAAGCACTTGTTGTCACTTCGCAATAAGAATAAAACATAAATTAAAAAACACAAATAAGTTCAAAGAGGAATTTCAAAAAATAAACACAGAAAATACGATTCATGTCTTTTTTTACACTGCTTACTTCTCTACCCCGCTCGCTAACAAACGAAAAAAGACATTTAAAAATTGGGGAAAAAATCTTTGTGAAAATTGGGTGTTTGAAGCTGACTCTTTTTTGAGTCAATCCACATGGCCTAAATATCTGTTATAGTTTTGGAATCTACTTCCTTAGGGCTTTCAAATGATGTCTCGAAAACCCATTTAGGTCTGCCCTATGTGCCCTGAACTGATGTTCGAATATAAAGGTATTTTCGCACCTTTATGCACCCAAATGTGAAACAACATCCATAAAAAAGTTACGAAAATTAATATAAATTGGTGGGGAAATGCACTGATTGTAATTAAATTTCAACGAATTCCTTTTCTATATCACCAAATTTTTTGAAGATTGGCCCATAATTGACCTTAGGTCCCGTTTGAAGACCGCTCTCGGAAATAATAAGCTGTTAACCGCAACAAACATTAATATTGCTGTGAAATTTTGTTGGATAAAACAACTTAAGACGCGAATCCCACATAGATTTACTAAAATTTAAAAAAGTTTTTGTTCAAAATTTCCTGGAAATCCCGCAATTAATTCCTAGTAAAGCGCGAACAGATAACAATTGCATATCCCGGGAATTACCGGGAAAAACTGTAGACTTTAACATTTTAATGCTCGTATTTTGTTTGTGTTTTAAGGCCATAATAAACCACACAAATAGCTTGGCAAACATGTCAAAATTTTACGTTTGTACAAATATTTTTTTTTCGTCAATTGAGGTGGTTGCTGATTGGACAAACATTTGAAGCAATGTTTGTAGAAATATGAAACTTTTTTAATATTTGGCAGACATGTTTGATATCTGTCAAACTTTTTGTGGTGCCTAGCGGTTCTAGCGAAAACTTTGCAGAGTTATGCTAGGAACACAACTGGGTCGAACGACGAATTTTTGGCCGCGAATATTCGTCGCCAAAAATAAAACATATTGGTGTATTTTTTTTTGATATTTTAATCAGGCTTAAGTTCATTGAATTTAATTTTCATTAAATTATTTTTTTTATGAAGAAAGGAATTTTACAACATGAAATGAATTAAAATTTATTGATAATTTTTCATTCTTGACTGAGCTGGGAATTTAACCCAGGTTTTCACGGACAGGTTGCCCAGACTACTTTCGATTGAAACCAAACAATTTCTTCAGTGGGATTTGTCGTTTAGCTCTCACCGCCATTGACGACGGATGACGTTATTAGTCAAACATCAATCTTTAAACCAAATGGTATTTATCTTGTTAACAGCTAAGGCACAAGCTATATATTTACATTTGTCCTTCAAGTTGTGCTGAAAAAATGACAAAAAACATGAAAAACAAAAAAATGTACTTTGGATTTCAAGAAGAAATCTTGACAAAAAGAAAGAAAAACAAGAAGTAAGGAAGAACATGTATATCAATTAAAATAGGTAATTATTCATTCAAAAGCAAATTTCGATCTACCAAGGTAAAATACCATTTGGTATAAAGATTGATATTTGACTAATGACATCATCCGTCGTCAATGGCGGTGAGAGCTAAACGACAAACCCCACTGAAGATATTGTGTGGTTTCAATCGAAACTAGTCTGGGCAACCTGTCCGTGAAAACCTGGGTTCAATTCCCAGCTCAGTCAAGAATAAAAAATTATCAATAAATTTTAATTCATTTCATGTTGTAAAATTCCTTTCTTTATAAAAAAAATAATTTAATGAAAATTAAATTCAATGAACTTAAGCCTGATTAAAGTATCAAAATTTGGATTAAAAACCATTAACAATTCAATAAAATAACCACAAAATTAATTATATTAGTGTATATGAAAATACACACAATAATAGCGTCCGGCGAAATTCATCATACTCGGCGTCTTTGCAATATATTTATTTATATTTCATACGCCGGCGAAAGACAAACAAATTAGTACTAGGTGACCATATTTGGTTTTAGTTTAGAAGTATTTTAGTAAATAATGTTACTTTTTATTTTAATAATTGTTTTTCTTTTTATTGTATAACATTTTAAGTATATATACAAAGTATTTTGCTATAAAAATAGTTTTTAGTCGTTTTTTGATTATATTTTAATTTTTAAGCATTATTTTTTTTAATATGGCCACACTATTTCTCTCTCTTTGCACAAACAGCAATCATCTTTCTCAGTTATAAAAGCTGCTTATTCGTCGTTATTGTGCTTCATACGACGAATTTACTCAGCGAAATTTTACTGATAAATTCGTCGTTTTGGGCTAAATTCGTCGTTGGTCCCAGCTGTGTTCCTAGCATAAAGGCTTAGAAGAAGAATCAATAAAATAGTTTTCGGCCTTAAGCCTAGTACTCTGTTCGAACTTGCGAAAAATGTTGATATTTATCAATATTATCTATCTCGCGATTTTTCAAAACTTAACGTTTTATTAGTTGCAAGTATACAACATTGTTTTGCGAAGATAAACAGAAATCATGTTTTTTTTAATTGTCATTAAAAAAAGTAAAGCAATATTATTTTTATAATTTCCCAAATCAAAAAACAAAACAAAAAAAAAATTTTTTTTTGTTACTTATTTTAGCACTTTTCTACATTTTTCTTTGTGAAAGGCATGTTATAAAGACGACTTTATAACAAGCAGCTCATATTATTTCTAGAAACATTTCGAATGTTTTTCGCAATATAAATAGAGTACAACTCTATTAAAATTTTTTCATTTGTATTCCCCAAAAATTTGTTTTTATATTCTATTGTGAAAAACACATGAAATTTTTATTCCCCTCGAAGGGAAAAATGCTATCGTGAAACTCCCGTAAACAATTTTTCGCGCTATCAGTTCTCAGTGAATGTAAAAAAGAAGAAATATTAAAAAACAGTAAAAAAAAAATTTTTTTTCAAAAATATACACGTATATTTTAAAGAAAAGATAAAAAAGAAAACAAAATAAAATATATTGTATTGGAGTGATAGTTTGAGTGCAACATTAGCTTTTATGTAGTAAAATAATTTCTAAAATTCTGCCACTACGTCTTTGAAAAGCTTCATAACTCCTCAGGCAATCGACCTGTTTTTTTGCATCTTGTTGAACAATAAACATATAAGTTTGTTCCTCTTTTAACGGAAATTGACCTTAAAATTAATTTAGTAAACTTCAATATTCGAATTATGAGAAGAATTACTTACATTAATGTTTTGTTCCCCAGCAAAAATAAAGTGAGAAATTCAAAGGGAAAAGTAAACAAATTACGAGGGAAAAACTTTTTCCCGTTATTATTCTCCTATGAATTATTTTTTATCATGGGAGTTTTTCATGATCGCAATACGTGAAAAGGGAAAAAATTACGAGGGAAAAATTATTCACGATGGGTGAAGGGTGATTGAGTTTGACAACATTTCGCAAGAAATACTGAACAGAGTCAAGGTTGCCAATTTAGCCATTTTCCGGCTAGATCTGGCGATTTTTTTTTCATTTAGCCATAAATTCTTTTTTGTTTGTTTATTTATTGAATCTTCATACATTAAATATGAACTAACAATAATTAATCAAAATAAAAAAATTACTAGATTTTATCTAGCCGGCAGAAATAGCCATTTTTTTCTTCATAGCCATTTTTGTTTTTCATTTTTTTTTGCATTTTTTTATATTAAATGTGCTTACTTTGATGTTGATTTACATTTGATACATTTTTAATGCAACAATGCCATTTACCGTTAATGACAGTTTTAGCAGACTTGAAATATTAACGGTAATTATCATAAAACCGCCCAGAGCATGCTACTTGTCCTCTGATGATGGAAGTAGGCACCCGCAAAACTTGCCGAAAGCACTGCTTATACGACCATGCGAAATTTCAATTCGGAATTTCCTCGTCGTCAAGTGTCGATGATAATCAGGAAGACAGAAAATTTAGTGCTAGAACAGACATTGCAGGATGTTATAATAACTCGCCTGATTGTTAAAATATTGACTACCTTAGGCCTAATGCAACTACAATCAAAGGCAAACTTTGATGTTTTACCTTTGTATGGTCTTGAAATCATTAAAAAGTGAATTAATTCAGTGGGTGAAAGATGATGATGTATGGTGTCAACGGATATTCACTGAGCCCGACTTTTCTGATTGCACTGACTTGCCAATCTACGTGCATTTTGAGAAGTTTTTGAAGATGACTTAGTAGAAATACTATGTAAAGAAAGTAACAGTAAAACTGTTTATAGTGGACAAGAGAACCCAACAAAATCGATGAATAAAATAAATACCTATCAGTATTATGTGAAAAATGCAAGGCCCAAAGATTTAAAATTGTCTTATTTTGAAGACTGAATAAAATCGTCACTTTTTAGGAAAAAATCAGCAAATCGGCACTTTGCTAATTTCGGAACCAAAAATCGTCAAAATTACGATATATCGTCAATTCTGGCAGCCCTCTTTGTGTGGTTTAATATGCCCTTTACTTTACTAAAAGAATATTATTGTTGGGCGTTAGAGACAAATGTTTTTTCTTACTTAAAAATTAATATCTCTTGTTTTATTTTATTTATTTTTTTTATACTTTTGCGTGTTTTTTTTTTTTTGGAATGTATTCGTAAAATATTTGTGAAACATTCGGCTTGAACTTGGCGAATACGAATGTCATAAAATAGGCGAATATTCGGTAATACGAATATTCGTAGCATTACTACTGTTGATCGCTATCATCCTTTAACAGAAAAAACAGCATATCAACCCTTTTTGGGATCTAAAACAAGCAGATTTCCAATAGGTCGCTGCTGACCAGATGTTTGGTTGCACGCAGCGTTACCGTTGGTGCTAATAAAGTAGCAATTTGCCACTTTTTCGACTGCTGGGATACCATTTTGCTACTTTAACAATATGCACCCAAAAGCGAAACTTTTTGTAATTCTTGCCACTGCTTTGATACTTTTTACTCAATGAAGATGTACTTTTTCTTTAATTAGATTCCCAGCTTTAATGTAAGTTATATTGTTTTTGTATATATGTAAGAAAGCGTAAATCTGTTTTTTATTGTTAAGCGTGGTAAGCTTATGTATATCCTGCGAATAATTAATATATACACACTTGGTTTAAATCAGAATTCACTAGAAGGTGAGGTCAAGTCAACAACTGGGGTTTTTCGATAATTGGGTTGTCAAAGTTTGTATAAAAACTGTAGTTTTTTCATGTAAACACATATCTTTATTTACTAGCAATATTTTTGATGTGTGTGAAGATAAATTCGAATTTAACTAGCAAAGACGCAAACCATATTTTTTAACATCGCTCATTTTGCAGTTAACAGAGCAATGTTAAGCACTTAACAGTCATATTTATATACTACGGAGACAAATAATCATGATTTGAATGACCATTTTGGACAAATATGGAGTTGCACACACATAACACCATATAGAAATGGTAGTCCAGAGGGTCCTAAATACGATTCCAAAAGTCACTTTTCTGAAATAATTTTGGAATTTCAGAAAATTAATTTTGAAAAAAGTCTTATTATTTTGAAATTTCTGGAGAAGATCAATGACCATTTTGGACAAATACGGAGTTGCACACATATAACACCATATAGAAATGGTAGTCCAGAGGGTCCTAAATACGATTCCAAAAGTCACTTTTCTGAAATAATTTTGGAATTTCAGAAAATTAATTTTGAAAAGTCTTATTATTTTGAAATTTCTGGAGAAGATCAATGACCATTTTGGACAAATATGGAGTTGCACACATATAACACCATATAGAAATGGTAGTCCAGAGGGTCCTAAATACGATTCCAAAAGTCACTTTTCTGAAATAATTTTGGAATTTCAGAAAATTAATTTTGAAAAAAGTCTTATTATTTTGAAATTTCTGGAGAAGATCAATGACCATTTTGGACAAATATGAAGTTGCACACATATAACACCATATAGAAATGGTAGTCCAGAGGGTCCTAAATACGATTCCAAAAGTCACTTTTCTGAAATAATTTTGGAATTTCAGAAAATTAATTTTGAAAAGTCTTATTATTTTGAAATTTCTGGAGAAGATCAATGACCATTTTGGACAAATATGGAGTTGCACACATATAACACCATATAGAAATGGTAGTCCAGAGGGTCCTAAATACGATTCCAAAAGTCACTTTTCTGAAATAATTTTGGAATTTCAGAAAATTAATTTTGAAAAAAGTCTTATTATTTTGAAATTTCTGGAGAAGATCAATGACCATTTTGGACAAATATGGAGTTGCACACATATAACACCATATAGAAATGGTAGTCCAGAGGGTCCTAAATACGATTCCAAAAGTCACTTTTCTGAAATAATTTTGGAATTTCAGAAAATTAATTTTGAAAAAAGTCTTATTATTTTGAAATTTCTGGAGAAGATCAATGACCATTTTGGACAAATATGAAGTTGCACACATATAACACCATATAGAAATGGTAGTCCAGAGGGTCCTAAATACGATTCCAAAAGTCACTTTTCTGAAATAATTTTGGAATTTCAGAAAATTAATTTTGAAAAGTCTTATTATTTTGAAATTTCTGGAGAAGATCAATGACCATTTTGGACAAATATGGAGTTGCACACATATAACACCATATAGAAATGGTAGTCCAGAGGGTCCTTAATACGATTCCAAAAGTCACTTTTCTGAAATAATTTTGGAATTTCAGAAAATTAATTTTGAAAAAAGTCTTATTATTTTGAAATTTCTGGAGAAGATCAATGACCATTTTGGACAAATATGGAGTTGCACACATATAACACCATATAGAAATGGTAGTCCAGAGGGTCCTAAATACGATTCCAAAAGTCACTTTTCTGAAATAATTTTGGAATTTCAGAAAATTAATTTTGAAAAAAGTCTTATTATTTTGAAATTTCTGGAGAAGATCAATGACCATTTTGGACAAATATGGAGTTGCACACATATAACACCATATAGAAATGGTAGTCCAGAGGGTCCTAAATACGATTCCAAAAGTCACTTTTCTGAAATAATTTTGGAATTTCAGAAAATTAATTTTGAAAAAAGTCTTATTATTTTGAAATTTCTGGAGAAGATCAATGACCATTTTGGACAAATATGGAGTTGCACACATATAACACCATATAGAAATGGTAGTCCAGAGGGTCCTAAATACGATTCCAAAAGTCACTTTTCTGAAATAATTTTGGAATTTCAGAAAATTAATTTTGAAAAAAGTCTTATTATTTTGAAATTTCTGGAGAAGATCAATGACCATTTTGGACAAATATGGAGTTGCACACATATAACACCATATAGAAATGGTAGTCCAGAGGGTCCTAAATACGATTCCAAAAGTCACTTTTCTGAAATAATTTTGGAATTTCAGAAAATTAATTTTGAAAAAAGTCTTATTATTTTGAAATTTCTGGAGAAGATCAATGACCATTTTGGACAAATATGGAGTTGCACACATATAACACCATATAGAAATGGTAGTCCAGAGGGTCCTAAATACGATTCCAAAAGTCACTTTTCTGAAATAATTTTGGAATTTCAGAAAATTAATTTTGAAAAAAGTCTTATTATTTTGAAATTTCTGGAGAAGATCAATGACCATTTTGGACAAATATGAAGTTGCACACATATAACACCATATAGAAATGGTAGTCCAGAGGGTCCTAAATACGATTCCAAAAGTCACTTTTCTGAAATAATTTTGGAATTTCAGAAAATTAATTTTGAAAAGTCTTATTATTTTGAAATTTCTGGAGAAGATCAATGACCATTTTGGACAAATATGGAGTTGCACACATATAACACCATATAGAAATGGTAGTCCAGAGGGTCCTAAATACGATTCCAAAAGTCACTTTTCTGAAATAATTTTGGAATTTCAGAAAATTAATTTTGAAAAAAGTCTTATTATTTTGAAATTTCTGGAGAAGATCAATGACCATTTTGGACAAATATGGAGTTGCACACATATAACACCATATAAAAATGGTAGTCCAGAGGGTCCTAAATACGATTCCAAAAGTCACTTTTCTGAAATAATTTTGGAATTTCAGAAAATTAATTTTGAAAAAAGTCTTATTATTTTGAAATTTCTGGAGAAGATCAATGACCATTTTGGACAAATATGGAGTTGCACACATATAACACCATATAGAAATGGTAGTCCAGAGGGTCCTAAATACGATTCCAAAAGTCACTTTTCTGAAATAATTTTGGAATTTCAGAAAATTAATTTTGAAAAAAGTCTTATTATTTTGAAATTTCTGGAGAAGATCAATGACCATTTTGGACAAATATGGAGTTGCACACATATAACACCATATAGAAATGGTAGTCCAGAGGGTCCTAAATACGATTCCAAAAGTCACTTTTCTGAAATAATTTTGGAATTTCAGAAAATTAATTTTGAAAAAAGTCTTATTATTTTGAAATTTCTGGAGAAGATCAATGACCATTTTGGACAAATATGAAGTTGCACACATATAACACCATATAGAAATGGTAGTCCAGAGGGTCCTAAATACGATTCCAAAAGTCACTTTTCTGAAATAATTTTGGAATTTCAGAAAATTAATTTTGAAAAAAGTCTTATTATTTTGAAATTTCTGGAGAAGATCAATGACCATTTTGGACAAATATGAAGTTGCACACATATAACACCATATAGAAATGGTAGTCCAGAGGGTCCTAAATACGATTCCAAAAGTCACTTTTCTGAAATAATTTTGGAATTTCAGAAAATTAATTTTGAAAAGTCTTATTATTTTGAAATTTCTGGAGAAGATCAATGACCATTTTGGACAAATATGGAGTTGCACACATATAACACCATATAGAAATGGTAGTCCAGAGGGTCCTAAATACGATTCCAAAAGTCTCTTTTCTGAAATAATTTTGGAATTTCAGAAAATTAATTTTGAAAAAAGTCTTATTATTTTGAAATTTCTGGAGAAGATCAATGACCATTTTGGACAAATATGAAGTTGCACACATATAACACCATATAGAAATGGTAGTCCAGAGGGTCCTAAATACGATTCCAAAAGTCACTTTTCTGAAATAATTTTGGAATTTCAGAAAATTAATTTTGAAAAGTCTTATTATTTTGAAATTTCTGGAGAAGATCAATGACCATTTTGGACAAATATGGAGTTGCACACATATAACACCATATAGAAATGGTAGTCCAGAGGGTCCTAAATACGATTCCAAAAGTCACTTTTCTGAAATAATTTTGGAATTTCAGAAAATTAATTTTGAAAAAAGTCTTATTATTTTGAAATTTCTGGAGAAGATCAATGACCATTTTGGACAAATATGGAGTTGCACACATATAACACCATATAGAAATGGTAGTCCAGAGGGTCCTAAATACGATTCCAAAAGTCACTTTTCTGAAATAATTTTGGAATTTCAGAAAATTAATTTTGAAAAAAGTCTTATTATTTTGAAATTTCTGGAGAAGATCAATGACCATTTTGGACAAATATGGAGTTGCACACATATAACACCATATAGAAATGGTAGTCCAGAGGGTCCTAAATACGATTCCAAAAGTCACTTTTCTGAAATAATTTTGGAATTTCAGAAAATTAATTTTGAAAAAAGTCTTATTATTTTGAAATTTCTGGAGAAGATCAATGACCATTTTGGACAAATATGGAGTTGCACACATATAACACCATATAGAAATGGTAGTCCAGAGGGTCCTAAATACGATTCCAAAAGTCACTTTTCTGAAATAATTTTGGAATTTCAGAAAATTAATTTTGAAAAAAGTCTTATTATTTTGAAATTTCTGGAGAAGATCAATGACCATTTTGGACAAATATGGAGTTGCACACATATAACACCATATAGAAATGGTAGTCCAGAGGGTCCTAAATACGATTCCAAAAGTCACTTTTCTGAAATAATTTTGGAATTTCAGAAAATTAATTTTGAAAAAAGTCTTATTATTTTGAAATTTCTGGAGAAGATCAATGACCATTTTGGACAAATATGAAGTTGCACACATATAACACCATATAGAAATGGTAGTCCAGAGGGTCCTAAATACGATTCCAAAAGTCACTTTTCTGAAATAATTTTGGAATTTCAGAAAATTATTTCAGAAATGTGACTTTTGGAATCGTATTTAGGACCCTCTGGACTACCATTTCTATATGGTGTTATATGTGTGCAACTTCATATTTGTCCAAAATGGTCATTGATCTTCTCCAGAAATTTCAAAATAATAAGACTTTTTTCAAAATTAATTTTCTGAAATTCCAAAATTATTTCAGAAAAGTGACTTTTGGAATCGTATTTAGGACCCTCTGGACTACCATTTCTATATGGTGTTATATGTGTGCAACTTCATATTTGTCCAAAATGGTCATTGATCTTCTCCAGAAATTTCAAAATAATAAGACTTTTTTCAAAATTAATTTTCTGAAATTCCAAAATTATTTCAGAAAAGTGACTTTTGGAATCGTATTTAGGACCCTCTGGACTACCATTTCTATATGGTGTTATATGTGTGCAACTCCATATTTGTCCAAAATGGTCATTGATCTTCTCCAGAAATTTCAAAATAATAAGACTTTTCAAAATTAATTTTCTGAAATTCCAAAATTATTTCAGAAAAGTGACTTTTGGAATCGTATTTAGGACCCTCTGGACTACCATTTCTATATGGTGTTATATGTGTGCAACTTCATATTTGTCCAAAATGGTCATTGATCTTCTCCAGAAATTTCAAAATAATAAGACTTTTTTCAAAATTAATTTTCTGAAATTCCAAAATTATTTCAGAAAAGTGACTTTTGGAATCGTATTAAGGACCCTCTGGACTACCATTTCTATATGGTGTTATATGTGTGCAACTCCATATTTGTCCAAAATGGTCATTGATCTTCTCCAGAAATTTCAAAATAATAAGACTTTTTTCAAAATTAATTTTCTGAAATTCCAAAATTATTTCAGAAAAGTGACTTTTGGAATCGTATTTAGGACCCTCTGGACTACCATTTCTATATGGTGTTATATGTGTGCAACTCCATATTTGTCCAAAATGGTCATTGATCTTCTCCAGAAATTTCAAAATAATAAGACTTTTTTCAAAATTAATTTTCTGAAATTCCAAAATTATTTCAGAAAAGTGACTTTTGGAATCGTATTAAGGACCCTCTGGACTACCATTTCTATATGGTGTTATATGTGTGCAACTCCATATTTGTCCAAAATGGTCATTGATCTTCTCCAGAAATTTCAAAATAATAAGACTTTTCAAAATTAATTTTCTGAAATTCCAAAATTATTTCAGAAAAGTGACTTTTGGAATCGTATTTAGGACCCTCTGGACTACCATTTCTATATGGTGTTATATGTGTGCAACTTCATATTTGTCCAAAATGGTCATTGATCTTCTCCAGAAATTTCAAAATAATAAGACTTTTTTCAAAATTAATTTTCTGAAATTCCAAAATTATTTCAGAAAAGTGACTTTTGGAATCGTATTTAGGACCCTCTGGACTACCATTTCTATATGGTGTTATATGTGTGCAACTCCATATTTGTCCAAAATGGTCATTGATCTTCTCCAGAAATTTCAAAATAATAAGACTTTTTTCAAAATTAATTTTCTGAAATTCCAAAATTATTTCAGAAAAGTGACTTTTGGAATCGTATTTAGGACCCTCTGGACTACCATTTCTATATGGTGTTATATGTGTGCAACTCCATATTTGTCCAAAATGGTCATTGATCTTCTCCAGAAATTTCAAAATAATAAGACTTTTCAAAATTAATTTTCTGAAATTCCAAAATTATTTCAGAAAAGTGACTTTTGGAATCGTATTTAGGACCCTCTGGACTACCATTTCTATATGGTGTTATATGTGTGCAACTTCATATTTGTCCAAAATGGTCATTGATCTTCTCCAGAAATTTCAAAATAATAAGACTTTTTTCAAAATTAATTTTCTGAAATTCCAAAATTATTTCAGAAAAGTGACTTTTGGAATCGTATTTAGGACCCTCTGGACTACCATTTCTATATGGTGTTATATGTGTGCAACTCCATATTTGTCCAAAATGGTCATTGATCTTCTCCAGAAATTTCAAAATAATAAGACTTTTTTCAAAATTAATTTTCTGAAATTCCAAAATTATTTCAGAAAAGTGACTTTTGGAATCGTATTTAGGACCCTCTGGACTACCATTTCTATATGGTGTTATATGTGTGCAACTCCATATTTGTCCAAAATGGTCATTGATCTTCTCCAGAAATTTCAAAATAATAAGACTTTTTTCAAAATTAATTTTCTGAAATTCCAAAATTATTTCAGAAAAGTGACTTTTGGAATCGTATTTAGGACCCTCTGGACTACCATTTCTATATGGTGTTAAATGTGTGCAACTCCATATTTGTCCAAAATGGTCATTGATCTTCTCCAGAAATTTCAAAATAATAAGACTTTTTTCAAAATTAATTTTCTGAAATTCCAAAATTATTTCAGAAAAGTGACTTTTGGAATCGTATTTAGGACCCTCTGGACTACCATTTCTATATGGTGTTATATGTGTGCAACTTCATATTTGTCCAAAATGGTCATTGATCTTCTCCAGAAATTTCAAAATAATAAGACTTTTTTCAAAATTAATTTTCTGAAATTCCAAAATTATTTCAGAAAAGTGACTTTTGGAATCGTATTTAGGACCCTCTGGACTACCATTTCTATATGGTGTTATATGTGTGCAACTCCATATTTGTCCAAAATGGTCATTGATCTTCTCCAGAAATTTCAAAATAATAAGACTTTTTTCAAAATTAATTTTCTGAAATTCCAAAATTATTTCAGAAAAGTGACTTTTGGAATCGTATTTAGGACCCTCTGGACTACCATTTCTATATGGTGTTATATGTGTGCAACTCCATATTTGTCCAAAATGGTCATTGATCTTCTCCAGAAATTTCAAAATAATAAGACTTTTTTCAAAATTAATTTTCTGAAATTCCAAAATTATTTCAGAAAAGTGACTTTTGGAATCGTATTTAGGACCCTCTGGACTACCATTTCTATATGGTGTTATATGTGTGCAACTCCATATTTGTCCAAAATGGTCATTGATCTTCTCCAGAAATTTCAAAATAATAAGACTTTTCAAAATTAATTTTCTGAAATTCCAAAATTATTTCAGAAAAGTGACTTTTGGAATCGTATTTAGGACCCTCTGGACTACCATTTCTATATGGTGTTATATGTGTGCAACTTCATATTTGTCCAAAATGGTCATTGATCTTCTCCAGAAATTTCAAAATAATAAGACTTTTTTCAAAATTAATTTTCTGAAATTCCAAAATTATTTCAGAAAAGTGACTTTTGGAATCGTATTTAGGACCCTCTGGACTACCATTTCTATATGGTGTTATATGTGTGCAACTCCATATTTGTCCAAAATGGTCATTGATCTTCTCCAGAAATTTCAAAATAATAAGACTTTTCAAAATTAATTTTCTGAAAATCCAAAATTATTTCAGAAAAGTGACTTTTGGAATCGTATTTAGGACCCTCTGGACTACCATTTCTATATGGTGTTATATGTGTGCAACTCCATATTTGTCCAAAATGGTCATTGATCTTCTCCAGAAATTTCAAAATAATAAGACTTTTTTCAAAATTAATTTTCTGAAATTCCAAAATTATTTCAGAAAAGTGACTTTTTGAATCGTATTTAGGACCCTCTGGACTACCATTTCTATATGGTGTTATATGTGTGCAACTCCATATTTGTCCAAAATGGTCATTGATCTTCTCCAGAAATTTCAAAATAATAAGACTTTTTTCAAAATTAATTTTCTGAAATTCCAAAATTATTTCAGAAAAGTGACTTTTGGAATCGTATTTAGGACCCTCTGGACTACCATTTCTATATGGTGTTATGTGTGTGCAACTCCATATTTGTCCAAAATGGTCATTCAAATCATGATTATTTGTCTCCGTAGTATATAAATATGACTGTTAAGTGCTTAACATTGCTCTGTTAACTGCAAAATGAGCGATGTTAAAAAATATGGTTTGCGTCTTTGCTAGTTAAATTCGAATTTATCTTCACACACATATATTTTTGACAATCGGACCATAAAAGCAGTGTTGCTTTAGAGCTGATCTCACTTAGTGAACTCGCTTTGCTTACTTTAATGCGCATACCATGATGAAATAAATACTTATACCAACTTATGTTTGTTTGAATACCTTGTTTTTGTTGTTTTTCCACCTTAGTCGCCAATTTATACACCGAAAATCGGCAAATTTAATTTTCTTTCGAATTTAAGTAGTCATTGTCCAGACTTGCTATTTTGGTTACAGCAATTCTTGAGTTTATTGGTGTGAGGGGTGAACAAATTGGGGAGAGGTACTCAGTTTAATGTACTCTGCAGTTTCGTTTTTTTTTTGTTATACTCACACCTTTTTACTTGAAATTAGATGTAGGTGTATTTGCATTTATATAACACAACAATTGCAAAGCTATGATTTCATAATCTGAACACTTATGCAATTTCAAAGCAGCAACAAAAATTGCAAGTCTGGACGATAACTTAAGAAAAATTAGACCAAAATCGCAAAAATTTTATTTTTTTATAGCACTGCTTTTACACATGAGAGTACTTACATGGAATTTCTGTACTCGTATTACAAATAAAAATTTCAATAAGTTGTGAATCAAAATTTGCCAACCGGTCATGGTTTGTGGCTTATTTTATTCCATTAATTATAAAAATTTAAAATTTTTGTTCTTATAATTTTTGGAAACAAAAATAACATTAATTTTTCCTTTAAAAAATCTACCGCCATTATTTCCTGACTATATCCGAAACTGTTAAAAAAAAATATAAAAAACTAATGTAAAGATGGCTTAACTCATAGTAAAAACAAAATATGCGTTAAACAAAACCCGGCTTTAAATGCATGTGAACACCATGGTTCTAAAGTATATTTTAGAAAAAGTCAACATTATTTTTTACTATGATTATGGGCCAATATATATCATTCGCTGTTAATTGTATCTAAATCGGACAAATCGTTCACAAGTTATGATAAAATGTATTAGCATAACCTCCTTATTTGTCTTACGACTTTCCTGATGTATGTCGTTTTCAGATTAATGATAAAAACATAAAATTTTTGACCCTATAATTTTTGTATGAAAACTGGTACTAATTTTGCAAAAAATTTATCGCCAGTAGTTTCTGAATAATTCCGAAATGGTTGAAAATATAAAAAAAAATTTGATGACTCAAAAAAAATTTTATTCCTAATCATCTGTGAGTATTTTGGTAAAAATTCGACAAATCGTTTTCAAGTTATGATAAAATGTATATGCATAATCGCCTTATTTGGTGCAAAATATTGGTTTAGGCCATAAAAAAGCTAGACGTGATTGAACCAATCTGAAAGAGATTTGGATTCGGCACGCTAAAATTAACTAAAATCCGACCTTTTTTTTGCCGATCAGTGTTAATATATATAGCCCAATTATGAATAAACATTCCCCGGGAGTTTTTTCCCTTTTCACATTTTTACAATAGAATTTAAATAGGAAAAATGGGAGAAGAGAAAAAACTCCCGGGGAATTTTTATTTATAATTGGGCTGATAATGTTTTCTTATTTGTTTGTTATCTGAAATTTTAAATAAATTAATAAAAATACGTGGAAAAAGGTAATTTGGCGTAGTTATTTTGATTTTGATATCCCCTTCTTGGTGCCACTTTTTTTGTAGATATCCCTTTTTTTGGTACTATTTGAAAATACCCAACGGTAACTCTGGTTGCACGGTAACCAATTCTCTGTATCGGTAATTGGCCGTGATGCCAGATCTTCACTAGTTAAAATGGCACAATTTTAAGTAAAAATGCCTAAATTTTGGCATTTAATAAAACCCATCAATATTAATAAAAAAGGAGCGATTATTTTGTTTGTATTAATACAGTTTTAGTAACGATGAACTAAACGTAAGAAAAATCTTTGAATAACGAGCGGTTCAAATTATCGATAGAATCGATTTATTTTATTGTTAAAATCATTTGTGATAACTTGTAATGAAAAATGCAACGTTACAACACAGCTAATGCTACATTTATAACATTTTTTGATCTAAAAAGTCTTTAAAACTTGAAGAAAAATTAGGTTAAATAAAAATGGCTAAAAAGTGGCTAATGGCTAAAAGGATTTTATTCTGGCTAAACGTGATGAAAAATGGCTAAATCTAGCCACTAAATGGCTAAATCGGCATCACTGGTTATTGCTGAAGACACTTTGGGATATCATTTATACTCAACTCGAATAACGGGAGATTGTAAAAATTACGAAAAAGTGCAGATTTTGCTTACGCATCTCCCAGCGTACAAGCTGCTTTTACATTAAAGTCCCGACTAACATGTACATACGAGGCCCGTTATCTTTACCCGTATACCATAAAATTAGGCTATAGAACAATTTGTTCACGATATGTTTAATTTCTGTTTTGTTTCTTTTTAATCAAATGCAAATTTTGCTTAATAATTTTTGCAGATTAAGGTTTCTGTCAAGTTTTACGATTATTTTTCTTTTCTTTTTTAATCTGGCAACTTTATTGTATGGTAAAACATTTAGAAAATTTGTTGTAAAAATCGTAGAATGAATGTAGTACTCCCAAAAAGAAAGACAGTGCCCAAAATTTCCTTAACTGTTTTCAGTAATACTAATTACTTTTTTCGAAATTGCTAACTATTCTTTGAAACTTTACACAACTTTTTAAACAACTTTATTTTTCTTCTAAGAATTTTTTTAAAACTTTAAATTGCTTTATATTAAGAATATACATACAAACTAAAACACTGAGTAATATAACTATTAGATATTATTTACTCTAATCTTGAATAAAATTGCCCTTGAAAATTTTTTCCTCTTCCCACAAAAAAAAAAAAAAAACTGTTCACTTTTTGTAGGAGTGATAAAAAGTTGCGCTTCATTGCGAAATTTAGATGCTTACGATTTTATAATTAAAAACAAAGAAAACAAACAAATGACATAAAAAGTGCTCCAAGCAGAAGCATATGAAGATGATGACGAACTGGGATATCCGCCACGATTTGTATTGGTACTAGAATAACTATGAGTACCAGTATATCCCGGTTGCCCTGGGGAACCACTATATCCTCCGTGGCCACCACCATAGCCGCCCTGGCCACCACCATAGCCACCCTGGCCACCCTGGCCACCATTATAAGTATGCTGGCGACCATGTTCATCCGTTACATTTACATGATAACCAGACATGCCATTACCTCCATGGCCACCGTAGGGCACACCATTGGCATCTACACCACCATAACTATAACTATATTGATTGTTACCATTGGAACCGGGCTGTCCGGAGTTGCTGTTTGAACTAGACCAGGAACCGGCACCGTTACTGCCACCCCAACCTCCTTGACCTTGTGCTGAAGTAAAGAAAAAAATATCAACATTATTATTATTCAATTAACCAAATTTGTTAAAATTTATGTTTTTGATTACTCATTTAATTGTATAAAAACATTTAAATTTTATTGCGACTTACATACCTCCACTCATTATAACGTGACACAATACTATTAGTAGACTGGGCAAAACAAAACTAACTGACTTCATCTTGGCTTTTGTAGGGTTGTTTAACAACTGATGCGAAATGTTTACACATACAATAATTTTATAAACTTGACTCATTTAGTATTTGTTTACCAAAATTTTCAAAAATACAAAACAAACTCTATATAAGAGAAATACGAAAAAGCTCTCTTTGTTTTTGTTTATATGTACTAAGAGATTTTAGTGGCAAATAATTAAAACGTGTTTAGTATACAATGAGCCAAAACGACTTAAGTATTCTCTACACTGGTATTAATTAACATAAAGCAGCGTTACCGCTGTGATACTAAAGTATCAAACTGACCTTTTTCGACGGTCTTGATACCCTTTATGACCCCTTTTTTTAAATTACCCTTTTTTATAATTTTTAAGTATTTTGTACCACTTTATGACCCTTTTTTTAATATCACTCACATTTTCTTTTTTGTCAACACTGCTGAAGAGCTGTACTGCAGCTGAACAAGTGTTTTCGAAATTAGCATTGCTTAAAAATAAACTTTGGAACAAGCCATGCTTTCCTCTGCTTTCCTCTGCTTTCCTCAAATAAGAGGCTGCTCAAAGATCCTTTTAATCAAATATATTAAATTATCTAATTACGTTTTTGAAATTTTTAATTAAAGGATTCCAAAATAAATATTTTTTTTGTGAAGGAAAAAATTACAATGGGGTACAAATGTACCCCGGTTCAGCGTTACCACCAGCAAAATTCAAAACTACACTTGTGATGCAGCAAAATTACCCAATTTAAATGAAATTACACCTGATATCAAACTAACTTTTAATTATTAAAAAAAAAAAAAAAAAAAAAAAAAATACAAAAAGAACAAATAAGAAAGTATTTACAGACAAATTTTTAAGAGTGTTCCCTAGTTAGGTCCCTATTAAACAAAATTATGTTATGAAGTTAAGACTAATAATATAAGAATTCTGAATTCTTAATTATCTAGGGAACTACCCTCTCTGGTGTTTTTTCGTCTTAAAGTGATTTAAGGGAGGGGATTTGTTTATGACCAACGTTCCTAAACCTAACAGGACAAAATTTTGCCATGACATAGTAGATATTCTTTCATAAACACATACCAATATTTGTAAGGCAGTTATGGCATTAAAAAGCTATGTTCGTGAGTGGTATTTGTATGGGAGCCATGGTCAAATATGGACTGATTTCATAATTAATTTTGTTAGATAATACAGGTTGAAATAAAAAATATTTAGGCAACATTTTGTCCAAATACCAACATAACAAAATGCTTAAAAAAAATTTGCAGGAAAAATTTCTTATGGGGTCTATTGAAATTATGGGCCGATTAAAAAAATTTAAAAAAAAAACTTATGAACCAAATTTCATTGAATTATCTTAACAACTGCTTGCGACCTGTACTTTGTACAGAAGGTTTACATCGACGGACAGCCAGCCAGCAGGACAGACGACTCAGATACTGAATCTAAGCCGATAGGTATACTACAACAAATATTTATAAGTGTTTCACACATCAGTATAAAATCATAATACCCTTTTCACTTAAATAAGATCAATATGTGTCATACTCTTAAGATTCAGACAGTAATTCTAAATAATTTTACAAAAATAATAATAAAAGCTTCAAATAAATAAACAAATTAAATAAAATCTTAAAATAATAAGTTATACTTCCATTTATCTAGTACTTAATTTAGTAAATAAAATTCCTGTAATTGTTTAACAAATCAGTTTAACAAATATTAAGGTCCCTAAATATTTATCAACCAAAGCATTTTAAATGTGAATGCAAACACAAAATTTATTATATTATATTTTGTAATATTGGAGACATGTCTTTCTCCAGGGGGTATTTTATTTAGTAAAAATACATACTTTCGTTTTCCAATAAACTTCGGCTTCTAAATGATCTATGAGGCTTATATATATCGAAATCTAATTTTTCATCAGGCGCCAATCAATATCAATCTTTTTTTTGTTATATAAGCAATGAGTTTTGTTAAATATACAGCAAATTTTTTAGATCAACAATATCTTAAATGGTATAATTTTTATCTCTAAAATCAAACTCTTATATTATTTGTTTTAAAATTAAAGAATTTCAAATTACACCTGATCTACACCTCAAAGAAATTACCCACGCTCTACCCACGAGAGTAAAAACTGCCTCAAATTCGGGTAATTACCCACAAAGTGGCAACACTGCCCTGTTACATGTTTGCGTGGTATTTTTTGGTTGCTTGTTTACTGTATGCATATTGATTTATAGCTTTGCATACTAATTGTTTTGGTATAATAATTAATAAATAATTAAACATTTTATCAAATATAAAAAAATATTTAAATAATGTGTTAAATTTTATTTAAACGGACTTTAAATCAAATAGTTTTTGCTGTGAAGCTGAAAATGACTAAAAACTATAATGGGGTACAAATGTACCCTGTACCCATGTTCTGTAACTTTGGTGAGAACTTCTCGCATCGAAAACATGTGAAACAAAATATTCCATCGTTTCTCGAAATGTGAGAAAAAAGTGTCTGTAACTCATGTCCAAAACTATCAAAAGAGATTACGTCGCTACGTTATAAATGTCATAATATTTCACTCGAAGCCGATATGAAATTGCAGATGTTGTGAACGCCAGTCAAACATACGTTGACGGCGACCAAATTTGACTAAAAAATACATTTGAACGACGGCGGAGAAAAAAAAACAGTCGGCTATACCAAAAAATGTAAAGTGCGACTTTAATGTTTGTTGATTACAAAGTTGCTTTGAAAACATTCGTATATTTTTTAAAAATGTTAAAAGCAAAAAAATTAAACTATAAATAAATGTACCAAAATTTAATTATTTATTAATAAAATTATTTTAATTTAAATATTACTAGTATTAATTATTAATAATAATTATTAATAATATTATAAAATTTTATTTTTATAAAAAATAATATATATATATATATATATATATATATATATATATATATATAATATTATTATTAATTAATAAAATTATTGTTATTTTAAATAATTGATTTTTATTTATTTTATTATAGGGGAATACTGTAAATATAAATTAATTAAATTTTATATAGCGTTAGAGGATTTACCAAAATTTAATTATTTATTTATTAATTAAATTATATTTATTTAAATATTATTAATAATAATTAGTATTGTGGTCTGAGGAGACCTAGTGGTTGAGGTCGAAACATGTCAGGGTAACCAGCCGCCTGGGTTCGAATCACACGCCAGCCAGCCTGGCTTCGAATCCCAGGTCAGTCAAGAATGAAAATTATCAATAACAATTTTAATTAATTCTCCATGTTGTAAAATTCTTTCTTCATAAAAATAATTTAATGAAAATTAAATTTAATGAACTTAAGCCTAATTAAAATGTTAAAATTTGGATTAAAAATATTATTAATATTAATAATTATTATTAATATTATTAATATATTAATATTATCTATATATATAAAAATGAATTATGTATGTTTGTATGTTTGTATGTTTGTATGTTTGTTTGTCGCTTTATAGACTCCGAAACTACTGAACCGATTTTCCTGAAATTTTTACAGTAACATCACGTGAGCCCTAAAAATAAAATAGGCTACTTATTTTTTCGATAGGGGCAGGGGAATTGGTACCCCCCATAGGATGCCAATATTAATTATCGAACCGATTTTCCTGAAATTTTTACAGTAACATCACGTGAGCCCTAAAAATAAAATAGGCTACTTATTTTTTCGATAGGGGCAGGGGAATTGGTACCCCCCATAGGATGCCAATATTAATTATCGAACCGATTTTCCTGAAATTTTTACAGTAACATCACGTGAGCCCTAAAAATAAAATAGGCTACTTATTTTTTCGATAGGGGCAGGGGAATTGGTACCCCCCATAGGATGCCAATATTAATTATCGAACCGATTTTCCTGAAATTTTTACAGTAATATCACGTGAGCCCTAAAAATAAAATAGGCTACTTATTTTTTCGATAGGGGCAGGGGAATTGGTACCCCCTATAGGCTGCCAATATTACTTATCGAACCGATTTTCCTGAAATTTTTACAGTAACATCACGTGAGCCCTAAAAATAAAATAGGCTACTTATTTTTTCGATAGGGGCAGGGGAATTGGTACCCCCCATAGGATGCCAATATTAATTATCGCATATCTTAAGAGCCGCTGCACGCATTTTGCTGAACTTTTTGTAGTAGGATCTTCTGAGCCCCGGAATTGAAATAAAATAGCAGCGGGGGTATAGGAATACCCCATAGGACGCCAATGTTTAACATCGCATATCTTAAGAACTGTAATAGTGAGAATGTTCAAACTTTCTAAAAGTCACTCTTATGGTATACTACACTTTTGAAAATAAAAATAAAGCGGGTAGGCGCAGGGGGGGAAATACCTCCCATAGGATGCATACATTAAATATCGCTCAACTGAAGAACTATTAAAGGGAGAGTCTTCAAACGTGGTTAAAGCTACTATTATAGTAAACTATAAATTTCAATATAAAAATGTGCGGGGTCAGTGTAGCGAAGCGCACCGGGTTAAGCTAGTTATTAATAATAATAAATAATATAGTAAAATTTAATTTTAAATAATTAATTTAATTTATTTTATAAGAGATTATTTATGAATATAAATTAATATAATTTATCAATATAGGTGATTTATTAAAATTATATAAATTATTCACTGCATTTTGCATTTTTAATTTATTTTTTAGTGTTAAAATTTTTTCTCACCCCGTTTTTATGCGTGAGTTTATTTGACAGTTCAAAGCGGGAACTTTCTCACAAAAATTTTACAGACACACTTTTTCAGTATATTGGCGAGAAATTTCATTACGTGACAGTTATTACTCGCTAAAAATGTTACAGACGCAGTTAAGTGAGAAAAACAGCTGTTTGTTTCATTTTATAGAATTGTTGTTTCAGTTCTCACATTTCAATCGAAAAGTTTCTCGCCGCGGGAGTTACAGAACATGGGCACTGGTTATATGTTTGCGTGGGTTTTTTTTTTTGATTATGTATTCTACGGTTTAAAAATTTAATGTTTGTTTATATTTATAAAGCGAACATTCCATCGAAGTTTTTTTAAATTTTTATATAAAACGCACAAATAACAAAAAGCTAAACTTTAAAAATTTTGACAAATTTCCTATATTCTTTTTAACACGTTTACGTCTTTTTAGTATCTATTGAAGTCGACCGCAACGTTTACATGTGACTGACGAGGCCATAATTCTGAACTATTTTATGATGTTTGATTTGAATTTGTTTCCGACCCAAGAAGGCATTAAGAATACCATTTTTGTTTGGTAGCGGAGTGCGTTAAAAGAGAAAAGTCTTTATTTAAAACAACCGCTTTAGAAATCACAAAATATGATAATTTACAAATGTGTATTAGATTTTACACCATAATGTTATGGTTTGTTGTTTGAATGTGTTTAAAAGAATGAAGTCTTAAAATAAATATTGATTGATTTTTCCTTCCATTAATGAAAAAAAATGTATATTTTCAATTTAATTGTAAACACTAGGAAAGTCTGGGTCAAGGCGAATTCAAACAGGTGACCGCTGGCTGTCTATTTAATTTTTTTTTTGTATGGTGTTTCACATTTTGACATACAAAAAAGGGATAGCTAGCGTAACTCTTTCTCTCTGATGCGGTGTATGAATTTGCCTTGGTCATGGTCCAATTAGTAGGTCTGCACAAAACAACAACAAGAAGAAAAACAATACTTATTTTGTTTGTGTAAAACATGATCAAGATGTCAAATACATACAACCGCATTTGTTTGTGTTCAAAAAAAAATAATAAATAAACAACTCTGCAAAAAATCAGCAGGTGTTTCTCGTAGAGCTACTATTTGGACCTTGGCCTTGGTGTGGTTTCATATTTTGAATGTTTTTCTCTCGGAAATTTTTTTTTTATGTCTACACATTGAAATTTTGTTTAATGAAATTATATATTTTTTCCTTATTTATTTAAATATTATTTTTCTGTTTTTTACATTTTTAAACAAAATATAAAGTGCGTTAGAAAAAATTTATTTAAAACGATATAAAAAAAAACATGTAAAAAGCACAGCCAACTTTAGGTTGATTTTTACCCCATGCTCTTCATTCTTTCCTTTCTCAACTAAAATGTCATGATTTCTTTCTGTTTTAGAAAAGTGGTTTTTAAAAGGCGGCTTTAAATGGGAACTGTAGATAATTCTGTACCGATCATTAAAATTGCATGGTGTTGTTTCAGGCCCTATCGAGGGTATCAAACATTGTTTGAGTGTTTCAACGTGAGCGTGATTTCGACAGAACAACAGACAGGCATTGGCATAATGAAATCGGCTTAGGATTTATCATATCGCACTTGATCGGCAAGAGGGTACTAACTCTAAATTTTCAATTTTTAAATTTTTGGATAAAATCGATACGTTATACTCATATCCACACGCTGTAAAACTATCGTGGTATTTTGTCTCCTTTTTGGTAATGAACCTGTTGTTTCAAAAATTCTTTTTATATGCCTTTAATGTAAAATTAAAAATTGTTTTGCTTCTACTGAAAATTTTTAAATTTTTAGTTAATACCCTCTTGTTGGTTAACTGCGATATATACTAAATGGGGTCTTATACTCGTGGTCGAGGGTATACAACGTGTTTTTGTTAAAGAAGTGATTTTAAGATAATTTATAATTTAAGTTTCAATTATTCAATAAAAATTTTAATTGATGCTAACAAATGATTCGATTACTAGTTTGCTCAAATCAATTACTATATTAATTATTTTGCTTATTATTTTTAATCAACTTAGGTCATTGAATAAAATATAGATATTTTGTTAATTATTTTTTTATTTGAATCAATTAACACATTGATTGAAATGGCACAGCTTTTTAATCATACTTTAGATCAAATTTGAAAATATCATTTGATGAAAAGAAAACTAACAATTTTCAATTTGTACGATTTTTAGTTATCAATATACATAATTATTTTGGTAATAGCTGTAAAATCAATAAATTGTTTACTTGATTCTCCGAATTTGGTGATTAAAATCAGTTTTTAATTTTATCTGTGTAGTAAATTTATACAGCACCGAAATTAAATAAAATTAATTAAAATTAAATAATTTACGAAATTGGGTTTATATGGGATTTTTGATCATAGACCTATCACCAAAATAGTATGAGGGCTATGTACAGAAAATATTGTTTACAATCACCAAATTCATAGAATCAAGCAAACAATTTATTGATTTTTCACCTGTTACAAAAATGATTATATTGATTACGAAAAATTGTAAAAATTTAAAATTGTGAATTGTGAATTTTTTTTCAATAAATGATATTCTTAATTTTAATTAAAAAAAAATGGACAAAACACTTTGCCTTTTCAAACAATGTGTTAAGTGATTTAATTAAATATAAATTAAGGTTTTGACAACTCCCAGCAACAATTCTTCAAGTTTAAATTATTTTATTTTAAGCTAAAAAATCAATTAAGATTTTTTTGTTATTTAATTAATATTTTAATAAAAAATGTATTTCAAAACAACTAAAATATTAATAAAATCAAAATTATTTTTTAATTTTTTTTTCATATAAAAAAATAATTGATTCAATTATCACATTAATTAAATTGAAATCATAGTCCTTTTCTTATCGTTATAAAGTGGTTCGTCCTCGGTCCACTAAAACGTCAGGTATCAAAATTGTTAACTTTACATTTTACACAACATTTTACATGGTCACACACAGAAAGTGATTATGAATTGATCGGTATATTAAAAGGTGCGTTAAAAACTTTAGCGCAAATGCATTAAGCTTTGGTCAACTTAACAACATATGACGTCCCACACACGTAACCACTCTTTTTTTTAAACATTTGTTTGATTTTGCACAACGTTTGCTAGAATCAACATCATTTACTAGTTTGTTAATTTAGTACATCATCAAAAATTGTTAGAATAAAATTTGAAAAAAGATAAATTTAGTGGTAACGCTTTTTTTGGATCATTCAATAACTTATAAAAGTGAGCGTACCTGCCTCCGGTGATGGTATTTACATATATATTATCTAGAGTTTGTTCCCAGGACTTCCAGTCCCGGGAATACCCAGGATCTTAAATTGTTTTTAATTCCCGCTTTCCCGGAAATTAATTGCGGGGTTCCCGGGAAATTTTGAAGAAAGAATTTTTTTTAAAACTTTAGTAAATCTATGTGGGTGGGACTCGTGTCTTTAGTTTTTTTATGCAACTAAATTTCACTACAACATAACAATTTGCTGCAGGTTAAGGCTTATTAAGCTGATTTTTGAGAATGGGGTTTGTATAGGGCCTGTGGTATATTACCTTTATAAACCTATCTTCACGAAATTTTATTTTTTGACTATAGTGGGCTAAATCTTACAACAATAATATCCGATAATGTGTTTTATACGCGGCATTTCTAGTGATTTGGAGTCTTGTGAAAGTATATTATGCTGCATAGAATAATGTTTTGCCCCAATTAAAGCATTAGGCAAAAATAAAATTAGTTTTAATTAAATATTTAATCAAGTGAATTAAACGGTTGTTCAAATGAATTAAAAGTTTAATTAAGTGAATAAAAAGTTTAATTGATACATACTATTAATTTGCACCAGTCAACAAATTAATAGTAACAATTAGACGTTTACTTCACTTCATTTAACGTTTAATTCACTTCATGAAACAAATAATTCACTTGATTAAATTTTAAATTAAAACTGATTTTATTTTTGATTAATGCTTTAATTGGGGCAAAATTTTTTTCTGTGTACTCAAAAGAATTATTCGTTACGCTTTTTTCTGAATTACAATTGCCAATTTCTGATTTACAATTGACGCCTTCTGAATTACAATTAACTTATTTAAATTACAATTTACGCTTTCTGAATTAAAATTGCATTTTCTGAATTTCAACTGGAAAAAGGTGTAGACTTAATTATTTGAGGAATACTAGGCAGTGAGGAATATTAGTTTCATTGGAGAAATAAATTAATAAATAAATAAAATATTACTATCCTTATTCGACCTTTTAATTTTTAATACCTCGAGCTTATCAATTGATAAAGTATTAAATAAATAAAACATTTTGGGCGGGAGTCCCAGGACTGATCCCGGTGATAAGAGATTTATTTCCTGTTTACCCGGGAATCCAAAAAGTGCGGAAAAAACAAACTAATATTATCTCATTTGCCTCTTGGGTTAAAAAAAACATACAAAACATAAATCATTTGTATAAGAGTTTTAGATGAGATTTGTTTTTATAATTAAGAAATTTGCCATTAAAATATTTTAATCATTTAAATCTCTGCTACGCCTTAACCATTTGCACTGACAACATATTTATTTTAGTTGTACTTAATCATCAAAATTTAAATTTTGAACTTGTTTTTTTTTTTAAAAAAAATTTAACTTAAAATTTTATACCTACTACGTCTTTAGACGAATTTCATTCATTATTTTGTGTAAGAAAAACTTACACACTGTTATTTTTGTTATAATTGTAAAGTTAATTTACTTTAATTTTTTTCAAATTTGTTTATATGTACGAGTATCTATAAGAGAAGGTTATTTAAAGTTTCAATTTTCACTTGGCTGTCTGAATAGTTAACTAGTTAATTAGTTTTCTAGTCAATAGTGGTTGGCTTGCCAGCTATGAAATCTATAAAAACAAAAATTTAACGCAAAATTTTATACCTACTACGTCTTTAGACGAATTTCATTCATTATTTTGTGTAAGAAAAACTTACACACTGTTATTTTTGTTATAATTGTAAAGTTAATTTACTTTAATTTTTTTCAAATTTGTTTATATGTACGAGTATCTATAAGAGAAGGTTATTTAAAGTTTCAATTTTCTCTTGGCTGTCTGAATAGTTAACTAGTTAATTAGTTTTCTAGTCAATAGTGGCTAGGCTTGCCAGCTATGAAATCTATAAAAACAGTACATCGAGAAAAAAGGCTGTACATTTGTGTAAAAAGAAGTATTTTTATTTTATTTTATTAACTAAAAATTTAGCAAATAGAATAAAAAGTAAATGAAACTAAAAACAAAACATATAAAATTCAATGCATAACAATTCATAAAGAGCACAAAATAGAATTTCTTTAACCCTAAAAAGATAATCATATCAAGACATACGTTACGCCTTATCTTAACCTGCTATATTATTGTATTTTTTTTTAATTAAGAACAAACTAGTGTGGACTATATAGTATGAAATATGTATTAAATAAAAAGGTCGAAATTTTAAATATGTTTATATATGAAATGTCTGAAGTGAACAGCAACGAATTCCTGCTAATTAAAAGGAAATAGCAATAATTAGAAAGTGCATGCGTAAAATTAACGCAGATTATCTTTCTAGGGTTAATATCTTAAAGTAAGTCAGCTGTTTCAAATTTATTTTTTAAACAAAAAATTTTTATAAAATTCAACATTCTTTTTTTTATTTTTCGAATGAGGTAAATTTAAATTTTATAAAACTTTTCAGTAATAGTTTAATTTTTTTCAAAAAAAAAAATTATTTTCAGTTCAATATCACGTGTAAGTTAAACAATTTAATTATTCTTTATTAAATTATTGTAAGTTTTAAAAATTAAAAATATATATTACTTTTTTTACTTCATTAGTGTTTCGACATTTTTACCATTTTTTGTGTTAAAAAAATTTAAAAACTCATCATAAGGGTTTTCACGATATCTTCGCCTAAAGTTAAAAAAAAATCTATATTTTTCATATTCGAGACGTTAAAACTTCGCAAACCCATCTTATGAATGCAACCTGATATGTCGTCTGAAAATCCTACCATTTATCCTTAAACTGTCTTAATGCCCACGGACATTATGGCCCCTATTATGAGTTACATTCGATAAACGATTTTCGCTGGCTATCGAACATCGACTATTGAATGTTAATTTGGTATTATGAGTTGGCAGCACTATCGAAAATTTCGTTGTGCATCGAATTTTTCAACGAAAACAAATTTGCTTTCGACGGTGTAAATAATTTAAAAAAAAAATGGTTGAAAATTTAAGTTTTTGTTAATTTATTAGTCTTGGTGTGCAAATTCCACATTCTTAATTATTTTTGGTTATTTTATGCAGGTCTAAAGTCGACAGTAGTAAGCACCAGTTGGAAAAGCTTGTTTCCCTTATGGTACAAAATCCTTTGTTAGCAAAAGGAATTTTTATAAAAGGTCAGGCTACAGGTTTAGGCCAGTTCCAGTAAGCGTTCATCTTCATCAGATGAATCATCGTACCATAATTCGGTCGTAGTCATGATTTATAGTACTTTTTTTTTAAATTTGTTAACAAAAATTTTTTATTTAAAGTGACAGCTGATAGAAAATGTACTACTATGAATAAACTAAATCACAATAGTACTTTTTTATCGAATGTGTGCCATAATACTAAATGAAAATTCGTTCGATCAACTAATTCGACTGCTGTCGAAAATCGAATTAAGTTCATAATAGGCACCTATGACATTTTCAAAAGTGTCATAAAGTCCATGGACACTATGACAATTTTTGGTGCGACACAGCGTCCATCGACACTGTGTCGCTCGACGTTATCGCATGCCAACTACTACTTCATTACAGGTTTTTTACAACCACCCTCTTAAGTCTGGATTTACATTATGAAACTTTTCTTTCAGAAAGTCGAGGTGAAAAATTGGTGTTTGATAATTCTTAGTTTTAGTTTATTTTCTTTTTTTTTTTGTTACGAATGCCAATACTTTTGAAAATTTTTTGATTGTGCTACTTTAATAATAAGTTTCTAAACGAAAATTTTTATTTAATTTCATAACAGGCAGAATATATTAAAATTTAATTGGCAACGGAAACTAAAAATAACAATTAATTTTCAAAACTTTTTAAAAGTTAGTGTTTTTTTACAATGACGATTTTTGGGACGACTTAGCTTTGTCAGCGATTTTGACGATTTTTTCCTCAAAGTTTGACGATTTGCGATCAATTTTATCTGGCAGCTATGACAGTAGAAATTTAAAAAAATAAGATTTCATAATCGACTGATTTTCGTACAATAAATTTGTATCGTTTTTATTATTTGTTTAGATTTTTGATTTTTTAATTTAAAATATTGTTTTCTTAAACACTCTTCACAAGATTGGCACTATTTGCATTAATAAATTACACATTTTAATAATGGTGGCTCATTACTGTTTTATATATGTGTGTATCATCTTATAAAATAGTTGTTATAAGATTTCTTATAACAACTGTCTCATAACATTTATTATAATATTAATACTAACACGATTTGAGAGTTCACACGTAAGACCCTGTGTTACAACAAAAGATAATTGTTCCTACACTTTTTTAGCAACAGGCAAACAAATACACATTTAGTTAACATTTTGAATAGAGTATTCAAAGTAAAGCATTTATTAACAACAAGTGAAAAGAAAATAAATACAAAAAAAAAATCCTCAGTGTTTTTTATCAATTAAAAAACTTTTAATCCAAATTTCGATATTTTTTATCAGGCGTAAGTTCACTGAATTTAATTTTCATTAAATTATTTTTATGAAGTAAGAAATTTTACAACATAAAATGAAATAAAATTTATTGATAATTTTGCATTCTTGACTGCACTGGGAATTGAACCCAGGTTTTCACGGACAGGTTGCCCTGACTAGTTTCGACTGTAACCACACAATCTCTTCAGAGGGGCTAGCCGTTTAACACTCACCGCCATTGACGACGGATGACGGGTTCAATTCCCAGCTCAGTCAAGAATGAAAAATTATCAATAAATTTTAATACATTTCATGTTGTAGAATTCCAATCTTCATAAAAATAATTTAATGAAAATTAAATTCAATAACCTTAAACCTGATTAAAATATCGAAATTTGGTTAAATGTTTGTTTAAAAATAAGACTTTTTTGTACATATTTAAGGCCAATGGTTAGCCGTTTTAAGGCATTTTCAAGTTTTTACAGAATATTTAATGGGCATATAACACTTTTTAGAACATATTTTCACTTTCCCCGGTTATTAAATACGGTAAATTAAATACAGTTTGAATCTCGGGATCCCAGAAAATCCCTAGTCCATGGTGATTAAATAAAACTGACTGATAGGTATAAATAATAAACATCTGCATAAAACTTAATAATGATGTTCATGAAACTTTCATTATAATTTTGTATTTGCTTCGTTTGTAGGTATTCAGTATAATGAATAACTACGAAATGAAAGCAACAATCACACGAAATTTAAGAGACGAATAAGATGCAGTGTTTTTGTTTATTTAAGCAAGAGAATATGAATACCAACAACTCTGAAACAAAACAACCACTGAATAAATGTCGAATAAGTTCATGGAAAAATACATTTATTTTAAAGTCAGTATTGCCATTTGAAAGAAATGAAAAACATTTAGGAAAAATAAAAAAAAAAAAACAACAATTACCATGAAGAGTAAAAGCAACAAGATAAGGAAGTACATTAATATTAAAATAATAAAAATAATACAAATTTGACTTTGTTTTCAATGTAAATTAGTTGTTTTTAATGTAAATATTTACACTTCAAAAAATTTCATTTTATTTTCAAAAACATTTTTCAGCAATGTGTTTTGCTTGGAAGTACATAAAAAAGTTGTTAGGAAAAAAATTTTAATTTAATTTAATTTAAAAAATGCTTTACAAATTACATATATTATTGTAAAGGTAACAAAAAAATAAAAAATTAAATAAATTTACTAAGTGGCAACATTGCTATTGAGTATTTATATAAAAAATGAGAGAGAGTAAAAACTGTAAAACAAAAGTCGTTTCATTGAACAAAGTCTTTGTGTTTGCCATATGAAACGAAATGTGTTTGCTAGTAGCATGAATAAAACAACAGTTTGTTAAGTGGTCTGAAGTTTGTTTGCATACGAAGTTCATTGAATAAACATTTCAGTATGTTCATGAATGAAGTTATTCATGCAGCCCTTTAATAAATAACAGCAAATGTGATAGATGTCGCTTCAATATTATGGTCACAATCAGCTATCAAAATTCGAAAGTCCATATTGATTTATTATATTGACATTATAATTAACTTTTTTTTTTTTTTTTTAAACAATAACTTTTTTTTTTTTTGTCAGATTATCTGCTCAAATAATAATGTAAATGTATACGAGTACTTTAATTATATTTTTAATAAGAACAGCAATTTGTATGCGAAAACAATATACACTTTTTTTAAACGATTTTCAATTCCAAAGAAAAAAAAAACAAATTCAATAGTAAAATAGAATAATGCGCAAATACAAAAAAACCCCACGTAAAATTCAAAACTGACATTTTGCACTACTAGACTGGAAATTTAAATTCAATCATCTGTAATTCAGTTAAAGTAAAACAGTTGATAGACGAAGTCATTTTTCACTGGATCCTGGGAAATATGAAAATAGTAATTGCGTGGCTTTTAGCCACATTTGTGGTGCTCGTAACTGAAGGTTAGATTATTTAATTACACTACGAATTGGTTGAGATAAGATTTGTATGTAATGAAATTTTTTATTAATAGTGAGTGGCCAGTATGGTGGACAAGGTGGTTACGGTGGAAGACCCAATGGTGGAGGAGGAGGTGGATATGGAGGAGGAGGTGGCGGTGGCGGATATGGTGGTCAGCCTGGAGAGCCAGGTCAACCTGGTGGTTTTGGCGGTAATGGTGGTAGTGGCGGGTATGGTGGTAGTGACGGAAATAGTGGTTATGGCGGGAATGGTGGTCAAGGCGGGTATGGTGGTAATAGCGGACAACCAGGAGGCAATGGTGCTAGTGGAGGAAGAGGTGGCTATGGACGTTAAAAGCGCTAATGCATATCTAGTAGTAACTCGCACAATATGTCGTGATAAATCGCATATCAACCGACTACATAATAAAGTTCTTAATTGTTTTTTTTTGTTTCAATATTTTAATATTTAATTTAATTTGAACCCAATAATAATTTTTATAACACTTTTAAGTAATTTTTAATTTTTGGAAAGTCCTCTACTTGCAATACAACTTTTTTATAGACGATTGGCACACTGATCAATTTCACTTTTGAGAAAGATATTTTGATTTCTAAAGTTTCACTAAAGACCCACGTAGAACTATTCATAGAAATATTTTAGGTTTTTTTAAAACGTTTATAAAAAGAACTTTATATGAGGGGCTTAAAGCACAAGGGGCTTATGTGCTTTTTTTAAGTTGAGATTACATATGGAATTAGTTGGTGAAGTTCAGAGAAATTCAGAATACAAAAGGTAAATGTGGAATTCTCATGCGGAATTCTCAATTCTAGCAGTTGTCATTAAAATACCTGTTTCGCTTAGATTACACGGGGTATATGAGCACTTAATCTCAATTTTTTAAAAACTCACTTACACCCCTTGTGCTCTAAGCCCTCAAGATAATTTGTGAATCATATGTAGCTATGTAATGAAAATCTATCGATTTCAAAACGATCGTTTTTAAAGGGTATGATGAAGCCATCGAGCGATTTGAATATCCATTTCTGAATTAAAGTCTTAAGGCTTTGCAACATGCAAACGTGACAAGTTAATTTGTTTTTATTTTTACGGGACGCACAAAAAACTCTTAAACTTTCTTTGTGTTTCCTTTTTTTATCTGCAAATGCGATTTTACCGACTTATCAGACTTTTTTATATGCTCAGCCAACAGCATTGACATAAAACCAAAATAGTAAAATTATTTAAACAAAATATTTCTTTAAAAATAGGATTTTTTGACAGCCTATTTCTTGTTTTAATCGAGAAGATTCATGTCAATGAAAAAACACGTAAATTTTCTATGGATGTTTGCCTTTTTAGTCAAAAGAACCTTATCGGCCATTTTAAAATCAATGGTGATTTTCGGAAGAAGTTCTGCATCGAAAAGATGTGAAACAAATATTCCATCGTTTCTCGAAAAGTGAGAAAAAAAATGTGTCTGTAACTCATATCGAAAACAATCAATAGAGATTACGTCGTTGCGTTATAAATGTCATAATATTCCACTCCAAGCCGATATGAAAAAGCAGATGTTGAAACGCTATTCAAACAAAATTTACTAAAATTTGCAATGTTGTTAACAAAAAAGCATTTAAAACATTCGTATATTTTTTAAAAATGCTAAAAGCAAAATAACTAAACAATGAAAAAATCAGCCAAGAACGAAATACTTACCTCTTCCGTGTTATTTTTCATTAGATTTTGCATTTTTAATACATATATTTTTTAGTGTTGAACTTTTTTCTCGTCCCGTTTTTATTCACAAGTGTATTTGACAGTTCAAAGCGGGAACTTTATCACAAAAATTTAACAAACATTAATTGTTAATTGGCGAGTAATTTTCTTACGTGACAGCAATTACTCGCCAAAAATGTTATAGACGCAGTTAAGGGAGAAACCCCCTTGTTTGTTTAAATTTATCGCATTTTTGTCTAATTTCTTACATTTCAATCGAAAAGACTCTCAACGCGGGAGTTATAGAACATGAGCACTGTATTTATACTCATAGAGAAAATACGTCTTCATATTAATGATGCCCTTATTCAGAATTGTGGCATCAATGTTATTACAAATGGCATCAATAAGGCAAAAAGTGACATCAAATCAATGACGAATGCCATCATAAAATTAAAAAATAAATCATATTATATGCGTCATCTATTCTATGACTACAGTGACATAAATGCGATGCCACATTTTGTGTACACTGATAGAAAAGGCGTTATGACATCAGTACAGACAAACTGCTATCAGTGCGATGACAAACTGTCATCAGTGCGATGACATAATATATCATGTCATAATATATTATTAACATTATTTTCATGTTTAAAACGTAAAATTAGATGCAAAAATTCCCATATTCTATTTTTTTAAATAGTTATTTAAATAAATCAAATTTTTAAAGTAGAATTATTACGAAAACCGTATTGGTGACAAAGGGTGGAATAAAAAAAAAAAAAAATGAAACAAACATGTGTAACGGGTAAGTAAATAATGATATTCCCTTAATTTGACTTAAGGCCCATTACAAAGACTCAATTTGATGACAGTTTGTCATCGCACTGATGACATGCTATATAAAGCCGACTCCTATTCAGTGTGTCATCCCATTAATGACATAGTCTAAACTTTTGACCCTGATGACAATTTGGTGGTCCCTGTGGACACTTTCAATTTTCTAACCACTCCCTTCAAAAACTTGTAATTCTTTTGTAAAGCAAATTATTTTATTTAAATCGAATAAGAGTTTTCTTTACTAATTACTGCGTTAAAAATTTCCGGAAATATAATTTTTTATTTTTTGTCATAATTTCTTACCGAAGTAGTATTTACTGCGGTTTTAAAATCTGATCGGAAAATTCTTTGATGCAGCTGATCTGCATATAAAATCATTAAATTTTTTGAAGCAAGTGGAACAACTTTTTTTTTGTTATTATAAAATAAAATTATTTATAGAATAAAAAAAATGTACACAGTTTTAATTGTGTAGATTTTGACTCCCCTTTTTTAATTAGTTTGATATTTCAGAGCATCAACCATTGCCTTTCTTTTCGGATTTGAATATGGGCACTTCCATTAAGCTTGTATTTTAGACCCATTTTGATCAAATGTTTTCTCTCTTTTACTTCATTGCGCTGTACAAAATACAACAAATTTAGTAAAATGTATATAAATTATTTCTTTGAGAAACAATTAAAAAAGCTCGACGTAACGTGACATGAAGTAGACTTTCCTGTGGAAATATCCATATTGAGGAAAAACCCACAAACATCTATTTCTGGACATAACTTATTTACAATTATATTAGCGGTTAAGTTGCCATAATTAAATAAAAAAAATACCGGGAATTCTCGCTCAAATTTCCAGGTAGTTTTTTTTCCCAAAAATTGTGCGGGATCCCGTGATTTTTGTCCCGGGAAATCGCGTATTAACAACAGTACTTATCACGTGTTTTTAGATGAAATTTTTTCCTTATGGACTTTCTTATGGAAGAGACATTGGTATCACAGAAATGAGGAATCGTAGTCAGTTTAATAAAACATGTCATCAGTGCGATTACAGAGTAACATCGTAGAAAGGACTCATTAGGCTCAATTGAATGAAAAACTGTCATTAAATTTAGCCATTGTGATTGACTTAAGTCAAAGTCAGAAAATTTTATTATTTACTTACCTGTTGCACATTTCATTTTTGTTGTATTCCGCCCTTTGTACACAGAAGAACTCTTAATTATAAGACACCAGCAGCATGCCCGATATGGTTTTCCTAATCATTCTACTTTGAAAATTTAATGTATTTAATTAAACAAATAATAAAAAAATAGAATATGGGAATTTTTACTTCTTACTTTTTTAACATGAAAATTATGTTAATAATACACAAAATGTGGCATCGAATTGATGTCACTGTAGTCATAGCAAAGATAACGCATAAAATATGAAAATATTTTATGACGACGTTCGTCATTGGATTAATCCTTTTTTACCTCATTGATGCCATTTGTAATAACATTGATGCCACAATTCTGATGTTAGGGCATCATCAATATGAAGATGCATTTTTCTATGAAAGTACTGCCACCGTACTGAAGAAAGTTAAAACTTATAGCTGTTTTACACTATCACCCAAGTCTTACGTATTTTAAAAAAAATACAATCCAAATACGTAAGACTTGTGTGATAGTGTAAAACGGCCTTTTGCGGTATTGTCTGTTTTGAGTCAATAGCAAGATGAACACTGCTGGATTTTGTCTACTATACGTCATCCGCAACGAATGAAGCACAATATAAAAATCCGGTTATGAATCTCAATGCTATTGGCTGTTAGGAGTCACTAATACGCGAACGTTTGCCAGACAAAATCAATTGCTGTCAGCTATGACAGTTTGGACATTTACTTTAAAAATCCATATATGACACCAAAGAAAATTAATCAGAACCTGCCATCGTTGATTTTACATTTGCAGTGCCTGTTACTATGAATCGTTAAGACTTTCGCTGCCGGGAACTAAGGAAATCGATGCCACTGATTTTGCAGACCATGCATATTTTTGTTATAGAAATCGTTGTGCAAACGTGGCAACAGTTGTTGCTAATGCGTCCTTTTCTCAATGGAAGTCTATTTTAAATAAAATAGTTGAAAATTTAACAAACTACAAATTTTAACTAAATTTATGAATTCTGGAAACGAATAAACAAAAATCAACAGATGATTGGATTTGCTTACACAGAAAAAAATTTTGCCCCAATTAAAGTATTTATCAAAAATAAAATCAGTTTTAATTAAAAATGTAATCAATGGAAATAAATCAAGTGAATTAAACATTTAATCAAGCAAATTAAAAGTTTAATTGATACTATTAACTTGCACCAGTAAACAAATTAATAGTAACAATTAAACGTTTAATTCGCTTGATTAAACGTTTAATTCACTTGATTACATTTTTAATTAAAACTGATTTCATTTTTGATTAATGCCTTAATTGGGGCAAAATTAGTTTCTATGTAAGCTTGGTTGGCGACGCTAAACCAACAAATTTCCGTTTTTATTTTATTTTACCATTAAATATTTCCCAAAAAGTAAATAAAAATGTGAATAAATTATGACCCAATCTTTATAAAATCTGACACCACAAAATTTCATTATTTGTCATCGTCCAGGCTTGTAATTTTTGTTGCATCAATTTATTAAAATTCTGCTTTTTGGACACTAGATAATGAAATTCGAGTCGTGCAATTTTTGTATTTTTATCATTTCCTTTTTATATTTTATATATAAACAGAAATACACCTACAGACAACTTCAAGTTGATAGTGTGAAAGTTACAAAACAAAACAAAACGGAATTACAGAGTAAATAAAACTGAGTACCACTCCCTAATCTTCTCAACTCTCTCACCAATAAACTCGAGAATTGCTGCAAAAAAATTGCAAGTCTGGACGATGACTTTACCATATTTAGCATTTTTTGTTGAAATGTTCTTGTCAATTAGCTCAGGCTCTTGTACATCATTCCAGGGGCCGTAAATAACAGTTATCCTCAAAACTCATTTAAGGAGTTCTATTTTTTCCATTTGCACCAAACACTGAACTCTGCTAATGGAAACTTAAATCGACTTAAAATAAGCATTTAATAAAGTGCTGGAAAACTTAATTTTGTATTTCAGTATAAAGCCTGGTACTCTGCTCAACGTTTCACGTGAAATGTTGTCAAAACTCATATACAAAAACTTGTGCGGAATTTTTATAAAATTATGTTGATGGAGTTGTATCTGTTCAATTTGTGTAAAGTTACGAAATTTTTCTGGCAACGCTTTTTGTACAACTGCGAAATAATAAAACCTGCATTTATTTCACGTGGAATTTTAAGAAAATGAAAAAAAGTTTAATCTTTTTTTTTGTTTGTTTGTTTGTTTGGACCAGCACTCAGGGGATGATCCCCACAAATGCAATGCATGGTGTTGTTCGATCTAGAAAAAAAGGTAAGGGGAAGGAGGATAGAGGGAACAGTGTTTGTGAGCATTCGACTTAGACTAATTCATGTTGAAAGTGAGAGAGAAGGCTTCACCTAGAAGGTTGTTGCACATACGAACAGTCCGGCCAAAAAACGAATTTTCCCTGTAATGCGTTGTACGTTTTTCCGGCCAATCGACCACAAAAGTATGGGCTCTTAAGGAAAAACGTGTATTACGAACAAACGTATGATTTTCGGTAAGTAAATCCGTAATTTCATTAGAATACATCCCATTGTAGTAACGATAAAACAGGCAAATACAACCCACATCGCGACGGAGCTCAAGGGAATAAATAGAATTGGATACCCTACTGTCACCAATGAGAACGTTCAACCTCTCCTGCATGTGGTCGGGAAGCTCCAAAATAGACTTTGAAGCACCGGCCCACACATAAGAGTTGTATTCCATTCGCGGTCGGATATAGGTGGCATAAAAATTAAGGAGATCAGATGGAGTGAAGTATATCTTACACCGTTTCAAAAAACCAAGGCACATGAATGCCTCGGTAACAGTTTTTATCTATATTTACTGTCATTTTTATTTAAGAAAATTATTTTTAGTAAAATACATGTGGGTCTTGTTTACATACACAAAGCAATGTGGCATTCTTTGAAAGTTTAAAAACGTCAAATTGTGCAAACTCGCTAGATAGGTAACATTGTTACATGTCAAATTTTTCGAATGAAATAATAGATGTTGCTGAAAATTTTTCGCAAATGAAAAAAGGGTACCAGGCTTTACATAAAAATAAATATTTAAATACGTGGACAAAAACTGTCCTTAATTCTTGTTAGAGGGTATCGATGATGTCGGCTTTACTGAATATGAAATTCTTATTTGTTTTATTTTATTTACAATTTCCACGTGACTGATTGTTTTTCTTAGAATTAAGTCAATTTACATTTTCAATAAATTAACAGGTAATTGTTAAAAAAATAATCGTATTAATTTCATGTTATAAATAAAGATTTCAATTAGGTTTCTAAATTATTGTATTGTTGACTTCTCCAGTATGAAATTCTACGCTTTGTTTATTTTTGTTTTGGCGCTAGTAGTCTTGGCGTTAGGTAAGAAATAAACATAAAATTTTAAATTCAATTTTTTTTAAACTTTTTGTTAAATATATTTTTAGGCCATACACCTAGTAGTAGTGGCCAACCGGGACAACCTGGACAACCAGGACAACCAGAACAATTAGGCCAACCTGGTGGTTTAGGAGGAATTGGGGGTAAAGGTGGAGCCAGTGGTGGAAGTGATGGTTGCGATGGTGAAAGTGGGGGTAATGGTGAGGGAGGAGCTGGTGGACATGGTGGGGGACATGGCGGTGGACATGGCGGTAACGGTGGAGGTGGCGGCAATGGTGGTGGAGGACACGGTGGTAATGGTGGAGGAGGAGGTGGCAATAGTGGAGGCCATGGTGGTAATGGCGGAAAGTGTAGCGAGTCTGGTAAACTTTAAAAATATCGATCTTCAAATATTATATATTCCTTTTCATACAAGTTTAATTAATATAATAAAATAATGGAAAATAAATTAAACTGTTTTTTAATTATAATTTCCTAGCATATATTTTTGGACTGTAACGTACATACATACATACATATCCTGCAAATATTATTGGATTACTTGATGTATTTTAGATAAACTGGACTACTTACAACATGGTCCGATGAAATGCAATCATAGACCATGCCATTGTTAATAAAGAGTTTGTAGTTAAACGACATGTCTTTGTTTTTAAACGATTTCAAATCCAATCCTCTGGAGTATACCAGCGCAGTAGTTTCAAACCTAATCCACTGGGAGTATGTATGAACATGGAGTAGTTCTAAGACTACTTCGCTGAAATGCAAAGCTGGGTTATATGGTCCAGTCCTAGGACATCGTTATGTTAAATAGACCATGTTTTTCAATACATTTGGGTTCATACATACATCAATACCGAGCCAGCAAAATACTCCGCCGTTGTCTGAATCAGAAATTCCTTGCAAATGTCTGTCTTCATTCTTAGAGACTTCGTTCAGATTTATGTCAGACATTGATTATTTTAACTCTCTGGCCGCTTTCTCATTGGAATTCGGAATAATAGTTTGATAGATTAAACTTAATATTTTTGATAAATTATGAATTTTAACTAAAAAAAATTGCACTGAAGAAGAAACTTTGTAGGAAATCTTATTAATAATAAATTTTGTATTCCCAAAAATAATTTTTGATAATTAATTTACACACACAAACAATATTCTGTACGTAAAATTAACTAAAATTGTAATATAAAATAAATGAATATTCAGTTAAAAACCGGTCAACTTATTTTTCATTTACTTTTAACAAAAAGTTCATTTAATTTTTACTGTCAAAAATTCAACTGCAAATTCCGTAAAAACAAATGAATTTTCAGTTATTTTATATAATTCAACTATCAAAAAAATAACCGACAAACTCCGTAAACACAAATGAATTTTCAGTTATTTTATATAAATTAACTATTAAAAAATATCTGACAGATTCCGTAAAAACAAATGAGTTTTCCGTTATTTTATGTAATTCAGTATTTTTATATAATACAGGTTTTACTCGAATTTCTAAAAAAACCAGGCTTGTTTTTCTAATGAGAGAGAGAGAAAAAATTTATTTTTATTCACTTATCCCGCTATACATGTTTGTTTTACTTTTTTTGTACTGGCCCCTTTGTTTACAGAAGAACTTTCAATTATAAGACACCATCAGCATGCCCGATATGGTATTCGTAATTATTTTACTTTAAAAATTTTTATGTATTTAACTAAATAATTTTAACAAATAGAATATGAGAATTTTCTACACAATATAAGCAAATCGTTTTTTACTTTTCCCTTTTGCCACAGATCTATAAATAGAGAGCAGAAAATTTATTTTTTGGTAGTTAAATTATATAAAATAACTGAAAATTCATTTGTTTTAACGGAGTTCGTCGGTTATTTTTTTATAGTTGAATTATATAAAATAACTGAAAATTCCTTTGTTTTTATGGAATTTGCAGTTGAATTTTAGACAGTAAAAATTAAATGAACTTTTTGTTAAAAGTAAATGAAAAATAAGTTGACCGGTTTTTAACTGAATATTTTATATTACAATTTCAGTTAATTTTACGTACAGAATATTGTGTGTGTAAGTTACGAATGTTATATAATTTTTATTTGCATTGATTTCAAACAAAGTGAGAACAAAAAAAGTGCCAAAATTCAGGTTTTACCCCTTTACTACCTCAAAGGGCCGAATTTCAAAATAGTACCATACATCTGTTCGCTTTTTTTTATTTAATGAACAATAATAAGTATTAAATTAAAAAAGTACCACTTTAATTTAAAAAAATTACCAGTTAGAGAACGAAAAAATACAAAAAATCCCCCTTACAGATTCTCATTCACTCAGGAACTTTCATGTTCAGTTTTATGTTTCTATGTCCAATATTAACGGAAAGAACATAAAAGTACCAAAAATCCCCTCTTACAGGTTCTCTTAATTTAATTAATTTAATGTTTGTGGGTCCAATATTAACGAAAATTTAAAAAAGTACCAGTTAAAGAACGAACAAGTACCAAAAAGATCCTTCCAACAGATTCTCATTTACTTAGGACTTTGGATTTTTAATTTAATGTTTCTTGGGTTCCCAGTTTTATTTTACACCTTATCCCCAATTTACGATTTGTCATCCCCAAAAGTCCCCAAAATAGCGTTTTTCTTATTCCCAAAAATCCCCACAGATAAAAAATAAAATAATATTATGTTAAAGGAAAAGTATGCATACATTTTATTCTATAATAAAATTCATTTGTGTAATATTATTTAAACTAATTTTATTTGTACTTTGAGTTCTAAATGCTACCTACATACAAATGTATATTAAAAGAGTAACTTGAAAAGATGCACAAGAAAAATAATTATCCATCAATGTTTATTATTTCAAAAACTTCTGGTTCATAAGCCATTCTAATTTTGATTTACATGTTGCTTGTACTAAAAAGTGTAAGCATTTGAGAAGATGGAATAAACTTGTAACAGCATTCTAAGAAGAGCTTCTACTAACTCATACTGCATTATGCTGCGAATTTTGCTTTTGATTCTATTATGGAAACCAGCGTTACATGTTTGTACAGAAAGCATGTTTAAGACTATTTCAGCAAGGTCTTGAAAAGGCTTCAAACCACCAGCGTCTTGGTGTGACAAGAAACTAAGGACCAAAAAAGACTAATTTGTACCCACGTATTGACCAAGCCGTTCTTGCCATTGCACAAATGGCGTATATAATAATATATTATCCCCAAAAATCCCCAGCGAAAAAAGTGTTTTTCCCAATTTGCGGCGACTCGTTCGAGCATAACGACTAGTATCTCGCGAACACCACGATTAATGCTGGCTTCCAAAGCGACAATCGTAGCTGGATTATTCCTGAAGACCTCAGACTTTACATATCCCCAGAGAAATAAAGTGATATCGCACGATCTAAGTGACCAATTTAGCGTAGCAAAATGTGAGATTAAGTGATCACCAAAATGATATCTCAACAGGGTCATTGTTTCACGCTCTGTATGGCTCGTAGCGCAGTCTTGTTAAAACCAGAGCTCACCGAGACCATGCGCTTGAATTGTTGCGATAACGGTAACCACTGACGGTTACATTCTGATTTTCCTCATTTTTGAAGACCAATAATTCTACTAGCCCATAAACCACACTATACCGTTGTTTTTAATGAATGTATTGGTAGCTCTTCGTACTCTTCGGGTTGGTCATCAGCCCAAATATGGCAATTTTGTTTATTAACGTATCCATTTAGCCACAAATGTGCTTCATCACTAAACATAATTTAACGTCAAAAAACCGGATTTTCATTTAGTTTTTCCAGAGCCCATTCACTGAAAATAAGACGAAAATGTAAGTCGCCTGGCTTCAACTCTTGCACAAGTTGAATTTTATACGCTTTAAGGCTGAGATCCTTACGTAAAATACGCCAAGTTGTCGAATACCGCAAGCCAAGCTGCTGAGATCGGCGAAGAATCTTTTCGTCACGGTCTTAAAGCTAAAGCATTTATTTGACAACATTTTACAACACTGAAAAAATTATTTCGATTTGTTCGGTAACGACTGAAAGAATTAGAAATAAGATTGCTTTCGAATCGAAAAATTATTCGATCGCTACTGCCAGAATTAGCCCCAGGATCTGATTGTCTATGCAGAGAGCTGAGTACGGTGTGTTAATTTGTCATAGAAAGTCGTCGTGAAATAAATTCAATTTAATTTTGAGAACGTTTTTTCTAGTGCTCTCACATATAGACACTTATTCTCCCAACAATGCTACCATACTTTCATTATATTTCATACATTTTGTAAAGAACAAATGAAAGACAAAAGAAAATAAAAAATGAAAACAAAAAATGAGAGAGAATTTGAAGTTACTGTCGACGTTTTATTTATGGGCTTTAGGATTTTTGCCTGAAGTTGAAGATTCAATTCTGTTTTAATACTAATAAGAGATCTTAAATCACGCATTTTTACTTTAACTCATTGCATGCTTTTTATAGCATGATGCGTTCTGCGCTTCAAGTTCATGCAACGCTTTTTCACGGAATAGCCACAAATAAAATTTAATTAGTAAAAATCAGCTGATTCGTTCGAACGCCGCGCCGCTAACAAAAGTAAAAAAATTCACCTACTTTTCGCATTCTTCTCTAATAATTCTCTTATGTATGCTACTTGCTCCGTTAGGATGCGAAAAAGCGTAGAACGCGTGATATGGACCTCCAACTTAAGTTAGCACATTATCTTTGCTGAAGAACATTTTTATTTCAAGAATACTATTTGGGACATTTAAGAAATAATGCGATTTTTTTAAGCATTTAGGGGACTATTTTGTAACTCCCTTCACACTGAGTAGAAAAATCTTCCATATAATTATACCACCACTAGTGGGGAATGAGGGTATACTATGAAATTCCATATGAAACTTTTTTATTATATATCTAAGACCCCATTAAGTATATATATTCTGGCACCTTGACTAATTCTGTCTGTCCGTCTGTTGAAAACATGCTCACTTTCGAAAGACTCAAAAGAAAAGAACAATTTTGGTGTCAAATTGCTTGAAGTTAACCTAAGCAGCTTGCGATTCAGAATCGGTTCAGAAGGATCAGAGCTATGAATCAAAATGTGGAACCACTACCCTAAAAATTAGATAATTATGCTACAAAAACTAACATAAAAGGTGGAATAATGCACGGAATTATATAAATTTTTTGAAAAATTCGGTTTATAGGACTGGAAATCATAGTGTTAAATTTTCAAATTTTGGTGTGTAACAGTTTAATGAGACTAAAAATCACATTGGTAAATTTCGTAAAGATCGGGCCATAAATAACCCCATATACAGACTACTGTCGGAAAACAGATTATTACGCCTAATACCGTAATAAATAATGTTATCATAATAAAACGTAATACTTCAAAGTTTTAAAGGACTAGATATCACAATGTCGAATTTCATAAAGATAATCTTCCCTAGGCCCCATACAAAGCCTACTCTCGGAAAACAGTTTAGTACCCCTACAACCGTAATAAATAATGCCATCATAATAATATTTAATACTTCACAGATTTACAGGACTAGAAATCTTACTAAAAATCTTCGTGATGATCGGTCAATAATTTACCATAGCTCCCATAGAAAGTCCACCCTAGGAAATTAACTAAATACGCCTAAAACTGTAGTAGATATTGATATTACGGTAAAATTTGTTCCAATTGCAATATGCAATTTTGTGATATACGTTCCATAATTTACCTTAGATCCCATATTAGGCAGCCTTCTGAAAATTACGGTAAACGCTTAAGCTTATTTCACTGCTGTATGGAAATTTATTTTAATTTATGTTTCTTAATACCATAAATCACTCTAGAGAAAATTGAGATGATTGATCCATAATTTACTATGGGTCCAATATAAATTCCCCTCCAAAAAATCATTTTAATTCGGCTTAAACTGTTACGAATCCTGATCTTTTACTGAAGCTAATTCAAATTTCTAAAAAGAAAACCATCACACTTACCGATTGTCGGCTAACAATTTAATATTGGTCGAAACCGCAAACGTCAGTTTTTATAAAGATTAATACATTATATAAAGATATCATAAAGAGCCCACTCCTGAAATATTCGAAATGTCGGTGGAAAGTATCAAAGATTCGCAACAGCCGAATATTTCACTCTAACTTGTTTTTTTTTTAAATTTCTAAGCATTTGTATGAAATTATTATTTAAGTGAGATGAAGTGTTTTGCAAAAAAACCCCATTTAAACTCAAATATCTGCCATATTCTGTTAATCGCACGATTTGAAGTTCGCAAAACACCGGATTCAATTTATGGTTTTCTGAAACTCGTGCGCTTAGCTTGCGATCTGCCAAAGTTTTTTACAAATGTTATAGTTTCTTGAGCAGACTTTTGTAATTTGAAGTCGCCAAACTTCTTGTTATTGCGATTTACAGAGCACCTATTGTGCAATTTCAAGTCAAATTATAACTTAGTGAAAAAAATTTTTTTTATAAATCTTATGCTGGTAATTATTTTAGATATCAGGTCCAACCATATAATTTATTATCGCCAAATTTTCTCAAATTGTATCGTCTGTTTTTTAAGCCGTCGGCTTAAATTCGTTTGCGACGGATTTCTTTATGTCACTCTCCTCACTACATAATCATAATTTTTTTTATAAAAAAAACCAGCAATAATTTTAAAAAGCCAAGTTATAATTCAGCAATTGTGTTTAACGTCAAAAAAATGTTAAATATGTCGAACATTTTTGAACTCTGAGTCTAAATTAGAATAAACTTATTTTTAGAGAAAAAATTTGTGGGAAATGCGTGCAAAATTTCTATGACTTTTTCTACAGTCTTGGTATTAATTACAATACGAAACCGGGGGTGCCCCGGTGGGCTAGTTGGTAGTGAGCTAGTCTATCAGAGCCGAGGTTGCGGGTTCGATTCCCGCCGCAGACTCTGGTTTCTTTCCCGCAGACAAGCGTAAAGCTTCGCGGGATTAGCATAGGAAGAAAACAAGTTTGAATTTGAGTCGATTTAAGGGATGGAACTGAGACCGGTGCCTCTCTAATTTTAAAAATGTTTCGGGGATTATTTATAATAAGGGCATTGTATCAAATGGAAACTAATTTCAATAGAATAATTACTACTATTGCTGATCTATCTGGGGTCTAATAACTGCATACGTTATTAGGCAAAATGTCCCGATTTTTTTATCGAAATTTTTTGTTTTGCTATCATGACACTCGATATCGAATGAAATGTATCGTAATTTAAGACGTTAGCATTCGATATCGAGTAACCAAAGACGTTACATCTCTCAAGTTTTCATTCGATACGTCAGTGTATATCGTATGCCGAAAAATACGATAGTTTACTAGATATCGAATGCGGTGATTAGACTCCTGCACTACATAAAAATATCGTATTCCGCATTTGTTTTAAATAAAAAAAGATGGTCACCATAGTTATCTCGTAAACCAACAGATGCAAGGTAAATTTACACAAGGTATATGCACTAGATAAGCATTTGCTAGCTGTCTCTTTTTTGTACGTGTTTTTATGTGTCTTCTATAAGTCAAATCCATGTCTTGTATATATCAAGTCCATATATCTACCTTCAAAAACGGGACAGCTGGCATCCTACTGCTAATTCTTTGTGGTAATGAACCTTGATCAGAGTTCAATAACACTCAAAAAACCTTTAAACCGGATTGCACTAAACTGTGGAGTTTTGAGGGCGTCTCCCTCCCCTCAACACGACTAAACTTTGTCCATGGAATGTAACTATACGGATTTATTTTCGAATTTCCAAATTTTCTTCTAAAATTGGAATTAAACTTTAAAACTTATTTTATTTAGTGAAAGTTTTTAAAATAACTAAAACTTAATATTAGTACATCTTAAGGACAAGGTGGCATCCAAGAAGGGCGTACACAGTCAGGAGCTTTCGGGCCTCCGTCTCCACCAGGACCATTTCCATGACCACCGCCGCCGCCTCCGCCACCTCCTCCTCCACCACCGGGCTCACAATTACAACCACGTCCGCCACCACCACCGCCTCCACCTCCTCCTCCGCCAGGCAAAGGTGAAGCTATAAAATAGAATGGAAAATTTATGAAAATTTCAATTCAGACTTTTTAATTTTTACTCGAACTACAAACCTTTTATGAATGCATATAACACAAACAAATAAGTCAGAACTAATAAATATTTCATCTTCTTTATGTCAACTTTGAATAATGACTAAGTTTATTTTGATATTTGACTTGATATTTTTATAGTTGTTTAGAAATATATATTTAGTATATTATGCCAGGAACAGAATTGGGTCGACATCGTAAGACCGTAAGAGTAAGTTTCTACAAACACCCTCCGTTTACCGACAAGGCCGTCGTAAACGTTTGCAAGGCGAGTTTATGTATACGGTGGTGTCGATACTACAACAAGTAATAACACCAAAAACACAACAATGTATTTTTTGGTTGCTTTCGTTGATCGATATGTCAAAAACACAAGCAACTTTTGACATTTCTCTCTCTAAGTAAGAAAAGAAAGCTGTGCTTTCAACGCCACCTGAAAAATGAATTCGCCTTTGTATTTTTTTTTTTTTTTTTTTTTTTTGAAAATAATATCAGAAAATTCCAAATTAATTAAAATTGTTGTTGCTTTTTTCACCTTTAATTTTTTTTTTTCAAATATTCAATTTGAAAACACAGAAATATTTTCTCTTTATACTTCAAACTCTTCTCTCTTAATGACAATACGGTCGCAACCGGATCGCCGCGGCGTATGCTAATAGAATTAGATCTAAGTCGGCACACGATATAAGCGCTCTTATATTTGCGCCAATTTAAAGATATTTGGGCAATTCACAAAGTGTTAAACATATTTGTTTACTTCAAAATGAAGGAAAACTTTATAAAGCAAAGCCGGTATTCGGCATACCATCCGCCCAATGCATCCGGCAATGCAAAAAAAATTAGTAAGCGAAACCTGTGTTCGACATGTTTCGATTGCACCGTTAGCATTTTAAATAAGCTTTTATATGATATTAATATTCTCACATCCAAACATAAGTAAATTGAGATATGAGCAAATATTTTTCGAAATTTCGAAGTTCTCGAACTCGGAAACTATGCGAATCCGCCGATATATTTTTTGTTCAAAAATACGAGGTCTACCCCCTAAAACACTTTTTCTGAAAACTTGGGTAAACTAGATTTATTCCAAAATATTAAACGTTTTACGGTGCAGTTGTGTTTCTACGGTTAAATAAATTCAGAAACTGCATTTGCAGTAAAATTGATAAGGGGAATCCTAAGCATCTGGAAATCACCTTTTAGAATAATTTTAAATTTTCTAGCTAATTAACATTTTGAATTAAATTATTACGAAATTTTTGTTTTAAGTGTACCTTATATTAGGTATTAACTTGCCGGTACATCGACATGTACTTCCATGTCGAGCAGCTCCGGGACCAAACAGCTAGTTGTATTATATAGTAGGACTGACTGGCGGCCTTATACTTTTTTAGTTCCTTTAAATTGTAATAACATATTGATTAGAAAATTATTAAGCTAAGGTAAAGGATATCAAATTAACGAATATGGCACCCTTTTTTCCGAAATTAATATTTTTATATTCACAATCGGTGTAGGGCTTTATAGGATCGATCTTTCCCAACAATGCTTTCTTAACTTTTTATATTTAGAAATTAATGAATGCGTAATTTTTTTGTTTTTATTTTAATTTTTTGTAATTAATATTTATTTACAACCAAATTCAACTTAAAACAATGTGCTCATCAGAAAATCTTTAAGAAAAAACAAAATTGTTATTATTGTAATAGAAAACGAACTTTCTTTAGAAAAATAAATAAATCAAATATTAATATTTCTTTAACATTTTTTCGTAAATAATTATGGTTTTTACACGGGAAAAATTTCCGGGAATTCTTGGGAAAAAGATTATCTATTAAAATTCCCGAAATTTTTAGATGGGAAATTTTGGGATTTTCTTTTCAAGCTTAATAACATAAATTTTCGTTTTTGTAACATTAAATGACACTTTAAGCTGCTTTACACTATCACATAAGCCTTCCGAATTTTGAAAAAATTCAACCCTGTCATGATAAGTTGTTATTGTTTTTTGAAAATTTTCAAACAATAATTAGATTAGAGATGCACTTTCATCATAATACGTAAGACTTGTGTGATAGTGTAAAATGGCCACTTTTGGACCGGCACTAAAGTCCAAAAGTGTAAAAAAATATATAAAGAACATTTTTCGACCAAACTTTTTATTTATTGCATTTGTCAAATTTTCAACATCAATTAAAAATTTCTAAGAGGTTAAGCAATTTATTTGGAAAATAACACAGAAAGAATTCTCCAAAATTGTTCACCTATTAAAGCATTAATCAAAAATAAAAAAAGTTTTGATTAAAAATGCAATCAAGTGGATTAAACATTTAATCCAGTGAATTAAACGTTTAATCAAGTGAATTAAACGTTTAATAAAGTGAATTACACGTTTTGTTGATACTATTTATTTCTTTACTGTTGCAAATTTAATAAACTTTTAATTAATATAACAAATGTTTTAATTGAAATTAATTTCTTTTTTCTGGTTAAGGGTCATGTATGGAAATCATAATAAAATTGTTCTTTCTGTTGATATTTGTAGGTACTACCGCGACTTATTTGGTACAATTTAAATTTTTTTTAATTTATACCCAAAAAAAAACTCTTATCTGAAGGTCCAATTTTAAATGACTTTTTCTAACATTTGTGGCCGTATGCCGGCAATAACGCGGCGAATGTTGTCCTCCGGCGGACGAGCTGTGTGACATGTTGCGCCGTCTTGTTAAAACCACAATCCTGCACATCATGGTTTTTTAATTGATAAACGAAAAGGTCAGTAATCATGGCTTCATAGCGTCACCATTGACCGTAACGTTCTGACCAGCATCGTTTTTAAATAAGTACGGACCATTTATTCCACCAGCTCATAAACCACACCAAACAGTTCGTTTTTCTGGATGTAACGGTGTCTCAACATACACTTGAGGATTATCAGCACTCCAACTACGGCAATTTTGTTTATTGCCGTATCAATTCAAACAAAAGTGGGCTTCATCGCTAAACTAAATTCGCTTATGAAAATCGGGATCAATGGCATCCTTGTTTTGGGTCCATTCACCGAATCTAAGCCTTCCTACGTAATCGTGTGGCTTCAATTGTTGCAAGAGTTGGATTTTGTAAGTATGCAACCAAGATCTTTTCGAAAAATCTGCCATTAAGTGGATGGACAGCACAATTTTGAAGCGATTCAGGCGTCAGTCTTCATGTTGAAATGCCAAACCAAACTAAACATTAATCAATTACCAGCTGAAAATGGCTGCCATTTGCAAAATTGTTGCCAACTTAAAGTTTTATATCTCTATAAAAACACCTTTTATAATAAGAGCACAATCCGAATTAAAAGCACTACATAGTGTTCTAAAATAAACATTAAATATCGAACATTAAAGTTCGGTTCGTTAGATTCGTGGAAAACACAAACGCAAATAGTGTCTTTAGGCCGTTTTAACAACGCTATGTGCCCCGCTTGTCACCAAATAAAGTGTCAAATTCTAGCACAGTGTAATTAAGGTACTTAATTTAATTAAAATTCATGATAGCTTGCCACGAGCAACTCCGGGTTTTAACAGCTTATATATTTATTAGACCGACTCAAGTTGTATGGAGCCGAAAAAAGTGTTTTAGTTACCCCTCTGAAAATAAAGGTTGATATGTTTTATGATGATTCCCAAAATATTTTGGTTCTAGCGTTGACCATCCGTGAGCTGGACCATTTTTAAAAAAGGTATTTTTTTCAGTTTTTCGAATTTTTTTGTACTTTGCTCCAAGACGACATAAATAAAATTTGGCATCATCGAAAAGGGGTTTTGAAGCAGCATCCAATGGTATATATAAAACTGTATGAAAACCCGAAACGAAAATATGTATTTAGTTAAATATCTCAATAAGTAGGTCGCAAGTGGTAAAGTTTTATATACCACTGGATGCTGCTTCAAAAACAATAAATAAATTAATAAATTTTTCATTTTCATTGCTTTGGGTGCGTTCGTAAATGCATCACTGCGCTGCATCAGAAAATCAAACTTTTTTTAATGCCAATAAAAAAGCAATTATAATTTTTTTATTGTGTGACTATTATTTTTGTGGAGTATTTGACAATTTTTTGGTCCACATCTACTTCATTCATATATGTATATATAAGCATTTTAAATCGCTGATGCAGCGCAGTGATGCATTTACGAACGCACCCTTTATTTTGTAAAAATATTTTTGCAGACCTTTATAAGAATTTTACAAACTTCTTAAAGGTAGACTTCCAAAGCCTGACTATTTTTCATAATTTGTAATAATTTTTTGTTGTAATAATAAACAAAATTGGATTTTTCATCGGAAACAATTTAATAATTTGTCAAATAATACAATTTTAATAAAATGTATGGAAAATCAAGTTTTCATACATTTTGAAACAAAAAATAAATAAAATTTCAAGAAATTACGTGCACACACATCAAACTGGCTGCAAATTTTTATGAAAATCAAAAGCATTTTGATTATGTCGCCATGTCGCTTTAGTAAACATAAAATATCTTTTATAAACAAAGCAGTTAATTTTTTTTAGAAAAATGATTTCTAATATTCCTACAATTGTTTAAATTTAGACAATAACAGCATTTGAACTTCGGTGCAAACCGATATACTTTCATCTGTACAACAATAAAACACATATTATTGCCCTACAATTAAAAATCGGTCACATTTGCGTTTACATAGGTTTTTTGCACATAAATGGCGTGCAAACAAAACTTCTATTATTACTTAAATGTGTTTTCAACGAGAAAATCAAGACTTCTTTTAGTTTTTTTTATATTTTTTTCATTGCCATGTACACACGAGTACATACACACACGCATGCACGCACATATGCGCTGATAGATGAGAATAAAAAGTTCTCTGAGAGTAAAAACAAAGACTATAATTTTCTCTCACAAGTGGATTTAGCGCCTAAATCCATCAGAAAAATTAATATAGACAGAAAAATGTATGAACTTTGTATGGCAGTGCAATATCTTTATAAATCTATAGTCTTTGGGTTTACAGTGAAATGTCGACTTAGGTCATGACTGCTAAATCAAAACAAAATAAATACATCGAATTTAAAACTTTTTTACGTGTCTTTAAAAGATTTACCGCCATTCATATTCATAAAAAATATTTTTGATAAATAAAAGGTTTATTAAACAAATTTTCATGGAAAATTCTATTCATAAGCCTGCTATAAACCTTAAATATTTTTTATGAATACGGGGGTTATTTTATAAAGAACAAAAAATTCCGTCAGTTACGAAAACTAAAAAAAGACTAAGAAATAATTGAACATTAAAAAATAAGGGACCAAATTACGGCAGTCGATATCGATCCGAAACTCCCATTTAAATTGTATTGTAATTTTGATCGATATAGAATGCCGTAATTTGGCCCTAGCTTTTAGAAATAATGTAAAAAAATCATGAAAAACTTAATACTTTTTGCTATACCATTCTAGTCTAGGCCAAAGCGAATTCATACATATGACCACATCAAAGAGAGAGAGAGAGAGAGGGAGTTATGCTGGCATTCCTCTATTTTCCTATGGTGTTTGACATTTAGAATACACATAGCAACATACAACGCTTCCATTTGCTGCCAGACAATACGGCGCATTTTAAGATGTGGTCGGGCAAACATATTTTCCTGATTTTTCCATGTCTCTCAGCCATAGAGAACGAGTGACTACGCGCTGGAGATGAAAATATTGATTTTAGGCCTCTTAAATATTTGCGAAGAGGTTAACACTTTGCTCAAAATTTGCAACCTAACGTAAACGATAGGCAAATTCTATCTACATGGTAGGTTATGGTCAAGGTGTAATAATAAAAATTTGTTTATACGTCCGTCGAAAGTCTAACTTTAAATAAGGTCAAGTTTTTATAATGACCCCAAGTGGAATAGTTAACCTCCGGTTCTACTATCCCGCTTATTTTTAGGTTATAATACTAAAATGAGGCCAATTAAGTTATACAACTTTGGCTTTAAATTTTTTGCCAATACACCTCCAAATGTACTTTTTTTATTTAAACAAAACCCCAGCCGCAACAATTTGAATGCAGGTTAATAATCTATTGATGCTAAAGAAGTTATAAGGTTATATAGATTTGAATTTTTCCGTTATTCCTTCTAAGAAAATATTAAACCTTGTAATGCAGATTAACACTCTTTTTAAAATTAAAAGGTTTTAAGTGTCTAGCTTTAATGGTTTTCTAATTAAACTATTGGAAGAACTAATTTCCTTCGGGGAGTAACTTTGCCCTTGCTTCTACTCAGGCGATTTGTAATATAGTGACGTAGTTTGACAGTGTACTGATGCTCACGAAGTTTAAAACTTCTCGATCCAAAATTCTAAATAAACGATATTAAGTAAAAAAATTTTAAAATCGGGTAACTGTTCCCCTGCCCTTAATAAAGCAAATATTAACCAAGTATTGCAAACAAATACTCTATTGATAATATTAATAAATGAAAATAATTATTCACTTTCTATGGGAGGATAATTTTTCCCAATGCCTACTAAAAACATTTTTAAGTTTAAAACTTCTTTGTAAATTAATGAAAATTAAAACTGAATTGGTACTCTTAAAGTTTTAGCTTTTGCAGTTCTCTCAATAAACGACAATGATTACTCACTTTTGTATGGGAGGGTAAGTTTCCTCCTGCCTGGACCAAGGCAGTCTAAAGCCGGGAAAAGTTGGCTTATACTTTAAATATTCTAGTTTGAAAGTTCTGGCTTTTATTTTACCCTTAAAAATGAAAATGAGTATTTACTTTCTTTGGGAGGGAAATTTATCCCCATGCCCCTACTAAAAACATTTTTAAGTTTAAAACGTCTTACAGCCATACCTAAACAAGAAAGGAACACGTTTTCTAGCTGTCAAAAATCCTCATGCCCATACAATTTGTATGTAGCATACCGAAACAACGCAACGGCAACGCAACGGTAGCGCTTTGCAACTGGCAAATCCGATTTTGACAGCGCGTTTAAATAGACAGGGCTGCTATATTTGTTGTTTTAACAACCCTGTTTTATTGTTTGATAATAAATAATGGCAAATTAGCTATTTTTAGGCCAAACTAGCGGTTTTAATTCAATTTCTTATGTCTTTTATGAGGGTTTTAGTCGGCACGAAAGTTAACACTACTGTTTATGGCACAACGCTGACGCTCTTATTTAGGTATGGCATATCAGCGTAAAAGCTACGCTGAAGAAAACGTTCCGCCTTCCGCCCTTGTTTAGGTACGGCTGTTAGTAGTTTAAAGAAAATTAAAACTGAATTGATACTCTTAAGGTGTAAGCTTTTGCAGTTTTCTCAATAAACGACAGTACTAACTCACTTTTGTATGGGAGGATAAGTTTTTTCCTGCCCCTACCAAGGCAGTTTTAAGACAGGAAATCTAAGATAATGCTACAAATACTCAAGTTTCAAAGTTCTTGCTTCTATATATTTCTGAATAAACGATAAACAATATTCTTAAGTTAGTTCTTAAGCTTACCAAGATATTTCGAACGTAGTTGTGCAGATTGACCCCCTCCCTGGGGATTTAATATGAATCCCTTTGCTTCCATACTAAACCGGAAAGAATATAAAATCCAAAAGAAGCATTGCTGAAATGATATGGGGCGCCTCCACAGGTTGCGAATAACGGAAAACCCTTTTTGCAGTATGAGGGGTGACATGGAAAACATTTCATAAACATCAGTCCCGCCGCTGAGGCGTGCAAAAGGTAGCAAGAAATATATCATCAAAAAAAATTAAACACAAATTAATTTATTTAATATTATAGGGTGTTTTTAAAGCTGCATGAGAACTTAAAATTATAATACAAGACAGGAATATTTTTGAAATGAAATTTACTGCCAGGCCCACAATGTCTCTCGCATATATGTATATATTGAAAAAATAATAAAAACTAAGATTTGTTTTTGTTTTCAATAAAAAAAAGTAGTTTTTTTTTTGAGATATTAAAAACATTTTTATTCCAGTTTATTACAAATAGGTTCCGGTTAAAAATGAAAAACGATGTCGGTCAAGTGGCCTGGCAGGCTCCTAATCTCTTCCAAAATTTCTATTCACGATTTTCAATAAACTGTTAACAATGGTGGATATCTGCTCGATAATGTTGTTTTAAGCTCTTGAACTGTTGTGGGATTATTGCTGTACACTTTCGATTTCATAAAACCCAAAAAAAAAAATATATATAAATATATAGTCTAAAGATCCACAAATCGCACGATCTTGATGACCAATTCACTCCTCCTCTACGATAATTAATGCGATTTTCGAACTTTTCTTTCAAAAGATCCATTGCTTCTCTTGATGTGTGGCAAGAGAAACAACCGAGTTGCCCCGGTAGGCTAGTTTATAGTGAGCTAGTCTACCAGTCTCTGGTCTCCTGCAGACAAGCGTAGAGCTTAGCGGGATTAGATTAAGAAGAAAAAATTGCTACCATCCTGTTGAAACCACATATTCTCCTCGTCTAAATTATAAATTTTCAGTTATAAAAATATTCGGATCATCCCACTGTAGCGATTTCCATTGACCATTGATACTGAAAATTTGGTCACACTTTACTATGGGGTAGGGTATCAAATGTTGGTGCTTGTCGGACTATAGTTTTTTTTACTTGTTTTGCCTTTGTAATTGATTTTTTTTTTATTTTCAACAAAGTATTCCCCTTGGAGTAAATATCTTGTGTCTTTTAGCTACATGAGAACTTTCGATACCGACAATTATGGCTTGACAGCTGAGAAAGTCAAACAGTGTTAACATTTCTGTTCAGAAAGGTTTGACAAGTCATCATGAATCGTTTAACGCTAGAACATGGCGTCCAAATTGAGGATATTTACTTTTAAAAGAAAAATTAGTCAGTTCAAGGAGAACTTAGCCCATTTTACGAAGCTTATTTCTGGTTAAATGGCTACGCCAATAAGTAAAACTACCGTATTTGGAGCGAAGACAATCCTGCTCCTAAAGCGGTTTACACGTTCCTTCGAAATGAGCAAGGAGCTGCCGTTACGGTCAATCGATCCATGTTGACTGAAATTTTGTTTCCAAAAATTAATAAGCTAAACATCAACGACATTTGGTTCCAACCAGACGGCGCAACTTTCCATACAGCCCGCTTAACAATCGATTAATTGCAAAATCAATTTAGTGACAACTTTATTTCCAGATGTAGTTCTGTTCTCTGGCCCCCTCGTTCGTGCTATTTAACGCCTCTGGATTACTTTTTATAGGGCTGTGTTAAGTCATTGGTTAATGCCGGCAAACCAGCAACTCTTGAAGCATTTAAAGCCAATATTCAAGCCACCAGTGATGCCAGACTTGTTGGAAAAAGTAGTCAAAAATTTAACTGATCAAATGGACCATGTAACTTGTAGCATTGACGAACATATGCCAGAAATCAATTAATTATCTACCAGATTATAATAAAATAAATTTCATTCCGACAATATTTCTGTCTTCTATTATAATTTGAAGTTCTCAAGCTACTAAAAAAACACCCTATACGTTATACATACAATTAATTTAAAATTTTATTGTTAAATACTAATAGAATTGAAAAACATGTTTTTTTTCTTTGCCATTTAAATATATAAATTATTCAATTAATTGTAGCAAAATAAAAGAAATTAAAAAAAATTTGCATATAAAATCTAATTAAACACTATTTTCTCTCTTGAATTTAAATAATTATTTATATTAATTTATAAATTAATATTTATTATCTTCTTTTGTTTGATTCTTTCCCAATCACAGACATTAATTCCCAGTAAATATTGCAGATTAGAATTAAATAGGAGATGAAAATATATTTAATTATGTATTTAAAAACTTAAGTACTTCTAAGCTCACGTGGCCGTTTTTTTTCAAACAAAAACTGGAATTAAAGCAAAACAACTTTTAATTAATACGACAAAAACACCAACCGTTTCAAAGCTTATGAAAACAAACGGCAAAAATAGAGGTTTGAAAGCATTTAAATGCTCAAGTTTAACATACAACGTACAGATTAAATTGATGCAACAATACGAGTATTATGTAATTGCTTGTACAACCAACAGACAATCGTTCAACGGGACAACGCAATCTCCAGCTGCGATGCTGTTGTTGAATGTAGCAAATGCCAACATGGCCGGTTAAGGTATTGATGGGAAGTTGCAATCACAACACTCACTTCACACGTCGACACATTGTCAATTGAACACAGGCATTTTTTTAAATATTGTGTGTTTACACTAGACGGGAGCATTGTGATGTCAACTTAATATTACTATGTAAAGGGGCCAAATAAACCATACAAACATTTAAACAAACTTATTAAGGGCTAATAAATCAGAGCAAGTTAAACTCTGTTTTTGGTTTAAAATGTGCTTAAACCGACTAATCTATAAATCAGTAAACATATACACCATCTTTAAACGCATAAAATTGGGCGTTTAAGCTACCAATACAGACCATATGAATTTGACAACATTTATCGTAGTGCTGCCACATGTTACTTTTTAAACTACATATAATACATGGGACACTGATTTACAACTGTTGGGTTTAAACTACATATAAATTTAAGTTTAGTTTTACTAAACCAGCGTTTAAGCACTCACTGATTTATTAGCCATAAGTAGAACAAAGCATACACAGAAAAAAATATCTCAAGAAAATTTTTAACAACACAATTTATTAAAAATAAAACTTTAGATCAACAAACTTTTTATTTGATTCAATGAAACAATTTATCAAAATTGAACTTTTCCAATTACCACTCAATAAATAATTTAATCTTCTTCATATTCAATCAAAAAAAATATTTAAATCCAAGCTTAGACAGTATTTTAACAACTCTTGTTCACTTTTTAACAGCTTTGATTTCATTTCAAATAAGACTTCAGTGCTTGTAATTCTCATTCGCTTTACAGTTTTATTTGTATTATATCTTTAATTTTTCAAAAATTTTTTGGAAAAACGTTTTCTGATAATCTGGCCTAGGCAACCAGCGAAATGCGCATGGGAACTAGCTTATCCTCCAACAAAAAAATTTAAGTGTATTTATTAAAGAATAAAAATTGGGAATTTAGCACATCATAATTAATGAATCAATACATAAAGATTCGATAAGCGTTTTGTTTGATTTATTCAACATTTCCAAAATTTTATTTTAACATATCACGTAAATATAAAAAAGAAAATTAATTTGGGCAACAACTTTTTTCATTGACTCAATAAACTTGGTTGTTGACTTAAATTCAATAACTTACCTACCAACTTTTTTATCAATACCGCAAAAATCTACATCTTAGATAATTCAAAATGTTTTAATCAAATATGCGATTTTCGTATTCGAATATGAAAGTAATTTTTTCTATGTATTTGAGCGAAAATCAAAAATTTTTTATATTCCCACAAAATTTTTTTTTGTTATCAAACTGCTTGTTCGGCTTATGTGGCCTTTAAACCACATAACTTTTAACAAAAACTTTCATAAAATCCAACATATGGTACATGTCAGTTATATTTTTTAACCCGGGGTTTACACATGCCAGTGCAAGTTCGAAAAACTCAAAGCACTCACACATTTTTACTAAGCCCATCACATTTTTCGTACTTGCAGCCCAACTTGCAAGATAATTTGCCTGCAAGTAAATTTTTGACACTTGCAGCAAGTAAAATGACAAATAAAGAAACAGTGTTACCGTGGATGCCTTTTTTTTATCAATTTACTAGTACTTAGTAAAATAAAAATTATGTTTATAGCTGATTTTCTGTGATTTATAAAAAGAAAAAAAAAAAAAAACAAAACAAGAACACTATACAGCAGCACATCTTCATGGTATTTTTAAACATGAATTGCTATAATTTTTTTAACAAAATATTTTCTCACAAATTAAATGATATCGGCAACTACGGCAATATGGGATTCACATATTTTAAAAATAAACATAGGGAATTATTTTGGAAAAAATTTTAAATGAAAAAATTTCCAACGCAATGTGAAGGGATTTACAAAATAAACCCCATAATTTTTTCATTAAGATGGACCAAAAATAAAATAAAGGAGAAATTATTTAATCAATTTCGTGATAACGTTAACATGATAATATTTCTTAAACCCAAAAAAAGTGTTTTTCATAAAGTGTTTTCGCTTCGAGAACATTTGAAAAATAAACTTGCAACTGACTGTGTAAACACTCTACTTGCAAGACTTTCGGCTATTTCTTCGACATTTTCATCGATAATACATATACACTACTTGCAAGTAATTACTTGCATGTGTAAAGGCAGGGTAAAGGAAGGCGTTTGTCCAGGAAAGAAGGTTATTGAAAATATTTTGGAACCGATTCTTGATTTAAACTCATTACACTGTGCTCGAAGTTCACTCTTTCATTTGCCGACAAGCGGAACTCTAACTACTTCATTTAATTAATTTTACTAACATTGAATTAAATTTAGAATTCATATATTAATGTTTAAATTTTACAGGAATTCTTAATGCACCGGACATTCTTCGTCTAATGAAGAGCCAACAATTTGAAGTTTCATTGAACACAGAAAAAATAAAAATTGATTTCAATTAAAAAGTTTGTGATATTAATTAAAAAATTAATTAAATTTGCTCCAGTAAACAAATGAAAAGTATCTATTTAACAATTAATTCACTTGACTTAACGTTTAATTCACTTAATTTAATTTTTAATTAATACTAATTTTGTTTTTGATTAACGCTTCAATTGGCGAAAAATTTTGGAGAATTTTTTGTGTGAATGTTATCGAGCTATTAACCTGGACTTGTGTGAAATCAGCACTTGAAAATGTTTTAGGAAATCATCGGTCTGAAAATTGACGAATTTTAATTGAAAAAATTTGACGTCAGATTGTCACTGAAAAAATATTTTCTGCCTTAATGAACAATCGCCAGCCGAGTCTGATGAATACGGCGAGAGTTTTCATCAAGTAACAGCCAGCGAAAATTAATTTTTGCAGTTTTGTCTGGTTGTTATAAAAGCGTTTTATCTTTTATGAATAAAATCAAAAGTTGTAAACAGATTTTAGTCATTTATGACTTGTTTTGTTTGGAACTTTATTTTATATACGTGTGGGAAAAACTAACAGCATAACAGAATAGCTGCAAAAACAAAAATTTCGAAATTTCGCTAAAAATTTATTTATTTTTGGCGCAAAAAATTATAGTTCTAAAACGACTGCGTAGATTAAAAAAAGTGTGAGACCGACTAAAATCTAATATTTTATTTCGGATTTTCGGATTTATTTGTTCCTTAAATAAACAAAACCGTTTTTGAAATACGCAAATATATGTTGTGTAACCTCCTCCATTAGAGCTAATGGTTAGCACCACTGTATTCAGCGTACTCGAATTAGGTTTACACACCGGGTGCCCCACTTGACGGCTTTTTCAACTAGCACAGTGTAATTGGTACAGAAGCGCAACCAGAAAATAAACACAGCTTAAGTGGAACAGACACGTGTTCCAAATACTATGTGAAATTTATTTGATCGGTAACGGTCTGGAATAAGCTTCGTTTCCAGTAGTTTCAAGTCTATTTTCGATTTAAATAAACAGATATACTTAAGACTAACGTAAATGCCTCCCTTTACAGCATTAACCTAACACTGCATCTAGCAAAGCCCCTGTGTGAGTTAATGCAAGTGGCAATTTTAGAGTAAAAATTTGCCTGGACTATGCAAAGCAGTTTCTGTTATAAAGCTCCAGCACACAGGGAGATCCGGAAGCAGACAAGTCTGACCCCTAAATTATGGGCAAAAAAGTAAAAACTTCAAAGCCAACAATTTTAAAACTCCCTACCTGCTTTTTTGGGTTTGAACCCCGGTTTCTATGTGATCCTGAAAGGGTTCTCACCAACAAGCAGTCTAAGGCCTATTTTATCGCCTGAGGATTACTGTTTCTTGTTATACCAGATTTGACTCTGGTCAGCCGTGATCTTGGAAGATGTACCAATTTTAAGTCCCAGGCAAGCTTGAGATATTAGCTGCACCTCTACTCTCCGAGTTAGGCGCTCCTCAAGACGATCTCAGCGTCCCCTAGAGGATATTTGAATGTGATTGTAAAGAAGTCCCATCATCAAACGTCCTGGGAGCTTGTGGTACATGTTAGGATTCTATACATCCGCGATCTATTGGAACTGTATAAAAACGTTTAAGGTATTGGCTGCGCCTATGACTTCTAGGAGCTCAAACCCTGGGCCGGAGTTTGATATCCTCAGTAAAGTTGACTATTTACCAACGTTCAATAATTCGTTTTATTGCCTTTAATAAGTAGTAAATAGTGGCACTGCAATAATAAATTTGATATCAGATAACACAAGGGAACAAAATTGAACTTTTTTTGCGCGGCCTGGAAGTCGAAATCAATTTTTACTAAGTCGAGGTCGCTGATTTCAAATCTAGTCTCCATTTTTCTCTATCAGCTCGACTTTTCGCGATAAACCGTTTTGTCCAAAATTAAGGTATTTTCGCTGCATATATTGGAATAACTTGAAAACGGTTCACCATTTCAGTTAAAAAAATCCGAAACTCGGCAACAATATTAGCTGCGTTCGAGAACACAAAAGCTTTTACTATTTTTTACTGAACTTTACTGCATTTTACGAAATTGCGTTCGAGTACACAAAATGCAGTAAACGAGAATACAAATTGGGAGCGTAAAGTGGCAGTTCTTGACTGAGTACTTACAAATTTTTACTGCAGAAATTTTTGCAGTAAAAAAATATGTTTCAAAAGGTAAACAAACAAAAGTAACAAACAAAAAGCATACGAATTGTGAAAAAATTGTTTTAAAAAAGAAAAGTGGAAATAAAACTAAAATAAAAACAAAAAGTAAATAAATTTTAATTAATTAAACTTGTTTGTGAAGCATTTTTATGGCTACATACCACATTTTTTGTTATGTTAATTTTTTGGTGTTGTAAAAGTGCCAAGTACTCGGGTACTTAGAACAGCACTTGTTTTTAAAGTAATCAATAGTAAAAAAAAGTATTAATGTACTATTGATAAAATTTAGCCGGACACAAATTAGCAAAATTTAATAAAATAAAAAACAAACAAATATGAAAGATTACATAAAATTATTTGTTTGTGTTTTCCAAATATGTTCGTGTTATAAAAAGGATTTAATCGAGTACCGATAAGAAAATGAGTTAAGTAGTCAAAAGTGTAAACATTTTTCAACACATCAGTTATTTGCCATCAGCTGTTGCCTTTATTTTACAAATTTTTACAAATTTTGCGGTCGCGTACTTTTTTGGACAACAGCTTTTTGTGAGAGAAAATTTTTAAGTTTACTCATTTACTGCATTTTACTGTAAAAGTACTCAAACGCACCTATTATCTTTAAGCCGTGTTTACATTGTTGTCAAATTCGGCCAGTAGTTTTAGTGATATCGTTGAAGTCTTGAATAAAATAAAAATTTTTAAAAAAAAGAAATTTTTTGTTCTTTAAAAATTAAAAAAAAAAAAAAATACAAATGCGGAACAAAATCAAAAGTTTTGCACCGATTGCAATGAAATAAAGCGCATTTCATTCGAAATCTGTTTAACTAAATGTTTATATAAACTCTGATTTTTCTCGCATTTTTATTTTTTACTTGCAGAACAGAACTGTCTCTGTATCATCTGTGTACTCATACAGCCTACACAAATGCGAAATATCAGATCCCATTCTGCTATTCATACAGTGGTCTGTTATAAAACCTATATCGTGGCTCTGACGCAGACCTTACTTCTTCCGCCAGGCTATCCGTTTATCGTCAGCTTATAATTGGTTTGGCGCATATGCCTAAAAGTCAGAGGGGAGGAAAACGACAATAAAGTTTTCTGGAAATATACCAAATAGAATGTTTTTGTATTTTCACCACTGCGTCTGTCGTATGTTTTTAAGAAAAATGTAAATTTTTGTTAATGTTCAGCAACGAACTTAGAAGTTAATAGTATTTTATTGAATGTGAAAATTATTGCTTCGTGCTGCATACGCCACTTTTCTTAATTTATTTTTAAAAAAGTACCTTTTTGTGCTGCATGCTTATACTTACACTGCTGTTTATACTTACTGACCTTTTATTTTGCTTTAACCTTTTTTCTCTTACAGCAATGAAGCGAAGCAAGAGTGAAATTTATTTTGTACACTTTTGTATTAGTAATTTGCTGCATTCGCCAAACAGTGGAGTGTAGAGCCAAACAATACTCTATAAACTTAAAATAGTTGATATGGATCAAAATTAATGCTTAATCTCTCAGAGACCATAAACAATTTTGTTAAATAGGTTTTGTGTTGAGAAAGGCGGTATTTAAAATATAAACACCCTATCCTATACCTAACAAAATTTTTTAAAAAATTATATGTAGGCGAAACCAATAATGAGCTGACGATATACAATTACTTCCGAGCCCATAGTTGAACCTTTGGCCGAAATGCCATCCGGTATGACCTTTAATTAACAAGATTCTCAAGGTAGACCCGTGCGCTTTGTCCTCGGGCCATCAGTAAATACAGCAAATTCCTCCATATAATCTGCCCAGACTTGAGCAGCTCTCCCTAGACGATGATTCCGACCTAGGCACAAACTAATAGAACTACTGATATCCCTATTAAGTTTAGCAATTTGTATGATCATACATGCCCGACTTTACTTACTTAATTTCTTATCTGTTTAAACACTTGTATTGATTTTAAGTCTATGCCGATTAGACGTAGCTAAACCGACTTTGAGAGTATACAAAACATTAACGAGTTGTTGTTTAAAACAGCGCTAGTGTAAATCATTTACAATAGATCGCATACCGGTTAATTAGAAATACCACATTAGGAGTGCAATTACAAACAACTTTTCTAAAAGAGATTTTGTAATACATGTGCAAACATATTTCGTAGTGCATTATGAGTACAAAACACGCAAATTAACATCGAAATGCAAGCCACTACCTTGTATCTTGCTTGCCTTTTAAATGTTACAAAATCTAAATAAAACAACTTATGTACATATAATATATTAATGTGCATACTTCAACTACCAGCTAACGACCTACGCCAGTAAATATACTCTGTAGTTAGTCAATTCAACCAACCATACAAAGTGACAAGTTAGTGATGAAAAATACATTTAAATAAAATTATTCGATTTTATAGATATGGATGGGTACATTTTAAAGGCAACACATAAATTGCATTGGATATTATGCAGTTGTTTTAGGGGTCAAACATTTCCAGAGAAACTATTTGCAAAATTTTCGTAAACTTTTGAATGGATAATTGCATTAATTTCTCCTCAAACTCCTTAACCTAAACTGACATGTATATTCTGACCAGAGCTGCCAATGAAGAATTTGGAGATTAGACATGAATGTGTAACAAATTACACACTTGTAGCAAAATTACACACACAAATCCTTATTGATATTCCTTTTGCTGGTTACACACTATGCAATGCATTTACGCAATCTAGCAAATTTCATTCAAATGAAAGAAATTTGCCATATTGCGAAATGCATTGCATAGTGTGTACCCAGCATTATTTGCATTATGGTTTCATAAAAAAGAAAAGCTTACCAATTGCTGCAGTAAGAAAGAACTGGATGAACATGTATAACAGCACGTATCCACGTGCAATATTTATTTTCGATAATAAGCGGAAAAGGCGGCGGAAGATTAGCAGAAAAATGTTTTTGTACAATTTGGAAAACTACACTATAAGTGGCTTTATTTGATTTAAGCAAACTTATTGATTTAAGATACTTATGGACTACACAATATTATTGAGTACTCTTAGCTATAATATTTTTGTTTTGCTTCAATATATTATTTTGCGCAATTTTTTATTTTATTGCGCAAAAACCAAGGTCGAAGAAATAAAAATCAAATTTTACAGTTTATGTTAGACATGCTGTTCTTCTCTCCCCTCTCACCAATAAAGCCAGACTTTCTGAAAGAAAACTTTCATAGTGTAAACTCAGACTTAGTAAAACAATTTGACAGTAGTGTTCCTCTTGGAGATGGAAAGTAAAAGAAAGTGTTAAAAACAGGACTGTGGAGTCGGAGTTGAGGTTTTTGTACCGGAGTCGGAGTCGAAGTACCCATAAAAACTCGCGACTCCGACTTCAAAATTTTTTGGCATAACAAATTAAAATTATTTTCTAAAATTTTCCAAAATAAAAATTTTTCAAAATTGGCGATGCAATGATTTAAATATCGATTCGATATATTTACAGAATAATTTTCTTGCTATATTTAACCATTTAAAAGGTACTGCATTAAAAAAGAGCTTAAAGTCAAATAACGACCAGTCTCATATACATTTAGCATCAATGTAAGAGTAGGAGTTGGAGTCGAAGTTGGAGTCGAAGTCGGGCTCTAAAAATTTTCGCGGTTGAAGTCGGAGTCGCAGCTAGAATTATTTTTTGACGACTCCACAGCCCTGGTTAAAAATAATATTGACTCAATGTTCGGAAATAAAATTGTTACTGTCAAAAATGAATGAAAAAATAGCACTAATAGTAAAATTGCACATATATCTTACATTAAACCAATTACACATGCAAGTTAACATTACACACAATATGTGTAATTACACATGGATTGGCAGCACTGGTTTTGATGACGGCTACGTCATCAATGCCGAAGAAAGGTTTTTTTTAAGAATAGCATTTTAATCCGATAAACAAGACTAAATTTAGGAAGAATCTGAAAACTATAGCAAATGTTTTTGAAAAAAAAAATATTATAATGGACTTTATGTTTAAAATAATAATGATTAAAAATTAATTATCAAACATTTTGGAGGAACTTAAATCCCCGATTTTAACTAAATATTTAAGAACCGAGGACAGATTTTCAAGTTTTACTTAAAATCGGGGATGTAGGTTTATTCAATATCTCTTTAAATTTCTTTTCATTGCTGTCAATCATTTTTGCTAAAATCTAAGATGGAGCAGGCAACGACAGCGCATTTGATGAGGACGCCAGGAATTTTGGTAAAAAAAAAATTACTGCCTTCTGTCGGGATTAAATATCCCAAGGCCTATCCATTTGCTTATACATGTATATTTTTGTTTACGTTATTTGTTTTTTGCCACACATACATGCATAGAAAACACGTTTTTCCTTTTGTTTTCCCTAGGAATTAGGATAACTGACTCAATTATTTTTTTAGTTGAAAGAAAATTAAAAATTTAATCATGATTTTATTAACATTTTCGTTGTTTTGAAATAAATTTTTAATTAAAATATTAATTAAATTACAGATTTAATTGATTTTTTCGCTTAAAATAAAATAAATTAAATAATTTGTCCCTTATTTAACCTTTACAATTATTTGTATTAATTTTTTCAATTAAGCTTTTATAAAAAAAAGAAAAGAGACCTCAAGCTCGATTAAAAAAATTAATAAAAATTAAATAATTTAAACTTGTAGAATCGTTGTTGGAAATTGTCAAAACCTGATCTATACTTACACAGAAGAAATTATTAAATTTCTCCAATCACCAAATTTATACCAAATTTATAGAATCAAGCAAACAATTTGTTGATTTTGCACCTATTACCAAAATGATTATTTTGATTACTAAAAATTGTAAAATTTTCAATATTTTTTTTCAATGAATTATATTTTTAATTTTAATTAAAAAAAAATTATCAAAAAACTTTGCCATTTCAAACAATGTGTTAATTTATTTAAATAAATATTAACAATTCCCAACTACAATTCTACATGCTTAAATTATTTTATTTTAAGCGAAAAAAGTCAATTAAGATTTTTTGTTATTTAATTAAATTTTTAATTGAAAATTTATTTCATAACAACTAAATTGTTAATTAAATTAAAATTAAATTCTTAATTTTCTTTCAACTAAAAAAATAATTGATTCAATTATCACATTCATTAAATTTAAATACTTTTTAAACCATTTTTTTAATTGATAAAACACTTTTTTCTGTGTAATTAAATCAATTATCTCATTGTTTGAAACGGCAAAGTTTTTTGATCGTTTTTTTTTAAATTAAAATTAAAAATACCGTTTATTGAAAAAAAATTTATTACTATTTTTATTTTCACAATTTTTAGTAATCAATATAATCATTTTGTTATTAGGTGCAAAATCAACAAATTGTTTGCTTGATTCTATAAATTTGGTGATAAGAGATAATTTTTAATTTCTTCTCTGTGTTACTTTTCCCCAAAATTAAAGAAAACCTTTCACATTCCTGAGAAAAGAAAAAGTTCGGGAAATTAAAAACCCTCGTGGCTTTTCAAGAGGTAGGACAATTTCAGTTTTAATTTATATTATTTAGTTTCTCTTAATTTTTTTAATAAATAAACCAAGACCGAACAAAATGCGCAAATTTATCTGACAAGAGTTTCATTAAGGCCGTGGTTTTAAGATGTGTATTAAGTTTAACGTATTCTGCATCTCGGATTTTCTAGCGAAATGTGTTTTTTTTATTATTTCATCAAAGACCAACATTTGAAGCAAAACTAAGCTGTTCCGTCAAAATGTTGTATACAAACTTGGTATGGCTGCACAAATCCATTTTCCGATTAATTAAACCTAGTTTAACTGACGTATTAAAAACCCAGCCTTAGTGTTTTAATTGGACTGGAAATCTTATTTAATTAAAACCGTTTCAAATAATTTGTGAATAACGAATATTTAATTATTCGCTACTCTCTAAATAAAATTTTTTGTAGCACTAATTTAAATGAATACAACAATCATGGACTCAAATAAACAAGCCGGGTGATTTTGAAATTTATTAAACTTGTTCGTTGCTCGTTCTCTCATTAAAGTTAAATGTTTATGGGGTTTTTAATTCTGTATTGAATTCGTACTGTTTACGAGCAGAAATAATTTGTGTGGTTTGTGCAGCGTTGCCAGAAGCTTTGGGAAGAAAATTATCATTTGGCGATAAAAAAATCATATTCATATCATATCATATATAGAAGAAAAATCTTCAAATTCTTTTTAATTTAAACATTTTATTAGAAAGGCAAAGTATATGCATACATACAAAACTAACGTATTTAACCTATTTTAAATGTGTTTCAATTTTGGTTATAGTTAAATTTTCAATAAATTTTTTTCTTAAAATACTTATCAAATCCTTTTCAATTTTAAAAATAAGACCGTTAAACAGTTAAAAAGTCGATCTAAATAAAAAAGTTTTATTGAAAGTAATAAGGCCGAAACTCAAATAAAATTTATAGAGCTTTATATTCTTAAATTAATGATATACTTGGGGAATTCACAAGGTAGTCATAAAGTCATATGTATTTCAACAATAACAAGAGAAAAACATGGGTGCTGTGAGCAACCCTTCATAATTTAGATTTCTACTGTGTAGTTGTGAGAAAACAGTAAACACAGCATAAAAAGTCTTATTTCTTTTAGGAGTTTTTTTGATTGAAACACAACAATAATTTTTTAAGCTATTGTAAAATTTTAGGATATTATGACAATATGACTTGATAGCACACCTTGTGAATCCCCCAAATATATATACATTTTGGGCAATAAAATTTTGGTTTGGGAGCTATGAATCTCTTACATCATATGAAAGCTTAAAGATTTTTTATTAAATATTATACTATTTTTATACCGTTATATCGATGATATTTTGAGAAAATGTCATTGTTTTAGAAAAAGTCATCGGAAAAATATGAATTATTTGAAATAAATTTCTAAAGTGTTTATTATTAAAATAGTTTTTGTTCGCCATTTTAACGATAATTTTAAGCACTTTTAATTTATATGTACTGGAAATACGATCCTAAACATGGAAGTTTGCAAACTTAAAGCTTCCTTAGTTCCTTTAGTACTAAATACTTGAAGTTTTCTTTTGTTTTTTTTATATAAACTTTTATAAAAGTACGATTTTTCATTTCACAAATAATTTTTTCATCTATATTCTTAAAATGAGTAACCGCAACTCTAACCCTGCCTTTACACATGCAAGTAATTACGTATACAATACACAGAAAAAATTAAAAATTGTTTCTAATCACCAAATCCATAAAATCAAGCAAATAATTTGTTGATTTTGCACCTATTACCAAAATGATTATATTGACTACCAAATATCTTAAATATTAAAAATTGTGTTTTTTTTAATAAATGATATTTTTAATATTAATTAAAGAAAATGATCAAAAAACTTTGCCATTTCAAACAATTTCCAACAACAATTCTACAAGTTTAAATTATTTTATTTTTAACGAAAAAATCCATTAGATGTTATTTCATTAATATTTTAATTAAAGCTTTATTTCAAAATAACTGATATGTTAGTTAAATCAAAATTATATTTTCAATCTTTCAACTAAAAAAATAATTTATTCAATTATCACATTAATTAAATTGAAATACTTTTTAAAGAATTTTTTTATTGATAAAAAAAATACTGATAATTTTTTCTGTGTAGAACATTATCCGAAAATATTTGTATAATTAATAAATTTATTCATAACTTAGAATTAACAAGTTAATATATGTATGTATAAGCAGCACAGCGTAATTGTCATTGGCCCATAATCATAATCAAAATAATGTATACTTTAAACTAAAACCGGCTTCAAATGCATTGTTCTAACGTATACTTTAGAAAAAGTCGACTTTATTTTTGACTATGATTATGGGCCATTATCCTTAATGGGGTCTGTACACTGTCAAAATACTTGTCATTCTGGCGAATTCACTCGTGTACGTGTGCTGAGCGTAATATTCGCCGTCATATCTACATTTTTTGATTTTACATCCAGCATCTTCAGTGTCACACATACAAAGACATTTAAACTAATACTACCATAGCACTTGTTGAGAAATGCTTGACCGTGTACATACCCTTTAAAGGGCAATAAGTGCCCGTTTACATTATGCAATTTTTTCAGTGCGATTCTTACTTAATGGGCGTGAAGGGATAGAGGAATTAAAAGGGACACAAAAGCGAGTGTACCCTTCGATCCGTTTTGTTTGCTCATTCGTCCTCTCATTGTTTTATCGTTTCACGAAAAAGCTAAAAAGTTGCTGCAATAAAAATCGCACAATATAAACACAAAGGCAATTTTAAAGAAGAACAGACAAAAGTTGAAGCGACAAAAATCGTCAAAAAAATTGCCTGCCATTCGTGCGTTTTGCGTTTCGTTGGCATTATTGGCTAATAGATTGGCGTCGTATAAAACTGTACTGTACAGAATCGGATTCGGGAAGTTTTCGGTTTTCTATACGAATTTTTAAGTCGTCCGATGACTTTTTATGATCCCCTAGCAATGTAATTACAAAAAGTCGGCCATAAAATTTATTTTTAAGATTAAAAAAAAAATATGTTAATTCAGCTCCAGATCAACATCCCTCAAAAAAATATTATTAGTGATTAAACAGTCTGGCCATACTGTTTATTTCAACCGCTAAAATTGCCCATGCAAAGCAACTTTTTACAGTAACATAGACAGACGTTTAAAAACTAACTGACTGGTTCACATGTAACGAATCTGTTGCCGTTAACTCACCTTGTAAACAAAACAAAAGCGAAGTGCAAAAACACAAACAAACAAATGTGGTCTTACGCTCTGTTTCCGTCTTGAGAAATTTTAAACGTGTATGAAATTCGGTGGAAATTTAAGAATTCCTATCAGTTTGTTTATAATTCTGTGCGCAAGCGCACGTATTAACAGCAACAAAAACGATAAGAGAAACAAAAAGTCAACAAAAAAGTTAAACTTAAAAGAAAACACTATAAAAACAAATTTTAAAATAAAAGTGAAAGTTCACAGAGATTTTGTTCTTTGAAAATTTATAAAAGAAAAGCAGAACAAGATTTAAGATACAAAATAATTATAGAAATTAAAAATGTATTTAAACGAAATTTAAAATTTTTTTTTGTTGTTCTGTTAAAAATATGTAAATAAACAAACAACAGATGTTTGTCAGTTGTCCTCCATTTGCAAGGAATTACAAACTATAAAACGAACTGCAAAATATTGGAAATATTTTTCATGTTGCATAATACATTTGAGGAAATAATTGCCAAAAAAAGAACTAGTTCTCAGTGCTGCACATTCTTAAGAAATTTTTTAAATTTTTGAGGCCCCAAACGATTTTTCAATTCCAGAAAAAAACCAGTTGTGCCTTCGATGACGTAATACCACCGGATTTTTGTTGATAAAACATTCTTGCCATTTTAAGAGTTGTAGTTTCTTAAATTAAAATTCTTGTTAATTAAGTTATTTATAAACCTAATTATAATTAAAAAAAAAAAATATATTCATTTTATCATCAAAAATAAAAATGGACAACGCTTTAGAAGCTTCCAATGATTTCATTAACGCTGTAATCGATTTCAATACTTGTATGTCGCAGTTAATCGATCATTTTCATTTTAATTCTATATTTAGCAATTTTGATATTTGGAAATATTTATTTTTAAGTTAAAATTTAGTTAAACTACTTATCATTTATTATTATTTATTACAATTAAGTCTGATGAGGGATTTATAAGCCTGGGGGCAAATTACGGCATTCGTTATCACTCGATATTACAAAACAATCAAATGCCGTAATTTGCCGTCTGCTGATAATTTTTTTTTTTGCTTAAAATATCTGCTGCATTTATTTTAAAATTTAAATAAAATTAAAATTAATTTTAAAGGAAACAAATTCATCTCAATACTTTTTTTTAAGTATTTTCTTAAATAAGACCATTAAAAGACTTCTGAATTTCGATTAATTTATGTATTAAAAATAGTTCATGTTTTAATGATTTAATAGTATAATAAAAATAAATAATATATATACGAATTAATATTAATTAAATGGCATTTAATTTCACGGAAGAAAAGATAAACAAGTAAGAGTTCTATATTCAGCTGTGCTGAATATTTTATACCCTACACCGACAATTCGATTCATTTTCTTACCGATTCATTTTATGGGGACAAAGCACTGTGGGCCGGCCCTGCCAGGATCATTGTCTTAAGATATGATCACACCCAGGGTTGTCAGATTGATTTTGATCTTTTTCGCCAAATTCAATGTCAAAAATCGCCAAAATCGCCAAAGCATTTATTTTTTTTCGATTTCGACAATAATATATGTATTTTTAGAATAATTAAAAATATTTTTTCATAAATCCCAAAAAAAATTTGTTCCGTATCCCTAAAATCCGCCAAAAATTCAAAAAAAATCGCCATATATTTTGTTTAATTTTTATTTAACAAAAAAGGTGCAATGTTTAAAATATTTTATAGTAGTCTACTTAAAGTAACAAAAAAAGGATTTTGCGGTAAGTATTAAACAAATATTGGATGTACAATATATTTGTATGTAGTTGCAGTTCTATTATATAACTAAAACGCTATATAGTTCACCAAGAAGACTAACTTGTTGTCTTCCTTTTTGAAATACATTGTGAAGGTAGAAAAGAAATGCAACATGTGCTATTTATATTCATATAACTTTTGGCTCGTAAAAACGTGTCGAAAACTTCATATCGCATTCTACTTCAAAGCAGATATCTAGTGAATTTCAATATTTCAATACAGGTACCTGCCGTATCCTTGTAGCTATAAATTGTTGGCCTAAACTGATCTTAATTAGATTGAATATCATCATTACAATTTTCTTTTAACAAACTGTATTTTTTCTATTGTATTTCATTAACATCCAAGGGTAAGTTAGGATTCATAAAAAATCTTTAAAATATATTTAAAAACAACAAATTTTATGTGATAATTTGTCACATTTTATAATGGAAAAATTTTCATAAGCTTTCATTATATTCATTTTTAAAGAATTCTATTTATTACTTCTTTCAAGAGCACATTTAAATGTAAACAAAAAATTTCTCGAAGATTATCATTATCTTCATCAGCCATTTCAACATTATTTAGTTTTAAATACTGGTCATACATATGAATGCATCAAATTTTATACATTGAAATACTAGAATAAAAAAAATATTATTTCTTCGTTTTAAATTTAACAAATTTCAAAAAAAATAGATGGCTCATCAAAAATAGCCAACAAAATCGCCAACTATTTTATAAATCGCCATGTCGCCAAATCGAAAATTAGGTCGCCAAAAGAGTTTGAAAATCGCCACGTTTGGCGAGAAATCGCCATATCTGACAGCCCTGATCACACCTATTAAATATTTGACTACACGTAACCACTAGTTTTATTAAAAAATTTTTTGCTTTTGCAAAACGTTTGCTGGGTCAAACACCATTTAATTTCTTAATTACATTTTACAGTTATCTTTTTACAAATAAAGATAAGGAAGTAAATAAAAATTGTTAAAAAAAGATCAGTATGCTTTTTTGGAGTTTTTTCGTCAAATATTTGTTAGTTCATAAAATATTTTATTTAATCACTTTTCAAACTTTTATTCTATATTTTTTTCTTTTTATTCTATTATTATAAGCTTGAATTTGTAAAAAAAAAAATTAAAATTTTTTATCCAAATTTTTAGTTTTTAATAAGGCTAAAGTTCATTAAATTTTATTTTCATTAAATTATTTTTATGACGAAAGGAATTTTACAACATTAAAATTTTTTCATAAATTTTCATTCTCGACTGAGCTGGGGATCGAAATTAAAATTTAAAATTTTTTAAATAATTTTAATTTTCAGATTATGATTTAATTGCATAATTTGATTTATTTAATTAACATTTATTTACAAAAAGGAAAAACGAACACTTAAATCAATGGCTTAAGACTATTCCAGTACATAATAGTAAAGGTATAGCAACTACTTTCCACCGCCGCCTCCTCCGCCGCCACCACCTCCACCGCCACCACCTCCTCCTCCACCGCCTGACGGAATAGGATTTGGACGTGGATTGGGATAAGGATTGCCTGTAAAAAAAAATCATATTAATGAGTAAAAGTAATCAAATTAAGATTAAAGTTTTCTATTAAATATTTGCCGACTTATTTTGAAATAAAAAAAAAATTTCATTTAGAAATTAATATTGAAAACAAATCTGAGTTTTTTTTTATTGTTGTTGTATAACTGGCTGTTTTTAGAAAATGATAAGGAAATTTCCTTAAAGAAATTATATTGAAAATTAAAAAAAATTTTCGTACTTTATTGTTGTTTTCAATATAATTTCTCACATGAAATTTTGTTTTCATTTTTAGCTTAAAAACAGGCAGTTAATTAAAAAAAAGAAAATAAATACATTTCTATATTTCCACTTACCCAAAGCACAAGCGATTAAAGCCAAAACTAAAATAAACAGAGCGTAGAATTGCATCTTACTGGAATGGCAGATGAGAGATTGATGTTGAATTAAGTGTGAAAACTATTATTTATATTGAGATTCAAATGCGTTTCTTACACGTGAACTTTGATTTCTAAGAACTTAATATCTAGAATAAAAAAACGATACAAGTATGTAATAGGTTTTTCATTATAATTTTAGTGATTTACCTGAACCCTTAAACAGTAAATAATTAACCTGTACTTAAAACTATTTTTTGTTGTTTACAAATAAATAATTTCAAATCTTGCTATTTTTAAATACGCCGTATAAAAGATTTGATTGACAGTTCGAAAAATTTGAGATTATTGTAAAAAAAATAAAGGGGACTTTGTTTTTGTCATAGCAAACAATATAAATATATTTTAATTGCAATGTAAACTGTTTTAAATTCCCTTTAAGAGAAAAAGGTTTAGCAAAAATGTTTCAAAGAAATTAAAAATTATTTATCATAAATTACAAGTTTTTAAATATTCACACATTCCAATCGAATTGGTTTTAATTCCGTAGTTGATTGTTTAAATTATATTTACGTTTTTGGTAGAAGTAAGATAAGAATAAAGCATCAGTTAGCTGACAGTAGCAGTAATTTAACCGTAAAGTAAAAAAGTAAGACAAATCTATTTTCTACAGATTAAGACGGTACAATTAAGTTACATCTTACTGCTGACTATAATCCTTCTAATTGCTTTACATACACAGAAAAAAAAATGTTCAGCAATTAAAGCATTAATCAAAAATTAAATCGGTTTTAATTAAAAATTTAATCAAGTGAATAAAACATTTAATCAAATGAATTAAACGTTTAATCAAGTGAATTATAGGTTTAATTCAGGGCTGTGGAGTCGTCAAAAAATAGATCTAACTCCGACTCCGACTCCAACCGCTGTTTTTTAAGTACGGCTCCGACTCCAACTCCAACTCCTACTCTTACATTGATGCTTAATCTATATGAGACTGGCCCTTATTTGGCTTTTAACTTTTTTTATACCCTCCACCACCACTAGTGGTAAATCAGGGTATACTTAGTTTGTCATTTCGAGTGAAACTTTTTTATTATGCATCTAAGACCCCATAAAGTATATATAAATTCTGGCTCCTTGAGTAATTCTAAGGGCACTGGTACACGTTCAATATATTTGTGATATTTGGATCGCGATCCATATTGATGGATCACATCAAATTAGGCTATTATGCGATATGGATCGCGATCCATCAATATTGCATGCTACATGTTCAATAAATATCGTGATACTAGAAATATCACGATATTTATTGAACGTGTAGCAGTGCCCTAAGTCGATTTAGCAATGTCCGTCTGTCTGTCTGTCCGTCTGTTAAAAACATACTCACTTTCGAAAAACGCAAAGGAAAGGAACAAACTTGGTCTCAAATTGCTTTTAGTTATCCTAAGCAGTTTGGGATTGAAATCCAGCAACACCTGTTCAGTAGAATCAGAATTATGAATCAAAATGTGGAAGCACTACCCTAAAAAAAAATTGATAATTTTGATACAAAAACTAACATAAATGGTGGAATAATGCACGGAATTATATTAAATTTTGCAAGAATTAGTTTTATAAGACTGCGAATCATACTGTTAAATTTCGTGAAGATCGGTTCATAATTGACAATAGGCCCCATATAAATCCTACTCCCGGAAAACAGTTTAGTACGCCTAAAACCGTAATAAATAATTCTATCATAATGAAATTCTGTACGACACAGTTCTATAGGAGGAGAAATCACACTGCCAAATTTCGTGAAGGTCGGTCCATAATTTACCCTTGGCCCCATATAAACCCTACTCTCGGAAAACAGTTTATTACGCCTTAAACCAAATAAAGCCCACTTTGGGAATAATAATGTAATTCGCCTAAAACCGTAACAGATATAGATATTGCGGTAAAATGTCTTCCAACTTAGAATCATATTATAATAAAGAAAACATTTATGATATCTTAGACATACTTTGTTTACTTAAAATTTAATTTTAGGAAGCTCCTAATGAAAGACCCTTTATGCCTATTATGTTTTATCCAATTGATACTAACAGAGTGTAGATTATATTTATTTTACATTAAATTCTACGAATTGATCACTTATTATATGGATGGGTGTAAACGTATCAAATTATTTAAATGAAACGAAAACATGTCTAAACCCGTTCAATGTGACAACAATATTTCCTAGAATTTTACAATATAAAAACTTTAATAATAGGTCAGTTCAATAACAGAAAATTATTGCTTATTTTCAATAAGTGTTACTAGTAACACCCAATTTTCACGATAATTTAAAAGACATGTCTTTTTTGTGTTTCTTTTTTAAAGAAACTTTCAAAAACTTGTTAAATTTTTAACATGTTTATTTTTTCAGTCAGAATTGATTTTTTCTGATTTCCTTAGTTCCTTATTCGTATAAAAATATTTAAAACTTCGTTATTCCACATAATTTTGTGTATTTTGAATTTTTTTTTTCAAAAAATTTTTTTTTAATTTTTCTATATTTCAATAAGAACTTGTCACTTTGAAATAAGAATAAACCAAAAATTAAAAAACACAAATAAGTTAAAAGAGGAATGTCAAGAAATAAACACAGAATACGATTCATGTCTTTTTTTCTACCCTGCTTACTTCTCTACCCCGCTCGCTAGCGACGGAAAAAGACATGATTAAAAAATAGGGGAAAAAATCTTCGTGAAAATTGGGTGTAAGATCCCTTTCAGACTCGGCAAGTTAGTTGGCCAAATTAATTGCCGAGTCTGAAAGAGGTCATATTATTCACGTACTCGAAAAACTTGCAACAAAAGAGTGAAAAAGAGCATACAAATTTGGGAGCCATAAATTTTGTTGTAAAATTTTTACTAGCAAGAATTATTCAACCACCTGCTTCATGTTTTCGTTTACAAAACAAAAATAATTTTCATAATATAAAAACATAAAATATTTAGTTTATAAAATTAAAGAACATTATATTGTAATTTCAATTCAATTAAGTTCAAAACAATGGAATTCAGGAAGAAATAATCTCATATTTTACAGTTCAAGGCGAATTAACTAGAAGATGAGGTCAACTCTACAACAACACTCCTTTTGTGGTCCAATTGTCGAAAATATTTTTAGTAAAAAAAATGTTTGTTTACATAAAAAACTGCACGTTGAATACAAACTTTGACAAGTCGACCACAGAAAAAAGCCATATCTGTGGCAATAAATAATAACGGCTTAAGTCGAAATTTCGTGTTTTGAGTTATTTAGGGGTTTGTCTAACATGAATTGTGTGTTGTGTAAGTTGTAAGCTGTATTGTAAGTGATAGATCTTGAAGAAGAGAATAAGAATATGTAATAAAATGAAAAAGTACTTATGTCAACTTAAGCCATTATTATGTATTGGCGCAGATATGTATGTTGACTTGACACCACTTTCTAGTGAATTCGCCTTGTTACAGCTAAATACTGTCGCTATGTCCAACTTGCTACTGTTTGCAGGTAAAGCGTTCATTTACTTTTGTATATTTTTCTAAGTGATTGGGAGAAAAATTGTGTAAATTTTCTATTTACTCTCTCGTTGCAAGTTTCTGCTAGTAAAGTAAATGAACACACCTAATATTTCTTAATGAAAAATCTTAGTATAAATATAAATTTTATTAGACCTTTAGTATCATTCAACAAAATGAAATTGTACGCTTTCTTTGGTTTTGCATTCGCTTTACTGGCTGTAGCTTTGTAGAAGAATAAGTAGAAGAATAAAAAAATTAGCTTTATGCATATTTTTGCAAACATCAATTATAATTTTTGTTTTTTTTTTTAAGGAAACCCCAATCCTGAACCTCAGAGCCAGCAAAATAGACATAGTGGCGGCGGAGGCGGTAATTTTGATGTTGGCAAGTAAAAATCCTGTTTATCCAACCATCAACAATGTTGGTTCTATTAATAGAAAAATAAATGGGTCATTGAAAATCTATTTTAAAATGTTTTACTATTTGAATTTATGCCAACGTCATTGGTTTTCTTAAAATAATCAACAAAATTAATAAAAAATTATTTATACCCTACACCCCCATGTGGGGAGGGTATTTGTGCTAATGTGTGCAACATACAGAAAAATGGTTTTTATTCCCAAATTAATTAAAGCTGAAGTTTTGTAGAATTTAATGTAAAATAAATATAATCTAACAATCTGTTAGTATCAATTGGGTAAAACATAAAGAGTTTAAAGGGTATTTCATTAAGCGTTTCCTAAAATTAAATTTGAATTAAACAAAGTATGTGTAGTATATCATATTTTTTATATTTTATACAGTAACACAAGGTGGTCACTGTGCTTTGACATGTATGACTTAGATAAGCATATATGTATAACGCATAAAGGGCAAAATAAACCACACAAACTGCTTTGCAAACATGTGAAAATTTTACCTTTGTAGAAATATTCTGTGCTGATAACAGGGGTGTTTGCTGTTTAGACAAACATTTGATGCATTTTTGTAGAAATATTACTAGTTTTTAATATAAGGCGAACATGTTAGAATCCACAGAAGACTGAGCTCAGTGTTTTTATAGACTTTTTTGTCCTTACGCAGCCCGAAAAAATTCATTTCTTTCCCTACACTTTAAAAAAATTGTGCCTACAACTTAAAATGATAATATATCAATGAAAATTAAACCATTTGTATTAATTTAAATTTAATTTATCAACATCTCTATAGAAAAAAAGTGATTTTATTCCTGGGATTAACATATTGTGGGTATTACAGTATCGATGGTATGAAATGCTTGTTAGATATGTTACATACCGTCGGAAAGGTTAATTTGTCTAGTTTCTCAGCATAAGTTTTATTTTTAAGATTTTAGAAACACTTACACACAAATAGGAAAAAATTAAAAATATTGCATATGCTAAAAATTGAAAAATGCTTGTCTTGACTTAGAAATGATTTTTTTTTATACATAACCCACTCGCGGCCCAAATAGCGACCAGAACTAACTTAAAGGAAAAGACCTAAGAATAAAATAGAAGTTTTAAATTAAAAAAAAAAAAACAAAAAAATTTTTTTCCGAAAGCTTGAAGAAATAGCTATCTAATTTGTTTGGGACAAATTTTGCTTACACCAATAGATAATAAGCAGGGCAATGCTTAAAAGATATGCCTTAAAACCATGAAAAATTTGCTCTAACAAAAGTCGTTTTTTTAATAGAATATTTTATTAAAACAAAAAAAAAAATGTTACAAAATTCAATATAAAATAAACAGTATCGCGAATTCATAAATTTAACTTGTTGTGTGTGTTATTTTGTGTTTTGTGTGTGCCCAGATAAAACTTGTATGAATTAAAATTATGTTTTTATTTCTGTATAAAAGTTCATGCAGTTCATACTCTGTAAAATATGTATTTAAGGTGAATTCATGTTGTAATTGCAATAAATTACAACGTGTTGACATAAATTCTCAAAAAGAAAATTTTGTCTATTGCTTCTAAAAATATTTTTATAAAAAGAAAAACTTCTTTCTACGTCCGCTGAATTCATTGGTGCATATTTAAAAGCCAAAACTTCGCTTACATTATACTCCGTAGTTGGAGTTACTTTAGAGCCATTAAGCTGACCACAAATATTTTGTAGTGTTTCTAAGCCTCTGTTTTTATCTACAATTTGCTTTATTTTATTTTGAACAGTATATTTAGCGTTACAATCGGGTACATTGTCGATATTTTTAATTGTATCATTTAGTATTTTTATTTGTTCATTAAGGGAAATGGCAGAAGTTTGTAATTTTTTTATGTGGTTGGCAATAAATCCGTAATTAGATGCAATAAAAACTAAATCAGTTTTTGTCGTAGATTTGCGTAAAGCTTCTTTGGCATTTTAAATCGATTGAGCATCATCTTTTAAATTATCTAAAACGTTTAAAATGTTTTCACTATTAATGGCATAGTAGTTTACAGCCTCAAGCCATGTACCCCAACCAACGCTGCCGTTTTTGGTTATTTCTAAAAATGGGTTATTTTTATTCTCAATGTGAAGATGTCAATATTTTTTTCATTTTGGTTACTTTTTTTTTAAATATAAAATACGTATGAATATGTTTTTCTTGATACACTTTCAATTTACGTTTTTTAAAATGTTTAACCTTTTTATTTACATGGGGGGTCAATTCGAAGGAAATTATATACGAATTCAAGCAATGTGCACTTGGCACTACGATTTTCTCGTTAGTTGATTCAAATGAACCGAAGTTTTTTTATACTTTATCGTAAACAAAAAAAAATTCCTTTCAAAACAGCTAACAGATATTTGTAAGGATTTTTGTTAGGACAAAAATTGCCAAATGTGATTTTAATATTAGAAACTGCGGTGTTCTGAAATTGAAATCAAATGAAGTTTTATTGATAGAGATTTTCAATTAATTTTTTAAATGCGCGTAGTTTTTCCTTTTTTGAAGAGTAGTGAAGGTAAGTGGTAAAGTAGAAAGTGCATATATCACGCGGAATCGATTTCAGAACATGACTGAAAAAGTACACAAAAGGTGTTTTAGTGTTTCTAAAAACTTGAATATAAGTTAAATGTTCTAAATTTTCGTTATTTCCAATAGTAAATATTAATATATTGAAATGCACAAAGGTATTTTAATGATTTTTTAAAATAAATTTATATATAATTAATAAATTATAAGAAAATGGCGTGAATTTAAGAAATTTGAAATTTTACTTATTATGTTATGTCGATATGTATATTTAGATAATAATTTGGCAATATTTTTCATTTATAACAAAACAACCTTTGACTGTCAGTCATATACATACATTTTCCCCATTAAATTTACGTTCTGAAACACGAATTTGTTTGAAACAGTAATAATAACAATTATAATTTTAAAATACAACTTACAACCAAGAGAAAAAAGTTATACCCATTTAATTAATATTTTAGGTATACGTAAATTGGAATATATTCACAAAAAATGCATTTCCCTTATCGCCAACACTTTCCAACATCGCCAAAACAATCGTCATATCGCCACAGGTAAATGTTAATCGCCAAAAGAATTTAAAAATCACCACATTGCACAACCCTGCCACTGACAGTTTAAAAGCGGAAATACTTTAATTTGTTCCTTTTTTGTTATTTATAAATGGCAGCTTAAAATTAATTTTAATGTTTCTCAATTCACAAAAGGCTTTTCTAATTTGGTTATATTTTTTCACATTTGGTAACTTTTTGAAAAATTTTGGTTGTAAAAATTGTATTATTCGTGGCAGCACTGACCGCAACGGGTTGTTATGGGTTCAGGAGGGAGATAAAGTTCCGGATAAATTTCCTTAAATATTTCAACTCTGCATGGTGCAAATGTTAAAAACACTTTTTTAACATTTGAAATTATTTTGTCCACATTTTCATAATGATCCCTTATAGCTTCACAAACTCTATGAAGACCGTGGGCTTAACATGTCACATGTGCTATTTTTGGGTAAAAAGTTTAAATGGCTGTTGCAGCTTTAACCATATATGGAGCCGCGTCTGTTACAAAAAGTAAAATCATATTTTTATTAAAGTTTACATCCAAAATTTGAATTGGATCATCAAAAAGTGTTGCGATTGACGAATGATTAGTTTTATTAAGGATTGCAGTGTTTAATAAAATTTTTTTTTGCGGTTTCTTCATTAGAGATTCCAATTTATTCCAATTATTACGTTTGCTATATTTCTTCCTTTTCAATCCAATGTTTCGTCAATCGATATACATATATATTGATTTTTAACGCCTTTTTTATATTTGCTATGCAATTTACGTAAAGCCTGTTGATGTATTTCGAACGAAGGGTTGATTCACATGGAACTTTATAATTCGTAAACGTTTCAAACAAATTTTTTATGTTTTCATTTCTAAGCTTGTACAAAGGAATGTCAGCAGACACAAATGCTTCCGCATAACTTTTGTTGAAACAAAATATCTTTAGAATATTGGGCCTCAGATTCAAGCAAGAACACTTGAGTCTTGTCTTTATTTGCATGCCTTTCCTTTAACTGAATATGTTTGACACTTGCTATGTGTTGTTTTACAAAAAAAATCCTATCTGAGGACACAGACTTATTGCAGACGGTACAAAGAAGAACTGTTCCATCCGTTTTAAATGCAGACTACTCTTTTAAAATGTTTTTTAGTTTTGCTAATTGAGACAACTTTTGCTTTGGCATTTTCCAAGAAATAAAGAAAAATTCATAATAGCAACATTTTGATTTAATGTATTGAACTTTACTCACATTATTTTTTTAAGTAAATTAAAATATACAATGGGGGGATTCACAAGGTGTGCTATCAAGTCATATCGTCATAATGTCCTAAATAATATTTTACAATTGTTTAAAAAAAAAATATTGTTGTGTTTCAAACAACATAAACTTTTTGACCGATCTTGTTGTGTTTAAACTACTATCCAATGGGACTAACCTTGGATCAAATTTCATCCAAATCGGAAGACATCGATTTAAAAAGTTGGGTCACTTGACATGAAATCCCCCATATACATTTTATTTAAAGTTGTTCCCAGCAAGCATTTGGGTGCTAATTTTTTGTAAAAATCACTTGAATGAGAGTTCTCATATTACTGATGATGATTTAAAACTGATTTAGACTCGAGCGATTCAAAATATTATCATATATGATTCATTGATATGTTCAAATAATGATTTTTAAGTATTATGAATTGCTTTTCATTCGTCACACCAAATAAAAAAGAAAAATTTTTCTCGAAACTTCCACATCAGCCGAACAAATAAAAAGACTGGCTAAAAAAGAAGCCCCAAAATTATTGCCAAATAATGAAAATAAATGTAAATGCGAATTTTTGTTTGCGTGCACCCAATACCTGATGTTTGGTTGAAAATAAAGTTGGTTCAAATATGTAATTCAAACCCATGATTGTGCTGCTTAGATTGGAGAAAAAATTAAAAGCATGACGACTAAAAATATTTGAAATATATTCAAAAAAAAATATATATAATTTATGATTGAATAATGACACTGAAAATACTTAATAATGATTTTAAGAACTATTATTAAATTGCTCAAAAAGGGATCAGAAAGTTGTATTACATGATGACATGATTCTTTGAGGAGATTGGTTGGTAGGGTACCATTTTCTCACAACCAGAGTATTATTAACAGTGTGGCCATTTTGTCAGTTTTGCAGCTAAATTTAGCATTAAAAATTTCTATTAGGCTGCAAAATTTTCATTTAACACTTGTCATTTTATGTAGCATTTTTGGAAAATATTTTAAGCTTTTTTAGCATTATTTATTTTAAAAATTTGGACGAATAGTTTTATTGATTTTACTAAAAATTATTTATAAATTATAATAAATTTTGACTAGAAATTTTTGTACCCAAAATGAAATTTCGAATGAAAATGGATTATTCTTATGTTAAGAAACCTGTATTGTTAAAAAAAAGTACAATATTCAGAGAATATTAGAAATTCCATTATCATGTCCATTGTAAATATTAAATGCCCTTTGATATTACGATATAAAAGTTCAAGGAAGTTTCACTTTGTATTTAGCTAAAAGTTCAATGGTGTAAATGTTTGAAAAATTGTTTGCTCTAAACTGCTGAAATGAATAATTATTTTAAAGATTCAACTTTTCTTAAACTATAAAAAATGAAATAATCTAAAAAATTTTGTATATCATAGAAATAAATCGTTTAAATTTTGCATATATCAGAGGTTTTCAGGCCATCTAAATTTAAAATTTAATCTCAACTACCTGTGCTACATATTTATATGTATTCTTTACCAAAAATCTGGCCACTTTACCAAAATCTAGCCACTTGCTTAAATATAACAATTATTTCAATTTCGTTACAAAATTAGTCACTGAAATTTATTTAGTTTCGAATAATATTTTATACTGGTAATAAATTTTTAACAAAAATCTTAAAAAATTTTTAGCATTATTTTAGCATTTTTTAAAAATAATTTTTAGCATTTTTTGGCCATGTCTAATGCCAGATTTTGCTGCAAAAATTTGTTAGACCTAGCCATACTGATTACACTGTGCTAAAAATTAACACTTTTTTTTGAGACAAGCCGGGGACCTGGCGAGTTAACCTAATTCGGGCACGCTGAATCCAGGGGTGCTAACCGTTTTTTTAGGTTAGCTCTGGTTTTCGAGATATAGCGTTATTTCCAAAATGGAGGAGGTTACACAACACATGTTCGCATAACTCAAAAACTTTTTAGTTAATTGAAAAAACTCAAAAAACTTCCGCAAATTTAAGAATTTTATTAAACCGCCATATTTGTATGGTTGACATTCTTAAATTTGGCCCCTGCAGTGCCTAGGATGCCCCCAGATGGGTCAATTGTATGACCAACCCCACTTTATTTTTCATCGCCATCATTTATTACTAACATACCTACCAGCTATCTCCATTCCTTAAGGTGGCACCCATACATAATTTTCAATACAGACTAGAAATATATTGAAGAAAAACTGCCATAAATGCCCAGCAGTCGACCCTAGTGGGATATAATGTATGATCGAAATCAATTATTTTTTTATCCTTAACATTTTCTCGAGCCATACTTGCGCTTTATCTCCACTACTTAGCGGGGCTCCCATACAAATAACGCGTTTTATGAATTGCTTAAATTATTTAAAGTTTTTGGTCTTTTGTGTATAAAATCAAAAGTAGTCAACAGATTTTAATCATTTATGGCTTGTTTTGTTTTCAACTTCGATTTTTATATGTATGTCTGGAAAAAATTAGAAGCATAATTGTCATTTTGATGAATTTTTAAAAAAACAAAAATTTAAAAATGTTGCTAAAAAATTATATTTTTGCAAAAAAAAAAATTTGCTTTCTAACAGAGTACGGAGAGTGCTCGAATTAAACTCGCTCGCGAGCGAGTCCAATTCGAGCGAGTTTTATTTTCTACATTGAAAAGAATTATTCTTTACTGCTCGCGAGTTTAAAAAATAAAACTCGCGCGCGAGTTTTATTTTTGCGAGTTGAAAAATATTGCTCGCGAAAAGAATTCAAATTTTAATAGTCAAAAATAACTCAACTCGCGAGTCGAGCTAAAAAGAATTGTTCGCGAGTTTTATTTTTGCGTATGAATTTTTTTTAATTAAAAATATCTTTTTCCTGTTTATTTGTCTGTATGTGTGGATAAATGTGTGTATGTATGAATATTTCATCGAAACACAGAACAGCATTAGCAAATGGATGAGAAGTAAGGTGGGAAAAGGTATTTATTGATACAGCAAATATTACGTTGTGACAAGTATAACTAACCATGAAGAAGAAATAGCAAAGGAAAGGATTCGTTTAAAAGAATGCAATCATGTTATACGTTTCTAAAATATAAAAATATTATGGAGAAACAGTTTTTAGTTTTAAATTTGGAAATATTTACTAACATAGTATTGAAAATAAATGTTTGTTGCACATTGCACATATATTTTAAAACACACTTATCCCACACGTCTTGCCAACCATTTTAACATAAACATTAATATAATAAGTTTTTCAGACCCATTGCACTGAAATTTTAACACTCACTAGGGATCAAACAAACATATCAATGATCACATTTTCTATAAATAGTCGTGATTGTTTACAACTTGCTGATGTTTTCTATAAGAATCAACTAATTTGGTTGTCACAAGACAATTATGTGATGGCTTTTGCTACCTTAAAAAACTCTTAATTCATTTATAACACTGGTCTTCAAAAACAATTGTAAGTTTTTAAATAAAAACATAAAATATATAAAGATTTTGAAGCGGTTAATTTAAATCCGTTTGTAGTTTCAAATTTTTTTTATGGGCTTGACTAATATTCCGCCCGAAATAAGGGCCGATTTTTATAAAAACACCAACAAATGATTATTAATAATATTTCCTTTAAGTCAAACGAATAACATTTTTTATATTTTCCATTGTTTCGGACATTTTCAGAAATTAGTGGCGATAAACTTTTTTTTCAAGCCAAATTAGTACTATTTTTTGTTTTCAAAAAGTTGTTAACAAATTTAGAACAATTTTTTTATTATTTATCAGAAAGCCAGATATATTGCGAATAAAATGAGCCATAAACCATGAAAATCGATTGACAAATGTTTATTTTATTCATAATTATTAAAGGCAGCTTTTATGAAAATAATATGTTACCAATCTCAAACACTTTTATTTAAGTCATTTAAGAACGCATACATTTTATTACACATCATTTGCAGGTTTACATATTTTTAAACAAGAAAACATTTATACATACAAACACACATACATTCTTATCAACATGGTTATGCCCAGCATTCATATGTGTGCATATGTTTTTATAACCCCTTCCTACACATTTGCCTGCCCTTCGTTTCTAAAAATTCATATGTATGTATATTTTTACTTCGCACAAGCAAACATTAATTTTTTTAAACGAGTTGCTCGATTTCAACTCGTATGCGCTCGTTTTCTGCTCGCATAAAATTTGTACTTACGAGTTGAAAAATAAAACTCGTAAGCACAAATTTTAAAACGAGTTGTTATCTGCTTACGAGTCGAGCACAAAAATCTTATGACTCGTAAAAAATTTGTGCTCGCGAGCTTAAAAATAAAACTCGCGAGCACAAATTTTAAAATGAGAGAGTTGACTCGAATTGTGCTCGCGAGTAGAATTTTTTCCTACCCTGCTTTCTAACACGACTGTACTTAAGAGAAAAAAGTTAATTTTTTCTTAAAGGAAATTTGAGGAATTTCGGTTTTTTGCGTTTGTTCAATAAACTAAAAATTTTTTGAGTTACGCGAACATGTGTTGTGCAACCTCTTCCATTTTGGAAATAACGGTATATCTCGAAAACCAGAGCTAACCTAAAAACGTTTAGCACCACTGGATTCAGCGTGCCCGAATTAGGTTAAAACGCCAGGTAGCCGGCTTATCTGTTTTTTCAACTAGCACAGTATTATTTACGATCGAAAAATGAGGTCATATGCGGTTAATTTGCTCGAGAAGCAAATTCCTAAAATATTTGATTATGATACAAAATGCTAGCCGGGTTATACATGCACATATACATAAATAAATATAAACTCTTTTTTATATATATATATAAACTATTAAATCAGTTCTTTTTATAAACTTAAAACTAAATATGTAAACAAAACGTAAAAAACAATTTATATAAATTCACTCAAAATCATATATATTAGGGGTATAACAAAAAAAAATACCTATCACGACGGGGTGGCCACTGATGTATATATCAAGAAAACAGTTTCTTGACCTCCCCCCCAAACCGTTTTTTCTAAAAGCTTCCAAAAAATAATAATATTTGAATTTTTATTTTTTAAATACCATACATACAGTCATGTACTATATAGTAACTTCAGATACTATAAATTATCTTTGTTGAAGGAAATAAACTTTAAGTTCAAAGTGCGTGTTGTTCTGCAATATTGTATTTTTAATAAAAAAAAAATCCATATACTAAACTTCAAAGTGATTTGGGGGGGAACTTTTTTAACGCCCGCGAAAAAGTGACCCCACTTTTTATCATAGATTTTCATGGTCTATATGGCATGGATAGGTATTTTTTGATAATTTATAAAATTGTTCAAAAGTTATACCCCTAATATATATGTAGGTACTTTTGGAGTTTGCTTGATACTAGCAACATTAATTATTTGCCTGTATAAATTTTGAATGGTGATTTCTTAAAAATCGTACAGGTATAAGTATATAATTTTTTGTTTTAATAAGTTTCGGTACACTGAAAGGTAAAAATAGCGGGGTCTATTAGTGTAATTACAAAAAAATATGAAACCACTTGCAATCGAGGAGTTTTTTGTGTAATTTAAGAATATTAATTGCATTTTTGTGTTTTTTAAAAAAAATTCCCCCTTTCATTCGGATGAAAAAAAATGAAAAATAAATTTTTTTCAAAAAAATTACATGCTGTTTTTTGCTTTATTCAAAAGATTAATAGTAAAAAAATTAATAATATAAAACAGTTAGTAATAAGTACAGAATGCATAAAATAATTTTTAAAAATTATTTTTTCCTAACAACATTAGATTCAAAAATTCAAATTTTTTCGAGTTCGCATGTAGTCCCTCCATCAGTTTTATAGCACGTTCAGCATTTTGGTTAGATCTGGGAATGTCAATTAATGACTCCTCGACCGACCAGTGCGTCTTCAAACACTTAATTGCCTTCTTGCATTTTGTCTTGGTGAGTGAGGTTAACAGTTCATTGAAGGACGCTTCGTTGTAGTGTTGCGCCTGGAGCCAAGCACTTGCCCATTCATAGCAGATAAAGTCGCATGATGTACCGAGGATGCGGCGCCACTTTGGCATCAGAAAAAATCCTATAACAGCATATATTGCACGCGAGTTCCATCTTGCCTGGTGTAAGTTTGGGAGTTTCTTCCAGCTGATTCGGGACCATCGTGAAGTTATTTTGTAATGACGATATGCCTGACATAGTTCATATAAGAACTTTAAATCATCTCGCCATCCAGGGTTCTTGTCTGTGTTAACATCATCTGTCGCAACTTGGTGGTAATGAGCCTGAAGAGAGACATAATTTTCTCTTAATTTGTCAATGAAGGAATAGTTGAGTTCTGGTTTGCTCGTTGGCTCTTGAATAAGGAAATTCATGACGTGTTTCAGAAGGAGGTCGAGTACATGGTGCTGACAGCCAATGTATTGTGGCTTCTGAAAGCCCTTACTCAAGACATCATCTTGAATCAGCTTTACAATCCCGTGCAAACGACCAGTATTTACTGCTGTCGTGTCGCAGATTATCATGCGAATATTTCCCCAAGCATCGTATTCATCAATTAGCTGATGTAGTTCCTTGTGAATTGCCGCGCCAGAACCACTCTCACATTTCAGAATACCGAGTTTGATTTCGGTTGTGGTATTTTTCAGCAGAACTACTTGATACTCTTCCCCTTGGACTCTTTTACCATCAAACTGAAGACAATAGGGATCTTTGCTTTGAAGTTTTTCAAAAATTTTGGCTTTCATTTGCTGTCCTTCTGAGATTACTCGTTTCCAGATACCCGACTGACTTGGAACCGGCACATCATGACCCTGTTTAGCAATGGTTGCAAGAACGTTATGTGCTTTATGTGTAGAAATGTTGTTTTACAGTACCAGTAAACTTGCTGTTGTAATGCTTATTCTTTTGTATTTCGGTTTGCATTCAGAAGAAGATGACGTGGAAGAAGGACTTGGAGACTTGGGAAAAAATCGGAGGCAGAATCAGAGACAATATAATGTGTGGGTTGCGATTGAGAAGTACCGGCTTGAGCTTCAGATATTGATAGTCGGAATTTCTAGAAGAGTTTTTATGGTGGTTTAAAAGTGATTAAATGACTTGCGCTGAGAAGATTTAAAAACAAAATTAAAAATAAAAAAGGGGGAACTTATCAACAACTTTATTAGTATGCTATCGCAAATCGAAAAAGGTAGCCAAATGTGTGCTGTATTGCTACATTACTCCAAAGTCCCTACATTTTATTGATTTCAAAAAGTCTGTCCTTTGCCCTACACTCATAGAAAAAGAATTGTAACATCAATGTTATTACAAATGTCATCAATGAGCCAAAAAGTGACATCAATCATATTTTATGCGTCATCTATGTAGTCATACAGTGACATCAATTCGACGCCACATTTTGTACAGACAAACAGTCATCAATGCGATGACAAACTATCATCAGTGCGATGACATAATGTATTATGTCATTAGTGGGATGACAAACTGTCATCAGTGCAATGACAAACTGTCGTCAGTGCAATAACAAACTGGCTTCAGTTTAATGACATCATTTATAATGTCATCAGTGTGATGACAAACTGTCATCAGTGCGATGACATAATATATCATGTCATAATATCTTATTAACATTATTTTTATGTTTAAAAAGTAAAATTAAAAGCAAAAATTCCCATATTCTATTTTTTAAATTATTTATTTAAATACATCAAACTTTTCAAGTAGAATTATTACGAAAACCATATCGGGCATGCTACTAGTGTCTTGCAACTGAGAGTTCTTCTGTTAACAAACAGCGAAATACACCAAAAGTGAAACAGACATGTGATACGGGTAAGTTAATAATGATATGCTTTCAATTTTACTTAAGGTAAATTACAATGACTCAATTTGATGACAGTTTGTCATCGCACTGATGACATGCTTTATAAAACCGACTCCGATTCGTCATTTCTGTGATGCCAATGTGTCATCCCATTAATGACAGAAAGAAACAATTTATTATTCTAATTTTACGCGCTACTTTTAAATGTGTTATTTCTTTTGGTTGTTATGCAAAAATAAGCATGGAAAATTAAATTGTTTTTTTTAACTAAAAAAACTCTCAAGTATCGGCGTATCGGCATTGGTATTCGTTACACCCCTAATGAAAATAGAAAACCAATAAGCGTGATTAGGGGATAGTTTTTTAAAAGATAGGCTGAATAAGATTTTTTAATTAAGGAATCTAAGTCGCAAATTACTTGTATAATTTCGTTTATAATTTTTTTTACATTTATCATTTAGAAGATAATCCAAAAATTTTTTAAAAATATTTTAAATTACTGCAACAATAATTTTAAACTGAAATGTCTAGTTAACACTATTGCAATATATTTAAATAAAAATCTATAAAAATATAATTAATTAAATTTAATATTAATAGGCATAATTCTTAGAAATAATCGCTTGAATAAATTGAACAAATGTCTTAAATGTAAATGCTTTAAAGTGGCTGGTACGAATTCCCTTCATATGCGATAACTATGAACGTTTTTCTTTATACTTGGAATTTTTTATATCACGTTTTTGTACTCTAAGATTTAGTAATAAATATTAGCATCTATAAGGGTTCCTTTATCATTTAACAAGATTAAATTTTACGCTTTCTTCGGGTTTGCTTTGGCTCTATTAGCTGTTTTAGTTGCAAAGTAAAGTCTGAGTAAAGCCCTTGGGAAAATGTTTCCTGATGATCCGGCATAAGCATCCAGTGAAATGCGCATAGGAACAAGCTCATATTCCAAAAATAAATTTAAGTGTATTTATCAACAATGCAAATTGTGAATTTAGCATAACCGACAAAATCATAGTAATGGATAATTTCGTTGGCCAAAAATTTTAAAACTTTTGGTACATGGCCAGCGTGCCCATTTGAGCATTTTTGGAGCTTAATTTAGAAATTTTGTTGTTGATTTAGTTGCAAAATTTCCGACTTAAACGATGTTAACATTATGTGTATTTGTCATGTGGATTGTCACTTTTTCACATGTTAAATTTCTACATATCGTCTGAACACCTCCAAACAATATCATGTGTTATTTTTCTGTGTACAGTACTAGGGTATTCATTTATTCGGGCTTTTGCTTTAATCGGTTAATCGCTTGATTAATTAACCGAGGTTTTGGTTTAATCGGTTAATTCTGTTATTGATCGGTTAACCGATTAATAAAGTTTTTTTTTTATAAATTAAGTAACTTCAATAAATAAAAATGCATAAATTATTTATAAGTTGGGGCTTATTAGTAAAAAAAAAACAATAACATAGCAATTCTTGAACTAAAACGAACAAACAAAAAAAAATTGTTCATAAATATGTAATATTTTTAATTAATACATAATAAGTGAGATCATTTTATTAGTAATTGCGAGATTATAAGTTATCTCAATAGTTTAAGGAAATCTAATAAAATAATCTTTTAGACAAAAAATTTGGTTTAAATGTTTAAGATTTAAGCGATTCTTTTTTTAGTTTTGATAAAACTTGACTGGGAAAAATGTCTTTTATTTATCGTAAATGTTGAAGAAATCGAAGGCAACCCATAATACAGAATATTTTATTTCTCAGTCCTTTTCCTGGATTTCTCTAAACATATAAAATTTTCCATTATGCCATTAGAGTCCTGTTTTAATTTTTTGAAATGTTAAGCACATCTAATAGTTTCAGGTAATTCTGTTAAAAGATTGATATGAGAAGAAATAAATAACAAAACACATACATATAAAAAGTACGCGAAAGAAAAAGCTGTTGACAGGTCACACTTCCCAGGAAGCATTTTGTATCATAATCGAATGTTTTAGGAATCCGCTTCAAGAGCAAAATAAACGCATATGATCATAAATGAAGCTCTCTTTGTGAGACAATGGTACGCTACCGATGAATCAGCGCAAATAATCATTTGTGATACATTTTGCTGATTTCTTTCTGATCATATGAATGAATAATATGTGAATCCTTTGGCAATCGCTCTAGTGATGAATCAGTTTTAAATCTCAACAGTAATCTGAAAAGGCTCTTTTAAGCTGGGTTATTTAAAATAAAGATCACTAAACACCTTTGTTTGCATGAAAAAAATATTTTCTAAACAAGCACAAAAATGTGTTATAATACTACAAAAAATTAAAAATTTTGTTACATCGGTAAATCGGTTAATCGACCGAAATCGTTAATCGAAAATAGCCAATTTTAAATTAACCGATCAGTTAATCGGTTAGTAATTAATCGGTTAACAGATTAACGGATGAATACAGTACATATGACATTTTTGATTTAGAACGAGTTCTATTTTCAAGTGACAAAGCATCTGACATCAGCTGGTTCGTATTTACAAAATGGTTTGTGGCGGCAAAAATTAATTGAAATTAATAAATAATAAAAGTAAATAAATAATAAAAAATACACAAATAATTATTACACAGAAAAGTGTTTTTTTTTTATCAATTAAATAAATGGCTTAAAAAGTATTTAAATTTAATTAATGTGATAATTGAATCAATTATTTTTTTTTAGTTGAAAGAAAATTAAAAATATATTTTTGATTTAATTAATATTGAAGTTATTTTGAAATAAATTTTCAATTAAAATATTAATTAAATATCAAAAATATTAATTGATTTTTTCGTTTACAATAAAATGATTTAAACTTGTAGAATTGTTGTTGGGAATTTTCAATATTTAATTAAATAAATTAACGCATTGTTTGAAATGGCAAAGTTTTTTGATCATTTTTTTTTTTAAAATCAAAAATATCATTTATTGAAAAAAAAAAAAAAATATATTCATAACCTTACAATTTTTAGTAATCAATATAATCATGTTGGTAATAGAAACGAAATCCACAACTTGTTTGATATTATGAATTTGGTATAAATTTGGTGATTAGAGAAAATATTTAATTTTTCCTGTGTATACATGTATGTTTATCTACATCATAAATGTCAAAGCAAAGTGACATTTGGCGCCACCTTGTGTTACTCTATATAATAAAGAAAACATTTATGATATGTTTCACATACTTTGTTTAATTAAAATTTAATTATTAGAAGCGCCTATTGAAAGACCCTTTATACTTGTTATGTATTATTCAATTGATACTAACAGTGTAGATTATATTTATTTTACATTAAATTCTACGAATTGAACACTTATTATATGGATGGGTGTAAACGTATCAAATTATTTAAATGAAACGAAAACATGGCTAAACCCGTTCAATGTGGCAACAATATTTCCTAGAATTTTACAATATAAAAACTTTTATAATAGGTCAGTTCAATAACAGAAAAATGTTGCTTATTTTCCATGATTGTTTCTAGTAACACCCAATTTTCACGATGAATTAAAAGACATGTCTTTTTTCTATTTCTTTTTTAAAGAAACGTTCAAAAACTTGGTAAATTTTCACCATGTTTCTTTTTTCAGTCAGAATTGATTTCTTCTGATTTCCTTAGTTCCTTATTCGTATAAAAATATTTAAAATTTCGTTATTCCACATAATTTTATGTATTTTGAATTTTTTTTTTCAAAAAATTTTTTTTTTAATTTTTCTATATTTCAATAAGCACTTGTCACTTTGAAATAAGAATAAACCATAAATTAAAAAACACAAATAATTTAAAAGAGAAATGTCAAAAAAGAAACACTGAAAATACGATTCATGTCTTTTTTTCTACCCTGCTTACTTCTCTACCCCGCTCGCTATCAAACGGAAGGAGACATGATTTAAAAATAGGGGAAAAAGTCTGCGTAAAAATTGGGTGTAAGACCCCTTTCAGACTCGGCAAGTTAGTTGCGCAAGTTAATTGCCGAGTCTGAATGGGGTCTAAGTGTTCACGTACTCGAAAAACTTGCAACAAAACAGTGAAAAAGAGCATACAAATTTGAGAGCCATACATTTTGTTGAAAATTTCTGATAGTAAAATGTTTACTAGCAAGAATTATTCAACCACCTGTTTACAAAACAAAAATTATTTTCATAATTTAATAATTTTTTTTTTTTATTAACATAAAATATGTTTACTAAAATTTAAGAACACTATATGTATTTGCGCATTTAGTTCAAAACAATTGAATTCAGAAAGAAATAATCTCACATCTTACAGCTCATGGCGAATTCACTAGAAGATGAGGTCAACTCTACAACAACACTCCTTTTGTGGTCCAATTGTCGAAAATATTTTAAGTAAAAAAATGTTTGTTTACATAAAAAACTGCACGTTGTATACAAACTTTGACAAGTCGACCACAGAAACAAGCCATATCTGTGGCAATTAATAATAATGGCTTAAGTCGAAATTTCGTGTTTTAAGTTATAAAGGGTTTTGTCTAAAATAAATTGAATGTTGTGTTGTGTAAGTTGTAAGCTGTGTTGTAAGTGATATTTCTTGCAGAAGAGAAAAAAAATATGTAATAAAATGAAAAAGTACTTATGTCAACTTAGGCCATCATTATTTATTGGCGCAGATATGTATGTTGACTTGACACCACTTTTTAGTGAATTCGCCTTGTTAAAGCTAAATACTGTCGCTATGTCCAACTTGCTACTGTTTGCAGGTAAAGCGTTCATTTACTTTTGTATTTTTCTAAGTGATTGGGAGAAAAATTGTGTAAATTTTCAATTTACTCTCTCGTTGCAAGTTTCTGCTAGTAAAGTAAATGAACACACCTAATGTTTCTTAATGAAAAATCTTAGTATAAATATAAATTTTATTAGACCTTTAGTATCATTCAACAAAATGAAATTGTACGCTTTCTTTGGTTTTGCATTCGCTTTACTGGCTGTAGCTTTGGATAAGTAGAAGAATAAAAAAATTAGCTTTATGCATATTTTTGCAAACATCAATTATAATTTTTGTTTTTTTTTTATTTTTTTTAAGGAAACCCCAATCCTGAACCTCAGAACCTGCAAAATAGACATAGTGGCGGCGGAGGCGGTAATTTTGATGTTGGCAAGTAAAAATCCTGTTTATCCAACCATCAACAATGTTGGTTCTATTAATAGAAAAATAAATGGGTCATTGAAAATCTATTTTAAAATGTTTTACTATTTGAATTTATGCCAACGTCATTGGTTTTGTTAAAATAATCAACAAAATTAATAAAAATTTATTTATACCCTACACCCCCATGTGGGGAGGGTATTTGTGCTAATGTGTGCAACATACAGAAAAATGGTTTCTATTCCCAAATTAATTAAAGTTGAAGTTTTGTAGAATTTAATGTAAAATAAATATAATCTAACAAGCTGTTAGTATCAATTGGGTAAAACATAAAGGGTTTAAAGGGTATTTCATCAAGCACTTTCTAAAATTTAATTTTAATTAAGCAACGTATGTGTAATATATCATAAATTTTGGTTATTATATACAGTAACACAAGCTGGCGCCAAATGTCACTGTGCTTTAACATGTATGAGCGAATTAAGGGCAAAATAAACCACATAAACTGCTTGGCAAACATGTGAAAATTTTACCTTTGTAGAAATATTTTGTGTTGATGATTGAGGTGTTTGCTGTTTAGACAAACATTTGAAGCATCTTTGTAGAAATATTATAAAAATTTTATTATATGGCGAACATGTTGAACATGTTATAGACTTTTTTGAAAAGTCCTTACGCAGCCCGAAAAAATCCCTATTTTTCCCTACACTTCAAAAAAATTGTCCCTACAAAAATCCCTACAACTTTAAAATGATAATATATCAATAAAAATTAAGCCGTTTGTATTAATGTATATACATTTTAGTAAAAGTTGTTCCCAGCTAGCATTAGGGTGCTCATTTTTTGTAAAAATCACTTGAATGAGTCTTCTCACATTACTGATGATGATTAAAAACTGAAATACACTTGAGCGATTGAAAATATTATCATATATGATTCATTGATATGTTCAGATAATGATTTTTAAATATTATGAATTACTTTTCATTCATCACGCCAAATTAAAAAGAAAAAAAGATCTCGAAGATTCCACATCAGCCGAACAAATAAAACGATTGGCTAAAAAAGAAGCCCAAAAATTATTGCCAAATAATGAAAATAAATGTAAATGCGAATTTTTCTTTGCGTGCACCCAATAACTGATGTTTGGTTGAAAATAAAGTTGGTTCAAATATGTTATTAAAATCCATAATTGTGCTGCTTTTATCGGAGGAAATATTAAAAACTATATAATTTATGATTGAAAAATGACACTGAAAATACTTAATAATGATTTTAAAAACTATCACTAAATTGATCAAAAAGGGATCAGAAAATTGTATCACATAATGCCTTAATGTGGGGAACAGAATAGGCGCTGTAGTACAACGTTACGAATAGCGCTGCAAGATGTGAAAAGTTAAAAATTGCAGTTTCAAAGTAGTGTCAACAGAATACGTAGTTGTAGTTGAAGCGTAAAGTTCGCAATTTTGAACTTTGTTGCGCTACAGAGCATTCGTCAGCTTCACCTACTGCTACAACTACTTTTTCTGTTCCAGGCCTTAAGCATTAAGTGGGATCACTTTCCACATTTGCATGCGTCTTGAAAAAAAGGTCAATAAAGTACCAAACGCATAGAACGCGTGGTGTGGACCACCCTCTTACGAGTTATAACAAACAATTTATTATTCTAATTTTACGTTCTGCTTTTAAGTTAGTTATTTCTCTTAGTTGTTATGCAAAAAATAAGCATGGAAAATTAAATTGTTTTTTCAAACTAAAAAAATTCAAAAAAAAAAGTATCGGCATCGGTATTCGTTACACCCCTAATGTAAATAGAAAAAAATAAGCGTAATTAGGGGATAGTTTTATTAAAAGATAGGCAGAATAAGATTTTTTAATTTAAGGAATGTTAATCGCAAATTAATTGTATAATTTCGTTTATAATTTTTTTTTAACACATTTATCATTTAGAATATAATCCAAAAATTTTTTAAAAATATTTTAAATTACTGCAACAATAATTTTAAACTGAAATGTCTAGTTAACACTATTGCAATAGATTTAAATAAAAATATATAAAAATATAATTAATTAAATTTAATATTAATAGGCATAATTCTTAGAAACAATCACTTGAATAAATTGAACAAATGTCTTAAATGTAAATGCTTTAAAGTGGCTGGTACGAATTCCCTTCATATGCGATAACTATGAACGTTTGTCTTTAGACTTGGAATTTTTTATTTCACGTTTTTGTACTCTAAGATTTAGTAATAAATATTAGCATATATAAGGGTTCCTTTATCATTTGTAGTTATGGGTGAGTTTTAGTTGCAAAGTAAAGCCTGAGTAAATCCTTTGGGAAAATGTTTCCTGATGATCCGGCATAAGCATCCAGTGAAATGCGCATAGGAACAAGCTCATATTCCAAAAATAAATTTTAGTGTATTTATCAAGAATGCAAATTGTGAATTTAGCATAACCGACAAAATCATAGTAATGGATAATTTCGTTATAATTGGCCAACAATTTTTAAACTTTTGGTACATGGCCAGCGTGCCCATTTGAGCATTTTTGGAGCTTAATTTAGCAATTTTTTTGTTGATTTAGTTGCAAAATTTCCGACTTAAACGATGTTGACATTATGTGTATTTGTCATGTGGATTGTCACTTTTTCACATGTTAAATTTGTACATATCGTCTGAACACCTCCAAACAATATCGTGTGTTATTTCTCTGTGTACAGTACATATGACATTTTTGATTTAGAACGAGTTCTATTTTCAAGTGACAAAGCATCTGACATCAGCTGGTTCGTATTAACATAATTGTTTGTGACGGCAAAAATTAATTGAAATTTTATCATATACATATAAATAATAATAATAATAAATGATTGGTTAATAGATCTAACATTAATTTATTAATATGCCAATGGAAGCTCAATGGGTTCTCTCATTAGGTCATAAACACATGCTACCAACAGAAAGGAAACATTTTCTAGTTTTGAAAATTATAACTGAAGGTGAAGCTTTAGTACAGACACTTAAGGAAAAAGAGGAACAGGAAGTAGCAAGAACAAAACTGACTACAAATATAGATAGCCACATTAATAAAATGAGACTATCTAAGTAAAGGAAACACAAAGAATTTTAAAATCTAATAGAGGCATTATTATCTTAAATGCATACAAAGGGAATACAACGGTGGCAATGAAAAGAGTTGACTATGAGTTAAGAATTAACGATATTATAAAGGATGATTAAAACTATAAGAGATTGGCTAAGGACCCTGCTAATAAACTGGAAAAGATAAATAATAACTTAGTTCAAGAACTTTTTAATAATGATATAATTACAATCACAGAAATGAATAAAATTAAAGCTAGTACAGCAATGGCACCTAAGTTAGACGGTATACCAAAAATTCATAAAATGGATTTTCCATTGATGCCAATATGTTCAATGATAAATTCTCCATCATATGAACTATGTTAATATATAACAGGTATTCTTATTTTTATATTTATATTTTTTTGTATTTAATTTAAAAATTTTTATATTGGTCATTTATTGTTAATTTTGTTACAAAATGTTGAAAATTTATATAATAAGAAAAGAAAAAACCCTGAAGTTTAGTTTTTTTTTTTTTTTTTTTTTTTTTTTTTCCTCAAACTCGACAATTTATTAAAACTTGAAAATAATAAAGGTCGAATAAAGAACATATTATATGTATACGTAAATAAATAATAAAAATACACCAATGGTTATTACACAGAAAAAAGTTTTTTATCAATTAAAAAAATGGTTTAACAAGTATTTAAATTTAACTAATGTGATAATTGAATCAATTATTTTTTAGTTGAGAGAAAATGAAAAATATAATTTTGATTTAATTAATATTTAAGTTGTTTTGAAATAAATTTTCAATTAAAATATTAATTAAATATCAAAAAATATTAATTGATTTTTTCGTGTAAAATAAAATAAATTTGTAGATTTGTTGTTGGGAATGATCAATATTTAATAAAATAAATTAACAAATTGTTTGAAATGGCAAAGTTTTTTGATAATTTTTTTAATTTAAATTAAAAATGTCATTTATTGAAAAAAAATATTCATAATTTTATATTTCTTAGTAATCAATACAATGGGTGATTTTTTAAGAGTTATAGGAAAGTCTTTATTTGAATCGATAGTACGGTCCATATAATTTAATGTTTAAAGATTATTTCATGCAAATGTTAACCGCGACTGCGCCTCAAATGGTCCATCCGCTTAGTCCAATTTTGGCATACTCTTTCCAACATTTCGGCCGGTATCTCATGAACAGAGAAGACTAATTTGCTTTTTTTGCTGTTTTGCTTCTTTTTTGCTGTTTTTGCCCATATTTGCTTTTTTTGCTGTTTTTGTTATTATGGTGCTTATTTTGCTTTTTTCCTATGTTTTTGCTGTAAAATAGCTTTTTTAACATAATTTTTACGTAAAAAATATTTTTTTGAGAAAACATGAGAAAAAAAATAATTGACAACTTTTTTCTGGGTTAAAACAAAAATATGTTAGTTGTGGACTCAACGTTTTTGGGCGCTTTATTACAACTAAAATTAATAAACTTACCATCCCAAAAAAAACAGCCATGTTACTTATTTGAGTTTAAAACAAAATAAGTAAACCGGCCATTGTGAACGAAAAAATAATAAAAAAAATGCCGAAAGAAAAGTCAAATATGTTATTTTTGCTAAAAATGGTAAAATTGTATCCTGAAGTTTTTAAAGTTGAAAAAGATTGGCTTTTTTGTAATGTGTGTTCGAGTAAAATTAATAGCGAAAAGAAGTGCAATGTGGAGCAACATTTTAGTACAAAAAAACACAAATTAGCTGCTTGCCAAGAAAATCGCCCACAAGAACTTATAACGGAATTTTCTGTTACTATTACTGCCAATACATTTCACAAAGATATATGTAAATTTTTGTTGGAGACCAATATACCAGTAAAAAAAGTAAGCCATCCCAGTTTCAAAAACATCTTTCAAAAGTACGCCAATTTGTCAGTTCCAAGCTAAAGATCTATTCGAGGTAAATACATACCTCATATGTATACGGAAGCTTTGGGAAAAATGCGTGAAAAGGCTAAAGGAAAATATATGGATTTCTGTTGATGAAACAACAGACAGTGAACAAATATATGTGGCCAACTTTATATTTGGTATTTTAAATGACGATGTTGGAAATAAACCTTTTTTATTGAACATGGGTGTTCTCGAAAATGCAAATGGGGCTTCTATTGCATCTTTCTTCAACAATTCATTACAAATTTTATGGCCTGATGGTAAGTGAATATTTGATTCATAATTTTTTTTTATGTTTTTTTTTTTTAATTTATTCTAGGCATTCAATACGACAAAATATTGCTAATGGTAACTGATGCAGCGCTTAGAGTTTCAGCATGTAAATAAATTAATATCTTGTACTAAATCCGTTTTGGTTAAGTTAATTTTTCAATAACTCGTACACACATACAAACTAAAATTTTAATTTCCATAGGCTCCTCGTAGAATGCAGTTGTTTTTACAAATGAATCCCAATTTGGCTCTTCCACCGTTCTCATGCCCTACACGTTGGGGTACTTGGATAGAAGCCACAATGCATTATGCAGAATACCATGATAAAGTAAAGGCTGTTATTTCTTAACTGAAAAGTGAAGACTCAGATTCGATCGCGCACGCCAAGGAAATATATAACTTGCCCGGATTAAGTTCCCAACTTGCGTTTATCAAAAACAATTTTTCAATTATTGCGTTTTCTATAAAAAAAGCTACAAACAGTTGGGTTAGCTATTCACGAAAGTGTAAATATTGTATCAAATGTACGAAAAGCTCTTGAGAATCTACATGAAAAAATATATATGAAGAAATTTAATGCAGTATGTATTTCAAAGAAATCCGGGGTTCAAACAAATTTTACAAATAAACAGCATTCTTCAAACTGGTGCTAAACCTGATGACGAAATGAAATTTTGAAATATAAATTTGCTCCAACAACATCCGTTGACGTGGAAAGAAGTTTCTACTTATACAATTCACTTTTAACAGAAAGACGAAGAAAAATGACGTTTACAAATATAAAAGCCCACATGATTGGTTATTGTAACTGTTTTCACGAATCTGAAGAAATAGAATAACTGTAATTTTTTTATATTTAAATGTATATATTAAAAAAATAAAAATGCTTTTTTTGCTGCTTTTTTTTTCTAAATTTTTGTGCTTTTTTTATATATTTTTTTTTGCTGTAAACACTTTGTTTTTTGCTTTTTTTTGTCTTCTCTGCTTATGAATAAATGCTTCAATGTTGTCTTCCAATGTGTCAATTGAAGCGGGCATGTGTGTATAGACATAAGCTTTAACATAGCCCCACAAAAAATAGTCTAAAGGCGTTAAATCGCACGATCTAGGCGGCCAATTGACCGGTCCCGAACGTGAAATAAAATGTTCACCGAACTCGCCTCTCAATAAGTCCATTGTTAAGCGTGCTGTGTGGTATGTGGCACCGTCTGGTTGAAACCACATGTCATGCAAGTCAAGCTCTTGCATTTTGGGCAAAAAAAAGTTGGATATCATCTCACGGTAGTGCTCACCATTCACAGTTACGTTACGATTCGCATCATCTTTGAAGAAGTACGGTCCAATGATGCCACCAGCCCCTAAACCGCACCAAACTGTGACTTTTTCTGGATGGATTAGTAGCTCTTGCAATGCTTCTGGCTGATCTTCACTCCAAAATCGACAATTCTGCTTATTAACGTACCCATTGAGCCAAAAATGAGCTTCGTTGCTGAACACTATTTTTCGATAAAAAAGTGGAAGAAGCGCGCGATGAACTTTCTTAACAGAGCACGCATTTTGATATTAAAATTCAATAATTTGCAAGCGTTGTTCGTTTGTAAGACGATTCATGGTTAAATTATAGACCAAACTGAAGATGTTTGACAGTGAAACAAAACACGAAACGTGTTGCCAAAAAGATAATAGCTAAAAAATCACACGTTACATATATAGTCACTTTGGTAATAGGTGCAAAATCAACAACTTCTTTGCTTGATATTATGAATTTGGTGTAAATTTGGTGATTAGAGACAATTTTTAATTTTGTCTGTGTAATATTTGTACATATAAACACTCAGCTGTTCTAAGATTGTTTTTCTTGATAGGTTATGTCAAATGTACTTTAGATACCAACATTTGAGCATGAAAATTATAGACCTTATGTACTACTCAAATTTTGGCATACACAAGAAATTACGTGTATGTAGAAAAGTGACATTCCACATGACAAATACACATAATGTGAATATAGCTTTAGCTGTTAGCATGTTCCAGTGCTGCCAGGTACTTTTTTTCTTCCGCCAAAAAAAATTTTCAAAAAAATCCCCCTGAATGTAAAAGTTTAGATAATAATTTCATTTTAATTAATTAAACTTGGAACAGTTTTAATTTGCGTTTTAATGTCATCACCCAAATAAAGCAAAAATTGCAAAATTTTTTTACATTTTACTGAAATTTCCCCAAATATATATATTTTTTTAAGTTTCTTGAATATTTTTATTTAATAAAATTTCTAAAAAAAAAACAATTTTAAATCGTTTAGAAAAGACTGTATGAACATAAAGATCTGTGGCATTATGACAAAACATCTTAAGTCAAATTTAAAAAGTTGAAAAAAAAAACGTTGTTAAACACACGAATTTTCATTCAAAAAACGTTTTTGTTTACGTTTTTAAAATTTTGTATTATAAACGAAATTTTTCTTTAATTTTGGTTTATTTTATTATTTAATAAAAATTAGTTTTTTACCGAGGTTTTCTTAAAAACTAACTTATCTCGACTTAAGATGTTTTGTCAAAATGCCACAGATATATAAATTATATACGAACATATGTATGCATCTGGCCAAAATAGATATGGTAGAAATATGTTTTTTTAAATTTTTGGAATCAAATATCTTCAAAATTATTTTCGTTAACTTTGTAGATATTATCGGAATTAAATAGTTTGTGGCATTTCAAGTGTTGTATTTAAGTTGTGAAATGTATTATTTAATGCAAACTACAAACTTAAAACGCTTTTTTATTATCGCTTTACTTAGTTATTATATTCAATGATGGTAATTTAGCTATTTTAATGAAATATAGCGGTTTAAAGATACATATAACGGAAGTCTGGCGATTTTTGATCAACTAAAGACAAGCTGTACAATATGGTACATATTACTTAGTTATTGTTATGTACAGACAAGTAAATAGTGAAACCCCCTAACAGCCCCTTAAATATAAATTTATGGCCCCTAAATTGTTCTCCAAAAAATTTGTAACACCTAAATTTGCCCCTAAATGTAATAAAACCCCCTAAATCTGGCGGAAAACACCTAACCTGGCCACTCTGGCATGTCCTTTAGCATATCCCAATTATTCAACTGGATTTTTTTTTTTTTTGTAAAAGAATTTACACAATTTTTAATAAAATAATGTCTGCAATTTTCGGTTTTTAGGAATAAGCCAGCTAATACAAATTTGAAGTTCACTTTAAAATTTATGTGTTTTATTTTTTACATTATAAATCCAACCTCACAATGAGCCACACGATATTTGTATAAATTTGCATCTTACGCAGGCTGGCAGCCGTTTTAAACAAAATAATTGCGTTAAAGTCGATTTGTTGCAGTTACAAAGAGTACGTTATTCGGAAGAAGCATTTTTTATTATAACCCAATTTTAACTATAGAGATTGTTAAAAATCTGAATACTATATAAATAATTATATATACGAAACATACATATCGTTAGCTTAAATGCAAAAAGGCGTAACTAACAAAAGAAATTCCAAATCGAGTTTTTGATTGATTATTATGAATGCCCTTAAACTATGTACAAGTCTTGACAAAATGTTACACTTCTGTGATCAAAAATGACGCTTTTATTAACAAAAAACAAAGAGACGTAACTACAAGTGTGTTTATTTAATAAATACAAAACGACGTAATTACTCTAACAAAATATAATGAAATTGTTTTCTCTGAAAAGTTTTTGAAGAATTTCTTATTATTTCGACTTATTAATGCATGTTTTTCTGGCGTGAGAAAAACTTTGTTAAAAATGTTAATAGTTTTCATTTTACAAAGTTATTTGCTTCTCTTGTAAAATTATATTTTTCTTAGTTACGTCTTTTTGCATTTTAACTTACGATATGCATGTGTATAATAATATTTATATAGCAAATATAATAAAGTTGCGATTGCCACTGTTTTTTATTTGTATCTGAAATAATTTTTTATTGCTTAATAATGACAGAAAATGCTCGGTTGATAACACAGTTGTTTTGTTTACATTTGATTGAAAAAATTATTGGGAAAAAATTTAAATTTAAATGTGAAAAGAGGTTCGAAGAAACTAGATTTGAAAAAAATCCATCGTTAATTTCATAATTTTAATGCGGGCATTGGGGAAAAAATATGTTTGTGTTTTTTTAAGGTCTGTTGCCATTCACTTTGGCTTATATGGCAGGAATTCCCTCTAATTTTAAAATCGAATTTTTAAACCGTTAACCCTGAAATATGTTCAACATTGTGGAGAATTAGTGTTGCTGTAGGGCTAAAATGCTACCCCTAACAAGCAAAACCTAATACAACAAATTTCAGTCGGAAAAATTGTAAACGTAAAATCAGTGACGCCAACTCTTGGGACACTAGACGACGAAGTCGGAGTGTGACTTTAAAAATGTTGCGGTTGATGTCGGAATTAGATATTTTTTTTGACAACTCCACAGCCCTGGATTATAAAATACATAATGGGCGATTCAAGTAGAGATACTTTTTTGAATAGCCTTTTTGTGACAGATCACGTGTGAGTCGTGTCATGCTGTCATGTTATTTTTGTTTAGTATTGTTTGGCATTTCATAATGGAAAGGCTTACGCCTGAACAAGCGACAAGAAGATCCGACGTTTTCGAGGCAAATTTTGTTCAGCGATTAGGCCCATTTCTGGCTCAATGGGTATGTAAACAAACAAAATTGCCGCATTTGGGACGAAGAGCAACCTGAAGACATTCAAGAACTGCCACTTCATCCAGAAAAACAACGGTTTGGTGTGGTTCGTGGGCCGGTGGAATCATCGGTCCATATTTCTTTAAAAATGATGTCGGTGCGAACGTAACCGTCAATGGCGACCGTTATCGTGCCATGATAACCGACTATTTGATGCCTGAAATTGAAGCTCGTGATCTCAGAAACATTTGGTTTAGCAAGACGGCGCCACTTCCCACACATCGCATCAATCAATGGATTTATTAAGAGAACACTTCGGTCAGAACATAATTTCACGTTTTGGGCCGGTCGATTGGCCACCAAGATCGTGTGATATCACACCGTTAGGCTTTTTCCTGTGGGGATATGTAAAGTCTTCGAATCAGGCCTTGGAGGAAAACATCACGCGTGTCATTCGCCAGTTACCAGTCGAAATGCTCGAACAAGTCGCGGATGGACCATCTGCGACGTAGCAACAGCCAATATTTGATAGACATAATCTCAAAAAATAAATGCCAAAGAATGTTCTTTCAAATGATAATAAACATTCCCCATTAAATTTGAATTATCTGTGTTTTTTCTTAAAAAAAAAGTAGGGAACCACGAAATGGATCAAGCAAAAATAATTCTTCATATATTCAGTTATGTCACAGAATTTGGATGAAAGTGATCAGTAACACATTTTTCAATTCGTAAAAAACGAACATTTTTTGCTTTTTACATTTTCTAGAGAAGGTTAAAACGTTTTCATTTTCACTTTCATTCGAATTTGGTTTCTGTGGCACACCTGATTGTGCCGATTCTGGATTGTTCTGTTCAAAGAATTTTTTCTATCGGTTAGGGAAAGTTTTGCCAAAGTGAATCCTTGAGTAATTCTAAGTCGAATTAACCATGTCCGTCTTTCGTGTTTTCTAACAGCATTTTGGACTATTCCTAATTAAGCCACCAGTGTTCCCTTGATCGTAAACAAATTTAGCAGTACAATAACAATTTTATAATTTATTGAACCTAAACCATCATAAACATTTTTACTTTTTTGTATAAAAAAAAGTTTATCAGTGTGATCAAATCGTATTGTAATAGTGCTTGAGACCAATTTTGTCGTAATAGATAAGCCGATATGTGTCAAGAAGGTGTTATGATAATAAAGGTGATATTTTTTGTATTTAAAGCAGGGACCGTAAATAACAGTTATCGAGAAAAACACAAAAACTCTATATTAGAGAGAACGGAGACTTATACTAACATCTACGTACCAATAGATGTGTATAGAAGTGCTCTTTCAGAATCTATGGCGATAAGAGTGCTTCCCCTAAAATTGTTGGATATGCGTTGTGCTAAAGTTATAAGGTGCATTAACAAGGGGAAAAATAAACTTTTTCAGTTTTTATAAAAATGTTGCCATTAAATGTATAAGAATCGAAATGTGTACGTTATAATTATTCAAATGAGATATAAAAGACAAAATTTGGTTAAAAAATGTTAAAGCTATTAAAATTCCGCCAGGCCATTGAAGTGTCTCAGGCCACTTGAACAAGAAATGTAGGAAGAAATTTAATATATTTTGACAAAATATTTGAAACAGAGCTGTTTTTACTCAAAAATAAACCCGGTTTTTATTTGTATGTGTATGAATTTTCGACTTCGTAGGATACCATTAACCTTTTTTTTAGTTTTTGGAAAAAAGTCAAAAATACGATTAGTACTTGTAACTGAAAAATGCGAGCTGATAGAGAAAAACGGAGATTATATTTGAAATCAGTGACCTCATATTAGTAAAACAAATGCATTAAACTTCCAATCAACACAAACAAATTTTAATTCTGTTCCCTTGTGTTATTCATCGAAAAGCTTTTGCACTAACGCCTTTTAGAATTTTGTTATGTAGAACCTTGTTTTTACTTATAGGAGCGTAATGTTTTCAAGAAACATGTATTTTTATACGGTGCATCATAGTCAATCAAAAAGTCCTTACACAAGTTTTGTAACTTAGGGCTTTTTTCATATAATATGACGATATGGTTTATGGTTACAGCAACCTTGAGGAAACCTCAATTATGTACGAACACATTAAGGCAGATAAGAACATTTGAGATAACAGTATTTTTGATTTATCTGCACAAAAAATCGTGAAAAGTTGATTGTTCAGCCAAATAAAAATTACGTACTGATAGAGAACAAAAGTGTATATTATAATTTTGACTTTGAGATTACTAAACAAAAATAAACAAGGCAACAATAAAGATGTTAATAAAACTTTTAGTCTACTTATTAACAACTTTGAAAAATATTTAATCAGGCATTTTCAGTTTGTTGTGCAAAGAGTAAAGATGTCTGGTAGTTTGGCAAGCGCCCCACACTGTTCTATACCAAGTGCGGGTGCTATGAATTCATTGGTTACGTTATTGGTACAAAGTATATTTGCAGCTCAGTGTAATATTTCGCGTGCAGAATATTGGCCGCAAGATTATGGGGAAACTGCTTTAAAGTCCGGCTTAGAGGCTTTTGATTTTGTGGTGGTAGGAGCTGGGTCCGCAGGATCTGTAGTTGCCAGTCGTTTAAGTGAAAATCCCAACTGGAATGTGTTGGTTTTAGAGGCGGGTGGCAATCCTCCTCAGGAATCGGAGGTTAATTTTAATATTGTACAAATATTTCAAAATAAATGTCTGTATATCCCTTGTACTATTTTAGATACCCAATTTATATTTTTTCATACAACATTCGGAATTTTCATTTCCCTACTTTCTGGAACCAAATGGGCGCTCTTGTAAGGCTTACAAGGATGACAAGTGTCACTGGCCTCGTGGTAAAATGATTGGGGGAAGTGGTTCCATGAACGGCATGCTATATGTCAGAGGAAATCGATTTGATTATGACCGCTGGCAAGAGGAGGGTAATACCGGTTGGGGTTACGATGAAGTGTGGCCCTATTTCGAGAAATCTGTACGAGAAGTGGGCAATGAAACTCATCCCCAGGGTTATGTAAGCGTTAATGATTTCGGTCATTTTGACGAGGATGTAGCCAATATGCTTTTAAAAGGCTCCAGTGAGCTGGGTGTGCCTAATGTTGCTGAATTTATTGAAGGCAGTTATATAGGTTATACCCATCTTAAGGGTACAGTAAAAAATGGTCACAGGGCCAGTACGGGCAAAGGACATTTGGCTAAAGTTTCTCAAAGACCGAATTTAAAAGTAATTAAGAATGCCCAGGTAACTAAGTTGGAATTTGATGACACCGGCCGAACAGTTAAATCATTAGAATTTGTTTTAAAACAAAAAACTCTTAAAGTAGAAATCAAACGGGAAGCCATTGTATCAGCTGGTACTATAGATTCAGCCAAATTATTAATGCTTTCTGGAGTGGGTCCAGAGTCGGTTCTAAAACCTTTAAATATACCTGTTATTCATAATCTGCCTATAGGAGAAAATTTACAAGATCATTTAGCGATACAGGTATTTATAACTTTAAAGGGTGAGCTCCTTGAGCAAAAACAGGTTTTAGATAACATCTATCAATTCTTAATACACAACAAAGGACCTTTAACTTCTCACAGCACACTCTCCTTAACCGGTTTTATAAATACCGAACCTTCTAAACAATCACCCTATCCTGATATAGAATTTCATCATTTGACTGCTAGAAGAGGTGATGTAGCAGGCCTCGAAGTGTTCTTAAATGGCTTAAATGTTAAGGATGAGCTGAGACCCCATTTCCGGGAGACTATACGAAACAATGATATTTTACTTATTTTTACTAATTTGGCGCATCCCAAATCAAAAGGAGATATTAAACTGAAATCCTCCTCTCCTCAAGACCCTCCCATAATTAATGCTGACTACATGTCTGTCTCTGAAGATGTGGAGGTTATACTGCGCGCCATGAACTTTTTAATGGAACTGGAGAAGACTCAAGCCTTCCAAGGGAAACAAGCTCAAATTATGCACGTACCCATTGAGGAGTGCGATCAATATGAATTCAAATCTGAAGAATATTGGAAATGTTATATAACGTTTTTCTCTTCCACGTGCTACCATCATGTGGGAACTGTAAAAATGGGTCCAGAAAGTGATGACAAAGCCTGTGTAAATCCCAGACTACAACTTAAAGGTGTTGAAAATTTAAGAGTTGTTGATGCTTCCATTATGCCTTATGTTCCCAGTGGCAATACAAATGCCCCCACAATTATGATTGCCGAAAAGTCCGTTGATTTCATTAGAGAAGATTGGCCTTTTTCTGAAATTGTTACGAATAACTTTAATAATAAACATCATGAATTATAGTCGTATGAAATAAGTTAAATATCTTGTTAAGGGCGTATGTACCTATAACTATTTTTTTTTTTTATTTAAACAAATTATTATAATGTTAAGATAATTCAAGCTGATTAACTTTAATTTCAATCGAGAACCTTATCTTTAAGAGACCCCAAAATAAATAGTTAATTTTTTCAATGACTGAATAAGTTGGCGGGTAAAGAGCCCACAAACACGGCTAAAAATAAAATTTAAAAATGAAAAAAAATATATATAAATACAGGTTATATGAGGGTTGCGGTTGCTTTATGCCCTAAATACAGTTATTTATAATTGAAATGTGTTTATATTTATTCAAGTGTTCTGAATGATGAGAAATAGCTTTTCATTGGGTTGGAACTAATTTTACACGATCAGATTTCTGAGCTTTTATCAAATTATGCGGGATGCAACAAGAAAAATCTTTCTATGTAGTTTGTTTTTATTGAAAATTTTTGGCGTTTTTTTCCAGCTTAAAGGTCGCTTAGCACAACTGAAACGTGCTGAACCGAACACAACGAACGTTGTGGTTAAAAAAAAGAACGCAATTAAATGCTCTCGTCTTGTTGTTGAGTTGTAAAAGTACAGTAATTTTTTTGTGTTCGAAGATTACAAACAGCGAATCGTTATTTTCTTTAATGATTTACTACACAAAAACTATTAGTGTTTGTGTTTTTCACAAATATACCGAACCGAACACTTAGGAACGACATTTAGTGCTTATTTTCGAACACAACCGAGATTGATCCTCAGAAAAAGGTAAAACTTATGACAGGTTTATGAACCCATAAGCTTGGAGCTAACAGGTGCCCCGGTAGGCTAGCTTGTAATGAACTAGTCTATCAGCGCCAGGGTCGCGGGTTCGATTCCCGCCAGAGACTCTGGCTTCTTTCCTGCAGGACATAATAAAATAAAAAAATATAATAATAAAATATGATAAACGCTAAAAGACCTAACTAACATTTTGCATAGTATACAACATTGTCAAAACAACTGATAAGTTTTACAAGAAAAAACGAAGAAAAATAAATTATTAAGAAGAACTTCCGCAGAATTAAAATAAATGGACAATAATTGATAACTCCATAATATTTCTCACGAATAATTTTTACTTAAACCTAAACCACATTAAGATTTGGTTACAATTCTATTGATTTTATAAAGAGTTCACTTTAAAATTATTCAGTTTAACTTTCAAGTGGTTAGGGTGCAATAAAGCCAGTCTTACTTGTCAGTATTTACAATCTTATTCCAAATCAACAGCTCAATTCCAAAACATGCTAAGTTGACTAAACATGTTTTGAATTTTTTTACGCTTTTGAATTAAGTATTGTTCAGCCTTAATTCTGTAAAATTTCGTTGTTGATCGGCTTAGCCAATCCAAAGTTATGCACAACTGAGGTGAATTAAGTTTAAACTTAGTTCAACGAGCTCTAAAACTCAGATTTTTACGGCAAAATGCGATTTTTTTATTATTTTATTAAAGACCAATATTTTAAGCAAAACTAAGCCGTTCCGTCTTAAGTTTGTATACGAACTTGGTAATGGCGCCAAAAATCTGTTTTCAGATTAACTAAACCTAGTTTAATTAAGATCTCAAAAGTTAAGCCTGAATGTTGTATTGCCCGTTTACTTTAAGAGCTTCCCCTGAAAAACTCACTTTTTCGACTTAGCATGTTTTGAAATTGAGCTGTCGAAATGATTAAAGGTGCATGTACACGACATGTTTTTAACATCTGACTTGTCAACTTTTCCAGTCACATGTAATTGTGCATGTCTGTCAAAATTGCTTTTTAACATAAAGTTTATAATATTTGGTCACACACGTACATGTAATTTGCTTCTGACAATGTCTCTGTTTTTTCGCATAGTTATTGAAGAAACCAAAGTAATTCTCGGTTTCAAAATAGCGTGCCGCCGCCACAAAAATTTTTATTGGTGCCGTAAAATAGTTCAGCCATCTGAATATTTTTTTCTTTAAATTCAAAGAAACCAATTTTTAATATTATAATGAAACATTTTTTTATACAGTGAGCCACACCCAAAATTTAACGATATTTCGAAAATGGAGTACGTTGCACAACATATATTCGCGTAACTCAAAAATGGTTTAGATTATTGAATATACTAAACAAAACCGAAATTCCGCAATAAAATTACCTTTAATAAATTTACCTTTTTTCCAATCTCCGCTGTCGTTTTAGAAACATAATTTTTTTTTTATCAAAATTTCGAAATTTTTGTTTCTTCAAAAATAATAAAAAATTGGAAAAATAAGCTATCCTTTGAATTTTTTTAGACGTATAAAAAAAACGAAGTTGCAAAGTTTATTCAATAATCTTAACTGTTTTTGTGTTACGCTAATATATGTTGTGCAACGTACTCCATTTTCGAAATAGCGGTATATCTCGAAAACAAAAGCTAACCTTAAAAATCGGTAAGCACAATTGGATTCAGCGTACCCGAATTAGGTTAAAGCGCCAGTTGCCCGCTTGCCAACTAGCACAGTGTTATTTTTAACACAAAGTTTATGATAATGATTAAAGTGTTCAATTTTGGATGTGGCTCACTGTATATATATGAACATAATTTCTATCCAATGGTGAAATTATCATACATATATCGGTATTGTAAAATATTAAATTCAGCCGGCTAATAATTCCGTTAATAGTGCACCGCCGCTGCCGGTTTCTTCCCGGCATAGATTTCTGACACAGCTGATGTCAGATGGTTTGTCAGAAGAAAATAGAGCACGTTCTACTCGAAATTTTGTCAGATGATTTTGCGTCTGACTTTTACAGATGCAATGTTTTAAAGGTAACACACGACATGTATGTGTTTTATAATGGGAAATTTGACAAGTCAGATGTAAAAAACATGTCGTCTACAGGCACCTTAAGGATGCTTTAAGGCAAAATACTCGATCAATTTTAAATTATAACAAATTTAATTGATTTTAATAATAATCGATTTATTTTTTTTATATATTTTTAAACAGGAAAACTTGTTGTCGACATTACAGATGTTGAAAATTTACTTGCCACCACCGCCTCCGCCGCCGCCGCCACCACCACCTAATGGTAGAGGGTCAGGTTGGGGTTCAGGATTGGGATTACCTATTTAAATTTTAAGATAATGAATTAGTTTTGTGATCACCCACACAGATTGCATTTAAAAAACTTACCCAAAGCTAAGGCGATTAGAGCCAACACCAAACCAAAGTAAGCGTATAATTTCATTTTGCTAAATGATACTCTAACAGTAGGAAAAACTTGTATTTATAGCTAGAAAGTCTTGAATTCGAATAACAATTTATTATAATATACATAAGTATGTATATAAATATATATGTACAATGTACATATATTTTAATTCTGAGAAATATTGTTGTTATTATTAAACCCCATCTATTTTTACTGCCACCCATCAAACATCTATCAAATTTAATAGTTCTCGGAATTAAATTACAATTGTGCATACATTAAATTGATTTAAATTTGAAATAATATTATCAGTTAAAAAGAAAGCAATAGTATTCCAAGTTAAGTATTAGTTAAAAACAAATATTATTAATGGATACTTTACACTATTACACAAGTCTTACGTATTTTGAGGAAAACACCACCCTTTCATGATAAGATGTTATTGTTTTTTTTTTTTTTTGAAAATTTTCAAACAATAATTAGATCAGACATGTTTTTTTTTTTTGTCAAAATACGTCAGACTTGTGTGATAGTATAAAACAGCCTTAAGTCTATAGACTCAAATCGAAAATGTTACGTGACTTGTGCATAAAAATTTTTCGTTGGAATAATAAAATATCGTGAGACTTTATGGCGACTTCTTTTAGTAAACAAAAAAAATAAAAATTGATATTGAAGTAAAGCCTTAAGCTGGAGGATCACACTACGCGATCTATGTGCTTGATACTTTCTTGGCAATTTTTAACGACTCGTGCGTGGCATACAAAAGAAGAAAGTAGTCCAAGTTCATGCGTTCAATTAGCTGTGTAATTTGTCAATGCAATTTTACACTGATTCTACTTGTTTGACAGATACATAAGCGCATTAACGCATTGAACGTGTGAACCTCCGTCTATAAACTTAGCAGTGAATTTATTATTAATAACAATTTGAATCCTCTGCAAAAAAGTTTATATTTAAGAAAATTTATTTAACAAATAGAATCTGGGAATTATTTCTTTTTTTACGTATCTAAATTTTGGCTCATACATTCGAAAAATGAAAAATGTTGGAAATGTATTTATATAAGAACATTAACATTTTAGAAATAAAACGACCTATTACGACAAATCTTTTATACGGGGGCTAGATTATATAATAGATAATCACATCTTTTCGATACGAGAAGTTTATTTTTTTTTTTATTTTAAAAGTAAACAAACTTTCTCAAGTTGACGTATCGGCGACATTTTGTAAATGAAGTCGCAGTGCCATGTGTAAACAGAAAAGTAAATAACATGAGATTCGACTATTTCGAAAAAATTTTCTTTGATAATGCCACTACTTGCATGTGTAAAGGCAGCATAAGTAAATTGTTTGACATCAAACCTACCAGTATATTTGACAATTGACAATATTGCATATTACCCCGGGTCTCCTTGTAGTAATATTTATTGCGGCAAACGTTAAATTTGATTGATCACTTAAATTTGCGACGTGTTCAGTTCATGAATGGCATTCCATTGCGCAATGATTTCTCTTCAGATTACTTGAGCAATTATTGCTTAGCAATCTGCTATCAAAGCAGTTGTCATTTAGTCTACATTCACACGTTTTATCTTTTGATGCTCAACTCTTGTGTTTTTAGGAGAGGGAAGCAAGAAGAAAAGGGGTTGATACGGAGATGCCTGTACTTGGGCAGTACGCTTTGTGTTCTCATTCGTAGGTACATGCACAACAATGGCTGCATGTAAATTTTTTTCTTTTATTTTTCTCTTTGGTTCGCTTTGAATAAAAGTGTTGTTGTTTTGAAGCAACAAAGTTGAAACCGGTTGCTGCGTGTGAACATAATGGGATCTTCAAAAGGAAATTGAATAGAAGTTGAGCATCAAAAGATGAAACGTGTAAATTGAGACTTATATGACATTTCATTTCTCTGTGCTACTTCATGCTTCACGGTGAAAATTGCAAATTAATAGCAAATTTCTCGTGTTCTCCATCAATATAATCAGCAATTATTGCGCCATTGTTTTGCCGACGTTTTTGCTTGTGCTTAAAAAATGGCTACGTGGAGACGCAGCGTTATGCAAACGGTTATGGCATTTTTACATTTGAGCACATCTAAGAGGAATGCGTGGAAGATGTTGAAAATGAAAAAAAACTTGTTTACATTGCAACATCTTTCATTATTAAAATATTTATATTCACGTGTATGAACGAATAGAAACAAAAACATTAGCTCCGTTCCACATTCATAACGAAACAGTCCGAACTTGCACAAAGTTGCCCAAAATTCATTGAGAGAGTAATTTTTTTCATTTCCTCTACAAATTGGTCCGAACTTTTTCTTTGTGTAAGTTCGGCCAAGAATAAACAATCAGCTGTTTTTGTTTACATATGAAACTGATAAATTAATCAGAAAACTAACAAGCAAAAGAAAAAGTTAAGGTTTTATTAAAAAATATATTAAAAAGCAAAATGTAGGTTTTTGATGAAAACATTAAAGTGGGAAATACATAATTGCATACATATTTTCCTTAATCTGTAATATAAAAAAAAAAAAAAAAAATATGAAAAATTACAATGATGCAAATGTTTTGGTTTTATAATGTTATAACTTTTAAGCGTCTTAAATCACTTAAATAGATCTTAATTTGAAAAGTAAGCAGAATAAGTATTTGAAGAAGTGCAAAATTGGGTTTTTGATTTCCAGCAATTTTTGGTAGTGTTGGCAAATTTAGAGAGTAATTTTCATTTTACTCTCATTAGTCCGAACTTGCCCGAGATCTTGTGGAACACACCTATTACATTTCTGTCCTGTTCTTTTGTATTTTTTTTGCTAGTGATGGTATATACTTTATTACAAATTATTTGTTCTTTCTAGTGATGACACAAAAATAATCGAAAGATGATGAATGAAACAACATGAGATAGGAACATCTTTTAAAGATGAAGAAAGATGTCGATTTTTAGCCCTGTACAATTCTTATGGGAAGGTGTTAACATCTTTGTGATAAGATGAAAGATATGAGCAAGTGTAAAAAGCCTATTAGTCAGATAGTTTAGCGTTTATCATATTATAACTTTTGTTGATAGGGCCGTTTGTTTTTTTTAAATCGCTCATTTTAGTCAAAAGATTCTAAATTTTTTTTGGACATTTGTGTTGTGCAATATATCAGATTCAATGGAAAATTTTTGATTTTGTTTTTTGTGTTTTAGGAAACGATATATTAGAATATGTGAGCTGACACTAGTTAATCAAATCTAAATCAAAAGCTATGGTCACACTTATTTAATATTTTACCAAATAAGCGTTATCACTACTTTTGTAAATAATTAGTGTGATTTGGAATTATATATATACTGTTGGTCAAGTTTTTTTCCTTAAATATTTGCCAAGTTTTTTCCTGCCAATGCCGGACGAAAATTCTCCTCATTACGGACTTCGTTCACAAATGTCGGTGCTTACAGTATCTCTTTGATTTGTTGTACAAAAAGGTGGGTCTATAATTTTCAGTGTAGATACATTTAAATAAGTTTTTTTTACTCTGAAATATTGTAGTAAAAAAACTTCTTTAAAATATCGTTTTATGTTTATTGTAGCTCATTTCCCTTTAAATAATTTAAAATTGCAACAATCATGCCCTTTCACCATTAAATTTATAAATCTATTTTTACAAACAATTTTGATTATCTGTTGAAAAAATAATAAATAATCAAGCAAACAGCCAAGTAAAAAACAATAATGGCGCATATAGAACGGCTTTGCCGAATCTTCTATACCCTTCACCATAGTTTTTTTTATAGCGCGGCATTTTTTAACCCCTTTTTTTAATTTTTCTAGAAGGACATTTCTATAAGAGCAAGGCAAAATAATCGACTTGTTGAGCCCACTGTAATCATCATTTGCTTCTTACATACCTACCCGATATCTCTATTCCTTAAGGGGGCTCCAATACAAAATTTTCAATACAGACTCGAAATTTTTTGAAGATAAAGCACCATAACTGCCAAGGAGTCGCCCCTAGAGGGATAAAATATATGACCGACCTCCATTAGTTTTTTGTTCTTAACATTTTCCCAAAACATACTTGCCCTCTATCAACACTTCTTAGGGGGGCTTCCATACAAATATTGCGTGTTATGAAATTCCTAAATTTAATTAAAATTGTTCGTCTTTTGCGAATAAAATCAAAAGTTGTTAACAGATTTTAGTCATTTTGCTTGTTTTGGTTGCAACTTCGTTTTCGGTATATCTCGAAAAAAAGATCTAACCTAAAAAACGGTAAGCTGCACTGGATTCAGCGTAACCAAATTAGATTAAAGCGCTAGGTGCCGCGGTTGTCTCAAAAAAATATCAAATTCTAGCACAGTGTTATAGTGAAGTTTTTGTCTTTATCCCAACTACTTGTGTACTAATCGGGCTGAATTTTAGAAGCAAACTTTTCTGAATACAAATTTATAATAACCTGGTCTTCATTATATTTTGGGTCTTATGAAAACTCATTTCAACCGACACACGGGCAGACGGTTGTCGTTAAATTAACTCCTCTTCTTACCAGGATTCAGAATATATAGAATGTATATATATAAATATATACTTTGTATATATATGTATATACAAGGCGAATTCATTTTTCAGGTGGCGTTGAAAGCACAGCTGTGCTACTTTTTTTCTTACTTAGAGAGAAGTATGTCAAAAGTTGCTTGTATTTTTGACATATCGACTAACGAAAGCAACAAATAAACTACAATGCTGTGTTTTTTGGTGTTTTAATTTTTGTAGTATCGCCACCACCGTTTACATGAATTCGCTAATGTATGAAAAAATTTAAAACTCATCTGTTTTAAAAAATTTCCAAAAATTTGATCTCGATCGGTTAAAAATCGCCGTGCCGCGGAAAAAGCTCATAACTACTCATAAGTCGCCCCTAGGAAGGTAAAATGTATGTATGTATTTAAAGAGTATAACACAAAAAATTGTTCAAGTTTAAAATCAGTGCTCGCCAAAGAGCTATATACCTGCAAATAATATTGGACTACTTGATCCATTTTATATAAAATGGATTACTTACATCATAGTCTGATGTAATGCAATCATGGACAATGTCATTGTTAAAAAAGTGCTTGTGAAACGACATGTCTTCGTTTTTATACGACATATTTTCGTTTTTAAACGATTTCAAAACTAATCCCTGGAGTATACCATGAAGTAGTTTCAAAATTAATCCACTGGGAGTATGTAGTTTTAAGACTAATACGTTGTAATGGAAAGCTGGGTTATATGGCCCAGCCAAAGGACATCGTATTGAAGAATAGATCATGTTTTTTTCAATACATTTGGGTTACCTTCGGACTATCTCAATAGCCATGTTGCTGGTTAAAAAATAATTTGATTCTTCTATCGGACATTCAAAGCTTTTATACTTGGCTTAATTCTATTGTTTTATATTTTGGTAAATTATCGTGAAAATTCAGTTCTTTTTTATAAGGGGACCCCTGTAGGGTTGCCGATAGAGAATAAATTTGTTCTAGAGAAATATTGGCAACATAAAAATAAGGGAGGTTCCTCATATATTTTAACTCCCTAGAGGGCACTCCTAAGTAGTAACGAGCTTTATCTTTAGCCATTCTACCCCAATCTCGTCCTCAAGAACTTCAACCCTCGTGCGGCACACCAATTTTTATCCCATCGTGCTCAAATTTTTGGAAAATGGAAAATAAATAAAAAATAAGGTCCACTTTAAACAAACGGAGTGATAAACTTATGCACGTCTACCATTGCCAACAATGGTGAAGGGTATACTCGCAAAACCTTTCAAATTTTTTTTTTACCAGGGAATATAAATAAAACTGAATTTGCACGATCAGAAATAGTTAACGTTTTAAAATGAAAAGGCTGTTGTTGTACCTTGGAATTTTGCTCTTGTTTACGGCAATTTGTTGTGGTCAATATAGTAATGGCGGAGGCGGTGGAGGAGGTGGTGGTGGACCCGGTGGTGGTTATGGATATGCAGGTGCAGGACCAAATGGCCGCTATGGTGGTGCTGGTGGCAACGGTGGCTATGGTTATGGTTCATCAGATGGTCAAAGAGGTAGCGGATCGAGTGGCAATGGTTATGGTTATAGCTTTAAATAAAGGAAGTCTCTAATTGATGTGTCAACATTTTAGAAAATTTGTGTATATATGATAAAAATATATTAATGGTATAAACAACTTAACTTTTGAAAGATTCTGCCATGTTCTGAAAATCGAAATCACGTAAAATTAAAATCGAACAAATTTTGAAAACTACCCTGAGTTTAAAGTTCATGAAAATATTTTCTTTAATTGTAGATAATACTTTGAGGACCACTTTTCCTTACCAAAACTACTTTTTAAATCAGGAAAAGAGGCGTTCATTTTTATTTTTATAAGAATTTAATTGAAAATCTCTATCGATTTAAATTTTACGTGCTTTTGATTTTCACAACATGGCTGTATGTGTTTATTTTCAGTATTATTTAACTTTGAAATAAAAACAGAATTACGTAATTGTATTGTTCTATTTCTGTATGTATAGAGAAGAGAGTTCATACTAGGGAGATCGATTATTCGACTTTTTTCAATAACCGGTTTTCGAATATTACGAATAGTTGCTATTTTAAAAAAACCGGTTTTCGGTTAAAGATTTTTAAAATAACCGGTTAACCGATTTTAATTCGAATACATAAAAACACCTACAAAATACATAGATATGACTTAAACTATGTTCAGACCAAACAAATATTTGACGATAAAATCCTTTAACCTCATTTTTAACAATTTCCATTTATTTATTGATCTGTTTTTGTAAGAAGATAATTGTCTAATGTAATTTAAAAACTATTAAATTATGTTTGATCTATCCAAACGTTTTGCAAAAGCAAATTAAATATTATAGGAATTTAATAAATTTATTATTTGAGATATTCTACTAAATTTATTTTAAATGAGTTTCAATTTGTTGGTGGTTATGTCATTTCAGTAGATTTCCACAATGTTTTTGGAAAAGTTGCAAACAAAACCTCTTAGCCTGAATTATAAATATCAAACGATTTTCTTTCAGCATTATATAAACGATTAGTAATATGAACATGCTTTTTGTGTGAAATATTTGTCAATTCGTATAATAAATAAATCTGATGAATTATTTCCATATCGTTGATTCCGCCGGAATATTGTAATTTGAAGCATAAAGAAATGCTGGAACTATGTAAGAGTTTTTAGTACCTTAAATGGCATTCCGTCCTAGGCAACACAACTGGTTAATATTTCACCCAATGATTCATTTTTGGCAGCGCATTTTGGTAAAGTATTATTTGTCGACTCTTTAGAACTACTTCGAACGGGGCTAAGTTTTATTTGGAGCACATTAATGTCAGGCATGTGGACTAATCAAAGGTGATTAATAAATCTTGACGTGGAAACCCCTTCGCAACTTATCACTTTAGGACACTACAATCACCTAACTTTGTCTTCTTAATCCCGTTCGAAATATCTCTAGAGATAACATCTAAATAAAAATATTTTTAATATTTAGAAAACTCTCGCACAAGTTACTATTTACTTTTTAACTGCACACTTTTTTTGTATTTTAAATAGTTTTTTTTTAAAGAACACACGCATTTTTAAGCGATTTTTATTTACAGTGTTCATAATGTTTTTTGGCTTAGTTACATTTTGTTTTGATATTCTTTATAAAAAGTTTATGTTTGCCCAATATTGAATTAGAAAAATATTTAAATTACGGGTACATCCACAACAAGAGTAAAAAAAAATGTATATGAATTACAGATTATTAAAATAACCGGTTTATTATACCAAAATAACCGGTTTATTCGATATTCGAAAAATGGACATTTTGAAATAACCGACTTGGGCAAAGCTAAAATAACCGGTTAAAACCGGTCGAATAATAACCGATCGATCTCCCTAGTTTATACACAGAAAAGATTGCACAAGTCAACACTAGTTTTGGCGCCAAGGAACTGTATATATTTTTTAAACTAGGACTTCATCCTGATTACAAAAATAACAAAAAGTTGGAATTCTTACGTGTAGTTTTCTAGTATTTCGCTTTTGTGAAAGTGATTATTTGCATTATTATTTATATAAAAACTTTATTTTTCGTGACTTTCGTGAATGATGTGCAGTGGGAAGGTCTCGTTGCATTCCCCAACAGTAGTCAGCCATCATATACCGATCCCATCGGCCTTGGTACCCCTCTTCCATAGTTTTCAGATCGTGATGAAACCGCTCCCCTTGCTCATCGCTACAAAATCCAAGACTATCTGGGAATCGGTCGAGTTGACTATGAAGGTAGTTCCAAATTCATAATATCAAGCAAACAAGTTGTTGATTTAACACCTATTACCAAAATGATCATATTGATTACTAAAAATTTTTAAATTTTGAAGAAATATTTTTAATAAATAATATTTTTAATTTTAATTAAAAAAGTGATCAAAAAACTTTGCCATTTCAAACAATGTGTTAATTTATTTAAGTAAATATTGACAATTGCCAACAACAATTCTATATGTTTAATTTTTTTTTTTTTTTTTTAACGAAAAAAGTCAATTAAGATTTTTTGTTATTTAATTAAAAATTTAATTCAAAATTTATTTCAGAACAACTAAAATGTTAATTAAATCCATATTACATTTTTAATTTTCTTTCAACTAAAAAAATAATTGATTCAATTATCACATTAATTAAATTTAAATATTTTTAAACCATTTATTTAATTGATAAAACACTTTTTTCTGTGTATTATGGCTAATAAATCAGTGAGTGTTTAAACGCTGGTTTAGTGGAACTTAACTTAAATTTGTATGTAGTTTAAACTCAACAGTTGAAAATCAGTGTCCCATGTATTATATGTAGTTTAAAAAGTAACATGTGGCAGCACTACGATAAATGTTGACAAATTCATATGGTTTGTATTGGTAGTTTAAACGCCCAATTTTATGCGTTTAAAGATGGTTTATAAGTTTTCTGATATATAGATTTGTTTGCTTAAACACATTTTAAACCAAAAAGACACTTTAACTTGCTCTGATTTATTAGCCCTAAGTGCTTGTTCACACTCTTCAAGTCTTTGCCGTCAAGTCTTGAGTTTGTAGGATACAGAGAGAGAGTAAAATAAACTGCATTCTCTTATCCTTTCTCCCCTAAAATCTCAACACTTGACGGCTAAAACTTGAAGAATTTGAACCAGCACTTACAAATTTATGCAGACGCTGCCATGCATCTTCTTCTTGTTTAGCAGTGTAACACTGCCACTTTTTTTGTTTTCTATAACATTTCGGTATATTTTTTTTAATTTCTAGAAATTATCAAAATTTAAAGAAAACCGCTGCTATTAACATGCAATTTGATATTTTGATAGAGTTATTATGTTTTGCTCTGATAAATTTTTTTAGTTGACCAATATACTGTTAATATGAAATGTTATGAAACTAGTGAAATGCGCATAGAGAAAAGCTTTCCCTCGACAATAAATTTCAGTGTATTTATTAAAAAAATAAAAATTGGGAATTTGGCATCATAGAGAAAGAAATCTTATTAATAATAAATTTTGTGTTCCCAAAAATAACTTTTTAGTTATCATTTTAGCTTACTAATAATTAACTAATGACTGTAAACTTGGGCCTAAGAGCCATACCTAAACACGAGCGGAACGCGTTTTCTAGATGTCAAAAATCCTCATGTCCATACAATTTGTATGAAGCATCCCTAAATAGCGCGGCGTTAACGCTTTGCAATTGAAAAATTCGATTTTAACAGCGCGTTAAAATAAACAGGGCTGCTATATTTGTTGTATTGACAACCCTGTTTTTATTGTTTGATAATAAATAATGGCAAATTAACGATTTTTAGGTCAAACTAGCGGTTTTAATTCAATTTCTTGTGTCTCTTATGAGGGTTTTAGTCGGCACGAAAGTTAACATTACTGTTTATGGCACAACGCTGACGCTCTTATTTAGGTATGGCATATCAGCATAAAAGCTACGCTGAAGAAAACGTTCCGCCTTCCGCTCTTGTTTAGGTACGGCTGTAAGCGAGACGGATTTTCTTGAGTTTCTACCTTCTAAAAATGATCTCTGATATTTAAAAAACTATGATCAAATGGAGATTCCCCTTGTAAAAAACCAGTTATTGCAGTTTAAAAGCAAAAGTTTTCAATAAAATGTCTCATTACAGCATACGTCGCTTGGTAAGCCCCCGTTGCTTCATGCAGTTCGAAGTACTCAATACACAATAGTTTTAGCTAACACAATCACATTTTTCAATAAATTAAAAGAACAAGAAAATGTGAATTTAAAGAAAACCAAACAAGTAATTGAAGAGCATTTAACTACTGTAGAGAGCAAAACAATCATAATATTGTTTCTTTTAAACATATTAATTAAAATTGCAAACGTATTACTGTAATTATTAGCCATAACAAGTTTGGATACAACCATGATTTTGGATGAAGGAATTTATCCATAATATGGTCGCCGGTGATAAGAATATGGTTAAAGTAACCGTAGTCTGTTTCAGTGTATGTTTGTAGCCAAATTTTATTAAAATATTTTATTGTTTAATTCAACCATATTTAAAGTTTCAAAGGAGGTAAACATATTATTGTTAAATGAAAAAGGTAATGTTTGTTGCCATCATGGGGACTAAAATATATTTTTTCTAATGTCTCAACCGTGTTTTTTCTTAGCGTGTACATACGACAGAAACAAAAACGACATCAAACATTTTTTGTGAGTACGATTCTTATTTGAACTAATGGATTAATCATCACAATATTTCGATTTAAATAAAATCTAAATTGGACCGAATTCCATAGCCCATATAGTCCCATATAGAGTCCAAGAATGCGGTAAAAACTCATTTAATTTCTTGGAAACGTAACGTGACAAAAAGTGTACTTTTCTTTGAAGGTGTCCACATTGAGCTCCAACAAAAAATGCAACAAATATACATAAAAAACTTTATCAATATCGTTACTTTTTTTTAACACCTGAAATCACACAAATCAGATTTAATAAATACTTATTGCTCAAAAATTACAATATTAAAAATGTATTTTAGGATTATTTTTTACAGGTAGCAAAAGAAAAAAATCATATCCTAAAAAAGAAAAAAAACACCTCCTTCAAAGTAACAATAAAACCATGATGAAAAAACATTCGGTTTTTTTTTTGGCTTTCTGATATTGCTTTACTTTAATTGTTGCGGCACATTTTAGTTTCTTATTCAAGATCTAATTTTTCTTGCGACTTAAAGACGAATTTATACACTGTACGAAATATTATTGGTCAAATAATTTTTATGCAAAATACTTTAATTTAAGTTTGAGTTTTGAACCCATTTATTTAAATATGTACAAAAATCTTTTTTTAAATTTTAAAGCAACAAAATGACATTTTAGAAAAGTTAACTTTCAACTAGAGACCGATGTTTCTACACTGGCATTAATACATTGTAGGTGTCATTAAACTTAATTCATTTTATTGCAACTGAAAATCTAGTTGAATTTATTATTTTTTTTGTTTGGAAAATTTAATTACATATTTGAAGTTTATTTTCTGATAAGCAAATTGTCATGCAATTAATTTAATAACAAATAATTATTATATAATATCGGTTCTTTTTTTCTTTGATTGCATTAAATATAAATTAAGTTAAGGTATTTTTTCAATATTAGTTCATTTAATTTTAAAAGTTATAATAAAAAAGTTGGACGTATCTTAAATTCTTAGTAAAAGAGTTATAAAAAACGAAAACTTTTAAAATGAGATATTTTGTAGTGTTTGCGTTAGTGATCTTGGCTGCTTGCAATATACGGGTAAATTAAATATATTTGACCCGGTCTATAAAAAGGTGGCTTATGACACAAAAAGGAGAACAACTACCGAGAAACTGCGAAATGCTTTGTTTATCTTTAAGAGCTGATTTTTCGAAATTTTGTTTTTGAATCACAAGCCACCTTTTCATAGACCGGGTCACATATAATAATTAAGTAAAGAGTGCAATATTCGATTTTGCCGAATCTAAAAGCAAAATTCTTATGAAGACAATTTGTAATAGAAATGAATATCATTCCAGTCCCCTACGTATATCTGACGTTTTGGAAAAACCAATTTTAACAAACACAAAAACACATGTTTTAACAATCGTCTTAAAACATGAGAAAACTTTAACATTATTACTATTTATGTATTACACTCTAACCCCCCGTATTCATAAACGATTATTAAATTTAACAAACGTTTATTGCGGAAAATTTTCACAGAAAATTAGTTTGGTAAACCCTTTTTTAAATTTAAGATATTTTATGAATACAGGCAAAAAATCATATTAGTGTTAATGTCAGGCATTTTATGTCTGTTGTGGACGGGGTGTACGACCGTGAAACCGATTGACATGAAATTTAGTGGAAAGCAAAAAAGTTTAACGATTCTGGGCTTATGTTTTAATGATGGACATTAGAAAATTTTTAAACGCTTGTCATTAAAAAATTAATCATTACTAAAAAGAGAACCTTGATTGGCCCAAATAAAACATTGAAAATAGTGATTTATTTTAAAGCGGTATCGGTCAAAATAATGATAACGATTTTGAAAAATGCTTTCTCAGTAAAACTCGCTACAATAGAAGAATTGTTTACCATTCATCTTAAAAAAACATATATTTTGTTACTCGTTAAAGTTCTTGCTCTCAAATTGACGCACCCGCAACTCTAACTAAGTACCAAAAAACAGCCATACCTAACACAGCGTTTACATTTGCCAGTATTTGCAAGACAGTAGCAATGCATGCAAACTTTTTCACTAATACATGCACACTTTTCCACTCTCTCTTGAAAATTTCGCAGACAGTAAATTTGGACAGTGATTTGCCATTTGCTGACAGTAATTTGATCTTTTGTTCGCAAAGGAAAAAAAAATCAAGAAGTAAAAAAAAAAATTGAATATATTCTGCTTTGATTTTTTATGTTTTCGTTAAATGTAATCCATGTTCACACAAAATAGATGCTTTATGCAATTTTTATTTTTTTATTTGTTTAGTTCATATAAACGCTTAGCTGAAACGTACACATGCAACATTCACATTTGAAATTGTTTTAAAAGCGAACGGTCTTAATTACTATCTGGACGCCAACGTCGCGATGGCAGTTAAATCCCTTTCATACTCGGCAAGTTATTTACGCAAGTAACTTTCCGAGTACAACAAAATATGTACTAAATTTTTCCCCTTTACCGCGACCTTAGCGCTGACATCTACAAACAGTAGTGTTAACTTTCCTGTTTAATAAAACCCTATAAACCATAATAGAAAAAAAATGGAGATAAAACAGCTAGATTAACCTAAAAACAGCTTAATTGCCATTATTTATCAACAATAGCGGCCATCTTCACTATTAATGCCCGTAATTTCTACAAATAGATATCTAGCTGTGTATAGATATCTATGGTGTAACGAATTTTAAGCCGTATTTCTTACCTACGGGTTAAAGTGTAGTGTATTTTACACCATCGATTTTCGATAGTTAATTCACGTAGGCCAATTTAACGTTAAAATGACCAAACTAGAGTTACCGGATAAATAAAGATAACTGTTAGGTACGAACACGACCAGATACCTTTTACTTAAAATTACGGGCATAAATGAGCTGTTAAAATCGGATTTGGCAAAGCGTTGCTGCCGCGTTATTTCTTCATACAAATTCTATGGACATGAGAACTTTTGACAGCTAGAAAACGCTTTCCGCTCTTATTTAGGTATGGCTGTAACCTATCGTGGCATCCAGTGAAAAAAATTAATACATTTGTCATTAATTAGTTCATTTATTAATGATGTGCTAATAATCCCAATTTTTAATTGAAAACACTGAAATATTGATACCCTTGGGCATACATCTTTTTCACCTTTCGGTGTTGAATCCAACGGGGAGAAAAGTGTAACTAATCGGTAAGCAAAATTAACAGATCTTTCTTCTTGAAATCACAGCGGGCCAGAGATTCGTACTGGGACTTCGGTCCTAGACTTATTTTTATTGCGGCTTCTTTGGGAATCACGTGGTGTGCCGTGGCGTATTCTCTAAAACGCGGGAAAGGGAGTTTTTAAAAACCCAATCTAAAGGGATACTTTTACATCCACTGTGGGAAAGTTTTGCTTTGCTGCCAAAATTGAATTTTCCAATTGCAAAGTCATCGTCCAGACTTGCAATTGTTCTCTGTGTCATGTACTCTGCAATTCTATTTTGTTTTGTAATTTCTCACTTTTTAACTTGAAGTTGAATGTAGGTGTTTTTGTTTTAACATATAAAATATAAAAAGGAAAAGATGAAAGACAAGATAGGGATATAAAAATTGCAAAAATAGAATTTCATAATCTGAACACTAATACAATTTCAAAGCAGAACTTAAAAAATTGCAGCAACAAAAATTGCAAGTCTGGACTATGACTTACTCGTATGACCTCTTTGGAAATAATCTAATGACTGAAAAAAACGTAACTTGAAACGAAATTAAAGAATTTTAGTTTATTGTTTTTATATGTATTTGTTTATGGAATCTTCATATATTAGAATATAAACTAACAATAATTAATTAAACCTTAAGTTTACGTCCTGCCAATGCCGGACGAAAATCCTTCTAATCTCGATTCCTGTTTTAAAAGGTGCTTAGTGGTCTTCTGATTGGATAAGTGCTGCAGTATCTCTTCTAGTGGATTTAGATACGATTAGTGCGATTAGCTCCAAAAGCATTTTGTTACTTATTTCATCAATACCACTTGTTTTTATGAAGGTAAAATCAGCAATAGCCTTCTAAATTTTTCTTATCTTAAATCTTAGGGGTAAATCTTTTCCGCTAAAGGAAGGTGGCAACTCGACTGGTAATGCATTTGGTAAAAACTGGTTTAATACATTTTTTTCGACATCATTCCAACCAACTTCCATTTAAGCGTCGCAAGTGGACTGATAAGTTGCCGGTGTTGTCAGATTTTTAGTTGCTCGCCGTAAAGCATCCCATTCACGTTGCAATTCAATTGTCAATTAAGTCTTTCAATTAATTGGCTCTTGGCCACATACTTCATTAACTAAATTAAAAGATTTCATTATTTTTAAAATTCAATTCATATAAAGACAAATTTTAAAATACTTAACTTTTTTTTTGCAAAAGAAAACTGCAAACATTAATTTTGACAGCTGACCAAGAGATTCGAACACACACAGCACAATCGTATTGAAATACTTATTAGCCAACTTGAAAAAATCAAAATCTTTTGATTTTCCTTCAACCAAAACGACAACTGCCAAACTAATCAATTGACAGAGCCATACAAGTCTTGATTTGGACAACAATCGACTCAGTTGTCAATTGGATTAAAACATGTATGGGGTGCTAAATGAGTAGTCAGATTGTAGAGTTGCATAAAGTTTCTTAAGATACTTTTCCTGGTATGCAGCTTGAGCCTGGATTAATTTTCTTAATTAAATTTCTCATCTGAGGGGATCTGAGGAGCCTCTATTCTCTTGTAACTCTTCTCTTTTTCAATCAAGAGTTCCTCGATATCTGCAAAATAAATTTGATTAGATCTGGTTTGTTTAGGGCTATAAAAGAATGCTCAACAGCTCAGTTTTACATTTCTATCAATATTGGCTTCTAGATTCTGCTATGGGTACTGATATATTTTTCTTCAACTGTAGCTTAATAAGCAGTCGGGGACACAAATTTGGGAGTGTGATCAGAAGAAAATTCAAAGTAAGCTTCAACATAAAGAGTTTCCATCGGGATGTTTTTAGCCACGACAAAATTTATGACATCTGGAATTTTTTGCTAATCAGTAGGCCAGCCGGTTGGTTGTCCACTCGGTATCACATTAAGTCCCATTTTATAAATTGTTTCAAATAAAACTTGACGTTTGGCGTTACATGCCGTGAGCCCTAGAATAGCTGTTCAGCGTTGTTATCACCAGCCACCTTAAAAGAGTAGTCTATTAATTTTTAATATTGGCTTTCTGGTATTGTACATTTTGGTGGCGGCATTGTGATGAAATTTCTATGTTCGATTAAACTCTAATACAAATGTTTGTTGCATGAAGGAAGTCTTCTCGAACTGCCACATGCTCTAACTCTAGGGTAGTTTGTATCTTATTATATTTTTACAGAAAAAATCAAAATTTATTTCAATTAAAAAATTTTTGCTATTGATTAAAAAAATAATTAAATTTGCACCAGTTAACAAATTAATAGTATCAATTAAACTTATAATTCATTTGATTACACGTTTAATTAATTTGATTAAAAATGTAATTCACTTGATTCTAATTTTAATTAAGAGTGATTTTATTTTTGATTAATGCTTTAAATGGTGAACAATTTTGGTAAAATTTTTTTGGTGTCAAATGAAATTCAGAGCTTGTATCATATTTCGCAATATGAGTTATTTTTTTCTTCTTAGGCTGAATTAACCAAGGAGGAAGCAATTGCCATTATGACTAGTTGTAAAGAAGAAGCTGGTGTTTCAGATGGTAAAAACTTATCTTTAAGTTTAGTTAAATAGAATAACAATCTTGAAATTTTTTAATCTAAAGCCGAATTTGAAAACATTATGAAACATTTACCTGTTGAGACCAAAAAGGGCAAATGTCTGATTGCTTGTGCATATGGGAAACTCGGTGTGGTAAGTTTAATATTCGTCTTATCGTGTATTTGAGAATCTCTCACATACAACCATAACTCCAGATGAATGACGAGGGCAAAATTATTAAAGATGCCGCTATAGCATTGATAAAACAAATCATTATAAATGAAGATAAGAAAAAACTTGCGGCCGGTATGCACGAATCCTGTGAAGGTTTAGTAATCAGCAATGATCAGTAAATTAATTTTTTTAACAACAAACTTAATATTTTACTAATTTTTTAAATTTTGTTTTTGTTGCAGCTGTGAAGCGGCTGCAGAATACGACACCTGTATAAAACTTAAATTTTTTAGCGAAATCATCTCCCCTTCTGAGGAATTAATTTATTAAATAGTCATTTATTCGTCTACTTAAATGACTCGACCGTCTTAAGAGGCTTTTGCTTTTGTATAATGGACAATTTATTTTTAGCTGTAACAATTTTGGGAAACTTAAATTTATAGTGTCATTGAACTATTTATTTACCAATCATTATATTGTAGTTTTTGTGTGCATATAAAAAAATAAAAAGTTGAGCAAATAAAAAGACAGCAACTAACACTATAAGTGTGATATGATTGGAACTTGTAATAAAAGGCTAAGTTTAATTTAAACATTTTTTATTTAATGTTCTTTATTTATTATGAATTATATGAATCAGGGTGCCCCGGTAGGCTAGCTGATAGTGAGCTAGTCTAACAGTACCGGGGTTGCTGGTTCGATTCCCGACAGAGACTCTGATCTCCTGCAGACAAGCAAAAAGCTTCGCGGGACTTAGTATAGGAATAATAAAAAAAAAATTAAATTCTCCCAATTAAATTCAGACCTCTAGCTGCATTTTCCAATTTTTTATGAATTTTTAAAAAACAAGAATTTCGAAATTTTGCTAAAAATTTATTTTTTTCCCCAGAAAAAATTGTTATATAAAACCTTTATCTTCATAAGCAAATAAATTTATTTACATATAGTTAGAAAATTTCCAATTTTAACTAATCATTTCCGGTTTTCCGCGGTTCAACAATGCAATAACCACTTGTATGAATGTAAAGAAATTTGCATAACTTTTTAACTAATAGATGTCCTATAATAAAACTTTTACAATATAATAAGGACACTTTTGGCTAATTTCGATTAAAAGAAAAAAACAAATTATAACTTAAATAAAAATTTTTTATTTAAATTGGTAATTGCCGGTTTTGCAGATGAAAAATTTTTTTTTTCAAATTATTTCTTTTTTTATTTAAAGATCAATCGATTTTCTATAAGAATCACTTAAAATATTTTTTTGTTTGGTTTGTTTTTAGTTCGATAAAATAATTTAAAAGAACATTTTTTTGAAAACGGCAACACTTTACAACACCGTAACTCGACAAATAAACTGCATAGAAAAAAATTATTTCTCACACTTATTCATATCTACTAGAACTATAGTTAAGCCAAATATAAAGGAATTCGAAACAAATTTTTTTATTGGGTTGTCCGCTTCACACATAATGCCCCGTATTTGTCATATAAATTAAATTTTAACTTCAGTCTTCGAAAACTGACACTCCTTTAAGTCTACCACATTATTTTTATATAATTAATATAATTTTTTTTTTTTTTTTTAAGTTTTTAGATTTCGAGGGGTTTTCCCACAGAGTAGTATAATGGCTCAAAAGAAAGGGCTTTGAGTTTCACAACCACGTTTTCCCTCTTATTACAAATTTAAAACTTTTCAATGTGAGACATAAGTACAAATAAATAAAATTATGAAATAGTTAGAGCTATTATTGAAAACATCAAGCAAATCTCAAAAAAAAAATTTAAACGGTAATACAACTGCCTTCCGCTACGTACTAAGTTTTGTTGCTTTACGAAAATAAATTACAAAAAGTTATACGGTCTTGGCCAAAATCTCCCACTGTGCATAGTAATAGAATGTTATCTCATTGCTAATAAGATCTCCTAATATCTCTAGAGATGCAGATCCGCTTGTTTACTGGCGCAATGACATTTTATACCCAAACTTGAAGAGAATTGCGTTTAAATTTTCAAATGAGTAAAAGTTGAGAATACTTTGTTTTTAAAACAAAAATCGTATTAATAATAATTTAATATATTATTAATCTTATAAGAGCTTCATTCCATTATACAATATTTGCCCATGTCACAGAGTACAATTCCGTTCGGAACCGAAGAAAACATATTTGTTTATTGATAGAAAGTATATTTTGATAGTTATTTGGCTCTAAAGGCACAGAAAACTCCCATTCCGTTCATGAAAACAAAAATGGTTTCATTCCGCAAACTTTTTTCGTAATTTTCTGAAGCACCAAAATACAAAATGAATTCCGTTTCCGAACGGAATTGTTCTCTGTGACATGGCTGACTATTGTATATATTTTTCGCCATATGATTTCCATTTTTGCCTATATTATGAAATAAGTGGCACAGTGGTTTCAATTAAAATATGGCGCAACTTTTATTAAAAAAAGTTAGAGTGTTATGCCGAATCTTTGATACCCTCCACCTACAGTTAGAATATTCCCGGAGTGGGCTTTATATGGAACCTATGGTAAATTATGGGCCGATCTTCACGAAATTTCACAAAGTGAGTGAAATTTCACGAGCTGACAATATTGCGAACAAATATTGTCAGCTCACACGGTTACCAGATAACCAGATCTGTTTTTAGACATTGTATGAAAATGAAAATTTCGTGTATTTTTATAAATTGGAAAAGTGGAAATATTGTTATTGAAGGGAAAAAGCAATAGCTTTAACTTTTTTATGTTGTTTTAACTTTAACTTTTTTATGTTGTTTCAAATAGATTTGATTGATGTTTATTTAAATTAATTTTAATAGTGCCAATTTAAACTTTGTTTGTATTTTATTTTCACTCATTGTATTTTATTTTTACTACCAATGGCAACAGTGTTCACACAATTGACAAATATCTACCAATATTGTAGTCTTACAATGGATTAACAATGCTTTTTTTGGCAACGTTGTCAAAGAAAAATTGCAAGTTGACATGGTGGCAAAACACTTTTAGCACATTTTACTGACAATATTCTTAGTTCTGACCACCATCTGTACGAAGCTTTACAATTTTGTTTGTTTGCTGTTTGCTTTTTTTATTGTTCTTATGATTATTAACAATATAAGTTTACTGTTTTGTTGTTCAATGTGTCACAATTTTGTTACTTGTTCTTCGGTTACACCTAGACTGTTCTGTATTTAATAATTATTTTGTAACAAGAATGATAAGATGGGCGAATATAAAAATAAGTAAATACGAGTTTAAAGACCTTTGGCATTTTACATGGTGCTGCGTTTTAAATAAGGCATCATTAAACAAATAAAATTGTGACAACATTTTATACGAGTCCATTCGTATCTTAGTGTGTTAAACGAATTGTAGAATGTTGTAGAATGTTACGCGTTGTTGAGAGAAATTTTTTCAATCGGAATTGCATTATCTTCCGCATAAGCCTTCGAACAAATGCTTTCAGTTCCATTAGTACTGGGCTTAAAACCATGTGTGAAAAAAGTCGTCCACTCCTAATAAAATTCCGCTTTTAACGAAGTATGAGATGGAAGTAGAATAAAAATAACTGAACAAATCTTACTTTTAACGTCAATCCATACAGAAAACACATTTACTGTAACAGAATGGTATAATCTATCTGATAAGAAACCCAGTATTTTTGTTTACAAACCCTTTCACTGCTTTCACTGTATATACTTAAAATGAACAAAATGTAAACTCTACTCACCACGCTACAAAACAAACTGAACAAATCTGGTTAGTGCCAAAACAAGGAGGAAAAAATCCCCCAATAAAAAATATCTGTACACAATTTTTTTTTTTTATACAATTTTTCACTAGTTGATACAATTAGGAGAAAACAATTTTAATTTTTAATTGCGTTTCATCTTATATAAGATTATACCCTAGGGGAAAGGGAACTAGCAGCCAACGTAGCACGTGACAGTTCTAATGTGGTAAGGACCGGTTCTAGTTCTAACACTTTATATGAAGGGGACTTGATCCTTTAACATTGCGATGTATAAGAAGGGGGTTAATTGTCACTTTTTAGACACTTTATATCAGGTCACTGAAATAACCTTAATGTAGACATTCAATTTTGTTTAAACTAATGCCTGTCGCAGATATTGTCCCGTGTGAACCATCCTGCACAAAATCCTGCCGCATGACTAGTTTGGTGTCAATTTCCTTTCCTCTTGAGTAACAATACTTTAAACACATTATCACCAGTTAACTTTGAACGTTAGGGACAAAATTTATGCGAAAACTTATTGTAAAAATAAAATGTCTTGGGTGCCAGGAGAAGTAGTCGAGAGGATCGGCGCGGTAGTTTACAACGTGCAGATATCGACAGGTCGTCGTAATACGCTCATAACCAACTCCGGTAGCGTTATACGGGTGATCACGAACCACATATAACTTACTCGAATTTCTATGAAGAAGATGCATTGTCACCCGACAGCGGCAGTCAACTACCCAATTCAGTACAACTGCAACCATTGCAACCAACTACATCACAACACTCAAGAGTGGACTCGGCTAGTCTCGCTATTGAGTCCGTGGAGCTGAGGAGTTCAATAAGATGACGTCAAGCTGCAAGAAGATATTCACCTTCCTAAAAAGGGGGAGATGTTGGCAAGCCATAAAGTCCTAAAATCTGGCAACAGTATCTGTTTTGTTTTTTTTCCACTATTGATCTTCTGACAGTTGACAACTTTAATTTCATTCTTTTAAACTTCACTTCTTAGTTTGACCTTGTATTGTTAAGGTCATATATTTTGTTACAATTGTGTTAAATAAATGATTGGGTACTTTTATGTATATGTTCAGAACGGGACTTATTTATTTAATAGAAAACGGTTCTAAAGTGCAGTAACAATTACAACAGTGGCTTGTTTTCGCTGTTTACAATTCGTTCCTTTTTATTATAATATTGTTTTCACTGGTCACGGGATAAGTATTTTAAGAACAATTGAGAAAAATTCCCCGCAGGGTAATTACAGGTAAATGTCTTAATCAAAATGTTAAGTATTTCTGCTGATTTTAAGGATTTGCAGAAATTACAAAATGGCTAAATCAACTGTTTCATACACCATCAATAAATTTAAATCCACTGTCAAAATGCTCTAGTACAAGAGAGGATGCTCGAATAGTACGAGAATTTAAAAAAGATCCATGCAAGTCCGCTCCAAATGTTCTAAAGTCATTGGATCGCGGTATAAGCACAATTACAATTCAAAGATGAGCTGTGGCAGCAGTGTTGAAATCATATAGATCTGCAACAAAAAAAAAGCCAATAATTTCACAAAAAAAAATAAATAAAAAAGGTCGACTTAAATTTGCATTAAAACATATTAAATGGACTAAAGACCAATGGAACAAAATTTTGTTTTAACATGAATCAAAATTTAATATATTAAGTGCAGATGGATTGAAAATAGTACGTCACCCCCCTAATCAATGCTTGGATCCTCGATACTGTCTAGGTACTGTTAAACATGGAGGTTGTCATGTTATGATGTGATCTGGGGTTCCTTTTTAGGACAAATCTTGAGACCCAAACCTAAAATCGCTGGTATTATGGACATGAATATGTACGAAGATATTTTACAGAACGTAATGCAACCACACACTGAAGATAAAAGGCCATCCTTCTGGATATTTCAACATAACAACGACATAAAGCACACCTCAAAGATGGTAAAAAATTGGGTAGAGCAACAAGAGGTCGTTGTCAGGGAGTGGCCCAGTCCTCTGAGCTTAACACCATTGCAAATCTGTGGGAAGTAGTAAATGAAAAAATCAATAGAGATGATATTTGGGGGAAGACCAGATAAACTTTTTACTGCTACCAAGGATGTTGGCTGAAGTTATCAATTATCCTATCGATTCAATTTCAAAAATATCAATTTCAAAAGGTAATTAAAAACAAGGGCCTGCCACTAAATATTAAGGTCAAAAGGATGTTTAGTTTGTTTTGACGCTTGAATATATAATTTTCAATAATGTTTTATAAAAAAATAATTGAAAAAATTAATTTATGTTTTTGTTATAAGAAAAATTTGTGATTTTTATTGATTAATTTTTATTGTTTTTAATCAAGCGAAATTTCATGAACAATTTAATATACTTGTACAATATTACTGTATTAACTCAAAATATAAAAAATGTCCTTAGAAGCAAAACAATTTTTAATTTTACATTAAAGGCATATGAAAAATAATTTTTAGACCAACCGATTCCCTACCAAAAAGTTGTTAAAATCAGCGGTAAGATATGAATATCACGTGTCGATTTTTTTCCAAAAAGTCCAAAAATAAAAATTTTAAGTTTATACACTATTGCTGAACAAGTGCGATATATTAGTTTTTTGTTCAGTGAGTCTTGGCCGACACTGTAGATTCCAAATCTTTGTCCATATATTATTAGTTATATCAAAACTTGATAACACTTTATAATTTTCATATCTGGAGTTAAATTGTTGGGAGCTTCTTTGATGTTAAACACAAGCTATATTCTTAGTGTATTTGCCAAACGAGAAAGCCACATCTACCCGACTTTCTAGATCAGTAGTAGTCGTTTAAGGGTATTTTGAGCAAAATTACAACCTTGTCATGATAAGTTGTTATTGCTTTCAATTATTATTTTCAAATATGCATTTTCGTGACAATATGAAAGTCTAGTGTGATAGTGTAAAACGGCCTTTAACCACAAACCGATATTTATACACTGACATTAATACATTATAGGTGTCATTAAAGTTTAATGACAAAATAAACTAATTTATATGAAATTACACCTGACATCAAATTAACGTTTAATTATACAAAAAAAATTTTTTTAAATTTTCATATTAATTAGAATAATAAGTTAAATTAAAATTTATAAAGATTTCATACTTTAATAGACTTATTCCTTCAATATTTTCGAAATATATAAAGCAAAAATTCTGATAGTGCATAGAAAATATTCTTGGAAAATATTGAAGGAATAAGAATATTAAATTATGAAAGCTTTATAAATTATAATTTCACTTAGAATACATATTCTAATTAATATGAAAATTTATAATAATTTTTTTTTTGTATAACTAAACGTTAATTTGATGTCAGGTGTAATTTCATATATATTGGTTTATTTTGCCTGATCTCAAGTGTAGTTTTGAATTTTGCTGGTGGTAAAACTTCTTCCCAGTAACAATTGTTTCAAATTCGCAACAATTTTTAGTAAATGATCACCTAATGAATATTTCTTATGTTCCATATGTACTCGTTAAACAAGAGAACGATGTTTCTACACTGACATTAATGTATTAAGTAGGTGTCATTAAAGGCTAGTTTACACTATCACACATTTCATACGTATTCCATAATACTTTGTGAGATGGAAATCTAATGAGTTTTGTTGCGACTGTCAAAAAATCTAATGTAACATTACAGTTTGTAGTCACACTATCACACATGAACATGCTTTTGTTAAAAAGCAACCCTGATCCAATGAAAAGTATTATCGTTTAGAAAAATTTCAAAAAACGATGAAGTCGTATGGGATGTCAAACTTTTTTCGTAATACTTGTGACACATTGCATTCACACTATCACACTTTGTCATATTACTTGAGTTTTTGACATGTATTAATACAAAGTATAATAGTGTAATCTAGCCTTAAACATCACTCATTTTATTGAAACTGAAAATCTAGTTGAATTTTTTTAATTTTTTTTTTAAAAATATTCTCTTTTTTTTTAATAATTGATAAAAAAAAAATACTGAAATTTATTGTTGGAGGATAGGCTGTTCCTATGCGCATTTCACTGGTTCCTTAGGCCAAATCACCAGGAAAAGTTCTCCTAAATAATTTTAGAAAAGCCAGAGCTATCAGCAAATAAGACTACAGAGAATTACCTACGTACCTACATACACTCAAAAAGTCCTATTTGCAACGATATCAAAGCTTAAACAAAATACCAACAATAAAACAGTGAGTTTATCTTTTCTTACATTCCCCACTACAATTAGTTGGAATTATCCTCCAACAATAAATTTCAGTATTTTTATCAAATATTAAAAAAAGGGAATTAAGCACAACAAACAAATACTTTTAATATATAACAACTTTGATAATAAATTTTTTTTTATTTTTTGTGGAAAATTTAATTACATATTTGAAGTTTATTTTCTGATAAGCAAATAACCATGCAATTAATTTAATTACAAATAATTATTATATAATTTTGGTTCTTTTGTTATTTGATCGTTTCTAATTTAAATAAAATTAAGGTATTTTTTCAATTTTAGTTCATTTAACATTTAAAGTTCCAATAAAAAAGTTGGACGATCTTAAATTCTTAGTTGAAGAGTTAAAAAAACGAAAACTTTAAAAATGAGATATTTTGTAGTGTTTGCGTTAGTGATCTTGGCTGCTTGCAATATACGGGTAAATTAAATATATAATAATTAAGTAAAGAGTGAAATATTGGGTTTTAGCGAAAGACAATTTGTAATAGAAATGTATATCATTCTAGTCCCCAGTCTATCTGACGTTTTGGAGAAGCCTATTTTAACAATCACTCGGAAAAATGGACCTTTTTTACTTAACTTACCTCTTCATAAGGATGCATAGTTTGTTGGGTCTTAGAGCAATGTAATATGAATGTAGACGAACTTATATACAAGTGACATCTGGTGAAGTCTGGGATACAATTTTGGGTGTATGATCAAAAGAAAATTCAAAGTAAACTTCAACATAAAGAGTTTCCATCGGGATGTTTTTAGCCACGACAAAATTAATGACCTCTGGAATTTTTTGCTAATCAGTAAGCCAGTTGGTTGGTTGTCCACTCGGTGTTACATTAAGTCCGATTTTAGAAATTGTTTCAAATAAAACTTGACGTTTGGCGTTACAAGTCGTGCCTCCCAGAATAGATGTTTAGCGTTGTTATCCCCAGAAGCCTTTAAAGAGGCGGTCTAAAGATTTATAATATTGGCATTCTGGTGTTGTAAATCTATGTGGGCGGTATAGTGATAGAATTTCCAGGTCCGATTAAACTCTTTATTATAAATGTTTGTTACTTGAAGGAAGTCTTTACGAAGATCTCTTATCAAAATGGGCGAACCGCCATAAGCTCTATCTTTAGTGTCGTTTGTATCTTATACTATATAATAGGGTGTTTATTCGGTTAACAGTTAATCGGTTAACCGATTAAGTACTACCCGATAAACTGACCGGTAAATTTAAAATTGGCTATTTTCGATTAACGATTAAACCGGTTAGTTTTAGTCGATTAACCGATTAACCGAAGTAACAAAATTTTTAATTTTTTGTAGTATTATAATATATTTTTTGTGTTTTTAATTATTTGTTTCGTCTCATATACAAAAGGTATGTGTTTAGAAAATATTTTTTCATACAAACAAAGAAGAGATCTTTAGTTTAGATATGTCTTTGCTGTCAACAGCTTTTTCTTGCACGTTCTTTTTATATGGGCATTTCCATTGTGACGTGACGTGATATTTGTAAGACAAAATGTAAAAAAATTAAATGAAGAAGTCAAATTTGTAAAAAGTTTTTTTTATGTTACAAAGTAATAAAGCAGCACTATATTCTGAAAAAAATTTACAACAATCAACCGTAAGGATTTAAAGATATAAGCAAAAATATGCGCCGGTGTGACGTTACAAAAAACAGAAGTGGATTTTGTCTTGCAAGACTTTTTGTATAATACTTTTTTTAATAAGCTTTGGAATTATGAAGATTGATTTTCCAAGTTATCAAAGTTAAATATCGTTTCTCGTTTTAGGTACATATGAGAATTTCCAGCGAAAAGTCTACTTCTTGTAATGTAACGCCAGAAAGCAAATAAGCTTGTATTTCAGGACCAGAAGTTATCCCTGTTGTAACTAAATGTAGAGCTAGTTGCGCTTTACACAACATATAAAAAAGTAAATTATACATATACAATTTACGATAAACGATTTAAATTACCTCTGGCGTTACGTTGCAAAAAGAAGATTTTTCGCTGGAACTTCCCATATGTATGTATGTGTTTAGTAATTGGTTTCATCTCATATTTTCTCATGTCAATCTTTTAAAATGATCAATTACAAAATTAACCGATTATTAACCGATTAAACCAAAACCTGGGTTAATCAATCGAACGATTAACCGATTAAAGCAAACTCCCGATTAATTGAATACCCTACTAAATAACCATTAATATGAAACGAATTTCTTTTGGTCAAATGAGATTCAGAGTAGGGAGGTAACGATACGCCTTTTTGTCGATATCGCTACCGATGCGCATATTGAATTTTAATTTCAGTTCAAATTAACAAAACTTAAGTAGAGTAAATTTCATATATGTAGTTCAAAATTACGGTGTAAGAGAGTTTTAATATACAAAATCCATATTTATTAGTTTTACTGCCAATTTCACCAAGTGCAGTTATAATTTACTATCAGTTATAACTGCCAAAAACATATTGTTAACTGGGAGTTAAAGTAAAAGTAAGTTATCCCTGAACTTGGTGAAATTGGCTGTTAATAAGCAAAGAATTAAATATAAATTCATGATAAAATTAAGAAAAAAAAAATTTTTTTTTACAAATGTAACACCGTAAGAGGCTAATTATTTATTAATATGGATTCAAAATTGATTTTTGCTTACAAAACAAAGTATTCTCAACTTTTGCGGAGATAGACGATCTTGCAAGTCCGTTTGAACCAGTCCTGCAGAAAACTAAAGTATTTCTGCTCAATTTTCTGCAAATTTGTCATTGAGCCAGTAAACGACGTTTTTTCGATTCAATTGAAGTCGATGCTTTGAAATATTCGGGCTCTGTATCCAGGGTCAATAATTGAAGATAAGCAAAAGGTTTCATTATTTTCAAAGAGCTAATTCTTAGAGCGAATTCAGCAGATAAATTTTGGGACTCTGAACTATTCTCCATCTCCGTTCATTCATTTATTATACGAAACAATTTTATTATTGTGTTTTGAATTTTTGCTCAGCTGTTTAATGTGTTATTTTTCTTTATTGTTGGCAAAAAATAGGCATAGAAAATTTAATTGCTTCTACCCAAAAAAAAATATCTCTAAAATAAATAAATATCGCCGATACCGATATATCGAAAAATCCAAAGTTTCGCCGATATATCGATATCGTTACCTCCCTAATTCAGACCTTTTATCATATTTCGCAATTTGAGTTATTTTTTTATTCTTAGGCTAAATTTACCAAGGATGAAGTAATTGCCATCTTCACTGATTGTAAAGATGAAACTGGTGCTCCAGATGGTAAAATCTTTACTTAAAGTTAAGTTAAATAGAATAACTATCTTAAAACTTTTAAATCCATAGCCGACTTTGAAGCCATGAGGAAACATTTACCTGTTGAGTCCAAAGAGGGCAAATGTATGGTTGCTTGTATTGGTAAAAAATTCGGTGTGGTAAGTTTAATTTTCGTATTATCGTATATTTGATAAGATCTCTCATACAACCATAACTCCAGATGAATGATGAGGGCAAAATAGTTAAAGATGTCGCTATAGAAGTGATAAAACACAAAATTAAAGATGACGATAAAAAACAACTTGCGGTCGGTATTTACGAATCCTGTGGTGGTTTAGAATTCAGCGATGATCAGTAAATTTAATTTTTTTAACAACAAAATTAATTTTTTTTTTTACTAATTTTTTGATTTTGTTTTTGTTGCAGCTGTGAAGCGGCTGCAAAATTCGACAGCTGTATAAAACTTAAAATGGTTAGCGAAGGTATCCTCCCTACTGAAAATTGATTGTAATGAATACAAATTTAATCGTCTGATAACCGACTTAAGACGCTTTTGTTTTTGAATAATGGACAATTCATTTTTAGCTCTAATAATTTCAGGGAACTTTAATTTATAGTGTCAATGAACTATTTTTTACCAATAAATATATTGTAGTTTTTGTAAGCATATAAAAAATAAAAAGTTGAGATTTTATGACTTTTCTTGCTGTAAATTCTTGCTGTAAAATACAGCAACTCACACTATAAGTGGACACTTAAAAATGTTTGAAACTTATAATAAAAGTTTAAGTTTGATTTTAAATTATTTATTTAATATTCTTTATTTAATATGAATTAAATTATCCTAACTAAAATCAGATAAAATAATTTATATAAAATATTTAAACTAAGTTTTTTTAAAAGGTGTCCCACTTAAAATGTGAGTAGCTGTTCTTGTTTTTTATTTTTATTCTCTTGTGCCTTTTCTGTGTCTTAACTTTATCTTAAATTGTATTAATGTCTTAAGAATTGCAATAATGTACCTTGAACTAAACAGTGTTTAAAAAACTAGGCTAATAGCAGCAGTAGCAATGTCAACAAAGGTAAAAAATTTAAAAACTTAGAGCCATATTTTTACTACTGCTACTACTACTGTTGCCTTTACAGTTTCTCAGCAATTATTGTAGTCATAGCAGAAAATTAAAAATTGAAAGATTAGCAGGGGTTTTAATTTTGTCTGCTTCTGTTATTTGTACAATTAAGAAGCTTAAGCTACAGTAAATCTAAAAAATAAAAGCGTACACAGAGCGAAAAAAAATTATAGTAAAACGACAACGAAGTGTTATCAATATTTCGTCAACATCTTTTGTTAAATGTTTAGCAAACGTTGTCAAATTGAAAACAAAGGTGTAGAAAAACCATTGTTGTCAAATAGATAATTCTCTGCAGTCTATATTTATAGTAGAGATGTAAAGAATATCATAACATGTTTAGAGACAACCATAAAATGTTTGTGGCTTCGCGAAAATTTAAACGTTCACCCTCAAAAACACTTAGTGTTTTCTTTTGTACAAAAAATTTCACATTTTATTTAAAAAAAATGCAATTTGGTGTTCGTTTCTTAAAAATGTTTTGCCCTCTGAACCCTTAGAGTACAAAGCTTAATTTTTGACATAAAGTACGGAGTGGGGTCACTTAGGTCCCCCACAGAAAAATGGGATTATATAGTATAAAGGTTTGCATATTAATATAGAGAAGATTATTATAAAAGTAAAAAAGGATCATTTTATTAATTTTCAGCATTTTTTTTCAAAAATCGCATCAAAAAGTATTAATTTTCAAATAATTTTCATATTCAAATATTTTATATTTTGACCTAAAATAAACTTAAAACTACTATTAACAAACACAAACTAAGGAATTCAATTCTTTTCTCAACAATAAAAAAAATACAAAATAAGATAAATATAATAATTCAACACATATAACATAAATATAATTATATCTTGCATCAGACTTATATCACTAGAATTGATAATATGTTTTTGACAAACTATTTTCTTTTCTTCAGTTCAATGTTCATTGCAAGCTCTTTTGGCTTCTTCGTTAGTATGAAGACATATTTTTTTTTCCATTGTTGGTGTAATCAGATGGTTGAATATATCATCAATATCGCTTGCAGCCAGGGCTGCCAGATAAAATTGTGAAAAAATCGTCAATTTCCTGAGAAATAATAAAAAAATCGTCTTTTTCTGTTTAAAAAATCGTCCAAAAAATCGGACAATTTAAGTTTAGATTTTAAACAAAGTTTGTTCGATTTTTATTTAAAAACAAGCAAACAAAAACATATGATATACACCGTATGTTTATGAAACTGTTTGTTAAATTTAACAAACGTTTGTTAAGGAAAATTTTCATAAAAAATTTGTTTTGTAAACCTTAAATTACAATATTATAATAATCTAAGGTTTTTTTTCCAAGTCTTAAGAATAAAAGATACTTTCATTTTCTAAAAAATTTCAAATACCGTTCACGACAGAGGGTATATATACTAGTTCTTTTTATATAAGTTTGTAATTGCTACAATACTAATGTTAGGCCCTATAAAGTATATATGTATATTATGAGTCCTTATGAATCAGTGTTGCCAGTGAAATTTCGAGAAAGATACATTTTAGTTTCCAAAAAGATACACTTTTCCCCAAAAAGATACATTTTGAAAAAAAAATTTAAATCCATTTTTAACCTTTAACATTTATTAACATAACATTTTTATTTCATATTTAATGAATGTTGCAAACAAAATGATATCATATAAATTCATTTTTATATTTATTTAAGTCATAAATATAAGCTATGTAATTTTTAAAAATGCAGTAAGCAAACTTTAAAATTAATTATATGTAACTATCTTTGGATGTTATCAAAACAAATTCATTTTTGTAAAAAATAATATACGAGTTAAGGCGTTAATACTAATGCTCGTAATTTCTACAAATATAAATATAGCTGTATATAGAAATCTGTGGTGGAAATGCGGCCAATTTTAAAAGAAAACTTATGGTGACAACACGTACGTCAAATAAACGCTGAAAAAGGTAAAGATAACTATTAGGTACGAAGACGAGACCAGCTATCTTTTTGTAGAAATTACGAGCATAAGGCGATTATATGAAAAAGTTCACATATATTTTTCTTCTAAAATGTCATCTAAACACACATTCACAAGAATAGGCAGACGACAGAAGAACTTAGAAAACCTAACATCAAAATACATGTTACTTTTGTATAGCTTCGTACAGACGGTGGTCAGATCATACAATATTGTAAGCAGGTGTTGCCAATAGAAAAATTTTCCTGACAATGGTGCCATTGTCAGATGCATGAATTTTACTCGTCTGCCAAATACAAATGAGCTTACAATGCTCACACAGTAGCAAGGCGAATTCAACTACAGGTGGTGTCGAAACGCCATCTGATTTTGACAGTTCGAGCTACTTTGTTTTGATTTGTTAGTGTTTTGTTAGAAATGGTTGACATTTTGGGCAGTAAACACTAACAATGCAATGCAAAAAACCCTGTGTTGTTTCTGTTGTTTTTGGATTGTTGTAGTATCGACACCACCTGTAGTTGAGTTCGCCTTGCACAGTAGCAATACATTTTTAGTTAATTTTAATGCAATTTAACCAACGCTGTTTACCAATATTGTAAGATCTGACCACCGTCTGTACGAAGCTTATTTAGTTGTCATTGTTTTTTTTCGTATTCATAACGGAAAGTTTAATATTTTATTTCTATACAGATGCAAAAGATACGAAATCTATTAGGGTTATACATGATACATGAAGTCATCAAAAGATACGAAAAATGTATCTTTCGTATCCTAACGGCATCACTGTTATGAATAGCAAAGATGGTTTAAAGATGTCAATCAAACCATGTTTTTGTTGAAATGGGATTTCCGAAGACTCGTATATAAACATTGCTATACATTTATATTGGATATAGTAATGATGTTCCACTGGGACATCTTTCTATTTTTCATCGTTCCTTTCTAATTAGAACTCACAGAATTTGGACCACACTTCCCAATGATCTCAAATTGTTTTCGTATTCTTACCTTACATATAAAAGGAAACTCCTTGATTACTTTAATAGAGATCAACTTTAAATGTTAAGTTGTTTTAAATTCTTAACTCCTTTATTTATTACATTGTTAAAACTTTGGCTGTAGAAACCTGTTAGTTTAAATTCTTTATACAATAGTTATATGGCTGGGGGGCTTTTTATCTTCTATTTCTTATTTTTTATCTAAGTTTTTATATTTAATAATATTGTTCTTAATATTCACTAAATTCACATATGTACATAGATATTTTACTAACAATACATGTTCTTGGCCACGAAGGCTTCTTTGTATTGATATCTAATAAATAAATAAATAAAAATAAATAAATAAATAGTGTGCTATTATATTTCAGCCAGATCGGTCTACAAATGCCTAAGATATGAACAAAAACCCACGACTGCCTGTAATTTATCCCAATAAATCTCTCATTTTCACCTGTAAACCTTAACTTTTTTAAATCTTCTTTAAATTTATTATTATTTTTTTTTTTACCTGAAATATTCTTTCTTCACGAAATTATAGTTTTGGCACCCATATAAGCTAGGATGATAAAATTTGGCTTAAAAATGTTTAATATATCGTCCCCTTAATAAAACAATAGTGTATACGCATGTACACCATTATTTTTTTATTGCATAATAAGAATCTACATAACTGATTCTAAGTGTGGTAAAAATTTGGTGAAATTCTACTTCCACAAAGTGGGTCAAAATATTAATTGAAATATTATTGTATAATTGTGTGTTTGAAATTTTTCATTAATAATTGTGTAAGTGCAGGTATGGTGTTTTAATTAGTTGTTACTCTGAGTATCATTTCAAAGAAAAATAGGGTATAAAAAGCATACACTATTTTTATTATTCACTATATTTATTATTTCATAACAAAATAAAATCGAAAAATGACGTATATTGATATACACAATTTTGTAATAATATATTTGGTGTAAAATATTCAAATAAAATAGTGTATACAATACAAAATAAAATAGTGTATTATGATTTTCATACATATTATAAAACAAATAAAATAGCCTAAGTGACATCATGGTACTTTGAATCCCATTTATTTGCAATTAAAGCACTTGTAAATTAATGAAATATCATCTCCTAGTAGCCTGATGATTCCATCACATATTTAAATGACCACAACTCAAAAATATCGATTATTTTCTGAGATATTCGTGCTTTTCCATTTGTCTAATAACTCAAAAAGTTTAAACTCTATTATCTCGAAATGGCAAAAAAATTATACACTATTGTTTTATTAAGGGGACGATATATAGAGTATGAGTGAACTCTCAATCTCAAAATCAAAGTTTTGGTACGAGTTTTTACTTAAATTGAATTGACTCAAAATTTAGCTTTTGCCAATAAAATTTTTTATGGAAAAGAACAAAAGTTATTTTTCTGTGCTGTCTAATAACAAACATCAAAAGATTTAAGATTGTCTTATTTTGAAGACTGAATAAAATCGTCACTTTTTAGAAAAAAATCAGCAAATCGGCACTTTGCTAATTTCGAAACCAAAAATCGTCAAAATGACGATAAATCGTCAATTCTGGCAGCCCTGCTTGCTCTCATATAACTTGTTACTACTGGAGTAACATTTACAAAATTGCATGCTGACCTACGTGTTTGTGGAAATGTCTTCGAAGCCCGGCCAGACTTAGCAGTAAAACATTCTGTGTTCGAAGAAAAAGCAATACCATCTTCACTTATATCAATATCAGGGAGAATGTCTTCCGCTTGTTCTTCTACTTCTTCAATCTCGTCTTCTGTTTCGCTACCTCCACTTGCATAAATATTAGGTACAAAATTAGAGCTGTCACTGCCGCAATCTGCTCTGCATCAATAGGATCCTCTTCACCGTCATTAAAATAATGTTCTATCTGCCGCTGGAAAAGTTTTTTTAATTGTTTTCCATTTTTGGTCCTAAAAAACAAGGAAAATTTGTAACGTAAAGTACGACGTGGGCTAACTTGGGTCCCCCAAGCGAATAACTTACCTTCTAATAACGAACTGATTAATATTTGTATGCCACTTATAAGTTTTTGTATACTATTCAAAATAAAACTCGACTACCAAAAACGAAAAAGAAAGAAATAAATTATTTTCGAAGTTACTAAAGAAAAACTAGGATTTGGGGACCTAAATTTCCCCACTCCGTACGCTACGGGTTAAAAGGTAGCATGTTTTATTCTAAAAAAAATCACCCTTACTAATGGCATAAAGCATTGCACTTTACGCGCCGTATAAATCGACAGTCTTGATAATGCTCTGTAAAAAGATGGCTTCTGTTTATATATAGGGTTACCATACGAAGTTGGGAAAAAATCGCCTTTAATCAGGACAGTAAAAATTTTAAATTTTCATAGTAAAAACATATGAAAGCATTACATTTTTGTCAGTGATATAAAATTTAAGTGGATTCGGTGTTATAAAATTGTTTTTGAAAAAAAAAACCTTAAGTCAAGAAATCTTAAAAAATTGGTGTAAATAAATCGGTAATCTGGCAAAGGTATTTTCTTGTTTACATATTTTATAAAAAACAAACTAAATAAATTGGAATTTCGTCATTCATTTTGTTCATTTATTTAATATCAACCTATTAACAAATTTTGGTTTATATATATTTTTTTTATATTTTGAAGAACAAATTTTTTGTAAGCTGTTAAAAACCGGGCGGTCCAATATTGTGTTTTGTTCTCGTCTAATAAAAAATTGCATTATTACAGGGTCGGCAAGACATTTTATGCATGTATCTTTTAACAGGGTGGTATTTTTTTGTAGAGAAGAAAACACCGTTACCAATTCCTTATTATTTGGCAATACTTACGGCCAATTTGATTAAGTTATTTAAAAGTAAATGTCAGTCATAACTGTCAAAAACAAATGGTTAACTGAAAGTTAAAGTAAAAGATGGTTTTAACTGAACTTGGTGAAATTGGTCATTAATAATTTTTAGGGCATAACACGCCAAAGTTGCAATACTACCCAAAGTCAGACGGTTTCAATCATTCACCAAAAACGTTTTTAACGATCGAGTCTTGAGTCAATACTTCAGTAGGAAATTCAGTAATGTCTTCTTTCAACTCTGAACTGAGTTCCCCATCGCCCATTTTTATATCCCACCCTCTATAATTACTGCCCACGGCGTGACTATGGAATTTAAGCGGTTAAATTCTACAGTTGGACCATGGAATGGAATTTTTTATGGATGATCCAACAGAAGCCGCTTTGGCGGCATGCGGTATCACAAGCAGACATTGGCGGAAATCTCCTCAAAGTAGCAAAGTTATCTCCAAAAGGGTGGTTATTTTTCATCAATGTATCAACAGCATTCAGTGCGTAGCTATGCGCCATTGCAGCCTCGTCCCAAATTATTAGGATCAATTATTATCTCTCAAACTTGAGGTTAATATTTCTGTTAAAGATACTTCTAGTTTGAACTGAGAGTCAGAACGACCGCCTTCCAAAGATTTGATGAAATTACTGTTGATACAACTGGCAAAGCCATAGCACCCTATCCTCTGACCACACTTAGCAAGGTTTTGTACAGACAGGTTTTCCCACTCCACCCGCTCCATCAAGAAAGGAACAATTTGAACTATCTTGTCGAAAACATATGGCATCCATAACGGTTTGAAATGTATTTCTATGGTCAATATTTAGGAAAGATTCTAACATTGATCCTTCTTTCTTTTCCTTCTATCTTATTCTATTCTAGTTTTCCCTTTGTTTGAAAACATCTTGTATGTTCTTCGAAAAATTTACTGAAGGTTTGTATAGGCCGAAGTCTGCTCATATCCTTCCATGCAAAATATAAATATTTTGCACTTGAAGAAGGGCAAAGTGTTCGCAAGGCTCTTAGCGCTGTATTTTAAGTTTATGATGGCGTACTAAGTCTTCTACAAAATATTAAAAGTATTTATGTAAGCAAAAAGTAGTCTGAGTACAGTTGTCATTCTCATTTATTTTAATTCTTCAAGAGTCAACTCCCAGACCGAATCGTCCTGAAAGAGACGAAAGACTTGTGCTGTTTCTTTAAATCTGGAGTACGTTAACCCTTTGACTGTTATTAACTGCCAATTTCACGATGTCGAAAGAACGTTTTCTTTCGCAAAAATACATATGAAACAAAAACAAATTTTTGAGAATTTGTTTTTGTTTTACATGTAGTTGTGCGAAAGAAAGCGTTCGTTCGCATTTAGTGAAATAGGCAGTAAATCGTTGAATTCTATCGCACATGGAATATAACCCAACATCAACCTGAGGTAGTTCCTTGCACCTTCAGATACACTTACAGTCTCTGTTGCCAATTTAGCATTTTTAATGCTAGATCTAGCATTTTTAAACTCATTTACCACCAACTTCACAACTGTACGATAGCTAAAGGTAGGATTTTATCGGCCGTATACAAAGTGTTCCATTATTACAACTTTCCTTTAACATACGAGGTAGGATAAACATTTCTTTAACTTATCACTCAACTTAGGTTTAAGTTAAGTTGTAATAATGGAACACTTGTTTTACGGCCGATTAAATCCTACCTTTAGCTATCGGTTAGTTGTGAAAATGGGCCCTAGTCAATTAAATTCATTTAACGCATTTTTCCAAAATTATTCAGCATTTTTTTAGCATTGTTTAGTTTAAGTGATACATATTTATTTTTTCCATTAATTTAAAGCTTATTACTAAATGTGAAAATGTGAACATTAATATTAATACTTTTTTTTCAGATATAAAATTATATTTCAATCCAAATTTTTAATATATTATTCAGTAGCCATGTTCTGCAACTTTGGTGAGAACTTCTCGCATCGAAAAGATGTGAAGCTAAATATGCCATCGTATCTCGAAAAGTGAGAAAAAAGTGTGTCTGTAACTCATGTCGAAAACTATCAAAAGAGATTACGTCGTTACGTTATAAATGTCATAATATTCCACACGAAGCCGACGTGAACTTGCAGACGCCAGTAACACATATCGTTGACGGCGGCAAAAATTATTTAAATTAAAAAATGTTCAATGACGGCGGCGAAAATACAACCGTCGGCTATAGAAAATAATGTAGAGTGCGACTTTTATGTTTGTTGTTTACAAAAAAGCTTTAAAAACATTAGCATATTTTTCAAAAATGTTAAAAGCATAATAATTAAACAATGAAAAAATCAGTCAAACCCAAAATACTTAAATTTTTTAGTGGTAATATTTTTTCTCACCCCGTTTTTATGCGTGAGTTTATTTGATAGTTCAAAGAGGGAACTTTCTCACAAAAATGTTACAGACACACTTTTCTGTAAATTGGCGAGTAATTTCCTTAAGTGACAGCAATTAATCGCCAAAAATTTTACAGACGCAGTTAAGTGAGAAAAACATTTTTTTGTTTCAATTTATGGCATTTTTGTTTCATTTCTCGCATTTCAATCGAAAAGTTTCTCGAAGCGAGAGTTACAGAACATGGGCACAGGCTACAGTTCATTTAATTTAAATTTCATTAAATTATTTTTATGAAGAAAGGAATTTTTACAACATGAAATAATTTTAAATTTATTGATAATTTTTCATTCTTGACTGAGCTGAGAATTGAACCCAGGCTTTCACGAACATGTGACTAGTTTCGATTGTAACCACACAATCTCTTTGGAGGGGTTTGCCGTTTTACACTCACCGCCATTGTAGACGAATGACGTCAATAGAAAAAAACATCAATCTCTAAACCAAATGGTATTTTATCTTGGTAGATCAAAAGTTGCTTTGAATGAATGATTACCTATTTAAATTCTTTTACATGTTCTTCTTTACTTCTGAGAAGTAAGAATTCTTCTTGAAATCCAAAGTACATTTTTTGTTTTTCATGTCTTTGTCTTTCTTTTTCTTGTTGACCTTTTTCAGCACAACTTGAAGGACAAATGTAAGCATATAGCTCGTGCCCAAGCTGTTAACAATAATTAGCATTGTGGTTATTTTAGTTATTTAGTTAATTGACATTGCTACTGCTACTCTTAGCCTAGGCCTTTAAACACTGTTTACCAACTAAATTTAGTTCAAGGTTCACAATTGCAAAAAAAGGTCTTGGCCTAAGTTCTTAAGACATTATTGCACTCTAAGATTAAGTTGAGAAAATACACAAACGAATATAAAACAAACAAGAACAGCTATTTCCACTTTAAGTGGGACACATTTTAGAAAAGAATATTAAAATTTATATATCTTTAGTTTTATTTGAACTTTTTAATAATATAAAAACGTATTTTCATTAAGTTCTACTAGGCCTTTTTTATAAAAACAAAATTTAAAAATTTATTTATTTAATTAAATCTTTTTGATATTTCGCTAACCTTTGGTTAGAATCTTTAGGAAAAAATTAAAAAAAAATTGTTGGCAAACCAAAGGTTAGCGAAATATCAAAAAGATTTAATAAAATAAATAAATTCTTAAATTTTGTTTTATTAAAAGGCCCTAGAGCTTAATTGAAATACGTTTGAATATTAAAATTTTTTAATTAAACTAAACCTTTTATTATAAGTTCCAAACATTTTTAAGTGTCCCACTTATACTGTGAGGCGCTGTATATAAATATTTACAACAAGAGAAATGATCAAATTTCAGCTTTTTATTTTTTTTATGCATAGAAAAACTAAAATATAATTATTGGCAAATAAATAGTTCATTGACACTATAAATTTAAGTTCCCCAAAATTGTTAAATCTAAAAATAAATTGTCCATTATACAAAAGCAAAAGCGTCTTAATTCGGTTAGTACACGATCAAATGAGTATTCATTATAATCATTTTTCAGTAGGGAAGAGACCTTCGCTATCAAATTTAAGTTTTATATAGCTGTCGTATTTTGCAGCCGCTTCACAGCTGCAACAAAAACAAAATTAAAAAATTATTTAAAAAAATGCATTCTGTTGTTAAAAACAAATTTAATTTACTGATCATCGCTGAATTCTAAGCCACCACAGGATTCGAAAATACCGACCGACAGTTGTTTTTTTTCGTCATCTTTAATTATGTGTTTTATCCCTTCTATAGCGACATCTTTAACTATTTTGCCTTCACCATTCATCTGGAGTTATGGTTGTATGAGGGATCTTGTCAAATACACGATAAGACGAAAATTAAACTTACCACACCGAATTTCTTAAGGATACAAGCAATCATGCATTTGCCCTCTTTGGTCTCAACAGGTTTCATCATGGCTTCAAAGTCGGCTATGGATTTAAAAGTTTTATTTTAACTTAACTTTAAGTAAAGATTTTACCATCTGAAGCACCAGCTTCATCTTTACAATCAGTGAAGACGGCAAATACTTCCTCCTTGGTAACTCAAATTGTAAAATATGATAAAAGCTCTGAATTTAATTAGTCCTTAAGAAATTCGTTGCACAGAAAAAATTCTCCAAAATTGTTCACCAATTTAAGCATTAATCAAAAGTAAAATCAGTTTTAATTAAAAATTTAATCAAGTGAATTAAATGTTTAATCAAGTGAATTAATCGTTTAATCAAGTGAATTAAACGCTTGATTGATACTATGCATTTGTTAACTTGTGCAAATTTAATTAATTTGTTAATTAATATCACACATTTTTGTACACAGATAAAAATTCTCCATAGTTTTCACCAATTAAAGCATTAATCAAAAGTAAAATGAGTTTTAATTAAATCTTTAATCAAGTGAATTAAATGTTTAATCAAATGAATTAAACATTTAATCAAATGAATTAAACGTTTAATTCATACTAATAATTTGATTACTGGTGCAAATTTATTTATTTTTTTAATTAATAGCACAAACTTTGTAATTGAAATCAATTTTTATTTTTTTTTCTGTGTATATATAATAAGATATAAACGACCCTAGAGATAGAGCTTGTGGCGGTTCGACATTTTGATAAAAGATCTTCGTGAAGACTTCCTTCAAGCAACAAACATTTTTTATAGAGTTTAATCGAACCTATAAATGCCAGCATTATACCGCTCACCTAAATTTACAATATCAGAAAGCAAATATTATAAATCACTAGACCCCTGTTAAGGCTGCTGGGGATAACAACGCTAAACATCTATTCTAGGGGTCACGACTTATAACGCGAAACGTCAAGTTTTATTTGTATGGGACTAAATGTGCTATCGAGTGGACAACCAAACCACTGGCCTTCTGATGAGCAAAAATTCCCAGATATCATCAATTGTAGTGGCTAAAAACATCCCGATGGAAACAATTTATGTTGAGGGTTACTTTGAATTTTCTTCTGATCACACACCAAAAATTGTATCCCAGACTTCACCAGATGTCACTTGTATATAAGTTCGTCCCTCCGTTAGTAATTTCTATAAAATTAATCTAAGACCCAAGAAACTATGGATCCAAATGAAGAGGTAAGTTTAGTTAAAAATTCCTATTTGTCCGAGTGATTGTAAAAATAGGTTTCCCCAACAAAACGTCAGATAGACTGGTGAGTAAAATGATATACATTTCTATAACAAATTGTCTTCATAAGAATTTAGCTATTAGATTCAGCAAAACTGAATATTTAACTCTTTATTTAATTATTATATATTTAATTTACCCGTATATTGCAAGCAGCCAAAATCACTAACGCAAAAACTACAAAATATCTCATTTTTAAAGTTTTCGTTTTTTTAACTCTTCAACTAAGAATTTAAGATCGTCCAACTTTTTTATTGGAACTTTAAATGTTAAATGAACTAAAATTGAAAAAATACCTTAATTTTATTTAAATTAGAAACGATCAAATAACAAAAGAACCAAAATTATATAATAATTATTTGTAATTAAATGAATTGCATGGTTATTTGCTTATCAGAAAATAATTTTCAAATAAGTAATTAAATTTTCCACAAAAAAAAAAAAAAAAAAAAATCTTGATTTCAGTTTCAATAAAATGAATGGCGTTTAATGGCACCTACAATGTATTAATAATGACACCTACAATGTGTAAATGTCAGTGTAGAAATATCGGTCTCTGGTTGAAGGCCGTTTTACACTATCACACTAGACTTACGTATTTTCACGAAAATGCATCTTTGAAAATAAAAATTTAAAACAATAACAACTTATCATGACAGGGTTGTTATTTTGCTCAAAATACCTACAACTTGTGTGATTGTGTAAAGTGCCCTTAAACAACTAGTTACTGATCTGGAAAGGCGGGTAAATGTATCTTTCTCGTTTGGCAAATACACTAAGAAGATAGCTTTGGTTTAACATCAAAGGAGCTCCCAACAATTTAACTTCAGATACGAAAATCATAAAGTGTTATCAAGTACTTACAAGGATTTGGAATCTTCAGTGTCGGTCAAAACTAACTGAACAAAAAACTAATATATATACTTATAGCTGTCCCTTTTTGATACCCTTTGCCAGTGCCAAGAGTCGGCCAGTATTAACCAGACTTTTCTCCAGAAGTCACTGCAGCCTCGAACCACCCTGACTCCCTGCAGAACAGAGAAATTGATTTCAGTCCTATATTAAGGGGTATGTACACGGTCAAAATGCTTATCATGCCGGCGAATTCACTCGTGTACGTGTGCAGGACGTGATATTCGCCGTCATATCTAAATTTTTTGATTTTCCATCCAGCATCGTCGACGTATGTGTTTTCACTAATACTACCATAGCGCTTGATGAGAAATGCTTGACCGTGTACAGACCCCTTTAGGCATATCGTCCAGACATGGTAATTGCGGTATCCTTAAATGCCTAAACATAATATCCCCAGGACCAGGGCATTGGCAGAGAAAGTGAAACACCGTCTCCTCCTCCACATCATCATGATAACTCCTACAGAAGTCATTATAGACAAGACCTATTCTTCCCGCATAAGTCCCTATACCAATATCACCGTCCTTATCTGGTCCCTACCGTCCTTATCTGGTCCCTCCGCCGTGTCGCACTTCTCGAAACATGTTAGTTCGACCTGAGTTCGAGCCGCTGTTCAGTCAAGAATAAAGATCATCAAAAAAATTTTAATTAACTTTATGTTGTAAAATTCCTTCCCTCATAAAAATAGTTTAATGAAAATCAGATTTGATGCAGTTAAGTCTAATTTAAAAACATCAAATATTTCAATTGAATTTGAGGATATTCTCTACGGTCTGAACTGCCATTAAATCTATCAGTTTTGGCTAAAAAAAATAATAAAATCAAAATTAATTAGAATAAAATATCCTATCAAATAACACTACAATCAGACCGTGATTTAAAAATAATTTCTGTTTTTAATTGTTGTTGCATCCAAAAACACAAGTTGCATCCAAAAACACAACAGATTTAAACGAAGATTTTCCCCCCTGATTTAAGGGTGGATTTTTTTCTCCATTATCGGTAATTATTCTTTACTTGCTTATATATATAAAAACAAACAATTTAAATGCATTCCATTTTTTTATTGTAGAGATGTTGCCACATTGAAATAAAAAATAAAATGAAGCAACATAACAAAAATATGAATGTGTGCAAAGAAAAATATAATAAAAGCCATAGAGGAGAGAAAACTTAATTTTTTTTTCTACCCCGCTTGCTTCTCTATTCCGTTTGCCTACATACACCAGAAATCATGTCTTAAAAAACATGAAAAAATCATGGTCTGAATCTAGTGTAGGACTCCAGTTATGTTCCTAGAAAAAATCGTTTAGATTTTAAACTTGCAACCCTAACGTTAGCCGTTTAAATTTTTTATGCAGTATTTATTTATTTTTTTAATTATTAGTCTATGGATTAACTCCTTTCAGACAAAAATTAAAAATATTAAAATATTTTACAAATAAATTTAACATCATCTATTTAAATATAAAATTAAAGTGTGTTTGATAGTGTTAATATCCAAAGTTATATCAATAATACTGTACAGATCATTAAAATTTACACATATTCTACGAACCAAGTCGAATTTACTTCAGGTGGTGGCGAAGAGACAGCCTGTTTTTTTTTAGTCATGCCAGAATTGTCAATAGTTTTGTTTACATGTGCTTTTTAAAATTGTGTTTTTAAATTAAATTTTAGTTTGCAAATTATTAATGAAAAAGTTAAAAAATAAAGGGACGATTAATTAAACTATGTGTAAGAATAAGGTACAGATCGTTTTTTGGTCACGAAAACAAATTTTTACCATTATCACTATATCTTAAAGGTTTTTTATGTTTATGTGCTGTTTTAATGTTCAAATGCATAAAATGAATACAGAAAAGAAACGGTTTAAATTTATTTCAATGTCACGTTCACTTCCACCGAATTTGCAATTAGGTGCTCACAAAAATTGCACGAGTTTATGTTATAAAAACTGTTATTTTCTTGATTCTAAAAATAATTTATTTTATTTTATATTTTTTGACTCAAATGTTTTTGTTCATTTTAGGCTAGGGCTGCCACATACATTCTTTCTTCATTCCCAAATTTAAAATAAAAATTTTTTAAAATATCTAAAAATAAGAAGCCACTAAATAAATTATTACTAAATAAAATAATGTTTTAATATTATTTATCAGTGGGGATTATTTTTATCTTATAAATTTGTATTTTAAACTCATATTAGCATAATCACCCTAAAGCAATAGTGTATTTTAAGAAATTTCACAATTTGGTACTTATCTTTCAAATTCTGACCAAAAATATACGGCATTTAGAAAAATGGATCATTCAGTTAATCCAAAATATTATAAATATATGTATATTAAATTTCCTGTATGACTGCCGGCTTAAATATAATTAAGGCCCTAGAACGCCAAAGAATAACAATGAAAGCACAAACAATGTCATAAATATTTTGTAATTTTGTTGTTGCTTTCTACAGAAATTCACATTGCGTTTTAAAATTTCAAACGCTGCATAGCTTGTGTCGTTGAAAATATTAAAACACGGTACATGAATTTCTGTTGAAAGCAACAACAAAATTGCAAAATATTTATGACATTGTTTGTGCTTTCAATGTTATTCTTTGGCGTTGCGCTGCGTATTATATGATTAGGGCCTAAAGGAACATGTGCATATTGTCAAACATACTTTTAGAATTAATGGTTTCAGCCTGAAAATCCATGTTGAATGGCCCATTTAAGGTGTTGTTTTTTATTGTGCAATGTTTTTGACATCCTTATCATGTTTTACACAAACAAAATTTGTGTTGTTTTTCCTATCGATGCATTGTTGTAGTTTTGCGTGACCTAGTCATTCGACCATATTTTTTAAGATAAAAAAAATGTTGATGCAGAAACATTTTGAATAAAAAACTGATGTGGCGATCAGCATAATCAGATTTTTCAGCCGACAGATATTGAATTTGCGTTATAATCTGTTTAATATAAATTGTATTAAAGGAGTTTTTTACATAAAAAATATTAGCCGTTTTATTTAGGTTATCTTGTAAAATAAACAAAACTTTAAATAATTTAGCCAAAAAGAAAAAAAAATTTTTTTCCATCCTCAAAATAATCCCGAAACAAATTTTTTTTATCTAATTTGAGATTATAACCCCAATTCTGGTAGCCCTGCTTTAGTCAACTGTTTAATGCAAGGCGAATTCATTTATATATTAATTCGCCCTGGTTTTGACATTCCATGACCGAAATACAAAAACAAAATACCATGTTGTTTTTTGTGTTGTTGACTTGTTGTAGTCTCGCCGCCACCTGAAGTAAATTCGCCTTGCTACGAACATTCTATCAAAATTTACCTAATAAATATTGAAAATTTTTATATTAATTCGAATGTGTATTATAAGTCAAATTACAATTTATTATTTACCGTTTAACATTGACATTGAATATTTTTCTTCTTCTTCTGTTATATCAAATAATTTTGCTTAAATTGTTTTCACCACAAGCATCATCATCATTAACGGCTTGATGAAATTCACATTCACTTCCTTTTGTTTTCAATGTCAATTATGTTGTTAAAATAAAGGGTGGTCCAACCACAATGCACAATGTTAATTGTGAGTCACACTTTAGAGTCAAGTTTTTTGTCCAACTTAATTTTACATTTCTTTGTTTCTGTGTTTGACAAATTCAGCCATGGAGAGGTACACGATTGAGCAGCGCGTTGAATGGTTACTGTTCGTCGAATCGATGAAGCTCATTTACCCTTTATCATTTATTTTTTTTATGTGTGTTCAAATAACGCTCTTTTTCCAACAACGTTAGCCAATGACGAAAGCGTAACCTAAAGGTACTAAAATGAAGAGTAACCTTTCATTGTTAAAGAAATGGATTTCTTGCACTTCGCCGACATTTAATTTCACACATAATTATCATAGATCCTTCTATCATAATAAAAAATATTTAGGTAATTCCCGAAATCTTTTGGTTTTATTGACAACTAACATCGTGCGTTTTGGTAGGACCACCCTTTATTTTTGTTATTTTCTTTCAATTTATTTTTAAGTCTCCAAACAAAATTTTTGGATGCGTATGTCTACACATAAATCTAAAAAGATTCCTCATTTCCGTGATGCAGATTTGTCATCCCATTGATGACATAATTTCATCTGATGACAATTTGACCAAGTGATATTAAGGCTGACATTACAAATATGAAAAGTGTCATGGATCGAATACGAAGACACTTGTCGTTGTACGGATATCAAAATACATCAGCGTTATGAAGCCTTTTCTATCAGTGTAGGGACATCGGGCTTATGCTAGATTATTTATTGGTTATGACCTTTTGAAGATCACGTGGCCGTAAAACCGACTCTACTTACAATTTAAATTCGATTGTGTAATATTTTAAAGAAGTTAAAACTTTAACACAACATTAAAGGGTCTTAGACCTGTAAGAGAGCATACCTATTATATAGAACCCAACCTGAGTAGTACACCCAGAGAATTAAATTTTTCTTAATATTATTGTCATATTTAAACATAACCGCCCGTATGCAAAAAAAGTTAAAGTTCACATAAGTTAGCCAACACATTAAGTCCAGACTCTCTTGCTGGACTTAATGTTTTGGTTAACTATTGTAAACTTTAACTTTTTTTGCATAAGGGCGTTAATGTTTTTGCATAAGGGGGAACATGGTCCCCCTAAGGCAACCATAATATGGTTGCGGCTTCGTGATTGAGGACTAATTTAAACATAATTTGGTTGCCGATGACAATAATATGGTTTAATTAACCATAATATGTTTAAACATTTTTTTGAAAATAGTTTTGTTGGAGGTGACCATATTGAAAAATATTTTTTTCTGGGCTTACTACCCAGACTGGGTCCTATATAAGTGGTTTGCTCTATTGTAGATCTCAGACCCTCTCAATGTTGTGTTAAAGTTTTTCACTTCTTTCAAAGATTATCTGAGTTTTAATAAGATAGGGCATGTGTAAAACGGTAGCAAATGATTATGGTAAAAAACAAATATTGCCCTTTGGGGAAACATTTCATGTTTGTAATATCTGTTTTGACGATAGAAAATTTTGACGTTTGCGAAAAAAAAATTAAAAATATTTTTAAATTTTTTGGCAGATGGCTCTTTTTGCATTTTTTTTTCTAATTCATACAATTTTCTTCTTATTTGCTGCTTGTCAGAAATTTTGTTGGTTGGGTGTGTGTGAAACGGTCGCAAAGTACTCATGGAAGTAAAATTTTGACACTGTTGAGGTGAATAAAATCTCACTATCCCTGGGGGACAGGGCTGTCAGATGTAACGATTTATAGTACTGGTTCACACTCTTCAAGTCTTAGCTGTCAAGTCTTGGTCTTGGCATTTTCCTTTCCCTTCTCCTCTAAAAGCTCAAGACTTGACGGCTAAACATTGAAGAGTGTGAATCAGCACATAAGTCTATTTGGCGAAAAAATTCTGTGCTTAGAGACATGGCGATTTTTTTTTGGCGATATTTAAAAAAGTTCGCGATTATTTTGGCGATTTATACAACGCATTTTAGCTTCTTTCTTTTTCTTATTTATATGAAATATTTATGAGTACGAGTAGAGTTGTTTCTTTGAATTTTTAGTAATATTTTAAATCACAATACGCAGGCGAATGTTTTAAATGATAAATTGAAAGAATTGCCAAATAATTGCCTTGAAAACATTATGAAATTGTTGCTATAGAAGTTTGGAATAACGTTTAAGCTTTCTCAAATTTTCAGACATTTTCCATATTTGCATTTGTTCAAGTATTTTAATACACACACAGTATGCAATATTTCGACTTAATATCCTTTTCTTATCAATCATTGGCTGTTTACGGAAAATCTAGTCAATTTTTAATTTATTTTGGAAAATAAATTCTAAAAACTGAATCGTTTTCGATTGCATATGGAATTTTCAAAATTTTAACAATAAAAAGCTTTCATCCAACAATAAATTTCAGTGTTTTTATCAAAAATAAAAATTGGGAATTTAGCACGTCATAGAGAAATCTTATTAATAATATGAATGTATACTGGGTAGTATGCAAAAATAATTGAATTAATAATATTGCAAGTAAATCACTTTTTAAAAACAATTTCCATTGATATCAGGTTCTGAAAATGCGAATCTGAAGAGCGAAAAAAGTCGCAGTTTTGTATAAAACTTTTGCCTCGATTTTGAACGAAATAAAATAAAATTTTTTTTTTATATTTCTTAGAATATTAAAAAAAATAAATTATTCAAATAAAATTTTTGAAAACCCTGATTTTATATAGAATGGAAAACGAATCTGTGTTAAGGCTAGTTTACACGGTAATACAATGTATTACGACATGTGGAAAAATTATGTAGAATGAGAAAAATCTTATCATATAAATGCAAAATGCATTGAGTAGAAGAGAATACGGATACAAAATTTGACAAACGGTCGGTAAATGTTCATTTTTCTAAATCATTTTAGAAACTTGTGTATTCCCATGGCACCAGAGCTGTATTTTAACTGTATATATTGAAGGTGGTAACATTTTTATACAATTACAAAATCAACTGAAATCAACTCGCAATTTTCATGTTGTTTTTGTAAATATTCTATAACTGTAACCATCTACTTGTTTGTAATTAACTCAGCTGTTTAGTATATTTGCTTTTATTTTACTTTTACACGGATGGTAAACATGAAAAATACTTGCAACAGATTTTTTTTTATTTTAAACACGGAGAGAATTTCATAATATTTGGATGCTACAAAGTCGTAATACATTGTATTACCGTGTAAACAAGCCTTTAGAATTTACTCTTTAAAACTGATTCATGTAATGAAATGCTTTATAAAACTATGTTGACTTCAAATATTGGGTATTTTCTAGGAAGTATAATTAATTGTCGATTATGTTTCGATTAAAATCGAAAAATTTTTTTACAATATTTTTTCTGACTTTGATTTTCTCATGTAAAATCACGATTAAAAAACTGATTTTCTTGGAATCAAATTCTACTCAATTTGCATACTGGTTAAAATTAATATTTTTGCAACATTCAATTTAACGATTTCACAAATCCTTAGTTTTTAGATATTTATTTTAAAACGCTAAAAATACTACAATATAAAAACACTATTGGAATTAGGATAAACATAGAAAATTTTTATATAAAACTCTCATTTGGCTATTTTTTTGGCAAATTTGTTCACCAAAAATATAATAAAATAAAATTTTGGCGATTTTCGATATACTATTTGCCGATGAAAATGAGAAAAATCTGAACACCCTCCTGGGAGGCTAGTATACATTTTGACATAAGCGTAGACATTTTTGAAAATTTTAATTCACCATAAAACTTTGCCACCGTTTCACACACACCCAAAGGGTTCAAAATTCTACTAGCCCTCAGGGCTATTGAAATTTTATTCATCTCAGAAGTGTCAAAATTTAACTTTCAACAGCACTTTGCTACCGTTCCACACACGCCCATACTAATATTTTTTATTGGACTTGTAGTTGAGAAAAATTTTTATTTAGAATTGCTCTACGGTTAATTCTAGTTCCTACCACAAAGTTTTTGTTAAATGTTGTGATTATTACTCACTGTTATAGAACTAAAGATTTTATAAAAAAAAACGTTTGGGAAAAATTCCTATTAACATTATAAAAAAACAAGTAAGAAGGTATAAGTATAGTTGGTTAAGACCGACAATATGATACCCTACACATTATCTTGAGACAAATCTTCTAGAGTTAACCACATTTTTGGACCCATGGGCAATCATGTGCCTGCCAGAAAAAAATATGTTATGAGGTTAAGATTCATGTAAAAGTTCTTTATGGCAAATATTAAGTATTTACATATACTTATCTATATGAGATTTTTTTGCATTTAAGTGATTTTCGGAAGGGGGTTTATATGGGATATATGGTTAATTTTGCCAGCAAAACATTTTGCCCTGGCATAGTAGCAATCGTAAAAATTATTGCTGCCGGACGGACATCATTAAATCGATTCAAAAAGTGATTCTAGGCCAAACGGTATGATGAAAGGTGCGTCGAGGCCTAATATATTAAGGTGTTACACACTTCAGCGCAAACGCATAATACCCTCTTTATAATTGTGCTTTGGGTGTAAAAGCTTTTGAAATAATAGACAGCTTGCAATAACCACACTACAATAGTGAAGATGGTATGATGCGTTTGTGCTGATGCGTGTAAGACATAAAAATGTTCTATAATCTAGAAGCCGATTGGCTCAGTTAGAGTCAATCTAACAATGTCCTTCAGTCCTTCCCGCTGGCTTGCCAGGTAGTAAGGAGTGTCACAATTTTCTTGTCAATTTCAATTTCGCATAGCTAAAACGTTGAATTTTATTCTCAGGTACATAGGAAAATTAATGGAAAACATCATCATTAACATCATACGATACAACAGGGTACATGATTGCCCATGGGTCCCAGATATGGTACACTCTCGAAAATTCTTATGCATAAACTGTAATGGAGGGCATCAAATGGTCGGGCTTCACCGACCATATATTCTTACTTGCTTTGCAGATTAACATTTAAATATTCTATTTTTAACAGTAAACAATATGCAACTTGCACCTTTTTAATGCAAATTATTGATAACACATGGAAAAATTTAGTTTTGTAATTTAATTTAAATATAGAAATTTTTCACTAGAATTTAAAAAATATTCTAAGCAATAAAATTTAATATCGTTATCTAAAACGCAAAACGGCCAAACTAACAAAAAATTCCAAACGAACTTTTTTACAAACTACGATGCACTTTGCTGAGAAACACCGGAATTTGTAAAAAAAAAAAGTTGATTTCGAGTTTTTTGTTATTTAGGGCGTTTTACGTTTTAGGTAACGTTATATACTTATGTTGTTGCTTTTAAATAAGTATTTTAAAAACAAAAAAATACAAACAGGTTTATAACAAATATAAAAAAAATCTTTGAGTCAAGGGTATATAAGGCGTTAAATTAGTTGGAAAAACTTTAAAGACGAGCTTGGCAATGAGAAACTTATTGATTCTGTGTTTACTGCTGATCAGCAGTTTGTTATGTAGCGCCCAATATGGCGGTGGCAGCCCATATGGAGGTGGTGGAGGAGGTCCTACTGGTGGTGGTGGGGGAGGAGGCGGTCCTATTGGCGGTGGTGGAGGAGGTGGTGGTCCTATTGGCGGAGGTGGTGGTGGTCCGATTGGAGGAGGAGGACGTGGGGGTCCTTTTGCTGGTGGTGGTCCTTATGGGCAAATTAAATATGGAAAATCAAGTATGGAAAATTAAAATAATTGGATTAAAATATATTGTTATATTAAACAAAATATTTGTGTTGTTCTTTCTTTTATTTAAATTGATTTAAAACAAGTAAGAGTACTACAATCGGCTGTGCCGAAGCTTTGATACCCTCCACCCAAAATATTTCAGGCATAGGTTTTGTATGGGATCTATGAATTATCAACCAATCTTTAATAAAACTGACCTCACTGTATTATAATTCGTATTTAAGTTTCACACGGAATGACAAACTTAGTAAACTCCCTTCACAACTAGTTTCGGAGGATTAAAAAAGCGAAAAGCTTGTGTAAAATTTTTATTTCACAGTAGTAAAAATACAACGATCAGTCATTTATAGCGTAAAAATTTAGTTTTTACCCAAGCCGTTATCTTTTGACAGATCACTATGCGTAATGGATGGATAAATAGAAAGTGGACCGATTTGACTTATTTTAAGTGAAATTCTAAGCGAAACTTTTATTTAATGAAACAACACTTCTCCAATGTTTCACAGTGTCCGTTCATTAATTCTAATTCTTTCTTCAATACATTCGCACAATCATAGCCCAGCAAATTTTTCCTTTGCCTTCTGACGTCCTGCACGACTATTTTGCTATACACCTCTGTTTTCAACTTGACACTCTTCTCCCTTTTTGCAATTCACAATCATTTTCTTAGCTTCACTCAGCACTTTTGAATATACGAACAAAGTTCCCAAAAATAAAATATTCAAGAAAGCAACAACGATTTGTGGTGGATTAATAATTATTTTTTAAATTGGGGTGTTAATTCGTAATGAACTAAGTCCCCGATTTCTAGGAATAAATTAAACCCCAAAATTTATTTTTTTGGGGTTTGAAATGCAATTTAAAACCTAGCTAACATTACTAAAATAAATTCAGCCATCGTCCAGACTTGCAATTTTCGTTGCAGCAACTTTTTAAAACTCTGCTTTAAAATTGCACTAGTGTCCAGATTATGAAATTCTAGGGTTGCAATTTTTGTATATAATTCTTGCCCTTTTTACATTTGATATATAAATACAAATACATCTACAGCCAACTTCAAGTTGAAAAGTGTGAGAATTACAAAAAAAAAAAAAACAGAATTGCAGAGTACCCCTCCCTAATCTTCTCATCTCTCTTAACCATAAACTCAATAATTGCTGCAACAAAAATTGCACATCTGGACGATGACTTTGTAATTGGAAAATTCAATTTTGGCTATTTAGCTATTTTTGGTCAATCTAGCGGGTTTATATCCATTTTTATTATATTATATAGGCTTATTATGTGGGGTTTATTAAACAAGAAAGTTAATACACATGTTCCTGACACAAAGTTGACGCTCTTGTTTAGGTATGGCTAATCAGCGTGAAAGCTAAGCGGAAGAAAACGATCCGCCTTCTGCTCTTGTCTATGTACGGCAGTTAGTTTTATTAGTTAGTCTCTGATAACACTATGCTAGTTGAAAAAACAGACAAGCCGGGCACCTGGCGTTTTAACATAATTCGGGTACGCTGAATCCAGTGGTGCCCGCGGTTTTTTAAGATTGGCTCTGGTTTTCGAGATATACCGTTGTTTCGAAAATGGAGGAGGTTGCACAACATATATTCGCGTAACTCAAAAACGCTTAAGCTTATTCAAAAAACTTAAAAAACCGAAATTTCGCAATTTGCTTTAAGAAAAGTAAAACTTCTTTCTAATATCCTTAGTCGTTTTAGAAACATAATTTTTTTTTTGGAAAAAAAAATAATTTTTTTAACAAAATTTCGAAATTTTTGTTTTTTAAAAATTCATAAAAAATTGGGAAATGCAGCTATGCTTCTAATTTTTTGCAGACGTATAAAAACCGAAATGCCCAGCTTGTCACGAAAAAAAGTGTAAATTTCTTGCACAGTGTAATTAGTTGATGTGTGAAGACACATAAAATGCATTATGAAATAAATTCTAGCCATAGAAGAAATAGTCAGCTGTTAAATTGATCAAAAAATGATTTTGTATATAAAAAATCGGTTTATAATATGAATTGAAAATATGAATGTAGGAAAAAAACCTGTAACGAGAGAGTGAACTTGATTTCAGGAAAAAATTATGTTTAACACAACTACGACAATGAGAAAGAACCCTGCCGATAGTTGATGGCTTTAAATTCATTGAAAAGGAAATGTCAAGACACCGCTGAAACTCTTGGTGGTGGCACCAAGACTAATCATAATCTGCCGTTCAGGCTTATAACGGAGTTCGTTTATGATTTCCCTTAAAAAAGGTCACTTTTCTAAATGCGTGCGTGTGATTCGGGATAAGGAGTTTTTTAACAGCCGTCTTTCCGAAGAGTACCAAGAGCTACCACTAAATCGATTACAAACAACGGTATGGTGTTGTTTATGGACTGGTGGAATCATTGGTCTGTATTTCTTAAAAAAATTAGGAAAATCAAAATGTTATCGTTATCGCACCATGTTCACGGACTATGTGCTTTCTTAAATTGAAGCGCATTGTCTCGGTGAGCTCTGGTTTTAACAAAATGGCGCTACGAGCCAAACAGCGTGGGAAACAATGACCTTGTTGAGAAGTAATTTTGGTGATCACTTAATTTCACGTATTGCTACTAGGGAGATCGATTATTCGCCTTTTTTCAATAACCGGTTTTCGAATATTACGAATAGTTGCTATTTTAAAAAACCCGGGTTTCGGTTAGGCAATTTTAAAATAACCGGCTAACCGGTTTTAATTCGAATACTTAAAAACACAAAAATCCAATAAGTTTTTAAATAAAACGTTAATTTGAATAAAAACAAAACAATTTGCAAAGCTAAGGAACCAACACAATACATAGATATGACTTAGATCAGACCTAACAAATATTTTACGGTAAAATCGAAGAAAAGTGAGACCAGTAAATTGACCAAACTTTAGCTAAATTTTCAACAACTTTTTATTGATTTACTAAACTTTATTTGTAAGAAGATATTTGTATAATGCAATTTAGAAATTGTTGAAAGATATTTGATCTAGAGAAACGTTTTGCAAAAGCAAATAAATTATTGGAATTTTATAAAGTTATTATTTGAAATATTCTCCCAAATTTATTTTGAATGAGTCTTAATTTGTTGGTGGTTGAGCATGTCTTTATAAATCAACCATATTTTTCTAAAGTTGCAAACAAAACCTCTTTGCCAGGATTATCTATTTCAAATTATTTTGTTTCAGCATTATAGAAACGAATAGTGAACTGAACATTCTTTTTGTGTAAAATATTTGTCAATTCGTCGACTACAATTTAAAACATCCATGACATCGTTTGATTTCTTCAATTTTGTTTTTTAGTTCTTGGTGTTTTAATCAGTGTTTAAAAATGCTTGACTATTTTTAATGTTTTTGTAATTGCTTAACTTAACTTAAGAAAAAGAACACAGTAAAAGCAAAAAGCAAAAGCAAACGCAGAAAAAGTGAGAGTAAATAATTTATTTATTCTCACCATGTTTATGTTCTCAGCTTAAAAAGCCAGCCAAGCAACCACTTGAAAAAAAAAATTGCTGTTGCTGTAAGTAATAAGTTTTTGTTTATTTTTTTTTTGCTTTGGCTTAACTGTAAATTGATGTGCTTAAATTCAGCGAGTATTAACTTCTTTGCTGTTTTTGACTTCATTGCTGTTGCTTGCTGTTGCAGGCGTTAGTTTCCTAGAATATATACATAATTACATAACACAAAATAAACAAATTAGTTTAAAAAAACGTGTAGTTTCATTTACGTATGTATGTACCTATTTATTAAAAAAAAAAAACGCAAAATACCAAAAAAATTCGAAACAAATTCGACAGCAACAGCAAAGAAGTTAACTTGCTGACTTTAAGCGCATCAAAAGCAAAAAAAAAAACAATCAAAAACTTAATACTTACAGCAACAGAAAATTTGTTTTCTTAAGTGGCTTCTTTGCTGACAGATTAAGCAGAGTACATGCACATAGCGAGTTTAAACAAATTATTTACTCTCTTTGTTTTGCTTTTGCTTTTTTGCTTTTGCTGACTCGTAATCAAAGAGTTAAGTAAACACTTAGCCACACAGTTTTTTAATTTGCTGCAAAAAATGTAAACAAAGCAAAAATGTGCGACTGTTGCTATTTTAAAGCAAGCAATTTAAACACTGGTTTTAATAAATGTTGTAGTTTTCAGCATGAAAAGTTGCTAGAATTAATTAAGAATTTTTAGTGCCTTAACGGGCATTTCGTTCTCGGCAACACAACTGGTTAATATTTCACCCAATGATTCATTTTTGGCAGCGTATTTTAGTAAAGTATTCTTTGTCGTCTCTTTAGAACTACTTCCAACGGAGTTAAGTTTTATGTGGAGCACATTAATGTCAGGCATGTAGACTACTTAAAGGTGATTTATAAGTCGTGACATGGAAGAACCATTGTAACTTATCATTTAAGGACACTTCAAGCACCTAACTTTTTCTTTTAAATAGCGTTCGAAAAATATCTAGAGATAACCTTTATATAAAAATATATTTAGTATTTAGAATACTCCTGCACAAATTACTATTTACTTTTTAACTGCAAACGTTTTTGTAGTATTTTGAATAGTTTTTGGTTTTTTTTCTACAAGAACACACGCTTTTATAAGCGATTTGTATTTACATTGATCGTGATGTTTTTTGACCTTTGTTACAATTTGTTTTGACATTCTTCATTAAAAGTTTAAGTTTGGCCATTAATTAGAAAATACTTAAATTACGGGTACATCTACAACAATAGTAAGGAAAATGTATATAAATTACACATTTCTAAAATAACCGGTTTATTATACCAAAATAACCGGTTTATTCGATATTCAAAAAATGGGCATTTTAAAATAACCGACTTGGGCAAAGCTAAAATAACCGGTTAAAACCGGTCGAATAATAACTGTTCGATCTCCCTAATTGCTACGCTAAATTGGTCTATTGGCCTATTTTCTCTGTGGTATGTAAAGTCTGAGGTCTCCAGGAATAAGCCACTTACGATTGACGCCTTGGAAGCAAATATTACTAGTGTTATTCTCGAGATACCACTTTCTATGCTCGAACGAGTTGCCCAAATTTGACCTTTCTTCCTCAGAAGTAGTCATGGCCAACATTGAGATGATATCATTTTCAAACAGTAAATGCCATAAATTGTTCATTTAACCGATAAAAAAATTCACTATCATATTGATGTATTTTATTTTACATTATAAATCAAACCTCACGATGAATCACCCGTTATTCTTCGTGCATACATATAAGTTATATTATAATCAAAACAATTGAAAGAAAAAGTGCTAAGTCCACATTAAAAGCACAAAAGATTTAACAGAAAAGGTGATATTTAAGTTACCAAAACCTTTGTAAAACCAAGATCCGTAATTTTTAGTTGTCCATATATTGCATGAAGAGTTTGTTTCCGGTAATTTCTGGGATTATCAGGGTATAAATGGGCCATTTTTCCTGAAATAATAGTTTCGGGGGCTAAAGTGCAGATTACGGGGCGTACTAAAAAAAAAGAATATGCCACCCGATTCAGAATTTAAAAATAATCAAAATTAAAATTTAAGGGGGCTGAGGCCTGTAAGCCCCTGCATCCAAAAACCGCCCCGCCCACTAAGTGGTATGTGTGAGTACTCAATTTAAAGATAATTTCCTTACGATGCAAATATGTATTTTGTTTTTGTATTCGTTTATTATTTTCCACTTTGAGTTATTTTAAGTATCTTTTTGATGCAGAGAAGGTTTAGTTAGCGAAGCCGGTATTTTTTTATACCATAGAGGAGAAAATCCTTGAGCCCGGCCGAAGGCCGTCTATGCAGAGAAGCTGTAGTTTTCGAAGACGGTATTTGTTATACCATAGAGGAGTAAATCCTTGAGCCCGGCCGAAGGCCGTCTATGCATAGAAGCTTTAGTTAGAGAAGGCGGGATTTGTTATACCAAAGAGTTGAAAACCCTTGCGTCTATGCAGGGAAGCTTTAATTACAAAATAATTTTAAAAACAATTTTACAAAAATCGCACATAAAACATAAAAAAAAACAAAAAAATACAATGTAAAACAAAATATTTACAATCGTAATCAAATGTCCTTTGATTTGGGTACCCACACATAGGGATGAAACGATACCTCTATGGTATCGATACTTTTACTCGTTGTGGTATCGCTCATAAAGTATCGATACCTACTCAGTATCGGAAAAAAAGTATCGATACTTACTTGTATCGGTACTTGTATCGGTTTGAATAATGAAAAACAGGCAGTTAGAAAGCAGCATTTATAAATTATACTTTTGCTGCAGATAAGGGAGTTTAGTACTACATAATTCAATTAGCACTGCAACAATGTCACTAAATATTTTAAATGTAATTATTTTTATTTTTGAAATTGATAAATGTAATAAATTTAACTGTTTACTCGTAATTAATGAGTAAGTTTATAGAAAAAAATAGTTGGGGCTTTAAATTGTGGAATGGGAATGTTTGGGGCTTATAAATTTGGGACGTGATTGAAGTTAAATTTTTAATTTTTTTTAATATACATAGTTAAAGAGGTAATTTTTTAAGTATTTATCAAAAATAATAGGGGTGTTCTCTGAAAATTATTATAATTTTTTTTTTTAAATAAAAGAAAAATTTTATGTATTTCAAATTATTTTTATTATAACAAAAGAAAAACAAGAGGATCTTATATAAACATGAACATAAAAATAATGTACATACATATTGTATATGTATATTATTCAATCAAAAAAACCCCCGTTTTCATAGGTTTATAAAACATAACAAAAAAAAATTTATGAGATCTTGTAGTATGCATATGTCACTAATATAATCATTAGTTAACAATAGTTAAGGAAACAAAGTAAATATCAATAGTAATTTATATTACTTATATAAGATTTACTTATGTATTAACATAAATATTTTTATATATTTGAATATTTAAAATGTAATGTACAACAAACTTCACAGAAAAATTCATAAACTCACGTTTAAATTAATGTAGTTAATATTAAGAGTTATTTCTTTTAATTACATAAAATTTACTAAAGCAATGTTCACACTAGAGATGAGCGATATTTCTGTACCTGTGATTTAATCACTGTTACTGAAAAATCACGAATCACAGCTGTGACCAAATTTGTCAAGTAACAGGTACTTTCTAAGTCGTTCTTTTTGTATTTTGTTACATATACAAATTTATGATATTTCACTGTTTGTGTGGGTAATAGCTTTTTTTGAATGAAATGTCGAATGATAATGCTGTTCCTTTCATTCTCTCTTCTATCTTATTAGAATTTTTTTATGCCAAAATTTATTTGTTCAAGTATGTATGTATATGAAAGTAAACAGATTTGAATGCTCTTACAATTTGTTGTTGTTTCTTTGTAAAGTGCTTACAAAAGCTCGCGCATTGTACATATAGCTTGGCCGCAATTGCTATAAAAGAACAAAAAACTGATAAACCGTGATCACAATCACAGTTTAAAGGAGCAGTGATTTTTAAATCACATTCACTAATCACGATGAACTTTAAAAATCACGGGATCGCTCATCTCTAATGGATACTTTACACTATTACACAAGTCTTACGTATTTTGAGGAAAACACCACCCTGTCATGATAAGATGTTATTGTTTTTTTTTTTTTAAATTTTCAAACAATAATTAGATCAGACATGTTTTTTTTTGGTCAAAATACGTCAGACTTGTGTGATAGTGTAAAACAGCCTTAAGTCTATATATAGACTCAAATCGAAAATGTTACGTGACTTGTGCAGAAAAATTTTTCGTTGGAATTATAAATTATCGTGAGACTTTAAGGCGACTTCTTTTAGTAAACAAAAAAAAAAATTGATATTGAAGTAAAGCCTTAAGCTGGAGGATCACACTACGCGATCTATGTGCTTGATACTTTCTTGGCAATTTTTAACGACTGCGTGGCATACAAAAGAAGAAAGTAGTTCAAGTTCATGCTTTCAATTAGCTGTGTAATTTGTCAATGCAATTTTACACTGATTCTACTTGTTTGACAGATACATAAGCGCATTAACGCATTGAACGTGTGAACCTCCGTCTTTAAACTTAGCAGTGAATTTATTATTAATAACAATTTAAATCCTCTGCAAAAAAGTTTATATTTAAGAAAATTTATTTAACAAATAGAATCTGGAAATTATTTCTTTTTTTACGTAACTGAATTTTGGCTCATGGAATACATTCGAAAAATGAAAAATGTTGAAAATGTATTTATATAAGAACATTAAAATTATAGAAATAAAACGCCCTATTACGACAAATCTTTTATACGGGGGCTAGATAATATAATAGATAATCACATCTTTTCGATGCGAGAAGTTCTTACCAAAGTTATAGAACATGGGTACTGGTAACTCTGGTTTGTTTTCTGGTACATTTTTATTATTATTTTTTTTTTTAAAGTAAACAAATTTTCTCAAGTTGACGTTTCGGCGCCAGTTTGAAAATAAAGTCGCAGTGGCATGTGTAAACAGAAAATAAATAACATGATATTCGACTTTTTCGTAACAATTTTCTTTGATAATGCCACTACTTGCATGTGTAAAGGCAGCGTAAGTAAATTGTTTGACATCAAACCTACCAGTATATTTGACAATTGACAATGTTGCATATTACCCCGGGTCTCCTTGTAGTAATATTTATTGCGGCAAACGTTAAATTTGATTGATCACTTAAATTTGCGACGTGTTCAGTTCATGAATGGCATTCCATTGCGCAATGATTTCTCTTCAGATTACTTGAGCAATTATTGCTTAGCAATCTGCTATCAAAGCAGTTGTCATTTAGTCTACATTCACACGTTTTATCTTTTGATGCTCAACTCTTGTGTTTTTAGGAGAGGGAAGCAAGAAGAAAAGGGGTTGGTACGGAGATATATGCACAACAATGGCTGCATGTAAATTTTTTTCCTTTCTTTTTCTCTTTGGATCGCTTTGAATAAAACTGTTGTTGTTTTGAAGCAACAAAGTTGAAACCGGTTGCTGCATGTGAACATTATGGGATCTTCAAAAGGAAATTGAATAGAAGTTGAGCATCAAAAGATGAAACGTGTAAATTGAGACTTATATGACATTTCATTTCTCTGTGCTACTTCATGCTTCACGGTGAAAATTGCAAATTAATAGCAAATTTCTCGTGTTCTCCATCAATATAATCAGCAATTATTGCGCCATTGTTTTGCCGACGTTTTTGCTTGTGCTTAAAAAATGGCTACGTGGAGACGCAGCGTTGTGCAGCGTTTTTACATTTAAGCACATCTAAGAGGAATGCGTGGAAGATGTTGAAAATGAAAAAAAACTTGTTTACATTGCAACATCTTTCATTATTAAAATATTTATATTCACGTGTATGAACGAATAGAAAAAAAAACATTAGCTCTGTTCCACATTCATAACGAAACAGTCCGAACTTGCACAAAGTTGCCCAAAAGTAATTGAGAGAGTAATTTTTTTCATTTCCTGTACAAATTGGTCCGAACTTTTTCTTTGGGTAAGTTCGGACAAGAATAAGCAATCAGCTGTTTTTGTTTACATATGAAATTGATAAATTAATCAGAAAACTAACAAGCAAAAGAAAAAGTTAAGGTTTTATTAAAAAATATATTAAAAGGCAAAATGTAGGTTTTTGAAATACATAATTGCATACATATTTCCCTTAATCTGTAATATAAAAAAAAACAAAATATGAAAAATTACAATGATGCAAATGTTTTGGTTTTATAATGTTATGACTTTTAAGCGTCTTAAATCACTTAAATAGATCTTAGTTTGAAAAGTAAGCAGAATAAGTATTTGAAGAAGTGCAAAGCTGGGTTTTTGTGTTCCAGCAATTTTTGGTAGTTTTGGCAAATTTAGAGAGTAATTTTCATTTTACTCTCATTAGTCCGAACTTGCCCGAGATCTTGTGGAACACACCTATTACATTTCTGCCTGTTCTTTTGTATTTTTTTTGCCAGTGATGGTATATACTTTATTACAAATTATTTGTTCTTTCTAGTGATGACACAAAAATAATCGAAAGATGATGAATGAAACAACATGAGATAGGAACATCTTTTAAAGATGAAGAAAGATGTCGATTTTTAGCCCTGTACAATTCTTATGGGAAGGTGTTTACATCTTTGCGATAAGATGAAAGATATGAGCAAGTGTAAAACGCCTATTAGTCAGATAGTTTAGCGTTTATCATATTATAGCTTTTGTTGATAGGGCCGTTTGTTTTTTTTTAAATCGCTCATTTTAGTCAAAAGATTGTAAATTTTTTGTGGACATTTGTGTTGTGCAATATATCAGATTCAATGGAAAAGTCGATTTTTGATTTTGTTTTTTGTGTTTTAGGCAACGATATATTAGAATATGTGAGCTGACACTAGTTAATCAAATCTAAATCAAAAGCTATGGTCACACTTATTTAATATTTTACCAAATAAGCGTTATCACTACTTTTGTAAATAATTAGTGTGATTTGGAATATATACCTGTTGGTCACGTTTTTTTCCTTAAATATTTGCCAAGTTTTTTCCTGCCAATGCCGGACGAAAACTCTCCTCATTACGGACTTCGTTCACATCTGTCGGTGCTTATCGCTCTTCTGATCGCATAAGTGCTACAGTATCTCTTTGATTTATTGTACAAAAAGGTGGGTCTATAATTTTCAGTGTAGATACATTTAAATATGTTTTTTTTACTCTGAAATATTGTAGTAAAAAAACTTCTTTAAAATATCGTTTTATGTTTATTGTAGCTCATTTCCCTTTAAATAATTTAAAATTGCAACAATCATGCCCTTTCACCATTAAATTTATAAATCTATTTTTACAAACAATTTTGATTATCTGTTGAAAAAATAATAAATAATCAAGCAAACAGCCAAGTAAAAAACAATAATGGCGCATATAGAACGGCTTTGCCGAATCTTATATACCCTTCACCATAGTTTTTTTTATAGCGCGGCATTTTTTAACCCCTTTTTTTAATTTTTCTAGAAGGACATTTCTATAAGTGCAAGGCAAAATAATCGACTTGTTGAGCCAACTGTAATCATCATTTGCTTCTTACATACCTACCCGCTATCTCTATTCCTTAACGGGGCTCCAATACAAAATGTTCAATACAGACTCAAAATATATTGAAGATAAAGCCCCATAACTGCCAAGGAGTCGCCCCTAGAGGGATAAAATATATGACTGACCTCCATTAGTTTTTTGTTCTTAACATTTTCCCAAAACATACTTGCCCTCTATCACTACTTCTTGGGGGGTGCTCCCATACAAATATTGCGTTTTATGAAATTCCTAAATTTAATTAAAATTGTTCGTCTTTTGCGAATAAAATCAAAAGTTGTAAACATATTTAAATCATTTGCTTGTTTTGGTTGCAACTTCGTTTTTATACGTCTAGAAAAAATAAGAAGCGTAGCTGTTTTTGAGATGAGTCCTCCATTTTTTAAATAACGGTATATCTCGAAAAAAAGACCTAACCTAAAAAACGGTAAGCTCCACTGGATTCAGCGTACCCAAATTAGATTAAAGCGCTAGGTGCCCCGGTTGTCTCAAAAAAAAAAAATCAAATTCTAGCACAGTGTTATCAGGAAACTTCAAAAAGTGAAGTTTTATGGGTAAAAATTATAGGCAGTTAAGTTTTTTTTTTTTTGCCTTTATCCCAACTATTTGTGTACCAATCGGGCTGACTTTTAAAAGCAAACTTTTCTGAATACAAATATATAATAACCTGGTCTTCATTATATTTTGGGTCTTATGAAAACTCATTTCAACCGACACACGGGCAGACGGTTGTCGTTAAATTAACTCCTCTTCTTACCAGGATTCAGAATATATAGAATGTATATATATAAATATATACTTTGTATATATATGTATATACAAGGCGAATTCATTTTTCAGGTGGCGTTGAAAGCACAGCTGTGCTACTTTTTTTCTTACTTAGAGAGAAGTATGTCAAAAGTTGCTTGTATTTTTGACATATCGACTAACGAAAACAACAAATAAACTACAATGCTGTGTTTTTGGTGTTTTACTTGTTGTAGTATCGCCACCACCATTTACATGAATTTGCTATGTGTATGTATATAATATATATATAAATCTAAATATATTAAGGTCGACCCTCAATGTATGAAAAAATTTAAAACTCATCTGTTTTAAAAATTTTTCAAAAATTTGATCTCGATCGGTTAATAATCGCCGTGCCGCGGAAAAAAGCTCATAACTACTCATAAGTCGGGCGACTAGGAAGGTAAAATGTATGTATTTAAAAAGTATAACAAAAAAATCCCCCAAAAAATTGTTCAAGTTTAAAATCATACCTGCAAATAATATTGGACTACTTGATCCATTTTATATAAAATGGATTACTTACATCATAGTCTGATGTAATGCAATCATGGACAATGTCATTGTTAAAAAAGTGCTTGTATATAAACGATATGTCTTCGTTTTTATACGACATGTTTTCGTTTTTAAACGATTTCAAAACTAATCCCTGGAGTATACCATGAAGTAGTTTCAAAATTAATCCACTGGGAGTATGTAGTTTTAAGACTAATACGTTGTAATGCAAAGCGGGGTAATATGGCCCAGCCCTAGGACATCGTAATGAAGAATAGATCATGTTTTTTTCAATACATTTGGGTTACCTTCGGACTATCTCAATAGCCATGTTGCTGGTTAAAAAATAATTTGATTCTTCTATCGGACATTCAAAGTTTTTATACTTGGCTTAATTCTATTGTTTTATATTTTGGTAAATTATCGTGAAAATTCAGTTGTTTTTTATAAGGGGACCCCTGTAGGGTTGCCGATAGAGAATAAATTTGTTCTAGAGAAATATTGGCAACATAAAAATAAGGGAGGTTCCTCATATATTTTAACTCCCTAGAGGGCACTCCTAAGTAGTAACAAGCTTTATCTTTAGCCATTCTACCCCAATCTCGTCCTCAAGAACTTCAACCCTCGTGCGGCACACCAATTTTTATCCCATCGTGCTCAAATTTTTGGAAAATGGAAAATAAATAAAAAATAAGGTCCACTTTAAACAAACGGAGTGATAAACTTATGCACGTCTACCATTGCCAACAATGGTGAAGGGTATACTCGCAAAACCTTTCAAATTTTTTTTTTACCAGGGAATATAAATAAAACTGAATTTGCACGATCAGAAATAGTTAACGTTTTAAAATGAAAAGGCTGTTGTTGTACCTTGGAATTTTGCTCTTGTTTACGGCAATTTGTTGTGGTCAATATAGTAATGGCGGAGGCGGTGGAGGAGGTGGTGGTGGACCCGGTGGTGGTTATGGATATGCAGGTGCAGGACCAAATGGCCGCTATGGTGGTGCTGGTGGCAACGGTGGCTATGGTTATGGTTCATCAGATGGTCAAAGAGGTAGCGGATCGAGTGGCAATGGTTATGGTTATAGCTTTAAATAAAGGAAGTCTCTAATTGATGTGTCAACATTTTAGAAAATTTGTGTATATATGATAAAAATATATTAATGGTATAAACAACTTAACTTTTGAAAGATTCTGCCATGTTCTGAAAATCGAAATCACGTAAAATTAAAATCGAACAAATTTTGAAAACTACCCTGAGTTTAAAGTTCATGAAAATATTTTCTTTAATTGTAGATAATACTTTGAGGACCACTTTTCCTTACCAAAACTACTTTTTAAATCAGGAAAAGAGGCGTTCATTTTTATTTTTATAAGAATTTAATTGAAAATCTCTATCGATTTAAATTTTACGTGCTTTTGATTTTCACAACATGGCTGTATGTGTTTATTTTCAGTATTATTTAACTTTGAAATAAAAACAGAATTACGTAATTGTATTGTTCTATTTCTGTATGTATAGAGAGTTCATACTAGGGAGATCGATTATTCGACTTTTTTCAATAACCGGTTTTCGAATATTACGAATAGTTGCTATTTTAAAAAACCGGTTTTCGGTTAAAGATTTTTAAAATAACCGGTTAACCGATTTTAATTCGAATACATAAAAACACATACAAAATACATAGATATGACTTAAACTATGTTCAGACCTAACAAATATTTGACGATAAAATCCTTTAACCTCATTTTTAACAATTTCCATTTATTTATTGATCTGTTTTTGTAAGAAGATAATTGTCTAATGTAATTTAAAAACTATTAAATTATGTTTGATCTAGCCAAACGTTTTGCAAAAGCAAATTAAATATTATAGGAATTTAATAAATTTATTATTTGAGATATTCTACTAAATTTATTTTAAATGAGTTTCAATTTGTTGGTGGTTATGCCATTTCAGTAGATTTCCACAATGTTTTTGAAAAAGTTGCAAACAAAACCTCTTAGCCTGAATTATATATATCAAACGATTTTCTTTCAGCATTATATAAACGATTAGTAATATGAACATGCTTTTTGTGTGAAATATTTGTCAATTCGTATAATAAATAAATCTGATGAATTATTTCCATATCGTTGATTCCGCCGGAATATTGTAATTTGAAGCATAAAGAAATGCTGGAACTATGTAAGAGTTTTTAGTACCTTAAATGGCATTCCGTCCTAGGCAACACAACTGGTTAATATTTCACCCAATGAATCATTTTTGGCAGCGTATTTTGGTAAAGTATTATTTGTCGACTCTTTAGAACTACTTCGAACGGGGTTAAGTTTTATTTGGAGCACATTAATGTCAGGCATGTGGACTAATCAAAGGTGATTAATAAATCTTGACGTGGAAACCCCTTCGCAACTTATCACTTTAGGACACTTCAATCACCTAACTTTGTCTTCTTAATCCCGTTCGAAATATCTCTAGAGATAACATCTATATAAAAATATTTTTAATATTTAGAAAACTCTCGCACAAGTTACTATTTACTTTTTAACTGCACACTTTTTTTGTATTTTAAATAGTTTTTTTTTAAAGAACACACGCATTTTTAAGCGATTTTTATTTACAGTGTTCATAATGTTTTTTGGCTTAGTTACATTTTGTTTTGATATTCTTTATAAAAAGTTTATGTTTGCCCAATATTGAATTAGAAAAATATTTAAATTACGGTTAAATCTACAACAAGAGTAAAAAAAATGTATATGAATTACAGATTATTAAAATAATTCGATATTCGAAAAATGGACATTTTGAAATAACCGACTTGGGCAAAGCTAAAATAACCGGTTAAAACCGGTCGAATAATAACCGATCGATCTCCCTAGTTTATACACAGAAAAGATTGCACAAGTCAACACTAGTTTTGGCGCCAAGGAACTGTATATATTTTTTAAACTAGGACTTCATCCTGATTACAAAAATAACAAAAAGTTGGAATTCTTACGTGTAGTTTTCTAGTATTTCGCTTTTGTGAAAGTGATTATTTGCATTATTATTTATATAAAAACTTTATTTTTCGTGACTTTCGTGAATGATGTGCAGTGGGAAGGTCTCGTTGCATTCCCCAACAGTAGTCAGCCATCATATACCGATCCCATCGGCCTTGGTACCCCTCTTCCATAGTTTTCAGATCCTGATGAAACCGCTCCCCTTGCTCATCGCTACAAAATCCTAGACTATCTGGGAATCGGTCGAGTTGACTATGAAGGTAGTTCCAAATTCATAATATCAAGCAAACAAGTTGTTGATTTTACACCTATTACCAAAATGATCATATTGATTACTAAAAATTTTTAAATTTTGAAGAAATATTTTTAATAAATAATATTTTTAATTTTAATTAAAAAAGTGATCAAAAAACTTTGCCATTTCAAACAATGTGTTAATTTATTTAAGTAAATATTGACAATTGCCAACAACAATTCTATATGTTTAATTTTTTTTTTTTTTTAACGAAAAAAGTCAATTAAGATTTTTTGTTATTTAATTAAAAATTTAATTCAAAATTTATTTCAGAACAACTAAAATGTTAATTAAATCCATATTACATTTTTAATTTTCTTTCAACTAAAAAAATAATTGATTCAATTATCACATTAATTAAATTTAAATATTTTTAAACCATTTATTTAATTGATAAAACACTTTTTTCTGTGTATTATTTACATTTTTTTTTTTTGTGGAAAGTGACTATTATGGCTAATAAATCAGTGAGTGTTTAAACGTTGGTTTAGTGGAACTTAACTTAAATTTGTATGTAGTTTAAACTCAACAGTTGAAAATCAGTGTCCCATGTATTATATGTAGTTTAAAAAGTAACATGTGGCAGCACTACGATAAATGTTGACAAATTCATATGGTTTGTATTGGTAGTTTAAACGCCCAATTTTATGCGTTTAAAGATGGTTTATAAGTTTTCTGATATATAGATTTGTTTGCTTAAACACATTTTAAACCAAAAAGACACTTTAACTTGCTCTGATTTATTAGCCCTAAGTGCTTGTTCATACTCTTCAAGTCTTTGCCGTCAAGTCTTGAGTTTGTAGGATACAGAGAGAGAGTAAAATAAACTGCATTCTCTTATCCTTTCTCCCCTAAAATCTCAACACTTGACGGCTAAAACTTGACGCTGCCATGCATCTTCTTCTTGTTTAGCCGTGTAACACTGCCACTTTTTTTGTTTTCTATAACATTTCGGTATATTTTTTTTAATTTCTAGAAATTATCAAAATTTAAAGAAAACCGCTGCTATTAACATGCAATTTGATATTTTGATAGAGTTATTATGTTTTGCTTTGATAAATTTTTTTAGTTAACCAATATACTGTTAATATGAAATATTATGAAACTAGTGAAATGCGCATAGAGAAAAGCTTTCCCTCGACAATAAATTTCAGTGTATTTATTAAAAAAATAAAAATTGGGAATTTGGCACGACATAGAGAAAGAAATCTTATTAATAATAAATTTTGTGTTCTCAAAAATAACTTTTTAGTTATCATTTTAGCATACTAATAATTAACTAATGACTGTAAACTTGGGCCTAAGAGCCATACCCAAACAAGAGCGGAACGCGTTTTCTAGCTGTCAAAAATCCTCATGTCCATACAATTTGTATGAAGCATCCCTAAATGGCGCGGCGTTAACGCTTTGCAATTGGAAAATTCGATTTTAACAGCGCGTTAAAATAAACAGGGCTGCTATATTTGTTGTTTTGACAACCCTGTTTTTATTGTTTGATAATAAATAATGGCAAATTAACGATTTTTAGGTCAAACTAGCGGTTTTAATTCAATTTCTTATGTCTTTTATGAGGGTTTTAGTCGGCACAAAAGTTAACATTACTGTTTATGGCACAACGCTGACGCTCTTATTTAGGTATGGCATATCAGCATAAAAGCTACGCTGAAGAAAACGTTCCGCCTTCCGCTCTTGTTTAGGTACGGCTGTAAGCGTGACGGATTTTCTTGAGTTTCTACCTTCTAAAAATTATCTCTGATATTTAAAAAAATATGATCAAATGGAAATCCCCTTGTAAAAAAACCAGTTATTGCAGTTTAAAAGCAAAAGTTTTGAATAAAATTTCTCATTACAGCATAATTTGCTTGGTAAGCCCCCGTTGCTTCATGCAGTTCGAAGTACTCAATACACAATAGTTTTAGCTAACACAATCAAATTTTTCAATAAATTAAAAGAACAAGAATATGTGAATTTAAAGAAAACCAAACAAGTAATTGAAGAGCATTTAACTACCGCAGAGAGCAAAACAAACATAATATTGTTTCTTTTAAACATATTAATTAAAATTGCAAACGTATTACTGTAATTATTAGCCATAACATGTTTGGATACAACCATGATTTTGGATGAAGGAATTTATCCATAATATGGTCGCCGCACTGTGGCTGAAAATTGAATTTCATCGGCCAAAAGTCCAATTTTTTGTCATCGCCGATTTCAAAAATTTTAATGCCATTCGATAGCAAACATATTAGAACTAGGGTATCAAAAAAACTAGATTAAAATATTCGTAATTGTGGCTGTGGCATGCTGCTGGAAACAAATATTTTATTTTGTTTTAGAAAAAAATTAATTTTTGTAAATTTGATCAGAACTAAATTATGATTTCTCGCAAACCGTTATCAATAATTGGTCGAAATTTTTTTTGTTATATTAATGGGATAGTAGTCTTTAAGAAATGGATCATACCATCAATGTATCATTTATACCTGATGTGTTATTAAATGTTTCCCCAGGTTCTATATTTTAGTTAAATCCGAATTTTAGAGGAGTAGAACTTGTTAGGGTCAAAAGGGGTCAAAGAGATTTTAGTACCATCAGAAAGCTGAAGGTGTCCTCTTTAACCCCATATATACTTATGCAACTGTCTGTTGAACACTTTTTTCATTTTAATGAAATTACTCGCAACATTTTTTTTTTGCTCTTTTTATTTAAGCTGCTCATATGACTGAAATATAACACAATGGTTTACGAGCGTTTTTGTTTTGAAAAATAATATTGCTTCTTATGAACGGCTGAACATATTTGAATGAAATTTTAAACTGTCATGGCCGGGTAGCTTTTGTGTTGAATTGGAAGAACACGGGTCCATAGAGGGTCGGGAGAGTGACTTGCGGACCTCTAAAATTGGTAACCTCGGAAATTCAAACTTTTTAAAAATTCACCAAAAATATATTTATGGATTGCAAAAAAAAAATTTTTAACTTAAGCTGAGTTACAAAAAATATGCTTAAATGTTTAGGTTATCTCCTTTGCTTTTGGAGATATTCGGATAAAACGGATTTTTTAACTTGATTTTTATTATGTTTTCCGCTTATCGCTAGTCCCAAGAGAACAAAACGGATTCTTAAGAGTGTTCCAACGCCAAGCGATGAAAAACAGTTTTCAAATGAAGAGCCATTAGCATTATTTTTAGATATGAAGTTAACAAAAGAGCAATATATTCAGATAAGAGTACGTGCAATTGAAAAAGGTTCAAATCTGTATCCTGCTTATCATCACATAACTGCTGCTAAGAAGGAATGTTTGCCACCAAGGGACACTATTATAATCACACCAATTTCGGCAGATGTAAAACTTCAAGGTCTACTTAATCATACAGCTCAGCGTTTACTACAATCACTTAAAGGAGATGATTTGAAAAAATATGGGAACTGCAAGTTAACTCTCTTTTGCAAATGGGGATGTGATGGTTCTTCTGGACAAAAACAATACAAGCAATCTATATGTGAAAATACTTCAGATACAGATATGTTCATGATATCATTTGTTCCATTGCGATTGTTAAAGAATGTTGAACACTCGGAGCCTTCGACCAGTACGATGCAAACAAAGGATATTTGGAAAAATCTCACACCATCTTCTACAAAATACTGCAGACCAATTAAATTTTAATTTAAAAAGGAAACTGCTGTTACCATTAAAAATGAAACCAGTTATATAAGAGCCCAAATTGAACACTACGGCCATTAGAATTAGAAATAGATGGCCATATAATTGAAGTTAACTATTAATTAGTGCTAACGATGATAGATGGAAAAGTAGGCCAGGCTTTGACTGACACAAAGGCTTCATCCAGCTGCATTATATGCCAAACCACATCAAGAAAATTAAACCAAGTCCCGGAAAAATCATTAGATAATACTAATGCATATGAATTTGGATTATCGCCGCTACATAGAAGAATACGAATTATGGAGCACATACTAAAAATCAGTTATGATTTGGGTTTTGGACCTATAGGATCAATAAGAAACAATGACACCAACAAGGATTTAAGAAGTATAAAAAAGAAGCATGTTCAGGATGAATTTCGCAAATGTGGGTTGATTATAGACAAACCAAAACAAGGATCAGGCAATACGAATGATGGGAATACAGCAAGAAGGTTCTTTTCTGATCCCAAAAAAGCATCTGAAATAACAGGTGTTGATATAAGTCTTATATCAAGATTTAAAACAATCATTGATGTACTTGCATGCAATGAACAAATTGATTATAGAAAATTTGGGGATTATGCCAAAGAAACAGCACGAATATATACTACCAAATATCCATGGAGAAATATGTCTGCAACAGTTCATTAAATCCTTTATCATGGAGAGGACGTCATTAGGCATCATTTAGTACCACTAGGAGATCTGTCAGAGGAAGCCCAGGAAAAAAGGAATAAAGATTACAGATTAGACTTTACAAACGAAGATCTGTTTAATATATTGTTGGCAACGTCAGATCCGCTCATCTCTAGCATTCGAAGTCAATGGAAAGTAGAACATCGGGACTTAGATGAAGAAGCAAAAGGGCTGCTACAGGACAGACGTAATACAAAACCAAATATGGAATATTTGGACGCAATTTTCCAACCGAATGAATAGTTGATATAATTAACTTTTATTGTTATTTAATCTAAAAAGTATTCCAGTGGAACAGGTTCCAGTTGAACCTGTTGTAGAGTTGATAATGTAGAAACCTATTCACAAAATGATCATAGGTATTATTACATGCCTATGCATTTTTTTTAAAGGTATAATGGAATATACGAGGCGAATGTATATGCATATAAAGGTAATACGAATACTCATTTGTTCTTTCGCTGATAAAAAAATATTTTCTTCCAGAAATAAATAAAAATGTTTATATTTTTCGAAAGAAAACATTATGAGTATGCTTGTAGAAGCAATTTTTAGTCAGTTTAACATCTTTACTCCCATATGCCCTATTCCAAATCAAATTTTTCAAACAAAAAAAAATTATTTGAGTAAAAAATTCTAATAATTCAACACACCGATTTTTATACAATTAGAACAGTAATGTTTTCTAATATGTCCATTATTTTCTAGAAAATTCTGATCAATATCGAGTGGTAAATTGTATTGCCTTTTTTGAACAAAAAAAAAAATTAAAGCCGTTTTCCAGGATTGGGAATTTGGGTATTTCTTAATCAAAAATGGGGATGTTTTTCAGTCCACTGTTTTAAGAACTTTTTAATCTACATAACTGCCAAAATTCATTATGATACCTTTATTCATGTTAGATTTATAGAATGTCAAACATTAAAATTATTATTTATATATAGTCAATTCACAAGGTATCCTAACATGTCATATTGTCAAAATGTCCTAATATTTCACAATGGTTTAAAAATATTGTTGTACGGCTCAGCCGCTCAGCGCTGGACTTTTCTGATTAATTACGACAGCACAATAAACACAGCAAGCAACGTTCTATTTATTTAAGACACTTTTTGTTAACAAACCAACAACAATATTTTTAAACCATTGTGAAATATTAGGACATTTTGACAATATGACATGTTAGGATACCTTGTGAATTGACTAATAGTGTAAATGAATAAAAGGGCTTTCAACATGAGTAAAAAATAATAATTTTAAGGTTTGACATTCTTTAATTCTGACATGAACAAAGATATATTAATGAAATTGAAAACAGTGGGCAGAAAAACATCCCACTTTTTGAATAAAAAATTCCATAATTCTCAATCTCAATCATTAGCATTTTCATACTAAATGCTAAAAAACATCAAAAGTTCAACTTTGACCTTAAATTTCTCAACAACTACTGAACCGATTTTAACAAAATTAACACTGCAAAAAAGTTCAAGAAATTGCAAAATTATTTCTATCGGTTCAAAAGTTACAGATTTTTGGCCGATGAAAAACGATTTTCAGCCACTGTGCGCCGGTGATAAGAATATGGTTAAAGTAACCGTAGTCTGTTTCAGTGTATGTTTGTAGCCTAATTTTATTAAAATATTTTATTGTTTAATTCAACCATTTTTAAAGTTTCAAGGGAGGTAAACATTTTATTGTTAAATGAAAATGGTAATGTCTGTTGTCATCATGGGGACTAAAATATATTTTTTCTAATGTCTCAACCGTGTTTTTTCTTAGCGTGTACATACGACATAGAAACAAAAACGACATCAAACATTTTTTGTGAGTACGATTCTTATTTGAACTAATGGATTAATCATCACAATATTTCGATTTAAATAAAATCTAAATTGGACCGAATTCCATAGCCCATATAGTCCCATATAGAGTCCAAGAATGCGGTAAAAACTCATTTAATTTCTTGGAAACGTAACGTGACAAAAAGTGTACTTTTCTTTGAAGGTGCCCACATTGAGCTCCAACAAAAAACGCAACAAATATACATAAAAAACTTTATCAATATCGTTACTTTTTTTTTAACACCTAAAATCACACAAATCAGATTTAATAAATACTTATTGCTCAAAATTACAATATTAAAAATGTATTTTATGATTATTTTTTACAGGTAGCAAAAGAAAAAAATCATATCCTAAAAAAGAAAAAAAACACCTCCTTCAAAGTAACAATAAAACCATGATGAAAAAAAATTCGGTTTTTTTTTTGGCTTTCTGATATTGCTTTACTTTAATTGTTGCGGCACATTTTAGTTTCTTATTCAAGATCTAATTTTTCTTGCGACTTAAAGACGAATTTATACACTGTACGAAATATTATTGGTCAAATAATTTTTATGCAAAATACTTTAATTTAAGTTTGAGTTTTGAACCCATTTATTTAAATATGTACAAAAATCTTTTTTTAAATTTTAAAGCAACAAAATGACATTTTAGAAAAGTTAACTTTCAACTAGAGACCGATGTTTCTACACTGGCATTAATACATTGTAGGTGTCATTAAACTTAATTCATTTTATTGCAACTGAAAATCTAGTTGAATTTATTATTTTTTTTGTTTGGAAAATTTAATTACATATTTGAAGTTTATTTTCTGATAAGCAAATTGTCATGCAATTAATATAATAACAAATAATTATTATATAATATCGGTTCTTTTTTTTCTTTGATTGTATTAAATATAAATTAAGTTAAGGTATTTTTTCAATATTAGTTCATTTAATTTTAAAAGTTCTAATAAAAAAGTTGGACGTATCTTAAATTCTTAGTAAAAGAGTTATAAAAAACGAAAACTTTTAAAATGAGATATTTTGTAGTGTTTGCGTTAGTGATCTTGGCTGCTTGCAATATACGGGTAAATTAAATATATTTGACCCGGTCTATAAAAAGGTGGCTTATGACACAAAAAGGAGAACAACTACCGAGAAACTGCGAAATGCTTTGTTTATCTTTAAGAGCTGATTTTTCGAAATTTTGTTTTTGAATCACAAGCCACCTTTTCATAGACCGGGTCACATATAATAATTAAGTAAAGAGTGCAATATTCGATTTTGCCGAATCTAAAAGCAAAATTCTTATGAAGACAATTTGTAATAGAAATGAATATCATTCCAGTCCCCTACGTATATCTGACGTTTTGGAAAAACCAATTTTAACAAACACAAAAACACATGTTTTAACAATCGTCTTAAAACATGAGAAAACTTTAACATTATTACTATATATGTATTACACTCTAACCCCCCGTATTCATAAACGATTATTAAATTTAACAAACGTTTATTACGGAAAATTTTCACAGAAAATTAGTTTGGTAAACCCTTTTTTAAATTTAAGATATTTTATGAATACAGGCAAAAAATCATATTAGTGTTAATGTCAGGCATTTTATGTCTGTTGTGGACGGGGACGGTCATACGACCGTGAAACCGATTGACATGAAATTTAGTGGAAAGCAAAAAAGTTTAACGATTCTGGGCTTATGTTTTAATGATGGACATTAGAAAATTTTTAAATGCTTGTCATTAAAAAATTAATCATTACTAAAAAGAGAACCTTGATTGGCCCAAATAAAACATTGAAAATAGTGATTTATTTTAAAGCGGTATCGGTCAAAATAATGATAACGATTTTGAAAAATGCTTTCTCAGTAAAACTCGCTACAATAGAAGAATTGTTTACCATTCATCTTAAAAAAACATATATTTTGTTACTCGTTAAAGTTCTTGCTCTCAAATTGACGCACCCGCAACTCTAACTAAGTACCAAAAAACAGCCATACCTAACACAGCGTTTACATTTGCCAGTATTTGCAAGACAGTAGCAATGCATGCAAACTTTTTCACTAATACATGCACACTTTTCCACTCTCTCTTGAAAATTTCGCAGACAGTAAATTTGGACAGTGATTTGCCATTTGCTGACAGTAATTTGATCTTTTGTTCGCAAAGGAAAAAAAAATCAAGAAGTAAAAAAAAAAATTGAATATATTCTGCTTTGATTTTTTATGTTTTCGTTAAATGTAATCCATGTTCACACAAAATAGATGCTTTATGCAATTTTTATTTTTTTATTTGTTTAGTTCATATAAACGCTTAGCTGAAACGTACACATGCAACATTCACATTTGAAATTGTTTTAAAAGCGAACGGTCTTAATTACTATCTGGACGCCAACGTCGCGATGGCAGTTAAATCCCTTTCATACTCGGCAAGTTATTTACGCAAGTAACTTTCCGAGTACAACAAAATATGTACTCAATTTTTCCCCTTTACCGCGACCTTAGCGCTGACATCTACAAACAGTAGTGTTAACTTTCCTGTTTAATAAAACCCTATAAACCATAATAGAAAAAAAATGGAGATAAAACAGCTAGATTAACCTAAAAACAGCTTAATTGCCATTATTTATCAACAATAGCGGCCATCTTCACTATTAATGCCCGTAATTTCTACAAATAGATATCTAGCTGTGTATAGATATCTATGGTGTAACGAATTTTAAGCCGTATTTCTTACCTACGGGTTAAAGTGTAGTGTATTTTACACCATCGATTTTCGATAGTTAATTCACGTAGGCCAATTTAACGTTAAAATGACCAAACTAGAGTTACCGGATAAATAAAGATAACTGTTAGGTACGAACACGACCAGATACCTTTTACTTAAAATTACGGGCATAAATGAGCTGTTAAAATCGGATTTGGCAAAGCGTTGCTGCCGCGTTATTTCTTCATACAAATTCTATGGACATGAGAACTTTTGACAGCTAGAAAACGCTTTCCGCTCTTATTTAGGTATGGCTGTAACCTATCGTGGCATCCAGTGAAAAAAATTAATACATTTGTCATTAATTAGTTCATTTATTAATGATGTGCTAATAATCCCAATTTTTAATTGAAAACACTGAAATATTGATACCCTTGGGCATACATCTTTTTCACCTTTCGGTGTTGAATACAACGGGGAGAAAAGTGTAACTAATCGGTAAGCAAAATTAACAGATCTTTCTTCTTGAAATCACAGCGGGCCAGAGATTCGTACTGGGACTTCGGTCCTAGACTTATTTTTATTACGGCTTCTTTGGGAATCACGTGGTGTGCCGTGGCGTATTCTCTAAAACGCGGGAAAGGGAGTTTTTAAAAACCCAATCTAAAGGGATACTTTTACATCCACTGTGGGAAAGTTTTGCTTTGCTGCCAAAATTGAATTTTCCAATTGCAAAGTCATCGTCCAGACTTGCAATTGTTCTCTGTGTCATGTACTCTGCAATTCTATTTTGTTTTGTAATTTCTCACTTTTTAACTTGAAGTTGAATGTAGGTGTTTTTGTTTTAACATATAAAATATAAAAAGGAAAAGATGAAAGACAAGATAGGGATATAAAAATTGCAAAAATAGAATTTCATAATCTGAACACTAATACAATTTCAAAGCAGAACTTAAAAAATTGCAGCAACAAAAATTGCAAGTCTGGACTATGACTTACTCGTATGACCTCTTTGGAAATAATCTAATGACTGAAAAAAACGTAACTTGAAACGAAATTAAAGAATTTTAGTTTATTGTTTTTATATGTATTTGTTTATGGAATCTTCATATATTAGAATATAAACTAACAATAATTAATTAAACCTTAAGTTTACGTCCTGCCAATGCCGGACGAAAATCCTTCTAATCTCGATTCCTGTTTTAAAAGGTGCTTAGTGGTCTTCTGATTGGATAAGTGCTGCAGTATCTCTTCTAGTGGATTTAGATACGATTAGTGCGATTAGCTCCAAAAGCATTTTGTTACTTATTTCATCAATACCACTTGTTTTTATGAAGGTAAAATCAGCAATAGCCTTCTAAATTTTTCTTATCTTAAATCTTAGGGGTAAATCTTTTCCGCTAAAGGAAGGTGGCAACTCGACTGGTAATGCATTTGGTAAAAACTGGTTTAATACATTTTTTTCGACATCATTCCAACCAACTTCCATTTAAGCGTCGCAAGGGGACTGATAAGTTGCCGGTGTTGTCAGATTTTTAGTTGCTCGCCGTAAAGCACCCCATTCACGTTGCAATTCAATTGTCAATTAAGTCTTTCAATTAATTGGCTCTTGGCCACATACTTCATTAACTAAATTAAAAGATTTCATTATTTTTAAAATTCAATTCATATAAAGACAAATTTTAAAATACTTAACTTTTTTTTTGCAAAAGAAAACTGCAAACATTAATTTTGACAGCTGACCAAGAGATTCGAACACACACAGCACAATCGTATTGAAATACTTATTAGCCAACTTGAAAAAATCAAAATCTTTTGATTTTCCTTCAACCAACACGACAACTGCCAAACTAATCAATTGACAGAGCCATACAAGTCTTGATTTGGACAACAATCGACTCAGCTGTCAATTGGATTAAAACATGTATGGGGTGCTAAATGAGTAGTCAGATTGTAGAGTTGCATAAAGTTTCTTAAGATACTTTTCCTGGTATGCAGCTTGAGCCTGGATTAATTTTCTTAATTAAATTTCTCATCTGAGGGGATCTGAGGAGCCTCTATTCTCTTGGAACTCTTCTCTTTTTTAATCAAGAGTTCCTCGATATCTGCAAAATAAATTTGATTACATCTGGTTTGTTTAGGGCTATAAAAGAATGCTCAACAGCTCAGTTTTACATTTCTATCAATATTGGCTTCTAGATTCTGCTATGGGTACTGATATATTTTTCTTCAACTGTAGCTTAATAAGCAGTCGGGGACACAAATTTGGGAGTGTGATCAGAAGAAAATTCAAAGTAAGCTTCAACATAAAGAGTTTCCATCGGGATGTTTTTAGCCACGACAAAATTTATGACATCTGCAATTTTTTGCTAATCAGTAGGCCAGCCGGTTGGTTGTCCACTCGGTATCACATTAAGTCCCATTTTATAAATTGTTTCAAATAAAACTTGACGTTTGGCGTTACATGCCGTGAGCCCTAGAATAGCTGTTCAGCGTTGTTATCACCAGCCACCTTAAAAGAGTAGTCTATTAATTTTTAATATTGGCTTTCTGGTATTGTACATTTTGGTGGCGGCATTGTGATGGAATTTCTATGTTCGATTAAACTCTAATACAAATGTTTGTTGCATGAAGGAAGTCTTCTCGAACTGCCACATGCTCTAACTCTAGGGTAGTTTGTATCTTATTATATATTTACAGAAAAAATCAAAATTTATTTCAATTAAAAAATTTTTGCTATTGATTAAAAAAATAATTAAATTTGCACCAGTTAACAAATTAATAGTATCAATTAAACTTTTAATTCATTTGATTACACGTTTAATTAATTTGATTAAAAATGTAATTCACTTGATTCTAATTTTAATTAAGAGTGATTTTATTTTTGATTAATGCTTTAAATGGTGAACAATTTTGGTAAAATTTTTTTGGTGTCAAATAAAATTCAGAGCTTGTATCATATTTCGCAATATGAGTTATTTTTTTCTTCTTAGGCTGAATTAACCAAGGAGGAAGCAATTGCCATTATGACTAGTTGTAAAGAAGAAGCTGGTGTTTCAGATGGTAAAAACTTATCTTTAAGTTAAGTTAAATAGAATAACAATCTTGAAATTTTTTAATCTAAAGCCGAATTTGAAAACATTATGAAACATTCACCTGTTGAGACCAAAAAGGGCAAATGTCTGATTGCTTGTGCATATGGGAAACTCGGTGTGGTAAGTTTAATATTCGTCTTATCGTGTATTTGAGAATCTCTCACATACAACCATAACTCCAGATGAATGACGAGGGCAAAATTATTAAAGATGCCGCTATAGCATTGATAAAACAAATCATTATAAATGAAGATAAGAAAAAACTTGCGGCCGGTATGCACGAATCCTGTGAAGGTTTAGTAATCAGCAATGATCAGTAAATTAATTTTTTTAACAACAAACTTAATATTTTACTAATTTTTTAAATTTTGTTTTTGTTGCAGCTGTGAAGCGGCTGCAGAATACGACACCTGTATAAAACTTAAATTTTTTAGCGAAATCATCTCCCCTTCTGAGGAATTAATTTATTAAATAGTCATTTATTCGTCTACTTAAATGACTCGACCGTCTTAAGAGGCTTTTGCTTTTGTATAATGGACAATTTATTTTTAGCTGTAACAATTTTGGGAAACTTAAATTTATAGTGTCAATGAACTATTTATTTACCAATCATTATATTGTAGTTTTTGTGTGCATATAAAAAAATAAAAAGTTGAGCAAATAAAAAGACAGCAACTAACACTATAAGTGTGATATGATTGGAACTTGTAATAAAAGGCTAAGTTTAATTTAAACATTTTTTATTTAATGTTCTTTATTTATTATGAATTATATGAATCAGGGTGCCCCGGTAGGCTAGCTGATAGTGAGCTAGTCTAACAGTACCGGGGTTGCGGGTTCGATTCCCGACAGAGACTCTGATCTCCTGCAGACAAGCAAAAAGCTTCGCGGGACTTAGTATAGGAATAATAAAAAAAAATTAAATTCTCCCAATTAAATTCAGACCTCTAGCTGCATTTTCCAATTTTTTATGAATTTTTAAAAAACAAGAATTTCGAAATTTTGCTAAAAATTTATTTTTTTCCCCAGAAAAAATTGTTATATAAAACCTTTATCTTCATAAGCAAATAAATTTATTTACATATAGTTAGAAAATTTCCAATTTTAACTAATCATTTCCGGTTTTCCGCGGTTCAACAATGCAATAACCACTTGTATGAATGTAAAGAAATTTGCATAACTTTTTAACTAATAGATGTCCTATAATAAAACTTTTACAATATAATAAGGACACTTTTGGCTAATTTCGATTAAAAGAAAAAAACAAATTATAACTTAGTTAAACAATTTTGATTTAAATTGGTAATTTCCGGTTTTGCAGATGAAAAATTTTTTTTTCAAATTATTTCTTTTTTTATTTAAAGATCAATCGATTTTCTATAAGAATCACTTAAAATATTTTTTTTTGTTTGGTTTGTTTTTAGTTCGATAAAATAATTTAAAAGAACATTTTTTTGAAAACGGCAACACTTTACAACACCGTAACTCGACAAATAAACTGCATAGAAAAAAATTATTTCTCACACTTATTCATATCTACTAGAACTATAGTTAAGCCAAATATAAAGGAATTCGAAACAAATTTTTTTATTGGGTTGTCCGCTTCACACATAATGCCCCGTATTTGTCATATAAATTAAATTTTAACTTCAGTCTTCGAAAACTGACACTCCTTTAAGTCTACCACATTATTTTTAATAAATTTTACCACATCGTTCATAATTAATATAATTTTTTTTTTTTGAAGTTTTTAGATGTCGAGGGGTTTTACCACAGAGTAGTATAATGGCTCAAAAGAAAGGGCTTTAAGTTTCAAAACCACGTTTTCCTCTTATTACAAATTTAAAACTTTTCAATGTGTGTAAAGATAAGTACAAATAAATAAAATTATGAAATAGTTAGAGCTATTATTGAAAATATCAAGCAAATCTCAAAAAAAAAATTTAAACGATAATACAACTGCCTTCCGCTATGTACTAAGTTTTGTTGCTTTACGAAAATAAATTACAAAAAGTTATACGGTCTTGGCCAAAATCTCCCACTGTGCATAGTAATAGAATGTTCTCTCATTGCTAAGTCTGCTACGTATCAGTTAATTTTAAGATATTTCTGCTTATTTTCCTCAATTTTGATTAAAGGAGAATTGAGAGATACCTAAGATCTCCTAATATCTCTAGAGATGCAGATCCGCTTGTTTACTGGCGCAATGACATTTTATACCCAAACTTGAAGAGAATTGCGTTTAAATTTTCAAATGAGTAAAAGTTGAGAATACTTTGTTTTTAAAACAAAAATCGTATTAATAATAATTTAATATATTATTAATCTTATAAGAGCTTCATTCCATTATACAATATTTGCCCATGTCACAGAGTACAATTCCGTTCGGAACCGAAGAAAACATATTTGTTTATTGATAGAAAGTATATTTTGATAGTTATTTGGCTCTAAAGGCACAGAAAACTCCCATTCCGTTCATGAAAACAAAAATGGTTTCATTCCGCAAACTTTTTTCGTAATTTTCTGAAGCACCAAAATACAAAATGAATTCCGTTTCCGAACGGAATTGTTCTCTGTGACATGGCTGACTATTGTATATATTTTTCGCCATATGATTTCCATTTTTGCCTATATTATGAAATAAGTGGCACAGTGGTTTCAATTAAAATATGGCGCAACTTTTATTAAAAAAAGTTAGAGTGTTATGCCGAATCTTTGATACCCTCCACCTACAGTTAGAATAATGGGCCGATCTTCACAAAGTGAGTGAAATTTCACGAGCTGACAATATTGCGAACAAATATTGTCAGCTCACACGGTTACCAGATAACCAGATCTGTTTTTAGACATTGTATGAAAATGAAAATTTCGTGTATTTTTATAAATTGGAAAAGTGGAAATATTGTTATTGAAGGGAAAAAGCAATAGCTTTAACTTTTTTATGTTGTTTTAACTTTAACTTTTTTATGTTGTTTCAAATAGATTTGATTGATGTTTATTTAAATTAATTTTAATAGTGCCAATTTAAACATTGTTTGTATTTTATTTTCACTCATTATATTTTATTTTTACTACCAATGGCAACAGTGTTCACACAATTGACAAATATCTACCAATATTGTTGTCTTACAATGGATTAACAATGCTTTTTTGGCAACGTTGTCAAAGAAAAATTGCAAGTTGACATGGTGGCAAAACACTTTTAGCACATTTTACTGACAATATTCTTAGTTCTGACCACCATCTGTACGAAGCTTTACAATATTGTTTGTTTGCTGTTTGCTTTTTTTATTGTTCTTATGATTATTAACAATATAAGTTTACTGTTTTATTGTTCAATGTGTCACAATTTTGTTACTTGTTCTTCGGTTACACCTAGACTGTTCTGTATTTAATAATTATTTTGTAACAAGAATGATAAGATGGGCGAATATAAAAATAAGTAAATACGAGTTTAAAGACCTTTGGCATTTTACATGGTGCTGCGTTTTAAATAAGGCATCATTAAACAAATAAAATTGTGACAACATTTTATACGAGTCCATTCGTATCTTAGTGTGTTAAACGAATTGTAGAATGTTGTAGAATGTTACGCGTTGTTGAGAGAAATTTTTTCAATCGGAATTGCATTATCTTCCGCATAAGCCTTCGAACAAATGCTTTCAGTTCCATTAGTACTGGGCTTAAAACCATGTGTGAAAAAAGTCGTCCACTCCTAATAAAATTCCGCTTTTAACGAAGTATGAGATGGAAGTAGAATAAAAATAACTGAACAAATCTTACTTTTAACGTCAATCCATACAGAAAACACATTTACTGTAACAGAATGGTATAATCTATCTGATAAGAAACCCAGTATTTTTGTTTACAAACCCTGCTTTCACTGTATATACTTAAAATAAAGACATTGTAAACTCTACTCACCACGCTACAAAACAAACTGAACAAATCTGGTTAGTGCCAAAACAAGGAGGAAAAAATCCCCCAATAAAAAATATCTGTACACTATTTTTTTTTTCATTTTTTTATACAATTTTTCACTAGTTGATACAATTAGGAGAAAACAATTTTAATTTATTAATTGCGTTTCATCTAATATAAGATTATACCCTAGAGGAAAGGGAACTAGCAGCCAACGTAGCACGTGACAGTTCTAATGTGGTAGGGACCGGTTCTAGTTCTAACACTATATGAAGGGGACTTGATTGCGATGTCTAAGAAGGAGGTTAATTGTCACTTTTTAGACACTTTGTATCAGGTCACTGAAATAACGTTAATGTACACATTCAATTTCGTTTAAACTAATGCCTGTCGCAGATATTGTCCCGTGTGAACCAGCCTGCACAAAATCCTGCCGCATGACTAGTTTGGTGTCAATTTCCTTTCCTCTTGAGTAACAATACTTTAAATACATTATCACCAGTTAACTTTGAACGTTAGGGACAAAATTTATGCGAAAACTTATTGTAAAAATAAAATGTCTTGGGTGCCAGGAGAAGTAGTCGAGAGGATCGGCGCGGTAGTTTACAACGTGCAGATATCGACAGGTCGTCGTAATACGCTCATAAGGGCCCGTATAAACCAACTCCGGCAGCGTTATACGGGTGATCACGAACCACATATAACTTACTCGAATTTCTATGAAGAAGATGCATTGCCACCCGACAGCGGCAGTCAACTACCCAATTCAGTACAACTGCAACCATTGCAACCAACTACATCACAACACTCAGGAGTGGACTCGGCTAGTCTCGCTATTGAGTCCGTGGAGCTGAGGAGTTCAATAAGATGACGTCAAGCTGCAAGAAGATATTCGCCTTCCTAAAAAGAGATGTTGGCAAGCCATAAAGTCCTAAAATCTGGCAACATTATCTGTTTTGTTCTTTTTTCCCACTATTAATCTTCGGACAGTTGACAACTTTAATTTCATTCTTTTAAACTTCACTTCTTGGTATGACCTTGTATTGTTAAGGTCATATATTTTGTTACAATTGTGTTAAATAAATGATTGGGTACTTTTATGTATATGTTCAGAACGGGACTTATTTGTTTAATAGAAAACGGTTCTAAAGTGCAGTAACAATTACAACAGTGGCTTGTTTTCGCTGTTTACAATTCGTTCCTTTTTATTATAATATTGTTTTCACTGGTCACGGGATAAGTATTTTAAGAACAATTGAGAAAAATTCCCCGCAGGGTAATTACAGGTAAATGTCTTAATCAAAATGTTAAGTATTTCTGCTGATTTTAAGGATTTGCAGAAATTACAAAATGGCTAAATCAACTGTTTCATACATCATCAATAAATTTAAATCCACTGCCAAAATGCTCTAGTACAAGAGAGGATGCTCGAATAGTACGAGAATTTAAAAAAGATCCATGCAAGTCCGCTCCAAATGTTCTAAAGTCATTGGATCGCGGTATAAGCACAATTACAATTCAAAGATGAGCTGTGGCAGCAGTGTTGAAATCATATAGATCTGCAACAAAAAAAAAGCCAATAATTTCACAAAAAAAAATAAATAAAAAAGGTCGACTTAAATTTGCATTAAAACATATTAAATGGACTAGAGACCAATGGAACAAAATTTTGTTTTAACATGAATCTAAATTTAATATATTAAGTGCAGATGGATTGAAAATAGTACGTCACCCCCCTAATCAATGCTTGGATCCTCGATACTGTCTAGGTACTGTTAAACATGGAGGTTGTCATGTTATGATGTGATCTGGGGTTCCTTTTTAGGACAAATCTTGAGACCCAAACCTAAAATCGCTGGTATTATGGACATGAATATGTACGAAGATATTTTACAGAACGTAATGCAACCACACACTGAAGATAAAAGGCCATCCTTCTGGATATTTCAACATGACAACGACATAAAGCACACCTCAAAGATGGTAAAAAATTGGGTAGAGCAACAAGAGGTCGTTGTCAGGGAGTGGCCCAGTCCTCTGAGCTTAACACCATTGCAAATCTGTGGGAAGTAGTAAATGAAAAAATCAATAGAGATGATATTTGGGGGAAGACCAGATAAACTTTTTACTGCTACCAAGGATGTTGGCTGAAGTTATCAATTATCCTATCGATTCAATTTCAAAAATATCAATTTCAAAAGGTAATTAAAAACAAGGGCCTGCCACTAAATATTAAGGTCAAAAGGATGTTTAGTTTGTTTTGACGCTTGAATATATAATTTTCAATAATGTTTTATAAAAAAATAATTGAAAAAATTAATTTATGTTTTTGTTATAAGAAAAATTTGTGATTTTTATTGATTAATTTTTATTGTTTTTAATCATGCGAAATTTCATGAACAATTTAATATACTTGTACAATATTACTGTATTAACTCAAAATATAAAAAATGTCCTTAGAAGCAAAACAATTTTTAATTTTACATTAAAGGCATATGAAAAATAATTTTTAGACCAACCGATTCCCTACCAAAAAGTTGTTAAAATCAGCGGTAAGATATGAATATCACGTGTCGATTTTTTTCCAAAAAGTCCAAAAATAAAAATTTTAAGTTTATACACTATTGCTGAACAAGTGCGATATATTAGTTTTTTGTTCAGTGAGTCTTGGCCGACACTGTAGATTCCAAATCTTTGTCCATATATTATTAGTTATATCAAAACTTGATAACACTTTATAATTTTCATATCTGGAGTTAAATTGTTGGGAGCTTCTTTGATGTTAAACACAAGCTATATTCTTAGTGTATTTGCCAAACGAGAAAGCCACATCTACCCGACTTTCTAGATCAGTAGTAGTCGTTTAAGGGTATTTTGAGCAAAATTACAACCTTGTCATGATAAGTTGTTATTGCTTTCAATTATTATTTTCAAATATGCATTTTCGTGACAATATGTAAGTCTAGTGTGATAGTGTAAAACGGCCTTTAACCACAAACCGATATTTATACACTGACATTAATACATTATAGGTGTCATTAAAGTTTAATGACAAAATAAACTAATTTATATGAAATTACACCTGACATCAAATTAACGTTTAATTATACAAAAAAAATTTTTATAAATTTTCATATTAATTAGAATAATAAGTTAAATTAAAATTTATAAAGATTTCATACTTTAATAGACTTATTCCTTCAATATTTTCGAAATATATAAAGCAAAAATTCTGATAGTGCATAGAAAATATTCTTGGAAAATATTGAAGGAATAAGAATATTAAATTATGAAAGCTTTATAAATTATAATTTCACTTAGAATACATATTCTAATTAATATGAAAATTTATAATAATTTTTTTTTGTATAATTAAACGTTAATTTGATGTCAGGTGTAATTTCATATAAATTGGTTTATTTTGCCTGATCTCAAGTGTAGTTTTGAATTTTGCTGGTGGTAAAACTTCTTCCCAGTAACAATTGTTTCAAATTCGCAACAATTTTTAGTAAATGATCACCTAATGAATATTTCTTATGTTCCATATGTACTCGTTAAACAAGAGAACGATGTTTCTACACTGACATTAATGTATTAAGTAGGTGTCATTAAAGGCTAGTTTACACTATCACACATTTCATACGTATTCCATAATACTTTGTGAGATGGAAATCTAATGAGTTTTGTTGCGACTGTCAAAAAATCTAATGTAACATTACAGTTTGTAGTCACACTATCACACATGAACATGCTTTTGTTAAAATGCAACCCTGATCCAATGAAAAGTATTATCGTTTAGAAAAATTTCAAAAAACGATGAAGTCGTATGGGATGTCAAACTTTTTTCGTAATACTTGTGACACATTGCATTCACACTATCACACTTTGTCATATTACTTGAGTTTTTGACATGTATTAATACAAAGTATAATAGTGTAATCTAGCCTTAAACATCACTCATTTTATTGAAACTGAAAATCTAGTTGAATTTTTTTAATTTTTTTTTTAAAAATATTCTCTTTTTTTTTAATAATTGATAAAAAAAAAATACTGAAATTTATTGTTGGAGGATAGGCTGTTCCTATGCGCATTTCACTGGTTCCTTAGGCCAAATCACCAGGAAAAGTTCTCCTAAATAATTTTAGAAAAGCCAGAGCTATCAGCAAATAAGACTACAGAGAATTACCTACGTACCTACATACACTCAAAAAGTCCTATTTGCAACGATATCAAAGCTTAAACAAAATACCAACAATAAAACAGTGAGTTTATCCTTTCTTACATTCCCCACTACAATTAGTTGGAATTATCCTCCAACAATAAATTTCAGTATTTTTATCAAATATTAAAAAAAGGGAATTAAGCACAACAAACAAATACTTTTAATATATAACAACTTTGATAATAAATTTTTTTTTATTTTTTGTGGAAAATTTAATTACATATTTGAAGTTTATTTTCTGATAAGCAAATAACCATGCAATTAATTTAATTACAAATAATTATTATATAATATTGGTTCTTTTGTTATTTGATCGTTTCTAATTTAAATAAAATTAAGGTATTTTTTCAATTTTAGTTCATTTAACATTTAAAGTTCCAATAAAAAAGTTGGACGATCTTAAATTCTTAGTTGAAGAGTTAAAAAAACGAAAACTTTAAAAATGAGATATTTTGTAGTGTTTGCGTTAGTGATCTTGGCTGCTTGCAATATACGGGTAAATTAAATATATAATAATTAAGTAAAGAGTGAAATATTGGGTTTTAGCGAAAGACAATTTGTAATAGAAATGTATATCATTCTAGTCCCCAGTCTATCTGACGTTTTGGAGAAGCCTATTTTAACAATCACTCGGAAAAATGGACCTTTTTTACTTAACTTACCTCTTCATAAGGATCCATAGTTTGTTGGGTCTTAGAGCAATGTAATATGAATGTAGACGAACTTATATACAAGTGACATCTGGTGAAGTCTGGGATACAATTTTGGGTGTATGATCAAAAGAAAATTCAAAGTAAACTTCAACATAAAGAGTTTCCATCGGGATGTTTTTAGCCACGACAAAATTAATGACCTCTGGAATTTTTTGCTAATCAGTAGGCCAGTTGGTTGGTTGTCCACTCGGTATTACATTAAGTCCGATTTTAGAAATTGTTTCAAATAAAACTTGACGTTTGGCGTTACAAGTCGTGCCTCCCAGAATAGATGTTTAGCGTTGTTATCCCCAGAAGCCTTTAAAGAGGCGGTCTAAAGATTTATAATATTGGCATTCTGGTGTTGTAAATCTATGTGGGCGGTATAGTGATAGAATTTCCAGGTCCGATTAAACTCTTTATTATAAATGTTTGTTACTTGAAGGAAGTCTTTACGAAGATCTCTTATCAAAATGGGCGAACCGCCATAAGCTCTATCTTTAGTGTCGTTTGTATCTTATGCTATATAATAGGGTGTTTATTCGGTTAACAGTTAATCGGTTAACCGATTAAGTACTACCCGATAAACTGACCGGTAAATTTAAAATTGGCTATTTTCGATTAACGATTAAACCGGTTAGTTTTAGTCGATTAACCGATTAACCGAAGTAACAAAATTTTTAATTTTTTGTAGTATTATAATATATTTTTTGTGTTTTTAATTATTTGTTTCGTCTCATATACAAAAGGTATGTGTTTAGAAAATATTTTTTCATACAAACAAAGAAGAGATCTTTAGTTTAGATATGTCTTTGCTGTCAACAGCTTTTTCTTGCACGTTCTTTTTATATGGGCATTTCCATTGTGACGTGACGTGATATTTGTAAGACAAAATGTAAAAAAATTAAATGAAGAAGTCAAATTTGTAAAAAGTTTTTTTTATGTTACAAAGTAATAAAGCAGCACTATATTCTGAAAAAAATTTACAACAATCAACCGTAAGGATTTAAAGATATAAGCAAAAATATGCGCCGGTGTGACGTTACAAAAAACAGAAGTGGATTTTGTCTTGCAAGACTTTTTGTATAATACTTTTTTTAATAAGCTTTGGAATTATGAAGATTGATTTTCCAAGTTATCAAAGTTAAATATCGTTTCTCGTTTTAGGTACATATGAGAATTTCCAGCGAAAAGTCTACTTCTTGTAATGTAACGCCAGAAAGCAAATAAGCTTGTATTTCAGGACCAGAAGTTATCCCTGTTGTAACTAAATGTAGAGCTAGTTGCGCTTTACACAACATATAAAAAAGTAAATTATACATATACAATTTACGATAAACGATTTAAATTACCTCTGGCGTTACGTTGCAAAAAGAAGATTTTTCGCTGGAACTTCCCATATGTATGTATGTGTTTAGTAATTGGTTTCATCTCATATTTTCTCATGTCAATCTTTTAAAATGATCAATTACAAAATTAACCGATTATTAACCGATTAAACCAAAACCTGGGTTAATCAATCGAACGATTAACCGATTAAAGCAAACTCCCGATTAATTGAATACCCTACTAAATAACCATTAATATGAAACGAATTTCTTTTGGTCAAATGAGATTCAGAGTAGGGAGGTAACGATACGCCTTTTTGTCGATATCGCTACCGATGCGCATATTGAATTTTAATTTCAGTTCAAATTAACAAAACTTAAGTAGAGTAAATTTCATATATGTAGTTCAAAATTACGGTGTAAGAGAGTTTTAATATACAAAATCCATATTTATTAGTTTTACTGCCAATTTCACCAAGTGCAGTTATAATTTACTATCAGTTATAACTGCCAAAAACATATTGTTAACTGGGAGTTAAAGTAAAAGTAAGTTATCCCTGAACTTGGTGAAATTGGCTGTTAATAAGCAAAGAATTAAATATAAATTCATGATAAAATTAACAAAAAAAAATATAAATTTTTTCTTACAAATGTAACACCATAAGAGGCTAATTATTTATTAATATGGATTCAAAATTGATTTTTGCTTACAAAACAAAGTACTCTCAACTTTTGCGGAGATAGACGATCTTGCAAGTCCGTTTGAACCAGTCCTGCAGAAAACTAAAGTAATTCTGCTCAATTTTTTGCAAATTTGTCATTAAAACAGTAAACGACGTTTTTTCGATTCGATTGAAGTCGATGCTTTGAAATGTTCGGGCTCTGTATCGAGGGTCAAGAATTGAAGATAAGCAAAAGGTTTTATTATTTTCAAAGAGCTAATTCTTAGAGCGAATTCAGCAGATAAATTTTGGGACTCTGAACTATTCTCCATCTCCGTTCATTCATTTATTATACGAAACAATTTTATTATTGTGTTTTGAATTTTTGCTCAGCTGTTTAATGTGTTATTTTTCTTTATTGTTGGCAAAAAATAGGCATAGAAAATTTAATTGCTTCTACCCAAAAAAAAATATCTCTAAAATAAATAAATATCGCCGATACCGATATATCGAAAAATCCAAAGTTTCGCCGATATATCGATATCGTTACCTCCCTAATTCAGACCTTTTATCATATTTCGCAATTTGAGTTATTTTTTTATTCTTAGGCTAAATTTACCAAGGAAGAAGTAATTGCCATCTTCACTGATTGTAAAGATGAAACTGGTGCTCCAGATGGTAAAATCTTTACTTAAAGTTAAGTTAAATAGAATAACTATCTTAAAACTTTTAAATCCATAGCCGACTTTGAAGCCATGAGGAAACATTTACCTGTTGAGTCCAAAGAGGGCAAATGTATGGTTGCTTGTATTGGTAAAAAATTCGGTGTGGTAAGTTTAATTTTCGTATTATCGTATATTTGATAAGATCTCTCATACAACCATAACTCCAGATGAATGATGAGGGCAAAATAGTTAAAGATGTCGCTATAGAAGTGATAAAACACAAAATTAAAGATGACGATAAAAAACAACTTGCGGTCGGTATTTACGAATCCTGTGGTGGTTTAGAATTCAGCGATGATCAGTAAATTTAATTTTTTTAACAACAAAATTAATTTTTTTTTTTTACTAATTTTTTGATTTTGTTTTTGTTGCAGCTGTGAAGCGGCTGCAAAATTCGACAGCTGTATAAAACTTAAAATGGTTAGCGAAGGTATCCTCCCTACTGAAAATTGATTGTAATGAATACAAATTTAATCGTCTGATAACCGACTTAAGACGCTTTTGTTTTTGAATAATGGACAATTCATTTTTAGCTCTAATAATTTCAGGGAACTTTAATTTATAGTGTCAATGAACTATTTTTTACCAATAAATATATGGTTTGTGTAAGCATATAAAAAATAAAAAGTTGAGATTTTATGACTTTTCTTGCTGTAAATTCTTGCTGTAAAATACAGCAACTCACACTATAAGTGGACACTTAAAAATGTTTGAAACTTATAATAAAAGTTTAAGTTTGATTTTAAATTATTTATTTAATATTCTTTATTTAATATGAATTAAATTATCCTAACTAAAATCAGATAAAATAATTTATATAAAATATTTAAACTAAGTTTTTTTAAAAGGTGTCCCACTTAAAATGTGAGTAGCTGTTCTTGTTTTTTATTTTTATTCTCTTGTGCCTTTTCTGTGTCTTAACTTTATCTTAAAGTGTATTAATGTTTTAAGAAGTTAGGCCAAGACTTTTTTTTGCATTAATGTACCTTGAACTAAACAGTGTTTAAAAAACTAGGCTAATAGCAGCAGTAGCAATGCCAATTAACTAAATACCCTAGGAAAAAAATTAAAAAACTTGGAGCCATATTTTTACTACTACTGTTGCCTTTACAGTTTCTCAGCAATTATTGTAGTCGTAGCAAAAATTAATATTTGAAGATTAGCAGGGTTTTTAAGTTTTGTCTGCTTCTGTTATTTATACAATTAAGAAGCGCAAGTTACAGTAGCTCTAAAAATAAAAACGTATACAGAGCAAAATTATAGTAAACGACAACGAAGTGTTATCAATATTTCGACAACATCTTTTGTTAAATGTTTAGCAAACGTTGTCAAATTGAAAACAAAGGTGTAGAAAAACCATTGTTGTCAAATAGATAATTCTCTGCAGTCTATATTTATAGTAGAGATGTGAAGAATATCATAACATGTTTAGAGACAACCATAAAATGTTTGTGGCTTCGCGAAAATTTAAACGTTCACCCTCCAAAACACTTAGTGTTTTCTTTTCTACAAAAAATTTCACATATTATTTAAAAAAAATGCAATTTGGTGTTCGTTTCTTAAAAATGTTTGGCCCTCTGAACCCATAGAGTACAAAGCTTAATTTTTGACATAAAGTACGGAGTGGGGTCACTTAGGTCCCCACAGAAAAATGGGATTATATAGTATAAAGGTTTGCATATTAATAAAGAGAAGATTATTATAAAAGTAAAAAAGGATTATTTTATTAATTTTCAGCATTTTTTTCAAAAATCGCATCAAAAAGTATTAATTTTCAAATAATTTTCATATTCAAATATTTTATGTTTTGACCTAAAATAAACTTAAAACTACTATTAACAAACACAAACTAAGGAATTCAATTCTTTTCTCAACAATAAAATAATTCAACACTTATAACATAAATATAATTATCCCTTGCATCAGACTTATATCACTAGAATTAATAATATGTTTTTGACAAACTATTTTCTTTTCTTCAGTTCAATGTTCATTGCAAGCTCTTTTGGCTTCTTCGTTAGTATGAAGACATATTTTTTTTCCATTGTTGGTGTAATCAGATGGTTGAATATATCATCAATATCGCTTGCAGCTCTCATATAACTTGTTACTCCTGGAGTAACATTTACAAAATTGTATGCTGACCTACGTGTTTGTGGAAATGTCTTCGAAGCCCGGCCAGACTTAGCGGTAAAACATTCTGTGTTCGAAGAAAAAGCAATACCATCTTCACTTATATCAATATCAGGGAGAATGTCTTACGCTTGTTCTTCTACTTCTTCAATCTCGTCTTCTGTTTCGCTACCTCCTCTTGCATAAATATTAGGTACAAAATTAGAGCTGTCACTGCCGCAATTTGCTCTGCATCAATAGGATCATCTTCACCGTCATTTAAATAATGTTCTATCTGCCGCTGGAAAAGTTTTTTTAATTGTTTTCCATTTTTGGTCCTAAAAAACAAGGAAAATTTGTAACGTAAAGTACGACGTGGGCTAACTTGGGTCCCCCAAGCGAATAACTTACCTTCTAATAACGAACTGATTAATATTTGTATGCCACTTATAAGTTTTTGTATACTATTCAAAATAAAACTCGACTACCAAAAACGAAAAAGAAAGAAATAAATTATTTTCGAAGTTACTAAAGAAAAACTAGCATTTGGGGACCTAACCCACTCCGTACGCTAAGGGTTAAAAGGTAGCATGTTTTATTCTAAAAAAATCACCCTTACTAATGGCATAAAGCATTGCACTTTACGCGCCGTATAAATCGACAGTGTTGATAATGCTCTGTAAAAAGATGGCTTCTGTTTATATATAGGGCTACCATACATAGTTGGGAAAAAATCGCCTTTAATCAGGACAGTAAAAATTTTAAATTTTAATAGTTATTTTTTCTATTCATAGTAAAAACATATGAAAGCATTACATTGTTGTCAGTGATATAAAATTTAAGTGGATTCGGTGTTTTAAAATTGTTTTTGAAAAAAAAAACGTCAAATCAAGAAACCTTAAAAACTTGGTGTTTATTAATCGGCAATCTGGCAAAGGTATTTTCTTGTTTACATATTTTATAAAAAACAAACTAAATAAATTGGAATTTCGTCATTCATTTTGTTCATTTATTTAATATCAATCTATTAACAAATTTTGGTTTATGTATATTTTTTTTATATTTTGAAGAACAAACTTTTTAAGTTTTATACATATTTTTTTATATTTTGAAGAACAACTTTTTGTCAGCTGTTAAACACCGGGCGGTCCAATATTGTGTTTTGTTCTCGTCTAATAAAAAATTTCATTATTACAGGGTCGGCAAGACATTTTAAACATGTACCTTTTAACAGGGTGGTATTTTTTTGTAGAAAAGAAAACACCATTAGCAATTCCTTATTATTTGGCAATACTTACGGCCAATTTGATCAAGTTATTTAAAAGTAACTATCAGTTATAACTGTTAAAAACATATTGTTAACTGAAAGTTAAAGTAAAAGATGGTTTAAACTGAACTTGGTGAAATTGGTCATTAATAATTTTTAGGGCATAGAACGCCAAATTTGCAATACTACCCAAAGTCAGACGGTTTCAATCATTCACCAAAAACGTTTTTAACGATCGAGTCTTGAATCAATACTTCAATAGGTAATTCAGTAATGTCTTCTTTCAACTCTGAACTGAGTTCCCCATCGCCCATTTTTATATAATTACTGCCCACGGCGTGAATATGGAATTTAAGCGGTTAAATTCTACAGTTGGACCATAGAAGCCGCTTTGGCGGCATGCGGTATCACAAGCAGACATTGGCGGAAATCTCCTCAAAGTAGCAAAGTTATCTCCAAAAGGGTGGTTATTTTTCATCAATGTGTCAACAGCATTCAGTGCGTAGCTATGCGCCATTGCAGCCTCGTCCCAAATTATTAGGATCTATTATTATCTCTCAAACTTGAGGTTAATATTTCTGTTAAAGATACTTCTAGTTTGAACTGAGAGTCAGAACGACCGCCATCCAAAGATTTGCTGCATTTGCTGTTGATACAACTGGCAAAGCCATAGCACCCTTTCCTCTGACCACACTTAGCAAGGTTTTGTACAGACAGGTTTTCCCACTCCACCCGCTCCATCAAGAAAGGAACAATTTGAACTATCTTGTCGAAAACATATGGCGTCCATAACGGTTTGGAATGTATTTCTATGGTCAATATTTAGGAAAGATTCTAACATTGATCCTTCTTTCTTTTCCTTCTATCTTATTCTATTCTAGTTTTCCCTTTGTTTGAAAACATCTTGTATGTTCTTCGAAAAATTTACTGAAGGTTTGTATAGGCCGAAGTCTGCTCATATCATTCCATGCAAAATATAAATATTTTGCACTTGAAGAAGGGCAAAGTGTTCGCAAGGCTCTTAGCGCTGTATTTTAAGTTTATGATGGCGTACTAAGTCTTCTACAAAATATTAAAAGTATATATGTAAGCAAAAAGTAGTCTGAGTACAGTTGTCATTCTCATTTATTTTAATTCTTCAAGAGTCAACTCCCAGACCGAATCGTCCTGAAAGAGACGAAAGACTTGTGCTGTTTCTTTAAATCTGGAGTACGTTAACCCTTTGACTGTTATTAAATCGTTGAATTCTATCGCACATGGAATATAACCCAACATCAACCTGAGGTAGTTCCTTGCACCTTCAGATACACTTACAGTCTCTGTTGCCAATTTAGCATTTTTAATGCTAGATCTAGCATTTTTAAACTCATTTACCACCAACTTCACAACTGTACGATAGCTAAAGGTAGGATTTTATCGGCCGTATACAAAGTGTTCCATTATTACAACTTTCCTTTAACATACGAGGTAGGATGAACATTTCTTTAACTTCTCACTCAACTTAGGTTTAAGTTAAGTTGTAATAATGGAACACTTGTTTTACGGCCGATTAAATCCTACCTTTAGCTATCGGTTAGTTGTGAAAATGGGCCCTAGACAATTAAATTCATTTAACGCATTTTTCCAAAATTATTCAGCATTTTTTTAGCATTGTTTAGTTTAAGTGATACATATTTATTTTTTCCATTAATTTAAAGCTTATTACTAAATGTGCAAATGTGAACATTAATATTAATACTTTTTTTTCAGATATAAAATTATATATCAATCCAAATTTTTAATATATTATTCAGTAGCCATGTTCTGCAACTTTGGTGAGAACTTCTCGCATCGAAAAGATGTGAAGCTAAATATGCCATCGTATCTCGAAAAGTGAGAAAAAAAGTGTGTCTGTAACTCATGTCGAAAACTATCAAAAAAGATTACGTCGTTACGTTATAAATGTCATAATATTCCACACGAAGCCGACGTGAACTTGCAGACGCCAGTAACACATATCGTTGACGGCGGCAAAAATTATTAAAATTAAAAAATTTTCAATGACGGCGGCGAAAATACAACCGTCGGCTATAAAAAATAATGTAGAGTGCGGCTTTAATTATTCGTATGTTTTTCAAAAATGTTAAAAGCAAAATAATTAAACAATGAAAAAATCAGTCAAAAACAAAATACTTATCTCTTCCATGTTACTATTCATTGCATTTCGCATATTTAGTAAATTTTTGAGTGGTAATATTGTTTCTCATCCCATTTTTAGGCGTGAGTTTTTTTGACTTTCTCACAAAAATTTTACAGACACACGTTTTCTGTAAATTGGCGAGTAATTTCCTTACGTGACAGCAATTAATCGCCAAAAATTTTAAAGACGCAGTTAAGTGAGAAAAACAGTTGTTTGTTTCAATTTATGGCATTTTTGTTTCATTTCTCGCATTTCAATCGAAAAGTTTCTCGAAGCGAGAGTTACAGAACATGGGCACAGGCTACAGTTCATTTAATTTAAATTATTTTTATGAAGAAAGGAATTTTTACAACATGAAATGAATTACAATTTATTGATAATTTTTCATTCTTGACTGAGCTAAGAATTGAACCCAGGCTTTCACGGACAGGTTGCCCTGACTAGTTTTGATTGTAACCACACAATCTCTTTGGAGGGGTTTGCCGTTTTAAGGCTGAGTTAGGCGAACGTTGCTGTTCCCGTAACGTACTGTAACGGACTGCTTGCACTTTGGAGCACTTATAGAACATCTAAAAACGTGTCATATGTTTTTCACATACATAAACAAAAAAGCAATAGTATACACACACACAGTGATGGGAAATCAAAAGGTTTAAATGTTGACAGTTGTGCAGAAAAAGTACCCACACAGTGATGGGAAATCAAAAGGTTTAAATGTTGACAGTTGTGTAGCAAAAGTACCAAGTAATTAGAATGGCATTAAAACAGTATTTAGTGTAATTAAAAAAACATTAATAATTTAATATCTGATGTTTATATTATAGATTTACAATAAACAAATATGTATTTTAGCATAAATATACACATTTACATATATTTTTTTGTAAATGTGCATAGACAAAACAATATTTTGTAACCATTTAAAGCCTTTTATATATTTCTCATTTCTATTGTATGTGCATATGCATTTGTTTATTTTGTACATCTAAGCATATGTATATTTATATATATGGAAATATGTTGTTTGTAAGTCGTTTTGTCTAAAGTCCATAGATATACTGGAAAAAAAGTACCAAAAAAAGTGCGAAAATACCCGAATTCAATTTAATATACAAGCAGGCCATCACTGCTTTACAACTGTCACGTAACGACGGCAAGAAATTCTAATTTATACAGTTTGAGACGTTCCGTTACGTGACATTTAAATACGGTAAGCATTTACATTGTAAGCAAATAACAAAACGGACCAGACGTTTCATTAGGGGACGTGGACGTTCGGCTAAATCTACCTTAACACTCACCGCCGTTGAAGACGGATGACGTCAATAGTCAAACATCAATATTTAAACCAAATGGTATTTTACCTTGATAGATCGAAATTTGCTCTGAATGAATGATTATCTTTTTAATTGATTTACATGTTCTTCCTAACTTCTGTTTTTCGTACTTCTTGTCAAGAATTCTTCTTGAAATCCAAAGTACATTTTTTGTTTTTCATGTTTTTGTCTTTCTTTTTCTTGTTGACCTTTTTCAGCACAACTGGAAGGACAAATGTAAACATATAGGTCGTGCCCAAGCTGTTAACAATAATTAGCATTGTGGTTATTTTAGTTATTTAGTTAATTGACATTGCTACTGCTACTCTTAGCCTAGGCCTTTAAACACTGTTTACCAACTAAATTTAGTTCAAGGTACACAATTGCAAAAAAAGGTCTTGGCCTAAGTTCTTAAGACATTATTGCACTCTAAGATTAAGTTGAAAAAATACACAAACGAATATAAAACAAACAAGAACAGCTATTCCTACTTTAGTGGGACACATTTTAGAAAAAAGTTAGTTTACATATTTTGTGTTAATTATTTTATTGGAGGTCTGAAATAAATTGGGATAATTTAATTCATATTAAATAAAGAATATTAAAATTTATATATCTTTAGTTTTATATGAACTTTTCAATAATATTAAAACGTATTTTCATTAAGTTCTAGGCCTTTTTTATAAAAACAAAATTTAAAAATTTATTTATTTAATTAAATCTTTTTGATATTTCGCTAACCTTTGGTTAGCATCTTCAGGAAAAAATAAAAAAGAAAAATTGTTAGCAAACCAAAGGTTAGCGAAATATCAAAAAGATTTAATTAAATAAATAAATTTTTAAATTTTGTTTTATTAAAAGGCCTAGAGGTTAATTAACATACTTTTGAATATTAAAATTGTTTAATTAAACTAAACCTTTTATTATAAGTTCCAAACATTTTTAAGTGTCCCACTTATACTGTGAGGCGCTGTATATAAATATTTACAACAAGAGAAATGATCAAATTTCAGCTTTTTATTTTTTTTATGCATAGAAAAACTAAAATATAATTATTGGCAAATAAATAGTTCATTGACACTATAAATTTAAGTTCCCCGAAATTGTTAAAGCTAAAAATAAATTGTCCATTATACAAAAGCAAAAGCGTCTTAATTCGGTTAGTACACGATCAAATGAGTATTCATTATAATCATTTTTCAGTAGGGAAGAGACCTTCGCTATCAAATTTAAGTTTTATACAGCTGTTGTATTTTGCAGCCGCTTCACAGCTGCAACAAAAACAAAATTAAAAAATTATTGAAAAAAAATTCATTCTGTTGTTAAAAACAAATTTAATTTACTGATCATCGCTGAATTCTAAGCCACCACAGGATTCGAAAATACCGACCGCCAGTTGTTTTTTTTCGTCATCTTTAATTATGTGTTTTATCACTTCTATAGCGACATCTTTAACTATTTTGCCTTCACCATTCATCTGGAGTTATGGTTGTATGAGAGATCTTGTCAAATACACGATAAGACGAAAATTAAACTTACCACACCGAATTTCTTAAGGATACAAGCAACCATACATTTGGCCTCTTTGGACTCAACAGGTAAAGGTTTCATCATGGCTTCAAAGTCGGCTATGAATTTAAAAGTTTTAAGATAGTTATTCTATTTAACTTAACTTTAAGTAAAGATTTTACCATCAGAAGCACCAGCTTCATCTTTACAATCAGTTAAGACGGCAAATACTTCCTCCTTGGTAAATTTAGCCTAAGAGTAAAAAAAATAACTCAAATTGTGAAATTTGATACAAGCTCTGAATTTTATTTGGCCTTAAGAAATTCGTTGCACAGAAAAAATTCTCCAAAATTGTTCACCAATTTAAGCATTAATCAAAAGAAAAATCAGTTTTAATTAAAAATTTAATCAAGTGAATTAAATGTTTAATCAAGTGAATTAATCGTTTAATCAAGTGAATTAAACGCTTGATTGATACTATGCATTTGTTAACTTGTGCAAATTTAATTAATTTCTTAATTAATATCACACATTTTTTTATACAGAAAAAAATTTTCCATAGTTTTTCACCAATTAAAGCATTAATCAAAAGTAAAATCAGTTTTAATTAAAACTTTAATCAAGTGAATTAAATGTTTAATCAAATGAATTAAGCATTTAGTCAAATGAATTAAACGTTAAATTCATACTATTAATTTGTTTACTGGTGCAAATTTATTTATTTTTTTAATTAATAGCACAAACTTTGTAATTGAAATCAATTTTTTTTATTTTTTTCTGTGTATATATAATAAGATACAAACGACCCTAGAGATAGAGCTTGTGGCGGTTCGACATTTTGATAAAAGATCTTCGTGAAGACTTCCTTCAAGCAACAAATATGTTTTATAGAGTTTAATCGAACCTATAAATGCCATCATTATACCGCTCACCTAAATTTACAATATCAAAAAGCAAATATTATAAATCACTAGACCCCTGTTAAGGCTGCTGGGGATAACAACGCTAAACATCTATTCTAGTGGTCACGACTTATAACGCGAAACGTCAAGTTTTATTTGTATGGGACTAAATGTGCTATCGAGTGGACAACCAACCCACTGGCCTTCTGATTAGCAAAAAATCCCAGATATCATCAATTGTCGTGGCTAAAAACATCCCGATGGAAACTCTTTATGTTAAAGTTTACTTTGCATTTTCTTCTGATCATACACCCAAAATTGTATCCCACCCAGACTTCACCAGATGTCACTTGTATATAAGTTCGTCACTCCGTTAGTAATTTCTATAAAATTATTCTTAGACCCAACAAACTATGGATCCTTATGAAGAGGTAAGTTAAGTTAAAAATGTCTATTTGTCCGAGGGATTTTTAAAATAGGTTTCCCCAAAACGTCAGATAGACTGGTGAGTAAAATGATATACATTTCTATAACAAGTTGTCTTCGTAAGAATTTTGGTTTTTGATTCGGCAAAAACGAATATTGCACTCTACTTAATTATTATATATTTAATTTACCCGTATATTGCAAGCAGCCAAAATCACTAACGCAAACACTACAAAATATCTCATTTTTAATGTTTTCGTTTTTTTAACTCTTCAACTAAGAATTTAAGATACTCGTACGTCCAACTTTTTTATTGAAACTTTAAATGTTAAATGAACTAAAATTGAAAAAATACCTTAATTTTATTTAAATTAGAAACGATCAAATAACAAAAGAACCAAAATTATATAATAATTATTTGTAATTAAATGAATTGCATGGTTATTTGCTTATCAGAAAATAATTTTCAAATAAGTAATTAAATTTTCCACAAAAAAAAAAAAATCTTGATTTCAGTTTCAAAAAAATGAATGGCGTTTAATGGCACCTACAATGTATTAATAATGACACCTACAATGTGTAAATGTCAGTGTAGAAATATCGGTCTCTGGTTGAAGGCCGTTTTACACTATCACACTAGACTTACGTATTTTCACGAAAATGCATCTTTGAAAATAAAAATTGAAAACAATAACAGCTTATCATGACAGGGTTGTTATTTTGCTCAAAATACCTACAACTTGTGTGATTGTGTAAAGTACCCTTAAACAACTAGTTACTGATCTGGCAAATACACTAAGAAGATAGCTTTGGTTTAACATCAAAGGAGCTCCCAACAATTTAACTTCAGATACGAAAATCATAAAGTGTTATCAAGTACTTACAAGGATTTGGAATCTTCAGTGTCGGTCAAAACTAACTGAACAAAAAACTAATATATATACTTATAGCTGTCCCTTTTTGATACCCTTTGCCAGTGCCAAGAGTCGGCCAGTATTAACCAGACTTTTCTCCAGAAGTCACTGCAGCCTCGAACCACCCTGACTCCCTGCAGAACAGAGAAATTGAGTTCAGTCCTATATTAAGGGGTATCTACACGGTCAAAATGCTTATCATGCCGGCGAATTCACTCGTGTACGTGTGCAGGACGTGATATTCGCCGTCAAATCTAAATTTTTTGATATTCTATCCAGCATCGTCGACGTATGTGTTTTCACTAATACTACCATAGCGCTTGATGAGAAATGCTTGACCGTGTACAGACCACTTTAGGCATATCGCCCAGACATGGTAATTGCGGTTTCCTAAAATGCCTAAACATAATATCCCCAGGACCAGGGCATTGGCAGAGAAAGTGAAACACCGTCTCCTCCTCCACATCATCATGATAACTCCTACAGTAGTCATTATAGACAAGACCTATTCTTCCCGCATAAGTCCCTATCGGCCAGTGACCCGTAATGACCAATATCACCGTCCTTATCTGGTCCCTTCCGTCCTTATCTGGTCCCTCCGCCGTGTCGCATTTCTCGAAACATGTTAGTTCGACCTGAGTTCGACCGCTGTTCAGTCAAGAATAAAGATCATCAAAAAAATTTTAATTAACTTTATGTTGTAAAATTCCTTCCCTCATAAAAATAGTTTAATGAAAATCAGATTTGATGCAGTTAAGTCTAATTTAAAAACATCAAATATTTCAATTGAATTTGAGGATATTCTCTACGGTCTGAACTGCCATTAAATCTATCAGTTTTGGCTAAAAAAAATAATAAAATTAAAATTAATTAGAATAAAATATCCTATCAAATAACACTACAATCAGACCGTGATTTAAAAATCATTTCTGTTTTTAATTGTTGTTGCATCCAAAAACACAAGTTGCATCCAAAAACACAACAGATTTAAACGAAGATTTTCCCCTCTCATTTAAGGGTGGATTTTTTTCTCCATTATCGGTAATTATTCTTTACTTGCTTATATATATAAAAACAAACAATTTAAATGCATTCCATTTTTTGTATTGTAGAGATGTTGCCACATTGAAATAAAAAATAAAATGAAGCAACATAACAAAAATACGAATGTGTGCAAAGAAAAATATAATAAAAGCCATAGAGGAGAGAAAACTTAATTTTTTTTTCTACCCCGCTTGCTTCTCTATTCCGTTTGCCTACATACACCAGAAATCATGTCTTAAAAAACATGAAAAAATCATGGTCTGAATCTAGTGTAGGACTCCAGTTATGTTCCTAGAAAAAATCGTTTAGATTTTAAACTTGCAACCCTAACGTTAGCCGTTTACATTTTTTATGCAGTATTCTATCAAAATTTACCTAATAAATATTGAAAATTTTTATATTAATTCGAATGTGTATTATAAGTCAAATTACAATTTATTATTTACCGTTTAACATTGACATTGAATATTTTTCTTCTTCTTCTGTTATATCAAATAATTTTGCTTAAATTGTTTTCACCACAAGCATCATCATCATTAACGGCTTGATGAAATTCACATTCACTTCCTTTTGTTTTCAATGTCAATTATGTTGTTAAAATAAAGGGTGGTCCAACCACAATGCACAATGTTAATTGTGAGTCACACTTTAGAGTCAAGTTTTTTGTCCAACTTAATTTGACATTTCTTTGTTTCTGTGTTTGACAAATTCAGCCATGGAGAGGTACACGATTGAGGAGCGCGTTGAATGGTTACTGTTCGTCGAATCGATGAAGCTCATTTACCCTTTATCATTTATTTTTTTTATGTGTGTTCAAATAACGCTCTTTTTCCAACAACGTTAGCCAATGACGAAAGCGTAACCTAAATGTACTAAAATGAAGAGTAACCTTTCATTGTTAAAGAAATGGATTTCTTGCACTTCGCCGACATTTAATTTCACACATAATTATCATAGATCCTTCTATCATAATAAAAAATATTTAGGTAATTCCCGAAATCTTTTGGTTTTATTGACAACTAACATCGTGCGTTTTGGTTGGACCACCCTTTATTTTTGTTATTTTCTTTCAATTTATTTTTAAGTCTCCAAACAAAATTTTTGGATGCATATGGGCTACACATAAATCTAAAAAGATTTGATGATTTTTTTATTTAAGTTACTGTGATCTTTTTAACACAACATCATTATCATCATCAGTTTCATTAAATTCAAGAAACACCTCTTCATTGAATCCAATCTTGATTTTCGTAAAACTCTTATATTATAATTCAGTTATGTTAATATATTGTAGATTTTACATAATGTTATTGTTTATAGTTGATTGTTGTTATTGTTGTTAACGTTAAAAATTTGTTTGTTGTTGTTTTTTATATTTCATGTACAAACTGTTTTGTCGGATGCTGCTCTTAAAAGCGGAAGTAAATTAAAAAACGTCATATGTTTAAATTATTTTTAAATTATCTTTTTTTTCTATAAGTTTTAATGTCAACGTGTTTTTTGTGTTTGAATTTATGTTTATAAATATTTTGATTCTCTAAAAATGGCAGTAGACTAAAAAAAATCAAATCATCCAACTTTATTCGTTTCAATTTCCAGTCTAAGCCAATATGTATGGAATATAACAACGTGCAAATGTCCGCTTCGCTAAATGGCACTGATCCAAACTACCCTGTTTTGCATGACTGGCGCATATAAATCAGGCTTAATTTGACTGATGGCAATTATTGCGAATTAAGAAAACCGCACAAGAAAAGGTCAAACGGGGCCAAATCGCACGATCTCGATAGCCAATTCAAATCACTTTCACATAAGATGACTTTAAATCAGTCGTGGATAAGGTCCGTCCTATAGGAATTCACATATCGTTGGCGTATTATTTCAATTCAGGTCGAAAGAAGTGGATAATCATCGCTGTTGACGGCGATGGCCGCTGGACCGATGACACCGCCAGCCTACACTGATAAAAAAAGGCATCATAGCGCTGATGTAATTTGACATCAGAACTATGACAATTGTCTTCCTTTTTGACCCCATGACACTTTTCATCATTGTAATGTAAGTCTTAAAATCACTTGGCCAAATTGTCATCAGTTTAAATTATGTCATCAATGGGATGGCACATCGGAATCACAGAAATTACGAATCGGAGTCAATTTAATAAAAAAAATGTCACTAGTGCGATGACTCAGTCACATCGGAGAAAAGACTAATTAGACACAGTTTGTCATTTAATTGAGTCATTGGGATTGACTTAAGTCAAAGTGAGGAAATGTTATTATTAACTTATCCGTTACACATGTTTGTTTCACCTTTGTTTTGTGATCTGTGTAGTTTTTGATGCCAAAACGTGAAAAGATAACCCTTTATTGTGGTTTATGTAAATTTTTATATAAAACTCATTTGGCGATTTTTTTGGCAAATTTGTTCACCAAAAATATAATAAAATAAAATTTTGGCGATTTTCGATATACTTTTTGGCGATGAAAGTGAGAAAAAATCTGAGAACACTGCTGGGGGCTTATAAATTTTGACATTAGCGTAGACATTTTTGAAAATTTTAATTCACCATAAAATTTTGCCACCGTTCCACACACACCCAAAGGGTCAAAAATTCTACTAGCCCCCAGGGCTAGTGAAATTTTATTCATCTCAGAAGTGTCAATATTTAACTTTCAACAGGACTTTGCTACCGTTCCACACACGCCCATACTAATATTTTTATTGGATTTGTAGTTGAGAATAATTTTTATTTAGAATTGCTCTACGGTTAATTCTAGTCCTACCACAAAGTTTTGTTAAATGTTGTGATTATTACTCACTGTTATAGAACTGAAGATTCTATAAAAAAAAAACGTTTGGAAAAAATTCCTATTAACATTTTAAAAAAACAAGTAAGAAGGTATAAGTATAGTTGGTTAAGACCGACCATATGATACCCTACACATTATCTTGAGACAAATTTTCGAGAGTTAACCACATTTTTGGACCCATGGGCAATCATGTGCCTGCGAGAAAAAAATATGTTATGAGGTTAAGATTCATGTAAAAGTTCTTTATGGCAAATATTAAATATTTACATATACTTATCTATATGAGATTTTTTTGAATTTAAGTGATTTTCGGAAGGGGGTTTATATGGGATATATGGTTAATTTTGCCAGCAAAACATTTTGCCCTGGCATAGTAGCAATCGTAAAAATTATTGCTGCCGGACGGACATCATTAAATCGATTCAAAAAGTGATTCTAGGCCAAACGGTATGATGAAAGGTGCGTCGAGGCCTAATATATTAAGGTGTTACACACTTCAGCGCAAACGCATAATACCCTCTTTATAATTGTGCTGTGGGTGTAAAAGCTTTTGAAATAATAGACAGCTTGCAATTACCACACTACAATAGTGAAGATGGTATGATGCGTTTGTGCTGATGCGTGTAAGACATAAAAATTTTCTAGAATCTAGAAGCCGATTGGCTAGTTAGAGTCAATCTAACAATGTCATTCAGTCCTTCCCTCTGGCTTGCCGGGTAGTGTGCAGTGCCACAATTTTCTTGTGAATTTCAATTTCGCATAGCTAAAACGTTGAATTTTATTCTCAGGTACATGGGAAAATTAATGGAAAACATCATCATTAACATCATACGATACAACAGGATATGGTACACTCTCGAAAATTCTTATGCATAAACTGTAATGGAGGGCATCAAATGGTCGGGCTTGACCGACCATATATTCTTACTTGCTTTGCAGATTTACATTTAAATATTGTATTTTTAACAGTAAACAATATGCAACTTACACCTTTTTAATGCAAATTATTGATAACACATGGAAAAATTTAGTTTTGTAATTTAAATATAGAAATTTTTCACTAGAATTTAAAAAATATTCTAAGCAATACAATTTAATATCGTTATCTAAAACGCAAAACGGCCAAACTAACAAAAAATTCAAAACGAACTTTTTTACAAACTACGATGCACTTTGCTGAGAAACACCGGAATTTGTAAAAAAAAAAGTTGATTTCGAGTTTTTTTGTTATTTAGGGCGTTTTACGTTTTAGGTAACGTTATATACTTATGTTGTTGCTTTTAAATAAGAATTTTAAAAACAAAAAAATACAAACAGATTTATAACAAATATAAAAAAAATCTTTGAGTCAAGGGTATATAAGGCGTTAAATTAGTTGGAAAAACTTTAAAGACGAGCTTGGCAATGAGAAACTTATTGATTCTGTGTTTACTGCTGATCAGCAGTTTGTTATGTAGCGCCCAATATGGCGGTGGCAGCCCATATGGAGGTGGTGGAGGAGGTCCTACTGGTGGTGGTGGGGGAGGAGGCGGTCCTATTGGCGGTGGTGGAGGAGGTGGTGGTCCTATTGGCGGAGGTGGTGGTGGTCCGATTGGAGGAGGAGGAGGTGGGGGTCCTTTTGGTGGTGGTGGCGGTGGTCCTTATGGGCGCTAAAAAAATGTATGGAAAATTAAAATAATTGGATTAAAATATATTGTTATATTAAACAAAATATTTGTGTTTTTCTTTCTTTTATTTAAATTGATTTAAAACAAGTAAGAGTACTATAATCGGCTGTGCCGAAGCTTTGATACCGTCCACCCAAAATATTTCAGGCATAGGTTTTGTATAGGATCTATGAATTATCAACCAATCTTTAATAAAACTGACCGCACTGTATTATAATTCGTATTTAAGTTTCACACGGAATGACAAACTTAGTAAACCCCCTTCACAACTAGTTTCGGAGGATTAAAAAAGCGAAAAGCTTGTGTAAAATTTTTATTTCACAGTAGTAAAAATATAACGATCAGTCATTTATAGCGTAAAAATTTAGTTTTTACCCAAGCCGTTATCTTTTGACAGATCACTATGCGTAATGGATGGATAACAAGAAAGTGGACCGATTTGACTTATTTCAAGTGAAATTCTAAGCGAAACTTTTATTTAATGAAACAACACTTCTCCAATGTTTCACAGTGTCCGTTCATTAATTCTAATTCTTTCTTCAATACATTCGCAAAATCATAGCCCAGCAATTTTTCCTTTGCCTTCTGACGTCCTGCACGACTATTTTGCTATACACCTTTGTTTTCAACTTGACACTCTTCTCCCTTTTTGCAATTCACAATCATTTTCTTAGCTTCACTCAGCACTTTTGAATATACGAACAAAGTTCCCAAAAATTAAATATACAAGAAAGCAGCAACGATTTTTGGTGGATTAATAATTATTTTTTAAATTGGGGTGTTAATTCGTAATGAACTAAGTCTCCGATTTCTAGGAATGAATTAAACCCCAAAAATTATTTTTTTGGCGCTACGAGCCATACAGCGTGGGATACAATGACCTTGTTGAGAAGTCATTTTGGTGATCACTTAATTTCACGTATTGCTACGCTAAAGTGGCCTATTGACCTATTTTCTCTGTGGTATGTAAAGTCTGAGGTCTCCAGGAATAAGCCAGCTACGATTGACGCCTTGGAAGCGAATATTACTAGTGTTATTCACCAGATACCACTTGCTATGCTCGAACGAGTTGCCCAAAATTGGACCTTCCATCCTCAGAAGTAGTCATGGCCAACATTGAGATGATAACATTTTCAAACAGTAAATGCCATAAATTGTCCTTTTAACCGATAAAAAAATTCACTGTCATATTGATGTATTTTATTTTACATTATAAATCAAACCTCACGATGAATCACCCGTTATTCTTCGTGCATGCATATAAGTTATATTATATTCAAAAGAATTGAAAGAAAAAGTGCTAAGTCCACATTAAAAGCACAAAAGATTTAACAGAAAAGGTGATATTTAAGTTACCAAAACCTTTGTAAAACTAAGATCCGTAATTTTTAGTTGTCCATATATTGCATGAAGAGTTTGTTTCCGGTAATTTCTGGGATTATCAGGGTATAAATGGGCCATTTTTCCTGAAATAATAGTTTCGGGGGCTAAAGTGCAGATTACGGGGCGTACTAAAAAAGAATATGCCACCCGATTCAGAATTTAAAAATAATCAAAATTAAAATTTAAGGGGGCTGAGGCCTGTAAGCCCCTGCATCCAAAAACCGCCCGCCTACTAAGTGGTATGTGTGAGTACTCAATTTAAAGATAATTTCCTTACGATTGCAAATATGTATTTTGTTTTTGTATTCGTTTATTATTTTCCACTTTGAGTTATTTTAAGTATCTTTTTGATGCAGAGAAGGTTTAGTTAGCGAAGCCGGTATTTTTTTATACCATAGAGGAGAAAATCCTTGAGCCCGGCCGAAGGCCGTCTATGCAGAGAAGCTGTAGTTTTCGAAGCCGGTATTTGTTATACCATAGAGGAGTAAATCCTTGAGCCCGGCCGAAGGCCGTCTATGCAGAGAAGCTTTATTTAGAGAAGGCGGGATTTGTTACAAAAATCGCACATAAAACATAAAAAAAACAAAAAAATACAATGTAAAACAAAATATTTACAATCGTAATCAAATGTCCTTTGATTTGGGTACCCACACATAGGGATGAAACGATACCTCTATGGTATCGATACTTTTACTCGTTGTGGTATCGCTCATAAAGTATCGTTACCTACTCAGTATCGGAAAAAAAGTATCGATACTTACTTGTATCGGTACTTGTATCGGTTTGAATAATGAAAAACAGGCAGTTAGAAAGCAGCATTTATAAATTATACTTTTGCTGCAGATAAGGGAGTTTAGTACTACATAATTCAATTAGCACTGCAACAATGTCACTAAATATTTTAAATGTAATTATTTTTATTTTTGAAATTGATAAATGTAATAAATTTAACTGTTTACTCGTAATTAATGAGTAAGTTTATAGAAAAAAATAGTTGGGGCTTTAAATTGTGGAATGGGAATGTTTGGGGCTTATAAATTTGGGACGTGATTGAAGTTAAATTTTTAATTTTTTTTAATATACATAGTTAAAGAGGTAATTTTTTAAGTATTTATCAAAAATAATAGGGGTGTTCTCTGAAAATTATTATAATTTTTTTTTTAAATAAAAGAAAAATTTTATGTATTTCAAATTATTTTTATTATAACAAAAGAAAAACAAGAGGATCTTATATAAACATGAACATAAAAATAATGTACATACATATTGTATATGTATATTATTCAATAAAAAAAAACCCCGTTTTCATAGGTTTATAAAACATAACAAAAAAAAATTTATGAGATCTTGTAGTATGCATATGTCACTAATATAATCATTAGTTAACAATAGTTAAGGAAACATAGTAAATATCAATAGTAATTTATATTACTTATATAAAATTTACTTATGTATTAACATAAATATTTTTATATATTTGAATATTTAAAATGTAATGTACAACAAACTTCACAGAAAAATTCATAAACTCATGTTTAAATTAATGTAGTTAATATTAAGAGTTATTTCTTTTAATTACATAAAATTTACTAAAGCAATGTTCACACTAGAGATGAGCGATATTTCTGTACCTGTGATTTAATCACTGTTACTGAAAAATCACGAATCACAGCTGTGACCAAATTTGTCAAGTTACAGGTACTTTCTAAGTCGTTCCTTTTGTATTTTGTTACATATACAAATTTATGATATTTCACTGTTTGTGTGGGTAATAGCTTTTTTTGAATGAAATGTCGAATGATAATGCTGTTCCTTTCATTCTCTCTTCTATCTTATTAGAATTTTTTTATGCCAAAATTTATTTGTTCAAGTATGTATGTATATGAAAGTAAACAAATTTGAATGCTCTTACAATTTGTTGTTGTTTCTTTGTAAAGTGCTTACAAAAGCTCTTGCAAAAGCTCGCGCATTGTACATATAGCTTGGCCGCAATTGCTATAAAAGAACAAAAAACTGATAAACCGTGATCACAATCACAGTTTAAAGGAGCAGTGATTTTTAAATCACATTCACTAATCACGATGATCTTTAAAAATCACGGGATCGCTCATCTCTAGTTCACACCTATTAAATGATGCTTTTGCAAAAGTTTTGCAAAAGCATCATTTAAGTAACAGTTTCAAAATTACATAATACAATTATCGTTCATCAAATAAAGTTAAGTAAATCAATAAAAATTGTTAAAAATAAAGCATAAGTTTGATCAATTTACTGGTCACGCTTCCTTTTTTTTTTTTGGATTTTTTTCGTCAAATGTTTTTAGGTCTGTATATACCGTTATATTTAGGTTTTTTATAAAATATTTTGAATATTTTAGAAAGAATATCACAAATTAGGTAAAATATATTTTGTGTTGTATGATTTTAAAATTCATGAAAAAATTCAGCATTTGATACACTTCCTAAAAACAATAAGCCAAAAATCAAAATCTTCACTATTTAATTCTACTTCTGAATCACTGTTTTATGTAGAGGTGTCGTCCTTGATCAAATTCTTTAATTTTTTTAATGGCTCTTCCACAAGCATTAGCATCCCTGAAGTGTAGGTTTTTAAAACGTGGGTCTAATATCGTACCTAAAGCAGCATACGTGTTAAACTCAATCATACCAAATCTTTTGCTGCAATCACACAGCAATTTGTTTTGTAACAGTGTAAGGCATTCTATAGATGAAGAAAAGTTTTGCAGCTTTGATGTAAGACAGTTTATCATGGGTATAATTTTTGATAAAGTCACATAATTCTGGCCAGAAGATTCCTTAGTGACAAACTCGAATGGCTTTAACAACAGAACTATTTGCTTCAAAATTTCAAGTTCATGGCCGGTCACCATTTCTGGACTTGTTTTGGTAGAATCGAGTAACAGTTGTGATGCAATTTTTGACATTTCTATCCAACATGTAATACGTAGAATTCCAGCGTGTCTTAACGTCCAAAATGAATTTTTTTGTGCATCCTTCTGGGACCTCCATTTCTATTTGGAGTTTTCTAAGCTTGTCAGATTGAATTACACTGTTTTTAACCCATTTCACGATTTCTCTGACTTTTTTAATTACTCCAACAACTGGTGAAGATGCGTTACCAATTGCGGAATCAATTATTAAATTAATAGTGTGAGCAAAGCATTGTAGGTGTTTCGAATCTCCAAGACTTGTCTTTATTGCGGCAACCATATTGGCTCAGAATCTACCTCACAATTTAAGCCATTACAAGAATCAAGGGAAATAAGCGAACTTTCCTTTGAGATCTCACCGCCGCTTTCTTTTTGCTTTTTCCTTAAAGAATTGTAAATTTAATATCTCTCAACTGACAAATGATAATAAAATATTGTACTTACTTTGACATCTTTCCATCGACTGTTTTTATAAAGTTTGGATGGCTTTTTAAATGCTTGTGCAGATTTGACGTGTTTCCACAATAACGCACGGTTTTAAAACATTTTTTGCATACAGCATTTGTTCCATCTTTTTTAGTATAATTAAGCCAAACACTAGATTTTGGTGGTCCCATTTTAAATAAATTTGGTTTTGCACCTTTTTATTTAAACCGATCTTAAAATTTACCTCACTTTAAGAATAATTTCAATGTTAAAGTGAAGCGATTACTTTTGACCGATACCAAGTATTTTTGACCGATACCTACTTGGTACTCGGTGGCAAAATATCTAAAATTTTGCCACCGTTCCACACACACCCAAAGGGTCAAAAATTCTACTAGCCCCCAGGGCTAGTGAAATTTTATTCATCTCAGAAGTGTCAAAATTTAATTTTCAACAGGACTTTGCTACCGTTCCACACACGTCCATACTAATATTTTTATTGGATTTGTAGTTGAGAAAAATTTTTATTTAGAATTGCTCTACGGTTAATTCTAGTCCTACCACAAAGTTTTGTTAAATGTTGTGATTATTACTCACTGTTATAGAACTGAAGATTCTATAAAAAAAAAACAACGTTTGGAAAAAAATCCTATTAACATTTTAATAAAACAAGTAAGAAGGTATAAGTATAGTTGGTTAAGACCGACCATATGATACCCTACACATTATCTTGAGACAAATTTTCGAGAGTTAACCACATTTTTGGACCCATGGGCAATCATGTGCCTGCCAGAAAAAAATATGTTATGAGGTTAAGATTCATGTAAAAGTTCTTTATGGCAAATATTAAGTATTTACATATACTTATCTATATGAGATTTTTTTGCCTTTAAGTGATTTTGCCAGCAAAACATTTTGCCCTGGCATAGTAGCAATCGTAAAAATTATTGCTGCCGGACGGACATCATTAAATCGTTTCAAAAAGTGATTCTAGGCCAAACGGTATGATGAAAGGTGCGTCGAGGCCTAATATATTAAGGTCTTACACACTTCAGCCCAAACGCATAATACCCTCTTCATAATTGTGCTGTGGGTGTAAAAGCTTTTAAATAATAGACAGCTTGCAATAACCACACTACAATAGTGAAGATGGTGTGATGCGTTTGTGCTGATGCGTGTTAGACATAAAAATAATCTAGAATCTAGAAGCCGATTGGCTCAGTTAGAGTCAATCTAACAATGTCCTTCAGTCCTTCCCGCTGGCTTGCCGGGTAGTAAGGAGTGTCACAATTTTCTTGTCAATTTCAATTTCGCATAGCTAAAACGTTGAATTTTATTCTCAGGTACATGGAAAAATTAATGGAAAACATCATCATTAACATCATACGATACAACAGGGTATATGATTGCCCATGGGTGCCAGATATGGTACACTCTCGAAAATTATTCTGCATAAACTGTAATGGAGGGCATCAAATGGTCGGGCTTCACCGACCATATATTCTTACTTGCTTTGCAGATTAACATTTAAATATTCTATTTTTAACAGTAAACAATATGCAACTTGCACCTTTTTAATGCAAATTATTGATAACACATGGAAAAATTTAGTTTTGTAATTTAAATATAGAAATTTTTCACTAGAATTTAAAAAATATTCTAAGCAATAAAATTTAATATCGTTATCTAAAACGCAAAACGGCCAAACTAACAAAAAATTCCAAACGAACTTTTTTACAAACTACGATGCACTTTGCTGAGAAACACCGGAATTTGTAAAAAAAAAGTTGATTTCGAGTTTTTTGTTATTTAGGGCGTTTTACGTTGGTGGAGGAGGTGGTGGTCCTATTGGCGGAGGTGGTGGTGGTCCGATTGGAGGAGGAGGAGGTGGGGGTCCTTTTGCTGGTGGTGGCGGTGGTCCTTATGGGCAAATTAAATATGGAAAATTAAGTATGGAAAATTAAAATAATTGGATTAAAATATATTGTTATATTAAACAAAATATTTGTGTTGTTCTTTCTTTTATTTAAATTGATTTAAAACAAGTAAGAGTACTACAATCGGCTGTGCCGAAGCTTTGATACCCTCCACCCAAAATATTTCAGGCATAGGTTTTGTATGGGATCTATGAATTATCAACCAATCTTTAATAAAACTGACCTCACTGTATTATAATTCGTATTTAAGTTTCACACGGAATGACAAACTTAGTAAACTCCCTTCACAACTAGTTTCGGAGGATTAAAAAAGCGAAAAGCTTGTGTAAAATTTTTATTTCACAGTAGTAAAAATACAACGATCAGTCATTTATAGCGTAAAAATTTAGTTTTTACCCAAGCCGTTATCTTTTGACAGATCACTATGCGTAATGGATGGATAAATAGAAAGTGGACCGATTTGACTTATTTTAAGTGAAATTCTAAGCGAAACTTTTATTTAATGAAACAACACTTCTCCAATGTTTCACAGTGTCCGTTCATTAATTCTAATTCTTTCTTCAATACATTCGCACAATCATAGCCCAGCAAATTTTTCCTTTGCCTTCTGACGTCCTGCACGACTATTTTGCTATACACCTCTGTTTTCAACTTGACACTCTTCTCCCTTTTTGCAATTCACAATCATTTTCTTAGCTTCACTCAGCACTTTTGAATATACGAACAAAGTTCCCAAAAATAAAATATTCAAGAAAGCAACAACGATTTGTGGTGGATTAATAATTATTTTTTAAATTGGGGTGTTAATTCGTAATGAACTAAGTCCCCGATTTCTAGGAATGAATTAAACCCCAAAAATTATTTTTTTGGGGTTCGAAATGCAATTTAAAACCTGTAAGCTAACATTACTAAAATAAATTCAGCCATCGTCCAGACTTGCAATTTTCGTTGCAGCAACTTTTTAAGACTCTGCTTTAAAATTGCACTAGTGTCCAGATTATGAAATTCTAGGGTTGCAATTTTTTGTATATAATTCTTGCCCTTTTTACATTTGATATATAAATACAAATACATCTACAGCCAACTTTAAGTTGAAAAGTGTGAGAATTACAAAAAAAAAAAAAAAAACAGAATTGCAGAGTACCCCTCCCTAATCTTCTCATCTCTCTTAACCATAAACTCAATAATTGCTGCAAAAAAAATTGCACATCTGGACGATGACTTTGTAATTGGAAAATTCAATTTTGGCTATTTAGCTATTTTTGGTCAATCTAGCGGGTTTATATCCATTTTTATTATATTATATAGGCTTATTATGTGGGGTTTATTAAACAAGAAAGTTAATACACATGTTCCTGACACAAAGTTGACGCTCTTGTTTAGGTATGGCTAATCAGCGTGAAAGCTAAGCGGAAGAAAACGATCCGCCTTCTGCTCTTGTCTATGTACGGCAGTTAGTTTTATTAGTAAGTCTCTGATAACACTATGCTAGTTGAAAAAACGCCGGGCACCTGGCGTTTTAACATAATTCGGGTACGCTGAATCCATTGGTGCCCGCGGTTTTTTAAGATTGGCTCTGGTTTTCGAAATATACCGTTATTTCGAAAATGGAGGAGGTTGCACAACATATATTCGCGTAACTCAAAAACGCTTTAGCTTATTCAAAAAACTTAAAAAACCGAAATTTCGCAATAAAATTAAAAGTAAAACTTCTTTCTAATATCCTTAGTCGTTCTAGAAACATAATTTTTTTTTTGGAAAAAAAAAATAATTTTTTTAACAAAATTTCGAAATTTTTGTTTTTTAAAAATTCATAAAAAATTGGGAAATGCAGCTATGCTTCTAATTTTTTGCAGACGTATAAAAACCGAAATGCCCAGCTTGTCACGAAAAAAAGTGTAAATTTCTTGCACAGTGTAATTAGTTGATGTGTGAAGACATATAAAATTAATTATGAAATAAATTCTAGCCATAGAAGAAATAGTCAGCTGTTAAATTGATCAAAAAATGATTTTGTATATAAAAAATCGGTTTATAATAGTGTTTGAAAATATGAATGTAGGAAAAAAACCTGTTACGAGAGAGTGAACTTGATTTCAGGAAAAAAATTATGTTTAACACAACTACGACAATGAGAAAGAACCCTGCCGATAGTTGATGGCTTTAAATTCATTGAAAAGGAAATGTCAAGACACCGCTGAAACTCTTGGTGGTGGCACCAAGACTAATCATAAACTGCCGTTCAGGCTTATAACGGAGTTCGTTTATGGTTTCCCTAAAAAAATGTCACTTTTTTAAATGCGTGCGTGTGATTCGGGATAAGGAGTTTTTTAACAGCCGTCTTTCCGAAGAGTACCAAGAGCTACCACTAAATCGATTACAAACAACGGTATGGTGTTGTTTATGGACTGGTGGAATCATTGGTCTATATTTCTTCAAAAAATTAGGAAAATCAAAATGTTATCGTTATCGCACCATGTTCACGGACTATGTGCTTTCTTAAATTGAAGCGCATTGTCTCGGTGAGCTCTGGTTTTAACAAAATGGCGCTACGAGCCATACAGCGTAGGAAACAATGACCTTGTTGAGAAGTCATTTTGGTGATCACTTAATTTCACGTTTTGCTACTCTAAATTGGCCTATTGGCCAAGGTATGTAAAGTCTGAGGTCTCCAGGAATAAGCCAGCTACGATTGACGACTTGGAAGCGAACATTACTAGTGTTATTTACCAGATACCACTTGCTATGCTCGAACGTGTTGCCCAAAATTGGACCTTCCATCCACAGAAGTAGTCATGGCCAACATTGAGATGATATCATTTTCAAACAGTAAATGCCATAAATTGTTCTTTTAACCGATAAAAAAATTCACTATCATATTGATGTATTTTATTTTACATTATAAATCAAACCTCACGATGAATCACCCGTTATTCTTCGTGCATGCATATAAGTTATATTATAATCAAAACAATTGAAAGAAAAAGTGCTAAGTCCACATTAAAAGCACAAAAGATTTAACAGAAAAGGTGATATTTAAGTTACCAAAACCTTTGTAAAACTAAGATCCGTAATTTTTAGTTGTCCATATATTGCATGAAGAGTTTGTTTCCGGTAATTTCTGGGATTATCAGGGTATAAATGGGCCATTTTTCCTGAAATAATAGTTTCGGGGGGTAAAGTGCAGATTACGGGGCGTACTAAAAAAGAATATTCCACCCGATTCAGAATTTAAAAATAATCAAAATTAAAATTTAAGGGGGCTGAGGCCTGTAAGCCCCTGCATCCAAAAATTGCCCGCCTACTAAGTGGTATGTGTGAGTACTCAATTTAAAGATAATTTCCTTACGATTGCAAATATGTATTTTGTTTTTGTATTCGTTTATTATTTTCCACTTTGAGTTATTTTAAGTATCTTTTTGATGCAGAGAAGGTTTAGTTAGCGAAGCCGGTATTTTTTTATACCATAGAGGAGAAAATCCTTGAGCCCGGCCGAAGGCCGTCTATGCAGAGAAGCTGTAGTTTTCGAAGCCGGTATTTGTTATACCATAGAGGAGTAAATCCTTGAGCCCGGCCGAAGGCCGTCTATGCAGAGAAGCTTTATTTAGAGAAGGCGGGATTTGTTATACCAAAGAGTTGAAAACCCTTGCGTCTATGCAGGGAAGCTTTAATTACAAAATAATTTTAAAAACAATTTTACAAAAATCGCACATAAAACATAAAAAAAACAAAAAAATACAATGTAAAACAAAATATTTACAATCGTAATCAAATGTCCTTTGATTTGGGTACCCACACATAGGGATGAAACGATACCTCTATGGTATCGATACTTTTACTCGTTGTGGTATCGCTCATAAAGTATCGATACCTACTCAGTATCGGAAAAAAAGTATCGATACTTACTTGTATCGGTACTTGTATCGGTTTGAATAATGAAAAACAGGCAGTTAGAAAGCAGCATTTATAAATTATACTTTTGCTGCAGATAAGGGAGTTTAGTACTACATAATTCAATTAGCACTGCAACAATGTCACTAAATATTTTAAATGTAATTATTTTTATTTTTGAAATTGATAAATGTAATAAATTTAACTGTTTACTCGTAATTAATGAGTAAGTTTATAGAAAAAAATAGTTGGGGCTTTAAATTGTGGAATGGGAATATTTGGGGCTTATAAATTTGGGACGTGATTGAAGTTAAATTTTTAATTTTTTTTAATATACATAGTTAAAGAGGTAATTTTTTAAGTATTTATCAAAAATAATAGGGGTGTTCTCTGAAAATTATTATAATTTTTTTTTTAAACAAAAGAAAAATGGTATGTATTTCAAATTATTTTTATTATAACAATAGAAAAACAAGAGGATCTTATATAAACATGAACATAAAAATAATGTACATACATATTGTATATGTATATTATTCAATAAAAAAAACCCCGTTTTCATAGGTTTATAAAACATAACAAAAAAAAATTTATGAGATCTTGTAGTATGCATATGTCACTAATATAATCATTAGTTAACAATAGTTAAGGAAACATAGTAAATATCAATAGTAATTTATATTACTTATATAAAATTTACTTATGTATTAACATAAATATTTTTATATATTTGAATATTTAAAATGTAATGTACAACAAACTTCACAGAAAAATTCATAAACTCATGTTTAAATTAATGTAGTTAATATTAAGAGTTATTTCTTTTAATTACATAAAATTTACTAAAGCAATGTTCACACTAGAGATGAGCGATATTTCTGTACCTGTGATTTAATCACTGTTACTGAAAAATCACGAATCACAGCTGTGACCAAATTTGTCAAGTAACAACTACTTTCTAAGTCGTTCCTTTTGTATTTTGTTACATATACAAATTTATGATATTTCACTGTTTGTGTGGGTAATAGCTTTTTTTGAATGAAATGTCGAATGATAATGCTGTTCCTTTCATTCTCTCTTCTATCTTATTAGAATTTTTTTAAGCCAAAATTTATTTGTTCAAGTATGTATGTATATGAAAGTAAACAGATTTGAATGCTCTTACAATTTGTTGTTGTTTCTTTGTAAAGTGCTTACAAAAGCTCTTGCAAAAGCTCGCGCATTGTACATATAGCTTGGCCGCAATTGCTATAAAAGAACAAAAAACTGATAAACCGTGATCACAATCACAGTTTAAAGGAGCAGTGATTTTTAAATCACATTCACTAATCACGATGATCTTTAAAAATCACGGGATCGCTCATCTCTAGTTCACACCTATTAAATGATGCTTTTGCAAAAGTTTTGCAAAAGCATCATTTAAGTAACAGTTTCAAAATTACATAATACAATTATCGTTCATCAAATAAAGTTAAGTAAATCAATAAAAATTGTTAAAAATAAAGCATAAGTTTGATCAATTTACTGGTCACGCTTCCTTTTTTTTTTTTGGATTTTTTTCGTCAAATGTTTTTAGGTCTGTATATACCGTTATATTTAGGTTTTTTATAAAATATTTTGAATATTTTAGAAAGAATATCACAAATTAGGTAAAATATATTTTGTGTTGTATGATTTTAAAATTAATGAAAAAATTCAGCATTTGATACACTTCCTAAAAACAATAAGCCAAAAATCAAAATCTTCACTATTTAATTCTACTTCTGAATCACTGTTTTATGTAGAGGTGTCGTCCTTGATCAAATTCTTTAATTTTTTTAATGGCTCTTCCACAAGCATTAGCATCCCTGAAGTGTAGGTTTTTAAAACGTGGGTCTAATATCGTACCTAAAGCAGCATACGTGTTAAACTCAATCATACCAAATCTTTTGCTGCAATCACACAGCAATTTGTTTTGTAACAGTGTAAGGCATTCTATAGATGAAGAAAAGTTTTGCAGCTTTGATGTAAGACAGTTTATCATGGGTATAATTTTTGATAAAGTCACATAATTCTGGCCAGAAGATTCCTTAGTGACAAACTCGAATGGCTTTAACAACAGAACTATTTGCTTCAAAATTTCAAGTTCATGGCCGGTCACCATTTCTGGACTTGTTTTGGTAGAATCGAGTAACAGTTGTGATGCAATTTTTGACATTTCTATCCAACATGTAATACGTAGAATTCCAGCGTGTCTTAACGTCCAAAATGAATTTTTTTGTGCATCCTTCTGGGACCTCCATTTCTATTTGGAGTTTTCTAAGCTTGTCAGATTGAATTACACTGTTTTTAACCCATTTCACGATTTCTCTGACTTTTTTAATTACTCCAACAACTGGTGAAGATGCGTTACCAATTGCGGAATCAATTATTAAATTAATAGTGTGAGCAAAGCATTGTAGGTGTTTCGAATCTCCAAGACTTGTCTTTATTGCGGCAACCATATTGGCTCAGAATCTACCTCACAATTTAAGCCATTACAAGAATCAAGGGAAATAAGCGAACTTTCCTTTGAGATCTCACCGCCGCTTTCTTTTTGCTTTTTCCTCAAAGAATTGTAAATTTAATATCTCTCAACTGACAAATGATAATAAAATATTGTACTTACTTTGACATCTTTCCATCGACTGTTTTTATAAAGTTTGGATGGCTTTTTAAATGCTTGTGCAGATTTGACGTGTTTCCACAATAACGCACGGTTTTAAAACATTTTTTGCATACAGCATTTGTTCCATCTTTTTTAGTATAATTAAGCCAAACACAAGATTTTGGTGGTCCCATTTTAAATAAATTTGGTTTTGCACCTTTTTATTTAAACCGATCTTAAAATTTACCTCATTTTAAGAATAATTTCAATGTTAAAGTGAAGCGATTACTTTTGACCGATACCAAGTATTTTTGACCGATACCTACTTGGTACTCGGTGGCAAAATATCGATACCTAAAATACTTAGTACTTGTATAAAAGTATCGAATATGTACTTGTATTTACTCGTATCGTTTCATCCCTACACTCGACTATTTCTTCGACATTTTCCATGTTAATCTCGACTTGTATGTGTAAAGGCAGGGTTCAAAAATTACAAACGTAAACGTTCGCATAGACAATTTCTAGTAGAAACACTCAGTTATAAAAATAAGAAATAACTAAAATAAAAATATTCGCTTGGGAATTTATATTGAAACAATAATAAAAAAACTCTCATTTGTTTAAGTTTCTAGACGAAAATGTTTCCTTAAGTTTGAAAAACAGACAGTAAGTTTTTTTTTTCATTTTAACTAGTTTGTTTACTTTTTCTTAGTTTAGTGTATAAAATAAATTTAAAAGAAAAAGTATTTTTTTTTATAAAAACCAACCATAAATCAACTATTTTATAAATGCTGTACTCTCATCATAAACAAAATATTAATTTAAATACCAACTTTTAGTTGTAAAAATGTAAAATTACTTTATTGCAAAAACAAAAAAAGGAAGTAAACTAAACATAGAAAGAAAAACGATAAAAAACAATGAAAGCGAAAAAAACACCATTAAAATAAAGAATATTCATATTCAACAAAAATAGTTGTTTAAATAATTTTAAATTATCAATAGTGTTTACTTGTAGTGTGGGTTCAAATCGTTACATCCGTGAAGATGCACCTCGTCACTTAACAATTAGGCCCTAATCATGTAAAACGCAGCACAACGCCAAAGAATAACATTGAAAGCACAAACAATGTCATAAATATTTTTTAATTTTGTTATTCCTTTCAACAGAAATTCATGAACAGTTTTAAAATTTTCAACGACACAAGCTATGCAGCGTTTGAAATTTTAAGACGCAATGTGAATTTCTGTATAAAGCAACAACAGTGCCCATATTCTGTAACTCCCACGGCGAGAAACTTTTCGATTGAAATGTGAGAAATGAAACAAAAATGCCATAAATTGAAACCAACAGCTGTTTTTCTCACTTAACTGCGTCTGTAACATTAGATGCGTTCGTTTACCCCAAAATTTGCACAAATTTGTGCAAGTTTTTACTGGATTTTAGTGAAATACGTTCGCTTACACAAAAATTTGCAAAAGAGAGCATCTACTGAGAGAGTAAAGTGACAGTTGTAAGCAAAGAGTCTGCAAATTTTTACTGAACAAATTTTTACCAGTAAAAACCAGTAGAAAACAAAAACATATGTTTCATTTAAGTAAACAAACAAAAGTAAGCATACAATTTGTAATAAAAACATTTAAAAGAACAAAAGCTGAATTAAAAGTGCAACAAAAACCAAAAATATTTATTATATCCTAAACAATTTTACTTACCACTTTGTACCTTCCCAAATGTTCCGGGAGAGCATGAAATATTAAGTTTTCTTTTTTTGGCATCCATGGTAAAATTTGTGTTAATTGTTCAATATTACTTATTTTTGTTTTTGTTTACATTAATATTTAAGAGATGTAAAGCTAATGAATATATGATTACTTCTTATTGCATATTATTGAGGGTACCAAATATCAAAAATCAAATATTGATGTAGTTTCGTATGTAATTCAACTAGAAACAAAATTAAAAGTCATGTACAAAATAAACAAGTCTTAAAACTTGCACAGAAGCTCATTTAATAAATAAATTTGCTACGAATTTATAAAAAGTACCAAAAACATTATGTACTGGGTAGTCTAAACAACACATATTTTACAACACTAAGCTTTTTAGCGATCAGCTGTTTGAATTAACCTGCAAGTTTTTGCAATTTTTCCGTTCGTTTACTTTTTTGTGCAAGAGCCATTTTTGAGAGTAAAATTTTCATATTGCCCAAAATTTACTCAACTACTGGATTTTACTGGAAAAGTAAACAAACGCACCTATTGTTGGCGAGTAATAACTGTCACGTTAGGAAATTTCTCGCCAATATACTGAAAAAGTGTGTCTATAAAATTTTTGTGAGAAAGTTTCCGCTTTGAACTGTCAAATAAACTGACTCATAAAAACGGGGTGAGAAAAATTTGTAACCCTAAAAACTAAATTAAGTGTACTAATTGTAATAAATTGAACCAACGGAAAAATAAGGAACAGCAAAACTTAGCCAACAATTTGCTCCCTAAAGGCCGCACGATATGTCAAAAAAAATCGTGTGTGCTCATAATGCAGTGTGGCTTAAAAATGAATTGAGTGACAGATTTTTTTGACAAGTCTGTCCGACATGCAAATGTTTATGAAAATTTTCATAAAATGATAGACTATATGCGATCAGAGTTGCATTTTCTTGTAAAGTAGATGAGTCATTTGAGTTTGCATCTTTTTTGTGGGATAGTTGGCATTGACAGCAGATCTTGCATTTTTTTATGTCGAATAAAATTCCGTCAGATTTCGTGGGAATGAATCGTACGATTATGTAGGATAGTGAATACCGGCCTTAATTGCCAAAATAGATAAAATGGTCGGCAATGGAGGTAGGGCTTTTTCATCAGATTGTTTTAAGTTGAGGCCCTAAGCGTGTTAAACGTAACGCAACGCCAACAATTTCACTGAAAGCAAAAACAGTGTCAAAAATATTTTATAATTTTGTTCTTGCTTTCTACAGGAATTCATATTTCATTTTTTAATTTCAAGCGCTGCATATCTTCGTAGTTCATCCAGAACATATATAAAAACCTCTTTGTTCAAAAGGAACCGCTTTATGAAGCTGCAATAAACACCCTACAAAATCACTTTTGAGTACAAAATCGCCAATTTTATTTTTCAAACGATTCAACTATGCGTTCTGAACAATATTTATGTCCGGACAAAATTTTTTTATATTGAGTTTGATGTCTTACTTTTAAGAGAGTGAGAGAAATGGAAATAACACTATTTCATCTTTAAGCTATGATGCCGAATATTTGGCTGACAGTTTATTAAAAAAAATATGAAGTGAATTAAAAAAAAAATTTTTCATTTCATTTATGTTCCATATTCTATTAATATTAATAACGTTTGAAAGCAAGTTGAAAATAAATGCAGTCACCAGTTTGAAAATAATATTCCCTTTTTGTTGAGAATGCCATGATTTTCAAATGATTGTTAAAATCATTGTTAAACGTTTGTTCTTTGAGAAAAGGTTTGATTTCAAATCATTTTCAATTTGACTTCGAACCTCCGTGTTTTATGGGGAATAACAGCCCAAAATATGCTCATGAATTGCCAAAATATGCGACACATTTTTGCATACGAAATATTTAAATATTTCGGTGTGTATAGTAATTATTTTATTAGTCGAAAAATTAACTAATAATAGTGAAAATACGAAGAACAAGTGTTTACTTTGGGGCAACCCGGATGTGGCTTATTTTCTGCTCAACCTTTGGAATTGTATCTTTTTATAATCTTTTGTATACATAGTAGCACTACTTTTGTTTATAATAGGTGCGTTCGAGTTTTTTATAGTAAAAAGCAGCAAGTGAGTAATTTTAAGTATTTAAACAATTTGTCACCAAAAAGATTTTTGCCCAAAACACTATGTAAACAGAAAATTTGTAAAAATCCTGCTTCAAAAATTTCTGCAGTAAAAATTTGTAAATACTCAATCAAGAACTGTCACTTAACTCTCTCATTTTGTGTTATCACTTAGTGCTGGTTCCCACTCTTTAAGTCTTAAGGCCCAACCATAATATGCAAAAGTTAGCTTAATGGACTGTCAAAAATTAACGAAAAGTCTGTCAAATGCATAAGCAAATTAAAGAAGACTTTTCGGTGGCCATAATGTACTTACATAAAATTAAGATCCATGTTGCATATTTCTGCAATATTTTGTTTTCTTACGATTACTTCAAATTAAAAAGTACCAAATATTAAAGCCCTGTATTTGTTTATTTTATGTTTTATTTAATCTGCATGCAACGTTTTAAAAAGAAAAAAAAAAAATGGTGTCTGTTGTGCATACTTATTAATAAAAAATGGATACAAAATTAAAATATGTAAGCTTCCTCTTTTTTTTTCTTATTTTTCTTTATTCATTTCAATTTATTTTATTAATTTTTTAAATAATGCACAAACAGCTGATTCCGTACGGAATGTGCGTTCAGTTTGCCACTTTGCTTAAGCAAATGACATTTGATGAAACTTAACGAAAAGATTCATTAAGAACATTATAGTTGGTCACATATTTTTTATATGTATTCGCACAGTTGCTTAAGTTGGCTTAAGCGACTTCATGCATATTATGGTTGGGCCTTTAGCCATCAAGCCTTAGGTTTTTACGAGAGAGAGGAAAATAAGCGGCATTCTCTTTTCCCTTATCTAAAACTTGAACGCAATTTAGTAAAATGCAGTAAAGTTCAGTAAAAACTTTTTTGTTCTCGAACGCACCTAATAATATCAGAAAATTATCGATTAAAATTCACTGTATGCAATTTCATTTCCCAATTAATCATTTTAACAAACATGTGAAGTAAAATATTCTTTTATTCACTTTTGTTTTGCAGTTTGTGTCATTTCTTTACAAATTTACAGCGATAATTTAAAAACTTAATCACCAGGGCAAGTTTTTCATGCAATTTGCATTTGCATATTTTTTAAGTTTTTCCTAAAGAAATCTTTTTAATTCTAAATACATATACTGTATAAAAGAGAATTATCATAATATTTTTTAATTTGATAGAACGATCTACGATAATTATGTGTGAAACAAAATATCGAGCAAATGCTCGCCACGGCTTTGGCGGCATACCCCTGCACGATAGTCCATATTTTCAATGACTCTGAGACATAATTGAGGTTCAGTGCCGTTAATATGCCGAATTATCTCATCCTTTAGCTCTGTGTGGCAAGTGGCACAATCCTGTTGGAACCACATGTCGTCCAGGTCCAAATCCTTAAAATCTGGCCACAAGAAATCCATTATGATCTTGCGATATCGAACACCATTCACGGTAACTGCTTGGCCGAGCTCATTTTCGAAGAGTACGGCCCGGTGACACCGCTAGCCGACAACAGTCGCTCTTTGTGGATGCATCGGCCTCTACACAATCCCGAATCTACTGAGGTCGATTATGCTGACCAAAAAAATCACTAAGCGCACGAAATGCATTTTGATTTGAACGCCCATTTTCGTTAAAGGCTTTTACAATCTTAACGCGCTGTTCAAATGTGTACATCTCCATGGTCGAATTTGTCAAACACTGAAACAAAGAAATGTCAAATTAAGTTGGAGAAAAAACTTGAAATTAAAGCGTGACTCACAATTAACATCGTGCATTATGGTTGGACCACCCTTTATTTTAAGAAAATAATCGCCATTGAAAACAAAAGGAAGTGAATGTGATGATGATGATGCAAAATTATCTGAAATAACAGAAGAAGAAGAAATATATTCAATGTCAATGTTAAACGGTAAATAGTATAAAAATCCAAATAACAAAAAAGAAAAAACAAGTAAGAAAGTATAGTCGGCCAGGCCGACCATATGATACGCTTCACCACTATATTTAGAGACAAATTTTCGTGGGTGAATCCTATTTGGGACGCATGGGCAGCCATGGAGCCATCTGGGATTGATGGAGACGTCGCTTTTGCTTTCGAGTTATTCTTAGCAAGCACTTTCATTCGATACCCATATTGCAGGAGTGCATTAAAAATAACTTGACCTTCATCTGGATTTAGAATGACGTCATATAGTAAATCATGCATTGCCATCCAAACCAAACGTGTGTACAAAATCTGAGCACAATCGGTTGAAGAAATCTGCTTCAAACTTGTGTTTCAAGCTTTAGAAGTCCGCCATATTGGATTTACAGTGACGTCACTTTATTATTCTTAGCAAACCCTTTCATTTGATACCCATACTAAAGAAGTGCATTTAAAATACCTTGAACGTCATTTGAGTGTGCCGCCATGTTGGATTTAGAATGACGTCACATAGTTATCCAAAATTATTTGAAATAAAGATTCATATAAGAGTTCCATGTGTTAAATATTATCTAGATAATTACATTGAAATGAGACTTTTTTCATATTAAGTATGGGGTTATATGGACCGATTTTGAAAAAAATGTGGTAAGGCGTTTTCTGCTGCAGTAAAATATATCAATAATTTTCTGATCACACACCCACTATAGTTAGAATAATGGACCCTAAAAAAATATATTATGTAGCGACAACTGTCTCTCAGATAAATTGGTTAAAATAAAAAAAAAAAAATTTATCAGTTCCCACTATGGTGGTTAAAGGTATATGAACCCTAAAATATGCCAGTAGCTAGAATATCTGATTGGCAAAGTTTCAGCTCAATCTGATAACATAAACACATGCCGCATTGAGTTTAAAATTACCAAAAACAGTGGTTTTTCCAACAAAATCATAATTTTTCGACGTTAACCCTAGAACCATAACGTTATTGTTTTATACGTGAACACTTATCATTAGTCGAAATGACTAACATGTATGTATAACCGATAGAACCGATATATAAACAAAATGTTAGTTAGTTTGGTAAAAATACATTTTTCGCTTTGTTTTAAATTGAAATCCAACAAGAAATTTTGTTTTTGTAAAATATAATTTTTTGTTTAATATTTATTAGAAAAAATTGAATCTGGGAATTTTAGTTCTCATGTTGAGTTTCATTTTTATTATAAATTTTTATATTAATTCTATTTGTTAAAATAATTAAGTTAAATACATACAATTTACAATAAGCACTATCCAGGTATGAGTTTCAAAGAATGCTGACGAAGGCCGTAGCATCTAATAGTTGTATAAGTTGTATGTACAATTTACTTCATTGCTAGAAAAAGGATAGCTAACGTAAGCCTCGTAATATAAATATACAAACAAACGAAGTTTTGATAGTACATAGAAAATATTCCTGGAAAATATTGAAGGAATAAGACTATTACGGTATGAAAGCTTTTTAGATTGTAATTTGACTTAGAAAACACATTCGAATTAATATAAAAATTTTCAGTATTTATTATGTAAATTTTGATAGAATACTGCATAAAAAATGTATAGCGCTGTTAGTCAAATCGGCTAACGTTAGGGTTGCAAGTTTAAAATCGAAGCTATTTTCTCTAGGAATATAACTCGAGTCTTATTTGATATGATATTGTTACGAAAGTAACTTTAGTTAAGAAAAAGTTTAATTTTTTAGTAGGTAATTTTATTAGTTTAAAATATTATTGTTTAAGTTTCGCATATTTTTAATGTAAACCCACTGTACAGAATTTTCTAGTACAAATGTAATGTTATGATTGTTATAGATAAATGTATAACATAATAGTGTTAAGATTATCTTTAACCCATAAAGTATGCTTTAGTTTATTGATGTATAAATCAATTTAAATTCAGCCACAGTGTTAATGCATAATGATATTCGCTGTAAGATAATAAAATCTCGATTCACCCAGAAATGTCGAAAATGTTACAGACATTTCGACGAGTGGAATGATCTAGAGACATCTAGATGTCAGCGAACAGAGTATAAATACTCGCGAAGGTTGGCATCGAAAATCAGTATTAGTACGATTATTTAAGTGTGTACATCGCAATTATAAGTGGTAAAATTGACTAAGTTCTAAATAAAGTGGCGTGAATAGTTTATAGTACAGCTATAAAGTAAAGTGTCTAAAGTGTTTTATTTATTTTATTAAAGTTGCAATAAAAGAACTCAAGAGGTTTATTATAAAGGAAATAAACCAAAAACGTTATTGAAAAGGCAGTAACGTAACAATATTTTATTTTTATTAATTTTGATTTTATTATTATTATTTTTTTTTTTTTTTTTTGCCAAAACTGATAGATTTAGTGGCTTTTACCATTTCTGACAGTCGAGAATATCCTCAAATTCAATTAAAATATTTGATGTTTTTAAATTAGAGGTAAGTGCATCAAATCTAATTTTCATTAAATTATTTTTATGGAATTTTACAACATAAAGTTAATTAAATTTTTTTTGATGATATTTATTCTTGACTGAACAGCGGCTCGAACTCAGGTCGAACTAACATGTTTCGAGAATTGCGACACGGCGGAGGGACCAGATAAGGACGGTGATATTGGTCAACGAATTTCTTGAGGTCAAATGAAATTCAGAGCTAGTATCATATTTCACAATTTGAGTTATTTTTTTTGGTAAACACCAATAAAATCAGACTTTTTGAAAGAAAAGTTTCGTAATGAGAGCCCAGACTAAAAAGAGTGGTTGTAAAATGCCTGTAATAAAGAAGTTCTACTGATCAAATAGAACTCTTAAATATATGCATTGTGCTAAATAAAACAATCGTATTTTATATGATGACATCTAAGACATGAAAATTACTGCCAATCAAATATTGCAAATAAACAAACGGGTGCCCCGGTAGGCTAGCTGGTAGTGAGCTAGTCTATCAGTGCCGGGGTTGCGGGTTCGATTCCCGCTAGAGACTCTGGTCTCCTGCAGACAAGCGAAGAGCTTCGCGGGACTAGCATAGGTGAAATTATATTACAAATTATATGTGAAATTATATTAAAAAAAATGTAAATTTGAACAAAATTTGTCATTTGAAAAATCGTCAAATTTAGGGTATAAATCGTCCCTTCGTCAATAGACCATTTTTGTACCTAAATATCGTCAAAATGACGATAAATCGTCAAATCTGGCAGCTATGGTTGAGACCAAAGAGGGCAAATGTTTGATTGCTTGTATCCTTTAGAAATTTCGTGTGGTCTGTCAGCTAACTGGGGCTTTACGCTGTAGTCGACAGTGACAATGGCTTTCTGCGATCACTCAGCTGCATTCGTGTTTTTCACCATGGTACAACTACAAAAGGTAAACTCGTTGCTACAACAAGACAAGAACAACAGGCAATTTGTTTTTGTATTTTCTGCGTCAAAAAAAAGAGCAACGCTGTGCCTTCAGCAACACTAAATAAAACACAAATTGAAAAAACACGCGAAGGAAAAAATGGCGCGCACTAACTATATATATAACCAACATGAACAAATGTAAACAAACATGAAATGTTTTTGACATTTGGGGTTTAACTGGGGCAAACAGCTGACAAACATTTGCGCCAACGAGTCTTCCTTGTGTAGTTGTACCATGTTTTTCACCAATGTGCTGAAAAATGCGCGAATGTAAAATCACTTTTGAGTACAAAATCGCCAATTTTATTTTTCAAACGATTCAACTATGCGTTTTTTATATTGAGTTTGAAGTCTCACTTTTAAGAGAGAGAGAAATGGAAATAACATCTTTTTTTTTTTTTTTCATCTTTTAGCTATGATGCCGAATATTTGGCTGACAGTTTATTAAAATAAATATGAAGTGAATTAAAAAAGATTTTATTTTTCATTTATGTTCCATATTCTATTTAAATTCACATTTTAAAAACATTTAAAACATTTGAGAATAACGTTTGATAGCAAGTTGAAAATAAATGCAGTCACCAATTTGAAAATAATATCCCCTTTTTGTTGAGAATGCCGTTATTTTCAAATTATTTTTAAATCATTGTTAAACGTTTGTAAATACTCAATAAAGAACTGTCACTTAACACTCTTATTTTGTGTTATCATTTAGTGCTGGTTCACACTCTTCAAGTCTTAGCCGTCAAGTCTTGAGTTTTTAGGAGAGAGCGAGAGAGGAAAATAAACGGCATTCTCTTTTCCATTATTTAAAACTTGAACGCAATTTGGTAAAATTTAGTAAAGTTCAGTAAAAACTTTTTTGTTCTCGAACACACCTAATAATATCAGAAAATTATCGTTTTAAATTCACTGTATGCAATTGCATTTCCCAATTAATCATTTTAACAAACACGTGAAGTAAAATATTCTTTTTTTCACTATTGTTTTGCAGTTTGTGTCATTTCTTTACAAATTTACAGCGATAATTTAAAAACTTAATCACCAGGGCAAGTTTTTCATTCAATTTGCATTTGCAAATTTTTTAAGTTGTTCCCAAAAAAATCTTTTTAATTCCACATACATATACTGCATAAAAGAGAATTATCCTAATGTTTTTTAATTTGATAGAAGGATTTACGATAATTATGTGTGAAACTAAATATCGAAAAAATGGTCGCGACGGCCTCGGCGGCATACCCCTACACGATGGTCCATATTTTCAATGACTCTGAGATATAATTGAGGTTCAGTGCCGTTAATGTGCCGAATTATCTCAGCCTTTAGCTCTGTGTGGCAAGTGGCATAATACTGATGGAACCACATGTCGTCCAGGTCCATATCCTTAAAATCTGGCCACAAGAAATCCATTATGATCTTGCGATATCGAACACCATTCACGGTAACTGCTTGGCCGAGCTCATTTTCGAAGAGTACGGCCCGGTGACACCGCTAGCCGACAACAGTCGCTCTTTGTGGATGCATCGACCTTTACACAATCACTCGTGTATTCGTATTTGCCCATTCTGCTTGTTAACGAATCTACTGAGGTCGATTATGCTGGCAAAAAAAAAAAAAAAACACGAAGTGCATTTTAAATTGAACGCCCATTTTTGAAAAAGGCCTTAACAATCTTAACGCGCTGTTCAAATGTGTACCTCTCCATGGTCGAATTTGTCAAACACTGAAACAAAGAAATGTCAAATTAAGTTGAGCAAAAAACTTGACGTTAATATGTGACTCATAATTAACATAGTGCATTATGGTTAAGGGTGGGTAAGGGTAGTCCTTATAACCAAAAAGGAAATAAAAAAAGACACTAATGCAATTTCAAAGCAGAATTTAAAAAAAATTGTAGCAAACAAAATAAATAGTAACCGGAAAGTTTTCGATGTTTTGTTTTGATAGTGATTTATATAACTGCCAAAAGAAACTAAAAAGACTTCAATGCTCGTATGTTGAGAGATAACCCAAATTAAGGGTTGATTGCTCCGTTTTGTTTTGTGTCATGAGGACGTAAAGAAAGTTTTTAATCGTAATGTTGGTCTTGTATGGATTGACACACTATCTCCATGTGAAATCATATGATTTAATTATACGCCAGTAGCATCGACTTGATTTTGAACGTATATTTCAATAAATTCTATGGCTTTTTGCGAAAACCAAAAATTATTTCCATTTGAAAACCTAAAAAACATAATTATATTTTGTAATAAGCATTTGTTCGAATAAAATTTATTAAAAATGAGTAGTTTGTTTTTAAGGGTGCATATTTTGAAGTTTTTTTTTCATGCATATTCAAAAATGTTTGTTCATATTTTAGCTTGCCCTGTTAACTGTTAATAAATTTTTTATTACACCTTACTTGTGGAAGGTTCTTACATGAAATATTTAAATCTTACACCTAACCCTTGAAAACGGTATTATATAAGTATTTGGTTGACTATAGTAGTAGCATGGCCCAATTAGTAGGTCTGCGCATAACTACTACAATGCAATAATAGAAAAAACAACACGCATTTTGTTTGTGTAAATTATGTTAAAGATGTCAAAATCCAATGCATTTGTTTGTGTAAAAACAGACAAGATGTCAAAAACAATTGCTACAAAAAAAAATTGCAAGATAAAAGCACAACTCTACAAAAAATCAGCAGGCGTTTCGAGCAGACCTACTAATTGGGCCATGGTATAGCCGACGCTTGTATTTTCACCGCCGCCGTTGAAAATTTTTCAATTTAATTTTAGTCGTCGCACAGTGGCGCCATTTGAGTTTTTTCGTTGCAAAAATCATATCTTTTGAACCGAATAAGATAATTGAACAGTTTAAAAAGCATATGATAGATAACTGTTCAGCCTATGAAATGAGCGCTTGGAAAGGGTGCTACGCTTTGTAGGGGCCTACTTATGCGTTATCAAAGTTAAAATTAGTAGAAAAATTAATTTTATGGTAACTAAAAAAAATTATTTTTACATTTTTAGATTGTTTTTATTTTTTTTCTTTAGGGTTTTATCTTTTAAATTATTACCCAACAAATTAAAAAAAAAATAATTTTTTTTTTAAATTTATTTTTTCAATTTTCTGTAAAATATTCATCACAATTCGTAAGAGAAGGTACATATATCTAAAAGACTAACCATTTCTAAACTATAATTATTTTCTAACTCTATTCGTGACTTCACATGCCGCAGGGAAGAAATAAGTGGATCGGAAGATGCTGCCAACATGTTGAAGAGGTCCTCATTTTGCCTTACCCTTGATGCTTTGAATGTGTTCTGCAATCTATATTTTTTATAAAATTTGTTAAGAGACTCCTGTGCTTCTTCAGAAAGCTCTCCAATTGGCAAAGACTGATACTCAATTATATCTTTGCCATGCGCCAATATTTTATGGACGGTCGGGGTCAACTTCTTCTGTGGATACATTTCTGCTTAAAGAGATGCAGTTTTCGACGCATTTTCTCCATACTTTGTAGAATTGACATTTTCTTTGCAGTTTAAAACATCCAAGATCGTTCCCAATTTTTTCACGATTTGATTGTCAATTCCAGTGATTCTAGTTACTGCCTCATCATTTTCAAAAAATCTCCTAGAAGTGTTTCCATCGTTTGAGTTACCGTATCCGTGCACAGTCTACTTTTAGTCCATCTTGTTAAAAAAAGCATCCTGTATTTGCTTCTTTCTGATGTTTTCCTTATCCTTTATTGATGTGTTTTCATCGAAGTTTTATTCCTCTTGTGGTATGGTATACGCCAGTTTTAGTCGTAGACTAATCCAGGCATTATGCTTATTTTGCAATATATAGGCTTATGCTACCATGCCTAAAAATTTACCTCTCCCCTGCATACATATGGATTTAGGCTGAATAATGCAATTTTGATATTATGCACGTGTCCAAATAAGATTTGTGCCTACCTGAAGGGACCATAAGTCCATATTGTTCTTGACCATTTGTACGCCAAAGTATTGTTTAAGTGAGGTAAGTACCTGCTAATTTCAACGAGTAGTTTTTTCCAACTATTAGATCAACCTACTGTCAGGGATGGACGCCATACAATTTCTGCAACCATGTCTTTTTAACCTTTTTTACTTCTAGAAGCCAAACGGGCATGTACGGGCAGATAAAACCTTTTGTATTATGTAAAGAAATAATCAAAGAACAGGTTTTGCAAATATGGCAAATATAGAAAAATATAGATTTCTTTTATTTTCCGTCAAAGTTGAAAAATAGTGAAAAAACGGATAGTTTTGAAATAGTGATTTACCAGGAGAAACACAAAGCAAACAGTTAATTTTTTTTATCATTATACATTTAATAAATACATCAATCAATATAAACAAAAAATAAGGCCATTCGTTACCTATTTTTCGTGATATTACACCTGAAATTGACTAAAAATTGACTAAAAATTGTGTGTTTTTTTGAAAACCGAAAGTCGGTCAACTTTGAACGGTTATATCTTCTAAACTAAAAATGTGATATTATTAAGAGTGGCATATTTGAAATCGTTGAAAAGTTTCCTATAACATGGGCTTATTCAAAACTTTCTCGGCGCTCATGAAAATTTTGATTTTTGCAACCTCGTTTGCTCTAAGGGCGCCACTGTGCGTCGTCAACTATTTGTTTGACTGGCGTTCTCCACATCTGCAATTTCACTTTATTCTCACTTTTCTAAAGAGGATGGAATATTTTGTTTCTCATGTTTTCGATGCGAAAAGTTCTCAGCAAAGTTGGAGAACATGGGTACAGATGTATTGTCATTTACGTCATTTTGTACACTATTGAGCAGAAAAACCGGAAATATGCTTTAAAAGAAGTATTTTATGCGCATGTAATATGCAGTAAAAACTTAAAAATATTTCCATAAAATATGTCGATAAAACCAAAAATTGCTTATTTGAAAACAAAATATTCAACAAGTTAATTTTATTTGCATTTAAAGAAGCCTTAAATTATGGTTTATGGACACAAATCTATATCGAAAAGAAGTTTGTAGTTGGCCTATGCGAAAGTATAAGCCGATTGTCATCATATTCTTCGTTCTAAGTACAATTAAAATCTATTTACCCAACTTATCAAAATTGCATCTTGAACTATGCGCACAAGGTTCAAGTGGACAGACAACCAGCCAGACTGACGGATTGACATCGTTAGATCACTTTAAAAAGTGATTCTGAGTCGATTGGTATACTAGAAGATGTCTAGAGGTCTATAAGCTAGATTTCTATGTAATTTTTACACTCATTAACACAAACGTATATAATGGCTTTTTCTTAATTTTTGCTTATGCAAAAAATTTGACAGTTTAAAATATTAATAATATTAATGACAACTTGCTTTGGCTTACAATTGTAAAGTGAGAATTAGTCAAGCAAGACATTGGGTATATAAATAAATATTTAAACAAAAAAAAAACCATAACCAGAATTTTCAAAAAACAATTGAAAATATATCAAAATAGGCATATGCGCTAAAAACGGAAAAAATGCTGCAAGAATAATATTTTAACTGAATTATGCAAAAAAATATCCTGTAAAGGGTAAAATAAGCACAAACAATCGATGCCAAAATTGAAAAAAGCTATAAAACGGTTAAACATATTGCTTCTGCCTTCATTGGTCGCACAAGGAAACACATGCAATTGCATATTTACGGTTTCCCTGCTAATGTGGTATCAAATCCAGCCTGTTGCCGTTTAATATCTCAGTAGGTCTTTAGGTTCATGTTTGTATTTAGAATTTCATTAAAAAAAACTTCGCAAAAGTTTTGAGGTTATTTATGAATCAACAGAAATACATCAACAGTATGGAAAACTAGAAATGAAGTTCATAGTTTTTAGGTTAACCCATTTTTCGCCGAACCAAGTACACTGACAATATAATAACAAAATAAGCTTTTTATTAACATAAAAAACATGTAAGAGTACTGGGGATTATAATCACCGGACGGCGAACAATGGCTTAAAGAGAAAATCCGAATAGAAGAGCGCTAAATACGAAGTCATAGTATACAACTAGTATGCCGACTCTTTGACAGGTACCTAACTCAAATGTCAAGTACCTAGTATATGTTTGGATTAGTAAGATTTTTTCTAAACGTATATTTGTGAGGGGTGAACTAAAAATTTGAGAACGCTCTCTCCAGTTGGCATACTAGTTGTATACTATGACGCTTTATATCAGTTCGTTTGGCATTAGATAGATTTACTGCCTGTTTTTCAAAATACAATAAAAATCTTCGGTTGGGAAGGTATATTGAAACAATAATAAACAAAACTCTATTTTATTTTTGTTTTTGATATAAATTTCTAATTTTGTTTTATTCAACCTTTATTTTTTTAATTGTTCTATAATTTATTGAGCTTGAGGTTTTTTTCTTTTTTATATACAAATTTTTATTAGATTTATTTTATAACTCCAATATTTCGATACAGCAATGTGTATCAGGGAAACAAATTAAACAAACGTTTTTTTAAATAATGAAAAAATAATAACAATTGTCACATAGAAAAAATTATTTACAATTAAAAAAAAATTTTTTTAAAAAATAATCTATTACATTCTAAAATTTTTTTTTAATTTCCTGTTTTGTTTTTATAAACTAAATGTCTATAAATTTGTGCTACATTTTCCGTGTCCGATTTAAAATTAATCCTTAACAATTCTGGTACATTAATGATTTGTAACATTTCTAGCATATACAATTTTTATTTTAGTTTGAAAAACATGCAGTAAATATCAGGAATATTTTCTATTAGGATTTGACTAATTATTGTAAGTTTTTGTTTTTATTGAAGATATTTTAAGTGCTAATGTAAAAAAAGCTCAACACAAGCCTAATTTGTTCTTAATCTTTCATTTAAGCTGATTTTGTTTAGTAGCAGTCCTGGGGTCTAATCACCGCATACGATTTCGAGCAAAACTGATCGAAGTTTTTTATTTTGGTATCATGACACTCGAAATCGCATGAAATGTATCGTAATTTGAGATGATAGCATTCGATATCGAGTAGCCAAAGACATTACACCTCTCGAGTTTTCATTCGATACGTCAGTGTCTATCGTATCCCAGTGTTTTTTGAAGCACTTAAGAGCAAACGCGCATAACCAAGCGCTTCAATAAGAAAGCTCTTATAAAGCAGTAAATGATAGCGAATAAAATATACAAAATAGCTGCTACCTTATTGCTGACAACGAAGAAGGTTTTAAAGCGAAAAAAAAAATAAAAATATATTATGGTTTACGAAAATGCTTAAAAAAAGGCATTTTGACCAGTAAGAGCAATATATTAATGAATATGTTAATATATGTAGTTAGCCCTTAATAAAGCACTTTAGGAGTGCTTTATTTGCATGTTTTATTATGTTAAAAGAAGCGCTTACTGTCCGCAGAAAATAATCCTCCAAATCGGGAACATCCCATACAAAAAATCAGGCATCCGATCAACCTGCTCCTTTCGGAGCACATTTTTTACTGGGATGTAGAAAAATACGATAGTTTACTCAATACGATAGTTTACTCGATATCGATTTTTCAACCTGTTTTCTAGACTGAAACCAGTTAGTAACTGACACTTTAGCCCTTTAGTAGCGTTGTGATACCAGGAAGCCATTTTTGAATAGGTTTCGCCTCATATAACCAACCCGTTCTCCGTACGAACTATAAAATGCTCTCAAAGTTAATGATACAGACGAAGACAACAGATTCCTTTATAGATAAATAAGCGAAAGCTTGAATAATTACAGGTACCAGTAGATAACGTCCCTTCTGGTAGTCCTCTCTGATCATCTATTATCCTTCGCGGAAGTCTGAATATAAAAAGAGCCAAGTTAAACCTCTTCAATAAACTTATGAAGGTCTCTGTAATCCATAAAGTATAAAGTATATACATACATGAAGTATAAAGTATTTACATGAGAGGACCAGGACTCATTTTTCCTAAGATTTTGTCCATGCCATGAGATTTATTTGTTTTCAGTTATTTTTTTAATACTGAAGCAAAGGACGAGCATCGAATTTTCATTGGGAAAACAACAAGGTCTTAATCAGAGCTGTAAATGAATCATTCATTTTTGAATTAATTCGCGAATCATTCATGCACTGAATTAGCAAATTTTGAATTAATTCTTTTCACACAAAAAAATGAATTGAATTTAATTTGAGTCAATTCAAATGAATTTGGTAAAAATGAATTGTAATTCATTTCCAATTCAAATGAATTTGTCAAATGAATTGCAATTCGTTTCCAATTCAAGCGAATCTGTAAAATGAATTGCAATTCGTTTCCAATTCAAAACAAATTGTTAAAGTGAATTGCAATTCATTCTACAAATTCATTTAGATTGAATTGATTTTGAATAAATTCAAATGAATTAGAAAAAAGAATTAGCAATTTATTTCCAACTCATTTGAATTGAATTTATTGAAATTTGAATTGCATTACTCTAGTGTATATAGTATGTATATGTATGTATAGTTATGAAACACAATTGTGCTCTGAACTACATACATTGTCATTATTCCTGATTTTTGTTTTTTGTGAAAGATAGTCTTATTTTTTTTAAATAAATATAACATAAATATTACCAAAAAGTTTCTATTTGGGTAGTCGTGGGTCACAAAATTTCAAAAATTATTAATTGCTTCTTGAATACTAAATGTGTTTTGTCGTTCAGTATATTTCAAAATAAAAATCAGTTCTTCTTGAAGAAACAAACTCCAAACACCATGTTTTCTTTGATCTGACGTAGACCCAGCACTAGGATTTTTAATTTTTGTACTGAATATTTTCATTATGGCAGGAGAAATTTCCAGTTTTCATTCCCCCTAGATCTGCTCTTGAATTTGATTGAATGGAACTCATTTTTGATTTTATTCATTTGAATGTTCTAATTCATTTGGATATTAAAATCAATTCAATTCAAATGAATTTGTAGAATGAATTGCAATTCACTTTAACAAATTCATTTGAATTAAAAACGAATTGCAAATCATTTTACAAATTTATTTGAATTGGAAACGATGTGAAATTATTTCGGCCTAATTCGTTTGAATTGATTCAATTCTTTTTTGTTGCGGAAAGAATTAATCCAAAATTTATCCAATTCGTAACGAATTAAAATCAAAAAAGAATGGCTCATTTACAGCTCTGGTCTTAATTAGCTGGTAAAGTTATGTCTGAGCTAGAAATATTAGGCATGAAAATTCTTTCGGGGTGATCGGGAAAAGCTTCGGCTTTATTTTTAAGGGACCTAGCCCAATTACAATCGCTAAAACGAATAACAGATTCGTATCAAGTTGGCTTTTTAAGTTTTTTGGTGGCCTTCCAAAGACTTGAATCCGTGGATTTTGTTGGATCTATACCTTCTAATTATGCCTTTTGAGCTGACTGTTTGTCCTCCAAAAGAGCACTGAGAAAGATTCTATGACAGTGGTTTAGTTGACTTTTCAAGGTAGGAGAGCGGTGACGTTGCCATTGTCTTCTAAGATTTACACATGAAAGTGGTTTCTTGAAAGTCGCAATACACTCACACTTTTTCACTAACACATTTACATTTTTCTACTTTCAGTCCAACTTTCAGCTAGCTTTCAATGAAAATTTCAAGAAAACGATTTAATGAAAGTAAATGACAATAACTAAGCAGTGTTGCCAATTACATTTTTTTTCGTATAAATATTCAGAACAAATTAAAATTTATAAATATCATGAAAACTTATAAAAATAAACATTATTTTGAACGAATACCAGTTCGGTGTAAATAATTGGCTCAGCAGCTCTGAAACTTGAAATAAGCAAAGCAATAAAAGAAGAAGAAGGGAAATTTTTGATAGAAGTTTGCCCTTTGACGACATTTTGAAAATGAAATTTCACTTTCATGTAAATTTTCATAAAATTTTATTATTTTTTTGTGAAATTTGTGGTGATAAAACGTACACAGAAATTTCATGAAAGTACTTTCATGTGTAAATGCAGCGTAAGGATTTGAATGGTTGTTCAAAATTTATTATTTTTAGTGCCGTTGTTGCGTTTAACAGGTGTAGCTACTTCAGCTGCAGTTGATAATGTTTCTGAGAACAAGTTTTTAGTATGTTGTACTTCATTATCAGATTTCATATATACTCGTTAAACAAGAGACCGATGTTTCTACACTGCTATTAATGTATGTATTGCAGGTGCCATTAAACGTCATTAATTTTATGGAAGCTGGAAATATACATAATTGAAATTAATTTTTTTTGTGTGCAAAATTAATTTACATTAATTTTATGTACATATTTATAGTTTAATTTCTTATAAGCGAATTCCCATGCAATTAAATTGATACAAGTAAGAGTGTTATATTCGGCTTTGCCGAATCTTATATACCCTTTAGCATGGTGCAAAAAGAACAGAACGTTATATAATTAAATATACACATAAGTATGTATAGTATGTATGTATATACATACATATGTACATATGTATATATTAAAACTTAGAACCAGTTAAAATCGAATCTAATGCAGCACCATAGCCCACCTAGCCAGTTAAGCACATTGCAAAAAAGCATTAAAATAAAATATATTGAGGACGATTGTTTTTTAACTACACATTTCTCTATTATCAAAGAAAATGATTCGAAATAGTCGAATCTCTTGCCATTTGCTTTTCTGTTACCACGCCAGTGTTGGTTCACTTTTAAAATTTCGTCAAAGCGTCAACTTGTGAAAATAACACCTCAAATTAGAGGCACATTTTTGGAGAAATAATTTACATGTATTATTATTATTATTATTTAAATATTATTAATACTAAATAATTAACAAATTTTTTTTTTATGAGCGTTTTGAAAAGTTCATCAGATTGCATTGAACAAGTTGAAACTTTAATTACAATTTTACAATAATCCAGTAATTTGCCTCACATTTTTAGCACGATAAAATTTTTATCGTTTAATATTAAATGCCATGCAAGTGCCCAATTTTCAATCGCATGCAAAATGTGCTGCCATTGGAGCTGCCATTGCAATAATATATAAATAAATGAAACCACAACAATAAGAGATATTTTGGGTAAAAGTTAGAGACAGTCTTGTTTTTTTGCTCCTTTCGCAGCCATTTGTGGAAAGATCTGGCTGAATTTCAATAGCAAATAATTCGGGACTATATGTATGATAATAGCTTTTCCACACTTGTCTACATCTACCATCAATTTGCGAAAATGTTGACATTTTCCCATAATAGCTGAGCAATAAGAACTATTGCTCTGCTATTCTGCCGACGTTAAGCTGAATGTCCACACCATACGTTTATGCGTAGATGCGTATGATACCTTTTGTGCATTTAATGCGTTCCTAAATTCAAGTTATATGCGCCAAATTGTTTTTTTAGCATCTGTTGTGCTAATATGTTTATCAAATAAAAACAATTTGGGAAAAACGGAAGGTGTCACTGACATTTTAATAGAATTTATTTGTAAGAATTCATAGACCAGTATTATCAAAATAATTATCAAAATAATTCGTAATTTTTCATGGTGTCAATAAGTTTCCCTTTCAAGGCATTTGTTAAAAAAAAAAACTAAGATGGCACTCGAATAGAAAAGTAATCGATAACTGGAATGCAAATTTTGTTCATGAAAAAATTGTTTTAAAAATTAATTTCAACGCAATTTATTCTTGAAAGTTGTTGCTATTATTATTACGAATGCTTTTTCTTTGTTACGAAAGCTTTTTCTTTTATTAAAATCCTTTTTTTTATACAAAAAATAGTAAAAAGGAATCCACCACAGAAACAAATTTATCGATAACATTGAAAATAAAATATGATTTGTCATCCATTGCCATCAAAAACAGCTGACATTTTTTCACCACACATTCGACTCATACAAAAGTAGAAAGTAAACCTACTTTCATGCGTTGATACGTATACGCATTTTATGCGTTTTGTTGTGTAACTTGTCACATACAATTACACTGATTTTACTTTTTGAAATATGCATAAAAAGGAACAACGCATAGAATGCATGGCATAGACCTTCAGCTTAATTCAAGTCTTGAGCTTTTAGGCGAGAAGGGAAGACAGAATTCTATTTCTTTTCCTCTTTCTTCTAAAAACTCAAAACTTGACGGCTAAGACTTGAACAGTGTGATATAATTCCCAAACGCCAAAAAACACTTTTGTTTATGTTTTGTGCCAAAGTAACCAAAAAAAAAAAAAAATTCTGACAAAAAAATGTTTGCCCTTGGTCAGCTATTTTTGACAGCAAGCAATTAAATTGCAAAAAACAAATACATGTGGCTTTTTGTAGCTGTGGAGTTTTACTTACCTTCTTAAATTCGCCTTGGGCGTTACCTGTTGTCAAGTTTTTCCGTTTTTGCATTTTTTTTAACAATTTTTTTTTTATTATTAACCAAATTCCAAATAAATTTTGGTGTTTTCTTTTAAAACTTAAATTTTTCTTAAATTTTTTTATTTTGATTTTGCTTAAAACTGAAAGTTTATGGATAACTATTCAAGTTATATTGCCAGGGTATAACACGGTTAACATTTTTGTCTAACTATTTAAGTTCTAGTGTCAGGGTATCACACAAATTTTTGGAGCCTAAACCTCGTTCAACCTAAGGCGAGTGCTCCCAGAATCCGATCCAGAGTATTTTGGTCTCCACCAGTAAACGTCTGAGACTTTTATGGGTTTCCACCAGACAAACACGTTAAACCATTGAGGTTAAAAACGATTGCATAAAGTTAATGGTGAACAAGCGCAAAAACTGTAAATCGGTACATTAGCCAATGTGAGGTGAAAAGTAGACAAGCAAGAATGATTCTTCTCCACTCAGAGCAGTTTTACGAGTGAAAAAAGTATTTAAAAGCCAAAAAGTTTTTTTTTTCAGAAATGGTGACATGTTTGATTAGATGATAGATGTTTCAAGTGTGAATGCATGTTCAACATTTATATCATCTTCCATGCGTTCTTCCGAAATGTATACAAGCGTACAAAGGGTATATATATACATATACATATACATATAGCAACCTAGTCTCCATTATATCTGGGGTCTTCGATAACTTATTTCAACGGAAAAACGGATATCAGTATTGTAGAAATTACAAACAGAATGACAAACTTTTTAACTGTGATGAAGGGTATAGCATTGTAAATAACAAATAATTATTATAATATAATTCTGGTTTTCTATTTCTATTTGATCGTATCAAATATAAATAAAATAAAGGTGTTTTTTCAATATAAGTTTATTTAACATTCAAAGTTCCAATAAAGAAGTTGAGTTTATCTTTAATTTTTAGTTGAAAAGTTATAAAAAAGTCTTAATCTTTAAAAATGAAATATTTTGTAGTGTTTGCGTTAATAATTTTGGCTGCCTGCAATATACGGGTAAATGTTAAATAGAATTACTAAGTAAAAAGTGCAATATTGGAGTTTGCTGAATCTAAAATTAAATTAAATTGCCTTTTTTACAATACAAGAACACCAGACAATATAACGTTATATCAAATGCGAAATAGGCTCAGATGGTAGGCCCATCATTAAAAAAAAAAAAAAAAAAATTCAGGAGAAATAAAAAAAAAAAAAATAATAAAAGGGCAACTATTGTGAATAACAACGTTTTTTCTGGTTAATGTCGTTAACAAATTGTGAATTAATGATACTGTCCTGCAAAAAAACCGTTTGTGTTTTGACAATAGTTTGCTTTTTATTAAGTTTCTTATCGCTCTTTAAAAGTGATGATAGGCCCTTTTGTATTTTAAATGACGATAAAATATAACCCCCATATTCATAAAAAATATTTTTGATTAATAAAAGGTTTATTGAACATATTTTCATATAAAATTCGTTTCATAAACCGGCAATAAACCTTAAATATATTTTATGAATATGGGGTTAAGACTATAACTATAGTAACAATTTGAGAAAAAAAGCGCCATGCTTAACATTTAAAATGTTGAATTATTACAATCAAAACAAAACTTATGTTTAAATTTGCACAGTGTTGCCATTTTGATATTTTTGGGGTATTTTATGACGCTTTTTTGGCCTCTTACCCTTTTATTTTTTCCGCTTTCTCCAATTTCGTGTTTCGCACCGTGGTGACCTTACATTATCTTACAATAATGTTAGGTCTGACAAAGTGGTGACAATATACTGCCAAAGAACAATTGCCACCAAAAATAAATTTGCCAGTTCAGACGACTGTAAGGAAAAAATAAAATTTCATTGAAAGACAACTAACTGTCTGTTCACACGGTTGTGAGATAATTGCATGGCAAGAACTGTCAGATCTGTTTTTAGACATTGTGTGAAACTGAAGATTGCGTAAAGGTATTTTTTTTTTTTTTTTTTATAAATTTGAAAAGTGGAAATATTGTTATTGAAGGGAAAAAGCATTAGCTTTAACTGTTTTATATTGTTTTAAATAGATATCATTGATGTTTATTAAAATTAATTTTAATTTTGCAAATTCAACTTTTTTGATTTTTGTCTAGTACTCATGCATATCAGGGATGGAAACTAAGTTGCAGTTGTACATTTGTATTTGAAACATTGATGGCTCTATCTTTATAAAAATTTTCGTAATTAATAAAAAATATTTTTTCTAAATACATACATATATCAAGAGCTGAGCCAGAAAATATAAAATTTGTACCGTCATAGTCTCAAATCTAAGTTTTATTATTAAGTTGCCACAAAATATGAAACCTTATTTTCCATCCCTGATACGTATGTATTTGCAGCGCTGCCAATAGGAAAAGGTCTCTGACAATGATGCCATTGGAAGATGCATAAACTTTGAACAACTTGGCCTATTTACAAGGGGAAAAAATAAATATTTTTTATTTTTGTAAAAATTTTGCCATTAAATAATTACTCTTGCAATTAAATGTAAAAGAAGCGAAATGTGCAAGTAATTATCGTTCTAATGTTTCCATGTATGTTTCCACGCTACCCCCTACACGCTTTTTTCTGCTCAGCATAAAATTTTCAAGCGTTAATCTCAAAGCGTTTTTATTTTAACTCAAATTACTTTCGTAATTTTCACTAAAGTTATTTTGAGGTAACCGGAGAACAGAATCAAGTAGTAGGTGAATTTCGCGTAAAGTTTTTAGCAAAAACGCTCTAACTCCAGAACTACTTAAGCGTTTGAAATCGGTTTAGCTTAATCTTGTAGATTTTGAAGCGGGGTTTTTTTCAGCCTATCAATTTTTGTCCAAAGTCCACGCTCACCGTATGTTGTAAAGCTTTTAACTTAAAAAACGCTTGAAAATCCATGTCTCACTAGTAAGCGTTTTACATTTTTTTTATCCGCTACCCCCTACACGCTTTTTTCTGCTCAGCATAAAATTTTCAAGCGTTAATCGCAAAGCGTTTTTATTTTAACTCAAATTACTTTCGTTATTTTCACTAAAGTTATTTCGAGGTAACCGGAGAACAGAATCAAGTAGTAGGTGAATTTCGCGTAAAGTTTTTAGCAAAAACGCTCTAACTCCAGAACTACTTAAGCGTTTGAAATCGGTTTAGCTTAATCTTGTAGATTTTGAAGCGGGATTTTTTTCAGCCTATCAATTTTTGTCCAAAGTCCACGCTCACCGTATGTTGTTAAGCTTTTAACTTAAAAAACGCTTGAAAATCCATGTCTCACTAGTAAGCGTTTTACATTTTTTTATCCGCTACCCCCTACACGCTTTTTTCTGCTCAGCATAAAATTTTCAAGCGTTAATCGCAAAGCGTTTTTATTTTAACTCAACTTCGTTATTTTCACTAAAGTTATTTTGAGGTAACCGGAGAACAGAATCAAGTAGTAGGTGAATTTCGCGTAAAGTTTTTAGCAAAAATGCTCTAACTCCAGAACTACTTAAGCGTTTGAAATCGGTTTAGCTTAATCTTGTAGATTTTGAAGCGGGGGTTTTTTTAGCCTATCAATTTTTGTCCAAAGTCCACGCTCACCGTATGTTGTTAAGCTTTTAACTTAAAAAACGCTTGAAAATCCATGTCTAACTAGTAAGCGTTTTACATTTTTTTTATCCGCTACCCCCTACACGCTTTTTTCTGCTCAGCATAAAATTTTCAAGCGTTAATCGCAAAGCGTTTTTATTTTAACTCAACTTCGTTATTTTCACTAAAGTTATTTTGAGGTAACCGGAGAACAGAATCAAGTAGTAGGTGAATTTCGCGTAAAATTTTTAGCAAAAACGCTCTAACTCCAGAACTACTTAAGCGTTTGAAATCGGTTTAGCTTAATCTTGTAGATTTTGAAGCGGGGGTTTTTTCAGCCTATAAATTTTTGTCCAAAGTCCACGCTCACCGTATGTTGTTAAGCTTTTAACTTAAAAAACGCTTGAAAATCCATGTCTCACTAGTAAGCGTTTTACATTTTTTTTATCCGCTACCCCCTACACGCTTTTTTCTGCTCAGCATAAAATTTTAAAGCGTTTTTATTTTAACTCAAATTACTTTCGTAATTTTCACTAAAGTTATTTTGAGGTAACCGGAGAACAGAATCAAGTAGTAGGTGAATTTCGCGTAAAATTTTTAGCAAAAACGCTCTAACTCCAGAACTACTTAAGCGTTTGAAATCGGTTTAGCTTAATCTTGTAGATTTTGAAGCGGGGTTTTTTTCAGCCTATCAATTTTTGTCCAAAGTCCACGCTCACCGTATGTTGTTAAGCTTTTAACTTAAAAACTTGGTCTCAAATTGCTTGTAGTTATTCTAAGCAGTTTGGGATTGAAATCCAGCAACATCGGTTCAGTAGGATCAGAACTATGAATCAAAATGTGGAACCACCACCCTAAAAAAATTTATAATTTTGATACAAAAACTAATATAAATAGGATTAATGCACGGAATGGTGTAACATTTTGCACGGATTCGCTTTATACGGCTGAAAATCATACTGTTTAATTTCGTGAAGATCGGTCCATCATTGACCAAAGGCCCCATATAAACCCTGCTCCCAGAAAACGTTTAGTACGCCAAAAACCGCAATAAATAACGGTATCATAATCGAATTTGGTATATCACAGTTTTATAGAACGAGAAATCACACTGCCAAATTTCTTGAAGATCGGGCCATAATTTACCCCATATAAACCCTACTCTTGCAAAGCTGCTTATTGCGCCCACATTGGTAAACAATTTAATTTGCCTAAAACCTTAAAAGATATAGATTTTGCGGTAAAATTTCTTCCAACTTAGATTCATGTGACCAGAAAAAATATCATGCAATTTTGTGAAATTCGCTGTTAACGCTAAATCTAATTACACTGCTGTATTGAAATTTATTCTTATTTATTTTTTGTAATACCAGAAATCATCTTCAGAATTTTGGGATGATTGGTCTATAATTTACCATTTATAATTTACCAAATTACCCTCCTAAAAATCACTTTAGTTCGGCTAAAACTGTTACGAACCATGATATTTTTCTTAAGCCAGTTCAAAGTTCTAACAAGAAACGCATAAAACTTTCTTATTGTCGGTCAATAGTTCAATAAATGTCTAAACCGCAACCAATTTTAATGCTGACGTTCGTTTTTGTGAAACATATTTAATAATATACATATATGTATTTATCATATAGAACCCAATCCTGTCGGTGGAGGATATCAAAGATTCGGCACAGCCGAATATAGCACTCTAACTTGTTTTTTTTTTAATTTTAACTTATTTTTCTTTTATTCTTAGGCTGAGTTAACCAAGGAGGAAGTAACCAACATTTTAACTGGTTGTAAAGATGAAGTTCATGCATCAGATGGTAAAAACTTTTCTTAAAGCTTAGTTAAATATAATTACTAGCAAAGATTTTTTTTATCTATAGCCGAATTTGAAACCATTAATAAACATTCACCTGCTAAGACCAAAGAGGGCAAATGTATGCGTGCTTGTGCCTATAAGAAACTCGGTTTGGTAAGTTTAAATATCGTCTTGTATTTTATTTGACAAGAAATCTCTTATAACCAACCATATCTCCAGATGAATGATAAGGGCAAAATGAACACAGATGCCGCCATTGAGTTGACAAAATCCCTGGTTAAAGATGGCGATAAGAAAGAAGTTGCGGCCGGTATAGTTAAAAGCTGTGATGGCTTAAAAGTCAGCGATAATCAGTAAATTGAATTTTTTTAACAAAAAAATAATTTTCGTTTATTAATTTTTTTGATTTTGTTTTTGTTACAGTTGCGAAGCGGCTGAGGAATACACCACCTGTGTACACAGTAAATTGGAAAGCAATGGTATCACCACTCTTAAAGATTTGATTGAATAAATAATCGTCTACTTGACTCCAACCAACTTAAGACGATTTTGCTTTTGTATAAAGGACAATTTCTTTTTAACTCTATACATTTTGGGAAACTTTAATTTATAGTGTTAACGATTTTTTTTTTAAATTATTAAATTGTAGTTTTTGTGCGCATATAAAAAAAAAAAATAATAAAAAGCTGAAATTGTATAGCTTTTCTTTTTTTTATTTTTGCCTGCAGTGATGTTAACTTTGTTTTCCTCATTATTGATTTTAAGAGGAACTTACCGTTCGCAAAGGATTTTAACTAAAAAATTAACTGTAGTATTCATAAATAATTTATTAAAATTTTTAATGTGTTTAAAGAAAAAAATTCCATGGAAATTTTTGTCTAAAAATACTACACGATCAAGTTTTAATACATTCACACTTTTTTACAAATACACACATTAGCTATGACATTCACCCCTATCGTGAATAATTTTTCCCTCGTTATTTGTTCGCTTTTCACGTATTTGCGATCATGGAAAACTCCCATGAAAAAAATTAATCCATAGGAGAATAATAACGTGAAAAAAATGTTCGCGGGAAAATATTCCCCTTATCGTGAACAATTTTTCCCCGCGTAATTTCTTCACTTTTCCCTTTGAATTTCTCACTTTATTTTTGCTGGGGAACAAAACATTTATGTAAGTAGTTCTTCTCATAATTCGAATATTGAAGTTACAAAATTAATATCAAGGTCAATTTCCGTTAAAAGAGGCACAAACTCATATGTATATTGTGTAAAAAAAAGCATTTAAAAACAGGTCGATTTCCTGAGGAGTTATGAAGCTTTTTAAAGACGTGGTGGCAGAATTATAGAAATTTTTTTTTACTAAATTAAAGCGCAAAAAGCTAATGTTGCAACCAAACTATCACTCCAATACAATATATTTTATTTTGTTTTTTTTTTTACTTTTCTTTAAAATATACATACATACGTGTATATTTTTGAGCAAAAATTTTTTTTTAATGTTTTTTAATAATTCTTCTTTTTTACATTCACTGAGAACTGATAGCGCGAAAAATGTTCACGGGAGTTTCACGATAGCATTTTACCCTTCGAGGGGAATAAAAATTTCATGGGAACAAAAATTCCACTTGTTTTTCACGATAGGGGTGATTTTTAAGAAATAGGATCACGAGTGGAGAAATGGGGTAATTTCTGCCTATCTTGAACAATCTAACCGCTTTAATGAAATTTTATACATAGATACTCGTATATCCCTATTTATAAATACACATAAGCTATAAATTTTTTTCGGAAATGAGACTACGAAAAGGGGAAACGTAGTAGCACACACCAGGTATCCGCTAGTTGGTAATAAAAACCGTGTTTGCTGTTAACTTTGGCAGAAAGTCTTCCGTGCCAAATGCAATTTTAAAAAACTCACAGATATTTTTTTATTACATAAGCGTAGTGTCCAAATGCCTTAGAAAATTGCGGCAAAAATCAATTTTATACTTTAACTTTCTTTTAATATAGACCAAATTTCAACTCGTCTGGTGCAATAATTTTTTTAAAGCAGCAAAAAAGAAGGATCGTGATTCTTAATATTTTGTTATGGAAATGTTGGCTGGGGCCTGTATAATTTAATATATGGGCATTTCCATGCGAATGTCAACCACGCCTCCAAAAATTTAAAACCCTTTAAACTTTTTTTCAAATATGGAAGAAAGTAAAAAAAAAACACTCAAGCTTTACTATGCAAAGGTTTTTATAGCTTATTACAATTTTTAAAGAGCAACAAATAAAAGTTACAGCTGAATATCTTTGTTTTATTTTAAGAAACTGCAAGCAACAATTTTAAATTTTCTGCCAATTAAATACAGATACTGGTAACATTGGAATTATAATTAATGTTACAACAACAATGAACAAGATCCAGGAGGAAAGACAAGATATATAGTTCGATTAGCGGTATAATTTTTAGTTTGTTTTGAATATTATTCCAATGTCACGTACGTGGTACAAAAACATCATTTGTCTATGTTATTTCTATTTGATCAGTCGAACGTGTTTCAAAATAAAAGTTCAAAGCAAGATATTTGTTGCAAGAAAATATTGATCGGAATTTTTTTTAATAGGTTTAATAAAAATATTATAAGCTTTTAAGGGTAGTCACGTACGATATTGTGCTATAAATGCGACTTAATTTATCATCTTATTATGTTAGTATTAAGTTGAAATATGCACCAAACTAAATCATCTAACCAAATATTATTTGTATGGGTCCATATTTGACCATAGCACCCATACAAATACTCCTCCCGAAAATACTTTTTAATGTCATAACTTCCTTATAAATGTTTGTATTGACATATGTAAATATTTGCGACAATAACTTTTATGATAGATACTATATCATGACAAAATATTGTGCTGGTAGCTCCAAAATGAACGCCCTTCCTAAAATCGGTTAAAGGCAAACCAATCTCATATATGTAAATGAAGATATCTGAATAATATTCGGCACAAATAACTTTTTTATAGCTCTTAATCTCATAGCATAATTCGATTCTTGCGACCATGATTGGCTTTACTTTCTTACTTATATTTACCAAATATATATTTCATACCTTGTAACGATATTAAATTTTTTTCACTAGAACACCATCCAAAAAAATATTTTTTTCTTTTCAATTACGGATTATAAAGCAAAAATATGTGGTTTAATGTAAAAAATTAAAAAAGGAAAAATACCTCCCACAATCCTCAGATTATCGATTGTTTTTACATTCACTCCAAAATCACTTCCGTTTTATGTCACATACGATGTGAACCTATTTTGCTAGATATTTTGAACAACAAGGTTCCGAATGTAATACATTTTTTTTCATATATAGTACCCTCTAAAGGAAACATAATGATAAAAAACTTTTCCAGTTACTACTATTTGTGCAAAAACTCTATCGCTATGAAGGCGTACAAATGTCATGAACGATGACATGGAAATGCTCATATGTCTGCAAAAAAAATTTGAAAAGTCATCACCCTTATGAATTTATTTAATTCATTTAATTGTCAATATTAATAATAAGTAGTAATTAGAGTTTCTTGTTTTCTGCACTTTTTGGATTACCGGGAAAGTGGGAAATAAAATTCATATTCCCGGGATTCCCGCCCAAAACTTTTTATTTATTTATTTACATATCTATCCAATGAAACTTATACTTCTTTTACTGACAAGCTTGATTTTAATAATTAAATCAAGTTTAAATATTAAATACAATGTTTTTTAAAGTTGTATCCCTTAATCAGCAGTGGTGTATAATACTTATCTAATGAAGTACATACAGTAATTTTCGTTTATAGTCACTACCGTTTTTGGTCACAATCACAGTTACTGAAATAATTTTATGAGTGTACTTCCCAATCCCTCCCAAATTTTTAAAGAGCTGGTGTAATAATAACCAAGTTATGTATATCAAATTTGGACAATTATTCTCCTACCGTTCTTTAGAAATAAATAAATCTATTTTTTGCCACGCCCACTTCCCCAATCCCGCCCACACTTTGTCCGATGCTGCGTATTGATAGTCAAGATACTTGTACCTAATTCTTTCTGAAGATATACAGAAATTTAGAGTTGTGTATTGATAACCCAGCTATGTGTACCAAATTCTAGGACAATTTTTCCGTTCTTTATATATCAATAAATAAATTTTGTGCCACACCCACTTCTCCAATCCCGCCCACATGTTGTCGGATTTTGCATATTGATAACCGAGATGTTTGTACCTAACCTAAGCTCTTTTCGTTTTCAAGACACATATACTGAAATTTATAATGTATTTGTGTGCCACGCCCACTTTTCCAATCCCGTCCATTTTTTTAGAGAGGTTGTGTACTAATAACCCAGCTATGTGTACCAAATTTAGACAATTTTTCTTTTACCGCTGTTGAGATATAGAAAACTTTTTGTGCCACGGCCACTTCTCCAATCCCGCCCATATTCAAAGGAATGCTTTGTATTAATAACTGAGCTGTTTGTACTTAATTTTGAAACTTTAGCTCCATTCATTCTCGAGATATACAGAAATCTGTAACGTTTTTGTATGAAAAGTGCCACGGCCACTTCTCCAATTCCCGCCCATTTCCTTAGAGAGGTTGGCTCTTGCCGTTCTCCAGATATACAGAAAAAGGGAATACAAAAACAACAACAAAGGATTTATGGGTAAAATTAGATGCAGTCGTGGTTTTTTTGCTGATATCTTAATCATTTATGGACCGATCTGGCTGAATTCCAATAGAAAACTTTAACGGAGTACATGTGACATAAATATTAGACAACCTAGTCCCCAGAACTTCTAGGGTCTTCGGAAACAATTTTAAAATACTCACGGACAGACGGATATCGTAAATTGAATTTCGCTACGTATAAGGACTCAGAATATACATATATACTTTATAGGGTATAAGATCAATATTAAAGAAATTACAAACGGAATGACACACTTATAAAATCATGGTAGAATAAGTACAAGGTATAGTCATTAGAAATTTTAAGCCTATCTGCACAAAATACAAAGTACTCGTATTGTCTATTAATACGTTTATAAAAATTATTTGCGATTAATTAAGTTACTGTTTATATGACAATTTTCTTACAGAAAAGTCTTATTTTTGTGATGCCAGATGAAAAATTTAATCATTTGGTAGCACTGTATGTATATAACCTTTTTATTTTTTTAAATCAAAAATTAAAAAAAAAAAACAAACATTATTGTTTATTTGTATGTATATTTTATTTGCATAATTTTTAGTTAATTTTAAATTTGTTGTCAAGTGGATGGGCCACATCGAAATAAAAACTTAAAACGGTTAAGAGTGTGCAAATAAAAATTGAATTCACTGTTTATGCGGCAATTTTCTCTACTTGCAATATAATTATTTGCGAATAAGCTGTGCGTATAAACGTAGAATATGATGGCCAAAATTTGTTAGAAAAAAAAATCGCGAAAGTACATTTTGCTTAAGAGAATATTGTGGATAACAGCATTCGATTTTTGGTGAACAACGTTTACTTTTATTACAAAAAATTATTTTTAAATTTTTTTTATAAAATTTGGTATGTTACAGTTTTTTAGGACTAGAAATCACACTGTAAGATTTCGTGAACATCAGTTTGTAATATACCATAGGCCCCATATAAAGTCTACTCTCGGAGAACTGTTTAGAACGCCTTAACAATAAAAAATTATGATATAGTAGAAAAAACCTTAAACATAAAAGCACATTTTAAAGGTAAGTGAATTCAACCTTCAGCATTACTTATGCTGCTAAGGGAATACTGCGTAACAGAAAACTTTTCGTGCAAACTTTAATGTGCAGCTAAACGAAAAATACTTTAACTACACGTAATTTTGAAAAAGTAATAAATCTAATCCGACAGTCATCAAGTTCAGGTATTTTTGAAAATGTGTTGCTTAAATTTGGAAAAAAAATTATTAATGGAAGTGCTTTTATTTTTTAAGTTTATTTGGGAAATGCAAAAAAATTAATTTTCTCAGTTAAAGAGAACATAAAGTTACGAGGGCGGTTCAATAAGTCCGTGACTTTTCGAACTTCGCTCGTAGTTATATGAAATGCAACACTACTCCCATCAAGTACCACATATTAATAGCTACTGTCAAGTTTTGAGCAAGTTCCCTAATTTACTTTGCGTTAAACAGCTAAACAGCAGTTCAAGACATAAAACCTCGCGGATTTTTTTAAAAATGGAAAAAGGGAATTTCGAGTGCTTATCAAACATTATTTTTTGCGAAAAAAAAACCGTCAATCAAACCAAGGAAAAGCTTGATAAATACTATGGGGACTGTGCACCATCGATTTCAATGGTAAAAAAGTGGTTTACTGACTTTCGTTGTGGTCGCACAAGTACAAATGACACTGAACGTTCTGGGCGGCCAATTGTGCGTGAGATTGTTGAAGTGGATGAAACATGGATCCATTGCAACACTCCGGAGACCAAGCAGCAGTCTAAACAATGGATTTCTTAGGGTCAACCGGCTCCGAAGAAGGCCAAGGCAAGTTTGTCGGCCAATAAGGTGATGGCAACAGTTTTTTGGGATGAACGCGGGATAATCCACATCGATTACCTTCAAAAGGAAAAAACAATAAACGGCGAATATTATGCCAACATATTGGACCGATTTAACGAGGATTTAAAAAAAAACAACCCCATATGGCCAAGAAAAAAGTTCTTTTTCATCAAGATAATGCACGGGTGCACACGTGTGCAGTCTCAATGGCAAAATTACATGAATTGGGCTACGAATTGGTACCTCATCCGCCATATTCTCCGAATTTAGCCCCCAGTGACTATTACCTATTTCCGAACCTAAAGAAATGGTTCGGTGGAAAGAGATTTAGCTCCAACGATGTAATTATTGGTCAAACAAATGCCTATTTTATGGACCTCGATCCCATTTTTTGGAAGGGATACACAAATTGGAGAAACGTTGGACGAAGTGTATTGAGCGAAAAGGAGATTATGTTGAAAAAAAATTTTTTTTTTGTAAAAAACCGTGTAGGGAGTCACGGACTTCGCCCTCGTATTAATTGGGCTCAATTAAGCAGAGATTTTATTTTTCAGGATGAACAAAAAAACGTTAAGTTATAAAAATTTATGCTGCGCATCGGTGCGCTTTAGAAGTTACTCATGTACGAATTCGTACCAACGCGCGTTGAATTAACCAACAAAAAGTGCTTTGTGACTTCTGCTATAACTTTTATTAATGTTGTTGTTGTTATTGTTTTATGTGTTTTCATTAGATACTCGTACATATGTGTATATGTTGTGAATTGTTACGCTTGAGCCACGCGCGACAGTGGGTATCTTTAAATATTATAATAATTTAAGAAAAATGGAGGTTTTTAAAACTTTAAAAGCATCTATTTGTGGGTAATTTGTATGCGAACTCATTCAATTCAGCGTAGGCGTGCGTGATTAAAAAATTACGTTTATTAATAAATTTTGGTGGGGAGGGGGGTTGGTGGTACCCGTCTCCGCCTTCTTATGCCTGAAAGATTTTGTTGGAACATGCAGTTTGTTCTAGAAATTAAACACATCAAATTAAGTATGTCTCACTATTGTTGTTCAGCAAATATATGAAGAAAAAAAAATACTTTGTATGGGGTGTCCGTCTCCTTCTTCTTTATCGCCAAGATTCTGTTGGAACATGCTGCTTATTCTAAGAGTTTACCACATCAAATTAAGTGCCCCTTATGCCCGTAATTTCTACTAACAGATATCTGGTCGTGTTCGTACCTAACAGTTATCTTTACTTATCCAGTAACACTTTTTTGTCAATTTCAACGTTAAATTGGCCCACGTGAATTAACTATCGAAAATCGATGGTTTAAAATACACTACACTCTACCCCGTAGGTAAGAAATAGGTTTTCAAAAACGTAACACAATAGATATCTATACACAGCTAGATATCTATTTGTAGAAATTACGGGCATTAGTATTGTATAGATAGCTGAGGAGATATGAGGTCATCCGCAATATAAGGAGACTTTTTTAATCGCATTTCAAATGTGAAAAGGTGGCAAGTCGGTATTCTACATTGCGCAAACACATGTCAAATTCGCAAAATTTATTCGACAACAAAATAGCATTCGCAAAGCACAAACATGTAAGTGAAAGATAATATTTTATTAATTTATTAATCATATATTTGTTATTTAATTCAGTGAAGCAAGCAATAAGACCACCAAACCGCGTCAATTTTAAATAATGATAGAATTTAAATAAAAGTTTTTGCTTCTTTCTTTCCGTCTTCGGACATTTCAAATTGAATATGCTTAGGACATAGAATCTTTTCAATTGATATGCACACTTCCGCCAAACATCGCGACATAGCTGGCTGAGATATTCCGAGGAAATGATCTTGACCAATTTGGTGTTGGTAGGCACCTTGACCAATAAATTTTAACGCAGCCGATAATTTGATAATTGGCGGAATTGCACTTAATTTCGTAGTATTGCATTCCGAGCTAATATTATTTAAGACATATACAAATGCTTTTTTAATTAATCTAAAATTTATAGAGCTGAAAAAATAAATATTCTGCATAAGTAAACGTTTATTTTTCGCAAGCATCAAAATAAATTACCTTTTTCCATTCAAGCTTAGAATATCGGATTTTCTTCTAAGCAATCTTCTCTGTATCCTTTCATTTTGCTAATGCCCTTCTTCGTCGTCGAACCACAGTGCCACAGAATCCATTTTTATTATTTTTTTGTCCTAAATAAATTTTATAAACAATTTTCACAGCCAAACACAAACAATTTATTTATTTTTAATTTGACGTTTGTTGACACTGACGTTTATTTGAGCAGCGTTGCCCCGATTTGAAATAAATTGCGAAAGTCTAACAGAATACCAATTTTCTTTCGCATCGCATTTCATTTGCGCATCGCATTTCATTTGCGCATCGCATTGATTTTCGCATCGCAATTCAGAATAAGCCTCAAGGGCTTTTGGCCCCAGAGTGCGTCATAATATTATTTTGTTCTAGCGGCTCCATGATTGGCCATTGGTCCCAAATAGGGAACACTCTATTTTTTAGTATTGGGTGTCATATGGTTGGGCTTAACCGATTATACTTTCATACTTGTTTTTCTTAAATTATGTATTGCATTTTCTTATGATTCAGATTTGTTTTACTTTTTTCACATATTAACAAAAATTATTAAAATTTTGGTTTTCCTTTTCATGTACATATGCACATACATACACCCATATATATGTTCATACATAGTCGTACATACATATATTCTATAATTAATAATATCAGACAATCGATCAAAATTTCCTATATGTAATTTCCTTTCCCAATTAATCATTTTAACAAACGTGTGAAGTATTAGCTATTGTTTTGCAGTTTTTGTTATTTCTATACAAATTGACAGCGATAATTTTAAAACTTAATTACCAATAATTTTTATTACACCTTACGTGTGGAAGGTTTAAAAAAATTTAATACTTTTACCGTACATCTAACACTTGAATAACGGCATTAATGTTTGTATTTTGTTGGTTATCGTGGCCGTTCACTGCGCGACAAGTACAGATGAAAGGCCTCCGATTTAACAAGTTGGTATCAAATCCAGCTTAAGTTTAAATTTATGTGTTAAGAACTAGATAAAAAATTAATCTTAAGAGTTTTCAGGTTGTTTATGTCATCAGTAATTGATGTATTTCACTTTCGAAAACGGGTAATGAATTCTATGTTTTAAATGTTCCATAAAAGCTTTTTCTACCTGTATTGAAGGCTGAAATCAGTTAGTAATTGATACGTAAGCCCTTTAGATCCACTTGAATACAGTTCGCCTCATATAACCAACCCGATTCAACAATTTTTAATTTAACAAGTTAGAGTGATATATTCGGCTGTGCCGAATCTTTGATACCCTCCACCGACAGGAGTGGGCTCTATATGATAAATACATATATATTATTGGCTAAGCTTCACAAAATCGAACGTCAGCATTAAAATTGGTTGCGGTTTAGACCTTTATCAAATTATTGACCGACAATAAGAAAGTTTTATGCGTTTCTTGTTAGAACTTTGAACTGGCTTGAGTAAAATATCATGATTCGTAACAGTTTTACCCGAACTAAAGTGATTTTTAGGAGGGTCATTTGTATTGGACCCATGGTAAATTATAGACCAATCATCCCAAAATTCTGAAGACTGATTTCTGGTATTACAAAAAATAAATAAGAATAAATTTCAATACAGCAGTGTAATTAGTTTTAGCGTTAACAGTGAATTTCACAAAATTGCATGATATTTTTTCTGGCCATATGAATCAAAGTTGAAAGAAATTTTACCGCAATATCTATATCCGTTAAGGTTTTGGGCGAATTTAATTTTTTAACCAATGTGGGATTTATTTGGTTTTAGGCGCAATAAACGGTTTTCCGAGAGTAGGGCTTATATGGGGTAAATTATGGCCCGATCTTCACGAAATTTAGCAGTGTGAGTTCTCGTTCTATAAAATTGTGATATACCAATGATAGCATTATTAGTTACGGTTTTAGGCGTACTAAACTGTTATCCGGGAGTAGGGTTTATATGGGGCCTAGAGTCAATTATGGACCGATCTTGAAAAAATTTTACAGTGTGATTTCTATAAAACTGTGACGTACCAAATTTTAGTATGATAGCTTTATTTATTACGGTTTTAGGCGTACTTAACTGTTTTCCGGGAGTAGGGTTTTTATGGGGCCTTTGGTCAATGATGGACCGATCTTCACGAAGTTTAACAGTATGATTTGCAATCGTATAAAGCGAATTCGTGCAAAATTTTATATCATTCCGTGCATTATTCCTTTTTATGTTAGTTTTTGTATCAAAATTATAAATTTTTTTAGGGTGGTGGTTCCACATTTTGATTCGTACCTCTGATCCTACTGAAGCCATGTTGCTGGATTTCAATCCCAAACTGCTTAGGATAACTTCAAGCAAATTAAGATCAAGCTTTTTCTTTTCTTTTGCGTTTTTCGAAAATGAGCGTGTTTTCAACAGACGGACAGACAGACGGACATGGCTAAATCTACTTAGAATTACTCAAGGAGCCAGAATATATACACTTTATGGGCTCTTAGATGAATAATAAAAAAGTTTCACACGGAATAACAAACTTAGTATACCCTCATTCGCCACTTGTGGCGAAATTGACTTTAATAAGAATTTTGTTTAAAAACTTTTCTCAACTTTTGCGGAGATAGACTTTTTCACAAGTTCGTTTTAACCTGACCTGCAGTGGAAAATGTTCTTTCATATGCGACAGAACTACATAATTTGAAGACTCAAGAATAAGTAAAAACATGTCGTTGCGGCCGTAAAAAAGCGTGTCTGCGTCTTTTGAAATATTTCTGGAGTTAGAGCGTTTTTGCTAAAAACTTTACGCGAAATTCACCTACTACTTGATTCTGTTCTCCGGTTACCTCAAAATAACTTTAGTAAAAATTACGAAAGTAATTTGAGTTAAAATTAAAAACGCTTTGAGATTAACGCTTGAAAATTTTACGCTGAGCAGAGAAAAGCGTGTGGGGGTAGCGGGTGAAAAAAATGTAAAACGCTTACTAGTTAGACATGGATTTTCAAGCGTTTTTTAGATAAAAAGCTTAACAACATACGGTGAGCGTGGACTTTGGACAAAAATTGATAGGCTGAAAAAACCCCGCTTCCAAATCTACAAGATTAAGCTAAACCGATTTCCAACGCTTAAGGAGTTCTGGAGTTAGAGCGTTTTTGCTAAAAACTTTACGCGAAATTCACCTACTACTTGATTCTGTTCTCCGGTTACCTCAAAATAACTTTAGTGAAAATTACGAAAGTAATTTGAGTTAAAATTAAAAACGCTTTGAGATTAACGCTTGAAAATTTTACGCTAAGCAGAAAAAAGTGTGTAGGGGGTAGCGGGTAAAAAAAATGTAAAACGCTTACTAGTTAGACATGGATTTTCAAGCGTTTTTTAGATAAAAAGCTTAACAACATACGGTGAGCGTGGACGTTGGACAAAAATTTATAGGCTGAAAAAACACCCGCTTCAAAATCTACAAGATTAAGCTAAACCGATTTCAAACGCTTAAGAAGTTCTGGAGTTAGAGCGTTTTTGCTAAAAACTTTACGCGAAATTCACCTACTACTTGATTCTGTTCTCCGGTTACCTCAAAATAACTTTAGTGAAAATTACGAAAGTAATTTGAGTTAAAATTAAAAACGCTTTGAGATTAACGCTTGAAAATTTTACGCTGAGCAGAAAAAAGTGTGTAGGGGGTAGCGGGTAAAAAAAATGTAAAACGCTTACTAGTTAGACATGGATTTTCAAGCGTTTTTTAGATAAAAAGCTTAACAACATACGGTGAGCGTGGACGTTGGACAAAAATTTATAGGCTGAAAAAACACCCGCTTCAAAATCTACAAGATTAAGCTAAACCGATTTCAAACGCTTAAGAAGTTCTGGAGTTAGAGCGTTTTTGCTAAAAACTTTACGCGAAATTCACCTACTACTTGATTCTGTTCTCCGGTTACCTCAAAATAACTTTAGTGAAAATTACGAAAGTAATTTGAGTTAAAATTAAAAACGCTTTGAGATTAACGCTTGAAAATTTTACGCTAAGCAGAAAAAAGTGTGTAGGGGGTAGCGGGTAAAAAAAATGTAAAACGCTTACTAGTTAGACATGGATTTTCAAGCGTTTTTTAGATAAAAAGCTTAACAACATACGGTGAGCGTGGACGTTGGACAAAAATTTATAGGCTGAAAAAACACCCGCTTCAAAATCTACAAGATTAAGCTAAACCGATTTCAAACGCTTAAGAAGTTCTGGAGTTAGAGCGTTTTTGCTAAAAACTTTACGCGAAATTCACCTACTACTTGATTCTGTTCTCCGGTTACCTCAAAATAACTTTAGTGAAAATTACGAAAGTAATTTGAGTTAAAATTAAAAACGCTTTGAGATTAACGCTTGAAAATTTTACGCTAAGCAGAAAAAAGTGTGTAGGGGGTAGCGGGTAAAAAAAATGTAAAACGCTTACTAGTTAGACATGGATTTTCAAGCGTTTTTTAGATAAAAAGCTTAACAACATACGGTGAGCGTGGACGTTGGACAAAAATTTATAGGCTGAAAAAACACCCGCTTCAAAATCTACAAGATTAAGCTAAACCGATTTCAAACGCTTAAGAAGTTCTGGAGTTAGAGCGTTTTTGCTAAAAACTTTACGCGAAATTCACCTACTACTTGATTCTGTTCTCCGGTTACCTCAAAATAACTTTAGTGAAAATTACGAAAGTAATTTGAGTTAAAATTAAAAACGCTTTGAGATTAACGCTTGAAAATTTTACGCTAAGCAGAAAAAAGTGTGTAGGGGGTAGCGGGTAAAAAAAATGTAAAACGCTTACTAGTTAGACATGGATTTTCAAGCGTTTTTTAGATAAAAAGCTTAACAACATACGGTGAGCGTGGACGTTGGACAAAAATTTATAGGCTGAAAAAACACCCGCTTCAAAATCTACAAGATTAAGCTAAACCGATTTCAAACGCTTAAGAAGTTCTGGAGTTAGAGCGTTTTTGCTAAAAACTTTACGCGAAATTCACCTACTACTTGATTCTGTTCTCCGGTTACCTCAAAATAACTTTAGTGAAAATTACGAAAGTAATTTGAGTTAAAATTAAAAACGCTTTGAGATTAACGCTTGAAAATTTTACGCTAAGCAGAAAAAAGTGTGTAGGGGGTAGCGGGTAAAAAAAATGTAAAACGCTTACTAGTTAGACATGGATTTTCAAGCGTTTTTTAGATAAAAAGCTTAACAACATACGGTGAGCGTGGACGTTGGACAACAATTTATAGGCTGAAAAAACACCCGCTTCAAAATCTACAAGATTAAGCTAAACCGATTTCAAACGCTCTGGAGTTAGAGCGTTTTTGCTAAAAACTTTACGCGAAATTCACCTACTACTTGATTCTGTTCTCCGGTTACCTCAAAATAACTTTAGTGAAAATTACGAAAGTAATTTGAGTTAAAATTAAAAACGCTTTGAGATTAACGCTTGAAAATTTTACGCTAAGCAGAAAAAAGTGTGTAGGGGGTAGCGGGTAAAAAAAATGTAAAACGCTTACTAGTTAGACATGGATTTTCAAGCGTTTTTTAGATAAAAAGCTTAACAACATACGGTGAGCGTGGACGTTGGACAAAAATTTATAGGCTGAAAAAACACCCGCTTCAAAATCTACAAGATTAAGCTAAACCGATTTCAAACGCTCTGGAGTTAGAGCGTTTTTGCTAAAAACTTTACGCGAAATTCACCTACTACTTGATTCTGTTCTCCGGTTACCTCAAAATAACTTTAGTGAAAATTACGAAAGTAATTTGAGTTAAAATTAAAAACGCTTTGAGATTAACGCTTGAAAATTTTACGCTGAGCAGAAAAAAGTGTGTAGGGGGTAGCGGGTAAAAAAAATGTAAAACGCTTACTAGTTAGACATGGATTTTCAAGCGTTTTTTAAGTTAAAAGCTTAACAAGATACGGTGAGCGTGGACTTTGGGCAAAAATTGATAGGCTGAGAAAACACCCGCTTCAAAATCTACAAGATTAAGCTAAACCGATTTCAAACGCTTAAGTAGTTCTGGAGTTAGAGCGTTTTTGCTAAAAACTTTACGCGAAATTCACCTACTACTTGATTCTGTTCTCCGGTTACCTCAAAATAACTTTAGTGAAAATTACGAAAGTAATTTGAGTTAAAATTAAAAACGCTTTGAGATTAACGCTTGAAAATTTTACGCTAAGCAGAAAAAAGTGTGTAGGGGGTAGCGGGTAAAAAAAATGTAAAACGCTTACTAGTTAGACATGGATTTTCAAGCGTTTTTTAGATAAAAAGCTTAACAACATACGGTGAGCGTGGACGTTGGACAACAATTTATAGGCTGAAAAAACACCCGCTTCAAAATCTACAAGATTAAGCTAAACCGATTTCAAACGCTCTGGAGTTAGAGCGTTTTTGCTAAAAACTTTACGCGAAATTCACCTACTACTTGATTCTGTTCTCCGGTTACCTCAAAATAACTTTAGTGAAAATTACGAAAGTAATTTGAGTTAAAATTAAAAACGCTTTGAGATTAACGCTTGAAAATTTTACGCTAAGCAGAAAAAAGTGTGTAGGGGGTAGCGGGTAAAAAAAATGTAAAACGCTTACTAGTTAGACATGGATTTTCAAGCGTTTTTTAGATAAAAAGCTTAACAACATACGGTGAGCGTGGACGTTGGACAAAAATTTATAGGCTGAAGAAACACCCGCTTCAAAATCTACAAGATTAAGCTAAACCGATTTCAAACGCTTAAGAAGTTCTGGAGTTAGAGCGTTTTTGCTAAAAACTTTACGCGAAATTCACCTACTACTTGATTCTGTTCTCCGGTTACCTCAAAATAACTTTAGTGAAAATTACGAAAGTAATTTGAGTTAAAATTAAAAACGCTTTGAGATTAACGCTTAAAAATTTTACGCTAAGCAGAAAAAAGTGTGTAGGGGGTAGCGGGTAAAAAAAATGTAAAACGCTTACTAGTTAGACATGGATTTTCAAGCGTTTTTTAGATAAAAAGCTTAACAACATACGGTGAGCGTGGACGTTGGACAAAAATTTATAGGCTGAAAAAACCCCCGCTTCAAAATCTACAAGATTAAGCTAAACCGATTTCAAACGCTTAAGAAGTTCTGGAGTTAGAGCGTTTTTGCTAAAAACTTTACGCGAAATTCACCTACTACTTGATTCTGTTCTCCGGTTACCTCAAAATAACTTTAGTGAAAATTACGAAAGTAATTTGAGTTAAAATTAAAAACGCTTTGAGATTAACGCTTGAAAATTTTACGCTAAGCAGAAAAAAGTGTGTAGGGGGTAGCGGGTAAAAAAAATGTAAAACGCTTACTAGTTAGACATGGATTTTCAAGCGTTTTTTAGATAAAAAGCTTAACAACATACGGTGAGCGTGGACGTTGGACAAAAATTTATAGGCTGAAAAAACCCCCGCTTCAAAATCTACAAGATTAAGCTAAACCGATTTCAAACGCTTAAGAAGTTCTGGAGTTAGAGCGTTTTTGCTAAAAACTTTACGCGAAATTCACCTACTACTTGATTCTGTTCTCCGGTTACCTCAAAATAACTTTAGTGAAAATTACGAAAGTAATTTGAGTTAAAATTAAAAACGCTTTGAGATTAACGCTTGAAAATTTTACGCTAAGCAGAAAAAAGTGTGTAGGGGGTAGCGGGTAAAAAAAATGTAAAACGCTTACTAGTTAGACATGGATTTTCAAGCGTTTTTTAGATAAAAAGCTTAACAACATACGGTGAGCGTGGACGTTGCACAGTGGCGCCCGTAGAGCAAGCGAGGTTGCAAAAATCAAAATTTTCATGAGTGCCGACGAAGTTTTGAATAAACCCATGTTATAGGAAACTTTTCAACGATTTCAAATATGCCACTCTTAATAATATCACATTTTTAGTTTAGAAGATATAACCGTTCAAAGTTGACCGACTTTCGGTTTTCAAAAAAACACACAATTTTTAGTCAATTTGTTGCGATTTCAGGTGTAATATCACGAAAAATAGGTAACGAATCGCCTTATTTTTTATTTGTATTGATTGATGTATTTATTAAATGTATAATGATAAAAAAAAAATTAACTGTTTGCTTTGTGTTTCTCCTGGTAAATCACTATTTAAAAACTATCCGTTTTTTCACTATTTTTCAACTTTGACGGAAAATAAAAAAAAACTATATTTTTCTATATTTGCCATATTTGCAAAACCTGTTCTTTGATTATTTCTTTACATAATTCAAAAGGTTTTATCTGCCCGTACGTGCCCGTTTGGCTTCTAGAGGTAAAAAAGTTTAAAAAGACATGGTTGCAGAAATTGTATGGCGTCCATCCCTTATATGTTTTGACTGACAGTAGTTTGATCTAATAGTTTGAAAAAAACTACTCATTGAAATTAGCAGGTACGTACCTCACATAAACAATACTTTGGCGTACAAATGGTCAGGAACAATATTGACTTATGGTCCCTACAGGTAGGCACAAATCTTATTTGGACACGTGCATAATATCAAAATTGCATTATTTAGCCTAAATCCATATCTATGCAGGGAACAGGTAAATTTTTAGGCATGGTAGCATAAGCCTATATATTGCAAAATAAGCATAATGCCTGGATTAGCCTACGCCTGAAAGTTGGCGCAACAATTACTGAAACCATTAAACAATTTAAGTACTGAAAACATGGCGTTGAACAATTTAAAATTATTTGAACTGTTTAGAAAGTCAACCACACCAAAGTTTTTCACGGAAGTGAAAATTCTTCCTGAGAAGTTGACATTGATCAGCAAATGGGGCTGCGATGGATCATCCGGACAAAGCGTTTATAAGCAAAGGATATCTTTCGATGACGCTACAATATCGGACGGAAATATGTTTATGGCATCTGTTGTTCCTTTGCGGCTAAAATCGGATGATTCCCTACACTGGAAAAATCCACGTCCGTCATCAGTGCATTATTGCCGACCAATAATGTTTCAGTTTGCAAGGGAATCGGCAGAACTCATAAGGACTACGGTGAAGGACATTGAAGAACAAATAAGCAAGATTAAGCCTACAAAGCTGCAAATTGGAGAAGGAAAATATATTGAATGCAATTACGAGTTCCACCTGACCATGGTTGACGGAAAAATCGTAAACGAACTGACAGGAACAACCTCAACAATGTCATGCCCGATTTGCAAAAAGAGTCAGAAGAACTTTTTTCAATTCAATTCAATTTATTTCATATATAATATGTTACATCTCAATTTTATATAATTAGTTGTAAAGAGTTTAAGATTAGTATCTTTTTCTGCTTAATTATAATATATTTCAATTAGTTATCATAGACAGAATTATATTGGAGGTAAAAATTTAGCAAAAACCTATCTAAACCCCTTTTTTCGTATTATTTTTATATTTTTTTTATCGATTTTATATTATTATTTGTCAGAAGAACTTTGGTAATTTAAACGATTCTACAAATGAGGAGAATTACGAATATGGAATGTCACCATTGCACGCAAGGATAAGGTGTATGGAATTCTTGCTAAAACTGGCATATACCCTACCACAAGAGGAGGAAAACTTCGATGAAAATACATCAATAAAGGATAAGGAAAAGATCAGAAAGAAGCAAATACAGGATGGTTTTTTTGAAACAAGTTGGACTAAAAGTAGACTGTCCCAAGCACGGATACGGTAACTCTAACGATGGAAACACTTCTAGGAGATTTTTTGAAAATGATGAGGCAGTAACTAGAATCATTGGAATTGACAATCAAATCGTGAAAAGATTGGGAACGATCTTGGATGTTTTAAACTGCAAAGAAAATGTAAATTCTACAAAATATGGAGAATATGCGTCGAAAACTGCATCTCTTTTAGCAGAAATGTATCCACAGAAGAAGTTGACCCCGACCGTCCATAAAATATTGGCGCATGGCAAAGATATAATTGAGTACCAGCCTTTGCCAATTGGAGAGCTTTCTGAAGAAGCACAGGAGTCTCTTAACAAATTTTATAAAAAATATAGATTGCAGAACACATTCAAAGCATCAAGGGTAAGGCAAAATAAGGACCTCTTCAACATGTTGGCAGCATCTTCCGATCCACTTATTTCTTCCCTGCGGCATGTGAAGTCACGAATAGAGTTACAAAATAATTATAGTTTAGAAATTGTTAGTCTTTTAGATATACCTTCTCTTACGAATTGTGATGAATATTTTACAGAAAATTGAAAAAATAAATAATTTTTTTTTTAATTTGTTGGGTAACAATTTAAAACATAAAACCCTTAAGAAAAAAAATAAAAACAATCTAAAAATGTAAAAATAATTTTTTTTAGTTACCATAAAATTGATTTTTCTACTAATTTTAACTTTGATAACCCATAAGTAGGCCCCTACAAAGCGTAGCACCCTTTCCAAACGCTCATTTCATAGGCTGAACAGTTATCTATCATATGCTGTTTAAACTGTTCAATTATCTTATTCGGTTCAAAAGATATGATTTTTATATAGGCTGAAAAAACACCCGCTTCAAAATCTACAAGATTAAGCTAAACCGATTTCAAACGCTTAAGTAGTTCTGGAGTTAGAGCGTTTTTGCTAAAAACTTTACGCGAAATTCACCTACTACTTGATTCTGTTCTCCGGTTACCTCAAAATAACTTTAGTGAAAATTACGAAAGTAATTTGAGTTAAAATTAAAAACGCTTTGAGATTAACGCTTGAAAATTTTACGCTGAGCAGAAAAAAGTGTGTAGGGGGTAGCGGGTAAAAAAAATGTAAAACGCTTACTAGTTAGACATGGATTTTCAAGCGTTTTTTAGATAAAAAGCTTAACAACATACGGTGAGCGTGGACGTTGGACAAAAATTTATAGGCTGAAAAAACACCCGCTTCAAAATCTACAAGATTAAGATCTGGAGTTAGAGCGTTTTTGCTAAAAACTTTACGCGAAATTCACCTACTACTTGATTCTGTTCTCCGGTTACCTCAAAATAACTTTAGTGAAAATTACGAAAGTAATTTGAGTTAAAATTAAAAACGCTTTGAGATTAACGCTTGAAAATTTTACGCTAAGCAGAAAAAAGTGTGTAGGGGGTAGCGGGTAAAAAAAATGTAAAACGCTTACTAGTTAGACATGGATTTTCAAGCGTTTTTTAGATAAAAAGCTTAACAACATACGGTGAGCGTGGACGTTGGACAAAAATTTATAGGCTGAAAAAACACCCGCTTCAAAATCTACAAGATTAAGCTAAACCGATTTGATTCTGTTCTCCGGTTACCTCAAAATAACTTTAGTGAAAATTACGAAAGTAATTTGAGTTAAAATTAAAAACGCTTTGAGATTAACGCTTGAAAATTTTACGCTGAGCAGAAAAAAGTGTGTAGGGGGTAGCGGGTAAAAAAAATGTAAAACGCTTACTAGTTAGACATGGATTTTCAAGCGTTTTTTAGATAAAAAGCTTAACAACATACGGTGAGCGTGGACGTTGGACAAAAATTTATAGGCTGAAAAAACACCCGCTTCAAAATCTACAAGATTAAGCTAAACCGATTTGATTCTGTTCTCCGGTTACCTCAAAATAACTTTAGTGAAAATTACGAAAGTAATTTGAGTTAAAATTAAAAACGCTTTGAGATTAACGCTTGAAAATTTTACGCTGAGCAGAAAAAAGTGTGTAGGGGGTAGCGGGTAAAAAAAATGTAAAACGCTTACTAGTTAGACATCGATTTTCAAGCGTTTTTTAGATAAAAAGCTTAACAACATACGGTGAGCGTGGACGTTGGACAAAAATTTATAGGCTGAAAAAACACCCGCTTCAAAATCTACAAGATTAAGCTAAACCGATTTCAAACGCTTAAGTAGTTCTGGAGTTAGATCGTTTTTGCTAAAAACTTTACGCGAAATTCACCTACTACTTGATTCTGTTCTCCGGTTACCTCAAAATAACTTTAGTGAAAATTACGAAAGTAATTTGAGTTAAAATTAAAAACGCTTTGAGATTAACGCTTGAAAATTTTACGCTAAGCAGAAAAAAATGTGTAGGGGGTAGCGGGTAAAAAAAATGTAAAACGCTTACTAGTTAGACATGGATTTTCAAGCGTTTTTTAGATAAAAAGCTTAACAACATACGGTGAGCGTGGACGTTGGACAAAAATTTATAGGCTGAAAAACCACCCGCTTCAAAATCTACAAGATTAAGCTAAACCGATTTCAAACGCTTAAGAAGTTCTGGAGTTAGAGCGTTTTTGCTAAAAACTTTACGCGAAATTCACCTACTACTTGATTCTGTTCTCCGGTTACCTCAAAATAACTTTAGTGAAAATTACGAAAGTAATTTGAGTTAAAATTAAAAACGCTTTGAGATTAACGCTTGAAAATTTTACGCTAAGCAGAAAAAAATGTGTAGGGGGTAGCGGGTAAAAAAAATGTAAAACGCTTACTAGTTAGACATGGATTTTCAAGCGTTTTTTAAGTTAAAAGCTTAACAAGATACGGTGAGCGTGGACTTTGGACAAAAATTGATAGGCTGAGAAAACACCCGCTTCAAAATCTACAAGATTAAGCTAAACCGATTTCAAACGCTTAAGTAGTTCTGGAGTTAGAGCGTTTTTGCTAAAAACTTTACGCGAAATTCACCTACTACTTGATTCTGTTCTCCGGTTACCTCAAAATAACTTTAGTGAAAATTACGAAAGTAATTTGAGTTAAAATTAAAAACGCTTTGAGATTAACGCTTGAAAATTTTACGCTAAGCAGAAAAAAGTGTGTAGGGGGTAGCGGGTAAAAAAAATGTAAAACGCTTACTAGTTAGACATGGATTTTCAAGCGTTTTTTAGATAAAAAGCTTAACAACATACGGTGAGCGTGGACGTTGGACAAAAATTTATAGGCTGAAAAAACACCCGCTTCAAAATCTACAAGATTAAGCTAAACCGATTTCAAACGCTTAAGAAGTTCTGGAGTTAGAGCGTTTTTGCTAAAAACTTTACGCGAAATTCACCTACTACTTGATTCTGTTCTCCGGTTACCTCAAAATAACTTTAGTGAAAATTACGAAAGTAATTTGAGTTAAAATTAAAAACGCTTTGAGATTAACGCTTGAAAATTTTACGCTAAGCAGAAAAAAGTGTGAAGGGGGTAGCGGGTAAAAAAAATGTAAAACGCTTACTAGTTAGACATGGATTTTCAAGCGTTTTTTAGATAAAAAGCTTAACAACATACGGTGAGCGTGGACGTTGGACCAAAATTTATAGGCTGAAAAAACACCCGCTTCAAAATCTACAAGATTAAGCTAAACCGATTTCAAACGCTTAAGTAGTTCTGGAGTTAGAGCGTTTTTGCTAAAAACTTTACGCGAAATTCACCTACTACTTGATTCTGTTCTCCGGTTACCTCAAAATAACTTTAGTGAAAATTACGAAAGTAATTTGAGTTAAAATTAAAAACGCTTTGAGATTAACGCTTGAAAATTTTACGCTAAGCAGAAAAAAGTGTGTAGGGGGTAGCGGGTAAAAAAAATGTAAAACGCTTACTAGTTAGACATGGATTTTCAAGCGTTTTTTAGATAAAAAGCTTAACAACATACGGTGAGCGTGGACGTTGGACAACAATTTATAGGCTGAAAAAACACCCGCTTCAAAATCTACAAGATTAAGCTAAACCGATTTCAAACGCTTAAGAAGTTCTGGAGTTAGAGCGTTTTTGCTAAAAACTTTACGCGAAATTCACCTACTACTTGATTCTGTTCTCCGGTTACCTCAAAATAACTTTAGTGAAAATTAGGAAAGTAATTTGAGTTAAAATTAAAAACGCTTTGAGATTAACGCTTGAAAATTTTACGCTAAGCAGAAAAAAGTGTGTAGGGGGTAGCGGGTAAAAAAAATGTAAAACGCTTACTAGTTAGACATGGATTTTCAAGCGTTTTTTAGATAAAAAGCTTAACAACATACGGTGAGCGTGGACGTTGGACAAAAATTTATAGGCTGAAAAAACACCCGCTTCAAAATCTACAAGATTAAGCTAAACCGATTTCAAACGCTTAAGAAGTTCTGGAGTTAGAGCGTTTTTGCTAAAAACTTTACGCGAAATTCACCTACTACTTGATTCTGTTCTCCGGTTACCTCAAAATAACTTTAGTGAAAATTACGATAGTAATTTGAGTTAAAATTAAAAACGCTTTGAGATTAACGCTTGAAAATTTTACGCTAAGCAGAAAAAAGTGTGTAGGGGGTAGCGGGTAAAAAAAATGTAAAACGCTTACTAGTTAGACATGGATTTTCAAGCGTTTTTTAGATAAAAAGCTTAACAACATACGGTGAGCGTGGACGTTGGACAAAAATTTATAGGCTGAAAAAACCCCCGCTTCAAAATCTACAAGATTAAGCTAAACCGATTTCAAACGCTTAAGAAGTTCTGGAGTTAGAGCGTTTTTGCTAAAAACTTTACGCGAAATTCACCTACTACTTGATTCTGTTCTCCGGTTACCTCAAAATAACTTTAGTGAAAATTACGAAAGTAATTTGAGTTAAAATTAAAAACGCTTTGAGATTAACGCTTGAAAATTTTACGCTGAGCAGAAAAAAGTGTGTAGGGGGTAGCGGGTAAAAAAAATGTAAAACGCTTACTAGTTAGACATGGATTTTCAAGCGTTTTTTAGATAAAAAGCTTAACAACATACGGTGAGCGTGGACGTTGGACAAAAATTTATAGGCTGAAAAAACACCCGCTTCAAAATCTACAAGATTAAGCTAATCCAATTTCAAACGCTTAAGTAGTTCTGGAGTTAGAGCGTTTTTGCTAAAAACTTTACGCGAAATTCACCTACTACTTGATTCTGTTCTCCGGTTACCTCAAAATAACTTTAGTGAAAATTACGAAAGTAATTTGATTTAAAATTAAAAACGCTTTGAGATTAACGCTTGAAAATTTTACGCTGAGCAGAAAAAAGTGTGTAGGGGGTAGCGGGTAAAAAAAATGTAAAACGCTTACTAGTTAGACATGGATTTTCAAGCGTTTTTTAGATAAAAAGCTTAACAACATACGGTGAGCGTGGACGTTGGACAAAAATTTATAGGCTGAAAAAACCGCCGCTTCAAAATCTACAAGATTAAGCTAAACCGATTTCAAACGCTTAAGAAGTTCTGGAGTTAGAGCGTTTTTGCTAAAAACTTTACGCGAAATTCACCTACTACTTGATTCTGTTCTCCGGTTACCTCAAAATAACTAAGCGTTTTTTAGATAAAAAGCTTAACAACATACGGTGAGCGTGGACGTTGGACAAAAATTTATAGGCTGAAAAAACCCCCGCTTCAAAATCTACAAGATTAAGGCTAAACCGATTTCAAACGCTTAAGAAGTTCTGGAGTTAGAGCGTTTTTGCTAAAAACTTTACGCGAAATTCACCTACTACTTGATTCTGTTCTCCGGTTACCTCAAAATAACTTTAGTGAAAATTACGAAAGTAATTTGAGTTAAAATTAAAAACGCTTTGAGATTAACGCTTGAAAATTTTACGCTAAGCAGAAAAAAGTGTGTAGGGGGTAGCGGGTAAAAAAAATGTAAAACGCTTACTAGTTAGACATGGATTTTCAAGCGTTTTTTAGATAAAAAGCTTAACAACATACGGTGAGCGTGGACGTTGGACAAAAATTTATAGGCTGAAAAAACACCCGCTTCAAAATCTACAAGATTAAGCTAAACCGATTTCAAACGCTTAAGTAGTTCTGGAGTTAGAGCGTTTTTGCTAAAAACTTTACGCGAAATTCACCTACTACTTGATTCTGTTCTCCGGTTACCTCAAAATAACTTTAGTGAAAATTACGAAAGTAATTTGAGTTAAAATTAAAAACGCTTTGAGATTAACGCTTGAAAATTTTACGCTAAGCAGAAAAAAGTGTGTAGGGGGTAGCGGGTAAAAAAAATGTAAAACGCTTACTAGTTAGACATGGATTTTCAAGCGTTTTTTAGATAAAAAGCTTAACAACATACGGTGAGCGTGGACGTTGGACAAAAATTTATAGGCTGAAAAAACACCCGCTTCAAAATCTACAAGATTAAGCTAAACCGATTTCAAACGCTTAAGTAGTTCTGGAGTTAGAGCGTTTTTGCTAAAAACTTTACGCGAAATTCACCTACTACTTGATTCTGTTCTCCGGTTACCTCAAAATAACTTTAGTGAAAATTACGAAAGTAATTTGAGTTAAAATTAAAAACGCTTTGAGATTAACGCTTGAAAATTTTACGCTAAGCAGAAAAAAGTGTGTAGGGGGTAGCGGGTAAAAAAAATGTAAAACGCTTACTAGTTAGACATGGATTTTCAAGCGTTTTTTAGATAAAAAGCTTAACAACATACGGTGAGCGTGGACGTTGGACAAAAATTTATAGGCTGAAAAAACACCCGCTTCAAAATCTACAAGATTAAGCTAAACCGATTTCAAACGCTTAAGTAGTTCTGGAGTTAGAGCGTTTTTGCTAAAAACTTTACGCGAAATTCACCTACTACTTGATTCTGTTCTCCGGTTACCTCAAAATAACTTTAGTGAAAATTACGAAAGTAATTTGAGTTAAAATTAAAAACGCTTTGAGATTAACGCTTGAAAATTTTACGCTAAGCAGAAAAAAGTGTGTAGGGGGTAGCGGGTAAAAAAAATGTAAAACGCTTACTAGTTAGACATGGATTTTCAAGCGTTTTTTAGATAAAAAGCTTAACAACATACGGTGAGCGTGGACGTTGGACAAAAATTTATAGGCTGAAAAAACACCCGCTTCAAAATCTACAAGATTAAGCTAAACCGATTTCAAACGCTTAAGTAGTTCTGGAGTTAGAGCGTTTTTGCTAAAAACTTTACGCGAAATTCACCTACTACTTGATTCTGTTCTCCGGTTACCTCAAAATAACTTTAGTGAAAATTACGAAAGTAATTTGAGTTAAAATTAAAAACGCTTTGAGATTAGCGCTTGAAAATTTTACGCTAAGCAGAAAAAAGTGTGTAGGGGGTAGCGGGTAAAAAAAATGTAAAACACTTACTAGTTAGACATGGATTTTCAAGCGTTTTTTAGATAAAAAGCTTAACAACATACGGTGAGCGTGGACGTTGGACAAAAATTTATAGGCTGAAAAAACACCCGCTTCAAAATCTACAAGATTAAGCTAAACCGATTTCAAACGCTTAAGTAGTTCTGGAGTTAGAGCGTTTTTGCTAAAAACTTTACGCGAAATTCACCTACTACTTGATTCTGTTCTCCGGTTACCTCAAAATAACTTTAGTGAAAATTACGAAAGTAATTTGAGTTAAAATTAAAAACGCTTTGAGATTAACGCTTGAAAATTTTACGCTAAGCAGAAAAAAGTGTGTAGGGGGTAGCGGGTAAAAAAAATGTAAAACGCTTACTAGTTAGACATGGATTTTCAAGCGTTTTTTAGATAAAAAGCTTAACAACATACGGTGAGCGTGGACGTTGGACAAAAATTTATAGGCTGAAAAAACACCCGCTTCAAAATCTACAAGATTAAGCTAAACCGATTTCAAACGCTTAAGTAGTTCTGGAGTTAGAGCGTTTTTGCTAAAAACTTTACGCGAAATTCACCTACTACTTGATTCTGTTCTCCGGTTACCTCAAAATAACTTTAGTGAAAATTACGAAAGTAATTTGAGTTAAAATTAAAAACGCTTTGAGATTAGCGCTTGAAAATTTTACGCTAAGCAGAAAAAAGTGTGTAGGGGGTAGCGGGTAAAAAAAATGTAAAACACTTACTAGTTAGACATGGATTTTCAAGCGTTTTTTAGATAAAAAGCTTAACAACATACGGTGAGCGTGGACGTTGGACAAAAATTTATAGGCTGAAAAAACACCCGCTTCAAAATCTACAAGATTAAGCTAAACCGATTTCAAACGCTTAAGTAGTTCTGGAGTTAGAGCGTTTTTGCTAAAAACTTTACGCGAAATTCACCTACTACTTGATTCTGTTCTCCGGTTACCTCAAAATAACTTTAGTGAAAATTACGAAAGTAATTTGAGTTAAAATTAAAAACGCTTTGAGATTAACGCTTGAAAATTTTACGCTGAGCAGAAAAAAGCGTGTAGGGGGTAGCGGGTAAAAAAAATGTAAAACGCTTACTAGTTAGACATGGATTTTCAAGCGTTTTTTAGATAAAAAGCTTAACAACATACGGTGAGCGTGGACGTTGGACAAAAATTTATAGGCTGAAAAAACACCCGCTTCAAAATCTACAAGATTAAGCTAAACCGATTTCAAACGCTTAAGTAGTTCTGGAGTTAGAGCGTTTTTGCTAAAAACTTTACGCGAAATTCACATACTACTTGATTCTGACCTCCTACTACTTGATTTCCGAAATAGTTATTTTTCATAAGAAAAATTATATTTTGGTAATAATAAATTTTTTTGTATCTGAACCGATTTTTCCGAGTTTTTCTTTTGATATATTAGACGTATCCATAGGTCATATAACAGCTATAAAATTTAAGTTGTTTAAAAATATTGATGCTTTTTAGCCCATTTTTGGAGTATTTTGCTAATAACTTAACCATTTTTTAACTTGGACTCGGGAAGATCGATTTTTCCCGAAAATGGGTATGTTTAAAAATTAAATTTTATTTTAAGCATAACTCTTCCATTTCTGGGAAAAAAATTTCAGTTTTTTCGGGATATATCTTCTGCTAAACATTTTTGAAAAATGGGTGGTAGTCGTGGTTTTTTGCTCATATCTTATCTGGGGTCTACGCAAGCCCCATTACAACGGACGGACAACCGGATTTGAACTTCCCTTCCTATAAGGAGCCAGAATATATACTGTAGGGTCTAAGATCAATATTGTAGAAATTACAAACGGAATGACAAAGTAATATATACCCTTTTACATACGATGAAGGGTACACAAATTATGAATATTATTTTGTTAAACATTTTCAAAAGTTGGTTTTGTATATAAAAGTTGAAACAGCCGTTTCAACAATTCTTGCAAGTAAAAATTTTACCAATAACAATTTCCAAGATTTTTTTTTGTCTCTCAATTTTGTGCTCTCTTTTGAAGCTTTCTACTTCAGTGTTGCCTCCTTGTGGGCAGCTTTACCTTGTGATACTAAACTTTAGTTTTCTGTGTATATTATCAGTCTAAGGGCCATTATTACAACTTACAAATAGTTATTTTTAGGATGCTATCTGACAGATAAATAGTTTTTGGTTATTACAAGTTAACATTAACCTAAAAAGTGACTGATAAGCTAACATCAGGTTTGTCCTCATGGTTACTTTACAAGTGAACTTTAAGAACTTGAAGATGCCATATTTTCTGCTGAAGATATGGTAGCATCAGTGACAGTTTTAAGTCAAATTAAATTATGCAAACTTAAAAAAAAACACAATTTAACACAAAAAACAAAACAATTTACCATTAAGAACAAAAATAAAGCACAAAAATTTAATTCTTTTTTTAATTAAAGAAAAAAACAAAAGCAAGTCGTTGCCACTACCTATTTTAACAACCAAAAGTAGTCGGTATATACTGCAATGTTGCCACAGTATATAAATGACATTTTTTATTTTATCGGATAGTTGTAATAATGGAAAAAACTTATTGGTCACTTTATCGTTCAAGATAGCTATTGTTCACATTAACTATCAGCAACTTTATCATTAGGTTGTAATAATGGCCCTTAACCTTATAAAATAATTTTGTTTTAAAATGTCCATTGCAAATAGGGCCTAACAAGGGAACACTCTTACAAATTTGTCTGTAAATACTGTGGTGCAGGGCACCAAATGTTCAGAATTGACCGGCTTTTAACTTTCTGATTTGATCTTTGTTTGTAAAAGTTATTTTTTTTTACTAAATAGAATCTGGGAATTTTAGTTCTTATGTTGGGTATCATTTTTATTATAAATTTTCATATTAATTCGAATGTGTATTATAAGTCAAATTACAATTTATAAAGATTTCATACTTTAATAGTCTTATTCTTTCATTATTTTCGAAATATACAAAGCAAAAATTCTGTTCGTGCATAGAAAATATTCGTCGAAAATATTAAAGGAATAAGACTATTTAATTATGAAAGCTTTATAAATTATAATTTAACTTAGAATAAATATTCTAGTTAATATGAAAATTTATAATAATTTTTTTGTATAATTAAACGTTAATTTCATATAAATTGGTTAATTTTGCCTCAACTCAAGTGTAGTTTTGAATTTTGCTGGTGGTAACACTTCTTCCCAGTAACAATTGTTAGAAATTTGCAACAATTTTTAGTAAATGATCACCTGATGAATATTTCTTATGTTCCATATGTACTCGTTAAACAAGAGACCGATGTTTCTACACTGACATTAATACATTGTAGGTGTCATTAAACGCCATTCATTATATTGAAACTAAAAATCTAGTTGAAATTTATTTTTTTTTGTGTGGAAAATTTAATTAAATATTTGAAGTTTATTTTCTTATAAGCAAATTCCCATGCAATTAAATTGATTCACGAAAATGTGAATAACAAATAATTAAAATATAATATTTGTTGATTTTTTTATTTGATCGTATATAAATAAAATTAAGGTATTTTTTCAATATTAGTTCATTTAACATTAAAAGTTCCAATAACGAAGTTGGGTGTATCTTAAATTCTTAGTTTAAAAGTTAAAAAAACAAAAACTTTAAATATGAGATATTTTGTAGTGTTTGCGTTAGTGATTTTGGCTGCTTGCAGTATACGGGTAAATGAAATATAGAATTATTGAGTAAAGAGTGCAACATTCGATGTTGCCAAATCTAAAATAAAGCAAAAGGGCCCATTATTTTCAAAGGGACCGGACCTATAAAAAAATAAGTATTGCATGAAAGAATAAAGGCAATAGAGGTTTTTTACTTTTATCTCAGCAATATAAAAATTGATCTTGCTGAATTTCAAAAGCAAAATTCTCAGAACTGTGTATTTGTTATAGACATATATAACATTATATATCCCATTCTACCTGATGTTTTCGGAAAATCCATTTCTTCATTCACACGGGCAAATGGGCATTTTTATCTCAACTTCTCTACTCACAAGGATCTAGAATATACATATATGCTTTATGGGACTAAGATCAATATTAAAGAATTATAAATCTGAATGACGAACTTGTGTATATACAAGTGACAAGTGAAGTTTTTACCAAGGCTGTGGAGTCGGAGTTGAAGTTTTTGTACCGCAGTCGGTGTCAAAGTAACCACAAAAACTCGCGACTCCAACTCCAACATTTTTGTACTTTACATATGTAAATAACTGTATTAAAACTAAATTCGGCACGTGTTAGAATTATAATATCGATTTTGAATAGTAAGTGCTTAAAAAAAAGAGTTTAAAGTCATATAAGAACCAGTCTCCTATACACTTAGCATAGGGCTGCCAGAAGTCTAAGCCCGTCGACCAGGACACATAAAACAAATCACAAGCGACCGTACAACAAAATCTTATGTACTCTAAGAACTAATTGCATTAAAATACATGTATCAACCATACATTTCAGATTTAAGTCCGTTAATTAAAAAAAGTAACAAAACTTAACATAAAAACACAATAAACAGGAATAAAAGATTTATTTAAACTTTGAAATTTATTGAAATCGATTAGTTGAACGACGTTTATCCCAGGCAACAGTTGCTTGTAAAATTGCTTCATGTTAACAGCGTTATAACAGAATGCTTAACCTCAGTACATAACAAAAATTGGCTAAACTAAATTTTTGTCTGCATTGAGCTTTGTCAAAAAACCAAAATAATTTAATGAAAATTTAATTCAATGAACTTAACCTAATTAAAAATATCTAAATTTGGATTAAAAACCATGACAATTTAAGAGTGGTGCAGGACACCAGGACAATTTGTCTAAAACCAGGATAAATCCTGGAAAACAAGGCCGTATGAGAGCCATTATTTAATGTCAATGTTAGAGTAGGATTCGGAGTTGAAATCGGACATGAAGTCGGAGTTGCAGTCGGACTTAAAAAATTTCAGCCATTAAAGTCGGAGTTAGAACTTTTTTGACGACTCCACAGCCCTGGTTCATATCCGTCAGGGCGAGTTAAAAACGACAGTTGCAAAGCAACTATAAAAAATTTCGCATTCTAAAATGCAACCTGGTATAAAGCGCCCCATTCATTACCATACTATATTATTGTATATTTTATTCGACATATTACATATTTCCATTGAGCCCTATATTATACAATAAGTGGCACAATGGTTTCAATTAAAATATGGAAAAAAAAATTAAAACATAACCTATAAGAAAAACAAAGCGTTGCCATCACATTTTACCGTATATTGTACTACTTTTCGTTGTGCAATAAAAATCAAAGGTCTTTTGATTATTGGCAATAATCGATATTGGCCAGTGGCGATATTATTGTACAATACGAAAACTTAGCAATTATATTGCAAGTGTATGGGCCACTTAAAATTTACCAAACATGTTATCGTCGTATACATATATCATAAGTGCTAATTGTGTGTATGTATATGAATGGGATTTTCTTCTCCTTTTTTTCTTAAAAGCTCCATACCGGGTGACTTAATCCTGAAGTGTGTGAATCAGGACTAAGTAAACTGTGCGTTAAAGCGGTGTAAAGACTATCGACCATGAATGACAGTTTTGCCCAAAATATTTGTTTGCTCGATAATGTGTCCGTTAATTTTCGTCAGTCAACCGTAAATAAATTTGTGATTGAATATCGACTGACGAGCTTTTTGAGGGTTTTATGCACAACATCGAAAACAGTACGCAAATGTGCTGTTTTTTTTTAACTTATACGTTTCGTTCAGTCTACAAGAAACATAGATTTAAGGAAAAACCATGTTATCACTTAATGACTGTGATATCAAACAAGGAGATACCAAAAATTCCGGATTAGGGACAAATTTTTATCTGTAACTTAAAACCATATTGAAGATTTCATAAATTTTCGCAATTTGACTTATTTTTTTATTCTCAGGCTGAATTAAGCAAGGAGGAAGCAATCGCCATTGCAACTGGTTGTAAAGATGAAGCTGGTGCTTCAGATGGTAAAAATTTTTCATAAAGTTTAGTAAAATATATTTACTTACTTCAAATTATTTTAAATCTATAGCCGAGTTTGAAGCCATGGTTAAACATTTACCTGCTGAGACCAAAGAGGGCAAATGTATGCGTGCTTGTGCCCTTAAGAAATTGGGTGTGGTAAGTTTAATTTTTGTCTCATCGTCTATTTGACAAGTTCTCTCATTCAATCATTACTCCAGATGAGTGATGATGGCAAAATGATCAAAGATGCCGCCATAGAATTGTCGAAAACCATCATTAAGGATGAGGAAAAGAAAGAAGTTGCCGCCGGTATAATCGAAGCCTGCGATGGTTTAGAAGTCAGCGATGATCAGTAAATTAAATTTTTGTACAAGAAACTTTATTTTGCTTACTAATTTTTTTAATTTTGTTTTTGTTGCAGTTGCGAAGCGGCTGAAGAATACACCACCTGTGTAAAAAGTAAATTTGATAGCGAAGGCATCGCCTCTACTGAAGATTTGATTTAATAAATACTCATTTAACCGTCTACTTAAATGACTCAACCGACTTAAGACGCTTTTGCTTTTGTAAAATGGACAATTTCTTTTTAAATCTAGCAATTTCGGGGAACTTAAATCTATAGTGTCAACGAACTATTTAAAAATAATTATATTGTAGTTTTTGTGTGCATATAAAAAAAATAAAAATAAAAAAAAAAACAATAAAAAGCTGAAATTGTATAGCTTTTCTTGCTCTAAATACATCAAATTAAGAATTGTATACGGCTACTCACATTATATGTGGGACACATAGAAAAAGTGTTATGTTGCTATGTTTGAAACTAAAAAGAGCCTTAAGCTTCGTACAGACGGTGATCAGATCTAACAATATTGTCAGTAAAATGTGCTTAAAATTTCTTACAATCGTGTGAACATGCAATTTTTGTTTGACAACGTTGTCAGGAAAATCATTGTCCGCCCATTGTAAGACTACAATACTGTAAGTTACTTGACAATCCTGTGAGCACTCATTTTTATTGCCAGATGTGCGAAGTTAATGCATCTGACAAAGGAATCATTGCCAATACTAACGTATCAGGGATGGAAAATGGGGTTTTTGGATTTTGTACCAACTTCAATAACAAAACGTAGTTTTAAGATTAAGACGTTACCAATTTTATATTTATTGGCTCATCTCTTGATATACATATGTATTTAATAATAAAAAAAAAAAAATTATAAAAAAAGTACAACTGCACCATAGTTCCCATCCCTGATATGCAAAAAGTTTAATATTGAAAAATTAAATTTGAATTTAATAAACATCAATGAAACTTATTTAAAACAAAATAAAAAAGTTAAAATTCTTTTTCCCTTCAATAAAAATATTTCCACTTTTCCAACTTATAAAAATTTATGCCATTTGCATACAATATCGAAGCAGATCTGGCAATTTTTGCTATACAATTGTCTGACAGCCGTGTGAGCTAACAATTTATGTTGGCAGATGCATTTATTGTCCGACAGTTATCTGCCAGTGAAATTTTAAGGTACAATCGTCTGAACGGACAGTTTACTTTTGGTGGAAATTTTCCTTTGGCAGTATATTGTGAGCACATTGCCAGATTTTACGAAGTTTAATATAAAATAAATAAATTGTTTTCTCATTATGTATTAATTGAATCTTCATATATTAAATAAGAACTAACAATGTTAAATTAAATTTTGTTCTAATACGTTACTTTTTGTCCTGCCAGTGCCTTACGAAAATGTTTCCCTTCATTGTTTCTGTTCACATTTGTAGGTGTTTAGAGCTCTTCCAATCGGATGAGTCCTGCCGTATCTCTTCTCCTTAAGCGAGTGTGGCCGTTACAATTTAAAATATTTCGAGCTAGTGGATTTGGGTGCAGTTCAAGCCTTTTTAAATATTTTACTGCATATTTCGTAATCATAGGTTTTACTAATGGCACATTGAGATTCTTATGAATACTTGAGTTTTTAACATACCAGGGGCCGGCTGTGATTATTCGAAGAAGTTTATTATTTTTTTGCAGCAATTTTTTAAAATTCTGCTTTAAAATTGTATTAGTGTCCAGATTATAAAATTCTAGTCTTTTAATTTTTTAATTTTTATCTTGTTTTTCCTTTTCTCCTTTTTATATTTCTTATATAAATACAAATACACCTACAGCCAACTTCAAGTTGAACGGTGTGAGAATTACAAGACCAAACAGAATTGCAGGGTACATGAAACTCAGTACTCCTCCCCTATCTTCTCACCTCTCTCACCAATTAACTCAAGAATTGCTGCAACTAAAATTGCAAGTCTGGACGATGTCTTACAGAGTTGGAAAGTTTAGTTTGAAAGAATTTAAGATAATAAGTCGCAATTTACACGAAATGCAGACATTTCTTCCCGGACAGACGAAGTTTGATGGTAAGGTGGCGATGATGTATGTTTACTCTTTTCCTCTCTCGCCAATAAAACTTCGTCTGTCCGGCAAGAAATGTCCATAGTGTAAATTGGGACTAACGCTGGGTTTCTGAGATCTTAGTTAAATTAAGTTTAATTAATCTGAAAGCTGATAAGTGCCACCATTTTAAAGTTGGTAAACACAATTTTGACGGAACAGATTCGTTTTGCTTAAAATGTTGGCCTCTAATGAAATTTTAAAAAGAAAAACATTTCGCCGGAAAAACCCGGGTTTCAGAGTACGTTTAACTAATTTTAAACTTAATCACCATCTCAAAAACATGGCCTAGTTATTAAATAAATAATTTGTCATTATGTTTTATTAACTTACAAAATTTTAGCTTTCGCCTTGAACTTAGTACCGACTAACTCGTGATCAACCACTGTTCACACGAAACCCTTCTCCACCTACTTCAGTCCTCTAAGTTGTTGCTCACTCCTTAGCGGATAACTAATTCCATGTCCACCGTCTGGCTGTTTTAAAAATCCAAAGCCTTTCATGGTGTCTATATGCGTGGTTAATTTGGACACCATAACATTATGCTTGGTTCATCTCTCAGCGTCAATTCTACTTACCAAAATTATTTATAAGAAAATATTTATAACTAATTATTGTCTTCGCTTTTTTTCCTCTCTTCTGGACACATTACCACTAACAACCTTCATACCAAGAAAGTTATGGTTCTTACCCTTCTCAAGTTTGAGAATATGTTAAGATGGCCCCTAGGGTCAAGCTGGTGAGAGCATATAAAGTTGTGAAAATCGGTCCCTAATATCATTTAGCTGTCACATTATTCATCTTCCGGAAAATGCTTCTACCCTTATTAATCTCCTAAAAATTTTAATAGTAAGACACTGTTTGGTGCCCGAAATGGACTTTTACCTGCATAAATCTTGCAAAAATATTAGTATTAAGCTCAAGTTTGAAAAAAAAAATCGGCAAATAATTTCACTAAATTTCAAAGGGATAGGTGTATGTTTATTTGAATGGTAGCCCTGGTTTTCTAAACATATTTTATTTCTCCAATTTATTCAAATATCCTTCATTCCGCTCTCGTTTAGATGTTGCAAAATACAGTTATTTGCCAAATGCGATCGTTCACAACGATCGGTTTCTCTGGCGATGACTTTATTACATTCGGCTATTATTCTCTTAAGATGATTGTTATCGATAGAGTTGTTAAATAGATACACAAAGAATGGTATTATTTCGGATTCGTTTAGGGAATTATCGGCTGAGAACTAAAAATTAATCAATTTTAATTTCAAAATTTTGTGATTGAAAAACATATTTACCAGGCTATGCTTTTTCATGATACAGTACCGTATACATTTAGCGTTTCTTACAGCATCTCGAGAACCATTGGCAATGTCTTCAAAACCAGCTGAAATTCAAGAAGAGGTCAATCAAATTTACGATTTTTAATGCTGAGGAAAGAGTAAAGAGTAAGAGTATCCAATCTTTGTTTTTCACTTACTATCTGTTATTTCAATCTTTTTAGTATTTTCTTCATCTTCGTAACAATCCACTACCGAAGATTTCACCAATTCCATTAGACCGTCCAGTGATTGATGCAAAGTTTCTTTAACTGAAACTGCTAAAAATATAACAACAAATATTTTCATATTGATAGATTGTTCAACGTTTTATTAGGAGAAAAGTATAACTAAAACTAAAATATTTCAATGAATTTTCCACCGTTTTAAATTAAAAGTCATTATTAAAATTTTTCACACTGCAATTTAAAATGTATGAAAAGTTAATTGTCAGAAAACAATAGATTTTTAGAGTTTGATTTAAATCAATTGTGATAATTTTCCAAATTTAATTACGATAATTTTTTCACGTAATGATGAACCATAATTTATGGTCAAAAGAACGTTAGTAAATTTTCGTTAAGGTAAATTTTCTAAATAATCTTAAAAATATTTAAGTGTTTATCATATAATTGTTTGTAAATAGGGCCGTTTGTTTTTCTTAATAATAAAATCACCAATTTTGGTCAACAAATTCCAATTCCAATTTTTTGTAGACATTTGTGTTGATGCAATACATCAAAATCAATTAAAAAATTCGATTTTTAATATTAGGTTAGTTAGGACCTTTTTCGATAAGGTAACGATACGTATATAAAACAAGTAAGAGTGCTATATTCGGTTATGCAGAATTTTATATACCCTTCACCATGGTTCAAAAGTAACAGAAAATTCTATAAATACCACTCTTTAGATATAAATAAATTATATTTGTGCCACGCCCACTTGTCCAACCACGGCAACATTTTGTCGGATGTTGTAAATGGATAACCAAAATGCTTTTACCTAATTTGGAAACTTTGGCTCTTGCTGTTCTCCAGATACACATAAATCTTAAAAGTCTTTGTATGGGAAGTGCCACGTTCACTTGTCCAATCCCACCCACATTTTGTCGGATTTTGTGTATTGATAACCAAGAAGCTTGCACCTAATTTGGAAACTTTGGGTCTTGCCGTACTCCAGCTATACATAAAAATAAAGTAATAAAACAACAACAACAAGGGATTTTGAGGTAATATTACAGGCAGTCGTCGTTTTTTGCTCATATCTCAGCCATTTGTGGTCAGGCTGAATTTAAATAGCAAACAATTCCGGACTATATTTGACATAAATAGTTATATATTCCCCATCATATCTGGGGTTTTCGGAAACCCCATTTCAACGGACAGGCAGGCGGACATCGTTAAATAAACTTCGCTACTTATAAGGACCCATAATATATATACTTTATTGGGTCTAACATAAATGTTGTAGAAATTACAAACGGAATGACAAACTTATATATACCCTTTTCCACCACATGAAGTGAAGAATACAATTAAAAGTAAAAATCATTACATAAAATATTTTCTTTAATTTATCACCCATAGAAATCACAGTAAATTACTTCAATTATATATCGTCACCAAAAATGCAAAAAGGCCTAACAACCCTTTTTATTCTTTAACAGGAAAAGCAAGCAACTTTACAAAATCAATAACAACAAGGTGTACTTGCCGTTTTAATTTCTGCAATAAAGTTGACATTTTTGATCCCCTGCGATCTTAAATTTTTTGTGAACATGTAGTTCAACAACAAAAATTAATCAAAAACTCTATTTCGATTTTTTTTTTGTAACGCTCTTTTGTATTTTAGGTAACGATATATAAGTTGTTTATATTCTTTTTACATTGAATTTTCATTTCTTTTGCTGGATAAGAATAAATGTACATATGTTGCTTTCAAATGGGAGTTTAAGCTATAACATTGTTGAATTAGAATAGTGTTCGTCATTCAAAGCTATTGATTATTCGAATAATGTTTACAAAACTGCAGTGATTAAAAAAACTGTTTTTTAAGCAAATATCTGCAAGACTGCCCTACACTTAAAAAATCTGCAAAAACAGATGAATCTGAACATTTGGCAAAATATTTCACCAGTCAAAAATAAAGTCAGTTTTAATTACAAATTTGATCAAGTGAATTAAACGTTTAATCAAGTGAATTAATCGTTTAATCAAGTAAATTAAAAGCTTAATTGATACTATTTAGTTGTTAACTGGTGCAAATTTAATTAATTTGTAAATTAATATCACAAATTTTTTAAATCAAATAAATTATTAGAAATTATTCTTCAAAACTTTTCACCAATTAATGCAAAACAAAAAAATTAAATCAGTTTAATTAAAAATTTAATCAATTTAATTTGTTAATGGTGCAAATTAAATTAATTTTTTATTTAATATCACAAATTTTTTAATTGAAATACATTTTTATTCTGTGTCCTTAACGGTCTGCAAGACTGTTTTGCACATAAAAAACTGCAAAAAAACAGATGAATCTGAACATTTGGCAACGCGGCTTGCAACGTACACAGAAAAATTCTCCAAAGTTTTTCACCAATTTAAGTATTAATCAAAAATAAAATCAGCTTTAATTAAAAATTTAATCAAGTAAATTAAACGTTTAATCAAGTGAATTAATCGTTTAATCAAGTGAATTAAACGCTTAATTGATACTATTCGTTTGTCAACTCGTGCAAATTTATTTTTTATTTAATATCACACATTTTTTAATTCAAATCAATTTTTATTTTTTTCTGTGTACAGTTTTAATTAAAAATTTAATCAAGTGAATTAAACTTTTAAGCATGTGAATTAAACGTTTAATCACGAGAATTAAACGTTAAATTGATACTATTAATTTTTTACTGGTGAAAATTTAATTAAGTTTTTAATTAATATCACAAATTTTTTTAATTTAAATTTATTTTTATTTTTTTTCTGTGTATAAATTTGACACTGGTCAAAAAATGTAGAACGCATGTTGTGGACCCCTTCAGCTAAAAGTCAATATGGTTTTATACATATGCATACATACACACATACATACAAGTATTGCCACAGTTAAAAACTGATAAGGGATTTCTAACAAAATTTTTACTAATGTATTTTGATATTAAAAATTTTTGTTGACAATCACTCAATATACATACACCCATACATATATACGTAGCTAATGGTAAATCCCATTAATATTAGCTTACTCAAATTTCATGGAATATTTAATTGCACTTAAATGCAAAAAAAACGCATTCCAATCGTAGTATAAATATAAGTTTCTAAAATTATTTCAACATCATTATTGTATTGATTTTTACAAGATGAAATTCTACGCTTTGTTGTTACTCGTTTTGGCTTTAGTAGCGTGCGCCATGGGTAAGTAGGACTTAAGGAGATTAGTAAGTAATAATATAATAAACTAAATTTATTAAACATTTTCAGGAAACCCTAATCCCAAACCTTTACCAAATCCTAAGCCATCAGGAGGCGGAGGAGGAGGTGGTGGTGGCGGCTCTTTCGGAGGCGGTGGTGGTGGTGGTGGCGGCGGTAGTGGAAAGTAAATCTGTACATTCACTTCCCTCTTAAAAAATGTATATTTTTTTAAATTATTTGGTTCTTATTTTAGTTGATTTAAATAATAAAAAATAAAAAAAAAAAAAAAAAAAAAAAACAAAAAAAACATTTGTTGAACAATTTTCTATGCTGTTTTTATTATATCAGCTAATTGGATTATTAGATAATTATTAGATAAGAGGCCGTACACACTAGGCATATAAAAGTAATTACCATGCGGGAAATTTGTGTCAATTTGTCCTGGGATTTGTGAAAAAAGAACAAGTGCAAAAGCTAATCCCGCGAAGCTCTACGCTTGTCTGCAGGAAAGAAACCATAGTCTTTGGTGTGAATCGAACCCGTAACCCCGGCAGTGATAGACTAGTTCACTTCCAACTAGCCTACCGGGGCGTAGAGCTTCGGAGGATTAGCATAGGGCAAAAAAAAACAGAATCTTTAATAGTAATTAACTTAAAAGAGTTTAGTATAAAGCCCTATAAGATGACACATGTGCCCCATAGTCATAAAAGGGCTAACAAAATCATATATTAAAAAATTAGCCAAAGTTGGCTACAGCGGCAAAAATAGTCGTGAAGCTGTGTTGGTGTCAAAATAATTGTCTTCATATAAACGGGTGTAGCTTATTTTTGACAGATTGTAGTCGGTAGCCTGCTGTCGTCTATAAGTTCAATGCTTTATTCGGGAACAATACCAGAGATGACCCAAGGGGAACTAGTACCAAACTTGTCACGAGATAGTTCTAAAGTGGTAGGGACCGGTTCTAGTTCTAACACTTTATATGAAGGGAACTTGTTACGTTAACATGGCGATGTCCTAGGAGGGGGTTAATTGGCACAGAAATAACCTAAATGGCTACATTCAATTTCGGTTAATACATGGTATAATAAGTAAAAGGTATAGTCATTATGAATTCTGTTCTCAATTTTAAAACCCATATAACATCAAATAAAAAAAATTAGGACAAAAATTTGACATTACATGGGTAAATAATGACAACTGTCCCTTATGAAAATACCTTATTATAATATCGGTTAATATAATTATACCTGTCGCAGAAAATATGACATTAATTTCATATATAATTTTTCAATGAATTTAAAACGAATTTAGTAAAAAACATTTACATTTTTGGTGACCATTTTTATATTATCCAACACAGAACAGGTTCGTTTGACTTCACTGTGTGATCCATCAGAAAGACAGAAATATATCAGAGACAGTAATATATCAGTTTACCACCTCCTAGGTCAACACCATGTTTATATGATGGTTCCCCTCCATATAAAGTAATATAACCAGAAAGAATCAGCCACTACCAGCACAAAATACAGTCACATGAATAGTTTTGTGCCAATAATCTTCCCTCTGGACTAACTACGCTTAAAACACATTATCACCCGTTAAAGGCTAGTTTTCACGGTAATACAATGTACTACGATTTTGTAGAATCAGAATATTATGAAATTCTCTCCGTGTTCAAAATATATAAAAAAATAAAAATCTGCTGTAAATACTTTCATTGTTTACACGGATGGTATAAGTAAAATAAAAGCAAATATATTAAACAGCTGAGTTAAGAACAAAAAAAAGCAGATGGTTATAGTTTTTACAATAATATTTACAAAAACAAAATGAAAATTTCCTGAGTTGATTTTGATTGTTTTTGTAATTGTACAAAAATGTTACCACCTTCAATATATACTGTTAAAATACACCTCTGGTGTGATGAGAGTACATAGGTTTCTAAAATGGTATAGAAAATGAACATTTACCGACCGCTTGTCAAATTTTATGTCTGTATTCTCTATTAATCAATGCATTTTGATCTTAAATGGCAAGATTTTTCTCATTCTACATAATTTTTTTACATGTCGTAATACATTGTATTACCGTGTAAACTAGCCTTAAGTGCAGTGTTACCACCAGCAAAATTCAAAAGATCACTTAAGAGATGGTATAATTACCCGATTTAAATGAAATTGCATCTGTATTGGAGTATGGATCCGTAATATGGGACCCTATATATAAAAAACATTCCGACCAAATTTAATCAGTCCAAAAACAGTTTCTGACCTTTTGTCTACGTGGGTTAAACTTTAACCAATGGAATCTGCCGCCTTATTCTGCTAGACTAGACCCTCATCAAGCTGCCATTTCTAAAGAGCCGTAGAATTGTGCTTAACATCTCGTTTATTTTCAACATAATTATTGGCGACGTTTGCACTGGATACTTAATCAACAATATTAAAATAACGTTTTATTTTATACAAAAAAAAAAAAAAAACACAAAAATTTTGTTTAGGGTCAATATTAGTCATTCTATTGTTCTAGTCATTTACCATTCGTATAGTAGCCTAAATAAATTAACAAAAATAGCATTAAATACAAGTAAGAATCTATAGTTGGTCAAGCCCGACCATATAATTTTCGAGAGTGTACCCTCTTTGGGACCCATGAGCCAAATTATGTTATAAGGTTAAGGTTCACATAAAAGTTTTTTTTCCCAATATTATTTAGATATCTTCATGCTTATGAGATTATTTTGTTATTTATTAACTGCCTGTTTTTCAACTAAAAATACAAATTTTCGTTTGAAAATTAAAATTAAAACAACAACAACCACATTTGGGTTTTTTTCAATATCTATTTCTAAACGAATTTTATTTTTATTTCAAAAAAAAGGCAGTAAGTAATTTAAGGAATGGGGTTGATATATGACCCTTTTTAAATTCTGAGCCCACCAACACAAAATTTTCTCATGAAATCGTTAAAGTTATTGGCGCTAATATACAAGAAAGCAATTTTCGGAAGTAGTATTTGTATGTGAGCTATGGACCAATTCCAAGAAAATTGGGTAAATTACATTGCAATCAAATAAGTTTGGACCAAATTTTATTTTAATACCAATATAATAACACAGAAAAAATTATTAAATTTCTCCAATCACCAAATTTGTTCTAAATTCATAATATCAAGCAAACAATTTGTTGATTTTGCTCCTATTACCAAAATATTTTCAATAAATGATATTTTTAATTTCAACTAAAAAAGTGATCAAAAAACTTTGCCATTTCAAACAATGTGTTAATTTATTTAAATAAATATTGACAATTCCCAATAACAATTCTACATGTTTAAATTATTTTATTTTAAACGAAAAAAGTCAATTAAGATTTTTTGTTATTTAATTAAAATTTTAATTGAAAATTTATTTGAAAACAGCTAAAATGTTAATTAAACCAAAATTAAATTTTTAATTTTCTTTCAACTAAAAAAATAATTGGTTCAGTTATTACATTAATTAAATTTAAATACTTTTTAAACCATTTTTTTAATTGATAAAACACTTTTTTTTGTGAAGATAGTTTATGGGCACAAAGACTCTATTTCGGAAAGAATCTTATATGAGCGATATATTAATAGACCGATATATATTATAGACCGATTCTCATCATTTCCAGTTAACTTGGTCCTTAGAACCTATGTTGAAAATTTAAACAAATTATCTCCGACCTCCGCGACCTTTGCGCATATGGTGTACATATACATATACAGCCAGCCATCCGGCCGAACAGTTATCGTTAGATCGATTCAAAAAGTGATTCTGAGTCCGAAGGTGGGTTTATGAGAAATTTGTTAAGGTGTTACAGACATCCGCACAAACAACTAATACTAGAGGGTATAATCAAATAAACATCTTAAAATATTTAGTTATACTTTTACATTTTGGTGCATATATCTAAGGAAGGTTCAAAATGTTCGTTGCCGTTTCATTAATGTAGTGTGAACGGTGCATTCAACTGACGAATTTAAAAATGGTAAAATAAAAATAATATGTATTACTTTTTCCAATATTAAAGATATAATTTCCCGGGGGTTATTTTTTAGTTTTAATACCTTTTTTCAATAAAGTTCAGGTTCATTATCAAGCTTTTGCAATTCTATGTTAAACGACGGAAAGCTTTTCTTAAACAGAATCAGTAACTTTATTTTAGAATACTGTGCATTTTTTGGACAACAACATTTTAATTAGTTTAAGCTTTATCTCTAAAATTAAATCTTTATATTACGTTGTTTTAAAACGAAAAAAATTAAAAATTACACCTGATCTACACATAAGCTAAATTACCCACCCACATGTGACCATATGAAAAAAATAAAGCTTTAAAAATTACACCTGATCTACACATAAGCTAAATTACCCACCCACATGTGACCATATGAAAAAAATAAAGCTTTAAAAATTACACCTGATCTACACATAAGCTAAATTACCCACCCACATGTGATGTGACCATATGAAAAAAATAATGCTTAAAAATTAAAACATAATAAAAAACACAACTTGAAACTTTTTTATAGCAAATACTTGTGTATTTATTTTAAATGTTATAACTACAACATTAAAAAAAAAAACAATTATTGAAGTAAAAAGTAACTTTATTTGCTTAAATAATTCTAAACTAAAGCCAAAAATGGTCACCTGGTACTGATTTGAATGTCGTTCGCCGGCGTATGAAATATAAATAAATCTATTGCAAAGTCGTCGCGTATGACGAATTTCGGCGGACGCTATTATTGTGTTTATTTTTTGTATATACCCCAATATGTTATATTTTTGGCGACGAATATTCGCGGCAAAAAATAAATCGTTCGTCCCAGTGGTGTTCCTAGCATAGTTCCTGCCTTAAGACCAATTGACACAAATTTCTCTCAGGGTAGTGTTTCTTAAAATGTTGGGCTAGTAATTAAAATGTATTTAAATATACCCCTTAACTAATAGGTCTCCAACCGATCTACACCAATTAGCTAGTTATAAAAAACAACAACAACTTAGCAAATTATTTAAAAAATGTTTTTATATTTAAATCAACTAAATTAAGAAATAAATAATTTAAGGCATACGTAGTACATTTTTAACAGGAAAAGTAAATGTATAGATCTACTTTCCACCACCGCCGCCGCCACCACCACCGCCGCCTAAATTGCCGCCACCTCCGCCGCCTCCGCCACCTTGTGGCTCAGGATTCGGCATAGGGTTTCCTAAAAATTTGAAATAAATTTATTAATTATAGCATTAAGGACCTTACTTAACCATCTCCTTAAGTCCTACTTACCCATGGCACAGGCTACTAAAGCCAAAACGAGTGAAAACAAAGCGTAGAATTTCATATTGGATAGACTAAAACAATAATGATGCTAAATGTACTTTAGAAATTAATATTTATACATGAATTTAAATGCGTTTTTGTTTTTTTCCACCTAAGTGCAAATAAATATTCTAAGAAATTTGAGTAAACAAATTTTAATGGGATTACCCATTAATTATATTGATTTGTTGTAAACAGGAATTTTTAATATGTATACAAAATTTTTACCAACATCAAAATACATTAGTATAAAATTTAATTAATTATCGCTTATCAGTCTAAAATATAAGTCGATTTGTATTTCTTTGAAGGCTGGGAAAACGTGACAAGCACGTCATACGTCAGAGTCCATGTTATAAACTATTATTTTTAGAATACGATTGTAATGTCTACAATTTCGAATTGATTTTGGGTACCTACAGGTATGTACTGAGTTCAATATATGGAAAATTTATAATGAAAAGTAAAAAATATTTAAAAGTTAATGATTAATTCTAAGAAATAAGTCTGATATATATTTGTAAGAAAATTTGCAATTAAAAATTGCAGTTGCATCAGTAAAGATCGTATGACCTTAATAAGATCTTCTGATTTTTAGCAATATTTCCTTTAGGTTTTAAAAAAAGTTGTTAACAAATAAATATTTTAAATGCAGCTGTTATTAAGAAGAAATGCAAAACTTTGTTATAAAGGGTCCGCCAAATAACTTTTTTTTTTTGAAAATGCTATAAAAAACTACTGAATATTTTCTCAAATTTCTTTTTTTATTTGAAAGTACAATCCTCCCGGTTAATAATGGAAAATAATTTCATTCAAATGGCGTCATACCAAGGTCTTTATGCAAAATTCGTCTCAATGATGTCTCCGAAATGTTCAATTGGTGAATTGACTTTGTGCCACAGCAGCAATATTCTCGGGCGTAATATTCGAGGATGCCAGTTTTTTTTCACTTTTTTCACAAGATAACGAACATACGGAGCTGACGGTGCTTCTCTTCTTCCAAAATCCGTACGAAATTTTCGCACACATTCTGCAACATTACCATGATTTTCAAAGTAATGTCGCAATATTTCCCAGCGTTGTTCAAGCATATACACAACCATATTCGTTCAGCGGAAGGATAAAACTAATTATCTGTCAAATCAGACATGAGCTAAGTGTTACCATTCACGAAATAGCACTAGTTGAAAAAAAAACGTTAGATGGCGGACCCAAAAAAAAAAGTTAGATGGCGGACCCTTTATTTATTTACCCAAACGACTTATATTCCAAAGATATTTTAAAATTTTCGTTTAACATATAAAATTTCGGATAAGTAGATGACGAGTTTACTGAATCTTACTCTGATAATAAAACTGCTCTCCAAAGGTACCCGTACACGATATGTTTTTTACATCTGACTTGTAAAATTTCCCACTGCAAAAAATACATACATACATGTCGTGTGTTACCTTTCTAACATTGCTTCTGTAAGGGCCAGGCTGATAAAATTTCACTTAATCCATTTTTTGACATCAGCTGTTTAATATGAAAAAATATGTTGTCAGAAATCTATGCCGTTAGACCCCTTTCAGACTCGTCAAGCTAGTTGCGCTAGTTACTTGCCGAGTACAACAAAGTCTGTACTAAATTTTTTTTCCTTAACCCAACCTTACCACTGACATCTACAAACCAAGAATTGCGCCAGAGACTTGCGCAAGTAACTTGCCGAGTCTGAAAGGGGCATAGGGAAACCGACGACGACGAAATCGTTGAAGTTAATATTCTACAATACCGATATATGTATATTCATAACACCATTTAATAGAAATTATGTATATACAAATAAGAAAACTTTTCATTATATCCTAAATTATTATTCGAGTTTAAAGAAAACATTTTCAAGATGGCTGAACTCTTTTACGGCGCAAGTAAACATTTTTGTGGCAAACGCAAGCAATTTTGAAACCGAGAGCTACTTTAGTTTCTGCAAAAACTATGCGAAAATAAAACAGAGCCTATGTCAGAAGAATATTACAAACCTTATGTAAAACAACAATAATTTTGGTAAACATGCACAATTACATGTGACTTGAAAAGTTGACGAGTCAGGTGTAAAAAACATGTCGTGTATACTGACCTTGATTCATCTTGATGAATGTATTGTACTTCATTTATATAGCCCAGGGGACACCAAATAAAGGCTTGCAAGTCGAATTAAAATGCAATCGTTTTACCAAGTTATACCGTTCCGAAGATTTTCCTTATCCTTTCACTCTCCGCTCCAAAGACCGAATGCTCTTCGTTGGATATTTAAATTCCAAAATTTTACTTTTGTAAATTTTTGAAAAATGTTTATTTGAAAAATGTTTATTTTAATTGGGATGTTTAATTGGGAAGAATTTATGGGGAAACCCAGACGAGGGGAGGGCAAGAAGTCTGCTCAACGGGAGTAAATCCAAAGTAAGTATGATGGTGCGTATCCTGACTGGACTGCGGGCACAACTACACCAAATTGGACGGGCAGAATCTGACGAGTGTACAACATGTGGCGAGGAGAGCGAGACGCTGTAACACTTTCTCTGCTACTGTTAGGCCCTCGTCGAATAACGATTCAAAGACCTCGCTTTGCGATGCCATATTGGGCTTGGGATCCCTGAGGAACGTTGACTGGAAAACCTCAAGGAATTACGTCCGGGAAACAGGGTTTCCTAATGCCGTACGTCAACCCCTCCCTATAGGTGGGGTAGCACTATCCACCTCAATCCCCATGTTTCTTCTTAAGGAACGCACAACAGGCCCGATAGTGGCCTAGGTGTGCATCGTACAGATATGAGGTTGCATCTTTGGTCCTTCGTCCTCCTTTCGACCTAACGTAACCTTTTTGGGGTGTGATATTTTCTCTACAGCTGTGGAAAAGATTTATATACGGGTATGTTCCACAATCCGAATTGACTAGAAAGTGGATTACATTTAATTTTTACACTAATATTAATACAACATTTTTTTTTACTTATCTAAAAATTTCAAGTTGTTTTTTGTCTTTGATGTTTTGCTATTTTCTACAAACCAATTAGAAGAGGCTTCAGCTTCGTACAGACGGTGGTCAGTTCATACAATAATGTAAGGTCTGGCAACGTGTTGAAAATATTATGCCAAAGCTTAGACGATTGTGAAAACCATACAATTTCATTGGCAGACAACTGTCTGGCATGAAAAGCACTGCCAGATCTGTTTTTAGACATTGCCAGAAAATGAAAATTGCGCGCATTTTTATAAATTGGAAAATATTGTTATTAAAGAGAAAAAGCAATAGCAAGGATTTTAATTGTTTTGTGTTGTTTTAAACAAGTTTTATTAATTTTCTTTAACATTAATTTTAATTTTGCAAAATTAAGCTTTTTTGCTTTTTCACCCATGCATATCAGGGATGGAAACTATGGCGCAGTTGTACGTTTTTTTGATACATTGGTGGCAAGCTTAAAAAAATCATAATTAATAAAAAGTCTTTCTTCTAAATAAATAAATCAATTGATAAGCCAGAAAATATGAAATTTATACCGTCATAGTCTCAAAACTACGTTTTATATATTCGGCTTAGTCGAATTTTGGATACCATCCACCGAGAGTTAGAATATTTAAGGATTGTGCTTTTTATGGGGCATATGGTAAATTATGGACCAATCCTTACGAAATTTGGAAGTATGATGACGAGTATTATTACAAATTTAATTACAATAGCATTATTCGGTACAGTTTTATACCTACTAAAGTGTTTTCCGAGAGTGGGCTTTATGTGGGATCTATGGTAACTTATAAACTAATCGTCATAAAATAGAACAAGTTTGTGCACAATTAATTAATAACCAGTTCATTTCGCACATATTTTTAGTCTTTATAACAGAAATATAAATTTTTTAGGGTGGTTGGTCCATATTTGGATTTATAACTCTTTTGCCACTGAATAGATAAGGATTAAAATCCATCCTAAGCTGCTTAGGACCAGAACAAATTTCACATCAATACTGTTGTTTTTGTTGAAGTCTTAGAATTAAAAAAGTCCAACACGGAATTGCAAACTTAATATACCTTAAATTTACAGTTTTTTTTTTAAACAAATGTTTCACAAAAATAGGGGTTACGTCTGGGGTGTCAAATATTTGTCCAGTGTGACCATAGCTTTAGTCATTTGTGGACCGATCTGGCTTAATTTCCATAGCAAACTTTTCGGACTATATGTGATATAAAAAAGTAAAGGGTGGTCCAACCAAAACGCACGATGATAATTGTAAATAAATCAAAAATTTCAAGAGAATTATCTTAATGTTTTTTATTATGATGGAAGTATCTATTACAATTGTCTGTGAAACAAAATATCGGTCAAATGACCGCCATGGCCTCGTCGGCATACCTCTGTCCGATGGTTATATTTTCATATATATTTTCAATGACTCTGAGACATAATTGAGGTTCAATGTCGTTAATGTGGCGAAATATCTCATCCTTTAGCTCTTGAATTATTCATGGCCTCTTGACGTACACTTTTTCTTTTAAACATCCCCAAAAAAAGAAGTCTAACGGTGTCAAATCAAATAATCGCGTCGGCCAATTAACATCGGCACGACGTGAGATAACGCGGCCATTGAAAGTGCACGAAATACATTTTGATTTAAGCACCTATTTTTGTAATTTTGTACCTCTCCATGGTTGTATTTGTCAAAGACAAAAACAAAAAAAGTGTCAAATAAAGTTGGGCAAAACACTTGACGTTAAGGTGTCACTAAAAATAACAATACACAATATAGTTGGACCACCCTTTATATAACATTCTAGTTCCCAATTCACAGACGGATGGACATCGTTAAATCAACTCCTTTTCTCAATAGGATCAATATTGTGGAAACTACAAACGGAATGACAAACCTTTATGATATGTAGGGATGCGATTTCCATGCAAATGCATGTTTTTTATCGATAGTCTAGGAACGATATCGACCAATTATCTTTCCAAATCATTAAATTTGCGTTAAAATGGCATCGATTTGTTTTTGCATATTGTTGCATATATTATTAATAATTCATATTTATGTTTTAAGCGCATATTTTTGCATATATTTACAGTTTTGAGGGATTATTTTTAATTTCCATATTATAAAAAATTTCTTAAAAAAAAAATTAGTACACAAAAAAAACTTTCCAAGAAAATTCTTAAATAATAAATTAATTCTTTTGGAGCTTTGCTTAAAATACAATATTTTTATTTTAAACCGATGCAGTAACTTACATGGTTAAGGCTTCCAATGGGTTTAAATATTTTATCCAAAATTGTTACAAGCTACTTGCTTAGCACAATTTAGAAGCCAATTCGATAATATTGCAATTTTTAATGAAATGTAGCCCTTGATTCCCCTTCCACCGCAGCCAGTAGTAGCTAAATGGGAGCCTGGCTAGATGCTTCAGAATTCTATTCAAAAAACTTCAAGTAATTTAAAAATGTTAAAAGAAATGTTGTTGATGTCCATGAATGTGCAATTAAAAATGTAAAAGAAATATTAAATTTAGATAACAGCAGAAGTCAATTAGCATTTATATTTTCCAATAATGGATATATTGATGAAAACATAATTAAGTAATTAGGAGAGATTTAGTTTACTTAATGCTCAAGCCAAATTAATTGATATTGCAGAAAGTAAAATTAACAATGTGGAGGGAAGAATAGCCCGACAAATTAAAAAAAACAAATCCAAACGTTTTGCAAAAAAAAAAAAAAAAAAAATTAAGGATTTAAAAAAATAAATGAATTTCAAATATTTTTGATCTAATCTGGAATTAAAGTGGGATCTGAAAATATATTTCTTCAAAATGCATTGGCATTCTTCAAGTACAAGACAAAGTTTTCCTTTAATAAAACAGTGCCTGGCTATTTATTTAAACAAACAAAAATTAGTTATAATAGTTTTTTAAATATATTTGAATAACAATATACGGAATTTTTTATATTTTTGTTTTTAGTAAAATTAAAAAACGATTTTTTATGGAAATTTTCTTAGTTTTTAGTGCATATTTTTTATTTTATTAATGCATATTTTGGATTTTTTAGTGCATATTTGAAGCGCATATTTTCGATTTTTTGTGCATGAAAATCTCATCCCTTTTAATATGTCTTGATATGATATGTACTGGTTCCTCTAAAGAGAGTCAACTCAAGAATTAAAATTTTCAGTTTTTGCAAGAAATCGATAAACAGTGGTCATATCTACCCACTGTAAAAATCTGACATCATTTTCTGTAGTATTTTGTCAAAAAAAATGCAGTTGTATCCCCCTACATATAAAAAGAAAAGAGTTTTTTGCCTCTACTGAAAATTTGTAAATTTTGAGTTGACTCTCTTTAGAGGAACCAGTGCTATAAGCCCTTTCCACCTGTGGTAAAGTATACAAATAGAGATTAATTTAAGTTTTTTCATCCATTAGTGTTAATTAATTGACATTAATTTATTTATTAAATAAATAGTCTTATAAAATTTATTGAAAAAAATTTTATTAGGTTATATCTGGCTTGTATTTAATTTATCTGCTATTAAAAAAATAATAAAACTGCTTATTGCATAAATTAAATCGTAACAACTTCGTGGTTTTACCATGTCACATAATGACACTTGTTACAAGCGACAACTGCAACGTGACCAGAGAATTTCTTAAAACTCTTCATCTTAAAATACGGATTGCTTGTAATTAATAGTGATTAAATCACATATAAAAAACACATAAAAAGGGAAAATTAAACAAACGTTTTTGCATTTTGCTGATTTTAAATTTATAATAAAAAATTAATTATCATTTAAAAGTACACATTTTATTTTTTGCCACCGCCACCGCCGCCCCCTCCATAACCACCACCACCACCTCCTCCGTAAGATCCACCACCACCTCCTCCGTAAGGTCCACCACCTCCTCCGTAAGGTCCACCGCCTCCTCCACCGTATGGATTTCTGCCACCACCGCCTCCGCCATAATACCCTCCTCCTCTACCTCCACCACTTTTGTATTGGGCATTACAGATAAAACCACTTATAAGCAGCAGACCAAAAATTAACAATATTTTCATTTTGAGACAAGAAAACTTTATTTAATTTTCCAAAAAACGTTTTGCTTTTATACAAAAACCCTTAAAAAATGTTTTCTAAGTACAAATAATTTAATTAACACAACTGTGCAACAAATAATATTTTATAGACAGCTTGGAAATTATTTTCAACTTTATTAATATGCAAACAATTATCGAAAATCGATCATGTTTTTAAATAAAAATATTAATTGCTGTTTATTTATTGTAAGCAATTAAAACAAATTTAAGAACGTTTTTTTTTTTCAACAGACCGTTTTAACAATTGAACTTACAAATGTTGAGGAGTTTTTAGTCACCCTAAACAAAAAATTTATTAAAACAATTTCTGGCTCTTCATAAATTTAGAAAACTTCTAATTTTAATTGAAATTAAAAAGAGGGCTTTGAGAAAAGTTTTATTAAATTAATTAAGGAATCTAAACCTTGATAATTATTTTGAGCTGGAGACTTGTGGTATTTTTATACCTTTTATGCCTTTGTGCTGATGTTTTAAACACATTGAAATATTTGCCCTAGACTCAACTTTGAGTATGCCGATCGAATTAGGATCACTTTTTGAATCAATCAAATGATGTCCATCCGTCTGGCTGGCTGGCAGTCGATGTAAAGTGCAGGTCGCAATTTTGGAGATATTTTAATGAAATTTCGTACTATTTGTTATAACTACTCAGTCTATTAAAGAATCGTGCCATAAATTCATATAGCCCCCATATAAGCTTATTTCCGGAATAGAGTCCTTGTACCCACAAATAATCTAATTATATTGGTATTTAGATTTAATTTGGTTCAAACTTATTCTATGACAATCTTAATCATCTAAAGAAGTTTTATTCCAATCGGTCCATATTTGACCGTAGCTCCCATACAAATAATTGGAGACATTTGAGGGAGTTACTATGTCATGACAAAATGTGCTCCTGGCAGGTCAAAAATTAACTATAGGTCTCATATAAACCCCCATTCTAAAACACAAATTTCATATAGATGAAGATATCTAAATAATATTAGCACAAAGAACTTTTACATTAATCTTAACCTCACAACATGATTTTGTTCTGGAGGGTCCATCATTATCCAAGGGTCGCAAATAGGGAACACTCTCGAAAATGTGTGGGGTATTAAAGGTTTCGAAAGGACCGACTATACTTTCTTACTTGTTTTGTTTAGCAATTAGTGGATTCACCATGATTTTACATCGTAATTATTAAATTACATATATCTAAAATTTTACGAATTTGTTTATGCCGTATTGTGTAAGTGATAAAGTTGCTGTGGTTTATTTCAGCTTGAAATAATCTTCTTTGTAAATCACACTTTTCGCTGTTTTACAAATAGCAGTTATTAATTATGGGCAAATTGACAGAACAATTATAGTAATATGTAATTGTTTTAATTGGTACTTAAATAATATTTTTTCAGTTATTTTACACAGAAAACTATTAATATATGAAGTTTTCTTTGTAGTTGCATTAAAGTACTAAGTAAGACATTTGCACCAAACAAAATTCCCCCAAACTAGAAATTCTTAATAATAAATTAACATTCATTTGCATATTTATTAATAGTTAAGATACTATTAAAGAATATAGCCTGGTACTCTGTTTAACATTTCACGTGAAATGCTGTCAAAACTCATATGAAAAAAACTTGTGCGGAATTTCTATGAAATAATATTGATGGAGTTGTACCCTGTTTAATTTGTGAAAAAGTTGTGAAATGTTTCTGGCAACATTTTTTTTACAACTGCGAAATAATATAAGCTGCACTTATTTCACGTGGAATTTTAAGCAAATGAAAAAAATGAGAACTGAAAAACATAAATAACACAGCCGGTAATGGTTTTCCATCCATATTTACTTTCATATCTACTTAATTTTATACTCTCGAGATAGGTAACATTGAAACATGACAAATTTTTCGCATGAAATAGTAGATGTTGCTGAACATTGTTCACATATTGGAACAGAGTACTAGGCTTATAGAGAGACAATTTTGATTGAAAACACAATTAAGAAAATAAAGTCAGGCAGGGTCGCATTTATTTAACCCTACACATGCTTTCAGCTAAACTTGTAACAAACATTTTAGACTGCTAGATTCGGCTTTGCTGAAACTTATGTACCTTTCACTACAGTATTAACAATCGTACGAAAACACTTAATTGCGGAGACCCTTGTGTTAGGGCCAAGTAAAATAATAGACCGATTTGGCTTTATATTAATACTAGATTATATGCTTAGGCCGCTATTGTGCTAAAACGGCATAAGTGCAGTCCACGTATTTCAATGTGTGGGTAGGGATGAAACGATACGAGTAAATACAAGTACATATTCGATACTTTTATACAAGTACTAAGTATTTTAGGTATCGATATTTTGCCACCGAGTACCAAGTAGGTATCGGTCAAAAATACTTGGTATCGGTCAAAAGTAATCGCTTCACTTTAACATTGAAATTATTCTTAAAGTGAGGTAAATTTTAAGATCGGTTTAAATAAAAAGGTGCAAAACCAAATTTATTTAAAATGGGACCACCAAAATCTAGTGTTTGGCTTAATTATACTAAAAAAGATGGAACAAATGCTGTATGCAAAAAATGTTTTAAAACCGTGCGTTATTGTGGAAACACGTCAAATCTGCACAAGCATTTAAAAAGCCATCCAAACTTTATAAAAACAGTCGATGGAAAGATGTCAAAGTAAGTACAATATTTTATTATCATTTGTCAGTTGAGAGATATTAAATTTACACATCTTTGAGGAAAAAGCAAAAAGAAAGCGGCGGTGAGATCTCAAAGGAAAGTTCGCTTATTTCCCTTGATTCTTGTAATGGCTTAAATTGTGAGGTAGATTCTGAGCCAATATGGTTGCCGCAATAGAGACAAGTCTTGGAGATTCGAAACACCTACAATGCTTTGCTCACACTATTAATTTAATAATTGATTCCGCAATTGGTAACGCATCTTCACCAGTTGTTGGAGTAATTAAAAAAGTCAGAGAAATCGTGAAATGGGTTAAAAACAGTGTAATTCAATCTGACAAGCTTAGAAAACTCCAAATAGAATTGGAGGTCCCAGAAGGATGCACAAAAAAATTCATTTTGGACGTTAAGACACGCTGGAATTCTACGTATTACATGTTGGATAGAAATGTCAAAAATTGCATCACAACTGTTACTCGATTCTACCAAAACAAGTCCAGAAATGGTGACCGGCCATGAACTTGAAATTTTGAAGCAAATAGTTCTGTTGTTAAAGCCATTCGAGTTTGTCACTAAGGAATCTTCTGGCCAGAATTATGTGACTTTATCAAAAATTATACCCATGATAAACTGTCTTACATCAAAGCTGCAAAACTTTTCTTCATCTATAGAATGCCTTACACTGTTACAAAACAAATTGCTGTGTGATTGCAGCAAAAGATTTGGTATGATTGAGTTTAACACGTATGCTGCTTTAGGTACGATATTAGACCCACGTTTTAAAAACCTACACTTCAGGGATGCTAATGCTTGTGGAAGAGCCATTAAAAAAATTAAAGAATTTGATCAAGGACGACACCTCTACATAAAACAGTGATTCAGAAGTAGAATTAAATAGTGAAGATTTTGATTTTTGGCTTATTGTTTTTAGGAAGTGTATCAAATGCTGAATTTTTTCATGAATTTTAAAATCATACAACACAAAATATATTTTACCTAATTTGTGATATTCTTTCTAAAATATTCAAAATATTTTATAAAAAACCTAAATATAACGGTATATACAGACCTAAAAACATTTGACGAAAAAAATCCAAAAAAAAAAAGGAAGCGTGACCAGTAAATTGATCAAACTTATGCTTTATTTTTAACAATTTTTATTGATTTACTTAACTTTATTTGATGAACGATAATTGTATTATGTAATTTTGAAACTGTTACTTAAATGATGCTTTTGCAAAACTTTTGCAAAAGCATCATTTAATAGGTGTGAACTAGAGATGAGCGATCCCGTGATTTTTAAAGATCATCGTGATTAGTGAATGTGATTTAAAAATCACTGCTCCTTTAAACTGTGATTGTGATCACGGTTTATCAGTTTTTTGTTCTTTTATAGCAATTGCGGCCAAGCTATATGTACAATGCGCGAGCTTTTGCAAGAGCTTTTGTAAGCACTTTACAAAGAAACAACAACAAATTGTAAGAGCATTCAAATCTGTTTACTTTCATATACATACATACTTGAACAAATAAATTTTGGCATAAAAAAATTCTAATAAGATAGAAGAGAGAATGAAAGGAACAGCATTATCATTCGACATTTCATTCAAAAAAAGCTATTACCCACACAAACAGTGAAATATCATAAATTTGTATATGTAACAAAATACAAAAGGAACGACTTAGAAAGTACCTGTTACTTGACAAATTTGGTCACAGCTGTGATTCGTGATTTTTCAGTAACAGTGATTAAATCACAGGTACAGAAATATCGCTCATCTCTAGTGTGAACATTGCTTTAGTAAATTTTATGTAATTAAAAGAAATAACTCTTAATATTAACTACATTAATTTAAACATGAGTTTATGAATTTTTCTGTGAAGTTTGTTGTACATTACATTTTAAATATTCAAATATATAAAAATATTTATGTTAATACATAAGTAAATTTTATATAAGTAATATAAATTACTATTGATATTTACTATGTTTCCTTAACTATTGTTAACTAATGATTATATTAGTGACATATGCATACTACAAGATCTCATAAATTTTTTTTTGTTATGTTTTATAAACCTATGAAAACGGGGTTTTTTTTATTGAATAATATACATATACAATATGTATGTACATTATTTTTATGTTCATGTTTATATAAGATCCTCTTGTTTTTCTATTGTTATAATAAAAATAATTTGAAATACATACCATTTTTCTTTTGTTTAAAAAAAAAATTATAATAATTTTCAGAGAACACCCCTATTATTTTTGATAAATACTTAAAAAATTACCTCTTTAACTATGTATATTCAAAAAAATTAAAAATTTAACTTCAATCACGTCCCAAATTTATAAGCCCCAAACATTCCCATTCCAAAATTTAAAGCCCCAACTATTTTTTTCTATAAACTTACTCATTAATTACGAGTAAACAGTTAAATTTATTCCATTTATCAATTTCAAAAATAAAAATAATTACATTTAAAATATTTAGTGACATTGTTGCAGTGCTAATTGAATTATGTAGTACTAAACTCCCTTATCTGCAGCAAAAGTATAATTATAAATGCTGCTTTCTAACTGCCTGTTTTTCATTATTCAAACCGATACAAGTACTGATACAAGTAAGTATCGATACTTTTTTTCCGATACTGAGTAGGTATCGATACTTTATGAGCGATACCACAACGAGTAAAAGTATCGATACCATAGAGGTATCGTTTCATCCCTAGTCGAGTGTCATGGAAGTTGCATTGATGTTTTAGTCAAGTGAAACTTCTTTATAAATTAGAGTAACAAATTTCTAAACAGGGTTTGATTTCTAAACAAACAGTTGGCTTTATAACGCTGTGCTCGAAGTTGACACTTTTTTGTAACAGGCTGGGCACCCTACCGGTAAAGCAATGTGAGTACGCTTAATTCAATGTTCCTACTAATTTTTTTAAGTTCGTCCCCTTTTACAATGTGGCAAGTGAAAGGCAGACAGATGAAGTTTGTTAGTAAGGGGGCGACGCTGTATGCGCAACACACTTTACTTTTTTCCTCTCTCGCCTACAAACACACTTGCCACATTGTAAAAGGGAACTTCGGGATTAAAAATTATGAATTGTTAGGGCTAATAAATCAGTGCAAGATAAACTCTCATTTTGGTTTAAAATTTGTTTAAACATGTAAATCTATAAGGCTGGGTTTTTTAAGATGTGGATTAAGTTTAAACTTAGCTTAACGTAGTCTGAACCTCGGATTTTCCTGCGAAATGTGTTTTATTTTTATTCAGCATTATTACGGTTCTCGTTGTCGGTAACAACGTAAGTCGAATTTTGTAGTAGATTAAAGAACACAGGTTCTGAATTACTTTAATCTACTACATAGTCGTTTTCGACATCGAGAACCGTAATAAGGCTGATTATTTCATTAAAGGGCATAATAAACCACACAAATAGCTTGGCAAATATGTCAAAATTTTACGTTTGTACAAATATTTTGTGTTGTTTATTGGGGTGTTTGGTGTTTGGACAAACATTTGAAGCAATGTTTGCAGATATATTAAAACAATTTTAATATTTGGCAGACATGTTAGATATTTGTCAAACTTTTTGTGGTGTCTAGTGCTAAAAGTAATCATTTCAGCGAAAACTTTGCAGAGTAAAGACGTAGAGGAAGAAGCAGTAAAATTTTTTTAGCAGCATTGTTACTTAAGGCACTCTCTACTCCAAATTATTTTTCTTTTTTTTTTATTTCTTCTCCGTTTTTAACAAATCGCGAGCAAAATTGCCGCAGCACAATCGTCGTCTGCATTCATTGAAAACAAAACCAAAATGAAAAATTTATGTTTGTACGAGATAAGATTGTGTCGTTTATTGCCAAACAGAAGCAAGAACAAAGTGCATGTTTGCCAAGCAATTTGTGTGGTTTATTATGCCCTTAACACAGGGTCTCCACCTGAGATAATATCTGAGAGTACGTCGACAGAATGAGAGAACACATTTATTTATGTTAATCTTAATATTAAACAAGGGGAGCACGTACCTTATAAGACTGATTCTCGTACAATAAACTTGTATCGTTTTTATTCTTTTTTATCCTTTTATTTTAGTTTTTTGATTTTTTTAAATTAAAATATTGTTTTTTTAAACACTTTTCACAAGATTGGCACTATTTGCATTAATAAATTACACATTTTAATAATGGTGGCTTATTATTGTTTTATATGTGTGTATGAATGTGTATATTCTGACAGCTCATCTTATATGATAGTTGTTATAAGATTTCTTATAACAACTGTCTCATAACATTTATTATAATATTAATACTAACACTATTTGAGAGTCCACACGTAAGAGAGTATTCTGCGATTAAAGTTGACGTTTGCTAATATAAAAATCTTATATCTTATCTCAGGTGGAGACCCTGTGTAAGGGATATGTACACGGTCAAGCATTTCTCACCCAACACACGTACACGAGTGAATTCGCCGGCATGACAAGGATTTTGACCGTGTATAGACCCCTTTAAAGAGCAATAATTTAAGAAAAACTAAGCTGTTCCGTCGAAATTTTTTATACAAACTTTCAGTAACATATAAACTATTCCTAAACGCACAAAATTTGGTGTTTAAACTACCGATACAAACCATATGAATTTGACAACGTTTATCGTAGTGCTGCCACATTATTATTTGTTAAACTACATTTTATGTATGGAGCACAGATTTGCAGCTGTTTAGTTTAAACTACATATCGAGCCTTTGCTGCAATAGTCTTAGCTCAAATTCGAATTTTCTAACACCTTAAAATATAATTATTCTCTCTTTTTGTATGAAATTTGTACATCATTTGAAGAAACGATATGGCGATTAACTCCACATTATTAGCTAGTAGGCGGGCCTATGTTCCACTAGGAACTAAATACATTAGCTCAAAAAATCCAATTTTTTGAGTTATGACTCTATTGCAGCAAAGGCTCGATATAAATTTAGGTCAAGTTCAACTAAGCCAGCCTTAAAACATTCACTGATTTATTTGCCATTATTAAAGTACCATAAAACGAAATATTTTAGACTTTTGGGATCATTGTTCAATTTAAACCAATCCAAATCTGTTAAATAACATTATTCATTATAACTTTTTCGCGATTTTTGTTTTACTCCATTGTATACACTATGCTAGTCGCAATTTGTAACAAGCTGGACCCCCTTGTGGTAAAGTTGCAATTAAAAATTTTAAAGCTGTAATTATTTTTTGGAAAATTTTTCTTTGTTTTGACTACATATGTAATTAATTCAATATACATTCAATTTAATATGTACATTTTATTTTCTTTATACAGGAGAAGCAAAAAAACTTTACAATTTCAATAAAAACAAGGTGTTCTTGGCGTTTGAAATTCTTTAATAAAGTCACCATTTTTGATCGCAATCAATCAAAAACTTAGTTTCGAATATTTCTGTAGTTACGTCCGTCTGCATTTAGGGTGACGATATATTTGATAGGGCTTAAAAATATTCAATACCTAGCGTTAAAAAAATTGTTTCCGCAAAAATAAAATAACAAAAATTGTATTTAACAGAGTTGAATTGATTTAAATGTGTTTGCCCACTGGTCGAAATTCGACCATAATTATTTATGCGAATATGAAGAACTCATACATATAAGTAAAAATGAATTAACATATTTCGAGCATTTGTTTTTTATTCATCTTAGTGGGTCGGTTTAGCGAGGGACCAGCCTCCAGTCTATATGTTCTCTTCTACTTACATTACAATAATATAAAAAAAAAATCAGAAATTACCAGTTAAAAAACCAAAAAGGGCAAAAAAGTCTTCTCTAAGATAAAGTTTCTCAATCACTCTACATGTTTAATTTTATGTTTCTAGGTCCAATTTTAATGAAAATTCAAAAAGTATCTGTTGAAGAGTAAAAAAGAGCCAACATTTTTCTTCTTCTAGGTTCTCATTCACTTCTATAATTTTATGTTTCTACGTTCAATATTATAGAAAATTCAAAAATTACCACATGCAGCATGGAAAAGTAAAAGAAATTTATATCCCGTATTTTCTCTTTTTGATGATTTTTTTCTCCGCATAAAAGTACCAAAAAGTTCAATATTGTAGTGGAACTCCATAATTTAATACGAATGTGTCAATACACAAAGACAAATATGTTGTAAAAAAGTGCCAAAAATAGGTACGATTTTCACACCTAAAACGTTCAAATTTCGGAAAAGTACCAAATTCATATTTATATTTTTAGATAAGTTACGAATTTGGAAAATCTTAATTTCTATGTTTGTTGGTTTAAAAGTTAAATGGGGTGACAAAAAAGTTGTAAAATACAGGTTGTACCCGTTTAGTACCCAAAAGGGCCGAATTTTAAAAAAGTCCTCTTATTTTTCTAAAGCACAACGGTAAGTATTACATCCTGTTCCTCGATTTCGAACGTTAACGATCGCATAGAAAATTACATTTAAAATAAAAACAAATTTTAGAATTTTGTTTTAAATATAATTTTCTATGCGAACATTGATGTTCGAAATCGTCAAACAGGCAGTTAAATTTGTTTTTTGGATCACTTATTTTTACCCTTTTTACCCCGCAGATTTTAATGAAATATATATTGTGCACTACTGTAAGTAAATACCTCTTATATGGTGTACTTTTTGTTCAAATCGGTTGGCAAACAGAGTACCAATGTGTTCTTAACTGTTTTGCCTTTGCCGATTTATATATAGATATATGTATGTACAAAGTATTTTGCTATAATAATAGTTTTTAGTTGCATTCACTGAGGTCATATTATTTTTCAAAAATCTTTTAATTTCTGAAAAAAAAATTTTAATTTCAAAAAAAACTTTTTTTACAAATCGTTTAAAAGAATCACTTACACTGCATGTGTTTTGATTCTATTTATTAAAAAACATAATCGCCCTTATTATGAAAGTCGACGGAATTGGAACAGTAATTATATTTTCTGTGTCGTTATTGACAATAATTCATTACCAAGGCCCGGATTTTTATGCAAATGCATATTTGTTGTCGTCAGTCTGAGATCAACATAAACTTAATATCTTTGCGAATCATGAAATTTGAAGTAAAGTGGCATCGATTTGTTTGCGCATATTTTTGCATATTTTGCTTTAAATGCATATTTTTGCATATATTGCTGACATTGCATATTTTTGTTGCATATTTTGAAAAGAAAACCTGGTTTTGTTTTTTTTTATCCTGCGATACAACGTGTTGCAGAGGAGATAAGATGCAACTGCGATTATATTGATTTATTGATTTCTTATGGGAAAGAGAAGTATCCTGATTTATTTGTTCCTCCATAACCAATAACAACCAGGTGGGAAACGTGGTTGAAAGCAGTTCTTTATTATGCTGAACATTTTGAGCAATTCAAGGATGTGGTGGAAGAATTTAACGATGGTGATGCAGTTTTATTAAAAAAACAAATTTATCAAATATAAAAAGCTCAGATAATGATTGTATCGTTAAATTATAGGTTTATCTCTGAGACTATTGTGAAATTAGCGAAATCTAATCCATTGAGAAAGCAAATTAAATTAATTGACAATGCCATAAATAAAATGTATGCAGTAGGGGTAACTTTAGTAAACCGATTCGTATCAAGCTTGATAAAGTTTTTAGAAAAAAAAAAGGATTCAAAACAATAAAACAAACTGCTGGCATATTTCATTTACATTTTTACGAAAACAGCGTACTGGAAAATATCATGTATCGATCACTTCCGTCGCGTTTAACGGTAATTTTCAATGCTTAAAAGCTTTTTGAAGCCAAGCTAAGCTGCCTTTACTTTACATTTGAAAATATTAAAATAAAATTATTTATAAATTTTCCAATCACCAAATTTATTCCAAATTCATAATATCAAGAAAACAAGTTGTTGATTTTGCACCTATTACCAAAATGATTTTATTGATTACTAAAAATTTTAAAATTTTGAAAAAATATTTTCAATAAATGAAATTTTTAATTTTAATTAAAAAGTGATCAAAAAACTTTGCCATTTCAAACAATGTGTTAATTTATTGCAATAAATATTGACAATTCCCAACAACAATTCTACATGTTTAAATTAATTTCTTTTAAACGAAAAAAGTCAATTAAGATTTTTTGTTATTTAATTAAAATTTTAATTGAAAATTTATTTCAAAACAACTAAAATGTTAATTAATTCAAAATTAAATTTTTAATTTTCTTTCAACTAAAAAATTAATTGATTCAATTATGACATTAATTAAATTTAAATACTTTTTAAATAATTTTTTTAATTGAAAAAACACTTTTTTCTCAAAACGTCTATCTAACAAGTGACTTAATTTATAGGATTATTTTGCTTGTGGAATTTCTTTATATTTTTGTGCTTCACTTTATTTTTACTTCGTCTTTTGTGTTTATTGTAACGTACTTTCGTTTATAAGACTGAATTTTTACGTTTTTATCTTATTTTTGTTTTTCTTCTTGTTATTTAAATAATTTTTTTTAACATTAATAAAGGTGTTAAAAAAAATTCAAGTGCATATTTTTCCAATTTTTAGCGCATATTTATCTATTTGTATTGCATGTTTTATGCGCATAAAACGTGATTTAAAATGCATAAAAATCCGGTCCCTGTTCATTACTATTAAGTCACTTGATATTTTCTAGGGCGCTTTTAAGTCTACGTCGAGTAGAGTTGTCTCTGTTTTAGTCGACAGGAAGTTTTGCGACGACTCAAATGAAAGTTAAATAATATTTTAAGTAGAATGTAAATATATTCATTTAGTACGTTAAAATAAAAAATGCAAATTTAAAAGAAGTTATGGGCACAAATTTTAATAGTAAATAAAACGCGAAAATTCGGAAAAGTTTTCTAAAATAACGAAAATTCGCAAAAATTTTTAACTTTAGACGATTGGCTCAAAGAGAAAGAAAACTACGCAAAATTTTAAAAAGTTTGTAAAAATAGCGAAAATTCGCGAAAATTTTTAATATTTCAAACAAGCCATAAAATTAATTAAAAGTCCCTAAAACTATAATGTATGTCAAAATTTTGGTAAAATTGCAAAATTCGCAAAATTTGCTAACAGCGTCATGATTGCAAAGTCTTATATTTATTAATAATCGTTAAAGCTATAAAGAATTAAAAAACGTACAGTAAAAAACAGCTCTTAATGCGAACCTGGAAAAATTCGCATAAAATTCAAAATCAGAAAGACATCGCTTAAGCGGTTTAAAGAACTAAATGTCGGAAAATAACATACATAGCGTTAAAAAATTAACTTTAATAATAAAGAACAAAAATAATAGAAAAAAAATTGGAGATGTGATTTTTTTTTTTGTCAGATGTTTGATAACTTTTCGACGTCGACACAACTTTCTTATAATTAGCAAATTGATGTGACAACAAATGAAAATTAATGTCGACGTCGACAACGGCTTACATAATATGGGGTTAATATACATACATATATGTATATGAACTTATAAATAAATATATACACTATATATTAAAAAATTTAATTCATCAATTTGTTTTATATCATGTATTAAATTTTGATATTTTGAAATGAACTAAGCTGATTGAAGATTATTTTTTACAAATCATTACTAATGCCACTATTGCGGTTCTCCACTTTTGTAACAGTTTGGTTGTCTTTGGTAAATTTGCATTGCCATTCTCAACTCGACTGGCAGTTGGCTTTTCAGTTGTGTATCTGTTTTTTGCCGTTTTCAACTTTGTAAAAGTTTGGTCGACAGAAACATTATAAATACACAACTGTTTATAAGTAGTTGAGTTGTTTTCGTTTCAGTTGACTTTCATTTTTAAAAGAAAAAAAAAAAATAACAATGAAAAAACCGTAAGTAGAAAGATTTGTTATACTGTATATTAGAATTTCACAGCATTTAAAACATTTGTAGATCTTTGAAAATTACAACTAAAGCACAATTTGAGAGGCTTGTTAATCTAATGGCAAAAAACCCAGAGATTGCACGTGGAAAACCAAAATTTGGTATGACCAAAAATCAGTGTAAAGATATATGGGACTTTAACACATAACTTTTGTATAGGAGGAATAGCCACTACGCGAACAGGTGTTTTTTGAATTATCTTTGATTTCATCCAGCAAATAACAAAACGCTTCCTTGTTCAGTCGGAAATAACTTTTAAATCTACAAATTTAAAATTATAATTTAGTTACGTTACTAATTATAAGTTCTTACTTGGCATTAGGTAGTTCAAGAGGGTTGGAATCATTAGGAATTTTTCTTCTTATACGTAGCACATCTGTACAAGAGTTTTCATTTTCATCATCATAAAATAAATCGACACTAATATCCATTGTAAATACTATTTATTCAACACAACAATTAAAAATACTTTTAGTTTAAAAAATTATTTAATTTTATAAAATTTTCACTTGTCAAACGTTATATTAAAAGTTGGCAAATCGATATTTTAAGTTGGCAACTTTATAGCAAACTCAACTAAAAACCGTTGGGTATCATAATACCAAAAATGAGTTGGGTTGACTCTCACACGACCAAACTAAGTTGAGTGGAGAACCGCAATAGGGGCATAAATTTATGTGAGCTACTTAAATTTCCGACCAACTTTTTTTTAGAAAAAAACTTTTTTGCACAAAAAAAGGATCAATTTTACGATATGACAACACAACTAGTGTGTTTGATTATTATTTTTTAGCATCATTTTTTAATATGGTCACATTTCTCCTTCTTTGCGCAAACAGCAGTCAACTTTCCCAATTATAAAAGCCGCTAGTTATTCGTCGTTATTGTGTTGCATGCGACGAATTTACTCAGCAAATTTTTACAGAAAAATTCGTTGTGTTGAGCGAAATTCTTCGTTCGTCCCAGTTGTGTTCCTAGCATTAGCTTTACCAGTAGGATGCCGAGCTTATTAAAATTTGCTTCTAGCACAGTGAAAAGCGGGGCACCCGACGGGTTAATCTTATTCAAGTACGCTGAATCTAGTGGTGCTTACAGTTTTTCAGGTCAGCTCGGTGTGGCTACTCTCTACTGCGATGCGAAAGAAGATTGTAGCAAATCTAGTGATTGGTACTCTTTAATGCGTTTGCGACTTTGTCTTTCGCATCTTTTTATTTTTTTCTTTTCGCAAATCATCTTTATTTCTTTTATTTAAACTTTCCAATTACAAATTTTTTACATATTTTGCCATTTCATTACGGGAAATCGGCGCTATCTTGGATTTTTATTAACAGTATTGCATTTATTATCAAACAATTTTGCGAAAGTGATAAGAGTACCAAGTAGGCATTTAGCTTTTGCTTCGCAATAGTGTTCACATCGCAATAGAGTAGCCAACTTTGAAAACCTGGTTTTCGAGATATACCGTTATTTCGAAAATGGAGGACGCTGCGACAAAAGGTAAAATATACAGGAGAATGGTTTTTATTATTTTTTTCTTAAGCAATGCAATACTTTATATGGATCTAGATGGGCTTTTTCTCCTCAACGGCACAAATTCAGAGTCTATGGCCCCTATACGATTTTCGCTGGCTATCGAACATCAACTATCGAAGGTTAATTTGGTATTATGAGTTGACAGCACTGTCGAAAATTTCGTTTTGCATCGAATTTTTTAACGAAAACAAATTTGCTTTTGACGGTGTAAATAATTTTAAAAAAAATGTTGAAAATGTTAGTTTGAAGGAAGACACGAACCACATAAATGCGAGTTATATTGTTGCCATCACTTGAGCTGTGATATATTTAAAGTTTAAAGTAATATGTATTTAAATATTAAAATTTTGTCTTATATTTGTATGCTCCTGGTTACATCTAAAAATTTTTTAATGTGATTAAATTTCATATTGTAAGTCTATATTGTTTATGTGTTACATTTATGTACTTATTTTATTGTTTTATAATTTTTAAATAGACAATCCTTTGAAAAAGTCCACAAACAATCGACGAAAGGTCGGGAACAAAATATTGGAATTAAAAATTGAGTTTTATTTACATTGAAGAAGAAATTTAGGCCCCATTAGCATGAAAAAAATAACATTCGTAAGCTTTTGTTAATTTATTAGTTTTGGTGTGCAAAGTCCACATTCTTAATTATTTTTGGTTATTTTACGCAGGTCTAAGGTCGACAGTATTAAGCAGCAGTTGGAAAAGCTTGTTTCGCTTATGGAACAAAATCCTTTGTTGGCAAAAGGAATTTGTACAAAAGTTTAGGCTACAGGTACAGACCAGATCCAGTAAGCGTTCATCTTCATCAGATGAATCATCGTACCACAATTCTGTCGTAGTCATGATTTATATTAGTTTTATTTTTTAAATTTGTTAACAAAAATTTTTTATTTAAAGTTACAGCTGATAGAAAAAGTACTACTGTGAATAAACTAACGACTGCTGTCGAAAATCGAATAAAGTTCATAATAGGCACCTATAAATTCGTTCGGCATTGTAACGAACACTTATAACCTGTTTGCAGGAAAAATGTGTTTGTATTTATTTATCATACAAATAGATAAATAAATACCAAGATATATATATACCACTGCATTCAGCGCTCTCGGATTAGGTAAGCCCGCCGGGTGCTCCGCTTGAAATTTTTTTCAACTAGCAGTGGTATTACTTTTTTTTACTAGATTGTTTCTAATAAAATCAATTTTCTACTTTATGAATATTTGAAAAAAAAAACTTAAGAAATATTTCTAAATGTATTGAAAATAAGTTAAAGCTATAGATAATTATTCTGCCGTGCTTAGTAAAAATTGAGTAAAAGTGTAAAATTGAAAATCAGAGAAAACTGAATTTAAATTTTGTATTCTGTTATGTATTTTTTAATGTTTGACAAACTTTAAAGACTGCTCTTACTTTGAAATAACATTTTTAATAATTTATTTTATAATAAGTAGAAAATTATTAAAAAAAAATTCATTTGCATCAAAATTAAAAAAAGGCAGTAAGTGAATTTTGCTGCCTTTTTTCTTAGCATGTCAGCATTGTTTCCACAATTAAGTTTACTTGGTAGCACTGTTATTATATTTGACATTTACTTTCTGCAAGTACCAGCAATCAGTACCTGTTTAAATCTCTTGTAATTAAGCTGCAAGTTCGAAAAATGTGATGGTGTTAGTGAAAAAAGTGTTCGTGGATTCAGTTTTTCGAACTTGCACTTGTATTTTTAAAGGCCAGCTTAATTAAATAATAATAAAAAAAGGAAATATAGATTTTAAGCATGTATTTTAATTAAATTAAAGTTTTAAGACGAAGTAACGATTGTTATTTAAACTTTTTAGGGTTGTCTTTATATAAAGTTAAATTAGTTTAAGATTGTAAATAAAAATATTTTTTTTAACTTTGGCAGCTTTTCATCTGACTGACGTGACTTTCTGTTAATAGTTGTTCTTGTTGTTTTAAGCAAACACTTACTTACAATTTAAATAATTTAATTACATTTTTTTTTTTTTGTTTTTACAAAACTTTCAAAATTTATTTGCGATTTCGGCAGTTTATAATATCTTTGTGTAACGTTTGTTAAAAAAAAAAACTAAATATACATTGGAAACTTTCCCTATAAATTCACCAAATGAAATAAAAAAAAACTTTTTTATTATTTTTTTGTCCTTTTTTTTTGTTCACAATTTGTATAAATTTTTTTTTAATATTTTCTTTTTTATACAAAATCATATTTTTAAATCAGAAGAATAAAAAATATTGTATTTTAAAAAATCTCTTATTTCTTATAATTTTTTTAAAATCACGAAAATAATCTGCTTGATTCAGAATTTCGTACGTTACAAGTCGACTGGAAATATGAAAATCCATGCGACCAATCGTTAACTTTCGAAATTTCAAAAAAGCCAGTATTTCTTTTAAAAAATCAAAGGGGTTATTTTGTAAATAACTTCACCTTAAATAAAACAATTTAAAAATTGAGGTGAAGTGTTTTAGAAATTTAGAAATGGGTAAATTTGTTTTAAATTTTTCCTTAAATTTTGTTTTTGTGTATTTTTTATCTTAATACTTAGGTAACTATAACTAACATTTATTAAAAGAATCTGTTTTGTTTTTATTTTAAATTATTTGTTAAATTTTTTGTTTAAAGTTTTTTTATTGTTTTTTATTCAAGTCATTTTTGTTTTGTTTTTAATTAGCGAAATTTTTGTTTTTTTTTTGTTTTTAATTAAATTATTGAAAAGTTTTGTTTTTTGTAAAAAAAAATTTTACAGTTCCACAAAAATAACGATTTCTTAATGATAAATTATTAAGATTTCTAGATATTTTATTATTATTTGTATTATTTTTTGTTGTTATGTTGTTGTTGTTGTCGACATTATGATTAAAAGTTTTTTAATGATGATGTTTTACTGTCTAACGGCTTGATGATTGTTTAAAGAAAATAATCCGCTTGAGGCTTTTTGGATGGTATACCTCGACTTTCTTGAGGCGCTGCTTCAAAAATGACGAAATCACGATGCAGGTACTCATTTAATTCTAAAATAGCTGCTACATTTCCACATCTGTAGAGTTAAAAATACCAAAATATAAAAATAAAACCTTAGTTAATTTTAGAAATAGAATCTGGGAATTTTAGTTCTCATATTGAGTTTTTTATTTTATAAAATTGTAATTTGACTTAGAATATACATTCAAATTAATATAATAATTTATAGTTTTAGAAATTTCATTTACCGCCAATTTCACCAAGTTCAGTAAAAACTAACTACTACTTTAGCTTACAGTTAACAACATGTTTTTGACAGCTATAACTGAAAGTTAATTATAACTGAACTTGGTGAAATTTGCCGTTAATATCTTCTTCATTTTAATATGAATTAAAATATACCAAATTATTTTAGACCAACATAAAATAATTAAATATATAGCAGCAAATCTGTAATTTTTTCTATTTTTTTTTTTTTTTTTTTTTGAATAAAACTGCGTTTTAACTTAAAAAAAATTTGCACTCAAGAACATAAGAGGGTTAAATTCGATTTTTATTTCTCTTGAAATATTAATTACCAATAAGAGAAAATAGTTTATTCGACTTCCATCAAAATATGACTATACCCCACGATATTTCGTTATCAATTGCATGACATATTCAAAATTTCCAAAAAATTTATCTTTTGTTCGATTTTGATCAAATTTTCAGAACATAGTCCTTGTAGTTTGTGTCATTGAACTGTGAAAAGCATTATGTGGAGCTTAATAAACATAGATGAACTTCACCCTATTGGTCAATTTTGTGCAAAAAAAAAGAAGCATGTTCCTCGAAATCCCCAAAAATCAAATTGTTGCCTTACCCAAGTGTACCGGGGAATATTTTTAAAATTTTTTATTTTCATTCTCTAAGATGTTTTAAATAGGGATGTAACGAATACCGATATCGATGCCCATATATCGGCGATACTTCACGTTTGCCGATATGTCGGTATCGGCGATATATTACTGTCGATATGCCGATACTTTTTTATAGTTTTTTTGAACAAAGAATTTAATTTTCAATGCTTATTTTTTGCATAACAACTAATAGCAAAATATCAAACAGAATAATAAATTGTTTCTTTGGATTCTTAAGCTGGAGGTCGGCCACGCCACGCGTTTTTCCTTTTTACGAGACGCAAGCTAAAGCAGAAAGTAATCCTACTTTATGCCTTCGATATATATACATATATATATATTTTTTGTGTAACTTTGCTGTGTAACTTGGCAATACAATTTTACACTTCGACTTTTTGGGCATAAACGCATTGAAAGCTTGGTGTGGACCTGCAGCATTAGCCGTTTTGTTTTTCACCATAATGGTAAAACGTTCCCGCATTGATAAATCATGCATGTATTTGTACGTTTTAAGAATTTTCTGCCAATTTTTAATGATTTTTGTAAAAAAAAAAAAACATTTCTTTACAAATTTTGGGTTACTTAAAAGAGAACACAAAATTCATAAGCAAATCCACTGCTACTTTTTCTGACGTTATTTCGTTAGTTAACAGTCTTTGAACATTATTAGAAAATACGATAAATGAATAAACTGAGATGTGGAATAGTTCAGAGTCCCATAAATTGGCGACTTATGTGGCATTAGCTCTGAATGGAAGATTTGAGGTCTTAAAGAGTACTGAAATCTTTTGTTTATCTAAAGTTCTTCACCTTCGAAAAGCTAGAAAATTTCAACGACAATAGATCGAAAAAACGTCTTATTGAGCTACTCAAAATGACAACATTCCGAAAGTGTTGAAGACACGGTCACCCCTACATCTAGTAAAAGTTCTGATAAGTCTACAAGAACTGCCTTTGGACCGTTTGTGAAAATCTTAAAAGAAAATTTGGAGAAGAATGATCCTTTGTTCATCCTGCGCTGTGGTTCAGCTAAATAAGAAGTCTAGATATATATTAAATCTTCTAATTTTTCTAGAGACGCAGATCCGTTTGTTTACTGGCGTTATTAAATATTATACTCAAAATTTAAGACCATGGCGCAGAAATACTTAAGTTGTCAAATGGGTTTATTCACTTTTGGGACACGATTTTTTACTGCAGGTCTGCTTCAAGTTGTGAAATTAGCTTTTGTTTTTTAAACAAAAATCTTATAAATATTAATTTGGTTTTCATGGTATCGCTTAAAATTCCCATTTGTGCAAATGGGCAAACTTGGGAGACTCGTTTCTTGCAGACCCTTTTTAATTTTTGAGTAATTTCAAACAATTAATATCAGTTTGTAAGAAACGTCAATGCAAAAATATATATAAAAAAAAAAAAATTAAAAAAATAAAACATATAAAAATAAGTGTAAATTAAAAGATTTTGTTTGTTGTGCTTAATTCCCTTTTTAAATAATTGATAAAAAGTACTGAAATTTATTGTTGGAGGATAAGCTGTTCCTATGCGCATTTCACTGGTTGCTTAGGCCAGATCATCAGGAAACGTTCTCTCTAAAATGCGATAGGAACAGCTTATCCTCCAACAATAAATTTCAGTACTTTTTATCAATTATTTAAAAAGGGAATTAAGCACAACAAACAAAATCTTTTAATAAACAATAGTATTCCCACAAACAACTTTGATAATAATAAGTGTAAATTTGTGATTAAAATGTGAAATTTGTTTTTAAAAATTCATACGGAAAGCCAAAAGACTAACCCCCCATAAATATTTTAGGTTTATAGCAAGTTTATGAAACGAATTCTCTATGAAAATTCGTTTAATAAACCTTTTATTAATCAAAAATATTTGCTATGGGGGTAATTTGTTTAAATTATTGGAAGTATTTATTGTTTGTGATTTATAAACACTTGAATTTTTTATTAAAAATGACGGTAAGCATTACAAAAATCTGTTTATATAAATTTTCTATTGAACAGCCCAAGTTTGCGAGTCAAAATTTTTGGGCAAATTTACGAAGTTTGTGCTAAATAATTCTGATACAATTTTTGACAGTTCATTTGCGAGGGCGTAAAAATGCACACTCTTACTGTTTTTTTGTTTAAAAATATATTAATTTAGCATAAATTTAAATTAATTTCGTTGTTTTTAAAATCTTATTAAAATCAATTTTAAATATTAATAATCTCTTACACTGTAATTTTGTATAATAAAGAAATTGCTCACTCTACTTGAGTTTTGTTACGGTATCGGCGATATTTCTTCTTGAGTATCGGTATCGTATCGGCAAAAAGGAGTATCGTTACATCTATAGTTTTAAACAAGTCCCTGGTGTACAAATCTCAATTTTTTCGATTTTGTTGAAGAACATTTTTTAAAATTTGAAATTGGAGATTCGAAAAACACTCCAAAAATTTTGTCCGTTTTTTGCATCACCTAAGGACAGGTTAACGCTGTCCAAAAAAAAACTTTTTTTGATATCTCACAATTTCGAGTCTCTTGAATAAATAAATTATGTTGCAGAAATCGATTTCAAAAATGCTTAAGGTGTGTGCTTGAATTTCTCGACCAAGTAATAAATGGCACATTAGTGTTCTGGGGGCATTATTTATAACTGTGCCAATTCTTAACCGATTTTGGATTTGTATAATTTGTTTGAGAGAGTTTGAACAAATTTTTTTAGGGACCACCCTAATGTACATATATTTAAAGCACTAAAAAAAATTTCTTATATAAATAAAGATGTCTGGCAGTTAGTTTTGATCCGATTCATAGTAAATAAATACGTTTTGATATGAACCCAATAGAAATATTACATTTAACATTCGCCTTGCCAAAGACTTAAATATATTAACATCGTTTACTAATACACATGTGGTTGGTACTTCACATATGATAAACGGCTGTTTGTCAAACATCTTTCTTTTCGAGTTTTTGTTTAAAGAACTTGCAATTTGTTCAGTGAATAAAAAATTCTTTTTAACTGAAACAAATTAAGGGAAATTATTTTACAAATAAAACTGAAATGGTCACCAGGTTGGGTGGTATTGGAAAGGCGAAGGTTAAACATGAAGCACTAATGATACACTTTAAAAAGTAAGCACACATTTACGCGCTACGCAATAAGATATACACAGATGCATTTGTTCACTTACAAGGTAAGTGACCGAATTCTTAACAAATAAATAAAAATTTGAAGAGCCACGACATGTAAGGGAGCATATTAAAGAATAACGGTAACAAAAAATTCATTGTGCAAAGCTGATCGTTGTATTCACCAATTTTTATGTGCGCTGAATTACAAACCTGCTTAGTTTGAAGCTTCATTTTTTATTGGGAGGTTTAGAGTTATGACTTTTCATTTCAATAATATTGTAATTTTGTTTCGAATATTGTAAGTTTTATAGAAAATAAGGAACATTTTTCACTAATATTCCAGTTGTTTATTGCATTGACTTAGAATTGATTTACTTTTATCGGTCTCATTATACATATTTGTTATTGAATAACACCATAATTATTGACATTTGGTAAGTTTAATATCAATGGTTATATAGATTTTAATATGTCGAATAGTATTCACATAAAAAAAATTTGTGGATTTGCTGCGTTTTGTTATGGACATCCTCAAATATCGCGTTCATTTATTCGTTCGATTTTTTTTTAAAGCTAGGACCAAAAGGGGGACATAGGGAGAATTACTGCCTCTCCGAAAATGTCTAATCAATTTTAATGAAATTTTAATCAAAGATAGGTCAGCGTAAATAAAACACAGAGTTTATATTTTTTTGTCAAAGCTAGGAACATGAAGGGATAGATGGGCAACTTCTACTATCCGAAACTATCTTACCGATTTCGATGAAAATTAAAACAACTAATCTGCCTACTAAGCCAGAGCAATTCTAATCTTGTTCACTGACTAACTTTTTTCACACCGTAAATTCTTGAAAGCTTAAAATACGGTGCGAAAATCACCGAGTTTTCAACGATGTACATAATATTCCACAAATGTCAAATTGTAAAAAAAATAAAAGCTTAAGAAAACACGAAAATTTATGGAAGTGACTTCAAAAGAAAATTGGGAAAAAGTTCCTACAAAAATCTCCCAGTCTGATCCTAGACTTTTTCATTTTGATCAGTAATTCTAATAAGGCACTTTTTACAATGTTGTAATTGAAAGGCAGACATTTTTCTCATTCTCTTTGTTGTTTTGCATTTTGGGTGACGATATGTAAATACTTAAAATATGTTTAAAAATACATTAGAAATTATAACTCACCTGTAGCAATAATTGGGAGCTGACCACACCGTCAAAACTGCCTCACCAAAATGCCACTTGAAACCTTCCATTACCAGCTGATGCGCACGACAAATCATATCAATATCATTCGTTCTAGTAAATTGCATGACAACATCGGCTCCAAATAAGTAACCAGCGCCACGGGGCGATACACCCCAACCAGTTTGATCTTCAGGATCTGACCACAACAAATCACACATGGGACCATCATGTGGCACTTCTTGTTTACGGTCAATGGTACGAATCTGATCTAAATACTGTATGGAAGGCGACAGACCCCCATGGACGCAGAAGATTTTACCATCAATAATGGCCGATAACGATAGGTAGTCGAAGATTTCAGTACAATATCGCCAAACAGCTGTGGATCCATACTTACGCAGGCATTCATCATAAAAACCGTAGACTTGTGTTATTTGTCGAGATTCATGATTACCGCGTATCAGTGTAATGCGATCGGGATAACGGACTTTAAGAGCGAGCAGGAGCAGAAAAGTTTCTACACTGTAATAGCCACGATCCACAAAATCTCCCATAAACAAGTAATTTTTCTCGGGCACATCACCACCCACTTTGAAGAGTTCTTTAAGATCATAGAACTGACCATGTATATCACCGCACACTGTGACCGGGGAATCCACACGTTGGACATTGCCCTCTTCCACCAATATTTCTCGAGCCTTGGCGCACAAGGCTTTTACTTCATTCTCTTTTATAATCTCACAACGTTTCAATTGCTCTATTTGGCGATCGAGATCGCTGTAGTCTGTCATTCTGTTTAACAACCACACAAACACACTCACGAAAGAAAAGTAGGAATCGTAACGAAAATCAGGGTCTTTGCCAAGCAGATGGTAACAGATGATACAAATACTTACGATGACAGATTTTCCTTCTACACAAACTTACGAAATAATTGTAATAAACGTTTAAGGTTGACTAGCAGGCAGAGTGTGAGCAAGTGACACTGTAAAGAAAAAATTTGAAAACAAATCACGAATTAAAATCCAATATTAATTAGTAATATATTATTTTTTTTTTATTTATAACAGAAAAACTTTTATTGCTTCACCAAATCTACCGCCTTTTATGGTGTAACGTTTCCATGTTTTATTTTAATAAATTAACTAGCCATTTTCCATGTTATATTTCAATATACATATGTACGTCGACGTCGCTGCTTACCTTCAAAATAAAATCAAACAGAAAACCCACTTACCGTCTTGTTTTACTTTTTATTGCAGATTTATCACTTAGTTCTGTTGTTTTTTTGTGTTGTTAATATCGTTTTTGTTTATTATTTTGCATTTTTACGTGTTTTTCTGATAAAATTAACAAAAACTTTCTTAATGTAAGATTAGAAAAAACAAAAGAAATTATCGTGACCACTCAACGCTTGGTTACACGGTTGCAAAATAGTGTACTAAGATTACTGCTATAATTTATAGCACACAACAGTTACCCCCGGTCTAGACCAAATAAAAATATTGCTGCAACTTGGCCATGGTGAAATTACTACGAGGTGGCAGCACTACGGCATCTGGCTATTTGGACTGAGGTGAGAACCCTAGGCTGTCATTTTTTTTGTTTATGTTTACATTCTTGAAAAAAATTATTGTGCGTTAAAAAAATAATAATTTTTGTGCGGTTTTTAAATGAAAATTGTGTATAAAAGTTAAAATAATTGCAAAGAATAAATCGTAATTGGTTTTTATATATGCGTCTTTAGTTGTGCTAATGTATTTTTTTTTATATAATAAATAAAAACAAAAAAAATTTTGTCTGTGAACACGTTGGGCATACGTTTTAAAAATGTGTTAATGTTTGATATGAACTTGTACGCCTGTTTCTTTAAACCATAGACAATGAACTTTAAACCTCCAAAGGACTTGCAGTGAAGAAAAAGTGGAAAAATAATTGTTTTTAATTCATGTAACATCAAAATTTTAAATTTGATTTTTTTTAGTAATTTTTTCATAATATTTTTGTTTTATTTGTTGCAGATCAGCGTTGCCATTGAAAATTTTCTATTCGATTAAACTTTTTTACCAAAATCCTTCGGAACCGAACAATTTTATTATCTTATGAACATTTAAACATAAATATATCGCAGTTGTTCAACATAGTTTATTAACTCAAAATTTATAGTTTTTCACTATTTGGAAAAAATCAACATGCAATATTAATATCTACCCGCTGTAAAAATATATGTAGTGGCTATTTTGTTTACTTTTTGGTTATGAAACCGTTTGTTTAAAAATTCGTTTTGATATGCCTTTAATGTAAAATTAAAAATCGTTTTGCTTATACTAAAAATTTCGAGTTAATACAGTATTGTTGAACAAGTGCGAAATGTAATAAATAACAAAAATAAATCTGTAACTTAAACAAACTTTTTCGTTAAATCACAAACTTTACAAAAATATTTTAATATCTTATTTATTTTGAATTTTCCCTTCATACTAACATATCACAAATTTATATCACGAAGTATGCTAAACGTTTAATATTTATCATGTGATCCGCGATCAGGATCATGGATCACATAAAATTAGGCTATTCTGCAATACGTGAAAAAAATCTAGGTACTGGATCGAATTCATATATGTGTATATTAAACATGTAACAGTTCCCCCTAAGGTTTGGCCGCAAAAGAAAAACCATGGCAACGTTGCTGTACATAATAAAAACAAATTCTGCTTAATTCGGAATTTTTAAGTTAAAAAAAATATAATTCAAACATGAGTTTCATGGTTTTCACTACACAATTTTTCGTAAACAAACAAAGATTGTGTTGCCACACTTCCTATATAATGCTTTTGGTTAGTAACCAGAGCTGTCGTCTTTTGTTATTTCTTACGAAAATTGGTCATTTTTTTCCAATGCGGAGATGCGACTAAAATTAGCGGCCTTAATAGCCCTAGTAATGTGCTATCAAAATCAGTTATCGGATTTTATAAACCGGCAAATTTCTAGATTTTGTTCATGTAACAACATTTGGGTAAATTTTTGAATTTTTTTCTTTAATATGGAAAAGTTTTGATTTACCGAAAGTGACAACTGGCGGCCTTAATAGCCCTAGTAACGTGCTATCAAAATCAGTTATCGGATTTTATAAACCGGCTAATTTGTAGATTTTATTCATATAACAATATTTTTGCATAATTTTTCAAAGATTTTAAACTGCTAAATTTAAAGATTTTTTCATATTTTAATTAATTTTTTATGAATAATATGGTGTTCGTAATGTTTTCTGATATAATTTTGCATGTTTTGTTATTGTTTGCCACGCACGTGCTATTGTTTTCAAAACAATAATAATAGCAAGTGGTCAAAACAAAACAATATTGTTTGCGGTTGATTTCGGTATTGATTTGGTCACACGTATTGTCCTCTTATTCCTTTATACCAGATCGCTGTGAACAAAACCACTTTTTTCATCCGCAACTAAAAACTTTTTTTGCTTATGTTAATCAACCGCAACCATAACAATATTGCTGAACACGTGTATAGTTAAACAAAACATTATTAGAAATAAGCACAAGCAAACAGATCATGATAGTAATTTAAAATTAGAAACGGCTTATTTTACAATATGTTAAATATTTTTTATTATTAACAGAGTTACTCCATATATACAATATATTAACAATTATGCAAAAGGCTATACTAAAAAAAACTATAAATTTGACGGTTTATAAAATCTGGTAACTGATTTTGATAGCATGTAACAAGGGCTATTAAGACCGCAAGTTGTCACTTTGCAAAATGTTATATGAATAAAATTTTTAATATATGTATAATATTTTTTTTACTTAAAAATTCAGAACAGAATTGGTTCTTAGTTTAAACAGCTTTTAAGAAATATTAGCGAACATGTCATAGTGCAACTTATTAAACGTCAAATTTGTAGATTTTATTAATGTAACAACATTTTGGAAAATTTTTGAATTTATTTCTTTAATATGGAATATCCCCTAAACTTTTGATTTGTCGAAAGTGACAGCCTTTAAAGCTCTAGTTTCGTGCTATTAAAATCAGTTATTAGATTTTAAAAACCAGCAAAATTGTAGGTTTTATTCATAAAACAACATTTTTGCATAATTTTTCAATTTAAACCGCTTAATTATAGATTTTTTCATATTTTCAATAATTATTTGACTTTTTTATGAATAATATGGTACTCGTAATGTTTTTGATATACATATTCTTGCATGTATTGTTATTATTTGTCACGGAAAAAAAAATTTTTGCGTGTGCCGCTGATTTCTATATTGATTTGTTCACACGCGTAAAATTATATTGGTTGATGATTTTGCTTTTAGATAGAACTTGACAACACAGAACAGAATTGCCAGATTGAAAAGTTTCACCTTTCAATGAATTATGTTAGATCGCAAAACATATGGAAAAGAGCTTGTGGGTTAAGGCCCAACCCTAATATGCATAAGTTAGCTCAAAGTACTGTACTTACATAAATTTAAGATCCATGTTGTATATTTGTGCAATATTTGGTTTTCTTGCGAGTACTTTTAATAAAGAAGTACAAAAAACTACAGCCATGTATTCGTTTATTTTATATTGTATTTAATTTGCCAGCAACGTTTTAAATAGAAACAAATTGGTGACTGTTGTTCATACTTTTTAATAAAAAATGGATACAAAGTTAAAATTTGTAAAATTCCTCTTTTTCTATATTCCTGTTTTTCCTTCTCCATTTAAATTTATTTTTATTTTATTAGCTGATTCCGTACGGAATGTGCATTCAGTTTGGCACTTTGCTTAAGCAAATTACATTTGACGAAATTTAACGAAAAGTTTCATTAAGTACATTATAGTTGTCCACATATGCTTTATATGTATTCGCACAGTTGCTTAAGTTGACTTAAGCGACCTCATGCATATTATGGTTGTGCCTTTAGTCGCAATTTACACTATTGACATTTCTTGCCGTACAGCAAAGATGCCCAGTAGTGGCTGATATCAGCAAATTAAACTCACACGTATACTTACGCTCTTTTGTTTGATCGTCAATCAACCAATAGGAAATCAGTATGTTGAATGGGAGAGACAAACTACACTTGCAGAACTTCTGTGCCTTATTTTACATTTTAATCGTCATCGAGACTGCTGTCAGTGAACACATAAATTGAAATTATTGCGATATATTAATGATGTCAGCCGAAAAGTATTTTATGTTACAAAATGCTTTTGATGACATGCAATGTCTTATTTGTCATAAGACATTTAAAAAAACTAAGAAATATAATTTAAAAAAACATAATAATAAAATATAATTTAAAAAAAATGACAACACCCGCCACACATGTACTTTCGTCGCAATGTCGTGACGACTAAATAAAATGAATAGCAAATTGTTTTCTTCCAGTGTTATTTCGTCACTCTCACCAATACTACTACCTTGGGCATCTTTGCCGTACAGACGAAGTTTGTTGGTTAGGGGGCGACGATGTATGCTTGCTCTTTTCCTCTCTCGCCAACAAACATCGTATGTCCGGCAAGAAATGTCCATAGTGTAATTTGCGACTTATGACTTAAATAAGTAAGCGGACTCTGGATTAAAGAACAGAGCTGCCAGATGGAAATATATCACATTTTAACCAGTGTTGCCAGAAAGTAAAACATATGGAATATAGCTAAAAAAGGGGTCCACAATCTGTCAACTTGCTCACAACTTTGTATGAAAAACCGTATCTAGAACCGGCGAAAACATACTAATTATAACAAACATCGGCACCGCTAACTAAAGCATAGACTGCCTTCGGTCGTGCTTTAGGATTTTCTCCTCTATGGTATAAAAACATCGGCCCGCTAACTAAAGCTCCTAAACTCGGCCTTGTGCCCGACCACAGGCCGGCTACGTTGAGAGGCATTAGTTAGCCAAGCCGGCCGCTGCATTTCCGCCCATAAGCTTTTTCGCTATAAATTTGAAAATAATATAATCCAAAAAAAAAGAAGGAAAAATGGCGCTTAATTTCATAATGATTTTTTAGGGGATTATTTCATATGAAATGATCCCCCAATTAATAAAGTGAAATAATATCCCAAACAAAATTAAACAACCCCCCAAAAATCGTTGTTGTTGTCTGTACAAACTTTTGAAGGGTTATTTCATTATTTTTGGGGGGCTTATTTCATGCCGCCGCTTGCTATACCATACAGGAGAAACTCCATGCTCCCAAAAACGTTTTCGTTATAAATTTAAAAATGAAATAATCCCTCAAAAATATACATATATTTATGATTTTTTTGGGGGGTAATTTCATATGAATTAATCCACATATTGAAAAAAATTAAGTATACCCTAGGGAGATAGAACGGTTATTATTCGTTATTTCAGCTTTGCCCAAGTCGGTTATTTTAAAATGTCAATTTTTCGAATATCGAATAAACCGGTTATTTTGGTATAATAAACCGGTTATTTCAATAATATGTAATTTATATACATTTTACTTACTCTTGTTGCAAATGTATCCGTAATTTAAGTATTTTTCTTATTGCATATTGAGCAAACTTAAACTTTTTATGAAGAATGTAAATACAAATCGCTTATAAGTGCCTGTGTTCTTGTAAAAAAACCCAAAATCTATTCAAACTACTACAAAAACGTGTCCAGTTAAAAAGTAAATAGTAATTTGTGCGAGAGACTTCTAAATATTTAATATATTTTTATATAGATGTTATCTCTGGATAAATTTCGAAAGGGATTAAGAAGACAAAGTTAGGTGCTTGAAGTGCCCTAAAATAATAAGTTGCAAATGGGTTTTTTACGTCACGATTTATTAATCACCTTTAATTAGTCCACATGCCTGATATTAATGTACTCCAAGTAAAACTAAACTGCGTTTGAAGTAGTTCTACCATTGGGTGTAACATTGTAGCTCGTTGTGTTGCCTTAACGGGCATTAAAAACTCTTAAGTAGTTTTAGCATAACTTCATGCTTAAAACAACATTCCGGCGGAATCAACGATATGAAAAAAAATTCATCAGTTTTATTTATTTAAAAACTAAGAACTTAAAAACTAAATTGAAGAAATTGAACTAAACTCATGGAAGGTTTTAAATTGTGGTCGATGAATTGACAAATATTTCATACAAAAAGCATGTTCAAATTACTATTCGTTTTTCTAATGCTGAAACAAAATAATTTTGCAAAACGTTTGTCTAAATCAAACATCATTTAAAAGTTTTAAATTACAATGATACAATTTTCTTCTTACAATGAAAGTTTAGTAAATAAATAGAAATTTTTAAAAATAAGGTTAAAGTTTTATCAATTTTCTGTTCTCGTTTTTTTTTTTTTTTTGGATTTTATCGTCAAATGACTTAAGGTCTGAACAAACCTTAAGTCATATCTTTTTACTTTGTTGGTTCCTCATCTTTGCGATTTGTTTGTGTTTATTCAAATTAACGTTTTATTTCAAAAACTTATTTGATTTTTGTGTTTTTATGTATTCGAAATATTTATTTTTAAAATGTTTAACCGAAAACCGGGGTTTTTAAATAGCAACTGTTCCTAATATTCGAAAACCGGTTATTGAAAAAAGTCGAATAATCTATCTCCCTAGTACACCCCAAACAAAATGAAGTAACCCCCCAAATATTGTTGCGGCTTATATCATTTTTGTTTTTTGGGAAATAATTCTTGGGGGGTAATTTCATGCCGCTTCAAAAATACTATATACAATTATAAATTTCTCCGTTTTATGAGTGCTTTTCGTATACATTTTACTACACAATCAATCGCCTGTCACTTGAAAACAGCACATAATTCACAACCAAACAAAAAAAAAAAAATTAGATTTGCATGTTTTAATGTGCGGTTTTCACAATACAAATGATTGAACGTGTTGTAAATTTTATATGAAAAGCAGTCAATTTTTTGAGTGCTTTTTTAACTACATACGTGTAAGTCCTAATTGACTGATATTATTAAAGTTTAAAAGAAATTGCACATTATACAAAAGCAAAAGTGTGATAAGTCATTTAAATACACCATTTAATGGGTATTTTTTATTAAAAATTATAAGGAACACTTTTATTCTCCAGCTCAATTTTTATACATTTAATAAATACAGAAGCAGCTTCAGGCCTGCAACAAAAATAAAATAAAATTGCGTTTTGGGAATCAATATTATTATTAAAAAATTAAACTTACTGATTAGAGTTAGATTCTTCATCGGTACATCTATTCACTGCATCATTCGCAACTTCTTCGGTATCCTCAGCTATAGTGCCATTTGTTGATAACAACTTTATTAATGTTGTTTTGGCTTTATCTCTAAATATTTTTCCATTCTCGTTCATCTAGAATTATAGTTGTTTCAAAGATCTAGTCAAATAAGCGATAAGGTAATAATCTAACTTACCACACTCAATGCCTTAAGCACACAAGCACGCATAGATTTGATGTTTTCGGTCTCAGTTTTATTTTGTGCCAGGTCTATATACGTATAATCAAAATGAAAAGTAAATTATTTAGTTAAGCAAAATTTAAAAAAAAAAAAATATTTACCATCTGTAACACCAACTTTCTTTATACAATTAGGTCAAATCTCGTTTAGGATGAAATCAACATCCTAAAATTAAAAAAAAAATAATAATAGTACATTCTTTTTAGAATTTAATGCTTTTTGGAATACCGCTGTATATGGGACCTATAGTAAATTATGGCCCGATTATCACAAAATTTTGTAGTATTATTTTGTATATAATGAAAATCGATGCATTCTTTCACCACAAGTTGTTCTACATTTGTGTTCATATCTCTTTTCCTATTTAAAATATAATACTGGGTTTCAATCTCAAACTGCTTAGGAGAACTATAAAGAATTTGACACCAAAATTGTTCTTTTCTGTTGAGTCTTTTGAAAGTTGGCGTGTTTTCAAAAGACGGACTTGCCTAAAACGACTTGAATGTGTATAAGGACCCAGAATATATAAATACTTTATGGGGTCTAGGAGCAATAATAAAAAAGTTTCACAGGGAATAACAAACTCCCTATACCCTCATCCACCACTAGTGGTAGAGGGAATTAAAAGTGAGCTGTCCAAAGCGAATTCAACTACAGGTGGTGTCGAAGCGCCATCTGATTTTGACAGTTCGAGCCACTTCGTTTTGATTTGTTAGTGTTTTGTTAGGAATGGTTGACATTTTAAGCCGTAAACACTAACAATGCAATGCAAAAACCCCTATGTTGTTTCTGTTATTTTTTGCATTGTTGTAACTCCGACACCACCTGTAGTTGAATTCGCCTTGGAGCTGTCAAATAAAAACTTAACTCTATGATTGTGTTAGTTAAAAATGTGTATTTTGTTGTTCTTGTTCGCACGTACGGAATTTTAAAAGATAATTTTTTTAACAAATAGATATTGGGAATTATTTCTTTTTCATAATCAACTTTATTATATTCAACATTTTTCATTTTTCGAATTTATTCTATGAGTTAAATTTCAGTTATGTATTTTATAAAGAGGACAGTAGATTGTTCTTTTTTTTTTTTTTTTGAATGAATAGTCCTTTTGCTCAATTATTTTTTTTTTTTTCTTAAAACTCAAAAATTATAAGTTTTAATTTCCCAAAACCCCAAAATTTTTACATCAATACAGCAAAATACGCTGGTTAACATTAATGCCAGCGTTAGAGCGAATTCTATAATTTTTCGTGCCATTGAAAGGATATTTTCGCTCTCCACAAAGGTGCCCGATGATATTGCAAAAATTATTTTGATGATCCACGTGCTGAATTGTGGTTACTTTAAGCACATAGCCAACTTTTATATTCCATAAATATATTTGTCGTCTAGAGTCACAGCACATTTCAATGCCTGAGGCTGGACCTTAAATTAAAATGAATTGCACGCAAAGAAGATGTGTTTTTACCACTGGTTATGAAAACCATTTTCGCTTACTTAGCTAAGTTAAAGTAGTATTCTGTATTGACGGTTTAAATTAATTGGCTACAAGGTTTACAAAAGTTTAGCATTTGAATTAGGTGAGATGTGGAGAAAAGATGGTACATCAGTGGATCAAATATAGATGGAACATTTTGGCCATTTCAATGGAAAAAATATTCGAGGTAAATATATAATGAAACTTGTTGGTGCACGAAATTGCTAATGATTTTTGGATTATCGGAAAAGTCCCAAATAAAAGTTCCTTAAGAAGCACTTTCAATAACAAAGGGCAAAATGGACTGTGCAGAATTAAAATTATTTTTATGTAACAACAGTGATATTTAAAAAAATACATACTACGGAAAAATATCAATTATTTTTAATTAAATTGTTTGTTTCAAAGACTTTTACATAATTTTTTATATGAATTTCTAGGTTATTTTATTTATTTTTTCATAGACAATAAAATAAGTATATTTGTTCTACTTACTAATATCACATTGCTTGAATTATCTTATTACCTCTCCAAAAACCTTGATACTACTTATCATTTCTACTACATTTCAAAATGTCCTTTTTTCAACTTTTGAAAATAAACAGCCTAGCCCACGATGTCGATCGCTATCGTTCGCTGGCATTTTCAACGACAAACAGCTGGGGGCTAATTCTGGCAGTCGTAATCGAATACTTTTTCGATTCGTAAGCAATTTTATTTCTAATTCTTTCAGTCGATACGGAACGAATAGAATTTATTATTTCAGTTTTGAGTTTTAACAAAACTCAATAAACAATTTCGATTCGTTCAGAATCGACTGAAAGAATTAGAATTAAAATTGCTTTAGAATCGAAATAGTATTCGATCACGACTGCCAGAAATAACCCCCTTATTTGCGGCCCACCATCAATTTTCAGCACGACACGTCGATCGACAATGCAAACGAACGATAACGTAACCATGTTCATACAAATGTGAGGCCCACTAAGAAATATAATGCGACAGAGGCATTTTATTAAAATATTAATTATGAAATAGAACTGGGCCTGAACTATGTTTTCCATAAAATTTTTCCAGAGAATGCGGTCATAAAATAAAATCAATTTTATTTTGAGAACGTTTTTTCTAATGCTCTTACATATAGACACTTACAGCCAAGCGGTATAGAGAAGAAAGAGGGGTAAACAAAACGACTCGTTTTGTGTTTTTCATGTCGTTTTCTTATATTCCTCTTCAAACTTATTTCTCTTCTTCTTGTTTTGTTTTATTCTTTTTCTTACTTTGAATCGTCAGGTTGCAAACAAATACGGAAATAATAAAAAAGAATATAAAACAAAAGTTTGAGTTTTAATTTAAACATATTTCTTACATATTTCTTATTTAAAAAAAACCCTTGTTTATATTTTTCTTAATGAGAAAACCCAACTAAAGCAGATTTACCAATAAGGCAATAAAAATCAACCATGGTTGCAAATAAAAATTTAAATTGAGAAAAGCGACATGCCACTAAAAATCATCGTATAAACGCAAGAGGTTTTTGGAAATTTCTTCAAAAGGGAATTAAGAAAAAACGACGTCGTAAAAGCCTCCATGTGAATTGGCTGTTGCTCTCTTAACAATGCTACCATACTTTCATTCAATTTCATACATTTTGTTAACAAAGAAAAATTACAACAAAAGAAAATGAAAGAAATAATAGAGAATTTGAAGTTACTGCCAACGTTTTGATAATGGGCTTTAGCATTTTGGCCTGGAGTTGAAGACCCAATCGTGTTTTATCATTTAAACGCAACTTTTCTTTACACACCAACAATAAATATTTTTCTATAGTTCTATCTATTTTTTAAAACACCACCACTTATAAAATATATAGTTTTTTAAAAACAGTTTTCACAAAATCCTATTCTAAATTTTTTGTTTACTGCCTTGTTTGTTTTTTTTTTACTCATTTGTTTGTAATTTATATGTTTTGTCGATTATTTTTTGCAAACTAGCGTTGTATTTGTGGAATTTTTGAGGTTGCAATACAGTCATTTGATAATAAATAAATTAATTACGTTAGAAACGTAAAACCTGTCCACCGACAAGTCGATCGTTAGTGGGCCGCTTAAGAGAACGGTAATGAGTTACTTGTTGTCGCTCGCTTAAGTTCTCGATCGACATTGTGGACCAGGCTGGAAATGTTTCTGCGCATCTACACAAGAAATAAAAACAAACGCAAACAATCATGTTTATAATGTGCTGATGTGACATTGCAAAATTGTGTACATACGAGTACATAGCGGACATGCGCAATGCATAATCTTGTTTTCTTTGTTTAATGGCATTTAAGTATTTTGTATGTCTTGTCTCTTTCCTCATCCTCTCCATACAAACTCACAAAAACTGCTTGTTCAAATGTTTTTTAATATGGAGCAGTGCCCATGCTCTATAAATCCCGCGTCGAGTAACTTTTCGATTGAATTGTGAGAAATGAAACAAAAATGACATAAATTTAAACAAACAACTGTTTTCCTCACTTAACTGCGTCTGTAACATTTTAGGAGAGTAATTGCTGTCACGTCAAGAAAATTACTCGCCAATATACTGATAAAGTGTGTCTGGTAAATTTTTGTGAGAAAATTCCCGCTTTGAACTGTCAAATAAACTCACAAATAAAAACGGGGTGAGAAAAAATGTTAACACTAAAAAATATATTAAATATATGAATGCAAAATGCAATGAATAATAACACGGAAGAGGTAAGTATTTTGTTCTTGGCAGATTTTCATTGTTTAGTTATTTTGCTTTAAACATTTTTGAAAAATATACGAATGTTTTCAAAGCTATTTTGTAAACAACAAACATTTAAGTCGCACTTTACATTATTTGGTATAGCCGACGGTTGTATTTTCGCCGCCGTCGTTGAAATTTTTAAATTTTAGTAAAGTTTGGTCGCCGTCAATGCAATATTATGACAATTATAACGTAACGACGTAATCTATTTTGATAGTTTTCGACATGAGTTACAGGCACACTTTTTTCTTACTTTTCGAGAAATGATGAATTATTTTGTTTCACATCCAAAGTTGCAGAAAATGGGCACAGGACTTACAAAACATTTAAAGTCTTGTTTTACCTTCTTTGAAATACAATTATTAAGTTTCTGACATAATAAATGTCTTAATAATATGGCCACCACTGTATGCTGTAAATTTAAATACAGAATAAAACAACAATTTTCTATAAAAACTTAGTTGGAAGGATTTCTTTGTCGACCTAATATTACAATTTATTTTATCCTTAAAAATATAATATAATTTTTTTAAAACATTTTTTTATTTATCAACTCAATTTTAAGGAAAAATTCAACAGGACCATTTCCTACCAACTTCAATCGCAACAAGGATAAATTTGGATAGATATTTTAAATTGGGAATTTTTATATAATTAGTTTTATATTACATTTACCTCTATACTGTAAGCAGCGAAACTTATCAACGCAAATATTATTACAAAACACTTCATTTTGAAAGTTAAATTTTTTTTTATTTAAAATACACTCAACTTCTTTGTTAGAACTTTAAACGTTTAATGAACTAATCTAAAAAATGGCTCTATTTATACTTATTTTTTAAACGATAACTATACCGAATAGATATAGAACGGTCTTCGAGGTTTTTAAATTTATTTATTTTAGAAAAACAAATAAATTATTTATTTTAGAAAAACAAATAATTTATTTATTTTAGAAAAACAAATAATTTATATATTTTAGAAAAACAAATAATATTTGGCTTATTTGTTTTTCTAAATTAAAAATAAATAACAAAACAATTCAATGTTGCCAATTTGGCCGATAAGTGACTATATTAAGACATATCTAAACCTTGTTTAGCCATTGAAAAAGAAGAGACACTGGAGCACTTACCCAATCAGATGAGCGATAAACACCTACATATGTGAACAGAAACCGTGATGACGAAATATTTTTTGTCTGGCACTGGCAGGACATAAAGTAAATATTAGGATAAGATTTGATTAATTACACTGTGCAAGAAATTGACACTTTTTTTCGTGACAAACTGGGCACCTGGAGTTTTAACATAACTCGGGTATGCTGAATCCAGTGGTGCCCTTGGTTTTTTAAGATTGGCTCTGGTTTTCGAGATATACCGTTATTTCGAAAATATAGGAGGTTGCACAACATATGTTCGCGTAACTCAAAAACGCTTTAGCTTATTGAAAAGTGTTAAAAAACCGAAATTCCGAAATATCCTTTATGAAAAGTAAAACTTCTTTCTAATATCAGAAGTCGTTTTAGAAACATAATTTTTTTTTTTGGAAAAAAAATAATTTTTTTAACAAAATTTCGAAATTTTTGTTTTTTAAAAATTCATAAAAAATTGGAAAATGCAGCTATGCTTCTAATTTTTTGCAGACGTATAAAAAATTAAAAATTCCAAAGAAAACAAGCCATAAATGATTAAAATCTATTTGCAACTTTTGATTTTATTCACAAAAGTCGACAAATTTTAATTAATTTAGCCCCCCTAAGAATTGATGACAAGGGGCAAGTATAATTTGAGAAAATGTTAAGAACAAAAAACTAATGGAGGTCAGTCATACATTTCTAGTCTGCATTGAACATTTTGTATGGATGCCCCCTTAAGGAATGGAGAAAGCGGGTGGGTATGTTAGAAATAAATGACTGAGATGAAAAATAAAGTGGGGTTGGTCATACATTTGACCCATCTAGGGGCATCGTAGGCGCTGCAGGGGCCAAATTTAAGAATTTCATTCAACGGCCATATTTGTATGGGAGCCCCCCTAAGGGGTGGAGATATATGGCAACTATGTTTTAAGAAAATGTTAAGAACAAAAAACATTGGAGGTCGGTCGTACATTTTATCCTCCTAGGAGTGAATCCTAGGCCTTAGAAACAAATGATGGGAATGAAAAATAAAGTTGCGCTGGTCATAGATTTGGCCCGTGCAAAATTTAAGGCTAGGATTCTTTGCGTATAAAAAACAAAGTTCCAAACAAAATAAGCTATAAGTGATTAAAGTCTGCCTACAACTTTTGATTTTTTCAGAAAAGATGAAATTTTTTTATTTTTTATAACAACCAAACTTAAAAATTTTAAAGCAGTTAAAGTTTTAAGTTAGAAATTTATTCTTCTTTTTCCTGCAGATTCCAACAAATATTCCCTAATAGCGAATCAAGTTGTTTGCCGCTATACCAGTGTTCGAGCCTGGCTGTTACTTGGTGAAATCTCTCGCCATGTTCATCAGACTCGGCTGGTGATTGTTCATTAAAATTTTCGGCATGGTAATGCAAAAAATGTATTTTCAATGACATTCTAACGTTTAAGTTTTAAAATGCGGTTAGCATATTTTTGATTAAAATTAGCCAGTTTTCAGACCGACGATTTCCTAATACATTTTCTATTACTGATTTCACACAATTCCAGACCAATAGCTCGATATCATTCAATGCAACCTCAAACTGATGGTCCTTTATAAGACGACGAATGTCCGGTCCATTAAGAATTCCTGTAAAATAAAAACATTATGATATGAAATATAAATCTAATTTAATAAAGTAGTTAGAGTTCATACCTTCTTTTACTTTCATGCCGCTTAATCGTGGAAAAATTCGGCGCAATTCGGTAAAAGCAACACCATCTGGGCTCAATGCTTTTATAAAATTTTTTACAATACCCAGTTTGATGTGGAGTGGAGGAAGCAAAATCTTTTCCATCTGCACAAGTGGTAATTCAATAACATTATTTCTATGCAATCTGCTTTCCTCACGTAAAGCCCAATCCCGTGTATTGTACTGGTCGCCATCGAAACGCGTATTCCATAAGCACATGAAGCACATATTTTTAGTATAGCCTAATGCATGCCTCTTAAAAGAGCTACCACTTTTAAATCTGCGCATATTTTCCACTTGTGGTCTTCATATTTAATAAACTGTATTATTTTTTTCATTGATGCGTATGTCTCTTTAGTATTTGTGCTTAGTGCTATCGGAATAGGACTTTTTAAATTATTGACATGTAGCAAAACTGCTTTTAAGCTACTTTTGGAAGAATCAATGAATTAGCGCCAATCTCCAGGATTATATTCATTTTGGATTGTTAAAACCAAGCCGCGGATGTCAGTACAATACGCGAAAGAATTATTCTCAATAGATTTAAAAAAAGTCGTAAATCGTCTATGGCGATTGATAGCCCCGTATATTTGTACACCTGGTGCTAAAGTATTAGCTCGTTTTAACTCTTTTGTCAAGAGAATGCTCTGTCTTTGAGATAATTTTAGACGCCGTACCATTATATCCAGACGATCTTGCGTGATTTCATTGTGACTGCATTGTAACTGGTCCACCCGCTTCAACAGAATGAATTATTGAGGGAATATGTTCTGTTGGTATTTGGCTATCCGGAACAGGAATTTTATCAGAATGTGGCAGCGGAAATCGAGCATATGCTGTTTCAGTATAAGATATATAAGTCATTTTTCTTCTGTTCATATCCGCTGTATAATTTATGCACGCATAACACTCATCTTCAACATGAACTATGGGATCGCTCAAAATCATTGGAACACCGAATGGCATGGCGTCTCTATTTTTCCCCACTTATTTAAATGGTAAATGCAGTGTGTACACACTCTTGATGTGGTCCAACTCTTTCCATATATAACACTTAAAGATCTTAGATATTTCAATATAATTGATTAGATACAAGACTGTCAAAGGCTTTAAACTTCACTAATCACTTCCGCCAGCACTTTCCATATGATAGTGAAGGGGTTGAGGAACTTTTATTTATACTGTAATTGTTTTAATTAAAGTACCTGTCGAGACCTTCATGACCATGTTTTGTAAAAAAAAAACAAAGCCAGGACGATTAATATAAGTTTTTTACAAGACCGATTAGTGCGGTTTTGACTGCAAAATAAAAAACCGATTAGTGTGGTTTTGGAAGCACAATAAAATACAAAGATGTAAGCATTTATGACTTTATTTCTTAATTCTAAGAATTTTTTAATCGGTAACTGTGGATCTTCCAAAATTCCTACCGCAAAGTGAAAGTGTGGTAATAATGCATGCATATTTCTTTGAAATAGCATAAATTTGAATATTTGTTCTCTTGTTTTGTATTGTAAATGGCACAAAAACCGCATTTAAAAAATGTTACGTCAAAATGTCATTGAAAATAAATTTCCTTCATTGGCCCCTAGTGGTATATAATGTATGACCGACCTCAATTAATTTTTTGTCCTTAACATTTTCTCGAGACATACTTGCCCCTTATCATCACTTCTTAAGGGGGCTCCCATACAAATATTGCGTTTTATGAAATTCTTAAATTAATTAAAATTTGTCGACTTTTGTGAATAAAATCAAAAGTTGCTAACAGATTTTAATCATTTATGGCTTGTTTTGCTTCCAACTTCGTTTTTTATATGTCTGCAAAAAATTAGAAGACTAGCTGCATTTTTTAATTTTATATGAATTTTAAAAAAAAAAATAAAAATTCTGTTTCTTAAACGATTGCGGATATTAGAAAGAAGTTTTACTTTTCTTAAAGGAAATTAAAGTTTTTTTAAAAAGCTAAAGCGTTTTTGAGTTACGCGAATATATGTTGTGCAACCTCCTCCATTTTCGAAATAACGGTATATCTCGAAAACCGGAGCCAATCTGAAAAAACCGCGGGCACCACTGGATTCAGCGTACCCGAATTATGTTAAAACGCCATGTGCCCGGCTTGTCTGTTTTTTCAACTAGCATAGTGTTATTGTTAGTTCATATTTAATATATGAAGATTCAATAAACAAATACTGAAAAAAAAAAAAAATAAACGATTAATATACAAAGGAAAGAAAGAAAGCAGCAAAGCAACATTTCCTAATGTCAAATGTGCAAAAGTGTAATGCGTGTGTGCTTTTTTTACAATAATTTATGCTTGTGGCAAAAATCAACAATTAAAATTGAACTAGGAATGTATAAAATTGGATACAAATATATAAACAGAAGTTTATAAGTAATTGCTTAAAAATATATTTGCATTTATTTATGAATTGAATATTTGGACTCAAAAGGATTGGTATATGTACTTATGATTTACCTTTGACATTTTTGAAACTATCTAGAGCGTCACACGATCATATTTTGCTTAACATTTTGTTTAAAGTTTCAATAAAATTAAGGGCCAAATAGGTCACACAAAAATATAATAAAAAAAATATAGAGTATGTTTGTGTGAATATTGAATAATTTTGGCATTTTTGTCAAAGTGCTTGTATCGTTTTTTTGACCTTTTACACTTCTTCATTTATACATTCATAAAATGTGATTTGAAAATTCTTTTAAATTCTCTTTCCAATTATGTGTACCTATTACCATTCAAGAAAACATCTGATTGCAATTTTAATGAGCAAATCTTTTGCTTGTCTTTAAAAATAATCTGCCGTCATAAAACTTGATGGCATCTTCAAAATAAATTGTTTTAAAATTTACATATACATTTTGATGAATTTTGACCAACGACGTCGGCTTTATTGACGATTATCTAAATGTTAAATACTATATAAATAATTTTATGTAACACATTGATCTCTTATTAACTATTTTAATGTAGAAAAGAAATGTTAATGAATTATTTTTGCTTCGTTATTAAATTTTCATGTTTTTTTTAATAAAAAAAAATGTTTAACCATTTTTCAGCCAATTTCTAGACATTTTTTCCGTACATTTAGCCTTTTTTGTTCATAATGTTCTGGCAACACTGAAATGACTTAATGCGTAAATACAATGCGGAAAGCTAAACATATTATTGTTTGGATAATTTTATACACACACCTCAATAGATAGTGGAGAGAGTATTACGCTTTTATGCTGCTGTATGTAACACATAAAAATATTGGTCTTAGACCCACATTTAAGTATACCGATTAACACAAAAATCACTTTCTGAGTCGTTCTAAAGATGTCTGTTTGTTCGGGTGGCTGGTTTTCTGTCCATGTCTTTTGAAGAACATTTGATTAAAGCTTCTAAATACTTATGTTTTAATTGTCATAAGAACCAACGCTATTGAAAATGATGAAAATGAGTCTATAGTTTCACATACCTCCCATAAAAGCTTCTTTTCGGAATAGGGTCTTTGAGACCATAAACCATATTATTACCCAGTAAAAAAAAGTTTGTGTTTTTTTTAAGCACTTAATAAAAGAGCTCGTATACAGCAGTAAATGATGACGAATAAAATATACAAAAAAAGCTGCTATTTTAGTGCTGACAACGAAGAAGGGTTCAAAGCGAAAAGAAATAAAAATATATTATGGTTTACGAAAATGCTTAAAAAAGGCATTTAAACCAGTCAAATCAAAACATTAATGAATATGTTAATATAGTTTAGCCCTTAAAAAGAACGTTAGGAGTGCATTATTTGCATCTTTATGTTAAAAGAAGCGCTTATTGTCAGCAGAAAATAGTCATCCAAACCGGGAACACTCCATACAAAAATCAGGCATCCAATCAGCAGGTTTGAAGCGATTTCAGGTATGAATTCATACAATAAAACCTGCTCCTTTTGGAGCACATTTTTTACTGGGTACATTGGTATTTCGATTTAATTGGTTCCACATTTATTTTTGTGCAATCCAAATCAACCTGCCAAATTTGATTTAAATTTGTCCATATTTAACCAAAGCTCCCATACAAATACTACTCTATAAAATAGCTTTTAATTCCATAATTTCCTTATACACTGCTATGACATAAAATTTGGCGTCAATTTCTTTGACTTTGGCTATTTCGACGTGTTGTTAAGATGGTAATTCCTGTATAAGTCACCTTTCTAAAATTTCTTAGAGACAAAAAAATCGCATATATGTAGATGAAGAAATTTAAATTCTGTTCTGACGGGTACCTAAATAAGAGGTGTGCTCTCGAAAGTTTTTTTCTAGGGTAATCATATGGTCTGGCTTGGCCGACTTTTTTTATTTTGTTATTTTAAATTGTGTCATTGTTTTTAAACTAAACACAGCTGTTTTTTACCTTTTTACAATTTAGTTTATATTCGTTATTAACTACGTTTCAAAAAAAAATACATATATGGCACCTTCCGCACGTACTTGCTAGCTAGATCGGGAGTTATGGATTGGGACATTGTTCTATTTGGCCGATTAAGTACAAATACATAGTATTTATAAATATAATATATGTGTATATACATGCAAGTATATTAATACAGCATTTATCGGTTAAGCCTGGAACAGTGTTCAAATTTGTGAAAAATTTTGAGCAACGTTTATTATTTCATACGAAAAATTTGACATGTATCAATGTTAAATATCTTAATGTTTTATTCTTTTAAGGCTTCGTCGCACAGTGGCTGAAAATAGTTTTTCATCGGCCAAAAATCTGTAACTTTTGAACCGATAGAGATAATTTTGCAATTTTTTCTTTGCTGAAGAGAAGACTACTAGAACTTTCCTACAGTTTTAATTTTATTAAAACCGGTTTTTTAGCATTTCATGTTTTAAAAATTGATGTTTTTTAGCATTTAGTATGAAAATGCTCTTGATTGAGAATTATTGTATTTTTTATTCAAAAAGGGGGATGTTTTTAAGTGCACTGTTTAAAGAACTTTTTAATCTACATAGCTGCCAAATTTTATTATGATATTTTTAATAATGTCAGATTTATAGGATCTCAAACCTTAAAATTACTATTTTTTTTTACTCATATTGAAAGCCCTTCTTCCATTCATTTACACTATAGAAATAATAATTTTAATGTTTGGCATTCCATGAATCTGACATAGAAAGGGATATCACAATGAAACTTTGAGGTTATGTAGACCGAAAAGATTAAAACAGTGGAGTAAAAAGTATACCCATTTTTGAGTAAGAAATACCTCAAATTGCCAATCCTGGAAAAACGCTTTAAAAAATTATTTTTTTTACAAAAATGGTAGTACCGGCACTATTTACCACTCGATATTGATCAGAATTTTCCAGAAAATTATGGACATATAACAAAACATTACTGCTCTAATTTTAAAGGAATCGGTGTGTTGAATTATTAGAATTTTTTACTTAAATAAATTTTTTTTATTTGAAAAATTTAAAATTTTTTTTGACAGGACATATGGCAGAAACATATGTCAAATTGATTAAAAATTGCTTCTTTAAGCATAGTCATAACATTTTCTTTCAAAAAATATAAAAAATTTTATATATTTCTGAACAAAACATTTTTTTTGAAGTTTTAGATATTTTAGTAAGCTAATAGGGCCTAAATTTTTCCATTGTAAATTGAAAACACATTTAATTACAATTTTTTTCCAACGTTTCGTCAATTTTTTGTTGACTTCTTCAGGGGAATATTTTTAATGTGTATAGATATTACATTAATTAAAATATAAATAAAAGAAATAAATTTTAATTATTAAATTTATAATTGTCATTATTTTAATTTGTGTAATGTAAACTCGATCTGCATTAAATTATACTGCGAGAGAACATTATGGCCATTTTTTGGTGAAATAGTAAAAATTAGTATTCATTTTTATTAACTTTATACCCATATACATTCGCCTCGAATATCCCACCATACTTATAAAAAACTGCATTAAAAATACAACATGCCATTGCTTAAAGCCTGCTTTCCTACCAATATAAAAAATGTTTAACCCACTATTGATAATAATTTGGTATCAAACATAATTCACCCGATTAAAAAACTTGAAAAATCCCTAAAAAATCAACCCAAAAAATCCGTTTTGTCCGAATATCTTTGAAGACAAAGGAGATAACCTAAACATTTTAGCATATTTTTTGTAGGTTAGCTTAAGTCGAGTTTTTTTTGCAATCCATAAATATGTACACATATTTTTGGCAAATGTTTTAAAAGTTTGAATATCCGAGGTTACCAATGTTATAGGGGTGCAAGTCACTCTCCCGACCCTCTATGGACCCGTGTCCTTTCAAATCAACTCAAAAGCAGCCCTGCTTTGATATCTGCTTTGATATCTATATATGTAAACAAAACCCATATGTTTTTCTAGATAGTTGTTTTAATAACAAAATTAAACAAAAAATAACAAGGAAGAGTACTACGGCCACCTCTTCTGACTACCTCAGTGTAGTGTAATGTCCTATTGACACATTAGTGCTATGGTAAAAGCATTGATTCCACCCGATGTTAAGAGCACTGCTGGTTTATGCAGATCAAACAGGTACACACTTTTATCTTAGACAGAGTTGTACTTTTTTTTTTGTTACATTTGTAACTTTATTTGTACCCTTGCTGGCATTCTTTCTTCTCCCATACTGTGTATTTCTTGGATAGTTCTTATTGAATCTTTAATTCCACATTTTTTTGACCAATTTTAATAAACTCAGGAACGACCCATATTAAATTACGTAGAATAATTTGCGCGTTATTTACTATAAATTTTTTTGTTACGAAAACAGTTGTGTTTTATTTGGCAACAATAACTAATATTTATCAAAAAAAAATTATAAAAACAATAATAACTATTTCGGTACATAAATGTACTTAGTTAAATTTATTCCGCAGTTAATATATTTTTTATTTGATTTCTAAAAAAAATATACAGCTGTTCTTTTTTTGCTTACTACACCCATTGGTAGGCATTGTTTTTTTGTTTTTTTGTTTTCTTTTTTTTTTTTTTTTTTGTAAACGTAACGATTTAATTCCAAATAAAGAATATCAATAAAGTTTTACAAGGTAAAATTTATTCTAGCAAAGCTACTTTTTCAATTTGTATTTTTATGTAGCTACAAAGGTGTAATTTGGGTATACACTTTTCGATTGGAATGCGAAAAATGAAACAAAAATGCCATAAATTGAAACAAACAACTGTTTTTCTCACTTAACTGCGTCTGTTACATTTGTAGCGTGTAATAGCTGTGACGTAAGGAAATTAATCATACCATTAATTGGATCGGCGCCATGCTGAGACAACGGAGAATTACCGCCTCTTGGGATGACGCTAGCGTCAGCATTAGTGCTGTTAAAGGTTGTCCACAGGGTGGGGTACTTTCTCCCCTGCTATGGTGCCTTGTGATTGATGACCTGCTCGTCAGACTTGAGGAATACGGCCTGCGGGCCATTGGTTATGCGGACGACCTGGCCATCATTGTGACCGGAAAATTCGAGAGAACAATCACTGAGGTGATGCAGGGTGCTCTCGACAAGGTTCTCAAATGGTGCCATGAAAGGGGCTGAACATCAACCCCCAAAAAGCGGTCGTGGTCCCGTTCACGAGAAGATATAAGCACAGATTGGGAAGACTGTCAGTGAATGGGACGGAAATCGAGTACTCCAATGAAGTCAAGTACCTGGGAATTGTCCTGGATAAACGGCTAAATTGGAACTCGCACTTGGATGCGACCCTGAAGAAGGCACTTAGGGCCTTCTGGGCCTGTAAGAGCTTCTTTGGGAAGACCTGGGGCTTTGGCCCTAGCATGATTAAGTGGCTTTATTTCATGATGATTAGACCGATAATCACCTATGGATCCCTAGTATGGTGGCCAAAGATCCAGCAGGTGTCGGCGATTCAAAAGTGCGGAAGGCTACAGAGAATGGTCTGTGTAGCTCTGACGGGGGTGATGCGCACATGTCCAACAGCGGCACTTGAAACTATTTTGGGCATCTTGCCATTACACATCCATATAAGGAAGGTCGCAATATCGAGTCTCCTTAGGATCCAACAAACATCCGGACTGGCAGATGGGGTCAACGGACACGCTGGTCTGATGAAATTAGCTCCTAGTCTATCGGTCTGCACAAGGGCGGACATTAAGACCACGGAACTGAGCTTTAACAGAAGGTTTAGCACGATTCTCCCAAATGGGGGAGCTTGGGACAGTGGAAATTCCTGTGATGGTAACCAGGGACTGCGCTGGTATACTGATGGATCCAAATCGGAGCACGGGGTGGGTGCTGGGGTATTTGGACCAAACACGCGAATCTCGATAGCCATGGGAAGAACACCAAGTGTATTCCAGGCCGAGATCCACGCCATCGATGTGTGCTGTAGCAACATTCTTAACAAGGGAAGGATAGGAAACAGCATTGCGATATTCACTGATAGTCAAGCGGCCATTAAGGCACCCTCTTCCTGGAAATTGTCCTCGAAGTTGGTGGCGGAAGGCTACAGGAGCTGGGCTCAAGAAACAGAGTGACACTCTGTTGGGTGCCGGGACACTCAGGGGTTCCGGGTAACGATAGGGCTGATGAACTGGCTAGGGCTGGAGCAAATGCCCAAATGGTGGGCCCCGAGCCCTTTTGTGGGTTAAGCTGGGCCACTACCCAATCCCTATTGGGGGAATGGGCTCTCAGCCAGCACAGAAAATACTGGGTATCGCTACCGGAAATGACGGTTGTCATTGAACATTTTTTAATTTTAGTACATTTTGGTCGCCGTGAATGATATGTGTGACTGGCGTTCTCAACGTCTCCAATTTCACATCGGCTGCGAGTGGAATATTATGATATTTATAACGTAACGACGAAATCTCTTTTGACAGTTTTCGACATGAGTTAAGCCTATAGTACACGGCATGTAAAAAGACATATGCGCATTTGGTTCTGACGTAATTTTGACGTCAATGCAAAGCCACAATAAACATTGCGTGTTGTGTGATGACGTCAAAATTACGTCAGAACCACATGCGCATGTGTCTTTTTACATGCCGTGTACTATATGCTTTACAAATACACTTTTTTCTCACTTTTCGAGAAACGATGGAATATTTTGTTTCACATCTTTTCGATACGAGAAGTTTTCACCAAAGTTACAGAACATGGGTACTGATAGAAACTGTGTGAGTTCTACACACTTGTAAAAATTCACCTCAATTGTTTGACAAATATTTTTTAAACAATAAACAATTAAAAATTGTATTTTAATAATGTGTTTCTTTATAATGTTTGACAATAAATTTTAGTCTTAATCCGTACTGTCCTTGGCGCTGGTGGCTCATCATATTTAAGAATAAAAAAAAAACTTCACATTTACGTTCCTTAGTATGGCATTGGGCTGTTCGTATGCGTATTAATGAGTTTCTTTCTTAAGGCAACGCTCTCTGTAAAGCAGCAGGCAATACATCAATCTTATATAGCATAAAATTTGGCACACCCTTAATAAATAACGGTGGACCAAATCACATCTGGTATTATAGTGACCAGTAAGGGCTGATTATACCCACTCTGCCATACGTAGAGAAGGTATTATGGGTTGGTGTTGATGTCTGTAGCACATAAAAATATGAGTTCTCGACATTCCTTTAAGCATACCGATAGACTTAGAATCACCTCCTAAATCGATCAAACGATGTCCGTCCATCCGGCTGGCTGTATAAACGTTGTACGCAAATAACTATAGTTCACAATTTTAGAGACAATTTGATGAAATTTAAATTATCATAAGGACGAAAAATGCCATCACCGACAATTGGGTTTAAAGTCATAACAACATTAAAAAGATTAGTATTACATGAGATTTTATAACGATAACTTCTATGTCATGCCATGCAAGTCAAGATTTTCCCATTGATTTCACACAAACGCTTTCCAAAACACCTTATACAGGTGTAGATATCTACAAAATATTCGGCACAAGGAACTCTTATAAGTATGTAAATGAATCTTAACCTCATAACTTAATTTTGTTTTGGCGCGTCCGTAATTGCTCATTAGTCCCAAATATTATATACTATCGAAAGTTTTTCTAAATAATAACCCACAGTATTTTGTGTACGGTGTCATGTAGTAGGGCCCTTTCACTTTTTTTATTAGGTTTATATCATCTCAGCCAGCAAAATATTCCGACGCTGTCTCAATCAAACATTTCTTGCAAATTTCTGACTTCAGTTTTAGAAACCTCGTTCACATTTCTGTCAGGCATTGATTATACGTACTGTCTGGCCGCTTTCTGATCGATTTCGCATAGATCGGGGGAAATTTATGTACTGATATGTCTAATAGATTTCTGATTGAATTTATTAGATGTGTCTAGTGCCAGGAACACAACTACGTCGTACGTCGTAAGAATGTAGGACATACCAACGACGTCAAGACGTCAATTTCTAAAAACACGATCTATTTACACACAATTCCATCGTAGGCGTATTTTGTTTTTCTTCGAAAATAATATTAGGAAAATCCAAATTTATTAAAATTCTTGTTTGTTTTTTCCTTCTTTTTTATTTGTTCTCACATATGTATTTAATTTGAAAACACAAAAAACAATTTCATTTTATATTTTTAATTTTCTATGAAAATACGTGCGTAACCGAATTTCGCACGAGATGTCTGGCAGAATTCGTGACAACCACTTAATACATTTTTGGGTTAGAAATCTGACAGAGTTCGAAGACGATTCTGACTTTTTTGTCAGCGCTTCTCTTGGATATCTGGAAGACTTTGGACTTTTTTGCTGGCTGGGATTAATAATGAAGCTTGATGAGAAATTAACAATGATAGAGAACTTTTTCTGAATTTCTTTATAAAATTCAAATAAAATCGATACTATTTTTCAGACGTTTAAGTTGTCTTTGCTGGGAAAGTGGGGAATATTTATTTTATACCAACATTATTCCAAATTTTTACTAACACATTTTCATCACTTTAGTTTTTTTTTTGACAACAGACTTGGATTTTTGACAAAGGAATTTTATATCTATGTAATCTATGCCCGGGGGGCTAGTATAAATTTTGACACTAGCATAGGAACCCTTTACAATTTTAATTCACCATACAACTTTGCTACCGTTTCACACACACCCTTTGTACTTAAAAATTTTAAATGATTTTCCAAATTCAAAACTTTAAAGCAAAAACAATATATTAGTAAAATTTGTTCTTCAAAAAGTGAGTGCTCATTTGTTATACTTTTTGTATTGTTTTTGAATGGAAAAATAGCGGTGCTTTTAGAAACTCAACACAACGATAATTGAGATACAAAGTAAAGTTTTTAATGATTATTAATAACATTTTGTTGACACACGCAGGTTGAAAACGAAATCCTAAACGAAAAGAAACTATCGAGGCGGAAAGAAAAATTATCATTGATCTGAGTAAATACCAAAAATCAACCAGGAAATTTGAAGAAATAGTTAAATACCAAATTTCACTATTCACAAAATTATTGACATATATAAAAGAGTTAACAAAAAAGCCAAGATCTGGGCGACCAACTGTATTATCTGAAGCCCAAAAATGCTTTAGTGTTCGAGAAATAAAAAATGATCCAAAATTACCGACTACAAACATTTTCGAAGCCTTCAACATAAAGTTTGGTTATAATATTTGTGTTAATATAGTCCGCCATTTTCTTCTTCCCTGGAAGAACTCCCAGAAAAAAGACGTTTATTTTGGGTCTAGTGTAATTTATGGACCGATCTTCAAAAAATTTTACAGTCTGATTTCTTGGCCTATAAAACTGTGACGTACCAAATTTAAGTATGATATCGTTATTTATTGCGGTTTTAGGCGTACTTAACTGTTTTCCGGGAGTAGGGTTTATATTGGGCCTAGTGTAAACTATGGAACGATCTTCAAAAAATTTTACAGTGTGATTTCTGGTCCTATAAAACTGTGACGTACCAAATTTAAGTATGATAGCGTTATTTATTACGGTTTTAGGCGTACTAAACTGTTTTCCGGGAATAGGGTTTATATGGGACCTAGTGTAAATTATTAAATTAAATTATTAAATTTTACAGTGTGAGCGTGTTTTCAACAGACGGACAGACAGACGGACATGGCTAAATCGACTTAGAATTACTCAAGGAGCCAAAATATATATACTTTATGGGTTATTAGATGTATTATAAAAAAGTTTCACACGGAATGATAAACTTAGTATACCCTCATTCACCACAGTGGTGGTGGAGGGTATAACAATAACTAAAAAAAAAACTATTTCAGTACAGTAATGTACTTCGTTTACATTTATTCCGCAGTTAATACATTTTTTATTTGGTTTTTTTCTTTTATTTACTCGTGTTGATAATAATTCTCTAAAAAAAATATACAGCTGTTCCAAAAACGGAGTGCCCACTAACAACATTAATTTTGTCATTTTTAATAAGTAAAGACTGAATAAATATATACCGATTTTGATATCACAATAGATATTTTTTTGATAAGTTTTTTTATCTCCTGACAATTTTAAAAATGATAGGTCCTTTTCCATTTTATCAGGTGTGTTCTTATTTTCGACGCGTAATGAAAACCCAAATTTTTTTGAATCCGCATAATTCATAAACTGGTGTTCTCAAATCCGCATGTTTTTGTGTAACAAACAAAAGATTTATAATTTATTTAATATTACAAAGTTGTCTAATGATTATATTGATTACAAAAATTTGTTAAAATTTAAAATTGTGATTTTTTTCTTAATTAATGCTTAATTTAATTAAAAATGTGATAAAAATAACAACGTACGATTTCCAACAATTTGTTAATTGATTCAATTAACAAATAATTAACTTAAAGTCCATATTTTACTCCATTACCTCAGTTGTTTCAAACATAATAAAAATTCATTAATGTAGTAATTGAATAGAGCAAACTAGTAATTGATTTATTTGTAAGATTCTATTTAAATTTTTATTAAATGAATTAAGATGAATAATTTTCGTAATTAATTAACAAAATCAATTTTTTTAGTTAACCATAAAATCATATTTTAACAAAAACACACTTTTATACCCCCCACCACTGCTGGTAGGAATTATGTAGTGTATAAATTATACTACTTAATTGCTTAAAATCGCTCCATAAATTACCTTAAGGTATGCTCAGACCTAACAAATATTTGACGAAAAAATACAAAAAAAACATGACCAGCAATTTGATCAAATTTTTGCTTCATTTTTAACAATTTTTATAGACTTCCTTATCATTATTTGTAAAAAGATAATCGTAAAATTCAATTAGGAAACTCTTAAATGATGTTTGATCCAGAAAACGTTTTGCAAAAGCAAATAATTTTTTACGAAAACTAGTGGTTACGTGTATGACGTCAAATATTTAAGAGGTGTGAACGCAGTTTTAGGTCCCAGCCCACTCTCGGAAAACGTTTTAATAAGGCTTAACCTGTAAGGAGTAAAGTTAAAATTTTGCATTTGGTGCATCGGTGAAATCAATTAGATAATAAAACCACACGGAACTCCTGTTTTTTCTTCTTGTTTTGTGCATTTCCGCTCTCCTCTTATTAAAATTTTTTTATAATTGTTGGACACGCTTAAAAAGAATAACAAATTTAATTTTTTTCTTTTGTTTTCAATGACAATATTAACAGGGTACATCAAATAAATATAAAAGATTAATATTGTGTTCCCTATCCTCTCAAGGGAGAATGTCATGATGAATTTCTTTTTATAGGTAGGTAGAAAGGCTGGTGTGAAGTCTCCTTCACACCCTCACCCAGAGACCAATATGGTCCATTGTGATGCCTTGTTTAGAGAGAAATAGCTGAAACAGAAGGTTAAGAGAAACAGCAAAAGCATTAGAAAAGATAAGGATAGACAAGAAAAGGAAGATCTGACCAAACCCGAGAGAAAAGCCTCATTCAACACAACACCAATCCGCCCTATGTGCGGTTAGCTCCCAGTCTCCTGCTGCGCAGCCAGGCCATCCCCATTACGAATCCTATTAGACTCTCGAGCCCACAGCCCGGGACGTCCCCTAATTCGCCTAGGAATCTGCTGCCCAGCCACCTCAGCCTGCTGCACTGTAGCCTGGGACAGCGGCACAAAATGTGTTCAACCGTCTCCAGCTCCTCCGGGTTCTCACACAACCCGCACATATCCGACACGTCGGATCCCAACCTCATCGCCATCCTGCCTATCATCCCGTGATGATTCCTATTATGGTCCTCACGCAGTCCCTACTTCTGCCCAGCATTAACTCCGAGTCGGACTTCCTAAGCACCGGCCACAGCGTCCGTGATACCCGGCAGTCCGTTCGGTTCCCCCAGGCCCTATTGGTCGCGTCCAGAATCCATTCCCTAATCTTCTCAAAGTAAAAGCCTATTGGAGGCCTAACCGCCTCCATATGATTAGGATCCTCCATCTCTGAGCCCTGTCTCGCCAACTCATCAGCAATCTCGTTGCCGTTTATGTTGCAGTGACCAGGCACCCAGCACAATCTCAACATATACTCTCCTTTTATAAAAAAGGTAAAACAAAAAAATCAAGTTACCTATTTCGGCGTTGACGGCGCGCTATTTAATTGTATGGGCATGAGGATTTTTGACAGCAAAAAACGCGTTCCGCTCATCGAATACGTCAACATCTGAAGCCAAGAAATATTTATTAAATACTTAAATACAATTTATTTATAGAACATATTGCTGTATACAATGGAAACTGAAGAAACTCTTTTCTTAATGTTCAAATATCCTTTAAGGAAACTAAGGTCGTTGAACCAATAAGCGGTTGGAATATAAATTTTATCATAACCCAAACTACTCTTGTAGCTGTCTTTAATTTTAGCAAATTCTCTACAAAATTGTGTTTCTTAAGAATTAAGATTTGTATAAAAAGCAAAAAAAATAATAAAAAAATAATAGAAAACAAATTAAATAAACGCAATTTAATAATGGTGGAACTTTACCTTTATTTAGTTTGTGGTTAAAAGACAAAACTTTCCACAATTCTTGCAACTTTCTGCAAAACGTTATTTCTAGCGTGCTTATTATGATAATTCTAGTTTTTTTTGATTGAGCATTAAAACGGCCTCATTTGGCCACTCAATCTGTATATAAAGACAGAGCGGTATTTTTACCAAGAGTTTGCTAATACATACTTTGATTGCAATGCATTGTACTCACCTAATACTTTTATTCATCGTAATTCGCTGTTTTAAATATGTGCATATAATAAATTTTATAAAATATACAAACAATTAAAAAATGTTAAGTCTTTTAAATAACTGAAGCCGACATTGTTCTTTTCTTATTAGCTGTATAAGAATATGCAACTCTGATCGCAAAGAATCTATAATTTTTTGAAATTTTTGATACATTTTGTCAAGGCGGACAGACTTGTCAAAAAAAATCTGTCATTCCTATGGAGCCTTTAATTCCACATTTTTGTGACCAATTTGTATAAACTCAGGAACGACCCATATAAAATACGTCCAATAATTTGCGCATTATTAACTATAAAATGTGTTGCTGTTGCTTTAAAAAGAACGAAAACCGCTGTGTTTTTTTTGTAAACAATAACTAATGTTTTCTAAAAAAAAAAAAAAAAATAAAAAAAAATTACTAAAATAAAACTATTTCAGTACAGTAATGTATTTCGTTTAAATTTATTACGCAGTTAATACATTTTTTATTTAATTTACATATTTCTTTTATTTACTCGTGTTGATAATAATTCTCTAAAAAAAATATACAGCTGTTCCAAAAACGGAGTGCTCACTAACAACATTAATTTTGTAATTAGTTTTTTAATTAAAATAATTATATATTCCATATCGAGGGTTTATATTAAAAAAGTGCTATCTGCAAAAGCATAATTTTACAGGAGAGCGAAAAACTGTTTTTCTTTAATTCTAAGAGCAATCACTAAACATTATTTGATAATGTTATTTACATACAAAAGACGTTTAAATCCTACAGACATATATAAATTTTTTATTTATTCCAGATATTCGCGCTCATATGTCTGGTTTCACTATTTACAACAGTGCCATTCAACCTATGGTACGCGTACCACTTGGTGGTACGCGAAAGATTTCCAGGTGGTACGCGAAATCTTTTAAAATTTTAACGATTTCTATTTTGCAATTGGAAACAAAAAGAAAAATCATCCTAAAAGTATACCTTTTTTGTGAAATTTTGAATTTTTAAATTTAAGTAACACTGTCATCTACATTTAATAAAAAATAACAAATGTAAGCGAATGGTAACCATACCACACAATTGAGCTAAAAATTTGCATTATTAGTCATTGTAAAATGTTAATAATCACATTCAATAATTATTTTCCTGAAAGCCATGAAGACCATTTATGGATACAAAATCCATTTTTGGAGCAACAACGTTCAAAATTGTATTTTAAAGATAAGGAATCATTAATTGATATATCCTGTAATCCAACACAAAAAATAGCTTTCCAAAACACGAATCTTTTTTCATTTTGGATGAAACAGAAAACTGAATATGAATCGTTATATCGTGAAGCAGTTAAGTATTTGTTGCCATTAACCTCCACATCTTTATGTGAACAAGGATTTTCCTCAATGGTGATAATCAAAAATAAATACCGAACAACGATGAACTTGGAGCCAAATATGAGATTAAAGTTAACAAAAATCTCTAATATCAAAAATGCAGTGCCAACGATCTCATTGATTCTTTTTACTTTCAATAGTTCTAATGTAAAGTTTATTTTTTTAATTTTTTATTAAATTATATTTAATAGTTGGATAAAAATCAAATGTCTTAATTAGAATATATTAATTTAATCGTTCTGTTAAGTTTTTTATAAATGCATTATTTTTAATTTTGTTTCGTGTTTTATTAACTTTGAATAATTCTTTCTTAATGTTTAATTTCTTAAATTTTTTAAAAATTTCTTTTTTTTACTAATTTATTATAAGTTGTATAAAAATTAAATGAAAGATTTCCTTATTAAAATATATTTTTAATGTACATGTTCTTGTTATGTTTTTTGTTATTTTTATTTTTTTTTTAATTTTATTGTTTTTTATTATTAATAAATAAAATGGATTACAAATTTTAAAATTGTTTGGTATTTATTGATCTAATTATTTTTTCAGTACATTATATTTTTTTTTGGTGGTACGCGAAAAGTTTGTCGTGAATTTAGTGGTACACGAGCCAAAAAGGTTGAATAGCACTGATTTACAAGTTACAATTTTATCGATTTGACCGTTGAAGTAAGCAGATATCACTACAAATATAAAAATGAGCTCTAATGAAATTTATGTGAGACTTTAATTCAAGTAACGCGAATTTTGAATAAAATAATTATTTTTTTTTTTAACAAGACAATTTAGAAAATATTATGGAAAAGTAAAATATTAAAAAACGCGTAATCAAGTTAATAGAACTCTAAATTATAGTTAATAATTTTACACTAACCTCTATGGAAAAGCAATCAATGATTAAACTTTATTCGCATATTTTAAATTATCATAAAAAAGTTTTATTCTTTCGATAGACCAGACTTCAATACTTCCATTGCCATATTGCAAGGGATAAGCTTGTATTTATATGACCACTGCACAGTGGGGGAAGTTTGAAAAAGAAACTGGAAATAGTTATTTATTTTGTATACGGTTGGTCTGATTTTAATCAAGTTTAAGGTGACAATTAAAGAGTTGTAGTCGAGTTTAATTTTTGATTTGAGTTCTATAGACTTATCAGGAGAGGCGCATTAGGTTCCCAAATTCAGGCAATTCGGGTATTACAATAACTAAAAACGATACTTTATTTTAAATATTATCTCGATGTTAAAACATTATATGCATTTTTAATTAAAATTCGGAAAAATCTCTATTCTTTTTTATTTCCTCCACCACCACTCGTGGTGAATTAGGGTATACTAAGTTTGTCATGCCGTGTAAAACTTTTTCATTATACATCTAAGACCCCATAAAGTATATATATTCTGGCTCCTTGAGTAATTCTAAGTTGATTTAGCCATGTCCGTCTGTCTGACCGTCTTTTGAAAACACGCAAACTTTCGAAAAACACAAAATAAAAGAACAAACTTGGTCTCAAATTGCTTGTTGTTAGCCGAAGCAGTTTGGGATTGCAGTACAGCAACATCGGTTCAGTAGGATCAGAACTATGAATCAAAATATAGAAGCACCACCCCAAAAAATTTATTATTTTGGTACAAAAACTGACATAAATGGTGGAATAATGCACGGAATGTTATAAGATTGTACACAAATCATATCCACAAATCAGGTCCATAATTAACCCTAGGCCCTATATGAACCCTACTTCCCGAAAACAGTTTAGTACGCCTTAAACCGTTATAAATAATGCTATCATAATAACATTTAATGCTTCACACTGCCAAATTTCGTAAAGATCGGTCCATAATTTACCATAGGCCCCATATAAAGCCTACTTTGGGAAAATAATTAAATACGCCTAACACTGTAGCATATATTGCGGTAAAATTTGTTCCAATTTAGCTTCATATGGCCATAAAAAATGTCACGCCATTTTGTGATATACCGTCCAAAATTTAAAAAATGTCATGCAATTTTGTGATATACCGTCCATAATTTACCTTAGATCCCATATAAGATAGCCTTTTGAAATTCACTGTAAACGCTTAAACTTATTTCACTGCTGTATTGAAATTTATGGTTATTAATATTTTTCAATACCAAAAATTACTCTACAGAATTTTGGGATGATTGCTCAATAATTTTACCATATAAATATAAATTCCTCTCCTGAAAATCAGTTTATTTCGGCTCAAACTTTTACGAATCATGATATTTTAATCATGCTAGTTCAAACTTCTACAAAGAAAAGCACAATACTTTCTAATTGTCGGTCAATAATTTAATATAGGTCTAAACCGCAGCCAATTTTAATGCTGACGTTCGTTTTTATGAAGATTAGTTAATAATTTATACATATGTAGATATCATATAGAGGCCACTCCTGTCGGTGGAGGGTATCAAAGATTCGGCACAGCCAAATATAGCACTCTAACTTGTTATTTGTAGAAACAAATTGTTAAGCGACATAAATATTATTTAAGCTGGCTTCTTCATGTATAATATTGCTATGAAAAAAATTTTAATCACTGCGGGCGCAAGGCTCTTCCAAAATTGACCATTTTTTTTTTTAACAAATTTCCAGTTTATGACACATTTTCTCCAAGCGCAAAGCAAGAATCAAAAATTTTAAGCACAGTTTGTATAACCCAATGTGTTTTCAAATGAAGGTTTTGAAAAAAAAACCTAAAATGGCTAAAAAGCTTTTTTTAATAAATAATAAATGATCGATGCTTTTCAAATTTCATAGACTTTCAAAAATACTCCTTATGTGATTTTGTGTCAGAGAAAAGCAAATATTTCTTCAGTCGATATGATTATTATCCCTCGAATATCAAGAGTTTGATCCTTCAACTTGGGAAACATAATTTGAATTTCAGGAATGTTAGACATTTTGTCATATTTGTTGAAAGCGATACTGCTGAGCAGTGTGACCAGATGTTAAACATTTTTTACAGCTAAATCTGCCATTAGACATGACAAAAAAATGCTACAAATGATTTTAAAAAAATGCGTTATATTGTTCAAGATTTTTGTTAAGCATTAATTACCAGTATGAAATTTTATTCAAAACTAAATACATTTAAGTAACTTATTTTTTTTTACGAAATTCAAATAAATGGTTATATTTAAGAAAGTGGGTAGATTTTGGTTAAACCTTAGATACATAAAAATACGTAGCACATGTAGTTAACGTCTGTGTGCTAGAAATCGCAAATCGCAAGAAAGTTGTGATTACGATTTGAAATCGCAAAGAAGGTGTGCTGAAGATCGTAATCGCCTTAAATTTGGCGATTTTTAATCACAAGCCTACAGTAATGTGATCCACATGTGAACTTGTAAATTTCCTTTAAAATTTATGTTCAACATCAATAAATAGCATATAAAAAGGAAATTTAATGTTTTTCTTTTCCATTTATTTCAAAAACTAATAATCTTTTGAGAAAATTTTCATAGAAAATATAAAATTAAAAAACAACATTGTTTTAATACTGATTGTTGTTTAACAATTTCTTTTAAATTTGCGTTTTGATTCTGAGCAGCTGTTTCTATTTAACTTCGAAAAAAATATGTAAGAAATTATAACCATTTATCAACAACATGTACTTATGGTACTTACCATTGTTCAGGAATATCTCTTGGGTTGTAATAATCCCTTAGAAGACGTTTTCTGATACGTTCTTTTTTAAAATACAGATTTTTTTTAATGAAATAACACGTAATATAAAAACTGCCGGCATCTTTCATGCAAATAATTATTTTTTTTTGTTCAAATTTGACAGCTAAAACATATGTTTTATTTTTCGACCACTACTTCGAAAAAAAAAACAAAACGCGTGAACTCTTGCACATGCTTAAATAAAATTGGCGATTTTCAGATCGCATGTGATTTTCAAATTATGCGATTTTCAGCACATGGCCGTAAGATTATATTGTTACGTTACTACCTTTTCAATATCGTTTTTGGTATATTTCCTGCATAATAAACCTCTTGAGATCATTTCTTGCAACTTTAATAAAATAAAATAAACATGACACTTTAAACACTTTTATTTCCACTTAGTCACTTTCACAATCTTTATGTACAGCTCTTAGAAAAGAACTCACAATTGCGACCTCTATTTGTGAGCTGCACATTAAACGTTTGTGCTAATACTCAATTTGTAATCGGTGCACACAGCGTTGCCATATCTGAAAAAAAAAATTTTTTTTTTTCAGGAATAAACTTGTTTTTGCAAAAGTGCCAAAATTTTTAAAGAAAACACAAAAATACTTTTGCGTAAACGTGACTTTACGCAAAAGTAATAGGACTTTAAATTTTTTTGTTTTGGATTTTTTATGATTTTTAAAAGTAATAATTTTTTTTTTTTACATAAACCACTAGTACTTAGTAGGTTATTCATTTAATCGGGCTTTTACTTTAATCGGTTAAGATGAATTAACCGAGGTTTTGGTTTAATTGGCTACTTTTTTTTGATCGGTTAACCGATTAATAATTTTTTTTTTATAAATTAAGCAATTTAAATTAATAAAAATACATAAATTACACTGCTTTACAAATTTTTAATTTGGAAAAATACCAAGAACACCATATGCCTAGAAAAGTTAATTGGGACCTCCTGAACACGAAAAACGCTGTAATTTTTTTTCCAAGTACCGTTTTTAGATAACGGTACTTTTGTGTTTTTCAGTGTATGGTCCCACTCAAATGGTACCGATAAATGGCATATCGTTGCAAAGGTAATTGAATGCCTTTTCCGTCGATATGCTGCAAATTTCTATCTGATAAGAAATGGCTGAGTAATGGTACTTCAAATTTCAAAATTGGCCTTTTTTACGTTTGTTTCAAAATTTTTCATTTGTATTTATTTTTTTTTTCTACGTTATAGTAAAGATCTGGAATGTTTTATTTTTTACCAAATAGTTTGTTTAATTACCAACATTTAAAGCGTAATTTGAAAAAATCGGATGAAAAATAAAGTTTTTATTAAGGATTTTGTGGAACGACAATATTTTCCTCTTCATTGCTCACACACTATATTCGGCGTAAATTTAAAAAATTTTAAATAAAATGACGAGCGACTTGAACTTTTGCGTTTTTTTCGGATGGATCTTCGCGAATTTTTTTTTTTTTTTCATTATTTATTTATTGAATCTTCATATATTAAATATGAACTAACAATAATTAATCAAATCTTATACTAATACTTTATTTTTGTCCTGCCAATGCTAGACGAAAATTTTTCTCCTCACGGTTTCTGTTCACATATGGAGATGTTTAGCGGTCTTCTCGTCGGATGAGTACTGCAGTATCTCTTCTCCTTAATCTAGAGTGTCCACTGTCATTTAAAATATTTCGAGCTAGTGGATTTGGGTGCGACTCAAGCCTTTTTAAATATTTTGCTGCGTACTTCGTAATAATAGTTTTTACTAATGGCACACTGAGATCCTTGTGAATATTTGAGTTTTTAACATACCAGGGAGCGGCTGTGATTATTCGAAGAAGTTTATTTTGTCGCCTTTGAATTTTTTCGATATTAGAAGCCGAGGCAGTGCCCCATAACTGAATACCGTAGCACCAAATTGGTTTTAAGATAGAGTTGTAAAGTAGAAGTTTACAATCGAGACTAAGAACAGAGTTTCTTCCAATAAGCCAATTAAGTTGAATTGCTTTTAGTTTCATTTGTGTTAGTTTTGCTATATGGCATTTCCATGTTAAACGCCGATCTAGATGAATTCCGAGATATTTTACATGCGATTGTTGGGGCACAAATTGATTATTGATTTTAATAGGGGGGACATGACTTCCGACGCAAGGTGAATGTTATATGTACGCATTTTTGCTCATTAACCTTTATCCTCCATTGTTTTAACCACTTTTCCAGTTCAAATATATGATCCTGCAAGTAGCGAGAAGCTTCATGACAGTTTTCGTGTACGCTTAAAAATGCTGTATCATCAGCAAATGTTGAAGTTAGGGTGTGGTTGTTTGTTGGCATGTCTGAGGTATATATTAGGTATAACAGTGGGCCCATGATGCTTCCCTGAGGGACTCCAGCGTCAATTGGCTGAGGAGAACTTATAAAAGCACCTTCTTTAATAATAAACTTTCGACCGACTAAGTAGCTCTCTAATAGCTTGTGTGTGTTTACTGGTAAATTTAGCTTCAATTTATGTATTAAGCCTTCATGCCAGACTTTATCAAAAGCTTGAGAAACATCGATGAAGAGGGCGGAACAATATTTTTTTTCTTCAAAGGTTTTTCTTATGGCGTTTACTATACGATGGGTTTGTTCAATTGTGCTATGTTCTCTTCTAAAGCCGAATTGATGGTGTGGAATACATCTATTTACATTTAAAATTGGGGTTAATTTTGACACTAACAGTTTCTCAAACAGCTTTGATATATTAGACAATAAGCTTATAGGTCTATATGACTCAACTTTTGTAGGATCCTTTCCTGATTTAGGTATCATGGTAACTAGGGATACTTTCCATTCCTGAGGGTAGTATTCAAGGCGTAAAATAGCATTAAAAATAAAGAGAATAATTTTCTTTGCTATGCTGGGTAGCTCCAAAAGCATTTTGTTACTGATCTTATCAAAACCAGGGGCTTTCTTCGGGTTTAAATCATGAATAGCCTTTTCGATTTCTCTTATCTCAAATCTTAGTGGAACAGCTGCTCTAACAGCAACAGGTGGTAACTCGACCGCCATATCGAGAGATGTGTGAGCGGTAAATACGGTTTTCAAATGATTAACAAAAAGATTTCCTTTTTCTATATCATTTCTTGCCCAACTTCCGTTTAAGTTTCTTAATGGTGGTTTAGTGATAACTGGTCTTTTAAGATTTCTAGCTGCACGCCATAATGAGTAGTCTGATTGTGGAGTTGCATCAAGTTCCTTAAGATATTTTTCAAAGGATGCAGTTTTTTGGGACTGCAGTAATTTTCTTAGCCTTTTTGTGCACTCTTTTAATAAAGTCTTAAGTTGAGGGGATCTGTGCAATTGCCACTCTCTTCGAACTCTCCTTTTTCAGTCAATAGACGCTCGACATCTATAGAATATATGATATTGTTTTTGGTTTTTTGAGGGTTGTGCTGGAATGTTGAACAGCTAGTTTGAGATAACTGTCAAAATTAATAATAGCGAGATCCACGCTCTCCGGTGTGCTAAGCGGAATATTTTCTGTGCAATGGGCACTAAGATATTTTTTATATTTTAACCAATTTATTTGTGAGGCTGATTTCAATAAGTACCCAGTCGGAGATACGATTCTATTTGGAATCATTATAGTAACAATTGTAGGTGTGTGATCGGAAGATAATTCTAAGGAAGCTTTAAAATAAATCGTTTCTGCGGGGATGTTTTTAACCACTCCAAAATCTATGACATCTGGAACTTTTTGCTGATCAGTAGGCCAATATGTTGGTTTACCGCTCGCGACCACATTTAGATCCATTTTACGAATTGTGTTAAACAAAACACGACCCTTAGGCGTAATAAGTCGTGACCCCCAGAAAGTATGTTTAGCGTTATAATCGCCAGCAGCCAGGAAGCAGGGTCCTAATGATTTGAAATATTTATTATATTGGCTTTCTGATATTGAAAATCTAGGTGGTGAATATATTGATGAAATAACTAGGTTTCGATTTAATTCCTCAACGCAAATGCTCGTTGCTTGGAGATAATCTTCACGATAATCGCACATTAAGTAGTGTTTTTCTCGGTTTTTTATCAAAATGGCAGAACCTCCACAAGCTCTACTTTGAGGGTCCTTGGTATCATATAATATATAACCATTGATTTTAAACGTATTTCTCGAGGTCAGATGAGTTTCAGAAACCATCATAACATCGATTTGTTTGTTTTTAAGGAAGTATTCTAGTTCATTTTTATGTTGGCGGATGCCATTTGCGTTCCAAAAGCAAATTTTTAAACAGTTCATGGCTTATTTAGTACAGCTTGCAATAACATCGATTGCATTCTTAACATTTCTTGCATCATGTTACCCATTGTGTTGGTAAAATTATTAACGGTTTGCACTAATGTTTCCATGGTTTTTTCTAGCCGAGTTAAATTAGAAATGGGAATTTCGTCATTATTTGGTAAATCACCTTGCAATGGCATATGATTAGATTTTAAGACATAAGCGTACGAGGTTCTGTTATTATTTGGCTGCGGTATCTGAACGCCGTTAGTGTTTTCTTGATAAGTTGCCAGCGTTTGAGGGGGATTAAGTTTCTGTCCAACAGAACGCTTGACAATCGAATATACCGGACATCCTCTATAGTTGACAGTGTGATTACCACCACAGTTGCTACATTTTTTTACATTAGGGTCATTTTTTGACTTATCACACCATGTAGTTCTCCACATACGACACAAACAGGGGGTAAATAGCAGTATGCCCTAGTCTGACCAAATTCTTGGCAGTTTAAACACTGAACGAGCCCATTTCTTCTGTGCGGCTCTTCTATCGTTATTTTTTTGTACAGGATGTATTTTAAACTGTAAATGGGATGCGTTTCATTTTTTTTAGCTTAACGTCGCCGGGTTCTAACTCCACTCGAAATAGTGGTTGGGGATTTTTTCCCCTATTTTTAATATTTGTAACATTTTTAATTTTGAAACCCTTTTCTTCTTAAAATGTTTTTATTTCGTCTGGGTCCACGCATGAGTCAATGCCCTTTATCACAACCTGCAGACCTTTGCTGCTTTTCAGCTGGTAAGTATAGAAGCTTTTTTTAAGTGCTTCAAACTTATTAATTAATTTACAAAAATCATTCTCATTATTAATCTGTATTTTTGTTTCGTTAATATTACCACGCTTGATTGCAGCTACGTAAAACGAATTTTCACCTATCACCGATATTAAACTTTTTATTAGCTTACTTAAGTTTTGCTCTCTAAGATATATCGGGGGTGGCTTCGACGATTTTATGACGTTGGGTGCTTCAGAAGATTCATCCTCCAGAATTGCAAAACGATTTTGCGAATTTATTCTATCAAAAGATGGAACTTTAGAGGCCGAGGCTACAGCTGAAGAGGCTGGGCTGCGACCCCGTTTGAGAACTGTTATATACCTGTCCATACCAACTTGCACTTGTGGTTTTTGAAAATTTTTTACTTGTGTGTTTTCCGTTGCGTCTGTGTTTGAGTTCATGGTATCATTTCCTACTAGGAATGTCTTTGCAATGGTAACACTTGATGGTTTTGCCATTAGGTTGTTGCTATTGTTTTCTGTTGTTATGTTTATTTCCACATTGCTTTCGCTAGCATGAATATTATTTATTTTTGTTATTGATTCATTGTTATTACTCATATAGATAGTTGTTTTTGATTTTTTTCACCGTTTTTTTATTTTTTTGTTGACTGTGCTGTGCTTATTATGTATTATGTTTTTGTAACACCAAAAGAATAAATAATTATACAAAGTTTTATGAAGCTCGAACTTTTTTCTATATTCTAGGACATGTTTTTCATTTCAGGATATATGGGAAGGATTCGAATTCTTAAATTTTTTTCTTTTTATTTTGAAACTTTTTTCAATAACTCTTTCTATTTTTGGCCGCTCGTTATAGGAAATGACGGCACTGTGCAGCCCTGCTACAAAATAGACTTCCTTTTGTGATATCGTTTCGACCGATCCGAAAGGCCTCATTAATTTTTACTTTCTGCTGCCGTTCTGTTTCCTTCCTTTCTTTAACAAATATTTTGTAATTACTTTTTCTATGAAAGGAATCATCTTGTTTTAAAAAGAAAAACATTTAAATTGTACTTTTCGTAAAAAATAAAAAATTAATTGCCATTGAGTTTACCATATGTAACTCATTTGTTTAATACTATCATTATGTCATGTATTAACCCGTTAAACTGGAAACATGCAAAAATTGTTCCATTACCGAATAGAGTAGAATAGAATAGTCGAATAGAGAATGCAGACCTATAGCCATCTTGTCTTTTCTATCGAAAGTTTTGGAAAAACTTTTGTATAAACAAATGATTACATGTATTAACACTCATAATTTGCTTTCCAGCACACAATCTGACTTCAGAAAACTGAAACACAATTTTAGATTTACGAACACGTCAACCAAACTTGTATTATCGAATCTTTCAGAACGCTCAAACTCGGTGTTTGTAAACGATATATTCAGATACCTTATCCCTGACTAGGGCAGTGCCTTAGGGTTCTATTTTAGGTCCACTTTTATTTTTTCGCTAAAACAACTCACTAAATATAATATCTACGCCGATACCGTGCAGCTCACTGAATTGTCAAATTTTCCATTGAAAAATACATACATGTCGTGTTGTACCTTCAAAACATTGCATCTGTAAAGTTATCTGACAAAATTTCGGTTAGAACGTGCTCTATTTTCTTCTGACATCAGCTGTGTCAGAAATCTATGCCGCGAAGATAGCGGCAGCGGCGGTGCACTATTGACGGAATCATTAGCCGGCTGAAAATAATATTTTACAAAACCAATATATTTGTGATTATTTCAACATTGCAAATATATTATGTTCATATAAGTATATATATAAAATGTTTCAATATAATATCGTAAATTGGTTGTTTCTTCAAATTTAAAAAAAAAATGTTAAGATGGCTGAACTCTTTTACGGCGCAAATAAACAGTGTTATGGCGGCAGCACGCTATTTTGAATTTTTGACAGCCATGCACAATTTCATGTGACTTGTAAAGTTGACAAGTCAGATGTAAAAAAACATGTCATGTACATGCACCTTTAAACACAATCTACCGTTGGGCTAGTGCAAACGGTCTCTGTGTGAATTCGCACAAATCTAAATGCATTAAAATATGTAAAAAAAGCTTAATTCTCTCCATATCTGAGGGCATTGTTTTAACGGGCGTGAAAATTGGAATTGTAAACAAAGCTAAGAGGGGGTACGTTCGTAAATGCAGTTGTTGCGCATCAGTTAAGTTTAATGTTCGTAAAAGCATCACATGTAAGAAACTTGGCATCACTCTCTAAAGCTTTTTTATGCAGTGATGCCGCAGCTCTACAGCAAATTTTTGCAATTGTTGCATCAGTTATTTTTTTGATACAATAAATTTTGATATCAAAGAAATCGTTTTATTTTTCTTTTTTGATGCTTTTTCTTGTTATTTATAAGAAAACTGTCCCATTTTGTTTTAATATATTCAATAAAATTTGTCATCACTATTGTTGTCAACATTTTTATTATTATTTTTTGTTCGTTTATGTAACTTTTGAAATTTAGCTTGTGCTCAAAAATTCAAACTTTGCACCGTTGTTGTGCAGTAAAAAAGCATCAGCATCACAACTGCAACTGGTGATCACGCATCAGCAACAAAATTTTGCATCACTGCAGCAGTTTTTATGCATTTACGAACGTACCCAGTCTTGCCATTATTTTTAATAGCAATTTCATCTAGACTGATCATGTAAACTTACTGGTTGCTCAAACTTATGTTAAGCAACGAACTGTCTGGTCAACACAATATTTCACCCCTTTAAGACTAAGAGCCTAATTTGCAAATCGTTTTTGATTCCTTCCCTGATCTATGAGTGTGAATTATTTGGAGGCTGTGACTCAGTAAGTAAGGGAAAATTTACAGTCTTGTTCCATAACATAATAATATATGTATCTGTATGGATTAAGACGGTTTGATCATGTTTCCTCTGTTGCTTATAATCTTTACGGAGTATCCTTAGGAAGTCTGCTTAACACGGTGTTTACATTTGCCAGTACTGGCAAGCCAGTTGCAATATATGCAAACTTTTTCACTAATACATATACACTTTTCCAACTGTCTTGTCTACTGTCTTGCAAATTTTGCAGACAGTTAAATGGACAGTGATTTCACATTTGCTGACAGTAGTTTGAAGTTTTGTTCGCAAAGTAAAAAAAAAAATCAACAATTAAAAGAAAATTAATAAATTATGCTTTGGTTTTGTATGTTTTACTTAAGGGTTATCTATGTTCACAAATAATAGTTGTTAAATGCTATTTTTAATTTGTTAAGTTCATATAAAACACGTTAGCTAGAACTTGCACTGCGACATTCACGTTAGACATTTTTTTTAAAGTGAACTGTTATTTTAATAAGGCTTAAGTTCATCAAATTTAATTTTCATTAAAATATTTTTATTGAAGAAAGGAATTTACATCGTGAAATGAATTAATATTTTTTGTTTTTTATCTTGATAATTCTTGACTGAACACTCAAAATTGAACATGTTTCGAGAATAACCCCATTCCCATCATCAGAATTCTTTGCGTTCTACCATTTGTGCCACTGCGGCGCCTGACAGTCTAAAGTCAAACATCAATCTTTAACCAATAGTATTGGTAGATTAAAATGTTTTACTATTCAATTTTTATAAATAATTTTTCATTTTTAATTTCAAGTTTGTTTTTCGACGTAATACGATCCTGTACTATAAATAGAAGACTCTATCTGGTTGTACAGGAAATGGAATCAATAAATAAATAAATAATATTTTGTGTCAATTCACTTGTGTACGTGTGCTGGACGTAATATTCGCCGTCATATCTACATTTTTTGATTTTCCATCTAGCATCGTCGGTTTCACACAAACAAACACATTTTCACTAATACTACCATAGCGCTTGATGAGGAATGCTTGACCGTGTACATACCCCTTTAAACAAAAAATTACAATTTTTCATATCACAACAAACTAATACCTTTGAAGACGGATGCATGGCAATGTTAATTCCTGCACGACATATGAGGGACTGTCAGAACAAATCGTCAACGACATTTTCGAACAAATATCGCGAGAATCGTGCACAACACAAAGAAAGACATTGTCACTCTTCATGTCGTGTATAGTTGTTGATAGAGGACTCCTTACAAGACACTGTCGCTCATACTGCCGTGTATAGGTGTTGATAACGACACCTTACAAGACAATGTCGGTCATGTTTTCGTGGATAGTCTTGTATAAAAGACAACTTGGAAGACAATGTCGGTCATGCCATCGTTCTTCTTTAGAAGACAATGGACTAGACAATGTCGAGTATTTTGTCGTCCACAACATTTTCCTCAAATATGTAGTTGACGACATGTCGTCGACGGCAGTTTAGCCAACTGGGTACGTTTAATTCTATTTTCAACAAATTTATCCGCAACAGAATAGAACGAAAAAGGAAAAACAAACCATTAATACAGACCTTCAATTTAACAGAAACAAAACAGCTGATTCGTACAAATTAATTCTGCCTTAACGGAACTAGGTCGTTCCTTTCGTTCATCGTTCCTATTTTATACTTTGAACAATGACTGAACGAGAAAACTTCTCTTTCTACATCTTCGAGCAAACATTTGTTATTGTTTGCTTTAATTATCTGGCAACGAGTTATATTGCAATTGATTCAATTTGTCCTAATTTACACTAAAGACGTTTCTTGCCGGACATTTTTTAACTCTCTTTTGATCTTGCCTGAAACTTTTACATATGAAAAACTAGAAGTCGGACAAAAATTTCCTTCTTGTTTCTTTCTTTTATTCTTTCGTACAGTTTCGCGACTTGTTCTTGTAGTAGCAAGCTAAAATGTCACGAATTAAGAAAAAAATTATATAAAGCAACAAGATGAAAACACGACAATAAAGTAAGAGAAACGAAGAATTTTCAGTACAGATAGTCATGTACTACACACTGTACCCTTTTGATCGTCTGTCCGGTATAGTGTAAGTCGCAATTTATACTATGAACATTTCTTGCTGGACAGACGAAGTTTGTGGGAAAGGGCCGACGATTAAATGTCACCATATAAATACAACAAAGTCCTCTTTACACAAAAAATTAACCTTGTTTTAAGTGCACAGAAATAAGTGAACGAAAAACATGCGATGATGCACGGGATTGCTATAGCGGAACCAGGTACGATAAATAAGGAACTATTAAAAAAGTCCGCACCGTTCCTTTTAGGGAACCGTTCAATAGAACTTGGTCGTTCCGGAACGACACATTTCTTCTACAAACTAATTGTTGTGTATTTTTGTGACTCGATCCAAAGGATGTCCAAATATTGAAAAATAAAGAATTTTAAGAATAAAAACAGACCTCGATAAAATAAATAAAATTATTTATGTTATATTTTATAATAAAAAAAGATCGAATAACTGAAAAGCTTAAAAAGATTTGTATTTTATTTAAAACCCTCATAAGGTTGGGTTTTTGAGATCTCAGTTAAACTACAAGGTTTAGTTAATCTGAAGACAGATTTGTGCCACCATTACCAAGTTTGTATCCAAAATTTAAACGGAACGTCTTAGTTTTGCTTTAAATGTAGGTCTTTAATGAAATAATAAAAAATAAATCAGATTTCGCGGGAAAAACTGAGTTTGAGAGTTCGTTAAATTAAGTTTAAACTTTTTCCACATCTCAAAAACCCGACATTAGAAAACTTAAGTTGGTAGTGAGCACTTACTGCCTGTTTTACAAAATAAATGTGTTGTTCACGGCAGGCAGATTATATGATTATTTTTTTATATTAACAACAACAAAATACATTTATTTAATTTTTTTAATATATTTTGTAACTGTTAATATAACAACATAACAATATGGCTGGATAATCCGCCTTTCGTGAACAACCCAAAAATAAAAGTTTTCTCTTGGTAATTTATTTTGAACCAACAATAAAAAACTCAAATTTGTTTTTGTTTTTAATAAGCATTTTTAAACGAAAATTTTTATTTATTTATTTATACTTTGAAAAACAGTCAGTAACTTCTTGGAGCAACGGATAGAAAATGCCAAAATACATCAGCGTTATGACGCCTTTTCTATCAGTGTACACAAAATGTGGCGTCGAATTGATGTCACTGTAGTCAAAGGATGATTTAGGAAGACGTTCGTCATTGGATTGATGCCACTTTTTGCCTCATTGATGCCATTTGAAATAACATTGATGTCACAATTCTGATGTTATTGTATCATCAATATAAAGAGCATTTTTCTATGAGTTTACTTTATTTAAAAAATAGGCGGCTGAAATAAGCCCTCAAGCATAAAATTAAATAATTACCCAAAGCGTGGGGCCTTATTTCATATGAAATAAAACCCCAGCTTTGGAAATGAAATTAAATAAAACCTGAATATTAAATAAAACTTCAATATGTGTAATACAAACAATTGTAAAGGTTTGGATTTAAGAATCACGCGAGTATAGCAAGGTTGGGACTTCGGCCGGGTGCTAGTATTTTCTCCTCTACGGTATAAAAAATACCGGCTTCGCTAACTAAAGCTTCTCTGCATAGCCAAGGCGCAAGGTTTCCCTCCACTGTGGTATATCAAACCCAGGCGTCGATAACTAAAGTTCCTAAAATCGGCCGATAGTCGGCTACGAAGAGAAGCGAAGCTGGTATTTGTTATACCATAGAGGAGAACATCCTTGCGTCCGGCCAAAGGTGGGCTACGCAGAGAAGCTTTAGTTAGCGTAGCAGGTGTTTGTTATACTATAGAGAAGAAGATCCTTGCTCTCAAAAACGTTTTCGTTATAAATTCGAAATAATCCCCAAAAAATATACCTTGGGGCTTTATTTTGGGGGGAAATTCCGTATGAGTTAATCCCCCAATTAAAAAATGAAATAACCACCCAAAAATTGTTATTGTTGATGTCTGTACAAATAATTCACAACAGAAAAAACAAACTCAAAAATTTTAGAATTTTATTTTTTTAATGTGCGGTTTTTACAATACAAATGATTGAACGTGTAGTAAATTTCATATGAAAAGCAGTAATTTTTTTTTAGTGCTTTTCATATTAATTTTACTAAACGTGCAATCATTTGTATTGTGAAAACCGCTCATAATAGTTTATTGAAACCAATTATGTATGTGTTTCTCTTAATTGCCTAAAATTATTAAAGGTTGAAAGAAATTGTACATTATACAAAAGCAAAAGTGTGATAAGTCATTTAAATACAGCATTTAAATGGTATTTTTTTTATAAAAAATTAACCAAAACATTGTTCTCCTCCAACTCTTTTTTTAAACATTTAGTATATATAGAAGCAACTTCAGGACTGCAAAAAAAAATTGTGTTTGGGAACCAACACTGTTATAAAAAATCAAACTTACAGATCACTATTAGCTTCTCCACAGCCACAGGTAGTCACTGCACTACGCACAACTTCTTCGGTATGGTCAGTTATAGTGACATTTGCTGATAAAATATTTAATAATAATTCTATGGCGACCTCATTGTTTTTTGTTCCTTCCTCGTTCATCTATAATTATAGTTGTTTAAAAGATTTAGTCAAATAAGCGATAACGCAATAATTTTACTTACCACACCTAATTGGGTAAGCATACAAGCACGCATCGATTTCATCTTGCTGGTATCAGTTTTATTATTTTTCACCTCTTCTTTGTCAACTATACGTATAATCAGAATGAAGAGTAAATTCTATAGTTAGGCAAAATTTAGAAAAAAAGTATTTACCATCTGAAACACCAGCCAGCTTTGTGCAATTAGTTTGAATACTATTGAATGTCGTTTCATCCTAAAAATTAAAAAAAAAAACAAATAATAAAATTTTTTTCATAAGTAATGCTTTTTGGAATGCCGCTTTATATGGGACCTATACTAAATTATGGACCGCTTATAACAAAATTTTGTAGTATGATTTTGTATATAACGAAAATCGATGCATTCTATCACCACGGGTTGTTCCCCATTCGGGTTCATATCTCTTTTCCTACTTAAAATATAATACCGGATTTCAATCTCAAACTGCTTAAGAGAACTAGAAAGAGAGACTTGAATGTATTTAAGGACCCAGAATATATACACATATATATACAATATGGGGTCTCAGATGAATAACAATAAAGACATTTATCAAAAAGAAACAAATTTAAAAAAAAAACAGTTATATTTTTTTCAATTGTTTATGCACAACTGACAAACTCAACTTTATATTCACTCATAACAGACAATGTTACCTTATGGCGATTTCTTTTCTGAGAAATATGTTGCATAAATGTTACATGTTCTATATTTTTGTGTTCGTTTGTACAAAAAATACAACTGTGGGAAAAAATTTCAAGTTCTTTTGTGAAAAACATGTTGCATATTTTATACTCACTTTAACTTAAGGTGTTTATACTGCCCTGTTTTACTTTGGTATTAACTATTTTGTTTTTACAACCAATGTTTTATTTTGCTTGCCATAATTCATACCGCCCATAATTTTTAGAAAAGATTGTTAACAACAAAATATAACATTTTTTTACATATTAAAATGAAAAAATTCTACATATGTTTATTATTACTATCGTTCTAATTTTTTCCAAGCCACTAGTGATGTCAATATTTGTTTCCAAACCGTAATAGTGTGCAGAAACCGCTCAAAGAGCTTTAAAAATCGCCGATAAAGTACATCTATATATATAAAAATGAATGCATGTATGTTTGTTTGTACCTTATAGCCGCTGAACCGATCTTCATGAAACTTTAACTGTATATTACTGTCTGAAGGATCTATAGGCCATATACTTTTTTTTTGTAATTTTGAGTGGGTGTGGCACCTCCCATACAAAGACAATAAAAATTTCTGTATATCTAGAGAACGGAAAGGCCTAAAGTTTCCAAATTTTGTTAAAGCATCTTGCATATCAATACAGAACATCTTTGGACGGGATTGGATAAGTAGGCGTGGCACATAATGGCTTCATTTATATCTAAAGAACAGTAATAGAACAATTGTCCAAATTTGGTACACATAGCTGAGTTATCAATACAAAATATCTCTGACAAAATGGGCGGGATTGGAAGGGTGGGCGTGGCATCTCCCATACAAAGACATTATAGGTTTATGCATATCTGGAGAATGACAGGAGCCAAAGTTTCCAAATTAGGTACAAGCATTTTGGTTAGTAAAACACAACGTCTGCCAAAATCTTTACGGGATAGAGGAAGTGGGAGTGGCAAAAAATTGATTTATTTATATCTTGAGAGCGGTAAGAGTAAAGTTGTCCAAATTTGGTACACATAGCTGTGTTATCGACACGGAACATCTGTCAAAAAGAGGTGGGAGTGGATAAGTGAGCGTGGCTCCTTAAAAGTGTAAATAAAAGCAGCTAATTTTGTTCTATTGAAGTTGCACACAATGTAACATTTCGAGTGATTATAGGTAACATTAGAAAGTGTTACATGTATATAATGAAACATTTTCATTAGTTTCAATATTCTTTATTTTTTTCTTCCTCGATTAACGAATACGTGTAGCAGAGAAATTTCAGCAGAGCTCAGCTTTATATCGATTTATAACAGACAATGTCGATTACTTTCAACTGTCTTTTATACAGTGTATCTTTCATAAAAATGTCTGCAAACTGTATTTAGCAGTGTCGTTGTCGTACTTTCATCAAAATTTCGATATTTTTTTGATAGAAATTGCGTCTTGAGACCTGGTTTGTAAGAAGGAAGGAATCATAGATAAAAATATCATTATGATAAATTTAATCAAAAACGCCTCCGGGGTTGTTGTTGCTTAACAGGTACGGCATTTTAAGAGATAAATATTTTTATCTTTGAGTTGCTTCTCCAGTCGTTTATCTATGGTAAAGTCCTTCATTAAAACTTAAACTTAAATGCTCTTTTGCTATCATTATGTCAATGGGTATAGCTGCTGTGACCATTCGTTCTTTTTTAAAGAGGACAAGTCCTTTTTGACACGACGTCCTTTAGATTTTTTTTTCAAAAAAGAGGATAGAAGATTTTCTTTTTTTTTGAATGAATTGTCCTTTTCCTTGATTATGTTTTTTTTTTCTTTAAACTCAAAAATTATAAGTTTTATTTTCCCAAACACCGAAATTTTAACATCAATACAGCAAAATAGGCTGGTTAAGATTAATGCCAGCGTTAGATCGAATTCTACAATTGTTCGTGCCATTGGAAGAATATTTTCTCTCTCAACAAAAATATACACAAAATTTTTTTTATAGTTCTATTTTTTAAAACACCACCACTTATAAAATTATATAGTTTTTTTAAAATATTTTTCCAAAATCCTTTCCTATATTTTTGGTTTACTTCTTTGTTTGTAGGACAAAGTTGTATTTTTATGGCTTAATTTATATGTTTTGTCGATTATTATTTCCAAACTAGCATTTTAATTGTGGTATTGTTGATGTGGCAATACAGTAATTTGATAACAAATAAATGGATTACGTTAGAAACATAAAAGCAGTTCCCCGACAAGTCGATAGTTAGTGGACCGCTTAAGAGAACGGTAATGAGTAACTTGTTGTCGCTCGCTTAAGTTGTCGATCGACATTGTGGACCAGGCTGGAAATGTTTCTGCGCATCTACAAAAGAAATAGAAACAAACGCAAACAATCATGTGTATAATGTGCTGATGTGACGTTGCAAAAATGTGTACATACGAGTACATAGCGGACATGCGCAATGCATAATCTTGTTTTCTTTGTTTCATTGCATTTAAGTATTTTGTATGTCTTGTCTCTTTCCTCATCCTCTCCATAGAAACTCACAAAAACTGCTTGTTCACGAAACAAAGTACACTTTTCCATTGGTCTTTCCCCTTTAGCCATTAAACTCAAATGTTCCACAGCAAATGTTTTATAATATGGACCAGTGAGTGCCCATGCTCTGTAAATCCCGCGTCGAGAAACTTTTCGATTGAATTGTGAGAAATAAAACAAAAATTACATAAATTGAAACAAACAACTGTTTTCCTCACTTAACTGCGTCTGTAACATTTTAGGAGAGTAGTTGCTGTCACGTCAAGGAAATTACTCGCCAATATACTAATGAAGTGTGTCTGTAAAATTTTTTGAGAAAATTCCCGCTTTGAACTGTAAAATAAACTCACAAATAAAAACGGGGTGAGAAAAAATTTTAACACTAAAAAATATATTAAATATATTAATGCAAAATGCAATGAACATTATCACGGAAGAGGCAAGTATATTGTTATTGGTAGATTTTTTCATTGTCTAACTATTTTGCTTTAAACATTTTTGAACAATATAAATTAAAGTTGCACTTTACATTATTTGGTATAGCCGAGGGTGGTATTTTTGCCGCCGTCGTTGAAAATTTTTCAATTTCAGTAAATTTTGGTCGCCGTCATTGACATGGTGTGATTGGCGTTCTCAACGTCTGCTGTTTACCATTGGCTTCGAGTGTAATATTATGACACTTATAACGTAACGACGTAGTCTCTTCTATTAATTTTCGACATGAGTTACAGACACGCTTTTTTCTCACTTTTCGAGAAACGATGGAATATTTTATTTCACATCTTTTCGATGCTAGAAGTTCTGCAGAAAATGGGTACAGGACTTACACAACATTTAAAGTCTTGTTTTACCTTCTGTAATATTTGAAATACAATTATTAAGTTTCTGACATAATATATGTCTTAATAATATGGCCAACACTGTATACTGTAAATTGAGAACAGCTAACTAAATTAAAATTTAAATACAGAATATAACAACAATTTTCTATAAAAACGTATTTGGCAGGATTTCTTTGTTGAATTAATATTACAATTTGTTTTAACCTTAAAAATATAATATTATTTTTTTGTATTCAACATTTTTTATTTTTCGAATTTATTCTATGAGCTAAATTTCAGTTATGTATTTTATATAGCTTTTAGTAATACTTAATTGCTATCCAAAGGATAGCTAAGGTAAACTGTAACAAGAAGATACAATATAACAGTCTGGTAGTGTATAAAGCATTCCTAAATATTTAAGGAATAGAACAAAATGCTTTATAAAATACATAACTGAAATTGAGCTGATAGAATAAATTTGAAAAATAATAAAATGTTGAATATAATAAAGTAGCTTATGAAAAGAAATAGTTCCCAGATTATATTATTTTTTTAAAATATTTTTTTAATTATCAACTCAATTTTAAGGAAAAATTCCACAGGACCTTCTCCTATCTTAGGAAGATAGGAAGGACCAAATTCAATTGCAAAAAGGCAATAAATTCCTGGGTAATTTTTTATTTATAATTGGTTTGATATAACATTTACCACTGTACTGCCAGCAGCCAAACTTATCAACGCAAACATTATTACAAGACACTTCATTTTGAAAGTTAAATTTTTTTTATTTAAAATACACTCAACTTCTTTGTTAGAACTTTAAACGTTTAATGAACTAATCTAAAAAATGGCTCTATTTATACTTATTTTTTAAACGATAACTATACCGAATAGATATAGAACGGCCTTTGAGGTTTTTAAATTTATTTTTTTTAGAAAAACAAATAATTTATTTATTTTAGAAAAACAAATAAAATTTGGCTTATTTGTTTTTCTGAAATAAAAATCCATAACAAAACAATTCAATATTGCCAATTTGGCCGTTAAGTGACTAGATTAAGACATATCTAAACCTTGTTTAGCCATTTAAAAATAAACGATTAGTATACAAAAGAAAGAAAGAAAGCAGCAAATCAACATTCCCTACTGTCAAATATGCAATAGTGTATCGCGTGTGTGCTTTTTTTTGCAATAATTTATGCTTGGTCCCAATTTACACTATGGAAAATCCTTGCCGGACAGATGATTGAGGGCAAGGGGTCGAGTGTATTGTACATGACTATCTGTACTAGACATTTTTCGTTTCCCTTTCTGGCTTTTCGTGTTTACATATTGTTGCTTTACATAATTTTTCTCAATTTGTCGACATTTTGGCTTGTTACTACAAAAACAAGTCGTGAAACTTTACTAAGAAGGAAATTTCTGTCTGACTTCTAGTTTTTCATATGTAAAAGCTTCTGGCAAGATCAGAAGAGAATGAAAAAAATGTCTTTAGTATAAATTGGGACTTTTGGGAAAAATCAGCAATTAAAATAGAATAGAAAATTGGATAAAAAAATATATACAGAAGCTTATATTGAATTGTTTAAAAATATATTTGCATTTATTTATTAATTGTCACACGATCATATTTTGCTTAAAATGTTGTTTAAAGTTTCAATAAAATTAAGTGCCAAATAGATCACACAAAAATATGAAAAAAAAATATATGGAGAATGTTTGTGTGAATATTGAATAATTTTGGTATTTTTGTCAAACTGCTTGTGTCGTTTATTTGACCCTTTACACGTTTTCATTTATATATTTAAAATTTCATGTGAAAATGGTTTAAAATTCTCTTTCCGATTATGTGTATCAATTAACAGTCAAGAAAACAGCTGATTTCAATTTTATTGAGCAAATCTATCGTTTGTCTTTCAAATTATTCTGCCGTCATAAAACCTGATGGCATCTTCAGAATAAATTGTTTTAAAATTTAAATATACATTTTGACCAACGACGTCGGCTTTATTGACGATTATCTAAATGTTAAATACTATATAAATAATTTTATGTAACACATTGATCTCTTATTAACTATTTTATTGAAGAAAAGAAATGTTCATGAATTATTTTTGGTTTGTTATAAAATTTTCATGTTTTTTTTTTTTTAATAACAAAAATGTTTAACCATTTTTCAGCCAATTTCTAGACATTTTTTCCTTACATTTAGCCTTTTTTGTTCATAATGTTCTGGCAACACTGAAATGACTTAATGCGTAAATACAATGCGGAAAGCTAAAAATATTATTGTTTGGATAATTTTATACACACACCTCAATAGATAGTGGAGTATTACGCTTTTATGCTGCTGTATGTAACACATAAAAATATTGGTCTTAGACCCACATTTAAGTATACCGATTAACACAAAAATCACTTGCTGAGTCGTTCTAAAGATGTCTGTTCGTTCAGGTGGCTGGTTTTCTGTCCATGTCTTTTGAAGAACATTTGATGAAATCTTCTAAATACTTACGTTTGAATTGTCATAAGAACCAACGCTATTGAAAATGATAAAATCAGTCTATAGTTTCACATACCTCCCATAAAAGCTTCTTTTCGGAATAGGGTCTTTGAGACCATAAACCATATTATTACCCATTAAAAAAAAGTTTGTGTTTTTTTTAAGCACTTAGGAGAAAAAGCGCATAATCGAGCGCTTCAATAAAAGAGCTCGTATACAGCAGTAAATGATGACGAATAAAATATACAAAAAAGCTGCTATTTTAGTGCTGACAACGAAGAAGGGTTCAAAGCGAAAAAAAATAAAAATATATTATGGTTTACGAAAATGCTTAAAAAAGGCATTTAAACCAGTCCGAGAATGCCGCCATGTTCTCTCTTTAGACGTATAATATGTCCTCATTTAGAGTATTTCTTTGGTCTATTCATCTATGCCTTCAGTCGGTGCATGGCCACAAATAATATTTTGTTATTCGAATTGTGGCAATCCGTTCGTATATTGGAATTCATCTGAAGACAAGGTGTGAGGACCAGGATGAGTCTCTCACTAAGCAAAACTCAGCAGCCAAATAAACGTGTTGTTTAAGGTGCCGCCTTTCTGATTCCTTTGCACTTTCTTTATAGAAGTTATCAGGGGTGCTCTGGAAATCGGAAACGCAAAACGCAAGAATTTTTAAGTTCTTTTTAAAACACTCTTAATCCAATTTTTTATAATTTTCTTATAGAATTCTGTTTAATGGAGAAATATTTGTATTCTATTGTATTTGTATTCCTTTTACTACAAAAGTTTCATTAAAAAAAACGACTTTTAAATTCTTGTGTTTTGAGTTTTCGATTTCCAGAACACATCTGTATATCGTTTTTCTACTTTTAAAGTACATTCGATATTGCAAAAACTCCACCTTGAGTCGCTGTAACAACAAAATCTAATAGGTACCAAAAAAGGTACAATTTTTCGATGAGCTTCCATCACTGATTTGCGTGTCAATTTTAATATTCTCCGTTATTGTTGCTGAAAAGGAATCAAAACAGCTGTGTTTTGTTTGTAAATAAAAACTAACATTTTTTGAATACAGTTCATCTGAAATATAATTTTAAAATACGCAATTTAAAGAAGACATCTTATTAAAACAAAACTATTTGTAGTATTTTTATTTATTTCGCATTAAATTTTTTTGCTGCATAGTTTCTTGTTATTTTATTCTTTGTTCTTTTGTTCATTTTTTTATTAATAACATAATCTTAAAAAGTTAGAAAAAAACAATAATAATATTATAAAAATTCCTTTGCAATTGATTCGTATTAAATAAATTGTGGTGTTTTGGTACCAGAAAAGTGTTAAATGTACCATGAAATTCGTAAGAAATCAAAGTAAAAACAATTTGTCAGTTCAGTTTTTTATGCACGTGCACAAGGCGAATTCATATACCAGGTGGCGTTGAAAGCACAGCTGTGCTACTTTTTTTTCTTACTTGGAGAGAGAAATGTCAAAAGTTGCTTGTGTTTTTGACATATCGATCAACGAAAGCAACAAAAAAGATACATTGTTGTGTTTTTGGTGTTGTTACTTTTTGTAGTATCGACACCACCGTATACATGAATTCGCCTTGCACGTGCACTTGCAAAAAAAAAAATTTTTTTTTTTTATTATTATTATAAATTCCAAAACAAAAAAAAATGGTTCCGTATCGCTAAAACTCGCCAAAAATTCAAAGAAAGTCGCCATGATATATTTTGTTTAATTTTTATTTAGAACAAATATTTTAGTAGTCTACTTAAAGCAAAAAAAAAGAATTTTTATGTAGTTGTAGTTCTATTATATATCTAAAACGCTATATACTTCACTCCCTCTTTGTCTTCTTTTTTGGAATACATTGTGAAGTTACAAAAGAAATGCAACATGTACTATTTACATTCATATAACTTTTAACTCGTAAAAACGTGTCGAAAACTTGATATCGCATTCTACTTCGAAGGCGAGTTTTAGTGGATTTCATTAGTTCAACACAGGCATTATCAGTTGTAATAACCAGCATATAAAGAACAGCCAACTTAAGTTCCTTAAAATGGGACGTATCTGCCGTATCTTTGCAGCTATAAATTGTTGGCCTAAACTGATTTAAATTAGATTGAATATCATCATTAAAATTCTCTTTTAACAAACGATATTTTTTCCATTCCAAAGGTTCGTTAGGATTCATAAAAATCTTTAACAACAACGAATTTTATATGTGACTAGCATTTAACCCGCTACTTCGTTAGCGTCTCCTTTTCTTTCGTGGATATATTTTTACGCCAAAGTTTATGTTTCTAGGTTTTAACCCGCTACTTTGTAATAGGTACGATTTTCACCTCTTAAACGTTCGAATTTCGAAAATGTACCAAATTTTTATTTGTATTTCTTATTTCAATGTTTATTGGTTTATTAGATAGATTGCGTGGCAAAAAAGTTTTAAAATACAGGTTTTACCAGTTTACTCCCCAAAAGGGTCGAATTCCAAAAAAGTACCAGACACCTATCCGCTTATTTTTTTGATCAACATGAGGTAAGGGATTTTACCCGTTTTTAGCTTTTTTAACCTCTAACAATAAAAATTTTCAAAACTCCCATCCTAGGGAAACGATTTAGCGAGAGGCCAACCTCCCGGTCAAATTTCAACATTTTAGCTTCAGGCGTTTAGGACGTGCGATGATGAATCAGTCAGTAACTTTACATTTTTATATTATATAGGTAGATGAACAAAAATGTTTTGAAACAAAAATAACAGAAATAGGTACGATTTCACCCCTTAAACGTTCGAATTTCGAAACGCATCAAAGTTGTATTTGTATTTTTTAGATAAGTTATGAATGTGGTATATTTTTTATTTTAATGTTTATTGGATTAAAAGATAGATGGCATTGCAAAAAAGTCTTAAAATACAGGTTTTACCCGTTTACTCCCCAAAAAAAGGCCGAATTTCAAAAAAGACCGGGCACCTGTCCGCTTATTTTTCTTTATTGGACAACAATAAGTACTAAATTTTGGAATAAAAAAAAATGTTTTGTAAAAAAGTACCAAAAATAGTTACGGTTTTTACCCCTTAAATGTCCGAATTTCGAAAAAGTACCAAATGCGTATTTAAATTTTTTAGATAAGTTTCAAATGTGATATAACCCTTATTTCTATGTTTATTTGCTTAAAAGATAGGGGGATGACAAAAAAGTACCAAAATACTCCCTGAAAGAGCAAAATTTCAAAAAAGTACCAGACACTCGTCCACTTATTTTTTTAAAGACAACGATAGGTATTATATTTCATTGTATCTCTCTAAGTTTTGGAAATATAAGGTTACCGAATTTACCCTTGTTACCCCCTAAACATTCGACTTTACAAAAATCCCGTTTTAGTGGATCTATTTGGGAAGAGTCCAGCCACCGGTATTTCAAGTTTTTAGCTTCAGGCGTTTAGGCTGTGCGATCATAAAACAATCAGTCAATAATGTAACAATTCTATATAAATATACATATATGTATATAGATACTCAAACCTTTAATAATATTGTAAATAATTTAGGGTTCTTTCAGTAAAATATCCTTTTTATTTTCTATTTATTTTATTTATTTTTTTAAACGAATGCCTTTTACTTATCGTCTTATTTTGGCATTTGTGTTCATTTATTACGAAGATGTTCATTTTATAAGAACCAAACGTGTGTGGAAAAAATGAAAGCTTTTTCAGTCACTCACCTAAAATGTGTTTTCTTTTTATGAAAACCTAAATTAGTTTTCGTTCGTTTTTTTTTACGAACGAACAAATATTTTCATTTTCTAAAAGCAGGCTGTAAGTTCTGGTATTACAAAAAATAAATTAGAATAAATTTCAATACAGCAGTGTAATTGCATGATAGTTTTTCTGGCCATATGAATTAAGGTAAAAAATTTAACCGCAATATCTATATATGTGATGGTTTTAGGCGAATTTAATTATTTTCCCAAAGTGGGCTTTATTTGTTTTTAAGCTGTTTTCCGAGAGTAGGGTTTATATGGGACCTAGGGTAAATTAAGGACTAATCTTTTTTGGCAGTGTGATTTCTCGTCCTATAAAACTGTGACGTACCGAACTTCAATTTGATAGCATCATTTATTACGGTTTTAGGCGTACTAAACAGTTTTCCGGGAGTAGGGTTTATATGGGGCCTAGGGTAAATTATGGACCACTCTTCACGAAATTTGGCAGTGTGATTTCTCGTCCTATAAAACTGTGACGTACCGAATTTCAATTTGAGAGCATTATTTATTACGGTTTTAGGCGTACTAAACGGTTTTCCGGGAGTAGGGCTTATATGGGGCCTAGTGTAAATTGTGGAACAATCTTCAAAAAATTTTACGGTGTGATTTCTGGTCCTATAAAACTGTGACGTACCAAATTTTAATATGGTTGCGTTATTTATTACGGCTTTAGGCGTACTAAACTGTTTTCCGCGAGAAGGGTTTATATGGGGCCTATGGTAAATTATGGACCGATCTTCACGAAATTTAACAGTATGATTTGCGAAAGTTAACAGTATGATTCGTATAAAGCGAATTCGTGCAAAATTTTATGTCATTCCGTGCATTATTCCACCATTTATGATAGTTTTTATATCAAAATTATCAATTTATTTTGGGTAGTGGTTCCACATTTTGATTCATAGTTCTGATCCTACTAAACCGATGTTGCTGGATTTCAATCCCAAACTGCTTAGATAACTACAAGCAATTTGAGACCAAGTTGGTTCTTTTCTTTTGCGTTTTTCGAAAGTGAGCGTGTTTTTAACAGACGGATAGACAGACGGACATGGCTAAATCGACTTAGAATTACTCAAGGAGCCAGAATATATATACTTTATGCGTTATTAGATGTATTATAAAAAAGTTTCACACGGAATGACAAACTTAGTATACCCTCATTCACCACAGTGGTGGTGGAGGGTATAAAAATAACTAAAAAAAACTATTTCAGTACAGTAATGTACTTCGTTTACATTTATTCCGCAGTTAATACATTTTTTATTTGGTTTTTTTCTTTTATTTACTCGTGTTGATAATAATTCTCTAAAAAACGCAAAACGCAAGAATTTTTAAGTTCTTTTTAAAACACTCTTAATCCAATTTTTTATAATTTTCTTATAGAATTCTGTTTAATGGAGAAATATTTGTATTCTATTGTATTTGTATTCCTTTACCTACAAAAGTTTCATTAAAAAAAACGACTTTTAAATTCTTGTGTTTTGAGTTTTCGATTTCCAGAACACATCTGTATATCGTTTTTCTACTTTTAAAGTACATTCGATATTGCAAAAACTCCACCTTGAGTCGCTGTAACAACAAAATCTAATAGGTACCAAAAAAGGTACAATTTTTCGATGAGCTTCCATCACTGATTTGCGTGTCAATTTTAATATTCTCCGTTATTGTTGCTGAAAAGGAATCAAAACAGCTGTGTTTGGTTTGTAAATAAAAACTAACATTTTTTGAATACAGTTCATCTGCAATATAATTTTAAAATACGCAATTTAAAGAAGACATCTTATTAAAACAAAACTATTTGTAGTATTTTTATTTATTTCGCATTAAATTTTTTTGCTGCATAGTTTCTTGTTATTTTATTCTTTGTTCTTTTGTTCATTTTTTTATTAATAACATAATCTTAAAAAGTTAGAAAAAAACAATAATAATATTATAAAAATTCCTTTGCAATTGATTCGTATTAAATAAATTGTGGTGTTTTGGTACCAGAAAAGTGTTAAATGTACCATGAAATTCGTAAGAAATCAAAGTAAAAACAATTTGTCAGTTCAGTTTTTTATGCACGTGCACTTGCAAAAAAAAAAATTTTTTTTTTTTATTATTATTATAAATTCCAAAACAAAAAAAAATGGTTCCGTATCGCTAAAACTCGCCAAAAATTCAAAGAAAGTCGCCATGATATATTTTGTTTAATTTTTATTTAGAACAAATATTTTAGTAGTCTACTTAAAGCAAAAAAAAAGAATTTTTATGTAGTTGTAGTTCTATTATATATCTAAAACGCTATATACTTCACTCCCTCTTTGTCTTCTTTTTTGGAATACATTGTGAAGTTACAAAAGAAATGCAACATGTACTATTTACATTCATATAAATAGTACAGTGAGCGTGTTTTTAACAGACGGATAGACAGACGGACATGGCTAAATCGACTTAGAATTACTCAAGGAGCCAGAATATATATACTTTATGCGTTATTAGATGTATTATAAAAAAGTTTCACACGGAATGACAAACTTAGTATACCCTCATTCACCACAGTGGTGGTGGAGGGTATAAAAATAACTAAAAAAAACTATTTCAGTACAGTAATGTACTTCGTTTACATTTATTCCGCAGTTAATACATTTTTTATTTGGTTTTTTTCTTTTATTTACTCGTGTTGATAATAATTCTCTAAAAAAAATATACAGCTGTTCCAAAAACGGAGTGCCCACTAACAACATTAATTTTGTAATTTTTAATAAGTAAAGACTGAATTAATATATACCGATTTTGTTATCACAATAGATATTTTTTTGATAAGTTTTTTTATCTCCTGACAATTTTAAAAATGATAGGTCCTTTTCCATTTTATCAGGTGTGTTCTTATTTTCGACGCGTATTGAAAACCCAAATTTTTTTGAATCCGCATATATTATAAACTGGTGTTCTCAGATCCGCATGTTTTTGTGTAACAAACAAAAGTTTTATAATTTATTTAATATTACAAAGTTGTCTAATGATTTTATATTGATTACAAAAATTTGTTAAAATTTAAAATTGTGATTTTTTTCTTAATTAATGCTTAATTTAACAAATAATTTTTTAAAATCGCACGCGTGATTTTGTGTTGTTCTGCAAATCATACCGTTTTTGTGTTTCTCGGTGTATTTTCGGAAATTGAAATTCACACCGAAAACACAAAAACGGAACACCAAAATATTACAAGTGTGATTTTAAAAGGCACATGTGATTTGAAATAACGTGATTTGGATTAAAGTTATTTTCAGAACAGGCCTGAAAGTCTATATTTTACCCAATTACCTCAGTTGTTTCAAACATAATAAAAATTCATTAATATAGTAATTGAATAGAGCAAACTACTAATTGATTTATTTGTAAGATTCTATTTAAATTTTTATTAAATTAATTAAGATGAATAATTAAAATTTGAATTCGTAATTAATTAACAAAATCAATTTATTTAGTTAACCATAAAAATCATTTTAACAAAAACACACTTTTATACCCCCCAACACTGGTGGTAGGAATTATGTAGTGTATAAATTATACTACAAAATTGCGTTAAATCGCTCCATAAATTACCTTAACCCTTTCAGTGTTTTTGTCGAATATATTCGACATTGCATTGTACTCTGTTTCTACGTCCTTTTAGTGTGTGAAAATGTATAGTTAATTATATTTTTTGTTGTTTTATCTGAAAGAGAGACACTTTTTCTATTTTAAATTTCTATTATAGTAGGCGTCAGTGATGGAAAATTGAACAATTTAGATGGTACTGACCACCAAGCAAAAGAGTACTTTTTTCAACATTTTGGTACTTTTTTCAAACATATTTTTTTTGGAAAATAAACTTTAGAATAAAAAAATAAAATACGTAATTATTTATAACGGTTAACAGGATTTGAACTTCTGTTCTCATAGGGTATATAGGGTAACGATCAATATTGTAGAAATTATAAACGCAATGACAAATTTATATATACCATTTTACCTTGGGTGAAGGGCATAAAAAAATAAACAACAACAACATGAACGAAAAAAGAACAATAAATGTTGTATAGGCAATGTTGTAAACAGGGCTGTGGAGTCGGAGTTGTAGAGTCGGAGTTGAGGTTCTTATACCGGAGTCAGAGTCGAAGTACCGACAAACACTCGCTACTCCGACTCCAAAACTTTTCGGCATAAAAAATTTAAAAAAATTTTCTAATATTATTCTCCTAAATAAAAATACTTCGAAATTGGCGATGCAATATTCGAAATTTTTACAGAATTATTTTCTTGCTATGTTTGCCTATTTAAAAGGTAATGCATTAAAGAAAGAGTTTAAGCTCAAATATGGACCAGTCTCATATACAATTAGCATTAAGGTTAGATTAGGAGTCGGAGTTGGAATTTCAGCGGTTGGAGTCGGAGTTAGTCTTTTCGTTGACGACTCCACAGCCTTGGTTTAGAATGTTAAAAAAAAATATCAACGCTAAATTTCTAAACAAAGAAGCTAACAAGAAAATAGTACTTAAACGGACGTGGGGGTACCGTGGCATTTTTAAAAGGAAAAAGTACTGAAAATAGTACCATAGTACTGAATTTTCCATCACTGGTAGGGGTTGACCTTATTTTCTTATTATTACACTAGTCAGGAATTTTGTAAAAAGGTTATATTTAGGAAGAAAAAAAATTATAATTTCGGTGATCGGGCGATATTAAAAAAAAATTATAAGTACATATTGATACATGCGTAAATAAGTATTTACTTGAAAAAAATATTGCAAAAAGTAAATTGTAGGTTCTTTTGTGGACCTTTGAGGGTCAATTTTGAATATATTCGGCATTCCCTAAAAACCGAGGGAGCTACATGAGACGAAGACTATTATTTTTCTTGGCTTCAGAGCCATCGCATTACCTTAAATACACATTTTCAGATTTTTATCTCGTCACAAGTTATTTTTGACCCTGAAAGGGTTAAGTTATGTTCAGACCGAACCAATATTTGACGAAAAAATACAAAAAAAAAAAGCATGACCAGCAAATTGATCAATCCTTTGGTTCACTTTTAACAATTTTTATTGATTTCCTTATCATTATTACTAAGAAGATAATCGTAAAATTCAATTAGGAAACTCTTAAATGATGTTTGATCCAGCAAACGTTTTGCAAAAGCAAATAATTTTTTACGAAAACTAGTGGTTACGTGTATGACGTCAAATATTTAAGAGGTGTGAACGCAGTTTTAGGTCCCAGCTCACTCTCGGAAAACGTTTTAATAAGCCTTAACCTGTAAGGAGTAAAGTTAAAATTTTGCATTTGGTGCAACGGTGGAATCAATTAGATAATAAAACCACACGGAACTCTTGTTTTTTCTTCTTGTTTTGTGCATTTCAGCTCTCCTCTTATTAAAATTTCTTTATAATTACTGGACACGCTTAAAAAGAATAACAAAGTTAATTTTTTTCTTTTGTTTTCAATGAAAATATTAACAGGGTACATCAAATAAATATAGAAGATCAATATTGTGTTCCCTATCCTCTCAAGGGAGAATGTCATGATGAATTTCTTTTTATAAAAAAGGTAAAACAAAAAAATTAAGTTACCTACTTCGGCATTGACGTCTCGCTATTTACGGATTATTCATACAAATTGTATGGGCATGAGGATTTTTGACAGCAAAAAACGCGTTCCGCTCATCGAATACGTCAACATCTGAAGCCAAGAAATATTTATTAAATACTTAAATACAATTTATTTATAGAACATATTGCTGTATACAATGGAAACTGAAGAAACTCTTTTCTTAATGTTCAAATATCCTTTAAGGAAACTAAGGTCGTTGAACCAATAAGCGGTTGGAATATAAATTTTATCATAACCCAAACTACTCTTGTAGCTGTCTTTAATTTTAGCAAATTCTCTACAAAATTGTGTTTCTTAAGAATTAAGATTTGTATAAAAAGCAAAAAAAATAATAAAAAAATAATAGAAAACAAATTAAATAAACGCAATTTAATTATGGTGGAACTTTACCTTTATTTGGTTTGTGGTTAAAAGACAAAACTTTCCACAATTCTTGCAACTTTCTGCAAAACGTTATTTCTAGCGTGCTTATTATGATAATGCTAGTTTTTTTTGATTGAGCATTAAAACGGCCTCATTTGGCCACTCAATCTGTATATAAAGACAGAGCGGTATTTTTACTAAGAGTTTGCTAATACATACTTTGATTGCAATACATTGTACTCACCTAATACTTTTATTCATCGTAATTCGCTGTTTTAAATATGTGCATATAATAAATTTTATAAAATATACAAACAATTAAAAAATGTTAAGTCTTTTAAATAACTGAAGCCGACATTGTTCTTTTCTTATTAGCTGTATAAGAATATCGCAAAGAATCTATAATTTTTTGAAATTTTTGATACATTTTGTCAAGGCGGACAGACCAGAGAATGACAAAAGTATCATTTTAAGTACTCTTTTAGTATTAGCGAGAAAACATGTATGGGCATGTATGGGCAAAGATCAAAATCATACACTTACATACCATTACCCATAACAAGTTGAAGTTAAATATGCATAGGTATACGCTGGCACTGTGTATTTGTATATTGATTCTTCTTTTAGAAAGTACTTGCAGATATAAATAAAACTTGTATTGGCTATCTGCAATACCCATAAGAATAAATAAGTATGTGTATTTACGTATGTATAACGTAAGTATACACAGAGTATGTATACCGTCGCAGAGATGGCAAGTGCAATTTTAAAAATTTTGGAATTAGGCAGAAATTCAATTTTGGGCTCTTATACAACTTTAATTACCCGTATTAAAATGAAATGTTTGAATTATAAATCGTTACAGAACGGCGTCTAAATGTATTGAGTGGCGGTTACACTCTTTCTTATTAGCACAACATACAAATCAATACTTACATACATAAAAAACAATATCTTCCGTCTCGTGTCACCTCTCTATGCTACGTGCGTGTGACGATTTATAATTCAAACGTTTCATTTTATGTTTATTTTCGCATAGTTTTTGCAGAAACCAAAGTAGTTCTCGGTTTAAAAATAGCGTACTACCGCCTCAAAAATTTTCATTTGTGGCGTAAGAGTTAACCGATCTTTAGTTTTTTTCTTCTTTAATTTCGAAGATACCAATTTAGGATATAAAAATTAAACGTTTTATAAGTATATACTAGCGTTTGCCTAATGGTCAAAATTCGACCATAAATTTTTATGTAAATATGAAGAAAACATAGTACATCTAAGTATACATAAATTTACATGTTTTTAGCATTTATTTGTTCCGTCTTAGTTGATCCATTTGGCGTTGGACCAACCTCCGGTTCATATTTTATCTTCCACGTGAGTTAATCTATTTTGTAAGTTCAATATATAAAATATCAATTGAAAAACAAAAAAGTATCAAAAAGTCTTCTCATATAGATTCTAATCCGCTCAGGACATTGCATGTTTATAATTTTATTTTTATGTATGTAGACATACATGGCACTGCTGATGTTACAAAAAAATTTATTTTATGTATCAAAAAAAAATATGTACATAGTCCCATACCTGGCTAGTGATCAAAGCACATTTTTGCTAAAACATTTCATACAACAATTTTTTTTTCATATTTACGCAGTAGTGCCAAAAATACTGAAAGTACCCATGTATATTTTCTTACACATAGATATTTTATATGTATGGCAGATAACCAAAACGCATTCATGGGTATTGAATAATATCTGCATAACATTCATGTATTTAAGTTTACTGAATGTGGTTGTGTGAAATATTGCCGTGCATAAGTATTAGTAATACACATATTTTTTGCAACGCACAACCATAGCTGTTGTTATTATTTGTGTTATAAGTATGGATATACACAATAACGTTAAGCGTGGGTAAATACCTCTGTATATTATTCTTATGGGTACTTGTTGTCATTCTCTGGGACAGACTTGTCAAAAAAAATCTGTCATTCCTATGGAGCCTTTAATTCCACATTTTTGTGACCAATTTGTATAAACTCAGGAACGACCCATATAAAATACGTCCAATAATTTGCGCATTATCTATTATCTATATATATAAAAATGAATTATGTATGTTTGTTTTGTCTTTATAGACTCCGAAACTACTGAGCCGATTTTCCTGAAATTTTTACAGTAACATCACGTGAGCCATAAAAATAAAATAGGCTACTTATTTTTTCGATAGGGGTAGGGGAATTGGTACCCTTCATAGGATGCTAATATTAATTATCGAACCGATTTTCCTGAAATTTTTACAGTAACATCACGTGAGCCCTAAAAATAAAATAGGATACTTATTTTTTCGATAGGGGCAGGGGAATTGGTACCCCCCATAGGATGCCAATATTAATTATCGAACCGATTTTCCTGAAATTTTTACAGTAACATCACGTGAGCCCTAAAAATAAAATAGGCTACTTATTTTTTCGATAGGGGCAGGGGAATTGGTACCCCCCATAGGATGCCAATATTAATTATCGCATATCTTAAGAGCCGCTGCACGCATTTTGCTGAACTTTTTGTAGTAGGATCTTCTGAGCCCCGGAATTGAAATAAAATAGCAGCGGGGGTATAGGAATACCCCATAGGACGCCAATGTTTAAATCGCATATCTTAAGAACTGTAATAGTGAGAATGTTCAAACTTTCTAAAAGTGACTCTTATGGTATACTACACTTTTGAAAATAAAAATAAAGCGGGTAGGCGCAGGGAGGGAAATACCTCCCATAGGATGCATACATTAAATATCGCTCAACTGAAGAACTATCAAAGGGAGAGTCTTCAAACGTGGTTAAAGCTACTATTATAGTAAACTATAAATTTCAATATAAAAATGTGCGGGGTCAGTGTAGCGAAGCGCACCGGGTTAAGCTAGTTAACTATAAAATGTGTTGCTGTTGCTTTAAAAAGAACGAAAACCGCTGTGTTTTTTTTGTAAACAATAACTAATGTTTTCTAAAAAAAAAAAAAAAAATAAAAAAAAATTACTAAAATAAAACTATTTCAGTACAGTAATGTATTTCGTTTAAATTTATTACGCAGTTAATACATTTTTTATTTAATTTACATATTTCTTTTATTTACTCGTGTTGATAATAATTCTCTAAAAAAAATATACAGCTGTTCCAAAAACGGAGTGCTCACTAACAACATTAATTTTGTAATTAGTTTTTTAATTAAAATATTTATATATTCCATATCGAGGGTTTATATTAAAAAAGTGCTATCTGCAAAAGCATAATTTTACAGGAGAGCGAAAAACTGTTTTTCTTTAATTCTAAGAGCAATCACTAAACTTTATTTGATAATGTTATTTACATACAAAAGACGTTTAAATCCTACAGACATATATAAATTTTTTATTTATTCCAGATATTCGCGCTCATATGTCTGGTTTCACTATTTACAACAGTGCCATTCAACCTATGGTACGCGTACCACTTGGTGGTACGCGAAATCTTTTAAAATTTTAACGATTTCTATTTTGCAATTGGAAACAAAAAGAAAAATCATCCTAAAAGTATACCTTTTTTGTGAAATTTTGAATTTTTAAATTTAAGTAACACTGTCATCTACATTTAATAAAAAATAACAAATGTAAGCGAATGGTAACCATACCACACAATTGAGCTAAAAATTTGCATTATTAGTCATTGTAAAATGTTAATAATCACATTCAATAATTATTTTCCTGAAAGCCATGAAGACCATTTATGGATACAAAATCCATTTTTGGAGCAACAACGTTCAAAATTGTATTTTAAAGATAAGGAATCATTAATTGATATATCCTGTAATCCAACACAAAAAATAGCTTTCCAAAACACGAATCTTTTTTCATTTTGGATGAAACAGAAAACTGAATATGAATCGTTATATCGTGAAGCAGTTAAGTATTTGTTGCCATTAACCTCCACATATTTATGTGAACAAGGATTTTCCTCAATGGTGATAATCAAAAATAAATACCGAACAACGATGAACTTGGAGCCAAATATGAGATTAAAGTTAACAAAAATCTCTAATATCAAAAATGCAGTGCCAACGATCTCATTGATTCTTTTTACTTTCAATAGTTCTATTGTAAAGTTTATTTTTTTAATTTTTTATTAAATTATATTTAATAGTTGGATAAAAATCAAATGTCTTAATTAGAATATATTAATTTAATCGTTCTGTTAAGTTTTTTATAAATGCATTATTTTTAATTTTGTTTCGTGTTTTATTAACTTTGAATAATTCTTTCTTAATGTTTAATTTCTTAAATTTTTTAAAAATTTCTTTTTTTTACTAATTTATTATAAGTTGTATAAAAATTAAATGAAAGATTTCCTTATTAAAATATATTTTTAATGTACATGTTCTTGTTATGTTTTTTGTTATTTTTATTTTTTTTTTAATTTTATTGTTTTTTATTATTAATAAATAAAATGGATTACAAATTTTAAAATTGTTTGGTATTTATTGATCTAATTATTTTTTCAGTACATTATATTTTTTTTGGTGGTACGCGAAAAGTTTGTCGTGAATTTAGTGGTACACGAGCCAAAAAGGTTGAATAGCACTGATTTACAAGTTACAATTTTATCGATTTGACCGTTGAAATAAGCAGATATCACTACAAATATAAAAATGAGCTCTAATGAAATTTATGTGAGACTTTAATTCAAGTAACGCGAATTTTGAATAAAATAATTATTTTTTTTTTTAACAAGACAATTTAGAAAATATTATGGAAAAGTAAAATATTAAAAAACGCGTAATCAAGTTAATAGAACTCTAAATTATAGTTAATAATTTTACACTAACCTCTATGGAAAAGCAATCAATGATTAAACTTTATTCGCATATTTTAAATTATCATAAAAAAGTTTTATTCTTTCGATAGACCAGACTTCAATACTTCCATTGCCATATTGCAAGGGATAAGCTTGTATTTATATGACCACTGCACAGTGGGGGAAGTTTGAAAAAGAAACTGGAAATAGTTATTTATTTTGTAAACGGTTGGTCTGATTTTAATCAAGTTTAAGGTGACAATTAAAGAGTTGTAGTCGAGTTTAATTTTTGATTTGAGTTCTATAGACTTATCAGGAGAGGCGCATTAGGTTCCCAAATTCAGGCAATTCGGGTATTACAATAATTAAAAACGATACTTTATTTTAAATATTATCTCGATGTTAAAACATTATATGCATTTTTAATTAAAATTCGGAAAAATCTCTATTCTTTTTTATATCCTCCACCACCACTCGTGGTGAATTAGGGTATACTAAGTTTGTCATGCCGTGTAAAACTTTTTCATTATACATCTAAGACCCCATAAAGTATATATATTCTGGCTCCTTGAGTAATTCTAAGTTGATTTAGCCATGTCCGTCTGTCTGACCGTCTTTTGAAAACACGCAAACTTTCGAAAAACACAAAATAAAAGAACAAACTTGGTCTCAAATTGCTTGTTGTTAGCCGAAGCAGTTTGGGATTGCAGTACAGCAACATCGGTTCAGTAGGATCAGAACTATGAATCAAAATATAGAAGCACCACCCTAAAAAATTTATTATTTTGGTACAAAAACTGACATAAATGGTGGAATAATGCACGGAATGTTATAAGATTGTACACAAATCATATCCACAAATCAGGTCCATAATTAACCCTAGGCCCCATATGAACCCTACTTCCCGAAAACAGTTTAGTAAGCCTTAAACCGTTATAAATAATGCTATCATAATAACATTTAATGCTTCACACTGCCAAATTTCGTAAAGATCGGTCCATAATTTACCATAGGCCCCATATAAAGCCTACTTTGGGAAAATAATTAAATACGCCTAACACTGTAGCATATATTGCGGTAAAATTTGTTCCAATTTAGCTTCATATGGCCATAAAAAATGTCACGCCATTTTGTGATATACCGTCCAAAATTTAAAAAATGTCATGCAATTTTGTGATATACCGTCCATAATTTACCTTAGATCCCATATAAGATAGCCTTTTGAAATTCACTGTAAACGCTTAAACTTATTTCACTGCTGTATTGAAATTTATGGTTATTAATATTTTTCAATACCAAAAATTACTCTACAGAATTTTGGGATGATTGCTCAATAATTTTACCATATAAATATAAATTCCTCTCCTGAAAATCAGTTTATTTCGGCTCAAACTTTTACGAATCATGATATTTTAATCATGCTAGTTCAAACTTCTACAAAGAAAAGCACAATACTTTCTGATTGTCGGTCAATAATTTAATATAGGTCTAAACCGCAGCCAATTTTAATGCTGACGTTCGTTTTTATGAAGATTAGTTAATAATTTATACATATGTAGATATCATATAGAGGCCACTCCTGTCGGTGGAGGGTATCAAAGATTCGGCACAGCCAAATATAGCACTCTAACTTGTTATTTGTAGAAACAAATTGTTAAGCGACATAAATATTATTTAAGCTGGCTTCTTCATGTATAATATTGCTATGAAAAAAATTTTAATCACTGCGGGCGCAAGGCTCTTCCAAAATTGACCATTTTTTTTTTAACAAATTTCCAGTTTATGACACATTTTCTCCAAGCGCAAAGCAAGAATCAAAAATTTTAAGCACAGTTTGTATAACCCAATGTGTTTTCAAATGAAGGTTTTGAAAAAAAACCTAAAATGGCTAAAAAGCTTTTTTTAATAAATAATAAATGATCGATGCTTTTCAAATTTCATAGACTTTCAAAAATACTCCTTATGTGATTTTGTGTCAGAGAAAAGCAAATATTTCTTCAGTCGATTTGATTATTATCCCTCGAATATCAAGAGTTTGATCCTTCAACTTGGGAAACATAATTTGAATTTCAGGAATGTTAGACATTTTGTCATATTTGTTGAAAGCGATACTGCTGAGCAGTGTGACCAGATGTTAAACATTTTTTACAGCTAAATCTGCCATTAGACATGACAAAAAAATGCTACAAATGATTTTAAAAAAATGCGTTATATTGTTCAAGATTTTTGTTAAGCATTAATTACCAGTATGAAATTTTATTCAAAACTAAATACATTTAAGTAACTTATTTTTTTTTACGAAATTCAAATAAATGGTTATATTTAAGAAAGTGGGTAGATTTTGGTTAAACCTTAGATACATAAAAATACGTAGCACATGTAGTTAACGTCTGTGTGCTAGAAATCGCAAATCGCAAGAAAGTTGTGATTACGATTTGAAATCGCAAAGAAGGTGTGCTGAAGTTCGTAATCGCCTTAAATTTGGCGATTTTTAATCACAAGCCTACAGTAATGTGATCCACATGTGAACTTGTAAATTTCCTTTAAAATTTATGTTCAACATCAATAAATAGCATATAAAAAGGAAATTTAATGTTTTTCTTTTCCATTTATTTCAAAAACTAATAATCTTTTGAGAAAATTTTCATAGAAAATATAAAATTAAAAAACAACATTGTTTTAATACTGATTGTTGTTTAACAATTTCTTTTAAATTTGCGTTTTGATTGTGAGCAGCTGTTTCTATTTAACTTCGAAAAAAATATGTAAGAAATTATAACCATTTATCAACAACATGTACTTATGGTACTTACCATTGTTCAGGAATATCTCTTGGGTTGTAATAATCCCTTAGAAGACGTTTTCTGATACGTTCTTTTTTAAAATACAGATTTTTTTTAATGAAATAACACGTAATATAAAAACTGCCGGCATCTTTCATGCAAATAATTATTTTTTTTTGTTCAAATTTGACAGCTAAAACATATGTTTTATTTTTCGACCACTACTTCGAAAAAAAAAAACAAAACGCGTGAACTCTTGCACATGCTTAAATAAAATTGGCGATTTTCAGATCGCATGTGATTTTCAAATTATGCGATTTTCAGCACATGGTCGTAAGCTTATATTGTTACGTTACTACCTTTTCAATATCGTTTTTGGTATATTTCCTGCATAATAAACCTCTTGAGTTCATTTCTTGCAACTTTAATAAAATAAAATAAACATGACACTTTAAACACTTTTATTTCCACTTAGTCACTTTCACAATCTTTATGTACAGCTCTTAGAAACTAACTCACAATTGCGACCTCTATTTGTGATCTGCACATTAAACGTTTGTGCTAATACTCAATTTGTAATCGGTGCACACAGCGTTGCCATATCTGAAAAAAAAATTTTTTTTTTCAGGAATAAACTTGTTTTTGCAAAAGTGCCAAAATTTTTAAAGAAAACACAAAAATACTTTTGCGTAAACGTGACTTTACGCAAAAGTAATAGGACTTTAAATTTTTTTGTTTTGGATTTTTTATGATTTTTAAAAGTAATAATTTTTTTTTTACATAAACCACTAGTACTTAGTAGGTTATTCATTTAATCGGGCTTTTACTTTAATCGGTTAAGATGAATTAACCGAGGTTTTGGTTTAATCGGTTCCTTTTTTTTGATCGGTTAACCGATTAATAATTTTTTTTTTATAAATTAAGCAATTTAAATTAATAAAAATACATAAATTACACTGCTTTACAAATTTTTAATTTGGAAAAATACCAAGAACACCATATGCCTAGAAAAGTTAATTGGGACCTCCTGAACACGAAAAACGCTGTAATTTTTTTTCCAAGTACCGTTTTTTAGATAACGGTACTTTTGTGTTTTTCGGTGTATGGTCCCACTCAAATGGTTCCGATAAATGGCATATCGTTGCAAAGGTAATTGAATGCCTTTTCCGTCGATATGCTGCAAATTTCTATCTGATAAGAAATGGCACTTCAAATTTCAAAATTGGCCTTTTTTTTACGTTTGTTTCAAAATTTTTCATTTGTATTTATTTTTTTTTCTACGTTATAGTAAAGATCTGGAATGTTTTATTTTTTACCAAATAGTTTGTTTAATTACCAGCATTTAAAGCGTAATTTGAAAAAATCGGATGAAAAATAAAGTTTTTATTAAGGATTTTGTGGAACGACAATATTTTCCTCTTCATTGCTCACACACTATATTCGGCGTAAATTTAAAAAATTTTAATTAAAATGACGAGCGACTTGAACTTTTGCGTTTTTTTTCGGATGGATCTTCGCGAATTTTTTTTTTTTTTTTTTTCATTATTTATTTATTGAATCTTCATATATTAAATATGAACTAACAATAATTAATCAAATCTTATACTAATACTTTATTTTTGTCCTGCCAATGCTAGACGAAAATTTTTCTCCTCACGGTTTCTGTTCACATATGGAGATGTTTAGCGGTCTTCTCGTCGGATGAGTACTGCAGTATCTCTTCTCCTTAATCTAGAGTGTCCACTGTCATTTAAAATATTTCGAGCTAGTGGATTTGGGTGAGACTCAAGCCTTTTTAAATATTTGGCTGCGTACTTCGTAATAATAGTTTTTACTAATGGCACATTGAGATCCTTGTGAATATTTGAGTTTTTAACATACCAGGGAGCGGCTGTGATTATTCGAAGAAGTTTATTTTGTCGCCTTTGAATTTTTTCGATATTAGAAGCCGAGGCAGTGCCCCATAACTGAATACCGTAGCACCAAATTGGTTTTAAGATAGAGTTGTAAAGTAGAAGTTTACAATCGAGACTAAGAACAGAGTTTCTTCCAATAAGCCAATTAAGTTGAATTGCTTTTAGTTTCATTTGTGTTAGTTTTGCTATATGGCATTTCCATGTTAAACTCCGATCTAGATGAATTCCGAGATATTTTACATGCGATTGTTGGGGCACAAATTGATTATTGATTTTAATAGGGGGACATGACTTCCGACGCAAGGTGAATGTTATATGTACGCATTTTTGCTCATTAACCTTTATCCTTCATTGTTTTAACCACTTTTCCAGTTCAAATATATGATCCTGCAAGTAGCGAGAAGCTTCATGACAGTTTTCGTGTACGCTTAAAAATGCTGTATCATCAGCAAATGTTGAAGTTAGGGTGTGGTTGTTTGTTGGCATGTCTGAGGTATATATTAGGGCCCATGATGCTTCCCTGAGGGACTCCAGCGTCAATTGGCTGAGGAGAACTTATAAAAGCACCTTCTTTAATAATAAACTTTCGACCGACTAAGTAGCTCTCTAATAGCTTGTGTGTGTTTACTGGTAAATTTAGCTTCAATTTATGTAATAAGCCTTCATGCCAGACTTTATCAAAAGTTTGAAAAACATCGATGAAGAGGGCGGAACAATATTTTTTTTCTTCAAAGGTTTTTCTTATGGCGTTTACTATACGATGGGTTGTTCAATTGTGCTATGTTCTTTTCTATATACATCTACTTACATCTATTTACATTTAAAATTGGGGTTAATTTTGACACTAACAGCTTCTCAAACAGCTTTGATATATTAGACAATAAGCTTATAGGTCTATATGACTCAACTTTTGTAGGATCCTTTCCTGATTTAGGTATCATGGTAACTAGGGATACTTTCCATTCCTGAGGGTAGTATTCAAGGCGTAATATAGCATTAAAAATAAAGAGAATAATTTTCTTTGCTATGCTGGGTAGATCCAAAAGCATTTTGTTACTGATCTTATCAAAACCAGGGGCTTTCTTCGGGTTTAAATCATGAATAGCCTTTTCGATTTCTCTTATCTCAAATTTTAGTGGAACAGCTGCTCTAACAGCAAGAGGTGGTAACTCGACCGCCATATCGAGAGATGTGTGAGCGGTAAATACGGTTTTCAAATGATTAACAAGAAGATTTCCTTTTCCTATATCATTTCTTGCCCAACTTCCGTTTAAGTTTCTTAATGGTGGTTTAGTGATAACTGGTCTTTTAAGATTTCTAGCTGCACGCCATAATGAGTAGTCTGATTGTGGAGTTGTATCAAGTTCCTTAAGATATTTTTCAAAGGATGCAGTTTTTTGGGACTGCAGTAACAGCTAGTTTGAGATAACTGTCAAAAGTAATAATAGCGAGATCCACGCTGTCCGGTGTGCTTAGCGGAATATTTTCTGTGCAATGGGCACTAAGATATTTTTTATATTTTAACCAATTTATTTGTGAGGCTGATTTCAATAAGTACCCTGTCGGAGATATGATTCTATTTGTAATCATTATAGTAACAATTGTAGGTGTGTGACCGGAAGATAATTCTAAGGAAGCTTCAACATAAATCGTTTCTGCGGGGATGTTTTTAACCACTCCAAAATCTATGACATCTGGAACTTTTTGCTGATCAGTAGGCCAATATGTTGGTTTACCGCTCGCGACCACATTTAGATCCATTTTACGAATTGTGTTAAACAAAACACGACCCTTAGGCGTAATAAGTCGTGACCCCCAGAAAGTATGTTTAGCGTTATAATCGCCAGCAGCCAGAAAGCAGGGTCCTAATGATTTGAAATATTTATTATATTGGCTTTCTGATATTAAAAACTTTGTTGGTGAATATATTGATGAAATAACTAGGATTCGATTTAATTCCTCAACGCAAATGCTCGTTGCTTGGAGATAATCTTCACGATGATCGCACATTAAGTAGTGTTTTAATCGGTTTTTTATCAAAATGGCAGAACCTCCACAAGCTCTACCTCGAGGGTCGTTGGTATCATATAATATATAACCATTGATTTTAAACGTATTTCTCGAGGTCAGATGAGTTTCAGAAACCATCATAACATCGATTCGTTTATTTTTAAGGAAGTATTCTAGTTCATTTTTATGTTGGCGGATGCCATTTGCGTTCCAAAAGCAAATTTTTAAACAGTTCATGGCTTATTTAGTACAGCTTGCAATAACATCGATTGCATTCTTAACATTTCTTGCATCATGTTACCCATTGTGTTGGTAAAATTATTAACGGTTTGCACTAATGTTTCCATGGTTTTTTCTAGCCGGGTTAAATTAGAAATGGGAATTTCGTCATTATTTGGTAAATCACCTTGCAATGGCATATGATTAGATTTTAAGGCATAAGCGTACGAGGTTCTGTTATTATTTGGCTGCGGTATCTGAACGCCGTTAGTGTTTTCTTGATAAGTTGCCAGCGTTTGAGGGGGATTAAGTTTCTGTCCAACAGAACGATTGACAATCGAATATACCGGACATCCTCTATAGTTGACAGTGTGATTAACACCACAGTTGCTACATTTTTTTACATTAGGGTCATTTTTTGACTTATCACACTGGACGGTACCATGTAGTTCTCCACATACGACACAAACAGGGGGTAAATAGCAGTATGCCCTAGTCTGACCAAATTCTTGGCAGTTTAAACACTGAACGGGCCCATTTCTTCTGTGCGGCTCTTCTATCGTTATTTTTTTGTACAGGATGTATCTTAAACTGTAAATGGGATGCGTTTCATTTTTTTTAGCTTAACGTCGCCGGGTTCTAACTCCACTCGAAATAGTGGTTGGGGATTTTTTCCCCTATTTTTAATATTTGTAACATTTTTAATTTTGAAACCCTTTTCTTCTTAAAATGTTTTTATTTCGTCTGCGTCCACGCATGAGTCAATGCCCTTTATCACAACCTGCAGACCTTTGCTGCTTTTCAGCTGGTAAGTATAGAAGCTTTTTTTAAGTGCTTCAAACTTATTAATTAATTTACAAAAATCATTCTCATTATTAATCTGTATTTTTGTTTCGTTAATATTACCACGCTTGATTGCAGCTACGTAAAACGAATTTTCACCTATCACCGATATTAAACTTTTTATTAGCTTACTTAAGTTTTGCTCTCTAAGATATATCGGGGGTGGCTTCGACGATTTTATGACGTTGGGTGCTTCAGAAGATTCATCCTCCAGAATTGCAAAACGATTTTGCGAATTTATTCTATCAAAAGATGGAACTTTAGAGGCCGAGGCTACAGCTGAAGAGGCTGGGCTGCGACCCCGTTTGAGAACTGTTATATACCTGTCCATACCAACTTGCACTTGTGGTTTTTGAAAATTTTTTACTTGTGTGTTTTCCGTTGCGTCTGTGTTTGAGTTCATGGTATCATTTCCTACTAGGAATGTCTTTGCAATGGTAACACTTGATGGTTTTGCCATTAGGTTGTTGCTATTGTTTTCTGTTGTTATGTTTATTTCCACATTGCTTTCGCTAGCATGAATATTATTTATTTTTGTTATTGATTCATTGTTATTACTCATATAGATAGTTGTTTTTGATTTTTTTCACCGTTTTTTTTATTTTTTTGTTGACTGTGCTGTGCTTATTATGTATTATGTTTTTGTAACACCAAAAGAATAAATAATTATACAAAGTTTTATGAAGCTCGAACTTTTTTCTATATTCTAGGACATGTTTTTCATTTCAGGATATATGGGAAGGATTCGAATTCTTAAATTTTTTTCTTTTTATTTTGAAACTTTTTTCAATAACTCTTTCTATTTTTGGCCGCTCGTTATAGGAAATGACGACACTGTGCAGCCCTGCTACAAAATAGACTTCCTTTTGTGATATCGTTTCGACCGATCCGAAAGGCCTCATTAATTTTTACTTTCTGCTGCCGTTCTGTTTCCTTCCCTTCTTTAACAAATATTTTGTAATTACTTTTTCTATGAAAGGAATCATCTTGTTTTAAAAAGAAAAACATTTAAATTGTACTTTTCGTAAAAAATAAAAAAATTATTGCCATTGAGTTTACCATATGTAACTCATTTGTTTAATATGTACTATCATTATGTCATGTATTAACCCGTTAAACTGGAAACATGCAAAAATTGTTCCATTACCGAATAGAGTAGAATAGAATAGTCGAATAGAGAATGCAGACCTATAGCCATCTTGTCTTTTCTATCGAAAGTTTTGGAAAAACTTTTGTATAAACAAATGATTACATGTATTAACACTCATAATTTGCTTTCCAGCACACAATCTGACTTTTGTAAGAGTCATTGCTGCGTAACGGCTGTTGTGGAAGTAAGTGAAAATATACGGCAAGGATTGGAAAATGGAAATATTAATTTTTTGGTGCTTCTTGACCATTCTAAGGCTTTTGAAATGATAGACCATGATATACTCCTCAGAAAACTGAAACACAATTTTAGATTTACGAACACGTCAACCAAACTTGTATTATCGAATCTTTCAAAACGCTCAAACTCGGTGTTTGTAAACGATATATTCAGATACCTTATCCCTGACTAGGGCAGTGCCTTAGGGTTCTATTTTAGGTCCACTTTTATTTTTTCGCTAAAACAACTCACTAAATATAATATCTACGCCGATACCGTGCAGCTCACTGAATTGTCAAATTTTCCATTGAAAAATACATACATGTCGTGTTGTACCTTCAAAACATTGCATCTGTAAAGTTATCTGACAAAATTTCGGTTAGAACGTGCTCTATTTTCTTCTGACATCAGCTGTGTCAGAATTCTATGCCGCGAAGATAGCGGCAGCGGCGGTGCACTATTGACGGAATCATTAGCCGGCTAAAAATAATATTTTACAAAACCAATATATTTGTGATTATTTCAACATTGCATATATATTATGTTCATATAAGTATATATATAAAATGTTTCAATATAATATCGTAAATTGGTTGTTTCTTCAAATTTAAAAAAAAAAATGTTAAGATGGCTGAACTCTTTTACGGCGCAAATAAACAGTGTTATGGCGGCAGCACGCTATTTTGAATTTTTGACAGCCATGCACAATTTCATGTGACTTGTAAAGTTGACAAGTCAGATGTAAAAAACATGTCATGTACATGCACCTTTAAACACAATCTACCTTTGGGCTAGTGCAAACGGTCTCTGTGTGAATTCGCACAAATCTAAATGCATTGAAATATGTAAAAAAAAGCTTAATTCTCTCCATATCTGAGGGCATTGTTTTAAATGGCGTGAAAATTGGAATTGTAAACAAAGCTAAGAGGGGGTACGTTCGTAAATGCAGTTGTTGCGCATCAGTTAAGTTTAATGTTCGTAAAAGCATCACATGTAAGAAACTTGGCATCACTCTCTAAAGCTTTTTTATGCAGTGATGCCGCAGCTCTACAGCAAATTTTTGCAATTGTTGCATCAGTTATTTTTTTGATACAATAAATTTTGATATCAAAGAAATCGTTTTATTTTTCTTTTTTGATGCTTTTTCTTGTTATTTATAAGAAAACTGTCCCATTTTGTTTTAATATATTCAATAAAATTTGTCATCACTATTGTTGACAACATTTTTATTATTATTTTTTGTTCGTTTATGTAACTTTTGAAATTTAGCTTGTGCTCAAAAATTCAAACTTTGCACCGTTGTTGTGCAGTAAAAAAGCATCAGCATCACAACTGCAACTGGTGATCACGCATCAGCAACAAAATTTTGCATCACTGCAGCAGTGATGCACAGTTATTATGCATTTACGAACGTACCCAGTCTTGCCATTATTTTTAATAGCAATTTCATCTAGACTGATCATGTAAACTTACTGGTTGCTCAAACTTATGTTAAGCAACGAACTGTCTGGTCAACACAATATTTCACCCCTTTAAGACTAAGAGCCTAATTTGCAAATCGTTTTTGATTCCTTCCCTGATCTATGAGTGTGAATTATTTGGAGGCTGTGACTCAGTAAGTAAGGGAAAATTTACAGTCTTGTTCCATAACATAATAATATATGTATCTGTATGGATTAAGACGGTTTGATCATGTTTCCTCTGTTGCTTATAATCTTTACGGAGTATCCTTAGGAAGTCTGCTTAACACGGTGTTTACATTTGCCAGTACTGGCAAGCCAGTTGCAATATATGCAAACTTTTTCACTAATACATATACACTTTTCCAACTGTCTTGTCTACTGTCTTGCAAATTTTGCAGACAGTTAAATGGACAGTGATTTCACATTTGCTGACAGTAGTTTGAAGTTTTGTTCGCAAAGTAAAAAAAAAAATCAACAATTAAAAGAAAATTAATAAATTATGCTTTGGTTTTGTATGTTTTACTTAAGGGTTATCTATGTTCACAAATAATAGTTGTTAAATGCTATTTTTAATTTGTTAAGTTCATATAAAACACGTTTAGCTAGAACTTGCACTGCGACATTCACGTTAGACATTTTTTTTAAAGTGAACTGTCTTACGCCTATGTCACGAAGACAGCAAGTAGTGTTTTTGGCAACTTATATGTATTTTCTTACTGTCTTGCCAGTACTGTCAAATGTAAACGCTATGTAAAATTCGCACTCTTACTTTTTTACATAAAATAATGAATAGTCAATTTCCTAAATATACATATATTTGACAAAATACGTTTTTTCCAATCACCCCGAAATTGAAATATTGTAATACCTCGACATCATTGCCAAGTATCTAAATGGCAGTTTTATGTACATACCGCTCGTTTGTGGAACAATCTTCTACAAAGTCAACAACTAAACAACAATGCTAATAGTTTCAAAACATTTTTAACTGAAGTTATTGTTATTTAAATAAGGCTTAAGCTCATCAAATTTAATTTTCATTAAAATATTTTTATTGAAGAAAGGAATTTACATCGTGAAATGAATTAATATTTTTGTTTTTTTATCTTGATAATTCTTGACTGAACACTCAAAATTGAACATGTTTCGAGAATAACCCCTTTCCCATCATCAGAATTCTTTGCGTTCTACCATTTGTGCCACTGCGGCGCCTGACAGTCTAAAGTCAAACATCAATCTTTAACCAATAGTATTGGTAGATTAAAATGTTTTACTATTCAATTTTTATAAATAATTTTTCATTTTTAACTTCAAGTTTGTTTTTCGACGTAATACGATCCTGTACTATAAATATAAGACCCTATCTGGTTGTACAGGAAATGGAATCAATAAATAAATAAATAATATTTTGTGTCAATTCACTTGTGTACGTGTGCTGGACGTAATATTCGCCGTCATATCTACATTTTTTGATTTTCCATCTAGCATCGTCGGTTTCACACAAACAAACACATTTTCACTAATACTACCATAGCGCTTGATGAGGAATGCTTGACCGTGTACATACCTCTTTAAACAAAAAATTACAATTTTTCATATCACAACAAACTAATACCTTTGAAGACGGATGCATGGCAATGTTAATTCCTGCACGACATATGAGGGACTGTCAGAACAAATCGTCAACGACATTTTCGAACAAGTATCGCGAGAATCGTGCACGACACAAAGAAAGACATTGTCACTCTTCATGTCGTGTATAGTTGTTGATAGAGGACTCCTTACAAGACACTGTCGCTCATACTGCCGTGTATAGGTGTTGATATACGACACCTTAAAAGACAATGTCGGTCATGTTTTCGTGGATAGTATTGTATAAAAGACAACTTGGAAGACAATGTCGGTCATGCCATCGTTCTTCTTTAGAAGACAGTGGACTAGACAATGTCGAGTATTTTGTCGTCCACAACATTTTCCTCAAATATGTAGTTGACGACATGTCGTCGACGGCAGTTTAGCCAACTGGGTACGTTTAATTCTATTTTCAACAGATTTATCCGCAACAGAATAGAACGAAAAAGGAAAAACTAACCATTAATACAGACCTTCAATTTAACAGAAACAAAACAGCTGATTCGTACAAATTAATTCTGCCTTAACGGAACTAGGTCGTTCCTTTCGTTCATCGTTCCTATTTTATACTTTGAACAATGACTGAACGAGAAAACTTCTCTGTCTACATCTTCGAGCAAACATTTGTTATTGTTTGCTTTAATTTTCTGGCAACGAGTTATATTGCAATTGATTCAATTTGTCCTAATTTACACTAAAGACGTTTCTTGCCGGACATTTTTTAACTCTCCTTTGATCTTGCCTGAAACTTTTACATATGAAAAACTAGAAGTCGGACAGAAATTTCCTTCTTGTTTCTTTCTTTTATTCTTTCGTACAGTTTCGCGACTTGTTCTTGTAGTAGCAAGCTAAAATGTCACGAATTAAGAAAAAAATTATATAAAGCAACAAGATGAAAACACGACAATAAAGTAAGAGAAACGAAGAATTTTCAGTACAGATAGTCATGTACTACACACTGTACCCTTTTGATCGTCTGTCCGGTATAGTGTAAGTCGCAATTTATACTATGAACATTTCTTGCTGGACAGACGAAGTTTGTGGGAAAGGGCCGACGATTAAATGTCACCATATAAATACAACAAAGTCCTCTTTACACAAAAAATTAACCTTGTTTTAAGTGCACAGAAATAAGTGAAAGAAAAACATGCGATGATGCACGGCATTGCGATTGCGGAACCAGGTACGATAAATAAGGAACTATTAAAAAAGTCCGCACCGTTCCTTTTAGGGAACCGTTCAATAGAACTTGGTCGTTCCGGAACGACACATTTCTTCTACAAACAAATTGTTGTGTATTTTGTTGAGAATAAAAACAGACCTCGATAAAATAAATAAAATTATTTATTTTATATTTTATAATAAAAAAAGATCGAATAACTGAAAAACTTAAAAAGATTTGTATTTTATTTAAAACCCTCATAAGGTTGGGTTTTTGAGATCTCAGTTAAACTACAAGGTTTAGTTAATCTGAAGACAGATTTGTGCCACCATTACCAAGTTTGTATCCAAAATTTAAACGGATCGTCTTAGTTTTGCTTTAAATGTAGGTCTTTAATGAAATAATAAAAAATAAATCAGATTTCGCGGGAAAAACTGAGTTTGAGAGTTCGTTAAATTAAGTTTTAACTTTTTCCACATCTCAAAAACCCGACATTAGAAAACTTAAGTTGGTAGTGAGCACTTACTGCCTGTTTTACAAAATAAATGTGTTGTTCACGGCAGGCAGATTATATGATTATTTAGTTATATTAACCCTTTATATCCTCATGGTACCTTGAGGAACCAATCAACAAAACTTAAAATTTTGTGTAACGACTATTTTAAAATCTGGTTGTCATGCACTAAATACTGTGTGTTAAAGCAAGTGCTTTTGTTTACGTTGATCGTTCATAGAAAATAAAATCTTTTAAACCTTGTGCGTTGAGTAGAGTGGTTGAGCCTCTCAAAAATAAAATTGTGTGTTTTTCTTTATTACAAGAAAGAATTTTTGTGTAGATTTCGTTGGAAGTGTTATATAAAAAAATTATTACCTTTAATATTATAGTGTATAGGAATATTTAAAAGCGATTCAGCGTAAGTATAACACATGAAATTAAATAAAAACGTTATTTTTTAGTGTGTTTGTTTTGAAATGGCACGTAGACTTTGATGTTTTACAACAGATGAACAACTCTCTGAGTTTGTCAATGCGATGGCATGGTCGGAAAGCGAAGATGATGGAGACTTCTCCTCGGACGATGAAAATGTTGATCCAGACTACGATTTCGAATCTGCTCTTCGTAATGAAAACATAGAAGATGAAAGCCAGATAGAACATAGAAAAAAATTAAAAATTAAATGAGTTCGAGGCTGAGAAAGACAATTCAGATTTAAATTGTGCAACTGTGGATACAAATGATAGTAGCCCAGAAGTCGCACCTATTGGTGTTGACGATCCCCGTTGGCAAGATTATGGTACAATGTTTGAAGGTGTTTCGATTGACAAGGAGTCGCAGGTTTTCAAAAAGCCATTATGGCGGCGACAAAGTCTTCAGTTACACTATGATTCCATAAAATTTTATGGAGATGAATCATTGATACCGGAATTTCTTGCATTGAAAACACCTATGCAGTTCTTCTCGTTTTTTATGTCGGATGATATAATATCAACAATCGTTGAACAGAGCAATCTTTATGCTCTGCAAACATATATCGAAAAGCCGCTAAATACTACTCCGAATGAAATCAAGCAATTCTTGGGCATAAATTACTTTATGTCAGTCTTTAAATATCCCAGCGTTCGTTCGTATTGGAGTGACTATGACTTCAGCCCAATCATGGATTGCATGACGCGAAATCGCCACAAAACAATCCGTAAATTTTTACACTTCAACGATAACGAGAAAATGCCGAAAAGTCATCAGTCTCAGGGACAATCGGCTCCATCGATTTCGAGATATGGCCATTATAAACGAATGGATTTTATATAAACGACATCTCGCTGAGACTAAGCGATTGGGGCCTAAATTAAAATTGCACGAATTTGTGACTGAGGTTGCATATTGCTTAGTAAAATCTGGCTGTGAAGTGCGAGGACGAAAAGGAAGAAAGATAAGTATTGAGAGCCAAATTGCTGTGAAACGTAGTCGGCCATCGGCTACTCCTCTTCCACCACGTGACATTCGGCTTGACAATGTTGGGAATTTTCCTGAGTTTGTCAAAGAGAGTAAACCACGCTGCAAGTATCCTGAATGCATATCGCGCACTAAGGTTCGGTGTCAAAAATGTAGTATCAATCTTTGTTTTTCAAGCGAGAAAAATTGTTTCGCTGCGTTTCACCAGAATTAAATATATTAATATTAGTATAAAAAAATTAAATTAACATATAAATTGCTTATTTACCAAATAAAATTTCTTTAATTTTCATGAAAATAATACCGAATATACTTCCTATTAGAGATCCTCGTGGTTCCGTAAAGAACCAAGCAGGTGTTTTTCACCTCTGTTAGCTATTAACTTCAAAACAGAAAAACGCTAGAGCAAACCTTGCTTAGAATGGCGAATTTTATAACATATTTTTTTTAGCGCGAAATAAAATATCAGGATATTAAGGGTTAACAACAACAAAATACATTTATTTAATTTTTTTAATATATGTTTGATATAATAAATATTCAAGCGCAAGGTCAATTATATAAAAAATTATTTATTTTTTATATATAAGTTTTTGTTAAGCTAATTAGGCCTAATATATTAATGTAAATAAAAAACCTTTTTTACATGTTTCTCCCAACGTTTCGTCAATTATTTGTTGACATCTTCAGGGGTTGTCTATTTAATATTTTTTTAATAAAAAACAATATATTATTACAAAATTATAAAACAACAAAATAAATAAACTTACAATTACTAAGTAGTTTTTCACATTAAATTATACATTGAATGTTACACAGCTTACATAAAACATAAAACATTTAACATATAATTAAATTAAACACACAACTTAAATTAATATCACAGCTTATCTATTCTATTTTATTGCAACTCTGTAGCTTAAACTTATATTATTTGTGTCTTCCTTTAAATTCATTGTTCTGTCAATGTTTTGTTGTATACGTAAGCTTTCTATTGTGAAACGTTTTTTCTGTTTTGCTTCTACGTCTAATATTTTTATTCTGTCAAAGTCAGGTTTATGCTTTTCGCAAATCATATGTTTTGACAAAGCTGTTGATTCCTTATGTTTATCTATGTCATTTTTGTGTTCATACATTCTTGTTTGTAAATTTCTCTTTGTTGTTCCAATATAAATTAAATCACATTTTTGTTCGTCATTTCCCTTACATGCTATTTCGTACACAACGTTGTTTTGTTGTTGTTTTTCTACAGGCATTTTAATTTTAGAAAAAATAGAGTTGAGTGTAGTATGTGGTTTGTAGGCGTAACATATGTTTTGTGTGTCTATCGTTGTTTTAATATTTCTGTTGTCCGTTAAACCAGGAATAAACTTTACACTGTAAAAAACTTTGTCATTATTTTCAGTGTTGTTTGAAGTTATGTTGTTTTTTAATTTTCTTTGTGTTTCTTCAATTAGTTGGTGTATAAGTTTTATTGGAAAGCTATTATTTATTAATATTGCTGTAATTTTCTTTATATTTTTAACGTGGAATTCTTCATCGCTAATATATAGTACCCTAAAAATGAAATTTTTTACCGTATTTATTATTTGATATTTTGGTTGAGTTGCATTAAAATTCATCAGTCTACCAGATGATATTTCTTTTGAATACCAGTCAAATTTAATAAAATTATTATGTCGATATATGTATGTATCCAAATATGCAATTTTAAAATTCTCTTCAATTTCCGTAGTAAACTGGATTTTTGGATGATATGCGTTGAAAGCATTCAGGATCTCTTCTTTGTCGTCCCGTTTTACTATAGCTAATATGTCATCTACATATTTCACTATGTATTTTAAATTTATATCTTTCTTTTTTAATTCGGCTATTGCTTCGTCGAGTAAACTGTCCAGTACTACATCAGCTATAGTAGGAGAAAGGGGGTTCCCCATTGGCATTCCAAAAATCTGGGTATAGATTTTATTTTCGTAGACGAAATAATTGTTATCCGTGAGACAAAATTTAAGTATTTTCAAAAAAGTGGTCTTCGAGATTTTTGTTTGTTTTTTAATAGTTTCCCATTTTCCCATTATGTTTTTTATGGCAGTATGCACAGGGATGTTCGTAAATAATGACACGACATCAAATGATATGAGAACTTCATTGTCCGCGATAAATGTATGTTGTAATTGTTTTTTAAGTTCTGCAGAGTTTTTAATATTATATTTTTCGGAAATTATATGTTTGAGAATTTGGCCAATATATTTGGAGAGTTGGTAACATGGGACATTCATCGACGATACAATCGGTCTAAGGGGAGTATTTGTTTTGTGAATTTTTGGGAGACCGTAAATTCTCGGAGCAATGGCTGCGCTGCATAATAATTGTCTTTTTTGCCATTGATCTATACACTCATCTTTGAATATTTCTGAAACTATGTTATTATTTTCTTTTTGAAGTTTTGACGTTGGGTCTGTTCGTATTGTTCTATATGTATTTTTGTCTTCTAGCAGTTTTTCCTTCTTCAGGGATTCAAATATTTGGTTTTTTTCTTTTTTCTTTTTATAAAATTTTTAAACAAATTCTCAAAACAACAAAATTGTCAATTATGAAAAACAATAAAAATTATACACGGAAAACAAAAATTATTCTATTACATTTTCATAAACTTATTTAATTTCCTATCTTATTCTTATAAATTAAATGTCTATAGTTTTGAGCTACATTGTCTGTATCTAATTAAATCATAATAAGTAAATCATAATTGACAATTTTGTTGTTTTAAGAATTTGTTTAATAATTTTATAAAAAGAAAAAAGAAAAAAACCAAATATTTGAATCCCTGAAGAAACTATCCATTGAGAAAGCGAAATATTGGATAAAAAATAAATAATTTTTTATATAATTGACCTTGCACTTGAATATTTATTATATCAAACTTATTAAAAGGTCGAAGAAAATAAAACTAAATAATTTATAAATTGGAGAGCACGCCAAAAAGAAAAATAGATATATAAGAAGGAACTAAAATAAATTTTAGAAAAAATTTTTAAAATATGAATTACAATATTCTTAAAAGGAATGAAGAGATGAGGAGAATAATAAACAGGTACAAGATATTGAGAGACAAAAACATTAAGTTAAAGGCAACTATTACTTTTTTAATTCGTTGCCGCAATTCAGGTATAATACCTAAATTTATTTAGAATTCCATTAAAAATTGTTTTAATCTTTTTGAGGAAAATGGACCAAAATTATTACAACAAGCAATTTCAAGAAATATATGGATTATGCAGAACAAGATTCTTAATTTAAGTATTAAACAAAAACACTATACATTAGATAATAATAGAAAACAATTAGAAGGAATAGAACACAATTTTAGACAATATTTTACAGAAGATGTCATTAATAATTTTTTAAGACATGAAGATAGATTAGCTTTAAAACTGAATGTAAAGGTTAAGGATATACACAGGAAAAAGTTCAATTATTTAGTTGAATTACAGAAAAAAGAATTAGGTATTCAATTTAATAAAAAGTGGTTTATAAACAAATCAGATATAGACATTCCAATAGAAACACAATGGACTCTTTCATTAGGAAATAAACATGCATTACCCATCACAAAAAAACACTTTCCAGTTCTTAAGATGATAGCAGATGGAGAAGATTTTGTTCAGACTATTAGGGGAAAAGAAGAACAGGAAATAGCAAGGACTAGACTAACTACTATAATTGATGACCATATGAATAAAATTAGATTATCTAATAGAGACAAGTTTATTCTTAACAATGTTAAGAAAACTAAAAATTTTTTGAAAAGTAATCCTAATATTTTAATTCTTAATGCAGATAAAGGTAATATTACGGTTGCGATGAATAGACTTGACTATAGTTCAAGAATGGATAATATTCTTAGTGATGACTTCACATATAAAATATTGACAAAAGATCCAACGACTAAACTACAACAGACAAATAATGATATAGTAGAAAAACTTTTCAGATCAGAGATAATATCACCTTTTGAGAAGAAAAAATTAAAGATAACAACTGCTACGGCACCCAAATTATATGGAGTTCCGAAAGTCCATAAGGAAACATTTCCATTAAGACCAATTTGCTCGGGCATTAATGGTCCATCTCATGAACTAAGTAGATATATAACAGGAATTCTTAGAAAGATAACGGAAAATTCCGTGTATAATGTAAAAAACTCATTACAATTTAAAGATAGGATTAAAAATATAAAGATACAAAATGAGGATAGGATAATTTCGTTAGATGTAGTATCCTTATTTCCTAGTATACCTATAGATGTAGCCTTAAATATTATAGAAAGGAAATGGGATATAATTAGAGAGCATACTACTATTGAAAAGGAATTATTTTTAAGAATTCTAAAATTTTGTATAGACGATAGTAGATATTTTCAATATAGTAGCAGAATATATTCTCAGCAAAAAGGATTACCTATGGGTTCTCCAGCTTCTCCAGTTGTAGCAGATATAGTTATGGAGGAGCTACTAGATACATGTATTGAAAGATTATCTAATAAACCAAAAATTATAACAAAATATGTAGATGATTTATTTTGTATTATTTCAGAATGTGAAATAGATAATATGTTAAACATATTAAACTCCTTCCACCGGGATATTAGATTTACAATTGAAACGGAATGTGATCATAAACTTCCATATTTAGACACATTAATAATAAGAAAAGGGAACAATTTATTAGTAGATTGGTACCAAAAACCAATTTCGTCAGGGAGAATAATTAATTATTATTCAAAACATCCAAGAAGAGTTATTATAAATACAGCCAAAAATCTTATAGAGAAAGTCCTAAATATTAGTGATATAGTTTTTCATGCAACTAATAAAATAAAGATCAAAAATATATTGGAGAATAATAGTTTCCCAAGGGAATTGATTTATAAATTGATTGGACAGTACAAAGGACATAGGGAAAGTAATGTGAGTACGGTAACTGAGCCTAAAATTTACAAGTCCTTAACTTATGTACCAATAGTTTCTGAAAGATTAGAAAATTCTAATATTTATGATATTAATAATTATAGGATGGCTCATAAAACTTATGGTACATTAGATAGATTATTTAGTAAAATGAAAGATAGGACGGATAAATTAGATAGATCTAATGTTATTTACAAGATACCTTGCAAGGGTAGGGATAATGAGATATGTAGTAAAGTATATATAGGTACAACGAAGAACAAATTGAAAACTAGATTAGCAGGACATAGGTCTGATCAAAAATGCAATAATACGTCTTCTCAAAAAACTGCATTGTCATCACATTGTGCCAATTACAATCATACACCAGATTTTGAAAATACAACAGTTTTAAATACAGAAACAAACTACAAACGACGTTTCATGTTAGAAATGTTACAAATTATCAATACACCAATAGAACAAAGAATAAATTTTAAAACAGATACAGAAAATGTAGCTCAAAACTATAGACATTTAATTTATAAGAATAAGATAGGAAATTAAATAAGTTTATGAAAATGTAATAGAATAATTTTTGTTTTCCGTGTATAATTTTTATTGTTTTTCATAATTGACAATTTTGTTGTTTTAAGAATTTGTTTAAAAATTTTATAAAAAGAAAAAAGAAAAAAACCAAATATTTGAATCCCTGAAGAAACTATCCATTGAGAAAGCGAAATATTGGATAAAAAATAAATAATTTTTTATATAATTGACCTTGCGCTTGAATATTTATTATATCAAACTTATTAAAAGGTCGAAGAAAATAAAACTAAATAATTTTTTAATATATTTTGTAACTGTTAATATAACAACATAACAATATGGCTGGATAATCCGCCTTTCGTGAACAACCCAAAAATAAAAATTTTCTCTTGGGAATTTATTTTGAACCAACAATAAAAAACTCAAATTTGTTTTTGTTTTTAATAAGCATTTTTAAACGAAAATTTTTATTTATTTATTTATACTTTGAAAAACAGTCAGTAACTTCTTGGAGCAACGGATAGAAAATGCCAAAATACATCAGCGTTATGACGCCTTTTCTATCAGTGTACACAAAATGTGGCGTCGAATTGATGTCACTGTAGTCAAAGGATGATTTAGATAGACGTTCGTCATTGGATTGATGCCACTTTTTGCCTCATTGATGCCATTTGAAATAACATTGATGTCACAATTCTGATGTTATTAGGTGCGTTTGAGTACTTTTACAGTAAAATGCAGTAAATGAGTAAACTTAAAAATTTGCTCTCTCAAAAAGCTGTTGTCCAAAAAAGTACGCGAACGCAAAATTTGTAAAATTTCGTAAAATAAAGGCAACAGCTGATGGCAAATAATTAAAGTGTTGAAAAAAGTTTACACTTTTGACTACTTAACTCGTTTTCTTATCGGTACCCGATTAAATACTTTTTATAACACGAAATTTTAAGAAAATAAAAACAATTTATTTCATTTCTCTTTCACATTTTTATTTATTTTTTTATTTTATTTGATTTTACTGTTTTATGTCCGGCTAAATTTGTTCGAAAATACATGAATACATTTTTCGCTATTGATTACTTAAGAAATAAGTGAAGTACTAAGTACCCAAATACAAATACTTTTAACAACTCTAAAAAGTAAAACAACAACAACAAAAGTTTAAAAGTTGGAATTTAGCCATATAAATGCACCACAAAGAAGTTTAATTAACTAATATTTATTAACTTTTTGTTATTGTTTAATTTTTATTTAAACTTTCTTTTTTTAAAACAATTTCTTCACAATTTGTATCGTTTTTGTTTGTTTCTTTTGCTTGTTTACCTTTTGTAACATATGTTTTTTTGATTTACTAAATTTTACTGCAAAAATTTCTGCAGTAAAAATTTGTAAGTACTCAGTCAAGAACTGTCACTTTACGCTCTCAATTTGTGTTCTCATTTACTGTAGTTTGTGTACGCGAACGCAATTTAGTAAAATGCAGTAAAGTTCAGTAAAAAATAGTAAAAACTTTTGTGTTCTCGAACGCAGCTATTGTATCATCAATATAAAGAGCATTTTTCTATGAGTTTACTTTATTTAAAAAATAGGCGGCTGAAATAAGCCCTCAAGCATAAAATTAAATAATTACCCAAAGCGTGGGGCCTTATTTCATATGAAATAAAACCCCAGCTTTGGAAAAGAAATTAAATAAAACCTGAATATTAAATAAAACCTCAATATGTGTAATACAAACAATTGTAAAGGTTTGGATTTAAGAATCACGCGAGTATAGCATGGTTGGGACTTCGGCCGGGTGCTAGTATTTTCTCCTCTACGGTATAAAAAATACCGGCTTCGCTAACTAAAGCTTCTCTGCATAGCCAAGGCGCAAGGTTTCCCTCCACTGTGGTATATCAAACCCAGGCGTCGATAACTAAAGTTCCTAAAATCGGCCGATAGTCGGCTACGAAGAGAAGCGAAGCTGGTATTTGTTATACCATAGAGGAGAACATCCTTGCGTCCGGCCAAACGTGGGCTACGCAGAGAAGCTTTAGTTAGCGTAGCAGGTGTTTGTTATACTATAGAGAAGAAGATCCTTGCTCTCAAAAACGTTTTCGTTATAAATTCGAAATAATCCCCAAAAAATATACCTTGGGGCTTTATTTTGGGGGGAAATTCCGTATGAGTTAATCCCCCAATTAAAAAATTAAATAACCACCCAAAAATTGTTATTGTTGATGTCTGTACAAATAATTCACAACAGAAAAAACAAACTCAAAAATTTTAGAATTTTATTTTTTTAATGTGCGGTTTTTACAATACAAATGATTGAACGTGTAGTAAATTTCATATGAAAAGCAGTAATTTTTTTTAATGCTTTTCATATTAATTTTACTAAACGTGCAATCATTTGTATTGTGAAAACCGCTCATAATAGTTTATTGAAACCAATTATGTATGTGTTAGTCTTAATTGCCTGAAATTATTAAAGGTTGAAAGAAATTGTACATTATACAAAAGCAAAAGTGTGATAAGTCATTTAAATACAGCATTTAAATGGTATTTTTTTTATAAAAAATTAACCAAAACATTGTTATCCTCCAACTCTTTTTTTAAACATTTAGTATATATAGAAGCAACTTCAGGACTGCAAAAAAAAATTGTGTTTGGGAACCAACACTGTTATAAAAAAATCAAACTTACAGATCACTATTAGCTTCTCCACCGCCACAGGTAGTCACTGCACTACGCACAACTGCTTCGGTATGGTCAGTTATAGTGACATTTGCTGATAAAATATTAATTAATAATTCTATGGCGACCTCATTGTTTTTTTGTCCTTCCTCGTTTATCTAGAATTATAGTTGTTTAAAAGATTTAGTCAAATAAGCGATAACGCAATAATTTTACTTACCACACCTAATTGGGTAAGCATACAAGCACGCTTCGATTTCATCTTGTTGGTATCAGTTTTATTTTTTTTCAGCTCTTCTATGTCAACTATACGTATAATCAAAATGAAGAGTAAATTCTATAGTTAGGCAAAATTTAGAAAAAAAAGTATTTACCATTTGAAACACCAGCCTGCGTTGTGCAATTAGTTTCAATACTATCGTATGTCGTTTCATCCTAAAAATTAAAAAAAAAAAAACAAATAATAAAATTTTTTTCATAAGTAATGCTTTTTGGAATGCCGCTTTATATGGGACCTATACTAAATTATGGACCGCTTATAACAAAATTTTGTAGTATGATTTTGTATATAACGAAAATCGATGCATTCTATCACCACGGGTTGTTCCCCATTCGGGTTCATATCTCTTTTCCTACTTAAAATATAATACTGGATTTCAATCTCAAACTGCTTAAGAGAACTAAAAAGAGAGACTTGAATGTATTTAAGGACCCAGAATATATACACATATATATACAATATGGGGTCTCAGATGAATAACAATAAAGACATTTATCAAAAAGAAACATATTTAAAAAAAAAACAGTTATATTTTTTTCAATTGTTTATGCACAACTGACAAACTCAACTTTATATTCACTCATAACAGACAATGTTGCCTTATGGCGATTTCTTTTCTGAGAAATATGTTGCATAAATGTTACATGTTCTATATTTTTGTGTTCGTTTGTACAAAAAATACAACTGTGGGATAAAATTTCAAGTTCTTTTGTGAAAAACATGTTGCATACTTTATACTCACTTTAACTTAAGGTGTTTATACTGCCCTGTTTTACTTTGGTATTAACTATTTTGTTTTTACAACCAATGTTTTATTTTGCTTGCCATAATTCATACCGCCCATAATTTTTAGAAAAGATTGTTAACAACAAAATAGTACATTTTTTTACATATTAAAATTAAAAAATTCTACATATGTTTATTATTACTATCGTTCTAATTTTTTCAAAGCCACTAGTGATGTCAATATTTGTTTCCAAACCGTAATAGTGTGCAGAAACCGCTCAAAGAACTTTAAAAATCGCCGATAAAGTACATCTATATATATAAAAATTAATGCATGTATGTTTGTTTGTACCTTATAGCCGCTGAACCGATCTTCATGAAACTTTAACTGTATATTACTGTCTGAAGGATCTATAGGCCATATACTTTTTTTTGTAATTTTGAGTGGGTGTGGCACCTCCCATACAAAGACAATAAAAATTTTTGTATATCTAGAGAACGGAAAGGCCTAAAGTTTCCAAATTTTGTTAAAGCATCTTGCATATCAATACAGAACATCTTTGGACGGGATTGGATAAGTAGGCGTGGCACATAATGGCTTCATTTATATCTAAAGAACAGTAATAGAACAATTGTCCAAATTTGGTACACATAGCTGAGTTATCAATACAAAATATCTCTGACAAAATGGGCGGGATTGGAAGGGTGGGCGTGGCATCTCCCATACAAAGACATTATAGGTTTATGCATATCTGGAGAATGACAGGAGCCAAAGTTTCCAAATTAGGTACAAGCATTTTGGTTAGTAAAACACAACGTCGGACAAAATCTTTACGGGATAGAGGAAGTGGGAGTGGCAAAAAATTGATTTATTTATATCTTGAGAGCGGTAAGAGTAAAGTTGTCCAAATTTGGTACACATAGCTGTGTTATCGACACGGAACATCTGTCAAAAAGAGGTGGGAGTGGATAAGTGAGCGTGGCTCCTTAAAAGTGTAAATAAAAGCAGCTAATTTTGTTCTATTGAAGTTGCACACAATGTAACATTTCGAGTGATTATAGGTAACATTAGAAAGTGTTACATGTATATAATGAAACATTTTCATTAGTTTCAATATTCTTTATTTTTTTCTTCCTCGATTAACGAATACTTGTAGCAGAGAAATTTCAGCAGAGCTCAGCTTTATATCGATTTATAACAGACAATGTCGATTACTTTCAACTGTCTTTTATACAGTGTATCTTTCATAAAAATGTCTGCAAACTGTCTTTAGCAGTGTCGTTGTCGTACTTTCATCGAAATTTCGATATTTTTTGATAGAAATTGCGTCTTGAGACCTGGTTTGTAAGAAGGAAGGAATCATAGATGAAAATATCATTATGATAAAGTTAATCAAAAACGCCTCCGGGGTTGTTGTTGCTTAACAGGTACGGCATTTTAAGAGATAAATATTTTTATCTTTGAGTTGCTTCTCCAGTCGTTTATCTATGGTAAAGTCCTTCATTAAAACTTAAACTTAAATGCTCTTTTGCTATCATTATGTCAATGGGTATAACTGCTGTGACCATTCGTTCTTTTTTAAAGAGGACAAGTCCTTTTTGACACGACGTCCTTTTAGATTTTTTTTCAAAAAAGAGGATAGAAGATTTTCTTTTTTTTTTGAATGAATTGTCCTTTTCCTTGATTATGTTTTTTTTTTCTTTAAACTCAAAAATTATAAGTTTTATTTTCCCAAACCCCGAAATTTTAACATCAATACAGCAAAATACGCTGGTTAAGATTAATGCCAGCGTTAGATCGAATTCTACAATTGTTCGTGCCATTGGAAGAATATTTTCTCTCTCAACAAAAATATACACAAAATTTTTTTTATAGTTCTATTTTTTAAAACACCACCACTTATAAAATTATATAGTTTTTTTTAAAATATTTTTCCAAAATCCTTTCCTGTATTTTTGGTTTGCTTCTTTGTTTGTAGGACAAAGTTGTATTTTTATGGCTTAATTTATATGTTTTGTCGATTATTATTTCCAAACTAGCATTTTAATTGTGGTATTGTTGATGTGGCAATACAGTAATTTGATAACAAATAAATGGATTACGTTAGAAACATAAAAGCAGTTCGCCGACAAGTCGATAGTTAGTGGACCGCTTAAGAGAACGGTAATGAGTAACTTGTTGTCGCTCGCTTAAGTTGTCGATCGACATTGTGGACCAGGCTGGAAATGTTTCTGCGCATCTACACAAGAAATAGAAACAAACGCAAACAATCATGTGTATAATGTGCTGATGTGACGTTGCAAAAATGTGTACATACGAGTACATAGCGGACATGCGCAATGCATAATCTTGTTTTCTTTGTTTCATTGCATTTAAGTATTTTGTATGTCTTGTCTCTTTCCTCATCCTCTCCATAGAAACTCACAAAAACTGCTTGTTCACGAAACAAAGTACACTTTTCCATTGGTCTTTCCCCTTTAGCCATTAAACTCAAATGTTCCACAGCAAATGTTTTATAATATGGACCAGTGAGTGCCCATGCTCTGTAAATCCCGCGTCGAGAAACTTTTCGATTGAATTGTGAGAAATAAAACAAAAATTACATAAATTGAAACAAACAACTGTTTTCCTGTTAACTGCGTCTGTAACATTTTAGGAAAGTAGTTGCTGTCACGTCAAGGAAATTAATCGCCAATATATAATGAAGTGTGTCTGTAAAATTTTTTGAGAAAATTCCCGCTTTGAACTGTAAAATAAACTCACAAATAAAAACGGGGTGAGAAAAAATTTTAACACTAAAAAATATATTAAATATATTAATGCAAAATGCAATGAACATTAACACGGAAGAGGCAAGTATATTGTTATTGGTAGATTTTTTCATTGTCTAACTATTTTGCTTTAAACATTTTTGAACAATATAAATTAAAGTTGCACTTTACATTATTTGGTATAGCCGAGGGTGGTATTTTTGCCGCCGTCGTTGAAAATTTTTCAATTTCAGTAAATTTTGGTCGCCGTCATTGACATGGTGTGATTGGCGTTCTCAACGTCTGCTGTTTACCATTGGCTTCGAGTGTAATATTATGACACTTATAACGTAACGACGTAGTCTCTTCTATTAATTTTCGACATGAGTTACAGACACGCTTTTTTCTCACTTTTCGAGAAACGATGGAATATTTTATTTCACATCTTTTCGATGCTAGAAGTTCTGCAGAAAATGGGTACAGGACTTACACAACATTTAAAGTCTTGTTTTACCTTCTGTAATATTTGAAATACATTTATTAAATTTCTGACATAATATATGTCTTAATAATATGGCCAACACTGTATGCTGTAAATTGAGAACAGCTAACTAAATTAAAATTTAAATACAGAATATAACAACAATTTTCTATAAAAACGTATTTGGCAGGATTTCTTTGTTGAATTAATATTACAATTTGTTTTAACCTTAAAAATATAATATTATTTTTTTGTATTCAACATTTTTTATTTTTCGAATTTATTCTATGAGCTTAATTTCAGTTATGTATTTTATATAGCTTTTAGTAATACTTAATTGCTATCCAAAGGATAGCTAAGGTAAACTGTAACAAGAAGATACAATATAACAGTCTGGTAGTGTATAAAGCATTCCTAAATATTTAAGGAATAGAACAAAATGCTTTATAAAATACATAACTGAAATTTAGCTGATAGAATAAATTTGAAAAATAATAAAATGTTGAATATAATAAAGTAGCTTATGAAAAGAAATAATTCCCAGATTATATTATTTTTTTAAAATATTTTTTTAATTATCAACTCAATTTTAAGGAAAAATTCCACAGGACCTTCTCCTATCTTAGGAAGATAGGTAGGACCAAATTCAATTGCAAAAAGGCAATAAATTCCTGGGTAATTTTTTATTTATAATTGGTTTGATATAACATTTACCACTGTACTGCCAGCAGCCAAACTTATCAACGCAAACATTATTACAAGCCACTTCATTTTGAAAGTTAAATTTTTTTTTATTTAAAATACACTCAACTTCTTTGTTAGAACTTTAAACGTTTAATGAACTAATCTAAAAAATGGCTCTATTTATACTTATTTTTTAAACGATAACTATACCGAATAGATATAGAACGGCCTTTGAGGTTTTTAAATTTATTTATTTTAGAAAAACAAATAATTTATTTATTTTAGAAAAACAAATAATTTATTTATTTTAGAAAAACAAATAAAATTTGGCTTATTTGTTTTTCTGAAATAAAAATCCATAACAAAACAATTCAATGTTGCCAATTTGGCCGTTAAGTGACTAGATTAAGACATATCTAAACCTTGTTTAGCCATTTAAAAATAAACGATTAGTATACAAAAGAAAGAAAGAAAGCAGCAAATCAACATTCCCTACTGTCAAATATGCAATAGTGTATCGCGTGTGTGCTTTTTTTTGCAATAATTTATGCTTGGTCCCAATTTACACTATGGAAAATCCTTGCCGGACAGATGATTGAGGGCAAGGGGTCGAGTGTATTGTACATGACTATCTGTACTAGACATTTTTCGTTTCCCTTTCTGGCTTTTCGTGTTTACATATTGTTGCTTTATATAATGTTTCTCAATCTGTCGACATTTTGGCTTGTTACTACAAAAACAAGTCGTGAAACTTTACTAAGAAGGAAATTTCTGTCTGACTTCTAGTTTTTCATATGCAAAAGCTTCTGGCAAGATCAGAAGAGAATGAAAAAAATGTCTATAGTATAAATTGGGACTTTTGGCAAAAATCAGCAATTAAAATAGAATAGAAAATTGGATAAAAAAATATATACAGAAGCTTATATGTAATTGTTTAAAAATATATTTGCATTTATTTATTAATTGTCACACGATCATATTTTGCTTAAAATGTTGTTTCAAGTTTCAATAAAATTAAGTGCCAAATAGATCACACAAAAATATGAAAAAAAAATATATGGAGAATGTTTGTGTGAATATTGAATAATTTTGGTATTTTTGTCAAACTGCTTGTGTCGTTTATTTGACCCTTTACACGTTTTCATTTATATATTTAAAATTTCATGTGAAAATGGTTTAAAATTCTCTTTCCAATTATGTGTATCAATTAACAGTCAAGAAAACAGCTGATTTCAATTTTATTGAGCAAATCTATCGTTTGTCTTTAAAATTATTCTGCCGTCATAAAACCTGATGGCATCTTCAGAATAAATTGTTTTAAAATTTAAATATACATTTTGACCAACGACGTCGGCTTTATTGACGATTATCTAAATGTTAAATACTATATAAATAATTTTATGTAACACATTGATCTCTTATTAACTATTTTATTGAAGAAAAGAAATGTTCATGAATTATTTTTGGTTTGTTATAAAATTTTCATGTTTTTTTTTTTTTAATAACAAAAATGTTTAACCATTTTTCAGCCAATTTCTAGACATTTTTTCCTTACATTTAGCCTTTTTTGTTCATAATGTTCTGGCAACACTGAAATGACTTAATGCGTAAATACAATGCGGAAAGCTAAAAATATTATTGTTTGGATAATTTTATACACACACCTCAAGAGATAGTGGAGAGAGTATTACGCTTTTATGCTGCTGTATGTAACACATAAAAATATTGGTCTTAGACCCACATTTAAGTATACCGATTAACACAAAAATCACTTGCTGAGTCGTTCTAAAGATGTCTGTTCGTTCAGGTGGCTGGTTTTCTGTCCATGTCTTTTGAAGAACATTTGATGAAATCTTCTAAATACTTACGTTTGAATTGTCATAAGAACCAACGCTATTGAAAATGATAAAATCAGTCTATAGTTTCACATACCTCCCATAAAAGCTTCTTTTCGGAATAGGGTCTTTGAGACCATAAACCATATTATTACCCATTAAAAAAAAGTTTGTGTTTTTTTTAAGCACTTAGGAGAAAAAGCGCATAATCGAGCGCTTCAATAAAAGAGCTCGTATACAGCAGTAAATGATGACGAATAAAATATACAAAAAAGCTGCTATTTTAGTGCTGACAACGAAGAAGGGTTCAAAGCGAAAAAAAATAAAAATATATTATGGTTTACGAAAATGCTTAAAAAAGGCATTTAAACCAGTCCGAGAATGCCGCCTTGTTCTCTCTTTAGACGTATAATATGTCCTCATTTAGAGTATTTCTTTGGTCTATTCATCTATGCCTTCAGTCGGTGCATGGCCACAAATAATATTTTGTTATTCGAATTGTGGCAATCCGGTCGTATATTGGAATTCATCTGAAGACAAGGTGTGAGGACCAGGATGAGTCTCTCACTAAGCAAAACTCAGCAGCCAAATAAACGTGTTGTTTAAGGTGCCGCCTTTCTGATTCCTTTGCACTTTCTTTATAGAAGTTATCAGGGGTGCTCTGGAAATCGGAAACGCAAAACGCAAGAATTTTTAAGTTCTTTTTAAAACACTCTTAATCCAATTTTTTATAATTTTCTTATAGAATTCTGTTTAATGGAGAAATATTTGTATTCTATTGTATTTGTATTCCTTTTACTACAAAAGTTTCATTAAAAAAAACGACTTTTAAATTCTTGTGTTTTGAGTTTTCGATTTCCAGAACACATCTGTATATCGTTTTTCTACTTTTAAAGTACATTCGATATTGCAAAAACTCCACCTTGAGTCGCTGTAACAACAAAATCTAATAGGTACCAAAAAAGGTACAATTTTTCGATGAGCTTCCATCACTGATTTGCGTGTCAATTTTAATATTCTCCGTTATTGTTGCTGAAAAGGAATCAAAACAGCTGTGTTTGGTTTGTAAATAAAAACTAACATTTTTTGAATACAGTTCATCTGAAATATAATTTTAAAATACGCAATTTAAAGAAGACATCTTATTAAAACAAAACTATTTGTAGTATTTTTATTTATTTCGCATTAAATTTTTTTGCTGCATAGTTTCTTGTTATTTTATTCTTTGTTCTTTTGTTCATTTTTTTATTAATAACATAATCTTAAAAAGTTAGAAAAAAACAATAATAATATTATAAAAATTCCTTTGCAATTGATTCGTATTAAATAAATTGTGGTGTTTTGGTACCAGAAAAGTGTTAAATGTACCATGAAATTCGTAAGAAATCAAAGTAAAAACAATTTGTCAGTTCAGTTTTTTATGCACGTGCACTTGCAAAAAAAAAAAATTTTTTTTTTTTATTATTATTATAAATTCCAAAACAAAAAAAATGGTTCCGTATCGCTAAAACTCGCCAAAAATTCAAAGAAAGTCGCCATGATATATTTTGTTTAATTTTTATTTAGAACAAATATTTTAGTAGTCTACTTAAAGCAAAAAAAAAGAATTTTTATGTAGTTGTAGTTCTATTATATATCTAAAACGCTATATACTTCACTCCCTCTTTGTCTTCTTTTTTGGAATACATTGTGAAGTTACAAAAGAAATGCAACATGTACTATTTACATTCATATAACTTTTAACTCGTAAAAACGTGTCGAAAACTTGATATCGCATTCTACTTCGAAGGCGAGTTTTAGTGGATTTCATTAGTTCAACACAGGCATTATCAGTTGTAATAACCAGCATATAAAGAACAGCCAACTTAAGTTCCTTAAAATGGGACGTATCTGCCGTATCTTTGCAGCTATAAATTGTTGGCCTAAACTGATTTAAATTAGATTGAATATCATCATTAAAATTCTCTTTTAACAAACGATATTTTTTCCATTCCAAAGGTTCGTTAGGATTCATAAAAATCTTTAACAACAACGAATTTTATATGTGACTAGCATTTAACCCGCTACTTCGTTAGCGTCTCCTTTTCTTTCGTGGACATATTTTTACGCCAAAGTTTATGTTTCTAGGTTTTAACCCGCTACTTTGTAATAGGTACGATTTTCACCTCTTAAACGTTCGAATTTCGAAAATGTACCAAATTTTTATTTGTATTTCTTATTTCAATGTTTATTGGTTTATTAGATAGATTGCGTGGCAAAAAAGTTTTAAAATACAGGTTTTACCAGTTTACTCCCCAAAAGGGTCGAATTCCAAAAAAGTACCAGACACCTATCCGCTTATTTTTTTGATCAACATGAGGTAAGGGAATTTACCCGTTTTTAGCTTTTTTAACCTCTAACAATAAAAATTTTCAAAACTCCCATCCTAGGGAAACGATTTAGCGAGAGGCCAACCTCCCGGTCAAATTTCAACATTTTAGCTTCAGGCGTTTAGGACGTGCGATGATGAATCAGTCAGTAACTTTACATTTTTATATTATATAGGTAGATGAACAAAAATGTTTTGAAACAAAAATAACAGAAATAGGTACGATTTCACCCCTTAAACGTTCGAATTTCGAAACGCATCAAAGTTGTATTTGTATTTTTTAGATAAGTTATGAATGTGGTATATTTTTTATTTTAATGTTTATTGGTTTAAAAGATAGATGGCATTGCAAAAAAGTCTTAAAATACAGGTTTTACCCGTTTACTCCCCAAAAAAGGCCGAATTTCAAAAAAGACCGGGCCCCTGTCCGCTTATTTTTCTTTATTGGACAACAATAAGTACTAAATTTTGGAATAAAAAAAATGTTTTGTAAAAAAGTACCAAAAATAGTTACGGTTTTTACCCCTTAAATGTCCGAATTTCGAAAAAGTACCAAATGCGTATTTGGATTTTTTAGATAAGTTTCAAATGTGATATAACCCTTATTTCTATGTTTATTTGTTTAAAAGATAGGGGGATGACAAAAAAGTACCAAAATACTCCCTGAAAGAGCAAAATTTCAAAAAAGTACCAGACACTCGTCCACTTATTTTTTTAAAGACAACGATAGGTATTATATTTCATTGTATCTCTCTAAGTTTTGGAAATATAAGGTTACCGAATTTACCCTTGTTACCCCCTAAACATTCGACTTTACAAAAATCCCGTTTTAGTGGATCTATTTGGGAAGAGTCCAGCCACCGGTACAAATTTCAAGTTTTTAGCTTCAGGCGTTTAGGCTGTGCGATCATAAAACAATCAGTCAATAATGTAACAATTCTATATAAATATACATATATGTATATAGATACTCAAACCTTTAATAATATTGTAAATAATTTAGGGTTCTTTCAGTAAAATATCCTTTTTATTTTCTATTTATTTTATTTATTTTTTTAAACGAATGCCTTTTACTTATCGTCTTATTTTGGCATTTGTGTTCATTTATTACGAAGATGTTCATTTTATAAGAACCAAACGTGTGTGGAAAAAATGAAAGCTTTTTCAGTCACTCACCTAAAATGTGTTTTCTTTTTATGAAAACCTAAATTAGTTTTCGTTCGTTTTTTTTTACGAACGAACAAATATTTTCAGTTCTGGTATTACAAAAAATAAATTAGAATAAATTTCAATACAGCAGTGTAATTAGTTTTAGCGTTAACAGTAAATTTCACAAATTTGCATGATAGTTTTTCTGGCCATATGAATTAAGGTAAAAAATTTAACCGCAATATCTATATATGTGATGGTTTTAGGCGAATTTAATTATTTTCCCAAAGTGGGCTTTATTTGGTTTTAAGCTGTTTTCCGAGAGTAGGGTTTATATGGGGCCTAGGGTAAATTAAGGACTAATCTTTTTTGGCAGTGTGATTTCTCGTCCTATAAAACTGTGACGTACCGAATTTCAATTTGATAGCATTATTTATTACGGTTTTAGGCGTACTAAACGGTTTTCCGGGAGTAGGGCTTATATGGGGCCTAGTGTAAATTGTGGAACGATCTTCAAAAAATTTTACGGTGTGATTTCTGGTCCTATAAAACTGTGACGTACCAAATTTTAATATGGTTGCGTTATTTATTACGGCTTTAGGCGTACTAAACTGTTTTCCGCGAGAAGGGTTTATATGGGGCCTATGGTAAATTATGGACCAATCTTCATGAAATTTAACAGTATGATTTGCGAAAGTTACCAGTATGATTCGTATAAAGCGAATTCGTGCAAAATTTTATGTCATTCCGTGCATTATTCCACCATTTATGATAGTTTTTGTATCAAAATTATCAATTTATTTTGGGTAGTGGTTCCACATTTTGATTCATAGTTCTTATCCTACTAAACCGATGTTGCTGGATTTCAATCCCAAACTGCTTAGATAACTACAAGCAATTTGAGACCAAGTTGGTTCTTTTCTTTTGCGTTTTTCGAAAGTGAGCGTGTTTTCAACAGACGGATAGACAGACGGACATGGCTAAATCTACTTAGAATTACTCAAGGATCCAGAATACATATACTTTATGGTTTCTTAGATGTATAGTAAAAAAGTTTCACACGGAATCACAAGCCAAGTATACCCTCATTCACCACTAGTGGTGGTGGAGTGTATAAAAAGATTAAAATAAAATATTAGAATAAAATGTTCACGGAGAACATAGGGCGTCAACGAATTCTCTTTATCTATTTATATCTCTGGCAAGCAGTTTAATCTCGTTCCATGTATGACGAGCAGATTCATATTCTTTACTGATAATCCGGATCCAGGAGATACGTGGTCGATCAGGGTGACGCACAGTGGTATTTTTTTTGGCAAAAAGTCTATTTTTTTACAGTTATTTTTTAGAAATCTAATGATGCAATTCTGTAGAGAAATGTTTCATTAGTAGAAAGCCATGATTTGTTTTGGAAAAAAATAAAATTTTGTATAAAAAAGAAAGAGTGTGGTAAAGTTATCTAAATATTATACAACGAAAACTGATGAAAATATTACTACATTTCAGTTGTTTATACAATAAATATGGTTCAACTACCAATAGTTTTACAGCATTTTTATTAAAATATAGTATTTTAAATTTAATAGGAAAGAAAAAATATTTTAATTACATATAAAGTTTAAGAGATCTGAGCAAATCAAAATGACTCCAAAAAATTTAGCATTTGCAGTTTTCATTAGAAAAAATTAGTTAGCTCGGTCTACCTCCGTGTTAGTACTACTACTAAATGAAAGTTTGGATTATTTTCTTTCATTTTATTTAAATTAATTGTGCGACTTTTTGCGATCGCTGAACAAACTTATAAATTTTGTGATAAAACTCACGTATTTTTTATGAATACATATTTACAATAAATTGCAATGCATATTTACAATAAAAGGTTTTGTATACTTCTAGGCTTTTACTTTTACAGATATAACAGGTATTAGTGAAGAACTAATAGATCGCTTCCGAATTATTCTCCAAATAATTACATGTGGGCAAAAAATTGATACGGGGAAGTTTAAGAAATTTTCGTGGGATACTGCTAAGCTATTCGTTCGTAAATACAATAGGTATTCATGCCAGCTACTGTCCATAAAGTATTGATACATGGAAATAACATAATTGAAGCAGCAGTGCTCCCTTTAGGCATGCTCTCCGAGGAAACGGAAGAAGCACGTAATAAGGATAACAGATATTATAGATTAATGTTTTCCAGAAAATGTAGTAGAACTGCAACAAATACTGATGTTTTGCATCGTTTGCTTACATCATCTGATGCCTATACAGTAGTATAAGACGTCAACCACGTAAACATATTTTGGAACTAGATGATGTAGTAAAAGAAATGATAATTGATGAATAAAAAGTTTAAAACGAGTTTAAAAGTTTACTCATTTTGTTTATACTCAAATAAAATTATTCTTAAATTTGTACTATAGGTACGAATGGTATCCGATAGGCCAGCGAAACTTGATGATATAGTTACTGAAATGATAGATGATGAATAAAAGTCTATATTTAAATGCATGTATTGAAATTTATTTATAAAATAATTAGTTTTGGTAAAGAAACAAAAAAGTTGTGGGAAAAAATATAATATGCGTTATATGGGCAGTGAGTGGTAATAAAAGGTAATAAAAGCTCAGAGCAAAATTTAAAAAACTTTGGGCCAAAAATATATTTTGGGTTCTATGGGCGGAGGGTAGAGGGCGTGGCCAATTTTGATGAAACTTAATATTTTTCTTAATTAAGCTAACCAAAGGCTCTGTGCCTAATTTCAACATTCTACGAGCTCTCCTTATATTTTTTGCCAAACATTGTATGAACAAATCCCTCTGTGTGACGCTGACCTTGAGGATTCCACTCTACGGCAGCTCTGACAATATCAGTTGATTGTCGTCTGAGAATATGGCCAATCCATGTCCATTTACGTCTTCGTATATCACTTTCAATAGGGCAGCAATGTGCCAGATTCCACAGGGTTTCATTGGATACCCAATTCGGCCAGTAAATCCGTAATATCTGTATCAGACACCGGTTAACGAACGTTTGTATTTTGTTCGTAGTTAATTTTGTGAGGCTCCAGCAATACAGATTTTACGCTACAATTGAATATACGTAGTTTGGTTACTCGCCAAACCTTGTGCAGCTTGAGGAAGAGTTATGGTAAGTATTTTCAATTTTAGATGATGATGTCGCCGGCAAGAGGTGACAACGCCTTGAAATTTACGTCGAAACCAACGTACATAGATCGCTTATTATTAAATAATCGAAACCAATTTAAAAATCTAAATTTTATTATTTCAAGAAGAAAAAAAGACTGAAATTTTTTATTTTATTTTAATAGTTTATTATTAAAGTTTGAAAGAAATTATCCATTACACAAAAGCAAAAGTGTGTTGATTCGGCTGGGTCATTTAAGTACACAATATAATGAGTATGACAATATTAAATTAAATTAATAGAAATACCCTTGATCTTCAATTCCCTTATTATACATATAGCACTTTCAGAAGCAGCTTCACAACTGCGATAAACAAAAATAGAAATGGACTTTTGGGAACAAACATTGTTATTAAAAAATAAACTTACGGATTACTGCTGACTTTTAAATCGTTACAGATTTCAATTACACTGGCCACATCGGCTTCGGCATTGCTATTTTTTAGGATGAGCAGTATTCTTTTTTTGGCGGACTCCTTGTTAATTCTGCCTTCATTATTCATCTAGAATTAGAGTTGTATGAAAGATCTAGTCAAATAAACAATAAGGCAAAATTTAACTTACCACACACAATTTCTTAAGGATACAAGCACGCATACATTTGGTGTTGTCGGTCTCGGTTTTATTTACAAAGAGGCCCTTTAGTTCATCTATACGTACAATCAAAATGACGAGTAAATTATTTAGCTAAGCAAACAAACATTTGTAAAAAGTATTTACCATTTGAAACACCAACTTCATCTTGACAATTATTTTCAATCTCGAGCATTTGGTCATCGGTGAGATTATCCTAAAAATAAAAATATAAGAGCAAATTGCGAACAATGATTAGAAGCTTTTATTTCGATTTTCGTTAGGGACAAAGGACAGCCCCTAACCCTGAATATGTAAAATCTCTTTTTTCGACATTTTGCTTCTCTAGTCGTTGCCATTTGGTGAAGTCCTCTTTTAAAACTTAAACTGAAATACTCTGTTACTATTTATATGACAATCAGTCTAGCCGTTTCAAACGGCAAGTTTATTTTCTAAAAATACTCTTTCCCCCACTTTGCAATGGTCCAGTTAAGTGTAAAATTATTTATTGTAATTCCGACTTTGTTTTACTGATACCCAGTAATAAAAAAAATGGTATTAAGTTTAATCTCCCATAACCGGCGCTATTTTGTTGATCCAAGCTGTTCATTAGGTTTTCCATTTAAAATTTTTTCCCTTTACCGGACGCCGACACAAAATAAAAAATTTTTTTTATAGTATCTCTCATAAGCGGACAGAAACGTTGAAATACAAAAGCCAGAGCTGTATTTATTATCACCAATAAAATTGGAGATTCTCCTGTTAACAGAAAAGCACTCATTTGTTAAGGATAGCAAAGAAATTGCTGTTTATTTCGAGAAGTTGGTCGTTAAGCTCGTGTTTTCTGCTTTATTACCAAAAAGAAGCTTACGAAAAGCTGGATTCTCATCAACTATTTATAATCTTAAGGATTTTGTTCCCACTTGCAATGTATGCAAATTTAAAAGAACTATTCGGTCACTCAGATGGTTTTGACGAATTATTTAAAAGTAGATCAAAGCGTTTACACTGCAGCTGACTGTATTGAAATATTAAATTCAAACCCAGTGGTGGAAACTAGTCAGTCTGATAACGAAATACATTAAGAATTATCTGACGCCATTAATTCCTATGATGAAGCATTTAAACAAATTGCCCGTTTGCAGAATTTTATCAGAGACGACTTTTTCGCATTTCAACACATCAGGAACATATTGAAAGACTTGTGAAAGTCCACAGTTCATATTAAACCGATCTTTGTTAAAGTCGACTCTTAATAAATTTTTTCAGCCACAATTGACTAGTCTATCATGACTGGGTGTCCCGGGAGGCTAGGTGGAAGTGAGCTAGTCTATCAGTTTCGGGTTGCGGGTTCGATTCCCATCAGAGCCTCTGGTCTCCTAAAGACAAGCGCCGCGTTTAAAATTAAAAAAAATTTAAATAAAATATTTAAAATAATAAATGTGTAACTTCCCCATAAGCGGACACCTCTCATAATCGGACAAAACCACCGCGACGGTGAGTGTCAGGTTATGTGAGGTTTCACTTTATATACAAATGTATGTGGTTAATTGAGAACAGCTTGAACACTAAAATTTTAATACGGAATAGGACACAAATTTCTATTTCTTTGCAGACTTAATATTTAAAGGTTTTTAAAACGTTAAAAAGGTCAGCTTCCTTATTTGTTTTTAATTTATAGTTTATTTTGGATTATCAACCCATTTATTAAGGAAAAATCCCCGAAAATCTTCGCTCTTCTTCCTTTTTTGTCTATTAAATTGTAACAAGGAAATACATTCCTGGGATTTTTTTTTCATAATTGGCTTGATAATAATATATTTACCTGAATATTACAAGCAGCAGCCAAACTTATCAACGCAAAGATGACAAAGTACTTCATTTTGAAAGTTAAATGTCTTTTTTTAATTTAATTTGGAAAATAGACAACTTCTTTATTAGAACTTAAAATGTTTAATGAACTAATTTAAAAATATTGTCTCTATTTATAGTTGAAAAGATAAGCAGTCATCCTGGTTTTTAAGCTTTAATTTTTTTTTTTTTAATTTATTAAGAAAATTAAATAACAAGATAAAAAAAAATCTATAACAAAACGATTGTGCAAAACGAAAATATGGAAGAAAGCTATTAAAATAATTCTTTGGATAATATGATCTTTTTTTAATTGTGTTATTGTTTTCAAACCAAACACAGCTGTGTTTGTTTATACCTTTTGAAGAAAGTAAACTAACAATAATTTAAAAAAAAAAAAAAAAAAAAAAATATTAAAAACGAATTCAGTTGACAATTTATCCAAGTTTTCGATCTTAAATATTTATAGTCTTCAACTGAAGAACAAAATCGACCAAACAAATGGCTTTGCAAACACACACTCTGTTTCCGTTTGCAAATAAATAAAAAAAAATACAAACATATTCTGTACAATCATTAATTTTTCATTTATTTGCTTAAAACGGTGGAGAAACATAAAACAAAGGAAAAGAATTTGGAGCAACGAACAACGAGCTGTTTTAGGGCATACAATTCTGCATAAAAAATTGTCATATTTTATGTGTCATCTACGCTCTGACTACAGTGAAATCAATTCGACACCACATTTTACGTACACTGATAGAAAAGGCGTCATAACGCTAATGTATTTTGACATCAGTACAGGCAGACTGTCCTCAGTGCGATGACAAACTGTCATCAGTGCGATGCAATAATATATCATATCATATCAGTGCAATGATATATTATGTCATCAGTGCGATGACACACTGTCATCAGTGCAATGACATAATACATCAAGTCATAATATATTATTAACATTATTTTCATTTCATCAACAGTTCAATAAAATAACCACAATACTAGTTATTATTAACAGCTAAGGCACGAGCTATGTTTACATTTGTCCTTCAAGTTGTGCTGAAAAAGGTCAACAAGATAAAAAAGAGACAAAAACATAAAAAACATAATGTACTTTGGATTTCAAGAAGAATTCTTGACAAAAAGTACGAAAAACAGAAGTTAGGAAGAACATGTAAATAAATTAAAATAGGTAATCCTTCATTTAAAAAGCAAATTTCGATCTACCAGGGTGAAATACCATTTGTTTTAAAGATTGATGTTTGACTATTGACGTCATCCGGCTTCAATAGCCGAGTGAGTAAAATGGCAAACCCCACTGAAGAGATTTTGTGGTTACAATCGAAACTAGTCTGGGCAACCTGTCCGTGAAAGCCTGGGTTCAAATCTCAGCGCAGTCAAGAATGAAAAATTATGAATAAAATTTTAATTAATTTCGTGTTGTGAAATTCCTGTCTTCATAAAAATAATTTAATGAAAATTAAATTAAATGAACTTAAGCCTAATTAAAAATATCTAAATTTGCATTATTTTCATGTTTAAAAATTGAAATTAGAAGCAAAAATTCCCATATTCTATTTTTTTATTATTTATTTAAATTCATAAAATTTTTAAATTAGAATTACTACTAACACCATATCGGGCATATGCTGCTGGTGTCTTATACTTGAAAGTTCTTCTGTTAACAAAGAACAAACATGTGTAAGGGGTAAGTAAATAATGATATTCTCTCAATTTGACTTAAGGTCAATAATAATTACTCAATTTGATGAAAGTTTGTCATCGCATTGATGACATGCTTTATAAAACAGACTCCGATTCGTCATTTCTGTGATACCAATGTGTCATCGCAATGATGACATAATTTTATTTTTGACCCTGATGCCAAATTGGCCAAGTGATGTTAAGGCTGACATCACAGTGATGTAAAATGTCATGGGGTCAAAAATGAAGACACTTGTGTATGTAGTTTCATATGGGCGATGGGCGTGGTTGATATTGTTTATTTTAGAAAGCGTATGTACCAAATCGGAAGAATTTTGCTTGGATAGGAACGAAAAAATTGATTGGGATTGCATGGGCGTGGGTAATTTGGAAGATATTTCCTTTTTTTTTCTTTTTTCTTTAATTTAATCCATATAATGATCGGTGCCAACTTTCAGTGATCTAGGACTATTCCTCATATATTTTGCACAAATATGATAGAAGAGTTTAGCACAAAATAGACCATACAAATGAATTGGCAAGCATGTAAAAATTTTACGTTTGTACAAATGTTTTGTGTTGTTAATTTTTTTGTGGTGTCTAGTGCTTAATGTAATCATTTAACCCTAGGAATACCGCCTTGGTCTGGCCAGACCAAATTTGTGTTTTGCTTGCAATATTTTTTGAATATGACAAAAAATCAGAAATACAGGGACGTTAATTGTATAAATCATATGTGCTGAATCGACTGAAACTGGATTCGATTGGAGCAAATTAGTGGCGTGAATTCCATTTTATGTAAAAGAAATTTCCCTCTTGATCTGGCCAGACCATTTTTTTACTACGGCGCATTATGATCTAAGTACAATTTAACTACAAGAACCAAACGCAAAACTCGTTTCAACTGTGGTAGATCGAAAAAGCAATGTCCGAAATTTAAGACTACACTTTCGGAATAAAATAATAACATAATAAAATTATATGATAAGTTCACAAATCTTAAATAATACGCACACGCTCAATAAAAAAAATATTTTTATTAACTTTTAATGTAATTGGGGGTCTTAGCTGTTCTAATTGTGGTCTGGTCAGAGAAGAGAAGAACTTAGTGGTAAAAAGTTACAGAGAAACCAGGGGTAAGTGAAAACTTTGCAGAGTAGTAGAAGAAGAGGCATTAAAATCATTTCCGGCGTAAATTCAAATTTTGTATGCAGCATTGTTTGCCCTAATTCTTTTCCTTTGTTTTATGTTTCTCGACTATTTTAACAAATAACTGATTATTATTTTAACAAATAATAATTGTACGGAATATGTTTGTATTTTTTTTATTTATTTGCAAACCGAAACAGAGTGTGTGTTTGCAAAGCCATTTGTTTGGTCGATTTTGTTCTTCAGTTGAAGACTATAAATATTTAAGATCGAAAACTTGGATAAATTGTCAACTGAATTCTTTTTTAATATTTTTTTTTTTTTTTTTTTTTTTAAATTATTGTTAGTTTACTTTCTTCAAAAGGTATAAACAAACACAGCTGTGTTTGGTTTGAAAACAATAACACAATTAAAAAAAGATCATATTATCCAAAGAATTATTTTAATAGCTTTCTTCCATATTTTCGTTTTGCACAATCGTTTTGTTATAGATTTTTTTTATCTTGTTATTTAATTTTCTTAATAAATTAAAAAAAAAAAAATTAAAGCTTAAAAACCAGGATGACTGCTTATCTTTTCAACTATAAATAGAGACAATATTTTTAAATTAGTTCATTAAACATTTTAAGTTCTAATAAAGAAGTTGTCTATTTTCCAAATTAAATTAAAAAAGACATTTAACTTTCAAAATGAAGTACTTTGTAATCTTTGCGTTAATAAGTTTGGCTGCTGCTTGTAATATTCAGGTAAATATAATATTATCAAACCAATTATGAAAAAAAAATCCCAGGAATGTATTTCTTTGTTACAATTTAATAGACAAAAAAACGAAGAAGAGCGAAGATTTTCGGGGATTTTTCCTTAATAAATGGGTTGATAATCCAAAATAAACTATAAATTAAAAACAAATAAGGAAGCTGACCTTTTTAACGTTTTAAAAACCTTTAAATATTAAGTCTGCAAAGAAATAGAAATTTGTGTCCTATTCCGTATTAAAATTTTAGTGTTCAAGCTGTTCTCAATTAACTACATACATTTGTATATAAAGTGAAACCTCACATAACCTGACACTCACCGTCGCGGTGGTTTTGTCCGATTATGAGAGGTGTCCGCTTATGGGGAAGTTACACATTTATTATTTTTTTTTAATTTTAAACGCGGCGCTTGTCTTTAGGAGACCAGAGGCTCTGATGGGTATCGAACCCGCAACCCGAAACTGATAGACTAGCTCACTTCCACCTAGCCTCCCGGGACACCCAGTCATGATAGACTAGTCAATTGTGGCTGAAAAAATTTATTCAGAGTCGACTTTAACAAAGATCGGTTTAATATGAACTGTGGACTTTCACAAGTCTTTCAATATGTTCCTGATGTGTTGAAATGCGAAAAAGTCGTCTCTGATAAAATTCTGCAAACGGGCAATTTGTTTAAATGCTTCATCATAGGAATTAATGGCGTAAGATAATTCTTAATGTATTTCGTTATCAGACTGACTAGTTTCCACCACTGGGTTTGAATTTAATATTTCAATACAGTCAGCTGCAGTGTAAACGCTTTGATCTACTTTTAAATAATTCGTCAAAACCATCTGAGTGACCGAATAGTTCTTTTAAATTTGCATACATTGCAAGTGGGAACAAAATCCTTAAGATTATAAATAGTTGATGAGAATCCAGCTTTTCGTAAGCTTCTTTTTGGTAATAAAGCAGAAAACACAAGCTTAACGACCAACTTCTCGAAATAAACAGCAATTTCTTTGCTATCCTTAACAAATGAGTGCTTTTCTGTTAACAGGAGAATCTCCAATTTTATTGGTGATAATAAATACAGCTCTGGCTTTTGTATTTCAACGTTTCTGTCCGCTTATGAGAGATACTATAAAAAAAATTTTTTATTTTGTGTCGGCGTCCGGTAAAGGGAAAAAATTTTATATGGAAAAACTAATGAACAGCTTGGATCAACAAAATAGCGCCGGTTATGGGAGATTAAACTTAATACCATTTTTTTTAAAACAAAGTCGGAATTACAATAAATAATTTTACACTTAACAGGACCATTGCAAAGTGGGGGAAAGAGTATTTTTAGAAAATAAACTTGCCGTTTGAAGCGGCTAGACTGATTGTCATATAAATAGTAACAGAGTATTTCAGTTTAAGTTTTAAAAGAGGACTTCACCAAATGGCAACGACTAGAGAAGCAAAATGTCGAAAAAAGAGATTTTACATATTCAGGGTTAGGGGCTGTCCTTTGTCCCTAACGAAAATCGAAATAAAAGCTTCTAATCATTGTTCGCAATTTGCTCTTATATTTTTATTTTTAGGATAATCTCACCGATGACCAAATGCTCGAGATTGAAAATAATTGTCAAGATGAAGTTGGTGTTTCAAATGGTAAATACTTTTTACAAATGTTTGTTTGCTTAGCTAAATAATTTACTCGTCATTTTGATTGTACGTATAGATGAACTAAAGGGCCTCTTTGTAAATAAAACCGAGACCGACAACACCAAATGTATGCGTGCTTGTATCCTTAAGAAATTGTGTGTGGTAAGTTAAATTTTGCCTTATTGTTTATTTGACTAGATCTTTCATACAACTCTAATTCTAGATGAATAATGAAGGCAGAATTAACAAGGAGTCCGCCAAAAAAAGAATACTGCTCATCCTAAAAAATAGCAATGCCGAAGCCGATGTGGCCAGTGTAATTGAAATCTGTAACGATTTAAAAGTCAGCAGTAATCCGTAAGTTTATTTTTTAATAACAATGTTTGTTCCCAAAAGTCCATTTCTATTTTTGTTTATCGCAGTTGTGAAGCTGCTTCTGAAAGTGCTATATGTATAATAAGGGAATTGAAGATCAAGGGTATTTCTATTAATTTAATTTAATATTGTCATACTTATTAAATGGCTGAGCCGACTCAACACACTTTTGATTTAGTGAAATGGACAAGTCTTTCAAACGTTATTAATTTCAAATTAAGTATATGTAAATCTTAAACTATTAAAATAAAATAAAAGCCTCTAAAAACTGAGAACCCTTTTTCCTCTTAAAATAATAAAATTAAGATTTTTAGATTGCTTTCTATTATTAAATAATAACAAGGAATGTAACGAATACCGATACCGATATATCGGCGGTACTTCACGTTTGCCGATATATCGGTTTCGGCAATATTTTACTGTCGATACGCCGATAATTTTTTATATACTTTGGCTGCCCCGGTAGGCTAGCAGGTAGTGAGCTAGTCTATCAGTACCGGGGTTGCGGGTTCGATTCCCGCCAGAGACTCTGGTCTCCTGCAGACAGGCAAAAAGCTTCGCGGGATTTAGTGTAGGAAAATTTTAAATTTTAAATAAAAAACAACTAACATCAAAAAATCAAACAGAATTATAAATTTTTTCTTATATAAATTGTAAATTATTAAGCTGGAGGTCCGTCAACATCAAGCGTTTTCCCTTTTTTCGAGACTCATGCTAAAGTAAAAAGTAGGCCTACTTTATGCTTTCGATATGTATATGCATTTTACGCGTTTGCGTAACTTGTCAATACAATTCTACACTACGATTTTTGGCCTGATGCATAAACGCATTGAACGCTTGGTATGGACCTGCAACATTAGCCGTTTTGCTTTGCACCGTTATGGTAAAACGTTCTCCCATTGATTATTCTTGTATGTCATTGTACGTTTTTCGCTAAAGATTTTGGGTTACTTCAAAGAGACCATAAGATCCTAAGAAGCAAAGCCACTGCTACATTTTCACATACTATTTCGATATTTAAGTGTTCGAAAATTATTAGAAAATAAACTGAGATGCAGAATAGTTCACATTCCGATACAAAGCTAGAAAATTTCAAAGATAATAGATCGAAAATACGTTTATTGAGCTACTTATGACTCTACATTGCGAAAGTGTAAAGTGTGCTTTATTGTACGAGTATGTTTTAAATTTCATCAAAATTAGTAAGATTGTTTCGGATATGCGGATATTGTCCATCCGTCCGTTTATATTCCTAGATTTTAATAAAATATAAACCCTGTGTGTTTTATTTACGCTGATTTATATCCGATTCAAATTTGATCAAAATTTATTACATATTTTCGGATAAGGCAGTAATTATCCCTACATCCCCCTTTTAGTCCTAGTTTTAAATAGATAAAAAGCCTATATATATTTCCAATTTGATAAAAATCGGTTCAGCTTTTTAGCCGATAAAGCGTAGCAAACGCAAAAGATACTTTCGCGTACGGTCAGGGACGGTCGAGCGGACAAATAGACTAGAAGCGGAATCGATTTTGTAAGAAAATTTGATTAATAGGCCTTTTATTAACCTGTTTTATTTTTAAAAAATAAGGCCGTAATTCTTTAAGATTTCTGTAAATATTGTAAAATTTACCTTCAATCAATAACTTTCCTTAAAACTGGTAAACAATTTTTTAAACTTTAATTAAATCTTATTTAATAATTCTATATTTCTTTCATGTCATTTTTCTCTTAATTGTATTTAATTTTTGCACCTTTTTAATAAAAACAGGCCATATTTTGTGGAAATTAACCAACTTTAACTATTTACTTTTTTTAATTTACCATAAAAAAAAACCAAAACAAACCCTTCGTATGATTTGCCTTTAGCTAAGACACTTTTTTCCTTCTTATTGATTTCGCTTTTATTTCCTCAAATACTGCACAAGCAAACTCACATTAAAAAAACATGACACAACTCAGTCAATGCTGCCCACAACCACGGCGAATTTAATAATTTAAAACTAGCAGAGACTGCGCTGTCGTTAGCTCTGCTTTGTATGAAAAAAATTTCAATCACTGTTTTTATTAAGTTGCGTTCAACTTATTGCTTAGATTTTTTAATAATATTATATAATGGAGTTTTAATTTTATTTATTTATAAAAATTACAATTATTCTAACACTTTTTACTCTCTTTTTTAAGACGTTCACTCACTTTGTAAAAGTTTAGAAACTAAAAAGGCAAGGAAGAGGAAATTAAGAAGAAGGGAAATGTAAAAAAACCTTTTAATTAAACTTGAGTGCGGGTGTAAAAGAGACAGATAGAAACAACAAAGGAAGAATAAGTGCTTTTATAACAACAAAAAAAGATATTTAGGGAAATTATTATTCAAATACTACACAAACAAACACACCAGTGATGCAAAATGCGGCACAATTGTGCCATTTGTGGCACTTTTGAAGGTGTGATGACCCTGTGGAAATCTATTTTGGTCAAAATTCAACTAACTAATTTAAATCGTTAAATACATTTTTCAATGTTATTTTCTCACTGTTTCGACACTTCTTTTATTAACGAAATTGTTTTGCTTGTTCAGGGCCAAATAAGCCACACAAGCGGATTGATTTATGGTATAAAAATCTTATAAAGTATGTTTGTACGAAAATCAAAAATTTTTTGATGTTAAAACTACCTGTTGTTGTTGTTATCAAACCGCGTGTTTAGTTTGTTGACCATTTAAAGTAAGCACTTCTTACTTTTATTTGCAAATCTGTCTTGTTTTAAATTAAAATTCTTTTAAGTAAATATCAAAAAAAAAAAAAAACATAGTAGACTGTAGAATGTTGAAAAAGTTTGAAATATACCAAGGCGAATTAATTACAGGTGATCCTAAAAGCCTTGCAGATAACTTTTTTCTTAAGCTTTATAATTGTAGGATGTCAACATTTTGTTTATTATCTTTGTTTCTGTTTTGATTTGTTTCGGTTTTTGACATTGTACAATGATTTTACAAAAACAAATTGCTTGTGGTTTTTGTACGAGTTGTACTTGTTGTACCACGAGATTACCTGGATTGAATTCGCCCTGAAATATAGATAATTCAATTTTATTTTAAAAGAAAAAATTTCGTTTACTTTTGAGTAACATATTTGTGAAATATAAAGTGGGTAGTATTTATTAGAATGAAGCAAAAAAGATAAAAATACTTTTAAGCAATGTTTTTGTTAAAATACAAACATAAAAGTAAAATAAGAAAATAAAAAAAAAAATGTTTGGCCCTAACAAAGGTATATTGGCTCTTTTAAATCGTCAATTTGGTCCAAAACAAAATAACTCAAAATGCATCACTGAAACACACACTTCAGAAAAAACACGACACAACTCAGTCAATGCTGCCCACAACCGTAGCGATTTTAACAACCTAAAACCAACAGAGACTGCGCTGGTGTTAGCTCTGCTTTGTATGAAAAAACTTTCTATTTCTATCACTGTTTGCTTAGATTTTTTAATAATATAATATAATGGCGTTTTAATTTAATTTATGTATTCAACATTTTTTATTTTCGAATTTATTCTATGAACTAAATTTCAGTTATGAAAGAGAAATTATTCCCATATTCTATTTGTTGAAAAAGGGAATGTAAAAAACCTGTTGGTTAAACTTGAGTGTGGGTATAAAAGAGACAGATAGTGCCAATAAACAAAGAATAAGTGTTTGTATTATTGTTGGCAACTTTTTTGGAAGACTTCCCGTCAAACGCACTTCAAAAACCGCTAGAAATGACAACATTTTTTTAATTAGCGTAAAATGTTTTAAAAATATCGCTAAAATCTAAATATTTTGCCAAATGCTTATAAAAATTTTGATATAGGATGCTTTTTCAAAGGTGTGCGATTAAAAATATATACATAGTTATGTTTTTAATTTCCCTGACTTTTTTTTAGTACCGGGAACGTTCAAAATGTTTATTTTCTAAAAATGCGAAAAAGTTGATAAGATTTACGCTATTTTGGGCAATTTTTGCTGTTTTACGCAACGAACGGTGTTTAAGCAGATGTAAAATTTTTAACAATGTTTAAGCACTTATGCTTAAACTTTTTACACTGTATACCACGATTTTTTTTTAATCGAAGAAGGAAATTAGATGTCAGCGAATCGATAAAAGCCATAAGCTCCGCTGCCCAAAGGGTCTTTTGTGGAGCCCAAGTGTTTAAAGAAGTATATTAAGGCTACAAATAAAGCAAATTATTCTACACGGTGAGAGATTGTATACTTCACCTGAAGCCATTAATATAACTCCAAGGAACGGTTTGCATACATAACAGTGTGACCACATCTTAAAATGGTTTAAAGCTAAATCTTGCATTAGAAAAGGCCAGATAATGCCACAAATGATTTTAGAAAATACTAAAATTTTTAAGATTTTTGCTAACAATTTATTAACGGTATTAAATAAAAAATAAAAAAAAGTACGAAAAACAGAAGTAAGGAAAAACATGTAAATCAATTAAAATCAATTCAAAACAAATTTCGATCTACCAAGCTAAAAAACCATTTGGTTTAAAGATTGATGTTTGACTAATGACGTCATCCGTCGTCAATGGCGGTGAGAGCTAAACGGCAAACCCCACTGAAGAGATTGTGTGGTAAAAATCGAAACTAGTCTGGACAACCTGTCCGTGAAAACCTGGGTTCAATTCCCAGCTCAGTCAAGAATCAAAAATTATCAAAAAATTTTAATTCATTTCATGTTCATTTCTTCATAAAAATAATTTAATGAAAATTAAATTCAATGAACTTAAACCTGATTAAAATATCGAGATTTGGATTGAAAACCCATTAACAGTTCAATAAAATAACCACAATACTAATTATTGCTAACAGCTAAGGCACGAGCTATATGTTTACATTTGTCTTTTAAGTTGTGCTGAAAAAGGTCAACAAGAAAAAGAAGGACAATAAAATGAAAAACAAAAAATGTACTTTGGATTTCAAGAAAAATTCTTGACGTCATCAGTTGTCAATGGCGATGAGTATTAAACGGCAAACAACTATGAAGAGATTGTGTAGTTACAATCGAAAATAATCAGGGCAACCTGTCCGTGAAAATCTGGGTTCAATTCCCAGCTCAGTCAAGAATGAAAAATTATCAATAAATTTTAATTCATTTCATGTTGTAAAATTTCTTTCTTCATAAAAATAATTTAATTAAAATTAAATTCAATGAACTTAAACCTGATAAAAATACCGAAATTTGGATTGAATAACCATTTCTTTTGGAATGTATTTACATAATATTCCTGAATTATTCGCTTCTACTCGGCGAATACGAATACGAATGTCCTAAAATAGGCGAATTTTCGGTATTTCGAATACGAATATTCGTAACATCACTAATATATAGTTAATAAATGATGGCCACTACTCTTTTATACCGTTTGTAATTTTTAAACGTTTTTGCTGGCCTCTATTTCAAATATCATGCTTGAAAAATATTTACGATCCTAGCAAATGAATAGATGATTTTTGTTTCCCATCTAAGGCTTCGCCTAGATTTGTTTAATTTACTTTTTAAATTTTTTTTAAGGTACGATACACACGTAGAAAAGTTTGGATTTATCGTTATCACAAGTAAAAAAATATATTTAGTCAATTCACAAGGTATCCTAACATGTCATATAGTCAAAATGTCCTAATATTTCACAATGGTTTAAAAATATTGTTGTTGGTTTGTTAACAAAAAGTGTCTTAAATAAATAGAACGTTGCTTGCTGTGTTTATTGTGCTGTCGTAATTAATCAGAAAAGTCCAGCGCTGAGCGGCTGAGCCGTACAACAATATTTTTAAACCATTGTGAAATATTAGGACATTTTGACAATATGACATGTTAGGATACCTTGTGAATTGACTAATTATAATTCAAGCATATCTACGCAACTGTTGCAGGCTTGTTTATGGTAAATAACAAATTTATAAAACCCCAGCCAAAGGTGTAAAATTGCACTGTCTTCGCTTTATTCCAAACAGTATTTCTTCACATTTCCGAATAACATTTTTATGTTATTTGGCATTAGATCGCAAAACAGTCTGCAACACAGAAATTAGTTTTTTATCAACTAAAAAATGGTTTAAAAAGTATTTAAATTTAGTTAATGTGATAATTGAATCATTTATTTTTTTCTTGAAAGAAAATTAAAAATATAATTTGGATTTAATAAACATTTAAGTTGTTTTGAAATAAATTTTTAATTAAAATATTAATTAAATATCAAAAAATATTAATGGATTTTTTTTTCGTTTAAAATAAAATAATTTGAACTTATAGAATTGTTGTTGGGAATTGTCAATATTTAATTAAATAAATTAACACATTATTTGAAATGGCAAAGTTTTTTGGTAATTTTTTTAATTAAAATTAAAAGTATCGCAAAATTGTTTAATAATCTTAACATTAAAAAGGAAGTTAAAGCTATTTATAGATGGGAGCTTTGGGCAAATGTGAGCCGATTCGAAAAGAATCAAATTTGCAGTAAAATAATTTTGCGGCGAATTTAATCTAAAAACAAAGATAATGGACGTTTTACGGATACAAAAAGTCTAATTTGGAAAGAAACTATAGACTATAAATTTTCACTATTAACATAGAATTCGTCCTTAGTACAATTAAAATGTATTTTTCAAATATGATAAAACTATCTACAAAATTGCAACTTGTACTTTGCGCACTAAGTAAACATGGATAGCCGCCCAGCCAGATGGACGGATAGACATCGTTAGAGCAATTTAAAAAGTGATATTAAGTCGATCGGTATGCTACAAGATTGGTCCAGATTTCTTTGCATTATATCGCCAAAAACGTATATCATTGCTTTTTCCTTACTTTTTGCTTATACATAAAATTTTATAGCTTAAAATAGCACATCTTTAATGACAACCTGCTTTGGCCTACAATTCTAGAGTAAAAATTAAATGTAAATAACAAAATTGAAGCAACACGTTGGGTGAACGCATTGACCTAGAGAAAAAAAAAACAAAATTTTGCAAAAAAAAATTGTTATTTCCGGCGAAAGCTCTTTTATGCATTCAAAATATTGAACTTGTATCCAAATATGCCTCAAAAAGGCAGAATATGCGCTATAAAATAAAAAAATGCTGCAAGAATACTCTTTTTACTATATTATGCAAAATAGATGCTGTAAAGGGTAAAATATGCACTAAAAATTCGATGCCTCAATTCGTAAAGAGCTCTAGAATAAATAAATATATTGTTTCTGCCTTCATTAGTCCAGTATTTGGATCAAAATTAGTTTTGATAAAATATAACCGCATTATCTCCGACGATATATTAATCCAGTCCATAATAGATGTGATAGAATCAATTTGTGATTAGATTTTAATTAGCACGCTAAAGTTAATTAAAATCAAATAACAAAGTTCTTTCTCCCGCCTTGTTTTTATTTTGCCGACCAGTGTAATAATCAACGTTCAGTTAACAAAAACTACAAATCATTTTTGTTAACTGAACATAGCAAATAAACCTAATCAGAAAATGTATAAAATCCGTTTAAAAAACGTTGAAAAATGTTTTTATAGCGGAAACGAATTCCATTTCGACCAAAAAAAAATTTTTCTTCACATTTTATGGCTTCAATTGAAAAAATATTTGAAATCTCTTATTCAAAAATACCTAGAACAAAAATTGTATATCTATTGATGTTAAAAAAAAATAATAGATTTTCTGCTAACCGTCAAAAACAGCTAAAATCGAGGTAAACCCGTCAAATTGGCAACAGTGATGGTTAGGGAAATTATTACTTGCAGTCACCACTAGGGATGTCAATCGGGACTGATTTTTGAAAATCCTGGGAAACGGGATTTTGGAAATCCCGATCCCGAAATCCCGGCATTTTCGGGATTCCGGGATTTTCCGGGGCTTTAAAAAAAAAAAATAACTAAATTTATTTTATATATATATATATATGTTCCCGAAGATCCTATAAGGAGCATAGGGCCCCAAAATTTATTTTATACATATGTATATAATACTGGCCACGTATCTCTTAGTTTTTCTAGATCAATTCATTTCGGGTTTTTGACAGCAATTAAATTTTTAATGTGAATTAAGTTGTGACGACATTAATACACTGCAAAGTGTAGTCCGTCATCGATCTCGATAGCTGAGTTAAAAACTGTAAAACTTTGTCGACTGCAGTGCAGTACACCTCCAGGGTGAGGGCGGGATTCATAATCAATAATTTAAGTACGTTTGAAATTTATTTTAAAACAAACTGTTTATACAAATGTTTCTTAAAACAGATTTCAAGTTTAAATAATTTATTTATGAAAACGGCAGATAGTGTTTATTTATAAAAAAATTATTTTATTTACCGTATGTTTTTTAAGCAAATTTGTTATTATTATTGGACCGGAAGGAATATGAGCTATTTCATCAATATGACGACTTAATTGTTATAATTATATCAACTTTTATTCTTTAGTTTCTGGAAAAAACTCTAATTGGATCGTGAATAATTTTTATTTTTTGCTTGATATATAACAATTATTTCTTGATTTCTATATTTTGCATAAATATAATCATTTTTATTTTGGTATTATATCTTAAGACAAAGCTGAACTTGCTAAACGTAATTGTAAAAAAGGATTGAGATGTGAATCTTCAAATATCGTTTCTACTTAATATAATGGTTTTTATTAAGCAAAATACAAAAATCCAGAAATAGTCGTCATATATCAAGCAAAAAATTAAAACTTTAAATACTCGCTGTGTTCCAAAAACAAAAATTAAACTTAAAAATAAGAATTATTTGCAATAAAAAATTAACTTAAATATAATTTTTAAAAAATATTTTTGTATAGAGTATAAAAATTCAAAAAAACGAACATTTTTGTACATAAAAGTTGATATGCTAAAAATCCCGGGATTTCGGGATTTCCCGTTTGGCATCCCTAGTCACCTATAATGTAATGACAAACTTTAACATAAACTTAAAGTTAAAGTTAAGTATAGACCGCTCATGTTTCTTTTAAAAGTTATTTTAGTTTTTATTGTTGAAATTTTGGTTTAAAAAATTGGTTGAAATTCTAATGGAAATGCCCATATTTATGCTATGCTGAGCTATGGTGCAAAACAAAACGGTTAGGATTTAAAAAAAAGAATTTCTCCTTTTTGTTTTGATGTTTTTTGAACCTTCAGTTGCATGTGTAAACCCCAAGTTCGACTTAAAGTCACAGAGATCATTTCGTCAAAAATTATTGTTCAATAAAAAAAATACCTTTTTTACAAAATTTCTTTTGAGTTTTTGTAGATATTGAAAAACTTACCTTATAAGAATCAATAACTTTAATTTTAACTGCTTAAAAATTCTTTAATTTTTATTAAATCTTATTTTATACCTATTTCTTTTATATCATTTTAACTTTTTCTTTTAATTTTATTTAATTTTTGCAAATTTTTAATAAAAACAGGCCATATTTTGTGGATATTTACCATCTTAAATTATTTACTTCTTTTAATTTACTCACAAAAAAAAACCAAAACACACCCTTTTCTCTTTCATTTAATTTCTTTTTAGCTAAGACACTTTTCTTCTTATTATTATTAACTTTGCTTTTATTTTCTAAAATACTACACAAACACACACTTCAAAAAAAATAACACGACAGAACTCATTCAATGCTGGCTATAACCGCGGCGATTTTAACAACTTAAAACCAACAGAGACTGCGCTGTCGTTAAGTATGTTTTGTATGAAATATTTTCTACCACTGTTTTTATTAAGTTCCGTTTAACTTTTTGCTAAAAATTTTTAACAATATAATATAATGGAGTTTTAATTTGATTTATTTATTAAAATTACAAATGTTCTAACACTTTTTACTCTATTTTTAATTGATTTAAGGGAGCATTTCTTAAGACGTTCACGCACTTTGTAAATTTTCAGAAACTAAAAATGAGTGGAAAAGGAACTTAAGAAAAAGGGAAATGTAAAAAACGTTTTGGTTCAACTTGGGTGTGGGTGTAAGAGAGACAGACAGTGCCAGCATTTGAAGAATAAGCGCAAGGCGAATTTAAATGTTAACAAATTAACATTTAAGTGAAAAATTTTGCAGAGTCATAAATGAAACAACGAAACATAAAAATTTAAAAGTATTAAAGTATTTTATTAGAATTTATTGAAAAATGATTAATAAGGTTTGGGTGGTTTATTCGGTAACGAAAAGTGCGTGTTTCCGAACCCGTTTGTGTTTTTTGATTGGCTCTTAAAGCTTGCCTCTGTTATACGAGTCTGTGTTAAGCAAATTAGGTAAGATTATGGCATAAGAAATAAAAAATAATATAACAAAATTTATATAAAAAAATGTCAATGCAAAAAATGGAAAATTTGCACAATTTACAAAAAACTTATATTTTTAACAAAATACTTCAAAACTGCTCAATGATTAGAAAAACTGCAAAATCTGCACACTTGGCAACGCTGTTTTATAATAATAATAGCAAAACCAGCCGGATTCAACTACAGTTGGTGTCGGAACTACAACAATCCAAAAACCACAGAAACAACATAGGTTATTTTGCATTGCATTGTTATCCAAAATGTCAACCATTCCTAACAAAACACTAACAAAGCAAGAAAATTGGCTCGAACTGTCAAAATCAGATGGCCTGTAGATGAATTCGCCTTGAGCAAGACGAATTTACTACAGGTGGCGGCGAGACTAAAACAAGTCAACAAGACAAAAAACAACAGTGTATATTGTTTTTCGGCCCTTTAATCACGGCTGCCAGATTTGACGATTTATCGTCATTTTGATGATTTTGGGGTCCAAAAATGGCCATTTGACGATTTTTACCCTAAATTTAACGCATTATCTACTAATTTACAAAAGTTCTTAGTATTATTTCTTCTTATTTACAACTTCTTGGATACTTCGTTTAATTGGTGGACACTTACTGTCACGTGTAAGAAGTTCATAATACAATATAACAGTTAGCGCTTGGGATTCTGGTATTAGATCAATTTTTTTTTAGCAGTGAAACAGAATTTCTTATGAGTAAAATCGGTGTTTGATATCTCTCAGTATCTTTTCGTATTTTTTATGAATGATTAAAGATCTTATTTGAATTACGTCGCTAAATCTACATTCTTAAGCTTTTGAAGCAAATTCGGATATATGACATCCTACACAATAAAAGACAAGCAAAGTCATATGTTGACAAGCTTCGAGAATTGACTTATATGTACTGCCCAAATGTTTTTAAATGGAGTCCCATTTTGGAGTATACAAAACCTAAATTTTTATATTTAACAAACGCTTGCCGCTCTTATTTTATATAAATTTATTATAGCAGGCAATAAAAGTTTGAACAGCGGTCTTACTTTTGACTATTTTTTGAGCCAAGAAATACATATGTATGATTTTTTTAATTTCAAATAAAATAAACGGAAAATAGCTAAAATTTTTAAAAAATATAACAAAAGTTAGAGTTATTTTACAATGGCGATTTTTTTGACGATTTAAATAAGTACATTTGACGATTTTGATGATTTATTTTCCAAAATTGGCCGATTTACAACACATTTCATCTGGCATCTATGTATGTAATGTCAAAAACAAGGCTAATTAATATATATATATGAATTCGCCCTGCTTAAACAGTTGACTTAAGCAGGGCTACCAGATTTGGGGTTCTAAACTCAGCTGGCCTAAGCAACCAGCGAAATGCGCTTAGAAACTAGCTTTCCCACAACAATAAATTTCAGTGTTTTCATTCAAAAATTGGGATTATTAGCACATCATTAATAAATGAATTAATTAATATCAAATTAGATTTACAAAAATACTTTTGGTTTTATTTGAGGATGTAAAAGAAAACTATCTAAATTATTGAAAGTTTTGTTTCTTTTACAGGCTCACATTTATAAGATCTGTTAAGTTTAAAAACACATTTCAATAAAATTAATATTAAACAAATTATAACGCCAATTCAATATCGGACGGATAAAAACTGATCGCTACATCAACTTTTTATTTAAAATGTATCTGCCAATAGCAAAAACAGCACTCATTTAATTTGTGTAAAACATGATAAAGATGGAATAACCAGCCGCATTTGTTTGTGTAGAAAATTATAGAGATGTAAAAAACAATAGCTACAAAACCGATTGCACGAAAAACACACAACTCTGCAAAACATCAGCAGGCGTTTTGCGCAGACCTACTCATTGGACCATATAAAAAACATTTATCTCTTTAGTTAGGTCGAAATGTTAACATTCTAAGAAGTCAAATTACTTTTAAATGTATGTCCACAAATATAATGGCTAAGCCAATTGATATTTCACGTGTTAAATGAATGTGCTTTTGGGGTCGTTATTATAAACCTAATTATCCACATTGGAAAAGTTCACAGCCTCTATAGTTCATAAACGATGTAAAATAGTTAAACATGGGCTTTCAGGCTGACACCATTAATTCTAAAAGTATGTTTGACAATATGCACATGATGTATTAAGATTTATATTTAAAACAGCAGTCATATAAGAAATTTAATATAATACATATATTATTAATATTTTGGATTAACTGAATGATCGAAATTTCCTTTTCCTAAATAACGTATACTTTTCGTAAGAATTTAAAAGATAATTTCACAATTTGGTAAAATACACTATAATTTTAGGGTGACTATCTTTGCTAATATGAATTTAAGACAGAAGTTTACATGACAAAAATTATCCCCACTGATAAATAATATTCAAACGTAATAATTTATTTAAAATTAATTCATTTGGTGTTTTTTTATTTTTAGTGGGGATATGTTAAGAAATTTTTATTTTAAATTTGGGATTGAAGACATGAGTCAAAAAATAAATTTTTTTTTTTTATAACTTTAGGAAAATAACAGTTTTATAACTCGTTGTATTGAAAATAAGTTAAGCCGTTTCTTTTCTGTGTTCAGTTTATGCATTTGAATATTAAAACTGCACATAAACATAAAAATACAAATAGATTGTTAGGGAAATGATTTTGTTTTGCTTAAGGCGAATTCAACTACAGGTGGTGTCACAACTATAACAATCCAAAAACAACAGAAACAACACACAAAACGCCAACCATTCCTAAAGGTACCCACAGACGATCAGTTTTTGCCGCAGACGATGACACTAAAAACGAAACATTATAGCCTATTTCCAATGTGCGAAAGAATTCTTTCGTTCGCATAACTACATTGAAAACAAAAACAAAGTCTAAAAATTTGTTTTTGTTTTCAATGTAGTTATACGAAAGAAAGAATTCTTTCGCACATCGGAAATAGGCTATTAGTATTGCGTTTTTTGCGAAAACAACAAAAAGCTTTTTTTATTTTGTTTTTATAACTATCATATTTTATGTCCCATAAATTTGGAAACATTTTATATTGAATTATAATTGTATTCCAATTCTCAAAATTTGAAATTGTTGCCATTTTTCGATTTCTTTCTTCATTTTTTTTTTTTTTTGTCCGAGAGTTGCAAAAGATCACACTCAACAACTGCTCTCAACAAAATAAGAAAGAAAAAACAGTCAACATCGCCACTCACGAAGAAACATTGTGTTTGGAAACATAAAATATCAAAAAATTTTGATATTTTAGAAACCAAAAAGGTAACAAGAATTTCAACCAGAAACATTCCCACACACGTTGCAAAATTTAGTGAAACATGCCCATGCTTCGACAAATGTTGCCTCGTGTGTAGGTAACTTTACTTACTGCAAGCAGGGTTGACAGATTGATTTTGAACTTTTTCGCCAAATTCAATGTCAAAAATCGCTAAAGCATTTAGTTTTTAGTTTTTGAGAAAAGAAGCATTAATTTTTTAAGTTTTGACAATTTTTAGGAATAATTAAAACTATTCTTTATAAATGCCAAAAAAGAAAAAAAAATTGTTCCGTATCGCTAAAATCCGCAGAAAATTCAAAACAATGTCGCCATGATATATTTTGCTTAATTTTTATTAAGAACAAAGTAAAAATGATTAGTGAACACAAAAAGGGGCATTGTTTAAAATGTTTTATAGAAGTCTACTTAAAACAACAAAAAAATTATTTTTGCGGTAAGTATTAAACAAATATTGGATATACAATACATTTGTATGTAGTTTCATTTCTATTATATATCTAAAACGCTTTATACTTCAGCGAGAAGACTCCCTTTTTGTCTTCTTTTTGGAGTACATTGTGAAGGTACAAAAGAAATGCAACATGTACTATTTACATTCATATAACTTTTAACTCGTTAAAACGTGTCGAAAACTTCATATCGCATTCTACTTCGAAGGCGAGTTTTAGTGGATTTCATTAGTTCAACACAGGCATTACTAGTTGTAATTACCAGCACATAAAGAACAGCCAAAGCAAGTTGTAAAATTCCTTTCTTCATAAAAATAATTTAATGAAAATTAAATTCAATGAACTTAAGCCTGATTAAAATATCAAAATTTCGATTAAAAAAATTTAAAAAATTTTAAATCAAATTCATGGCTTATCAAAAATAGCCAACCAAATCGCCAACTATTTTATAAATCGCCATATCGCCAAATCGAAAATTAGTTCACCAAACAAGTTTGAAAATCGTACCATTTGGCGAGAAATCGCCACATCTGACAGCCCTGACTGCAAGTGTAAAAAATTTACTTGCAAGCAAAATGTCTTGCAAGTTGAGCTGCAAGTACGAAAAATGTGATGCAATTAATGAACAAGTGTGAGTGTATTGAGTTTTTCGAACCTGCAGTGGCATGTGTAACCCCCAAGTTAGACTTAAAGACACATAGAACAATTTCGTCAAAAATTATTGCTTGATGTTTTCTTTCAATTATAAAAAAATACTTGTTTAACAAAATTTAATTTTTGCACTTTAATCCCATTGAGTTTTAAAGTGAGTGAAGATAAATACGCCGAGTTAAATATGTTTTATGACGTAAAACGTTGCGTTATTAAAGACATATTTCAGCTACGCGTATTTCAGCTAAACGTATTTCAGCTGCGCGTATTTCAGCTACGTTTTCAATTTTGGCCGGTGAATCAGGCACTTTATTTTTTCACTTGCGACCAAACCAAGAAAGATTACGGAACGGGAGGGGCTTCAAATTATAGGTATTTAGCTCTACTTTCGTAATCTTTAAACAATTTTTATGAAATATAAATTTTACTATTTTTAAAAAATTCTTTAAATTTTGGCTAGTGTATCTGGGAGGGATTTTTTTCACTTGTGACCAAACAAAGAAAGATTGCGGAACGGGAGGGGCTTCAAATTATAGGTATTTAGCTCTACTTTCGTAATCTTTAAACTATTTTTATGAAATATAAATTTTACTATTTTTAAAAAATTCTTTAAATTTTGGCTAGTGTATCTGGGAGGGATTTTTTCACTTGTGACCAAACCAAGAAAGATTACGGAACGGGAGGGGCTTCGAATTATAGGAAATTAGCTCTACTTTCATAATCTTTAAACTATTTTTTTGAAATATAAATTTTACTATTTTTAAAAAATTCTTTTAATTTTGGCTAGTGTATCTGGGAGGGATTTTTTTCACTTGTGACCAAACCAAGAAAGGTTACGGAACGGGAGGGGCTTCAAATTATAGGTATTTAGCTCTACTTTCGTAATCTTTAAACAATTTTTTTGAAATATAAATTTTACTATTTTTAAAAAATTCTTTAAATTTTGGCTAGTGTATCTGGGAGGGATTTTTGTCACTTGTGACCAAACCAAGAAAGATTACGGAACGGGAGGGGCTTCGAATTATAGGAAATTAGCTCTACTTTCGTAAGCTTTAAGCTATTTTTATGAAATATAAATTTTACTATTTTTAAAAAATTCTTTAAATTTTGGCTAGTGTATCTGGGAGGGATTTTTTTCACTTGTGACCAAACCAAGAAAGATTACGGAACGGGAGGGGCTTCGAATTATAGGAAATTAGCTCTACTTTCGTAAGCTTTAAGCTATTTTTATGAAATATAAATTTTACTATTTTTAAAAAATTCTTTAAATTTTGGCTAGTGTATCTGGGAGGGATTTTTGTCACTTGTGACCAAACCAAGAAAGATTACGGAACGGGAGGGGCTTCGAATTATAGGAAATTAGCTCTACTTTCGTAAGCTTTAAGCTATTTTTATGAAATATAAATTTTACTAGTTTTAAAAAATTCTTTAAATTTTGGCTAGTGTATCTGGGAGGGATTTTTGTCACTTGTGACCAAACCAAGAAAGATTACGGAACGGGAGGGGCTTCGAATTATAGGAAATTAGCTCTACTTTCGTAAGCTTTAAGCTATTTTTATGAAATATAAATTTTACTATTTTTAAAAAATTCTTTAAATTTTGGCTAGTGTATCTGGGAGGGATTTTTTTTCACTTGTGACCAAACCAAGAAAGATTACGGAACGGGAGGGGCTTCAAATTATAGGTATTTAGCTCTACTTTCGTAATCTTTAAACTATTTTTATGAAATATAAATTTTACTATTTTTAAAAAATTCTTTAAATTTTGGCTAGTGTATCTGGGAGGGATTTTTTTCAATTGTGACCAAACCAATAAAGATTACGGAACGGGAGGGGCTTCAAATTATAGGTATTTAGCTCTACTTTCGTAATCTTTAAACAATTTTTATGAAATATAAATTTTACTATTTTTAAAAAATTCTTTAAATTTTGGCTAGTGTATCTGGGAGGGATTTTTTCACTTGTGACCAAACCAAGAAAGATTGCGGAACGGGAGGGGCTTCAAATTATAGGTATTTAGCTCTACTTTCGTAATCTTTAAACAATTTTTATGAAATATAAATTTTACTATTTTTAAAAAATTCTTTAAATTTTGGCTAGTGTATCTGGGACGGATTTTTTTCACTTGTGACCAAACCAAGAAAGATTACGGAACGGGAGGGGCTTCAAATTATAGGAAATTACCTCTACTTTCGTAATCTTTAAACATTTTTTATGAAATATAAATTTTACTATTTTTAAAAAATTCTTTAAATTTTACTATTTTTAAAAAATTCTTTAAATTTTGGCTAGTGTATCTGGGAGGGATTTTTTCCACTTGTGACCAAACCAAGAAAGATTGCGGAACGGGAGGGGCTTCAAATTATAGGAAATTACCTCTACTTTCGTTATCTTTAAACAATTGTTATGAAATAGAAATTTTACTATTTTTAAAAAATTCTTTAAATTTTGGCTAGTGTATCTGGGAGGGATTTTTTTTCACTTGTGACCAAACCAAGAAAGAATACGGAACGGGAGGGGCTTCAAATTATAGGTATTTAGCTCTACTTTCGTAATCTTTAAACTATTTTTATGAAATACATATAAATTTTACTATTTTTAAAAAATTCTTTAAATTTTGGCTAGTGTATCTGGGAGGGATTTTTTTCACTTGTGACCAAACCAAGAAAGATTACGGAACGGGAGGGGCTTCGAATTATAGGAAATTAGCTCTATTTTCGTAATCTTTAAACTATTTTTATGAAATATAAATTTTACTATTTTAAAAAAATTCTTTAAATTTTGACTAGTGTATCTGGGAGGGATTTTTTTTCACTTGTGACCAAACCAAAAAAGATTACGGAACGGGAGGGGCTTCAAATTATAGGAAATTACCTCTACTTTCGTAATCTTTAAACTATTTTTATGAAATATAAATTTTACTATTTTTAAAAAATTCTTTAAATTTTGGCTAGTGTATCTGGGAGGGATTTTTTTCACTTGTGACCAAACCAAGAAAGATTACGGAACGGGAGGGGTTTCAAATTATAGGAAATTACCTCTACTTTCGTAATCTTTAAACAATTTTTATGAAATATAAATTTTACTATTTTTAAAAAATTCTTTAAATTTTGGCTAGTGTATATGGGAGGGATTTTTTTCACTTGTGACCAAACCAAGAAAGATTACGGAACGGGAGGGGCTTCAAATTATAGGTATTTAGCTCTACTTTCGTAATCTTTAAACTATTTTTATGAAATATAAATTTTACTATTTTTAAAAAAATTCTTTAAATTTTGGCTAGTGTATCTGGGAGGGATTTTTTTCACTTGTGACCAAACCAAGAAAGATTACGGAACGGGCTCTACTTTCGTAATCTTTAAACAATTTTTATGAAATATAAATTTTACTATTTTAAAAAGTTCTTTAAATTTTGGCTAGTGTATCTGGGAGGGATTTTTTTCACTTGTGACCAAACCAAGAAAGATTACGGAACGGGAGGGGTTTCAAATTATAGGAAATTACCTCTACTTTCGTAATCTTTAAACTATTTTTATGAAATATAAATTTTACTATTTTTAAAAAATTCTTTAAATTTTGGCTAGTGTATATGGGAGGGATTTTTTTTTTCACTTGTGACCAAACCAAGAAAGATTACGGAACGGGCTCTACTTTCGTAATCTTTAAACAATTTTTATGAAATATAAATTTTACTATTTTAAAAAATTCTTTAAATTTTGGCTAGTGTATCTGGGAGGGATTTTTTTCACTTGTGACCAAACCAAGAAAGATTACGGAACGGGAGGGGTTTCAAATTATAGGAAATTACCTCTACTTTCGTAATCTTTAAACTATTTTTATGAAATATAAATTTTACTATTTTTAAAAAATTCTTTAAATTTTGGCTAGTGTATCTGGGAGGGATTTTTTCACTTGTGACCAAACCAAGAAAGATTACGGAACGGGACGGGCTTCAAATTATAGGTATTTAGCTCTACTTTCGTAATCTTTAAACAATTTTTATGAAATATAAATTTTACTATTTTTAAAAAATTCTTTAAATTTTGGCTAGTGTATCTGGGAGGGATTTTTTTCACTTGTGACCAAACCAAGAAAGATTACGGAACGGGAGGGGTTTCAAATTATAGGAAATTACCTCTACTTTCGTAATCTTTAAACTATTTTTATGAAATATAAATTTTACTATTTTTAAAAAATTCTTTAAATTTTGGCTAGTGTATATGGGAGGGATTTTTTTCACTTGTGACCAAACCAAGAAAGATTACGGAACGGGAGGGGCTTCAAATTATAGGTATTTAGCTCTACTTTCGTAATCTTTAAACTATTTTTATGAAATATAAATTTTACTATTTTTAAAAAATTCTTTAAATTTTGGCTAGTGTATCTGGGAGGGATTTTTTTTTCACTTGTGACCAAACCAAGAAAGATTACGGAACGGGAGGGGCTTCAAATTATAGGTATTTAGCTCTACTTTCGTAATCTTTAAACTATTTTTATGAAATATAAATTTTACTATTTTTAAAAAATTCTTTAAATTTTGGCTAGTGTATCTGGGAGGGATTTTTTTCACTTGTGACCAAACCAAGAAAGATTACGGAACGGGAGGGGTTTCAAATTATAGGAAATTACCTCTACTTTCGTAATCTTTAAACAATTTTTATGAAATATAAATTTTACTATTTTTAAAAAATTCTTTAAATTTTGGCTAGTGTATATGGGAGGGATTTTTTTCACTTGTGACCAAACCAAGAAAGATTACGGAACGGGAGGGGCTTCAAATTATAGGTATTTAGCTCTACTTTCGTAATCTTTAAACTATTTTTATGAAATATAAATTTTACTATTTTTAAAAAAATTCTTTAAATTTTGGCTAGTGTATCTGGGAGGGATTTTTTTCACTTGTGACCAAACCGAGAAAGATTACGGAACGGGAGGGGCTTGAAATTATAGGTATTTAGCTCTACTTTCGTAATCTTTAAACAATTTTTATGAAATATAAATTTTACTATTTTAAGAAAATTCTTTAAATTTTGGCTAGTGTATCTGGGAGGGATTTTTTTTCACTTGTGACCAAACCAAGAAAGATTACGGAACGGGAGGGGCTTCAAATTATAGGTATTTAGCTCTACTTTCGTAATCTTTAAACTATTTTTATGAAATATAAATTTTACTATTTTTAAAAAATTCTTTAAATTTTGGCTAGTGTATCTGGGAGGGATTTTTTTCACTTGTGACCAAACCAAGAAAGATTACGGAACGGGAGGGGCTTCAAATTATAGGATATTACCTCTTCTTTCGTAATCTTTAAACAATTTTTATGAAATATAAATTTTACTATTTTTAAAAAATTCTTTAAATTTTGGCTAGTGTATCTGGGAGGGATTTTTTTCACTTATGACCAAACCAAGAAAGATTACGGAACGGGAAGGGTTTCAAATTATAGGTATTTACCTCTACTTTCGTAATATTTAAACAATTTTTATGAAATATAAATTTTACTATTTTTAAAAAATTCTTTAAATTTTGGCTAGTGTATCTGGGAGGGATTTTTTTCACTTGTGACCAAACCAAGAAAGATTACGGAACGGGAGGGGCTTCAAATTATAGGAAATTACCTCTACTTTCGTAATCTTTAAACAATTTTTATGAAATATAAATTTTACTATTTTTAAAAAATTCTTTAAATTTTGGCTAGTGTATCTGGGAAAGATTTTTTTCACTTGTGACCAAACCAAGAAAGATTACGGAACGGGAGGGGCTTCAAATTATAGGTATTTACCTCTTCTTTCGTAATCTTTAAACAATTTTTATGAAATATAAATTTTACTATTTTTAAAAAATTCTTTAAATTTTGGCTAGTGTCTGGGAGGGATTTTTTTCACTTGTGACCAAACCAAGAAAGATTACGGAACGGGAAGGGCTTCAAATTATAGGTATTTAGCTCTTCTCTTGTAATCTTTAAACTATTTTTATGAAATATAAATTTTACTATTTTTAAAAAATTCTTTAAATTTTGGCTAGTGTATCTGGGAGGGATTTTTTTCACTTGTGACCAAACCAAGAAAGATTACGGAACGGGAGGGGCTTCAAATTATAGGTAATTAGCTCTACTTTCGTAATCTTTAAACAATTTTTATGAAATAAAAATTTTACTATTTTTAAAAAATTCTTTAAATTTTGGCTAGTGTATATGGGAGGGATTTTTTTCACTTGTGATCAAACCAAGAAAGATTACGGAACGGGAGGGGCTTCAAATTATAGGTATTTAGCTCTACTTTCGTAATCTTTAAACTATTTTTATGAAATATAAATTTTACTATTTTTAAAAAATTCTTTAAATTTTGGCTAGTGTATCTGGGAGGGATTTTTATTCACTTGTGACCAAACCAAGAAAGATTACGGAACGGGAGGGGCTTCAAATTATAGGTATTTAGCTCTTCTTTCGTAATCTTTAAACTATTTTTATGAAATATAAATTTTACTATTTTTAAAAAATTCTTTAAATTTTGGCTAGTGTATCTGGGAGGGATTTTTTTCACTTGTGACCAAACCAAGAAAGATTACGGAACGGGAAAGGCTTCAAATTATAGGTATTTAGCTCTTCTTTCGTAATCTTTAAACTATTTTTATGAAATATAAATTTTACTATTTTTAAAAAATTCTTTAAATTTTGGCTAGTGTATCTGGGAGGGATTTTTTTCACTTGTGACCAAACCAAGAAAGATTACGGAACGGGAAAGGCTTCAAATTATAGGTATTTAGCTCTACTTACGTAATCTTTAAACAATTTTTATGAAATATAAATTTTACTATTTTTAAAAAATTCTTTAAATTTTGGCTAGTGTATCTGGGAGGGATTTTTATTCACTTGTGACCAAACCAAGAAAGATTACGGAACGGGAGGGGCTTCAAATTATAGGTATTTAGCTCTTCTTTCGTAATCTTTAAACTATTTTTATGAAATATAAATTTTACTATTTTTAAAAAATTCTTTAAATTTTGGCTAGTGTATCTGGGAGAGATTTTTTTCACTTGTGACCAAACCAAGAAAGATTACGGAACGGGACGGGCTTCAAATTATAGGAAATTACCTCTACTTTCGTAATCTTTAAACAATTTTTATGAAATATAAATTTTACTATTTTTAAAAAATTCTTTAAATTTTGGCTAGTGTATCTGGGAGGGATTTTTTTCACTTGTGACCAAACCAAGAAAGATTACGGAACGGGAGGGGCTTCAAATTATAGGTATTTAGCTCTACTCTCGTAATCTTAAAACTACTTTTATGAAATATAAATTTTACTATTTTTAAAAAATTCTTTAAATTTTGGCTAGTGTATCTGGGAGGGATTTTTTTCACTTGTGACCAAACCAAGAAAGATTACGGAACGGGAGGGGCTTCAAATTATAGGTATTTAGCTCTACTCTCGTAATCTTTAAACTATTTTTATGAAATATAAATTTTACTATTTTTAAAAAATTCTTTAAATTTTGGCTAGTGTATCTGGGAGGGATTTTTTCACTTGTGACCAAACCAAGAAAGATTGCGGAACGGGACGGGCTTCAAATTATAGGTATTTAGCTCTAATTTCGTAATCTTTAAACAATTTTTATGAAATATAAATTTTACTATTTTTAAAAAATTCTTTAAATTTTGGCTAGTGTATATGGGAGGGATTTTTTTCACTTGTGACCAAACCAAGAAAGATTACGGAATGAAATATAAATTTTACTATTTTTAAAAAATTCTTTAAATTTTGGCTAGTGTATCTGGGAGGGATTTTTTTCACTTGTGACCAAACCAAGAAAGATTACGGAACGGGAGGGGCTTCAAATTATAGGAAATTACCTCTACTTTCGTAATCTTTAAACAATTTTTATGAAATATAAATTTTACTATTTTTAAAAAATTCTTTAAATTTTACTATTTTTAAAAAATTCTTTAAATTTTGGCTAGTGTATCTGGGAGGGATTTTTTCACTTGTGACGAAACCAAGAAAGATTGCGGAACGGGAGGGGCTTCAAATTATAGGTATTTAGCTCTACTTTCGTAATCTTTAAACAATTTTTATGAAATATAAATTTTACTATTTTAAAAAAATTCTTTAAATTTTGGCAGTGTATCTGGGACGGATTTTTTTCACTTGTGACCAAACCAAGAAAGATTACGGAACGGGAGGGGCTTCAAATTATAGGTAATTACCTCTTCTTTCGTAATCTTTAAACAATTTTTATGAAATATAAATTTTACTATTTTTAAAAAATTCTTTAAATTTTGGCTAGTGTATCTGGGAGGAATTTTTTTCACTTGTGACCAAACCAAGAAAGATTACGGAACGGGAGGGGCTTCAAATTATAGGTATTTAGCAGCAAACAACTTGCAATTTTCTTCGCAAAAACGGCAAACTTTTGTTTGTGTGCCAACATATGTGGTCTTTTCAATGCTCTCCAACAAAATTATGACCCAGAGGAATGGCGTCTTTTTATGGATGGAGGCAAGGATAGTTTGAAAGCAGTCTTGCTTCATAAAGGGAATACGCAACCATCAATTCCAATCGGATATGGAAAATACATAAAGGAAACATATGAAGCAATGAAAGAACTTCTCGATCTCATACATTATGACCAACATCCTGGTATGTCCAAAATTAACCATAAATAAAATTTATTTTAATTTTATTTAAATAAAAATTTTTTAAGCTGAATTTAGCTGCAAAAATGTCAAAATGGCCACACTGATCGCCACCATCGTATACATGGATTTGCCTTGATAAATACCAAGGCGAATTCACTAACCATATGTTTCTTTGGTACATTGCTGAATTCTATGGCGCCAAATGAATTAATACACAGAAAAAAATTCTAGCATAGATATAGCACTTTTTATTAACATTTTTTTGTTAAGTGATAAATTTTTATTTTTTCTGTTCATTAACAGCATTGTACTTGATATACAAATATGAAAATATTAATACCTACTCTGTTTTCCGATATAAAATGATATTGTTGTAATGTAAATATGTTTTTTATTTTGTTTTAAAGATCAATTTTTGCATCTACTATACTGTTAAAAAATGAACCGATCTTATTACCCTCTACCATATGTGGTGAATTTTTTTAATATTCATCTAAGACCCCATAAAGTATAGGTATACAGTTTTTCAATAAACTTAACATACAGCTACATACATATTTATATATAATTAATTTTAATGAAATTTAGCAATGTTAAAAATTATTTTCTATGGTGATTTATTTTACACCTGCCAAAATTTAAAAAATTTTTTAAAAATAGTAAAATTTATATTTCATAAAAATTGTTTAAAGATTACAAATTATAAATACCTATAATTTGAAGCCCCTCCCGTTCGGTAATCTTTCTTGCTTTGGTCACAAGTGAAAAAAATCCCTCCCAGATACACTAGCCAAAATTTAAAGAATTTTTAAAAAATAGTAAAATTTATATTTCATAAAAATAGTTTAAAGATTACGAAAGTAGAGCTAAATACCTACAATTTGAAGCCCCTCCCGTTCCGTAATCTTTCTTGGTTTGGTCACAAGTGAAAAAAATCCCTCCCAGATACACTAGCCAAAATTTAAAGAATTTTTTAAAAATAGTAAAATTTATATTTCATAAAAATAGTTTAAAGATTACGAAAGAAGAGCTAATTTCCTATAATTCGAAGCCCCTCCCGTTCCGTAATCTTTCTTGGTTTGGTCACAAGTGAAAAAAATCCCTCCCAGATACACTAGCCAAAATTAAAAGAATTTTTTAAAAATAGTAAAATTTATATTTCATAAAAATTGTTTAAAGATTACGAAAGTAGAGCAAATTTCCTATAATTTGAAGCCCCTCCCGTTCCGTAATCTTTCTTGGTTTGGTCACAAGTGAAAAAAATCCCTCCCAGATACACTAGCCAAAATTTAAAGAATTTTTTAAAAATAGTAAAATTTATATTTCATAAAAATAGTTTAAGGATTACGAAAGTAGAGCTAATTTCCTATAATTCGAAGCCCCTCCCGTTCCGTAATCTTTCTTGGTTTGGTCACAAGTGAAAAAATCCCTCCCAGATACACTAGCCAAAATTTAAAGAATTTTTTAAAAATAGTAAAATTTATATTTCATAAAAATAGTTTAAAGATTACGAAAGTAGAGCTAAGTACCTATAATTTGAAGCCCCTCCCGTTCCGCAATCTTTCTTGGTTTGGTCACAAGTGAAAAAAATCCCTCCCAGATACACTAGCCAAAATTTAAAGAATTTTTTAAAAATAGTAAAATTTATATTTCATAAAAATTGTTTAAAGATTACGAAAGTAGAGCTAAATACCTATAATTTGAAGCCCCTCCCGTTCCGTAATCTTTCTTGGTTTGTTCGCAAGTGAAAAAATAAAGTGCCTGATTCACCGGCCAAAATTGAAAACGTAGCTGAAATACGCGCAGCTGAAATACGTTTAGCTGAAATACGCGTAGCTGAAATATGTCTTTAATAACGCAACGTTTTACGTCATAAAACATATTTAACTCGGCGTATTTATCTTCACTCACTTTTGAGTTTTTATAGATATTAAAAACTTACCTTATAAAAATCAATAATAACTTTCCTTTAAACTGCTTAAAAATTCTTCAAATTTTATTAAATCTTATTTTATATTTCTTTTATATCATTTTAACTTTTTCTTTTAATTTTATTTAATTTTTGCAAATTTTTAATAAAAACAGGCCATATTTTGTGGATATTTACCATCTTAAATTATTTACATCTTTTAATTTATTCACAAAAAAAACCAAAACACACACTTTTCTCTTTGATTTTATTTCCTTTTAGCTAAGACACTTTTCTTCTTATTATTATTACCTTTGCTTTTATTTTCTAAAATACTACACAAACACACACTTCAAAAAAAAAACGACACAACTCATTCAATGCTGGCCATAACCGCGGCGATTTTAACAACTTAAAACCAACAGAGACTGCGCTGTCGTTAGGTCTGCTTTGTATGAAAAAATTTTCTATCACTGTTTTTATTAAGTTGCGTTTAACTTTTTGCTTAGAATTTTTAACAATATAATATAATGGCATTTTAATTTTATTTATTTATTAATATTACAAATGTTCTAACACTTTTTACTCTATTTTTAATTGATTTAAGGGAGCATTTCTCAAGACGTTCACGCACTTTGTAAATTTTCAGAAACTAAAAATGAGTGGAAAAGGAACTTAAGAAAAAGGGAAATGTTAAAAACTTTTTGGTTAAACTTGGGTGTGGGTGGAAGAGAGACAGATGGTGCCAGCAATTGAAGAATAAGCGCAAGGCGAATTTAAAATTCGCCTTGAATAAGTGCTTTTATAACAGCGTTGCCATAATTTTTTTTTTTAAATAACTGCGTCTTAAGAAAAAAAAAACACTGAATTTTACTTAAAAAACTGCAAATAAAAATAGCCAAAATATATAGTTTACTTAATTTTTTTTAACATATACACGTGTAATACATAAGCAACTACAATATTACATTGTATATTAGTAACGAATATTGTTACTTTGTAGGCTAGATAAAAGAGAGTGGAATTAAGAGGTGTACACAAGAACATGCAGTGTTGCGATTTGTTTTGTTTCCTCATTTAATACAAAATTTATATATATTCGGGCTCAGATTTGCAATTTATCAAGTGAACATACATGAAAAAGTGCTGCAAAAAAACTTTTACGATTTAAACTCAAATGCAATTTTAAAAAAGAAACATCAAAATTCACAACATGTAAACAGCAAATAAAAATAGCCAAAATATATAGTTTACTTAATTTTTTTTAACATATACACGTGTAATACATAAGCAACTACAATATTACATTGTATATTAGTAACGAATATTGTTACTTTGTAGGCTAGATCAAAGAGAGTGGAATTAAGAGGTGTACACAAGAACATGCAGTGTTGCGATTTGTTTTGTTTCCTCATTTAATACAAAGTTTATATATATTCGGGCTCAGATTTGCAATTTATCAAGTGAACATACATGAAAAAGTGCTGCAAAAAAACTTTTACGATTTAAACTCAAATGCAATTTTAAAAAAGAAACATCAAAACTCACAACATGTAAACAGGGACATAATTAAACATCCAAAAGTAAAAGCCAAACAAGCTATTCAAACGGCTTGGAAAACATGTCAAAATTGTACATTTGTACAATATTTTGCGTTGTTAATAGGGGTATTTGACAAACGATTAAATAACGTTTGTTGAAAAATCGAAGTGTTGTATATTTTCCAAACTGTTTGCGCTACCTAGAAGTGATGTTACGAATATTCGTATTTGTATTCGAAATGCCGAATATTCGGCTATTTTACGACATTCCTATTCGAATTCGCCAAGTTCAAGCAAATATTTCACTAATATTTTGTTAATACATTCCAAAAGAAAAAAAATACAAAAGTGTTAAAAAATACATAAAATGAAACCAAATATATTAACTCTTAATAATTTTTATTTAAACGAAATATTTTGTCTTTAACGCAAAATAAAATCTTCTTTTAGTAAAGGAAAAAACAAATAAACATTGTGCCGCCACAAAAAGAATTTATGAAAATTGCTCAAGTTGATTTTAATGATTCCTAGATAAACTATCATTTGCAGCAAATGTCTAATAATCGTCCGAAATTTATCGACAACTGGAATGGGTCAATGAAATTTCAACATTATTCCGATCCCATTACACAAGTTAGAAATTCGTTCCCTGCGGTAAATTGACATTTATCAGTTAAAGAAGCGTGGAGAGATCTTTTCTTTCTGCTTATTATACAATAATTCGGAGTGGGAAGATAAACAGATTGATATCCATTACTAAACACTGTGTGAAGCAATGTTGGGCAAAAGAAAAAGTGCAAAAAGAGTGAAAAAACGAAATTTGAAAGTATTTAAGCGTGAGTAGAAGTGTGACAATTTTAACATTTTTTGAAATTAAACTGTGCATTCAAAATTTGGATTTAGCTGCAAAACTTTCATTTAGCATTTTGGTATTTTTTTTCGGATTTTCATAAAATGTTTTCCGCTTTTTAAGCTTTAACTGAACATTTTCAAATTTTGAATACAAAAAACAGTTGCACTTAAAAAGAAATTTCGTATAAAAATGGACTTAAGAAACGTCTTACCTGTTTTGTAATAAAAAATTTGCATTCAGGGAATCTTAGAAATGCCGTAATCATCTTGATTCTAAAAATGTTGTAAAAATTTAATTAAAAGATCCCAATATAAAAATTCCATAGTGTAAATGTTTGGGCATTGCATGTTAATCCAGCGAAATATCTCAAACAAATTTGTGCTGTAAACTGCTGAAAAAATAATCATTTTGAAATTTTAGCTTTTCTTAAACTTTAAGAAATAAACGGGTATTCAATTTATTTTTATAAAAAAATTTAAATCAGAGTAAAGCAAAGAAATAAAATCGCTTGTATTTTGTTTACATCCGGGATACTGCAGGAGGCCACCTAAATTTATTAATATATTTCCAATTTTTTTAATTTTGTTTAAAATAAGATCCCAAAATTTACGAAACTTTTAATAAAATTTAATACCGTTAATAAATTGCTTGCAAAAATTTTGAAAAATTTTAGTATTTTCTAAAATAATTTTCTGGCCTTGTCTAGTGGAAGATACAGCTTAGAACAATTTTAAGATGTGGTCACACTGATAAGTTTGCAAACCGTTCCTTGGAGTTATGTTAATGGCTCCAGGTGATGTATATAAAATCTCAACATGTAGAATAATCTGCTTGATTTGTAGCCTTAATATACTTCAGTTAACACTTGTGTTTCACATTAGACCGTTTGAGCCGCGGCATTTATGGCTTTTATATAGTAATAATAATAATGTTGGTAAACAAATTTAAAAATGTTCGGTAGTGGCATTCAGTTGCGAACTTTGCAATTTCATTTAGTATTATGCCAGTTTTTTTCTAGTTTATTGTTATGGATTTTATCGGTCAAAATTTAAATATCGCGTGGTTCTAAATTTCAAATTGGATATTCGTATTCGTATTCATTTTCGTCGAATATTGCCGCAGATATTCGTGTTCGTATTCGCGAATATTAAAAATTGATATTCTTAAAATCACGTCACATTTAAGTTAAAATTTTGCAGAGTCAAGAAGGAAACGACGAAACATAAAAATTTAAAAGAATAAAAGTATTTTATTAGAATTTATTGAAACTTGATTAATTAGGTTTGGGTGGTTTATTTGGTAACGAAAAGTGCGTGTTTCCGAACCCGTTTTTGTTTTTTGATTGGCTCTTAAAGCTTGCCTCTGTTATACTAGTCTGTGTTAAGCAAATTAGATAGGATTATGGCTGAAGATATAAAAATTAATATAACAAAATTGAAATTAAAAAATTTCAATGCAAAAACTGCACAATTTACAAAAAACTTATATTTTTAACAAAAAACTTCAAAACTGATCAATGATTAGAAAAACTGCAAAATCTGCACACTTGGCAACGCTGTTTTATAATAATAATAATAGCAAGAAGTCTTCAACTACGGGTGCTGTCGGAACAACAACAATCCAAAAACAACAGAAGCAACACAGGGATTTTTGGATTACATTGTTGTTGTATACGGTCCAAAATGTCAACCATTCCTTACAAAACACTAACAAATCAAGCAAATTGGCTCGGACTGTCAAAATCAGATTTCGTTTCGACACCACCTGTAGTTGAATTCGCCTTGGTTTTGCTTTAGAAGATTAGAGCAGGGTTGTCAGATACGTCGATGTCTCGCCAAACGTAGCGATTTTAAAACTAGTTTGGCGTCGTAATGTTTGATTTGGCGACTGGCGTTTTATGAAACAGTTGGCGATTTTGTTGGCTTTTTTTGAGGAGCCATGAGTTGGTTTTGAGAATCGTTAAAGTCATTACGAAAAAATTTCATTTTTATTTTTGTAATTTTATGTGTGAAATTGACGGCATTCATTCATTTATATAGAATTATTTAATGTTAGAATATCTGGTGAAGATATTGAAAATCTTTGAGAAAACGGTTTTACTTATAAATAGAACTTCTGATAACATGAATATATTTAAAGTTTGCGAAAATTGTTCCATTATAAAATATGGCAATTTATTTTCACAACCATATTCGTGGTTTTAAAAGATATTTTAAAGATTTTTGCGAATCCTAACAAAGCTCCCTTGCAGACTCGGCAAGTTAGTTGCGCAAGTAACTTGCCGAATACAACAAAGTCTGTACTTAATTTTTTCCCCTTACCGCGACCTTACCCCTGACATATACAAAACAAGAGTTGCGCAAGAGACTTGCGCAAGTAACTTGCCTAATCTGAAAGGGAGCAAATCGTTGGATGCTTAAGGTGCCCGTAGACGACATGTTTTTTTACATCTGACTTTTCAAATTTCCCACTGTTAACTACATACATGTCGTGTGTGACCTTTAAAACATGGCATCTGTAAAAGTCAGACGCAAAGTCATCTGATAAAATTTCAACTAGAGTGCTCTATTTGCTTCTGACAAGCCATCTGACATCAGCGGTGTCAGAAATCTATTCCGGGAAGAAACCGGCAGTGTCGGTGCACTATTAACGGAATCATTAGCCGGCTGAAGCTAATATTTTACAATACCGATATATGTATAATAATTTCACCATTGAATAGAAATTATGTTCATATATATAAAAAAACGTTTCTTTATAATATCCTAAATCGGTTTCTTTAAATATAAAGAAAAATGTTAAGATGGCTGAACTCTTTTACGGCGCAAATAAAAATGTTTGTGGCGGCAGCACGCTATTTTGAAAACGAGAACTACTTTGGTTTCTGCAATTACTATGCCAAAAAACAGAGACAATTTCAGAAAAAACTAACATGTACGTGTGTGACCAAATATTATAAACCTTTTGTAGCAATTACAGCAATTTTGACAGACATGCACAATTGCACGTGATTTGTTAAGTTGACAAGTCAGTATAAAAAACATGGCGAGTACGTGCACCTTTCTGAAACACAATAGACAAAACTTCAGTTTGTTAATTTAAATCAGTTTTGGCCAAAAGCTTATATACATAAGGATTTGACAGGTACTTACCATTTCACAAAACTTTCTTTGACTGTACTATATATATGCCGGTAATTCCAACTAGTAAAGCCCATATGACAGTACATTAGCAGTACATTAAAAACCATTTTTTTAGGATTCATAAAATATGCTTTTAATAACTTAAAAATATATATTTTATTTTCAAAAACTAAAAAATAGAGGCTCTGGCGTTTTTTGACATTGAATTTGGCGAAAAGATCAAAAAAATCTGACAACCCTTACAAAAACATATCTTTTTTAATATTTAAACATTTCTAGTAATACGGTATTAAGTGCTAAATTTGAAGGAAATGGTATTTTACTTTATCTCAAACTATTTAAGCTGCACTAACTGGAAGAATGAATTCGAAAAGTTTCAAGAGTTTGTACAGGAAGTTGATCCTTCAAATTTTTGTATAGTGGACAATTTAAATGCAAGAATCGCTGATGGACAAGTTTTAGAAAGTATTTTTCTAAAAGATTTACCACCCATGAATACAACTAGGTCTTCAAAAGACTAAGAACTAAATGCGCAGGGTAAAAAATTGATGAATTTCCAATAATAGCTAGTTCTTTAAAAAAGTACGAACCTGATTTAATTTAACAAACTGTAATTTTATCCATTGTGTTTCATTAACATTCAATGGCTTGTGAAGATTTACAAAAATCTTTAACAACAAATAATTTGGTTGCGATAATAAATTGCCATATTTAAGAATGGAAACATTTTCGGAAACTTTAAATATATTCATTTTATCCGAAGTTCTTTTTACTAGAACTTTTAAGAGCATCTTTAGATATGAAAAACCAAAGATTTACAAAGATTTTCAATATCTTCACCAGCCATTTCAGCGTTAATTAGTTCCATACAAATGAATGAATGCCGTCAATTTCATACATATAAATACAAAAATAAAAATTATATTTTTTCGTATTGACCTTAACGAAATTCAAAACCAATTCATGGCTCATCAAAAATAGCCAACAAAATCGCAAACTTTTTTATAAGTCGACATGTTGCCAAAACAAATTTTACGAAGCCAAACTAGTTTAAAAATCGCCACGTTTGGCGAGAAATCGCCTAACCTGACAACCCTGCTCTAATCTGCTAAAGCAAAACCAAGGCGAATTCGCCTTAAGCAAAACGAAGTAATCAAGGCGAATTCGCCTTAAGCAAAGCGAAGTAATCAAGGCGAATTCGCCTTAAGCAAAACGAAGTAATCAAGGCGAATTCAACTACAGGTGGTGTCGAAAATACAACAATCTAAAAACAACAGAAACAACATAGGGTTTTTTGCATTGCATTGTTAGTGTTTACGGTCCAAAATGTCAACCATTCCAAACAAAACACACAAATAAAAACAAATTGGCTCGAACTGTCGAAATCAGATGGCGCTTCGACACCACCTGTAGTTGAATTCGCCTTGGAAATAATCATCTTTTCTTAAATCTATCAGCGTTACCGGTGCATATTTTCAAAAAGTACCAAAAAAGGGATATTTACAAATAAGTAGCAGCAAAAAGCGGATTTAATGAAAAGAGGGGGCAACTCTTTTAAAATCAAAATAAGTACACCAAATAATGTTTTTTTGCGTATTTTGTTCAACTTATTTCAAATTACAAATAAAATTTTATAAATGGTAAAAAAAAAAAATAATGTAACAACACTGGTCAGCAACAAACAAAAAAAAAGCGTTGGGAGCAAGAACTTCTTTTTTAATTTTAATTGACTTTAGCGAGTTGAATCCAAATCTGGTTACAGATTAATGGTCTACACCAATATTTCGCCCAAAATAAGGCCGTTATGCTAAACATTTTATTTTAACTTGAGATAGATTTTTCCGATCTTGTCAAAACAATTACAGATGATTAGGGAAAAAAAATTTTATTTGAGTCATTCAAATAAATTTTTTTTTTAAATATTTTGAACTGTTTTAGAGTTATTCAGAAATAAGTGGAAATAATTTTTTTTTTTTGCAAAATTAGTACTATGCTAATTTTATGTATTATTCACTATTGTGGGCCTGTCTAATATTTCTTCCGAAATAAGTCGAATATATTAATATATTTCATCATGACTTGAGAACGATTTTTGCGTCTTGGAAAACATTTCCAGCGAATGATTTGGAATTAAATTACCTTTTAGCCATCTTATAAATACTTTCTTATATATCCAACGATCTCGGAGATATTAAAAAAATAATGGCGGTCATAAGTAAAATTATACAAGCAAAAATTTCTAGGTAAATACGAACGAATTAAATAAGCCATAACGAATTAAATAAGCCAGATTTTATTAATAATACGTATGCAGAAATTTCATGAAAGTATTTTTATGTTTAAATGCAGTGCTATATAAAAATCAAATTTTACGACTTTTAGTAAATTTTTCTTAACAAAAATCATAAGAAAACTAAATTTGACGAACTTCCTCGATTTTCGGTGCATAATTGGCGACGAAGTGAAAAAAACGGACGACCCGGATTTATGCAGACATAATTACTAGGGTATTAATTTAATCGGACTTTTGCTTTAATCGGCTATTCGCTCGATTTATTAACCGAGGTTTTGGCTCAGTCGGTTAATTTTGTTATTTATCGGTTACCTGATTAATAAAAGTTTTTTTTTTTTTATAAATTAATAGATATTGGGAATTATTTCTTTTTATAAGCAACTTTATTATATTCAACAATTATTTTAAAAAATGTTGTTTTATAAATTAAGTAATTTCAATAACTAAATATGTATAAATTCTTTATTATTTGGAGTCTATTAGTAAAAAAGCAATAACATAACAAACATAACAATTCTTGAGCTAAAAGGAACAAACAAAATAATAATTCATATATATTAATTAATACATATTATGTATTAATTAAAAAATAAACTCTAAGATCATTTCATTCAATAGCTTAAGGAGATCTTATAAAATAATCTTTTAAACAAATTATTTGGTTTAAATGTTTAGGATTAAAGCGATTCTTTTCTTTAGTTTTAATAAAACTTGACTTGGAAACAATTCAATCATTTATCGTAGATGTTGGATAAATCAAAAGCAACCCCTAATACAGAATATCTAAGTTCTCAGTCCTTTTCCTGGATTTCTCTAAAATTCCATTATGCTATTAGAGTCCTGTTTTAATTTTTTTTAAAGTTGTAAGCACTTCTAATTGTTTCAGTTAATTCTGTTAAAAGATTGATATGAGGAGAAACGAATAACTAAACGCATACATATAAAAAGTACGAAAACGAAAAGGTGTTGACAGTTTTGTCTTTCTTTGTTAGTTTGGAAAATTATTTTTTAAGCACATATACATATATATTTTGTATATAGGACAAAACAAATAATTTAATACACAAAAAATATGTTATAATACTCCAAAAAGAATTTTAAATTTTTTACATCGGTTAATCTACTGAAAGTAATCGATTTAATCTTTAATCGAAAATAGCCAATTTTAAATGACCCGATTAACGGTTAACCGAATGAATACCTTAATAAGTACACGCCATGGTATAAGTAATTATTTCATCATGGTAAAAGCATAGAAGCAAGTGAAACTTACCATGTGCACTTGCTGGCGCATAATTAATACGTACACATGTGGGACGATAAACATTAGCTTAACACGCAAGACAAGAACAAATTTCATATAAGCTTGCTTACATATATATATTAAAACATTATAAATTTCTTTAAAGCTGAGAGCTTTAAAACAGAATGTACAAAAGAGTATCTTTTCATTTAGTAAAAAGTATCACTAAAGTCGAAAGCAGTCGAAAAAGTGGCCAATTGTTAGTTTAGTAGCACCAACGGTAACGCTGATTGTTATAAAAGCACTTATTTAAGGCGAATTCAATTTTCAGATGGCGTTAAAAGCACAGCAGTGCTACGTTTTTTTATTACTTAGAGAGAGAAATGTCAAAAGTTGCTTATGCTTTTGACAAATCGTTCAACAAAAGCAACAAAAAGTACACTGTTGTGTTTTTGGTGTTATTACTTGCTGTAGTATCGACACCACCGTATACATGATTTGATTTGCACTTTTTCAAGGCGAATTTTAAATTCGCCTTGTACTTATTTTTCCTTAGCTGGCACTATCTGTCTCTTTTACACCCACACTCAAGTTAAACCAACAGGTTTTTTTACTTTCCCTTTTTATTAATTTCCTTTTCCTCATTTTAGTTTATAAAAATTTACAAAGTGCGTGAATGTCTTAAACAAATGCTCCCTTAAATTAACTAAAAGGAGAGTAAAAAGTGTTAGAACATTTGTAATTTTAATAAATAAATAAAATTAAAATGCCATTATATTATATTGTTAAAAAATCTAACCAAAAAGTTGAACGCAACTTATAAAAGCAGTGATAGAAAACTTTTTCATACATAGCAGACCTAACTACAGCACACTCTCTGTTGGCTTTAAGCAGCGTTGCCGTTGTATATTTTCAAAATGTACCAAAAAAGGGATATTTACAAAAAAATTGGCACAAAAAAGGTATTTAAGGAAAAAAAAGGAGCACCTCTTTTAAAACCAAAATAAGTACACCAAATTATGTTTTTCCCATGTATTTTGTTCAACTTATTTAAAATCGCAAATAACATTTTATAAATGGTAAAAAAAATCATTATATAACAACACACTGGTCAGCAAATAACAAAAAAAAAACGTCGGGAGCAAGAACTGTTTTATGTAATTTTGATTGTTTTTTTTTTTGACTGTTTACAGATTCACGGTCAAAGCCAATATTTTGCCTAAAATAAGGCGGTTATACTAATACATTTTATTATAACTTGAGATCGATTTTTCCGATTTCGTCAAAACACTTACAGACGATTAGGAAAAAATTTTCCTTTGAGACATCCAAATAATTGTTTCAGATTTATTCAGAAATTAGTGGCGATATATTTTTTGCATACTAAGTACATGCTAACTTTATGTTTTATTTACTATTGTGAGCATGTCTTTTATTTTAGCATGATTTGTGAACGTTTTGTCCGACTGGAAAGCATTACCAGCGAATGATTTTGAATTAAATTCCCTTTTAAAATTTTTTTATATTTGCAGCAGTCTCGGAGGTATTAAAAAAATAATGGCGATAAATTTCTAAAAGCAATATGAAATACTATATTTTGTTTTCAAACATGCATAAATAAAATTATAAAAGCAAAAATTTTACACTTTTGTAATTTATCGGAAAGCTAGGTAAATACGAACGAATTAAATAAGACATAAACCTTAAAAATATCGATTTTCAGAATTAATTATGAATATGTATGCAGAAATTTCCTGCAAGTACTTTTATGGGTAAATGCAGTGCTATATAAAAACAAATTTTACGACTTTTGGTAAATTTTTCTTAAGAAAAATCATAAGAAAATTAAATTTGGTGATTTTCGGTGCATAATTGGGGACGAAGGTGAAAAAATCTGACAACCCTGATTTATGCAGACATAAATACTAGGGTATCCATTTAGTCGGTTTTGCTTTAATCGGTTAATCGCTTGATTAATTAACCGAGGTTTTAGCTTAATCGGTTAATTTTGTTATTGATCGGTTAACCGAATTATAAAGTTTTTTTTTATAAATTAAGTAATTTCAATAAATAAAAATGAATAAATTATTTATTATTTGGAGTTTATTAGTAAAAAAAAGCAACAAACAGAACAATTCTTGAGCTAAAACGAGCAAAAAAAAATTGTTCATAAATATGTAATAAATATTAACTAAAAAACAAACTGTAAGATCTTTGTTTTATAGTCATTTCAATAGTTTAATAATTTGGCTTAAATGTTTTGGATTAAAGCGATTCTTTTCTTTGCTTTTAATAAAATTTGACTTATAAACAATTCTTTCATTTATCGTAGATGTTGCAGAAATTTAGAGCAACCCGTAATACAGAATATCTAATTTCTCAATCCTTTTCCTGGATTTCTCTAAAATATGAAATCTTTCATTATGCCATTAGAGTCCTGTTTTAATTTATTTAAATATTGAACACTTCTAACTGTTTCGGTTAATACTGTTAAAAGATTGTTATGAGAAGAAACAAATAACTAAACGCATACATATAAAAAGTACGTGAAACAAAGAGGTGTTGACAGTAAACACTTATTTAAAATGAAGATCACTAAACAACTTCTTTGTTTGTAGGGAAAAATTTTAGATAAACGCATATATATTTTGTTTATGAGACGAAACAAATAATTAAAAACACAAAACATATGTTATAATACTACAATAAGTTAAACATTTTGTTACATCGGTTAATCGACTGAAATTAACCGATTTAATCGTTAATCGAAAAAAGCCAATTTTAAATTACGCGATGAGTTAATCGGGTAGTAATTAATCCGTACCGAGTAAATACCTTAAAAAGTACACGCCATGGTATAAGTATTTATTTTATCATGGTAAACGCATAGATGCAAGTGACACTTACCAAGTGCACTTGTTGGCGCGTATTTAATACGTACACATGTGTACATAAATTTTTCGGACGATAAAGATTAGCGTAACACGCAAGCCAAGAATAAATTTCATATAATCTTGCTCACATATATATCAAAACATTATAACTTTCATTAGTCCCAATTTCCACAATGCAAGTCTTATTGATCAGCCTGCTACTTTGTAGGCGAGAGTGACGAGGGGAAAAGAAACGAGTACTCAGCTTGCTGTACTCGTCATATACGTTTTGCTATCTCATTCGCAATGTAAAAAACGCACACATACGTGTGTACTGCATACATAAAACAGTAATATTTTAGCAATAAGATAAGCATTGTGAAAACGCCGAAGCTGATTCAAAGAAGAAAATAAGTTTATCAATAAGACTTGCATTGTGGAAATTGGGACTTAAAGCTGAGAGTTTTAATAAAACAGAATGTACAAAAGAGTATCTCTTCATTTAGTAAAATGTATCAATCAAGTGGCAAGAATTACAAAACGTATCACATATGGGTGCATTTTGTAAAAGTAGCAAAATAGTATCCAAGCAGTCGAAATGGGCAATTGACACTTTAGTAGCACCAACGGTAACGCCGAATGGTATAAAAGCACTTATTCAAGGCGAATTCATTTTTCAGGTGGCGTTAAAAGCACAGATGTGCTACGTTTTTTTCTTACTTACGATGCAAGTACACATGAAAGTACTTTCATGAAAATTCTGTATACGTATTATCACCACAAATTTCACAGAAAAATAATAAACTTTCATGAAAATTTACATGAAAGTGAAACTTCATTTTCAAAATGTCGTCAAAGGGTAAACTTCTATCAAAAATTTCTCTTCTTCTTCTTTTATTGTTTTGCTTATTTCAAGTTTCAGAGTTACCGTGCCAATTATTTACGCCGAACTTCAGGCATTCGTTTAAAATAATATTTATTTTTATTAGTTTTCATGATATTTATTAATTTTAATTAGAATCATTGTGTTCTTAATATTTAGTTAAAAAATATATTAAAATTCTTTATATATACGAAAAAAACAATTTCAATTGGCAACGCTGCTTAGTTATTGTCATTTACTTTCATGCAATCGCTTTCTTGAAATTTTCATTGAAAGCTACCTGAAAGTTGGACTGAAAGTAGAAAGATGTAAATGTGTTAGTGAAAAAGTGCGACTACCTTCATGTGTAAATGCCTAGTCAGAAGAAATGTCTAAAGTTGCTTGTGTGCAGAGCTGCCGTTTTTGGTTATTTCTGACCAAAATTGGTTATTTTTTTTCTCAATGAAGATGTGGATATTTTTTTTGAATTTTGGTTACTTTTTTTTTCTAAAATATAAAATACGAATGAATATGTTTTTCTTGATACACTTGCAATTTAGGTTTTTTAAATTTTTAACCTTTTTATTTACATAGGGGGCTATTGCGTATATCGATTCGAAGGAAATTATTTACGACTTCGAACAATGTGTACTTTGCACTACGATTTTCTTATTATTTGATTTAAATGAACATAAGTTCTTTATACTTTATCGCAAGCAAAAAAATTCCTTTCAAAACAGCTTCCAGATATTTTTTTAGGATTTTTGCTAAGAAAAAAATTGCCAAATGTGATTTTTATATTAGAAATATCTGAAATTGAAATCAAATGAAGTTTTATCGATGGAGATTTTCAATTAATTTTTTTTTAAATGAGCGTAGTTTTTCTGATTTTAAGAGTAGTAAAGATAAGTGATACTTAAAGTAGAAAGTGCATATATCTCGCGGGATCGATTTCAGAAAATGACTGAAAGAGTACACTAAAGTAGATTTGGTGTTTCTAAAACCTTGAATATAAGGAAAATGTTCTAAATTTGCACTTTTTTCAGTAGTATATTTGAATATATTGATATACACATAGGCATTTTAAAGATTTTTCAAAAATAAATGGATATAAAATCTATAATTGGAGAACTTATGGAATTTACTGTAAGAAAATATAAAATAATTTTGCAATATTTTTGACTGTCAGTCATATACATTTCCCCCCATTGAATTAACGTTCTGAAATCGAATTTATTTTTATTCGTTATACTATTATACAATGATTCACAAAATATTTCAAATAGAAAAAAAGTAATAATTACAATTATAATTTTTAAATACAATTTACAAACAAGAGAAATAAGTTATACCCATTTTAATAATATTTTAGATTGAATTCACAAAAATGCATTTCGCATTCGCCAACAATTTCCAATTTCGCCAAGACAATCGCCATATCGCCAAACGTAAATGTTAATCGCCAAAATAATTTAAAAATCGCCATATTTCTCAACCCAGCCACTGATAGTTTAAAGCGGAAAATAATTTAATTTTTACATTTTTGTTATTTATAAATGTGAAGTACAAATTTGATTGTAAAGGAGATATTCAAAAAATTCAACTTATTAACTTCCAATATACTGAATTTTGTATACAAATTTAACGGGCGTAATGTGCTGTTTTCACAACACAAGTAATTGAACGTGTAGTAAAATTTATATGAAAAATAATCAAAAAACTGAGTGCTTTTCATATAAATTTTACTACACGTTCAATCACTTGTGTTGTGAAAACAGAACAAAACTCTTACAAAATAAAAATATTTTTCATGAAAAAGGTCTCAAATAAATAAAACTTTTTAATTGAAGTTTCTCCTTATTTTTAATATGTACAAGAATTACATTTAGTGTTTTGTTTTCTTAATTTGTAATTAATATTTTCATATTAAGTGCAAATAACCTTTGTCTTACAATGCAACTTAACAACCTTTCAAATTTGGTTATATTTTTTCACATTTGGTAACTTTTTTAAAACTTTTGGTTGCAAAAATTGTATTAGACGTGGCAGCACTGCTTGTGTCTGGCATATCGATCAACGAAAGCAACAAAAAATGCATTGTTGTTTTTTTGGTGTTGTTACTTGTTGTAGTCAGGGTTGTCAGATTGATTTTGATCTTTTTCGCCAAATTCAATGTCAAAAATCGGCAAAGCATTTATTTTTTTTCGATTTCGACAATAATATATGTATTTTTAGAATAATTAAAAATATTTTTTCATAAATCCCAAAAAAAATTTGTTCCGTATCCCTAAAATCCGCCAAAAATTCAAAAAAAGTCGCCATATATTTTGCTTAATTTTTACAAAATTGGTGCAATGTTTAAAATATTTTATAGTAATCTACTTAAAGTAACAAAAAAAGGATTTTGCGGTAAGTATTAAACAAATATTGGATGTACAGTATATTTGTATGTAGTTGCAGTTCTATTATATAACTAAAACGCCATATAGTTCACCAAGAAGACTAACTTGTTGTCTTCTTTTTTGAAATACATTTTGAAGGTAGAAAAGAAATGCAACATGGGCTATTTATATTCACATAACTTTTGGCTCGTAAAAACGTTTCGAAAACTTCATATCTCATTTACTTCAAAGCAGATATTTAGTGAATTTCAATATTTCAATACAGGTACCTGCCGTATCCTTGTAGCTATAAATTGTTGGCCTAAACTGATCTTAATTAGATTGAATATCATCATTACAATTTTCTTTTACCAAACTGTATTTTTTCTATTGTATTTTATTAACATCCAAGGGTAAGTTAGGATTCATAAAAAATCTTTAAAATATATTTAAAAACAACAAATTTTATGTGATAATTTGTCACATTTTATAATGGAAAAATTTTCATAAACTTTCATTATATTAATTTGTAAAGAATTCTACTTATTACTTCTTTCAAGAGCACATTTAAATGTGAAAAAAAAAAATTCTCGAAGATTATCTTCATCAGCCATTTCAACATTATTTAGTTTTAAATACTGGTCATACATATGAATGCATCAAATTTCATACATTGAAATACTAGAATAAAAAAAATATTATTTCTTCGTTTTGAAATTAACAAATTTCAAAACAAATAGATAGATGGCTCATAAAAAATAGCCAACAAAATCGCCAACTATTTTATAAATCGCCAAAAAATCGCCATGTCGCCAAATCGAAAATTAGGTCGCCAAAAGAGTTTGAAAATCGCCACGTTTGGCGAGAAATCGCCACATCTGACAGCCCTGGTTGTAGTATCGACACCAACGCATACATAGATTCCACCGCGATTTCAACTACAGGTGGTGTCGATACTACAACAATCCAAAAACAACAGAAACAACACAGGGTTTTTTGCATTGCATTGTTAGTGTTTACTGTCCAAAATGTCAACCATTCCTAACAAATCAAAACAAAGTAGCTCGGACTGTCAAAATCAGATGGCGTTTCGACACCACCTGTAGTTGAATTCGCCTTGCATAAATTCGATTTGCACTTATTCAAGGCGAATTTTAAATTCGCCTTGCACTTACTTTCCTTAGTTGGTCCCAATTTACAATGTTGAAATTGAAAGGCAGACATTTTTCCTATTCTCTTTTGAACTTACCTAAACCTTTTACAATCGCGAAATTAATAGACAGACAGAAATTATTCGTTTCTTTTTTTCGTTCTTTTTCGCTGTTGACGGAGACGAACATTTAACAGGCAATGATATATAAAATAACATTGGTGTGAGAAAAATGATATGAAGCAACAACATGAAAATTGCGAACAGTAAAAGAGAAACACGAAAAATGTCTAGTACAGATAGTCATGTACTACACACTCTACCTCTACAACCCCTCGCCAACAAACTTCGTCTGTCTGCCTTCCACTTGCCACTTTGTAAAAGGGGACTTGGCAATATCTATCTCTTTTACACCCTCACTCAAGTTTAACCAACAGGTTTTTTTACATTCCCTTTTTATTAATTTCCTTTTCCTCATTTTAGTTTATAAAAATTTACAAAGTGCGTGAACGTCTTAAACAAATGCTCCCTTAAATTAACTAAAAGGAGAGTAAAAAGTGTTAGAACATTTGTAATTTTAATAAATAAATAAAATTAAAACTCCATTATATTATATTTTAAAAAAATCAAAGCAAACAGTTGAACACAACTTAGTAAAAACAGTGATAGAAAATTTTTTCATACTGAGTACACCTAAGGACAGCGCAGTCTCTGTTGGTTTTAAGCAGCGTTGCCGTTGTATATTTTCAAAAGGTACCAAAAAAGGGATATTTACAAAAAAATTGGCACAAAAAAGGTATTTAAGGAAAAAAGGAGCACTTTTTTTAAAATTAAAATAAGTACACCAAATTATCTTTTTCCCACGTATTTTGTTCAACTTATTTAAAATCGCAAATAACATTTTATAAATGGTAAAAAAAAAAAACATTATATAACAACACACTGGTCAGCAAAAAACAAAAAAAACGTCGGGAGCAAGAACTGTTTTATGTAATTTTGATTGTTTGTTTTGACTGTTTACAGATTCATGGTCTAAGCCAATATTTTGCCTAAAATAAGGCGGTTATGCTAAAACATTTTATTATAACTTGAGATCGATTTTTCCGATTTCGTCAAAACACTTACAGACGATTAGGAAAAAATTTTCCTTTGAGACATCCAAATAACTGTTTCAGATTTATTCAGAAAGTACATGCTAATTTTATGTTTTATTTTATATTGTAAGCATGTCTAATATTTCTCCCGAATGCTAATATATTTCATCATGGCTTGTAAACGATTTGTCCGATTTGAAAAGCATTACCATCGAATGATTTTGAATTAAATTCCCTTTTAGCCAGCCGGAGGTATTAAAAAAATAATGGCGATAAATTTCTTAAAGCAATATGAAATCCTATATTTTGTTTTCAAACATGCATAAATAAAATTATAAAAGCAAAAATTTTACACTTTTGTAATTTATTGGAAAGCTAGGTAAATACGAACGAATTAAATAAGCCATAAATCTTAAAAATATCGATTTTCAGAATTAATTATGAATAAGTATGCAGAAATTTCCTGCAAGTACTTTTATGGGTAAATGCAGAGCTATATAAAAAACAAATTTTACGACTTTTGGTAAATTTTTCTTAAGAAAAATCATAAGAAAATTAAATTTGGTGATTTGCGGTGCATAATTGGGGACGAAGGTGAAAAAATCTGACAACCCTGATTTATGCAGACATAAGTACTAGGGTTTAATCGGTTAATCGCTTGATTAATTAACCGAGGTTTTGGCTTAATCGGTTAATTTTGTTATTGATCGGTTAACCGGATTATAAAGTTTTTTTTTTATAAATTAAGTAGTTTCAATAAATAAAAATGAATAAATTATTTGAAGTTTATTAGTAAAAAAAGCAACAAACATAACAAACAGAACAATTCTTGAGCTAAAACGAGCAAAAAAAAAATTGTTCATAAATATGTAATAAATATTAATTAAAAAACAACCTGTAAGATCTTTGTTTTTTAGTCATTTCAATAGTTTAATAATTTGGTTTAAATGTTTAGGATTAAAGCGATTCTTTTCTTTGCTTTTAATAAAATTTGACTTATAAACAATTCTATCATTTATCGTAGATGTTGCAGAAATTTAAAGCAACCGGTAATTCGGAATATGTAATATCTCAGTCCTTTTCCTGGATATCTAAAATATGAAATTTTCCATTATGCCATTAGAGTCCTGTTTTAATTTATTTAAATGTTGAACACTTCTAATTGTTTCGGTTAATTCTGTTAAAAGAAGAAACGAATAACTAAACGCATACATATAAAAAGTACGTGAAACAAAGAGGTGTTGACAATAAACACTTATTTAAAATGAAGATCACTAAACAACTTCTATGTTTGTAGGGAAAAATATTAGCTAAACGCATATATATTGTAGTATTATAACATATGTTATAATACTACAAAAAGTTAAACATTTTTTTACATCGGTTAATCGACTGAAATTAACCGATTTAATCGTTAATCCAAAAAATCCAATTTTAAATTACGCGATCAGTTAATCGGGTAGTAATTAATCCGTACCGAGTAAATACCTTAATAAGTACACGGCATGGTATAAGTATTTATTTTATCATGGTAAACGCATAGATGCAAGTGACACTTACCAAGTGCACTTGCTGGCGCGTATTTAATATGTACACATGTGTACATAAGTTTTTCGTAACACGCACGCCAAGAATAAATTTCATATAATCTTGCTCACATATACATCCAAACATTATAACTTTCATTTAAGCTGAGAGTTTTTATAAAACAGAATGTACAAAAGAGTATCTCTTCATTAAATAAAAAGAATCAATAAAGTGGCAAGAATTGCAAAAAGTATCGTCATTGTAAATAAAAGTTTTAATAGGTTTTGAAAATTAATTGTAATTTTTAGTTTCCCTTGCTAAAAAAATTGTAATATACAGGCGTGTTCTGAAAATCATGTGATTATAAATCACGTTCTTTTAAAATCACATGTGTGAATTTGTATTGTTCTAAAAATCACAACGGCTTTGTGTTTTATTGTGTGCTTTCGATAATTTAAAATTACACCGAAAAACACAAAAACACAACACCAAAATATCACACGTGTGATTTTAAAAGCACATGTGAATTTTTAAATCACGTGATTTGAAATCAAGTAATTTTCAGAACAGGCCTGATATTCCGCCTGTTTTTAAAATTATTATAAAAATTTTCGTTTAGAAACTTATTATTAAAGTAACACAACCAAAAAATTTTCAAAAGTATTGGCATTCATAAGAAAAGTAAGAAAATAAACTAAAAGCAAGGAATATCAAATGTAATGCATTTTCTGGCCCGCTACGGCCTTCGTCAGCAATCTTTGTATCACACTGGATAGTGATACTTTATAAATTGAATGTATTTAACTCAACTATTTTAACAAATTGATATTGGGAACTATAAATACATTCAATTTATAAAGTATCACTATCCAGTGTGACACAAAGAATGCTGACGAAGGCCGTAGCGGGCCAGAAAATGCATTACATTCTGCTGGTGTCTAATAATTGTAAATTTTTCTGTACATACAATATACTTCATTGCTATCCAACTTAAAGCTGAGGTAAAATGTAACAAGAAGATACAAGATAATAGTCTGGTAGTGTATAAAGTCATTCCGAAAAATTTAAGGAATAGAACTATTACAAAAAAGCTTTATAAAATACATAACTGAACTTTAACTCATAGAATAAAAATTCGAAAAGTAAAAAATGTTGAATATAATAAAGTTGCTTTTAAAAAGAAATAATTCGCAATATCAATTTTTTGTTTAAAGCTAGACAAATTTGTTTCAATTTATGATTTTTTGATACAAAAAATTCATTATATATTTTTTACGAAATTTGTTTTTTACAATTTCAATGTTTTTCTTTTTTCACAGAAAAAGTAATTACAAAATATTTGTTACAGAAAGGAACGAAACAGAACGTCAACAGAAAGTAAAAACTAAAGAGACCTTAAGTCTGGTAAACACCAATTAACTCAGACTTTCTCAAAGAATAGTTCCATAGTGCATAGTACTAAAGAGATTGGCTGTAAAATGGCTGTAATAAAATAGTACTAACTGATCAAATAGAACTCTTAAAAATATGCATCGTGCTAAAAAAAAACCTATTTTATATGAGGACAGCAAACACATGAAAATTACTGTCAGTCAAGTAAATCAAATTATCTAAGAATCTAAAATAAAATGTGAAATTATATTAAAAACATTTGTAATTTTGAACAAAATGTTTCATTTGAAAAATCGTCAAATTGACGATTTTTGTACCTAAACAAATCTGGCAGCTATGCCGTATACATAAATTCGATTTGCACTTATTTAAGGCGAATTTTAGATTCGCCTTGCACTTATTTTTCCTTATCTGGCACTATCTGTCTCTTTTACACCAACACTCAAGTTTAACTAACAAGTTTTTTTATATGCCCTTTTTATTAATTTCCTTTTCCTCATTTTAGTTTATAAAAATTTACAAAGTGCGTGAACGTCTTAAACAAATGCTCCCTTAAATTAACTAAAAAGGGAGTAAAAAGTGTAAGAACATTTGTAATTTAAATAAATAAATAAAATTAAAACGCCTTTATATTATATTGTTGAAAAATCTAAGCAAAATGTTGATTGGAACTAAGTAAAAACAGTGATGAAAAATTTTTCATACAACGGAGAACTAACGACAGTGCAGTCTCTGTTGGTTTTAAGCAGCGTTGCCGTTGGATATTTTCAAAAAGTATCAAAAAGGGATATTTACAAAAAAAAGTGGCACAAAAAAGGTATTTAAGGAAAAAGGGGCAACTCTTTTAAAACCAAAATAAGTACACCAAATTATGTTTTCCCACGTATTTTGTTCAACTTATTTAAAATTACAAATAACATTTTATAAATGGTAAAAAAACAACATTATGTAACAAAAAACAAAAAAACGTCGGGAGCAAGAACTTTTTTATGAAATTTAAATTGACTTAAGCGTGCTGAATCCAAATCTGCTTACAGATTTATGGTCTAAGCCAATATTTTGCCTAAAATAAGGCGGTTATACTAATACATTTTGTTATAACTTGAGATCGATTTTTTCCGATTTTCTCAAAACACTTACAGACGATTAAGAAAAAAAATTTCCTTTGAGTCATCCAAATAACTGTTTCAGATTTATTCAGAAACAAGTGGCGATACAGTTTTTGCATAATTAGTACTATGCTAATTTTATGTTTTATTTACTATTGTGAGCATGTCTTTTATTTCGCCCGAAATATGCCGAATATGCTAATATATTTCATCATGACTTGTGAACGATTTGACCGATTTGAAAAGCATTACCAGCGAATGATTTTGAATTAAATTCCCTTTTAGCCATCCTGTAAATATTTTTTTGTATATTTTAGAGCAATGTGAAATACTATATTTTGTTTTCAAACATGCATAAATAAAATTATAAAAGCATACATTTTACACTTTTGTAACTTATCGGAAAGCTAGGTAAATACGAACGAAATAAATAAGCCATAAACCTTGAAAATATCGATTTTCAGAATTCATTAATAAGACGTATGCAGAAATTTCATGAAAGTACTTTTATGTGTATATGCAGTGTTATATAAAAATCAAATTTTACGACTTTTGGTAAATTTTTCTTACAAAAATCATAAGAAAATTAAATTTGGCGAATGTCGGCGATTTTCGGTGCATAATTGGCGACGAAGGTGAAAAGTCTGACAACCCTGATTTATGCAGACATAAGTAGTAGGGTATTCATTTAGTCGGGCTTTTGCTTTAATCGGTTAATTGCTTGATTAATTAACGGAGGTTTTGGTTAAGCGGTTAATTTTGTTATTGATCGGTTAACCGACTTACAAAGTTTTTTTATATATTAAGTTATTTCAATTAATAAAAATGAACTAATTATTTATTATTTGGAGTTTATGAGAAAAAAACAATAACAAAAAAAAAACAACAATTCTTGAAGAAATCGAAAGCAACCCATAACACAGAATATCTTATTTCTCAGTCCTTTTCCTGAATTTCTCTTATAATATTAAATCTTTAATTATGCCATTAGAGTCCTGTTTTAGTTTTTTTTAAATTTTTAAAACTTCTAATTGTTTCGGTTAATTCTGTTAAAAGATTGATATAAGAAAATCTGAGAAGAAACAAATAACTAAAAACTTACATACACATAAAAAGTACATGAAACAAAAAGCTATTGACAACAAACAATTATTAATAATGAAGATCACTGAACACCTTCTTTGTTTGTTTGAAAACATATCTAAACACATACCTTTTGCATATGAGACAAAACAAATAATTAAAAACACAAAAAAATATGTTATAATACCACAAAAATTTAAAAATTTTGTACATCGGTTGATCGACTGAAATTAACCGGTTTAATCGTTAACCGAAAATATCGAATTTTAAATTAACCGATCAGTTAATCGGTTAACCGTTAATCGTAATGAATACCCACTAAATAAATAAATCTTTCATTCAGAGCTAATGCCACGTTAATCGTAAATTTTTGGGAATCTGAACTATTCTGCATCCCAGTTTATTCATATATCGTATTTTCCAATCATGTTCGAAGACTGTAAACTAGCGAAATAGCGCGACTTTACTTATAGAGTTTTTGGTCTCTTTAAAGTAACCGAAAATTTGAAGGGACATTTTTTTTTATTTTCACCAAAATCAGTAAAAAATAAACAGAAAGTTCTTGAAGCGTACAATTACATAAAAGATTTATCAATGTAAGAACATTTTAACATTATGGCGTAAAGAAAAACGCTGCAGGTCCACACCAAGCCTTCAATGCGTTTATGCAGCAGTCGAAAAAGTCATAGTGTAAAATTGTATTGACACGTTACACAGCAAAAGCGTAAAACGCATATACATACGTATATACGGAAAGCATACGTTTTTCCTTATTGACATAAGAAAAAATTTCAAAAAATAAACATACGCATAAAACGCGTGGTGTGGACCGACCTCCAGCTTAAGAATTAAAACAAAAAATTTATTATTCTGTTTGATTTTTGGCTCTTAGTTGTTATGCATAAAATTAGTATTGAAAATTAAATTGTTTGTTCAAAAAAACTATAGTAAAATTAACGGCGTATCGACAGTAAAATATCGCCGATAACAATATATCGGCAAACGAAAAGTATCGCTGATATATCGGTACCGGTATCAGTATTCGTTACATCCCTACTTTAAATGCCAAAATTTCCTTATAAAATTTCCAACATAAAATTTTACAATAATTGCTGCAAAGACGCCATAATTAAAGCGATTCTTTGCATAATTCTAGGAATCCTTTCCAGAATAATTTTTTCGCGCTTATTTTTTTGTTGTCATCTCTTAAAAAACCGACACAAAACTGAACTGTGTAATCTATGAAAATGTACAATGGAAAAGCGCCGTTATTGTCTTAATATTAGTTAAAAACATATGATGCAATTATTAAAAAACAACAGTATTGTAAGCCGTTGAGCAACGGTTAAAATGTTGAATTTAAATATAAAGAGATCTTAAAAATATCGAATTCGATAGTCGTAGGTAAATATCGATGTATCGATATATGGGTATTTTTAATATCGACGATATATTATAATTTTTTTAAATATCGATATTTATTGCCCAACCCTAATTTATTCGTAACATACTTAGGCGATACTTAAACTTTGCCGATATGCCTATCGATATCAGCGATATTTAACTGTCAATACGACGATAGGTTAAAATTTGTTTTGGAGGTTTTTAATAAACAATCAACAAATTAAATTTTGTTAAACTATACACCGCTATTTATAATTGTTTTAATTTGACCTTACAAATTATTTGTTTGATTTTAATACTTCTGTACATTTTTTTTCAACAGTGTTGACACTTAGTTAAATAGTTAAAATATTGAATAGATTATAATTGTGTCGGTGGGAGAAATGCAGCTCAAAAATGTCGCTTGAATCAAAATTACTTTTTAAAAACAAACGGTAAATAAATTGTGTGTATTCAACCTGGGTTGTCTAACATTATTTTTATTCGTAATTAAATTATTGAGTAATACGAATTATTAGATAAAGTGCTAAGTGATAGGTACCTACTAGGGCTTCCAATCGGGACTGGCTTTTCTGAATCCCGGGATTCGGGATTGAAGTAAATATTTTGGGATCCCGTTTTCGGAAACCCGGGATTTTCGGGATATTTTGAATTCCGGGACTCAAGGAATTTTAAAATTATTTTCTGGATTTTTTGGGATTTTTTTAAATCTATTTTTTTATTTATACCCCATATATAAAACTTTGTATATTATGTACATATTCAAAAAAAAAAAAGATATAATAAAAACCAACTTAAATTATTAATTGATCACAATTCATTAAGATTAAGAATGTTTTAAAAAACGTAACAAAATACATAGAAATCTTATTTTTATTCATATTTGATTATTGATATAACAAATTACACCATTCCCAATTGTCTTTTAAAATTTCCAAATATATTTTAAAATTTTTCAAATGAGTTTAAAAATTACCCAATTATATTTTTAAGTTTTCTAAATGTATTCTGAATTTGTCCAAATATATGTATATTTAAATTGTCCAAATAATATTTAATATTTTCAAATACAATTTAAAATATTCCATATGTATTTTTAAAGTGTTCATATGTTTTTCAAATTTATATAAATGTGTTTAAAAAGTTTACAAAGGTAGCTTAAAATTTTCTAAACGTATTTTAAAATTGTCCAAATGTATTTTAAAAATACAATTGGGCAATTTCAACCAAAAAATTTGGAAAACTTTAAAATTCAATTGGGCAAATTTTAAAATACATTTGGATAATTTTAAAATACATATGAATGATTTTGAAAATTTTAAATAACATTTGGAAACGTTTAAGCACTATTGGAAATGATGCATTTTTAAACGATTAAAAGGCATGTACTTAAGACTAAGTTCAAGTAGTTTCTTAAGAATATTAAAGCATTCATTGTAACTGCTAACCACGAACGAATTTTGTTGCAAAGATATGATGCAGTTCAAAAACATATTTCGCACTCAACACTCGTTAATAGAATAGTTTGTAAATATTTAAAAAGCGTACAAAAAAATTATTGAAAAATATGTGAAAATAATAAAAAAATATCCAAAAAAAAACGGGATCCCGGGATTAAAAATCAGAGATCTCGGGAATTAGGATTCGCCTAATCCCAAAAATTCCGGGATTTCCGGGATCGGGATTTCCCGATTGGAAGCCCTAGTACCTAAAAATTAACAATTTTTTTGTTTGTCAAATATTAATTAATTAAAAAATTTTATTTTTCGAAAAAAATAAATAAAAATGACGAAGGCCGTAGCGGGCCAGAAAATGCATTACATTCTGCTGGTGTCTAACAATTGTAAATTTTTCTGTACAAGATAATAGTCTGGTAGTGTATAAAATCATTCCTAAAAATTTAAGGAATAGAACTATGACAAAAAGTTTTATAAAATACATAACGGAAATTCAGCTCATAGAATGAATTCGAAAAATAAAAAATGTTGAATATAATAAAATAACTTATGAAAGAGAAATAATTCCCAGATTATATTTCTTATTAAAAAAATTATATTAAAAAAACGGATGGCCTTGCCATTAAAAGGAACATTTAAAAATACGCGAGTGATTTGTATATTAAGAAGGGTCTTCAATTAATCGGTTTTTTTTGTTCGATTAAACGAATAATCGATATTTGGCATTTTTTACTTATTCGATTAAAGGAATAAAATTTTAAAATTAATCGATTAATCGAATAATTAAAAATCCAGAAATTTTATAAATTAAGATATTTTTTCGACAATTTTATAAAAAATTGGTACTTGAGCAAATAAACATTATTAAGAACAAGTATTTTGATATTTTATTAGCAAAAAACAAAACAAACGTAACAATTCATACTTATTGATAAAACCTTTAAAACGATAAAAAAATAAAACATGTATTGTGATCATATAATTTTATATATACAAACAATTAAACAGATCTTTTAAAAATATAATGTTGTTTAAATGTCTTGCTTTCCAAGTCACACGATCAAATTTTGTCTTTCCTTTTAATTTGCCATACCCCCTCACTTTTTTTACTAACGCACTCACTAAATCTTACGTTCACTTTAACAACTGACCACAAATTCACTTTGGCGCTTTCTTTATAAAAAATATATTCCTTAAAAATAAATGTGCTTTATAAAAAAAAATTGTGTTCTGAAAAATTATTGTGCCTTTTTATACTTACTTTGAGTCATGCTACTATTATGAGTTGTTCTTCAGTGGGGGTCATTTTTAAAATGAAATTGAGTGCATCCCGTGACACAGCTGTCAATTCAAACAAGTTTTGACAAGCAGTTTTTGTGAACAACTTGAAAGTGCTTTATTGAACGTCTGTCTCCAGGGTTAAAAATGTTTTTTTGCAATTGTTTCAATAATAAGTAAAAATTAACGGATAACTGCGTTATTTCAGTAATCAGTAAACATTTACTGGTTACTTAAATTTTTTTCAGTAAGCAGTTCGCCCATGCATATGAATTACTCACTAAGCATGACTGTTTTTTAACGGACTATTTATTTTTCTTGTTTTTTAGACTTAAAACTTTAAAAAATTAAACATTTGACAGAAAAACCATATATGTATTGTTATTCGATTAATCGGCATAAGTTCTTCGATTAATCCTTTAGTCGAAATCAGCAATTTGAAATTAATCGTCTAAAATTGTTCGATTAATCGAATAAGAATTAATCGACCGAACACCCTAATGTTAAGCGATAAGGTAAAATAAAAAAAAGAATAGGTATAAAGCAGTGTATAAAAAACTGCCAAAACTTTCATTTACTTTGATTTTACTTTTGCTTGTGCCTTTGAAATTATCAGCAGTTTCATTAAAAGCAAAATCACAAAACGATTAACAAACAGTTGAGCGACAGTTGAGCCAGCAGTTGGTTTAAAAATGTTTGATTTTGATTTTCTCTTCTTTTGAACAGTTTCGCATGTATAAGTACAATAAGTCTCCTGGCCTTTGCAAGTCGCAAACAGTCGTAGACAAAAAACTTTTTTGTTTGCAAGTTATGACTTATAAACAACTGCTATCATTTAATTTTACTTTTCGTGTTTTAGACCAGCGTTGCCAGAAGCTTTGGGAAGAAAATCACACTTGGGAAAAAAATACCAAATTTTAAAGAGAAAAATCATAAAAAAAAATGTTTTGCTAATTGAAACCTTTTAATAAGGGCAAAAAGTAATAACAATTAATTTTATATAAAAAACAGATTTCTTATTATGAAGACAACATATTTAAATATAAATACATACATACACACATAACTGCCACATTTGCACAAAATTAAATAGGTTTAAATTGTGTCTTTAGTTAAATTTTCCATTCAAATTTTTCTTAAAATTCATTTCAAGTGCATTTTAATTTGTTATAAATAAGACCGTAAGAAGTCTCTCTAAATAAACAAGTTTCATTGATAGGGGTAACTCATCAATGTTAATCATCTGTATACCATTTATAAAGCTGTCTATTCTAAAATTACTGAAATCAAAATTTTGGGAAAGAGGATTTTAGATTAGGAACTATGATGCTTATACATCATGTTTAGCTTAAAGGTTCTTAATCAGATATTATACTTATTTTGATAGCATTATACCGATGATATTTGGACAAAATTCCATTTCTTTTAACTCATTGCAAAAATATGGATTTGTCCAAATAAGTTCAAAATGAGTTAAATATTAAAATGACTTCTGTCTACATTTTAAAAGATATTATAAAGCACTTTTAAATTATAAATACGTACTTTGTTTAAATAAGATCATAATCATGGAAGATGTCAATTTAATAAATTTATTTTCAAACTTTAAAGCTCTATATCTTGAAAATTAAAAGCTTCTTAAGTTCCATTAGTATTCCGATTTAGTACTAAATACTTGGCCTTTTTTGTTTTTTAATACTGGACCTTAATAAATATGTATGTATATGTTTTTTTCTCAAATAAATTTTCATTTTCTCACTAGTGTTGCCAGGTAAATTTTAAGAAATAACCCCAAATCAAAAAAATCCCCCCTAAATTTGCACTGAGAAAAAAATAAAACCCCCCCCCCAAAAAAAAAAGAATAATTTTTTAAATATTTTTTAATCTACATATAATTTTTTACATATGTATGAATGTAAGTATATTTAAACATATACATACTTATAAAAAAAAAAATTGATTCAACTGTTGAAGTTGTTAGTTGATTTCTTATTTTTTTTTATAATACTATACATTGAGAATGCTCGCTCGACAGTTGCGTTCGAAACTATAAGCCTACTAATATTTGAGAAAATAATATCAACCATGGTGAAATAATGCAGGTGGCATCGCCACGGCAACAAATACAACATTACAACAAAAATGAAAATTAGGCCCAGCTAAGTTCAAAAATTATCTTAAACAAAAATTATAGTCAATTGTTTTTTTATTTGTAATAAAAATTATCAAAAACTTTAATAAAATACACTAGTCACAACACAAAACGTGGACCTTTTGTAAACATAAACAAAACTTTGACAAAGGAAAGGACAAACCATGCAAGAGCAAAAAATCGTCATCTCGAGTAGTAATGCCACCTGTTTATTTCACCATGATATAAACCCTTAAATATCCCCAAATACAATTTTTACACACTAAATTTCCTCTAACTACTTTTTAGTCCCTAAAACTGACCCTAAACGCAATAGATCCCTTACTTGGCAACACTGGATCACACCATTGCCGCAATGCACCAATTTTCACACTTTTTAATACCCCATTCGTGTTACTGCACAATCAAATGGCTCATGTACCAATCGAGGACAATATTGTGCTGATTTTTACCAATAAAATGCAAACCTGTTGCGGCAATCGTGTGACTACTTGATATGCAACAGCGCTTCAATAAAAATGACAAAAATGTACCAATATTTATTGGGTTCATGGGCGGCAATTAAACAACACAATACGCGCCGATATTTTCCTATTTTAATAAATTTACTTTTGTGTGTTTCTTCTAGTAGGAATAAATACATATATACATATTTTTTTTTTTTTTCATTATAATTATATATATTCAAAATTTTTTTATTTTTCGAATTTATTCTATGAGTTAAATTTCAGTTACATATGTATTTTATAAAGCTTTTTATAATAGTTCTATTTCTTAAATTTTTTAGAAATGACTTTATACACTACCAGACTATTATCTTGTATCTTCTTGTTACATTTTACCTTAGCTGTCCGTTGGATAGCAATGAAGTATAATGTAGGTACAGAAACATTTACCATTATTAGACACCAGCAGAATGTAATGCATTTTCTGTAACTAGAAGGTACAAGATAATAATCTATACATATGAGGGCGGGTCAAATTGTATGGAACGATTTTTTTTTGATGAAGCGTATAGCAAAAACGTAATCTATAGGTGATTCTGATAAACTTTGCTCAAGAGACCATAGCTCTAAGTCAGATTTGGAGCTCCCCAAAATTTCAAAATAGAAATTTTTCCACATATACATAGAACAATTTAATTAATTTTTTTTTATTTTCAGTAGAGATATTAGGAATTTTTTGTCGAAAAATAGCCTAAAATGAACTTTTAACTAATAAATTCTGAATTTTCTTCGAGATTTTTTTTCTTTTGCAGACTATGAAAGTTCAGATAATTTCCAACAACTTTTATTACGATAAATTTTTTTGTTTTTACTTGGTTACGTATGAGTATTTTTTAACTCCAATTTAGTAACATGCATACGGCATATGATACAACTAATAATTCTAACTTTTAAAAAAGCACTAAAAAATGATTCTGAAAGGTGATAAAAATACCTTTCAAACAAGCCCAGATTGAGAAATCTACTATAATTCTATCCGATTTATTGTTCTATGTATTTATGGAAAAATTTCTATTTTGAAGTTTTGGGGGACTCCAAATCCGACTTAGCGCTATGGTCTCTTGAACAAAATTTCTCAGAATCACCTATAGATTACGTTTTTGCTATACGCTTAATCAAAAAAAAAATTAACCCGCCCTAATACATATATTTATTTATATTTATATATAATTATAAATATTTTTTTTTAAATTAGTGCAATTGCGGTTCAGGATGAATATTTTTATTCAAGATACATATTTAATAAAATTAAAATAAAACGGAGTATTATTTCTTTTTAAGGATATTTAGGTATGTAATGAAAATCGCTCGATTTCAAAACGATAAAAATTTATCACTTTCGAGCAATTTTAAATTCTATGTCAAAAGTTTTAATTTTTTGTTGAAAACATAATTTTAATAATATATATAATAAACAATATAAGGAAATATATACAGGAAAACGGAGGAAAATGTATTGAACTTCTTTAAAGCCCATTTATTTTATATTTTTTAACAAATATAATAAGATAATAATTTCTTTTTAAATTTGTATTATATTAACCATTTTTAAAAATATTAAAACTTTGATGTTTTCACAGGCCAAAGACCTATGTTGTTAGCGCCTAAGTAAAATATTATTTACACTCTTAAATAAATATTTCTCAAAGAAAATATTTGTTAACTTAAAAACGGGAATAACAAATTTGTTAAAGTAACTGAGATTTCTCGCTACTTAATGATGTCGGTACTAAAATTCAAAAAGTTACAGATTTGAGGTTCTGGTATTTAAATAATATTATTTAAAACTGAAATTTCAATTAACTTCAATTAATATAAATATTCTTTCTCTATTGCTTTATAAATTTAACATTTTTCATTTTTCGAATTTATTCTATGAGTTAAATTTCAGTTATGTATTTTATAAAGCTTTTTGTAATAGCTCTATTCCTTAAATTTTTTAGAAATGACTTTATACACTACCAGACTATTATATTGTATTTTCTTGTTACATTTTACCTTAGCTTTCCGTTGGATAGCAATGAAGTATATTTATGTACAGAAAAATTTACAATTATTAGACACCAGCAGAATGTAATGCATTTTCTGGCCCGCTACGGCCTTCGTCAGCATTCTGTGTCACACTGGATAGTGATACTTTATAAATTGAATGTATTTAACTCAACTATTTTAACAAATAGATATTGGGAATTATTTCTTTTTCATAAGCAACTTTATTATATTCAACATTTTTAAATTTTCGAATTTATTCTATGAGTTAAATTTCAGTTATGTATTTTATAAAGCTTTTTGTAATAGCTCTATTCCTTAAATTTTTTAAAAATTAGTTTATACACTACCAGACTATTATATTGTATTTTCTTGTTACATTTTACCTTAGCTTTCCGTTGGATAGCAATGAAGTATATTTATGTACAGAAAAATTTACAATTATTAGACACCAGCAGAATGTAATGCATTTTCTGGCCCGCTACGGCTTTATAAAGTACATAACTGAAATTTAACTCATAGAATAAATTCGAAAAATGAAAAATGTTGAATATAATAAAGTTGCTTATCAAAAAGAAATAATTCCCAATATCTATTTATATATTTAAAATAGAATTTTACTTTGTTTAAGTTTTGGAATTTCATATATTTTACTTAAAAAATTTCATATAAAATTATAAATAAAAAATTTGTTTGTATATGTTTTTTTTTTTTTTAATGAACAAACCAACTAGAACTTCCAAACAAATAAAAAATCTAACACAACAGCTGCTTTCGTAGTTGACTCAAGTAAGAACAATCGTGTGACTCTGCTGCGGCAATTATTGTACCCATTTCGCTTTGTACCAACTAGCGGCAATTAAATTTGAATAAAACAGAGCAATCGTGTGATTTCAGAATATTTTATTGGGGCAATTTTATTATTGTGCGTCAATAAAGCACAATCAAAATTGTGTCATATCGGTGCATTTGCGGCAATCGTGTGATCCCAGCTTAAGATGATTTTTTTTTTTAATATAACAAGAAGCTGATAAAAAACTTTATTGTTTTAAACATTTACTGTTTTTTGTTCAAACATACGAGGACTTAAAGTAAAAACAGGGATCGAAAATAACAGTTATTATTAAAATTTCAGTTCAAAAAGTCCGACAGAAAGAATTTGTCCGTACGTTATTTGTGTATAGCATTGCGATGATTACTAGCCATGCAATAAAATCCTTAAAATGCTTTTATTTTGTTACTTTTTTTAAAAAAGTAAAAGAAAACTTTTTTTTAACTGATATTTTTTCAGTCAAAAATAAAAGTTAAAATTTGGACTATATTATTTCAATCAATTTGAAATTTGATAATTATACTTTTTTTTAAATAATTGGGTTGTTCACAAGAGGCGGATTATAAGATTATATGGTTATGTAGTTATATTAACAGCAACCGAATATATTTAAAAAAAATTTAAATAAATGTATTTTGTTATTGATATAACCTGATAACCAGCCTTCCGCGAACAACCCAGTGCTTTATTCGGCTATGGCGAATCTTATATACCCTTCGTCATAGTGAATATTGTATATTAGGGTCAGTGTTACCGTTGGTGCTACTAAAGAAGCAATTTCCCACTTTTTCGATTGCTTGGATACTATTTTGCTACTTATACAAATTGCAACCAAATGTTATACTCTTTGTAATTCTTGCCACTTTGTTGGTACTTTTTACTAAATGATGAGATACTTTTTGAACTTTCTGTTTTATTAAAACTCCCAGCTTTAATATAAACTATGATTGTATTAATATATTAATGTAAGCAAGCAAATTAATTTTTTGTCTTTCGTGATAAGCTTATGCATTTATTGCGTATATATTATGTAACATGTGTACATATTAATTATTCGCAAGCAAGTTCTCTTGATGAAAAAATACATATACCATGACATATACTTATGCCTGTAAAAATCAGGGTTGTTAGATTTTTTTCACCTTCGGGAATAATTAGACACCGAAAATCGCCAAAATTCGACAAATTTAATTTTCTTAAGATTTTTGTTATGAAAAATTCGCCAAATATCGCAATATTTGATTTTTATATAACACTTAAATAAACATTTTCATGGTTTATGGCTTATTTTATTCGCTATATACCTAGCTTTCCGATCATTTATAAATATGTTAAATTTTTGCTCTTATAATTTTTTTTTTGTAATTATTTGCAAACTTATTTTTTTTAAAAAATTTATCCACTTTTTTTTAATATCTCCGAAACTGTTGAAAATATAAAAACTATTCGTAAAATGCCTAAAAGGGAATTTAATTCCAAATCATTCGCTAATAATAGCATCCAAATCGGAAATATCGCTCCCAAGTCATGATGAAATATACATATTAGCATCATGCCCCCAACAATGAATAATACATGAAATTAACATTTCTCCTAAGATTTTCATGAAATATGCCGTATTTTGTTCATACTCGTGGCTTTTAGATTAATGATTAAAATCCTTATAACTTTTTTATGAGTTTTTATTGTCCTTATAACTTTTGTATGAATTTTTGAAAACACAAATAGTACTAATTTTGCAAAAAAATTATTGCCGTAACAATTGAAAATATAAAAAAATTTTTATGGATGACTCAAAGGCTTTAAAAAACTAGACCTGATAGAACCAATCATTGAACAGATTTTGATTCAGCAAGGTAAGGTCAATTAAAATCACATAAAAAGTTTTTGCTTACATCTGATATAATATTTTCTGAAATTTTTTTTACCATTTAAAAATGTTATTGGAAATTTTAAGTAAATTAAACAAATAAATAGAATAAATAAAACATGTGCCGCTTTTTTTTCTTAAATCAAAAAATAAATGAAAATATCCAACGGTAACGCTGATTATTTAATCGGACTTTTGCTTTAATCGGTTAACAGCTTGATTAATTAACCGAGGTTTTGGCCTTATCGTTTGTTATTGATCAGTTAACCGATTAATAAAGTTTTTTTTATAAAGTAATTAATTTTAATAAATAAAAATGCATTAATTATCTATTACTTGGAGTTTATTAGTAAAAAAGCAATAGCATAGCAAACATAACAATAATTAAACTAAAACGAGCAAACAAAAAAATTATTCATAAATATGTAATCAATATTTTTTAATTATACATATTATATATAAATTAAAAATAAACTGTAAGATAATTTTTTAGTTATTTCAATATCTTAAGCAGATCTTTTAAAATAATCTTTTAGTACATTAAAACTTTCATTAAAGCTGACAGTTTTAATAAGACAGAATGTACAAAAGAGTATCTCTTCATTTAGTAAAAAGTATCAAAAAAGTGGGAAGAATTACAAAAAGTATCACATATGGGTGCATTTTGTAAAAGTAGCAAAAAGTATCCAAGCGGTTGAAAAAGTGGCCAATTGCTACTTTAGTAGCACCAACGGTAACGCCGAATTTTATACAAGCACTTATTCAAGGCGAATTAATTTTTCAGGTGGCGTTAAAAGCACAGCTGTGCTACGTTTTTTTCTTACTTAGAGAGAGAAGTGTCAAAAGTTGCTTGTGTTTTTGACATATCGATCAACGAAAGCAACAAAAAATACATTGTTGTGTTTTTGGTGTTGTTACTTGTTGTAATAGTATCGACACCACCGTATACATGAATTCGATTTAGTCTTGTTCAAGGCGAATTTTAAGTTCGCCTTGCACTTATTTTTCCTAAGCTGGCACTATCTGTCTCTTTTACACCCACACTCAAGTTTAACCAACAGATTTTTTACATTCCCTTTTTCTGAATTTCCTTTTCCTCTTCTTTTTAGTTTCTAAAAATTTACAAAGTGCGTGAACGTCTTAAAAAAATGTTCCCTTAAATCAATTAAAAAGAGTGTGAAAAGTGTTAGAACATTTGTAATTTTAATAAATAAATAAAATTAAAACGTCATTATATTATATTGTTAAAAAATCTGAGGCAAAAGTTGAACGTAACTTAGTAAAAACAGTGATAGAAAATTTTTTCATACAAAGCAGACCTAACGACAGCGCAGTCTCTGTTGGTTTTAAGTTGTTAAAATCGCCGCGGTTGTGGGCAGCATTGACCGAGTTGTGTCGTGTTTTTTTTTTGAAGTGTGTGTTTGTTTGTGGTGTATTTTAGTAAATAAAAGTAAATTCAATAATAATAAGAAGAAAAGTGTCTTAGCTAAAAGCAAATCAAATGAAGGAGATAAGGGTTTGCTTTGGTTTTTTTTGTTGGTAAATTAAAAAAAAAAAAAAAAAAAAATAATTAAAGATGGTAAATTTCCACAAAATATGGCCTGTTTTTATTAAAAATGTTCCAAAATTAAATAAAAATAAAAGAAGGTTAAAGTTACGTAAAAGAAATACAGAAAAATAAAATAAGATTTAATGAAAGTTTAAGGAATTCTGAAGAGGTTTAAAGGAAAGTTATTGATTCTTATAAGGTAAGTTTTTCAATATCTACAAAAATTCGAAGAATTAAAATGCAAAAAATATTTATACCATAAATTGACGTATATGATTGACTCCTACTTTTTTGTAGTTGCTGTTTGCCATATTTATTAAATTGTTAAAAGGGTTGTAAGATATAATACATTTTCCACAAGCTTTAAAGAAAAACTCACTGTAGCTGCTTGACGCGGCAACGAACGAAAAATATTAAAAAGTTATAATTCTAGTTACAATACGGGTACGCTACCATAAACAAATAGGTATTTAAACAGCAAGTCTTAATTAACTTTATGTTTTAACTGCATTTAATGTTAGATGGAGACGGTAGAGTTAGGATTTGTTTGTTACAAATTAGTTGGTGATTTTGTTGGCATTTTTGATGAGCCATGAATTTGTTTTTTGCTGCTGAGAATCGTTTAAGTCAATTGAAAAAATATTATTTTTATGTATGAAATTGAAGGGATTTATTAATTCGTATGGAATTAAGTAAAGCTGAAATGGCTGGTGAAGATATTGAAAATCTTCGAGAAAAATGTGTTTCATATCTAAAGATGCTCCTTAAAGTACTAATTAATAAAATTCCTGATGACATGAATATATTTAAACATTGTGTGGTTACAATCGAAACTAGTCTGGGCAACCTGTCCGTGAACGCCTGGGCTCAAATCTCAGCGCAGTCAAGAATGAAAAATTATCAATAAAAATTTTAATTAATTTCATGTTGTAAAATTCCTGTCTTCATAAAAATAATTTAATGAAAATTAAATTCAATGAACTTAAGCCTAATTAAAATATCTAAAATTTGGATTAAAACCCATTAACAGTTCAATAAAATAACCACAATACTAATTTGTTGTTGTTTAAGATATTTTAAAGATTTTTGTAAATCCTCACAAGCCATTGAATGTTAATGAAACACAATGGATTAAATTACAGCTTGTTAAATTAAATCAGGTACGTACTCTTTTAAAAACTTAACTATTATTGGAAATTCTTCAATTTCAATTTCTAAAAGTTGTTCATCAGCAATTCTTGCATTTAAATTGCCCACTATACAGAAATTTGAAGGATCAATTTCATGTACAAAATCTTCAAACTTTTCAAGTTCATTCTTCCAGTTAGTGCAGTTTAAATACCCTGAGATAAAGTAAAATAACATTACCTCCAAATTTGGCACTAATACCGTATTACTGGAAATTTTTAAATATTTAAAAGCATAAATATTTTTTGTCAGATTTATTATGACCTTTTTCGTCAAATGCAATTTCAAAACTCGCCAAAATTGCCACAGCCTTTATTTTTTAGTTTTTGAAAATAAAATATATATTTTTTAAGTTATAAAAAATACATTTTATAGATCGTAAAAAATGGGTTTTCGAATCGATAAAATTCGCCAAAAATTAATAAAAGTCACCATGATATGGAGTTAAATCGCCATGATATGAAGTTAACATGATTAGTGAGTACAATAAAGGTACAATGTTAACTATAAAATACTTTTCTACTAAAACCAACACAAAAAATAACTTTTGTGATTAGTATTAAACAAAAAAATTTGGATAGCCATACAGTATATGAAGATGCAGTTCTATTATATATCTCAAGTGTTAAACATTTCAACGTCAATACATTTCTTTTTGTAAATACGTTGAACGGGAATCGAATTTATTCAAAATATCTTGCGAAGGTACAAAAGAAGTGCAACAAAAAAGGGTACGTACCTGCCAAATCCTTATGTATATAAACTTTTGGCCAAAACTGATTTAAATTAAAGTAGTAATTTTGTCTATTGTGTTTCATAAGCATCCAACGGTGTGTTAGTACTCAAAAAAATTTTAAAATATCTTTTACATTATAACCAGGGCAAGTAAGTTCATGCACTTAAAATCGCAAAATATGCGCATAAAACATGCACTAAAAATCGCAAAATATGCAAAAATAAAATTAAAAAATATGCATTAAAAATATATTTATTTAACCATTTAAAAACGTAAAAACTTAACATAAAAAAATAACATAAATACATTTCATACAGTCTTAAAAAACATAGTTTAAAAAGTAGTAGTAGATAAAGATTTATTTATATAAATAAATAAGTTTGTTTTTAAGTTATCAAATGTAAAACTCATTCTATTTGGTCTTAAAACAGTTTTATACATTGAAAATGTTCGTTCGACATCAACGGATGTAATAGGTGCATATTAAAAAGTGGTCAGCTCCTTTGTAAAATATTCATTTTCTACAATATTTTCTTTACTGGAAGGTAAATTAAAAATACTACCAATTTCTTGAACTTTTTTAAATCCAGCATTCTTTTTTAAAACTGCATTAAGTTTGGCTTTTTTCGCCGATATGACCTTCTACTTTTCTTATTCTAATGACAGCGTTATCAATGAGTTTAACCGAGGTGCTCAATGATTTAAACCTCTGAAGTTTGGTTATTGTCTCGACTAGAAACCCATAGTTTGAGTGTATAAATACTAATTGAGCCTTTATATTAGAAACATTTAATCATTTTCGTTAAAATTATTTACCACATCTTTAAATTCTTTAAAATTTTTGGCATAATACTCAACTGTCTGCAACCAGGTACCCCATCTTGTTATACATGGTTGTGGTGGAGGGTTCAAGTCAGGATATTTTTCTTTAAGTAGTGAAACACGCAAAGGTGATTTTAAAAATATTTTTTTTCCACATGATATCAATGAATCTATTGTATCAAATTGATTTCTAATTTTGTCAGCCACACGATGCATGGCATGAGCTAAGCATGTGACATGTAACATTTTTGGGTAAAATAGTTGTATAGTGTACAACTTGTCGAGATAAGTTTTTCTAAGGGCTGATTCCGAAGGAATGGTTTCATTGGTATATATGTTTAAAAAATTTCTAAAATGTTGGTTGTTTAGCTTGTATAAAGGTATATCTGCAGACACCAGATCATTACACAATTCTAAAATAAATTTACTAGTTTTATCCCCAAAAACTGAGTTTTTTGAAATTAAAGATTGCGAAACCTTTTCAGCAGCCCAGTCACATAAATCTTTGTGTTTCTGGCTTTGAAGGTGCGGATTTACTTGAAATTTTCTCTCAAATGTAACACTTTTATTGCAAACTTTGCAATATATGCAATGATATTTTCTTCTTTTTGCATTTTTTTTCCTTAAAAACAAATTGTTTAATTAATACTTTAATACTTTTTGGATTTTATGTCGTACTTACAGCGTAAATCAAGTTTTATGTTTAGTTCTCTTTTTTCTTCGACGAACGTTATTTTTATTTAATGCTTCTTCAAGTAAAAAAACCCGTGAACAAAATGAAATGTCAAAAACTTTTTTATTGTTACTTCTACCATTATGTACACAGTAGCAACAAATTGTTTAATTTTTAAATATGTTAAACATGCCTACAAATATGTCTTACTGTTTGTTCTTTCATGGTTGCTCAATTCTATTTAAATTATATTTATGTCGTTTATGTGTTAGCAAAAATTAGAAACAAAAACATCACATAGTTTTAGCCAAATAAAAAAATTACTACAAAATACAACTCCGTAAATCTAGTAAAAGAAACAAGGTGAATTTATAATGAAATGTAGGTAACTCTATACCAAGGCGAATTAAACTACAGGTGGTTGTTGCTTTTACTACTTGAAAATGTCAAAGTTAGCAGACTATCCCATACTCAAACATCTATAACCAGCTGACCCACTGACTACACCTTGAACAGAAAGATATTTCTAAACAAAAAAAAAAAAAAAAAAAGAAAAGAGCAATTTTTTTTATACATATTACAAAATATGACGAAAAATGTGAATTTATAACAAACTATCCCAAAATATGACGAAAAATATGCATTTATAACAAAATATGCAAAAACATGCATTTAAGGCAAAATATGCAAAAATATGCACTAACAAATTGATGCCATTTTACTGGAAATATTGTGATTCGCAAAGATATTAACTTTAGGTGGGTCTCAGAGTAAGCACAACAAACATGCATTTGCATGAAGTCCCTTGCCCTGATTATAACTTTCCGTATTTTATAATGGAAAATTCTTCGTAAATTTTAAATATATTAAATATATATTTAAATATATAGTGCGATTCACTAACTTTTTTTACGATAATCGTATCGTTAAAATAAATATAACGAACATTTATCGAATTTGCTATTCAGTAACATTTTTAACGATATTCGCTGTCGATTAAAGTCAGCTGTTACTTTAAGCAGTTTTTTTTCGTTGTCTTAACGACAATAATTTACGTTGTGTTTATTTAATCGATAAAGTGTATTTTATGTTTAAAGTGGCTGAGGCCCGATTTCTTACATATATACTACAAACAACATGCATATGGATATGTATGAACAAAAAACCAAACTCTAAATTTAAAATGTACAAAAAAAAACAAATTATGAACAAAAACAAATTTCTAAATGTAAAATTCACAAAATAATATATATAAACAGTAAATATAAACAGTAAATTAAGCACAATTTCATATGTTTTTTCTTTATTCTCTTCTCTGCTTTTCGTTTATTTTAACATTGTGTAGACAGAGATGTTACAAAAACTACAGCTGTTTACCATCGTTGAAAATAAATTACAGAATCACACTATCGTTACTGCAAGCGAATATATATGTTGAAAAAATTACGATTGTCGGATCGTTAATAGTAAGTGAATCGCACCACAGGAATTCTATTTATTAGTAGCGACTATTATTGACCAAATAGGCCACCCTATCAAAAATTTGTTTGAAAAATATTATGATGTGGGGTATCATATCGTCGGGCTTGACCGACTATACTCGCTTAATTGTTTGTTCTAAGTTTTTGTTAATATATACTAACAAAAAATATATTTTATACCTTGTAAAAACTATTAGAGAAAAATCTATCACCATCCAGAAAAAAATTAAAACCATCCAGAAAAAAATTTTTTCTTTCCAATTATGGATTATAAAGGAAAACTATGTGGTTTAATGTAAAAAATTAAAAAAAGGAAAAAAAATTCCAACAATTCGCAAATTTTCGCATTTTTTTACATTCACCCCAAAATCACTTCCGCTTTTGTCACGTACGATATGCACCTATTTGGTTGCGAATGTTATAATACATTTTTTTTTCATATATAGTACCCTCTAAATCAAACATAATGATAAACTTTTAAAACTATTAGAAAAAAATCTATCACGTACGGTATGTAACGAACGATATTACATTTTAAAACCATCCAGAAAAATATTTTTTCTTTCCAATTATGGATTATACCGGAAAAAAGAAAAATACCTCCAACAATTCGCAGATTTTCGCATTTTTTTACATCTACCGCTTTTGTCACGTACGATATGCACTTTTTTTTTTAATAATTTTAAAATTTATAAATATAATGATTCCGCCACTACTTCCCTGTGTACCAAAAAGCAATATTTGCGTTGAAATGGTCTTTTCAACAATAAACGCAAAAAACAAAATTAAAAAATTAAATTCAATTCTGAAAGTTATATAAAAAATAAATACTCGTTTTAAAAATAAATCAATTTTTTGCGGCACGATTAAAGCTTTTAGCCAAAATTTGGAAAAAATAAGTTACAATGAACAGCTATGATTTGAACCAACTCTGGAAAAAAATAAAACTTTTTAGTTCCAGAAATACATATGTATCAACAATTTAGGAGTATGTATGATGCAAAATATCTAGTTTATTTCTTAAAATCAGTTGTTTCATTAAACGTCACCCAAGAACGTGTATTTTGACATTTTTGAGATCTCAGTTAAATTACGATTAGTCAATCTGAAAACAGATTTGTGCCGCCATTACCAATTTTGTATACAACATTTTGACGGAACAGCTTAGCTTTGCTTACATTGTTGGTATTTAATGAAATAATAAAAAAAAACACATTTCGCCGAAAAACCGAGTTTCAGACTAAGTTTTAACTTAATCCACATCTCAAAAACCCGGCCTAAGTAAGTTTATTGTTAACAAAAACTTGATAAATTTAATAGGTAATATTTCTGCATTTTCCACTAATTCCTTTACTACACTTGCTGGCCTTTCTATTACCTCTCCCGCTGCTATACGGTTTATAGTTTTTGTGTCTAAAAGAATTATTGCCATAGATTTATTATGAAACTGGTTTTTCTTTTACTTCTTTGGTCTGCTTCTCTCTCCACGGAATTCACCCTTGACAGTAAAGTCCCTTGTAGACCTTGTTAATCTTATAATTTTAGTAAAAATACTAACATCTACAACACTACAACAACAAAATGTATTAGACTAAAATATACTACGCTGTGGTTGAAAAATCCCACAAAAAGCAGTAGTAAACAAGTGTGTGAATTTACCAGAATAAAACAGTTGAAGAAACTTTATCTATCTCTTTCTCTCCCTCAGCAAATTCATTAATTTACAATGCATACGAAAAAGACACTCACGTTTTGAAGTATAAAATCGTATTAAATATAACAGAGTTGTACTATTAATACAAAGGGTGAAAACCGCTATTTATTTCTGAGGTGTACCCAGAAAAAATGTGCTCCAAAAGGAGCAGGTTTTATGTATGAATTCATAGCTCAAATCGCTTCAAACCTGTTGATTTTTGTATGGGGTGTTCCCGGTTTGGAGGATTAATTTCTGCTGACAATAAGCGCTTCTTTTAACATAATAAAAGATGCAAATAAAGCACTCCTAAAGTGCTTTTTTAAGGGCTAACTATTTTAAAATATTCATTAAAGTTTTGCTTTTCTGGTTTAAATGCGGTTTTTCCAGCATTTTCGTAAACCATAATATATTTTTATTTTTTTCGCTTTAAAACCTTCTTTGTTGTTAGCACTTTAATAGCAGCTTTTTTTTGTATAAGAGCTCTCTTATTGAAGCACCCGATTATGCGCTTTTTCTCTTAAGTGCTTCAAAAAACACAATTTATTTTTACTGGGTATTTCTTTTTTCTGTGTATTAAAACCGTCTCAAATGTTATTGTACATACAATGTACATATATATTTTTTTACGTTTTCACCTTAAAAACCAAATGACGCGCAAACTTATTTTCAATCAAGAAGAAGAATACAAACTAGATAAAACACACAGAAATAACAAATAGTCACCTGACCTCTCGAGTTCACCTGGGGGCAAATTATGGCAGTCGTGATCGAATACTTTTGCGATTCGAAAGCAATTTTATTTAACCGAAACAATTAGATGTGTTAAACATTTTTAAAAATTAAAACAGGGGGGGGGGGCTACTCTCTATTGCGATGCGAAAGAAAATTGTAGCAAATCTAGTTATTGGTACTCTTTAATGCGTTTGCGCGTTTGTCCATCGCATCTTTTAATTTTATTTAAATTTTCCAATTTCAAATTTTTTGTACATATTTTGACATTTCATTACTGTCAATCTGCGCCATCTTTAATTTTTATTGCCAGTTTTACTTAATTTTCAAATAATTTTGCGAAAGTGTTTGCGAGTACCAAGTTAGCATTTAGTTTTCGCATCGAAATTGTATTCGCATCGCAATAACAAATACCCCCAGGACTCTTATGACATAATGGAAGATTTTATATGTTTACAAAAATCCAGGAAGAGGGCTGAGAAATAAGATATTCTGTATTATGGTTTGCTTTTTATTTCCGATTAAAGCAAAAACCCGATTTAATGAATACCCTAATATATGCATACATAATTATAAATCAGTATATAATTTGCTGTTATGAACGATTTTAGGTTATGCCAGATGAAACCAAAAACGAACATGTGAAAGCAAGAAATATAAAGTTTACATCTGACAAACACACTGATAAAAAACATATCGTGTAAAACCACCTTTAGTATTACTTACGAGACCTATCTGAAAATTCACCGACCTGACGTATAGTCAGTGTTTTAAGTTTTAAGACGCCTCGCCACGTTGCTTAAATTTTTATTTTGACGCACTTAAAATTAGCAATCTCAAATTTGTAAACATTGAAAAAGGTAGTGCGATATTCGGCTGTGCCGAATCTTTGATACCCTCCACCGACAGTTCGAATATTAAAGGAGTTGGCCTTATATGGGGCCTATAGTAAATTATCGACCGATATTTACGAAAGTTAACAGTGTAATTAGAAGTCATATTTCAGACAGAAATGTTCAGACCTTACAAATATTTGACGAACAATTTCAAAAAAGCATGACCAGCAAATTGATTAAGCTTAAGCTTTATTTTCAACAATTTTAATTGACTTTCTTATCTTTATTTGTAAGATAAGAAAGTCAATAGGTATTTGATCCAGCAAACAATTTTGTAATAAATCTAGTGGTTACGTGTAGGACGTCAACTATTTAATAGGTGTGAACACAGCTTTAGTCATATAAATTTTAAATTTTAGCTTTCTGTGGAACATTAATTCAAAAACATTCAATTAATATATGGATATTAGGGACGCCAATCGGGACTAAGTTTTGAAACACCCGGGATTCGGGATTTTCGAAATCCCTATCCCGGGATTTTCAACATTTTTGAATATTCAAAAGATGTTATATACATAACATAAATTTTAAAAAAAGAAAACAACAAAACAAATTAGTTTATACATATGTTTATAACACTGGCATCCCACATGATCAAACTGATCAGATTCTGAAAAAAGCCTAAAAAAAATAAACATATCTCTTAGTTTTTCTAGATCAATTCATTTCGGTTTTGATAGCAATTCAATTTTTAATGTGAATTAAGTTGTGACGACATTAATACACGGCAAAGTGTAGTCCCTCATCGAGATCGATAACTGAGTTAAAAACTGTAAAACTATGTCGACTGCATTGCAGTACACCTCCAGGTTGAGGACGAGATTCTTATCAATAATTTAAGTACGTTTGAAATTTATTTTAAAACAAAATGTTTATACAAATGTTTCTTAAAACATTTAGTGTGTTTATACAAATGTTTCTTAAAACATTTAGTGTTTATTTAAAAAAAAAATTCTTTAATTTGCCGTATGTTTTTAAAGCAAAATTTTTCTTATTATTGGACCGGAAGGAATATGAGTTATTTCATAAATATAACGACTTAATTGTTATAATTATATCAACTTTTGTTCTTTAGTTTCTTAATGTACTTTAATTGGATCGTGAATAATTTTTATTTTTTGCTTGATATATAACAATTATTTATTGATTTCTGTTTTTGCATAATAATAATCATTTTTATTTTGGTATTATGCCTTAAGCCAAAGCTGAACTTGCTAAACGTAATTGTAAAAAAGGCTTGAGATGTGAATCTGCAAATTTCGTTTCTACTTAAAATAATGGTTTTTATTAGGCAAAATACAAAAATCCAGAAATAGTCGTCATATATCAAGCAAAAAATAAAAATGTTAAATACTTGTTCCAAAAACAAAAATTAAACTCAAAAATAAGAATTATTTGCAATAAAAAAAAAACTTAAATATAATTTTTAAAAAATATTTTTGTATAGAGTATAAAAATTCAAAAAAAAGACGAACATTTTTGTACTTAAAGGTTAATATGTTAAAAATCCCGAGACTCATAAAAATAAATCCCGGGACTCGGGATTTATCAATCCCGAAAAATCCCGGGATTTCGGGATTTCCCGTTTGGTATCCCTAATGGATATAAAAGCCACTACTGCTTCATAACGATTAGACTTAAATTATTGACCGACAATCAGAAAGTTTTATGCTTTTTTATCATGATTCGTAACAATTTTAGCCGAACTAAAAGGATTTTCAGGATTTATGGGACCAATTATCACAAAATTCATCAGAGTGATTTTTGGTATTAAAAACCACAAATAAGAATCCATTTCTATACAGCAGTGAAATTAGTTTTAGCATTTACAGTGAATTTAGAAGGCTGCTTGATATGGCAGTTGGAACAAATTTAACCGCAATATTTATATCTGCTACGGGTTTAGGCGTATTTAATTTATTTCCCAAAGTGGGCTTTATATGGAGCCTATGGTAAATTATTAACCGATCATCACGAAGTTTATTAATGTGATTTATATCCCTATAAAACTGGGACGTACAAAATTTTTTATTAATAGCATTACTGATTACGGCTTTAGGCGTATTGTAGTTTTACAAATTTATAAATTTCGTTTACTGTAAAAGATATATTAAAAAAAATCAATTTATTAACATTCAATAGACAGAATTTTGCATGGACATTTGACGGGTTTTAAATCAAAGAAAATAAAAATATTTCTTATGAAAAAGGTCTCAAATAAATTAAAATTTTTATTTAAGTTTCTCATTATGTGTTTAATATGTTCAAGAATTGTATTTTTTGTTTTGTTTTCTTAATTTGAAATAAATATTTTCCTCTTCATTTTAGAAATTTTTTCAATTAACAAACGGCACATTTGGTAACTTTTTCAAAAATGTTGTTTGTAAAAATGTTGTTAGTCGTGGCAGCACTGTTTCTGTGGTTAAAATGCAATAAATGGTATTGAATTTTCCATGCCTGGTAGCCAACATTTAATTAAATTCTCTCAAATTTTTTTGTCACTCTTCTCCTCTGCATCTAAATTCTTAACTAATTCTTAAAACTTCATTAGTGCTTTACTAACGGTGACGTCATAGATATATTTATCATGTATACATGAGCCACCACCACCGGCTGGAAAACACATTCTTTCCTCTCTCAGTGCTTTTTATTATTATAAGTGGATGATTTTGTTTAGAAAGATTTTTGCGTTCGTCTCGTGAGGTTGTTGTTCAGTCTGTGAGCAAAAAGTGTGTAAGCGAGTGTATAAAACGCGTATAGAAGCGGCAGCGTGCTTGTAATTTGTTTGTGTTCGTTTGTATGAAAAAATTTGTGTGTATGTATATGAATAGAAAAAAATTTATTTAAATAAGAAAAAAAAAATAAATTAATAAATATTGTTGAAAAGTGTTAAATTATATAAACCTATTATATAAAGTTATATCTATTATTAAAGGCAAATTAAAATTTAAAAATCTGATAAGAATATTAATAAGATAAACTTTAAGATTGTGAAAAAAGTTTGTTCTATAAAAAAACAGACACAAAATACATATGTATGACTTAATTTTTGGGTGTTTTTTTTTAATATGTATGCGATTATTGTTGTTGTGCTGCTAAATTAAAAGTTATTAAAAGTGTCCAAAAAATACTACTATTAGAGGGAACTTTGTTGTTTTATATATTTGTTCTACATAGCTACATATAATTTATTTAATTTGTTGTTTTTATGATAATTAAATTTGTTCTTGTTTTGTTATTTACTTTGTTGTTTTGGTTATTTATGTATATTTTGTTGTGCCCAGACAGTGTTGTCATAGTTTTTTTTTGCAAAAATCTTTTAATTTCTGAAAAATAAAATTTTTTTCCCAAACGAAAAAAACTTTTTTTTACAAATTATTAAACAAATCACTAGAACCACATGTGTTTTAATTCTATTTATTAAAAAAACATAAAATAAATAATATTCATATATTTGTACTTAAAAACGTCTATTAAATATTAAAATTTAAATTCATCCATTTGTTTTATATCACGTATTAAATCATTATATTTTTAAACAAAAATAATCGGAATGCAGACATTTTTTTAACAAATTATAACTTATCTTATGTAAGCAACTTTAATTTTGAGAAAAGTTTTTTTTTCTTAGAAAAAAAAAACTAAAACTTTTGAATCTCAAAAACATGCAAACTAAGATAAATCTTACGGCATGACAACACTGTGGCCAAACTAAAATACAGCTCTCTTTAGTATTTCTCCTTTAACGAATTTGTTAAATTGTAAAGCACTCTTTAAGGAGGTTTATTTATTAAGCATACAAGTGTTGCCAGTGGGGTATATTTAACTCGTAACCCGTTTCGTAAAAAAATATTTTTAAATGATATATAGTACAGTAAAACTTGCGTATAATGAATCTGCATGGGACCACAAAATCACTTTATCATACAGAAATTATATATATTTTTAGTTTTTATGTAACATAGTCACGCGATTTAGTTTAGATTACGCCATTATTGCAACTAACAAATAGTTATTTTTAGGATGCTATCTGACAGACAAATGGTTTTTGGTTATGACAAGTTAACATTAACATTAAAAGTGAATGATAGGCTAACAGCAGCCTTATCCTCATAGTAACTTTACAAGTGAACTTTAAAAATTTGAAGCTGCCATATTTTCTGCTGAAGATATTGTAACTTGAACGACAGTTTTATGTCAAATTAAATTATTCAAACTATTTTAAAAACAAAATTTAACACACAAAACAAGATAATTTACCATTTAAAACAAAATACAGAACAAATAAATTGACTTTTGCTTTCAATTAAAGAAAAGAAAAGTTAGTCGTTGTCACTACTTATTTTAAACTAGTAAAAGTAGTCGGTTTCCGTAAAAAAACCTTGAGCGTAACTGCTAGTCTTCTGCATTTTTAAAATAACTACACTTTTTTTAATTCTTCGTAACTGTATTTATGAAACTGTGTTTATTATTTGAAGCTGTATTTATGAAACCGTGTTGACAGCAAATTGTTATCAGAAATACTTTTTCCTTTGGTTTTTATTTTCATTTTTGGGAATCCCCTTAGACAATTTTTTTAAAATTATCATTTATATGGAAAGAAAAATGGATAATAGTTAAATTAATATTTGAAAAATTTGCTTCTTGTAAAGACAAATTTACTGTATCGAAATCCAATACAAAGAGGTCAAATTACACTTCAATTTAAACGACAAAGCCGGCAGCAAATTACGGAATTCAATATCGGTAGAAACTTAAATTTATATTGTATATATTGCAATTTCGAACGGTAACGAATTCTGTAGGGTGCCCCCAGTGCTTTTTAAATCAACTTACAACAGGAAGGGCTCTAATGAGTTTTAAATCAAGTTATACCGGGACGAATTTCATTTAGAGATTTCACAACAGAGAAGTTCGACTGTATTTATAAAAGTATCTACAGTAGCTCTTATAACTTTTTGAATTTTGTATTATTAAACCCTAACTGGTCTTTCGAAAATGAATAGCGTTTAAAGGTATGCTCAGACCTAACAAATATTTGACGAAAAAATCCAAAGAAAGCTTTCTTTTAATTATTCAAACTTTAGTTTTTTTTTTTTGTAACAAATTCTATTGATTTACTAAACTTTATTTGTAGGAAGATAATTGTACTATGTAATTTAGAAACTGTTATATAATGTTTGATCCAGCCAAACTTTTTGCAAAAGCAAATAATTTTTAGTTAAACTGGTGGTTTTGTGAAAAACGCCAAATATTAAAATGGTGTGACCATAACTTTAGATATTTGAATGAAATTTAAAAAATTCAATTGTTAGAAAAGAAAAAATGGTAATAAAAACACGAATCATTTCCAAGAAACAAAGTTAAATTCACGGAGAGTGAGCATGTGCTTTAAAAAAATTTCTTTGGTATTTTGTAATGACGAGAACAAGTTTTTTCTTTGAATTTTTGAAGGAAAAATAAGTTTTCACATTAGTATCCGACCAAAGTCAGAAAATGGATAGGTACGACTGTGTCGTTTTTTGTAATAGATTAAAGTAACACATAACCTGTGTTCTTTAATCTACTACAAAAATCAATTAATCGCTCACGACAACCACAACCGTAATAAGCCTGATTATTTTTTTCTATAAATCTAAATTTTTATTTAAATCAAGAAAATAACTACAAATTTCGCTAACCCCAAATTTTAAGTCTTAATCATCTGTTATTAAAAAAAACTTAAAATATTAATTAAAGAAAAAACAAACAAATATTTAAGAATTTTTTTAAACAAATTCTAAATAAAAGAATTTATCGATAACTGCTGATTGTGTTGGCAATTAGTTAAAAACATCCCTATAAATCTTTTGTATTTCAGTTTGCTAAAAATTCAAAACAAAAGTGTTAAAAAAGTGCATAGTGTTAAAAAATATACAAATACAATTTTAATAATATATCAAAAAATCTCCGAAAAATTAACCCACCATATCCAAGGATTATTCTATCAAGCAAATTTACTAATCATCAACAATAATAATGGGAAATATTCATACAACCGGACCAAATCAAGCCTTAATTGTATCAGGTAAATTTAATACTGATTTCTAATCTCATACAATATCTATGTATGTTTTCTTATTTACTTTATTAAGTTTATTAGCTTTATTAAGTTTTAAAAAATGTTGAAAATTCTTTTATTTCAATATCTTATCGTATTAAAAAATTTTACAAAATCGTTTTGAACAGGGTTGAGCAAAAGGCTTTCCCTTGCTAAAAAAACTTTTCAAAATTATTCGATAACCCTTAAAGCCCTAAAACTCCAAATTGAGTTAAAAATGGTACTCCATCAGTAATCCTTCAAAGTTTTGAATGGCCCACCTCTATGTCAAATCGAGTTATATATACCTCTCCACCATACATGAGCATAGTGCATTAAATGTAGCAGCAACCACCAAAATTTGTCTGCTTACCGAAAAAAATTTTATTAAGCATAATAATTTTACTGGTTTCTAAAATTTTTTACAGTAAACAGCAAAAACTTACTGGTTATTGAAAAGAATTTTCACTCAGCAATAAATTTCAAATCTTAAATGCACAATTTTGCTTAGTGCAGTATGTATGTTCTTCACTAAAGAAACACGTTTAAACAGTAAGGTGAAAAAGGAATGTTAAACACCGAAAAAGGCAGACAGTTGTGGACGGCCTAAGTGCATGTAAAAGATACTGACAAAATCACGCGAGCTGCTTCCCCACCTCGAGCTGTTTTACGAATGCAAAAATTACTTAAGTGCACCATAATTATGGCCGTTTTTTCATTAGCCGATTATCTCTTTTCCCAACGAAAAACTGCACATTAAAGAAATTTGATTTTCTCAATGTCTAATTTGCTTCTTTTCTGTCGCAAGCTAACCGGCACTCATCTGCCAATTATTTATTTGTGGTAAAGATAAGTTTTAATCAGCTGACTTTCAACTTTTTATATGTCTTTTGAGAGATGCTGGCAACTAAAAACAATGTTTTTTCTCGGTATATTGAGAAACCCAAAACAGTTAACGACCCATGTTCTGTAACTTTGGTGAGAACCTCTCGCATTGAAAACATGTGAAACAAAATATTCCATCGTTTTTCGAAAAGTGAGAAAAAAGTGTGTCTGTAACTCATGTCGAAAACTATCAAAAGAAATTACGTCGTTATGTTATAAATGTCATAATATTCCTCTCGAAGCCGATATGAAATTGCAGATGTTGAGAACGCCAGTCAAATATATCGTTGACGGCGACCAAAATAGACTAAACTTGACAAATTTTCAATGACGGCGGCGAAAATAAAGCCGTCGGCTATACCAAAAAATGTAAAGTGCGACTTTAATGTTTGTTGATTACAAAGTTGCTTTGAAAATATTCGTATATTTTTTAAAAATGTCAAAAGTAAAATAATTAAACAATGAAAAATCTGCCAAGAACAAAATACTTATCTCTTCCGCGTTCACATTAATTGCATTTTGCATTGTTAATATATTTTTTAGTGTTAAGTTTTTATCTCAACCCGTTTTTATGCGTAAGTGTATTTGACAGTTCAAAGCGGGAACTTTCTCACAAAAATATCCTTACGTGACAGTTATTAGGTACCTTGTTCTTGTTCAAATTTACGGATATTGCCACTTTTCTTATTCGATGTAGCAGTACAAAACTGTTTTTCAATTTTTATTTTCATCCTTAAGGTATGCTAAGGTTTGAGCCAATAATTAAGTTATTTATTTCTCTTATCAAATATTTTTTCTTTTTTTGGCAATTTTGTTAATAATTAGCAGTGTGACCATATTAGCTTTTTTTCGAGCTAAATTTAGCTTTATTTTTTCATGTTTAGCTTGAAATATATGATTTAGCTTTAAGACTTTTTGTTAGACTTTTGCAACAATAAATTTAGCTTTTTCCGGCTTTTTACTTTAATTTGAATTTCGTGTAATTAATTTATATTTCAAAACAATTAAAACAGTTTATCAGTATAAATTAATATGTGGTAGCCATATAAAGTACTTGAAAAATAATAGTCTGGCTGCGCAGTAACAATCGTTGTTCCATATTTGATCCACGTACATACCAGTGTCGTCAGGGGAAGAAAAAATTGCTGGGTGTTAATACATTTCGAATAAAAAAAAACCAAAAAACCTATTAATAAGTACATATATATATTTAAAAGGGCTTAAGTACAGTTTACCGACGCAGCTCCAAATAAAAAAAAAAGTACATAGGGTGATAGAAAATTGAAAAATAAGAAGAAAAAATAAAATGGCAAAATTCTCGGAAACGCATAGTTTCCGAGTTATGGACCTCGGAAGTTTTCATATGAATTTGCGATTTCCCATTACATTTCTGAACATATATGGTCAATATTGGTATCATTTGAAAGCTTTTGAATAGATCTTTCTGGATATAAACATTTTATTTAAAAATTCTTAATCCATTAAGGAGCGGCGATGAATTTACGAAAAAACAAAATTTTTTAGTAAGCATAAAAACCAATATATGTATTTATGTTTTAAATTTGTTTTTTAATTCACTCTTTTCTAAAATAAACTTAACTTTTATACATACATACTTATTTCTAACTATACTAAGAAATTACAAAAAAAAAATTAAAAAAATTATTCGCTCTCTGATTCCTCGTCCAACGAGCTCTCTGCTGCCATTAAGGTAACATTTTCAATATTGTTATTGGGCTGTAACGGGTTGTACATTTTACCTGCCAGTTTTAAAAACTCCACATATTTGTTTTTATTTTGTGATTTGCACCAACGAAGGAAAATGAACTTTTGCACATAGCCGTTAAAAAAATGCTTCCTCCTATTGTATTCTGGCACTGATTGTTTTAAGTGCCGCCACAGGCCTTCGATGGTGTTGGTGTGCTGGCCAGTTTCTGCATCCACAAAAGAAACGGAGTGGTTTACTTTTAGGTGTTTGTAGCCTATATTAGTTAGAGCATCATATGACTGAAAATATATATGTTCATATGTATGTTTGTAACTTAGATTCATTAAAATATTGTTTATTCTTTATCACTTACCTTCCAAAAATCGGAAACAATAATTGATCCCGGAGAAATATATTGTTGAATTAGCGGTATTAACGTTTCGCGGCTTCTGTCTTCTACTGGAACTATAAAACATTTTCCGCTTATTCGTTCAACTCCTCCGAAGACCCATTGTCCCTCTACATGGTGGCCTCTGTGGTATTTTCGCTTTACGATTTTGCTTTCGTCAATCTCAACGATAATGTCAGGGCCTCCTATTTTTAAATTTGTTTGGAATGAGCCAAACAAAACCACTTCCCGACAAAAGTTGTTCCAGTCGACAGCAGTCGACCGACTTTCAATGTCTGTTTCCCTCGTTATAAAGTCGAGGGATACATTTTCTGTCCACAGGTATGCAAATATCAGAATTTGGCATATATTAAGGTGCGATTTGCTAAAAAATGTATTTTTTCTTAAGGACACATGTGCGTTGCACCTGTGGCCTTTTAATTTCTTTTCCCGCAAGTTGTGCCAGCATCTACATATGCATACATAAATATTTAATTTTATAAATCTAAATAAATTTACTTTTACTTACCTCCAAGTCCATCCGTCAATGTCATTACTAGGGACTAATTTCAAAGGATGACCATTATTACAAAGGTAATCGCCTTCCTTTGGAATTAGTCCCCAATCCACTAAAATTGGGAGGGCTTCGTGTGGAATAGGCCCTTTTAAATTATTTTTAAAAATCGAAAAAATTTGAGTTGATCTATTGATCTCCATTTTTTTTTTTGAAATGTCATGCCAAAATTTTTAAAATGACTTATACTTACATTAATAACGGTAATCTCTTATGCTTTACTATTTTTGATATACATATATGCATGTGTATGTGCATACATGTATTAAGGTTTTTCTGATTCCCTATTTTGCTTTATTTTATTTAAATATTTGTTGGTTTACTTACGTATTAATTACTTTGCAGGGAAGTTTTAGTAAGTGATAGAGGTGGTAGAGGAGAAAACCTATGCAGAAAAGCATTAGTAAGCGAAGCCGGTGTTTGTTATACCATAGAGGAGAAAATCTGTTCATCCGGCCGAAGGCCGGCTATGCGAAGAAGCTTTAATTAGCGAAGCCGGTGTTTGTTATACCATAGAGGAGAAAATCCTTGCGCCCGGCCGTAGGCCGGCTATGCGGAGAAGCTTTATTTAGCGAAGCCGGTGTTTGTTATACCATAGAGGAGAAAATCCTTGCGCCCGGCCGAAGGCCGGCTATGTGGAGAAGCTTTATTTAGCGAAGCCGGTGTTTATTATACCATAGAGGAGAAAATCCTTGCGCCCGGCCGAAGGCCGGCTATGTGGAGAAGCTTTATTTAGCGAAGCTGGGATTTTTTTGATAAAATTTTTATTACCTAGTGCACCTCCGTAACATTTTGATATAAAATTTTGTAAAAACTGTATTAGGAGCTAAAGAGTTAAAAAGTTTTAAAAAAATTTTGCATATCCAGAAAGATATGTTCAAAAGCTTTCAAATGATACCAATATTGGCCATATACGTATAGAAATGTAATGGGAAATCGCAAATTCATATGAAAACTTCCGAGGTCCATAACTCGGAAACTATGCGTTTCCGAGAATTTTGCCATTTTATTTTTTCTTCTTATTTTTCAATTTTCTATCACCCTATGTACTTTTTTTTTTATTTGGAGCTGCGTCGGTAAACTGGACTTGTTCCTTTAAAAGTTTTTAAGATTATATTGTGGTTTTTCATTTCTTTTTATTACTCGAGGGCAGTGTTGCCATGTTTTTTTAATCCTACACGGTCTATTAAAATCATATTTTTCCGACACGCCAAAACATTTATTTTCTACATTAAACTATAAATTGAATTCAATAAATATATTTTTTTTCGATATTTTTAATCCGGCTTAAGTTCATTGAATTTAATTTTCATTAAATTATTTTTATGAAGAAAGGATTTTACAACATGGGTTCAATTCCCAGCTCTGTCAAGAATGAAAAATTATCAATAAATTTTTATTAATTTTTTGTTGTAAAGTCCTTTCTTCATAAAAATAAAGTAATGAAAATTAAATTCAATGAACTTAAGCCTGATTAAAAAAATATCAAAATTTGGATTAAAAAACCATTAACAGTTCAAAAAAATAACCACAATACTAATTAGTTTTCAACAAATTTGATCATTATGTTAGTGTTTTTTCATTTCTTTTAATCGCTCAAGGGCAGTTTTGCCAGGTTTTTTTGAACCCTACACGGTCTATTAAAAAATCCAATTTTTCTCTACATTAAACACCAAATTGTATTAAATAATTTTTATCATTTTTTTTTAAGAATTTTTGGAAAAAAGAACAAAACACTAATTATATCATTTATTTTCGCCAAAGATGTTTTAAAATATGTAAAATACTTATAACACTGTACAACAAAATGAAATTTTATTTCAAAATAACAACGTTCTGGCAACTGTTTGTTGTAGAGGGGTATAAAAAAAGAAAAACGTGTATCGGCGTTTAAAAAGTTTACATATAAAACTCATTTTACGGCCCATTTAAAGTTGCACCCTTGTTTATTTCAGTGTTAAAAAGTTCCAAAAAGGTGCCAACCAACCTCCTCCTTGAACATCGCCATGTTAAAGTGGCAATACCCCATCATATAAAGTGTTGAAACTAGAATTGGTTCCCAGTACTTTAGAACTGTCATTTGACAAGTTGGGTGTTCGTTCCTTTTCGCATGGTAAATAATAAAGCTAATTGATTTTTATCTTTTTTATTTTAATTTAAAAGCTTCCGTCTCAAAAATATAACCCGATATTAAAACCAGCATTTTAAAAGGGTAACTGCACAGAAAAATATTGAAAATTGTCTCTAATCACCAAATTCATAGAATCAACCCAAAACGATTATAAAGATTACTAAAAATTGAAAACTTTGAATATTTTTTTTTTCAATAAATGATATTTTTTATTTTAATTAAAAAAATGATCAAAAATCTTGGCCGTTTCAAACAATGTGTTAATTAATTTAATAAAATAGGTTTTGACAATTCCCAACAACAATTCTACATTTTTAAAATAATTTATTTTAAACGCAAAAATCAATTCAGATTTTTCGTTATTTAATAAATATTTTAGTTAAAAATTTATTTTAAAACAACTAAAATTAAATCAAAATTACATTTTAAATTTTCACAAATATTTTTTTTTTTTAATTATACTAACCATTTTTTCGAATGTGCTTCTTATGAGTTGTATTTCAATCTAAAATGCTTTTTACAATAGTCTTATTCCCTCAATATTTTACATACTTTTTTGGCTTAAGCAAAATATAATTGAAATAATTTTTAATTTTCTTTCAACTAAAAAAATAATTGATTCAATTATCGCATTATTTAACCCTTTGCCTGTCCAATGTATCACATATTGTGCACAGGTGTCATGATTGAAACTCTTGCGCATTATATGTGATACACAATTTGTCTTATTTCCTTTAGCAAAGTTTTGTATGAACTTATGAAAAGTTAAGTTATTTAACGATCTGGGCGTGTAGACAATGTTTTTTTTTTCATATAAGACCTGAATATTTGTATGGGAGAACACTGCAAATTTCCAGGATAAAAATATTTTTTTTTTGCAAAGAAAATAAATTTATTCATGTTGAAAAACGTTAAAAATATTACAAAAATTTATTATCAAAAAAAAAAAAAAAATCTTTTAATATTACATAAAACTTGAGATAATTTCATTATATAAATAGTTATAAAGGAACTTCGGAAGGTTAATTTTTATAGTAAAGAATAAAAACGGCATAAATCGTTGCGATGCATAGAACACTTCAATAATAAATAGTTGAAATATTGGTCCGTGTATCATATGTGATGCATGTCATTTTTACTAGATTATGTACGTAGATGTACGCTATAAAAAATTTTTTTGTTTGGGGTCAGTCAAAGGGTTAAATTGAAATACTTTTAAAACTAGTTTTTTAATTGATAAAAAGCTACTGATAATTTTTTCTGCGTTAATTGAAATAACTATAAAAATACGTCCACTATTTTCAAACAAAAAACCTTTCTTCTGGTAACACTGTTTTTGTCTATATTAATATATGTATAGAGTTTCCACAACTGTGCGTACAAACATGTGGCTTTCAAGTACTCAATAATTTTCTTTTAAACTTTTTTAAATATAGAAATGATGCAATTGTTGCTCATAAAATAAACTTTAATAAAAATCTATAAAATGTGTGTATTGAAATACATTCATATGTATGTACATATTTACATATATACATACATACATATGTATTGGCACTAGAAAAAAATTTTGCCGACGAATTTAATTTTGCTAAAACAAAATATAACCTTAATGATCAAACAGGACAGCGGCAACATTAAATTTTCCACACAATTTGAAATTATTTTTTTCTATACATATCCCACTAAGCGACCAAAACTACCTGAAAGGAAAATACATAAGCTTTTTGAGAGCAAAAAAAAAAAACTGTTTTCAAAAAAATTAAAAAATAAGTTTTAAATTAAAAAAAAAAAAAAACTTTAAAAAAAACAAATAATTTTTTTTTCGAAAGCTTGAAGAAATAGCTATCTAATTTGTTTGGGACAAATTTTGCTAACACCAATAGATAATAAGTTACATTGATAAGAAAGAACACCGGTTTGGCCAAAATGTCAAATTTTGACCCCCTCTAACTCAGAAACTTTTTGACCGATCTTGTTGAAAATTTGTGTCTATCCAATAAGACTAACCTTGGTGCAAATTTCATCCAAATCGGAAGACATCGATTTCAAAAGTTGGGTCACTTGACATGAAATCCCCCATATATTTAAACTATGTTTTGAAGGAATATATTTTTTAAATGGGACCCATTGTCTGTTTTGACTTGACAAGGGGTCCCATCACCTTCACTTCCTTTCAAGTATTGGCCTCAAACTGTTGGTTTGTTTTTGGTCTACAACTTTTGGGGAAGTAATAAAGAAAAATAAATGGCACACCTTAAATCGGGAAAATTTGTATTGCCCAGATCCAAACCGGGAAAGTCGATATTATTGAGCGAAAACTTTCGCAAAGGAGAGCCATAGTAGAATTTATTAAAACTTTGTGGCATTTACTTGCTTGCATCCGTGAAACTGCCTTAAGCTCTCTTTGACCACCGTAATTATTCTTTAAAGCCGCAGTTAGCCGACAGTTAAGGCAGAATTAGTTTGTACGTTCTGTTCTGTTACGAATCCGCTGTTTTGTTTCTGTTCAATTGAAAGTCTATATGTGTAGTGTGTTTTTACTTTTTCGTTCTGTTCTGTTGCGGATAAATCTGTTGAACATAGAATTCAACGTTAAATTACGGCTTTTTATAAATATTTTTTTTTGCATGTTTGCATTGCAACATGTGGCCAAGCATTAATTATCATTATGAAATATTACGGCTTCATCTCTGGTATAATATTCTGGTAATTTTTCCGCCCAATGCTCGCTTCAAGGTAATCAATAATAAAAAATTTGTTGTTGCCAGATATTAAAACTTTTTAAAGAACAAAAGAGTTTAAATAAATAAAATTTTAAAGTCAGTATTTTTTTTTTAGACTTAATAACGGAAATAAAATAAAAACTTCAACTAACCGTTCTTAACACACCAGGGATGTTAAATGGGGTTTTAAATTTTGTACCAACTTCCAAAACAAAATGTACTTTTTGGACCTTCGCGGTACCATGTTTGTTTTTTAATTTATTAAAACAACAAAAATAGTACATAAAAATTCAATAGTACAAAAAAAAAAAGAAAAAATTACGATCATTGAAAAGAATGAAAAGTGGAGACATTTTATAAATAGATTTAAACATTTTACAGAATTATGGGACGTTAAATGTGAAAGTTATAAAAATAAAACAAAAAAACCAGGATAAGAAAAATTTCTTTCGCATATATTTGTTAAGTAGTACTTCTATATTAAAAAAAAAACACAATACTGATATTTTGCTTTAGTGTCATCGTTTGTGGTAAAAAGGAAACAAAAGTAGTAACACAGGTTTTGACAAATGTTGCCTCGCCTGTGGGTACCATAAGCTCCCTTTTACAATGTGGCAAGTAAATGGCAGACAGACGAAGTTTGTAGGCAAGAGAGGAAAAAAGTAAAGTTTGTTACGCCCCTTAGCAACAAACTTCGTCTGTCTGCCTTTCACTTGCCACATTGCAAAAGGGGAATAAGCGCTCTATACACCAAAATACTAGTCGCATATTTAAGAGCCCATTACATTAACGATTTGTTGTACAACATAAATGCAATGAAAAGGACTCAATAATTTGTTTGTTATACAAAAAATTCAAAAAGTGGGAACTACGACAAATTTTTAAATTGTACCAAATGTATCACGGTAGTACCATGGTTCTTTAGAAGGTCAAAATGTACCAAGGAAAGTACAATTGTACCAACTTTAACATCCCTGATACGCACACAAAGCATTTAACATTTCCCTCATTTTCTCTTTAATATATTTTTTTTATTTAAAAAATTTTTTTATCTCTTTGAAATCCTTTTGAATTAAAACTTTATTATGTATTGTTCTCCTCTCACTATATATTTTCATCGCCAGTCTCTCGATTGCAAACACTTCAATTCTCCCTCTCCTTCTTAGAATTTTTTTCTCTCTCACTGGAGCATGTTTCTCTTTTAACACATTGTTTATTTACATAATTTTTCTCGAACACGTTTAATTCTCTATGCCGACCCCTTTTGTATCCGGCTCATTTTAAAGTTCATAGAACAAGTAGTAAAAAATTAAAGAGTACAACATTAACAGCAACAACAACACTAGAAAATATGTATAAAAAAAAAATAAAGAATACCGGCCGGCGCCTTTTTATGTTTAAACAATGTTGCTTTTCAAAAGTTTAACACAGGAAAAGCAGAAAATAACGGAAGTTTTATACACTGAAAAAAGTTAAGATATAAAATAAAAAAGTATTTACATATATAAAATTTGTCTGTGTTAAAAATGTTATTGGTTTATATCGCTCTTTTGCGATAGCCTTCGGAGAAGGTAGGCTATAGTTGTTCCGTACACGGTTAAATAACCAAATTAAGTGGACTTTAAGGGTAAAAATTTATCTTTTCGACATCTTAGTCTGGTTAATACTCCAATCTTCTAACTAAAAATTTTGCAGACAATAAAAGTTCTTGCTTATTCCTTATACCTTGCAGTGTAGAGGTTTTTGCAAAGACTTCTCCAATTCGATCTATCTTGCGCCGCTGTTTTGGCCAGTGTTGCCACTTTGTGGGTAATTACCCGAATTTGGTGTAATTTTTACTCTCGTGTGTAGAGCGTGGGTAATATCTTTGAGGTGCATATCAGGTGTAATTTGAAATTCTTTCATTTTAAAACAAATAATTTAACGATTGGATGTTAGTGCTAAATTTTATACCATTTAAGATATTGTTGATCTAAAAAATTTAGAGTTTATTTAACCAAAGTCACTGCTTTATTAAAAAAAAAACATTTCCATAGAGTATCAAGCAAAAGATTAATAGTAATTTGCGCCAGATTGACAATCAGATTTTGATAAGTATGTCATGGTGATTTAGAATCCAAAGTTTATTGGAAAAAGAAGGTTCTTACACTAAAGAAAAACCACTGGAGAAAGATATGTTTCCAACAGTGATGGAAAATTAAAACATTGCGATGGTACTGACCACCAAGCAAAAGAGTACTTAATTCAAAATTTTGGTACTTTTTATAAAACATATTTTTTATTAAATAAATACACTATGCGGCAGTCAAAATCGGGATGGGATGAAACCAACGGGAAATGTTATATCGGTAAAAAAGAAGTTATACGTGTCCCGGCGTTTCGCTGGGTCACGCCTAGGAATCGAGATATATCGATTTGAAGTTAGCAACTATCATATAGGGGAAATTGTGACATTTCGTGGTCTTTTTATTGACATAACTCGAGACCACTAGTCCGATTTTGCTAAAGCAAATTAAAAAAAATTAGGAATTACAATTCCTTTAATCTGTTCATACAACGTTTCGCTACATAAGCAACAGTTTCGCAGTTATAAATAAATGTATGAAGAAAAAAACTATTTTTTGCCTAAAAAATTGAATTTTTTTATTTTTAATTCATAAAAAATCCAAAACGGTAAAAAAAAGTGAGTCCTATTACTTTCACGTAAAGTCACATAACCTGTTAACAAAATGAGACATAGATCATGAAAATCGATGGACGCGTTTCGCTTTTACTCACAATTAAGTGAAGGTATGAATTTAAAAAATTTGCTCGAGATATGTTCAAAATTCTTTGGAAAAAACTTTTATGACTTTTCTTATGATTCTCAGAATTAAAAAAAAAGTGATAAACAAAAGGTTATTTGATTTTTATGATTGCGGTAGCAAAGTAATAAGCGGTAATAAATGCGGATCCCTGGAGTTCTGCAGAATTGTCCGTGTCCTCACTAATAATCCCTATTAATTATTACCAAAATATTCTCGATATAGCACTCTAATAAATAAGTTAAGCCAATAAAAACATACCATTCATATTATGTATGACTGAAAACTTATCAACCATGGTGAAATAATACAGGTGCCATCGCTACGGCAACAAATAAAATATTACCGCCAAAATGGAAATTAGTTCCAGCAAACGACAACATTTATTTTAAACAAAAATAAAAGCGTGCCGCTGAACGTAATGAAATAAATAAATTTTTATTAAATTTTTATTTAATTATTATATTATTCAATTCCCGTAGTGCCTAGGTGAAACATAAGGCCCCAACAAACAAGTTAAAATTTGGTTTGTCCAATGCCAATGCCTTAATTTCACCCCATGTACTCCCTGCTGCTAGTCCCTCAGACTCAACCAGGCTCCTCCATGTATTAGCAGTTCTTCATTTTCTTCGGCTACCCTGTGGATTCCAATCAAGCGCAGTTCGAGTGATGTTGTCTGGGAGCTTCCTCACCATATGCCCAATCCAATTCCACTTACGTCGTTGAATTTCGGTTATTATTGGTAGTTGATCTGTTGTTGCCCTTAATGTGGCGTTTGATATGGTGTTCGGCTAGAAAACGCGTAAAACTTGCCGTAGACACCGGTTTATAGATACTTGGAGATCATTTATTTCCCTAGTGGCAGCGTGACATATTTCGCGCCCGTACAAAGCAATGCATTTTACACAAGAGTCAAAGATTTTGAGTTGATTTGAGTTTGAGTTAGAGATGAATGCTGATCGCCAGACTTTATTCAGCATTCCAAACGCTATTCTAGGCTTTGTGATGCGGGATCTTATATCATCACTTGCTCCACCATTACTAGAAATTTAATTTCCCAAGTAGCAGCAAGAGTCGACAACTTTGATCGATTTCTCGTCTAAAAATATAGCTTGAGTGTAGTCGGTATTAGTGTCCATTAGCTTGGTTTTTGCAATATAAATTTTTATTTAATGATGGCCAATTAATTTTTTATTTTTAATTAAAATTATCAAAAACTAAACAAATCACAACACAAAACGTGGAGTTTTTGTTAACATAAACAAAACTATGACATAAGCTTGGACAAAGAATGCAAAAGCAAAAAATGGTCATTTGGCATAGTAATGCCAACTGATTCATGGCTGTAGCATCGAGTGGGACTCCTGAACTACCTAGTTGGTCCTAATTTATATTCAGCGAAATATTTGTATGGGACGTGAAAGCGCTCAAGATTTAATTGTTATGCCGGTTTATTGATGGCAATCATCATTCACTAATTCAGGTTTGGATAACGCTCTAAAGATTTATGGGGCTATATTCGACTTTTTTTTTTGCTATATTTTTAGCCACTTTGTCTTTTTTGAAGTAAAAATATCTTAAATAAAAGACTCCCATTGGAAACTGTCAGTTTTGGATAATCAAATATACAAGTTTTGAAGTAATTCAGGCTGATGTCAGGGTGGCCGTTACAAGCGATGCGATGACAGGGTATGGAGCTTTATTTAAGATAGAGCTATGGTTCCATCACCAAAGTGGCTTAGAGTTATCTATAGAATCATCCTAGGGGCGGCTCTAATCGAATTTTTCGATTTTCGACAAATTGGCCCGCATTAATATATATATATATATATATCGTCCTTCAATTCCCAGTGGAACATAGGGCCAACACTAATGCCTTCCATTTACATCTAGCTGTTGCCAATTACATAATTTACCTCCAGGATACGTCATATTGTTTTTGTTGTTAGGCCTGGATTTGATGTCTCCAAGTTCTGGTGGGCTTATGGGGGTATTTTTAGAGCCTTGGGGAGTATATTCAAAATACTGGCGCGTGTTACAATCTCCATCTTTTATTATTGTTTGCCCCTGATACTAAAATTTTCGAGTGTGTATTTCCGCGGCCAAAGGAGCTTGGTGAGTTCGTAATAACCGTCTTTTAATAATCACAACTTTTCTCTACGTGTACCCACTACATGGTCGGCAGCATACTATAACTGCTAACATGGTGTTGATTGTGTAAAGTACTTTCCTCTTTTCTTTTGTAATCAACGTTTTCACGTTGCTGAACATGGAAAAAATCAATAATTTCTGGCAGAAAAATGTTGTTTGCTTAATCGAAAGACATTGTCCTTGTTAAAGGATTTTTTCTTTAGATTTACTAAATATTTAATGTCAGTGGCCTTTGCTTAAGTCAAAGAGTGTGTTTTTTTAAATTTATGTCTTTAATGTTTTTGAAAAAAATGGTAAATTTTAATGATAATGGTTTCCTATTTAGATAAAAGAAATACTTCTCTCAATTTCCCGTCTCTGGCTTAAGTGAAATCACGGAAAATTTATGAAATACAAATTTAAATTTCAATAGAGAGATAGAATTCATTGTAAGAAAATGTAGAATTGCATAAGTAATTCTGTTAAATTTAATTCGATTTTATTAGCCGAAATCAGCAAACGTTTCCGGAAATTATTGTCTTCACCATCAAACTCAAGTCCTTGGAAAACCAAAGCACAGGCAGGTGGACAACTTCGCTACTGATACGGATCCAGTTCATACACATGTATATACTTTATGAAGTCTTCGCTCAATATTGTATTTAGAATTTACAAACTTATTTTCACATACCTTTTTCACCTTTGGGAATAACGCAGTTGGTTTGGTTTGAACCCAAGTTCGTGGATAGGAAGATCTGTATAAATCGGCTCTAGGGGCTAATTCCCTTAACAGGGAGGATATGTCAACATTTTTGATGATCTTGCACTGACAGAAGCTTTAGCTAACATCTTATTCGAGTTTTGTGTTTGTTTACCTTTTTGTGTATAACAGTCCACTGTAAGCTAATTAGATGTCTCTTTCTCTCTTTAACAACTTGAGATTGTGTTTGCTTACTGCTTTTCTATTTTCATATGCATTTCAGGGGTAGGTGCTGGTTCCATGAAGGTCTAATTTAGATGGGCGAATTCTCTTTTCGGTATTTTAGGTAGTTTTTTTTTAATTATTTGGTATTAAAGAAAATTGTCGTGTTTTATGTTCAAGAGTTAAAACAAATTTCTTAGTTCTTACAACGACACAAGCAGCTTATTAAAATTCGCGCATGGGAAGCTTTTTTTAAATCCAGGGGTCTTATCACCACATATGATATCAAGCAAAATGTATCGACATTTTTTATTTTGGCATCATGACACTCGATATCGAATGAAATGTATCGTATATATCGATATCGAGTAACCACAGACATTACATCTCTCGAGTTTTCATTCGATACTTCAGTGTCTATTGTATGAAGAAAAATATATACGATTTTAGACGATACTATAGTTTACTCGATATCGAATGCGATGACTAGACCCCTGCTTTTATGATGGAGGCCTACACCACGCCTTCTATGCGTTGTGACTTTTTTCAAGACGCATACGACTAATGCAAAACTAGAAAGTAATGCGTATATGCGTTCTTAGCATTGGCTGTGTAACTGGTCAATACAATTTTACACTCATTCTACTTCTTTAACAGATGCATAAACGCATCAAGGTATTTTTTGTTTTTTTACAGTCCACTGTAAGATAATTAGTTGTCGTCTCTCTCTCTTTTAAAGTTTTTTTTGCAATATTGTTTCCTCACATTATCACTTTTCCATTAAATTATGATATCGTTTTCGATATTATTATTTTAATAAGACCGAAAGTGAAAATTTTCTACGTTTAAATAATTTTTTTTTCAAATGTTTGTTTTTTAATTTTAAACAAAATATTTGGAACACGTAATGTCGTTACGATATCGTTATAAATAAAATTATATGATATTGCAATCACTGTAAAATATAATGCCGCCTTCGTTATTATATCGTTCTATGGTTCATTGAGACAATAAATTTTAAAAGCAATGCGATAAACACAGAAACGAGCTACAGGGGGTTAATTCTGCGAGTCGTGATCGCACACTCCATCGATTCGAAAGCAATTTTATGACTAACTTTTTCAGTCGCTATTGAACGAATCGGAATTATTTTTTTAGTGTTGTAAAGCATTTATTTGAGTTTTCGCAACGCTGAAAAAATAATTTTGATTCGTTCAGGATCGACTGAAAGAAGCAGAAATAAAATTGCGTTCGAATCGAGAAAGTGCTCGATCACGACTGCCAAAATTAGCCCCCTGTAGCTCGTTTCTGTATTTCTCGCATCGTAAAATTTTCGGCATGAAACGAGTGAATTAGAACAAAAACAGTGTAAAATGAAACAAAAACTAGTTTTCCTCACACAAGTGCTTCTGTATCTTTACTTTGCGAGAATTATCTGTCATTTAAATAATTTTCCAGCAATTATTGGAAGTATGTGAGAAAAAGTGTTTCTGTAACAATATTTTTCGAAATGCTTCTCACAAGAACTGTTAAAAGAAGTCACATTTGAAATTGGTGCGAGAAAAATAAAATTTCAAAAAAATGTATATTTTAAATTTAATACTTGAAATTTAATAGATATATAAAATAAATATGGAGCCCAAATAGAATATTCTAAAGTTAAACTATCGGTACCCTTAATTGGCTCGTCTTCTTAAAAATCACTTTCATCACTAGTCACCTCTAAATCGCCAGTTGGTAGCAAAATTACTCTTTTCGATTGAAAATTTGTCATTTATTAAAAACATTAAAAACACATTTTTCTTAACAGCTGACTATTTTTTTTACTTATTTCTTTCGTTGACGTTTCGCTTGCATTTGACACTTACTTACTGGAAATATTCCAGTAAGAACAGCATCAGTGTTGTCTGTTTTCGCATTCAAATACAGAAACACTTTTTTCTCACAAATCGAGAAACGATAGAAGTTTTTGTTTCATACTTCATGTGAGAAATTTTACGATGCGAGAAATACAGAAACGAGCTACTGGTTCCATGAAGGTTATATTTCGATGGGTGAATTCACCTTTAACCATTTCAGGATAATTTTTGTTTTTTATTTATTCGTTTTCAAACCAAATGTTCAAACAGTTTAAAACCATTTCTTTATTTTTTACATTTATCATTCTTATCTTAAACCGAAGTAAGACATTTATTAAAATTTTCTTTAATGTTCAGTTCAAAAACAAAAACTGTCCACGTGCAAGAATAATTTTTGCTTTAGTATCGACGCAACATTAAAATGGAAAACCACTTTGAAAGAAATATTATAGACAAATCGCAATTACTACAGGCTACATTTATTTTTCAATGGATATTTTCAATAATGGGAATAAATTTGCCACCATATTTAAATTGCTCTAAGGATAACTGGCAGGAAAAGTATTTAAGATGTGTTTGGCTTATCTTTGCCATACATTCTATTTTCCTTATTTTGCTGGTCCTTTGGATGGTCTACATTAATAACGTTATAGTGGATGTAGTCGTTTATAATCACGATTTGGACAGTATAACAAGTGTCCTGAGCATAAGCGTTAATATTACAGTGGCTTTTGTGCAAGTCATTATGCAATCGGTGGCCTTTATTAAGCAAAAATGTCTGAAAAATATGGTTAAAAGAATAGCCCAACTGGAGCAGGATATATTACAATATTTTCGAGAATATCAATGGCTTAAAAATGATGTGGTTTATTTAAATTTCTCTCAAAGACTAGAACGTTTTCGCTGCTATTTGCTCTGGCGTTTTGGCCTATACTCTATTTTGTTAAGTAGTTTGATTTGCTTTGTCAATTATCGTTTGGTAGCCGATATTATGGACTTCAAAAATAAAGGGCTGACATTATTCTGTACTACAGCCTTACAGATGAAATCGGTGGAATATTGTATTATCATCCAAATAATAAATGAATTTATAGCAGCCCTACAAACCTTTTTACGATGTTTAAAGTACGAAATTGCCAAAAGTCAACGAAAACCTTTTATAAGTCTGTTACATCATAGGAAACTGATCGCTAATCAAATTCTTTTAAATAGAACTTGGTTATTGGTTACAAATATCGAAGAGTACTTTGCCATACCAATGTTGGTGTTATATTTGTACAATGGCATTACCATCACTCATACAATCAATTGGTTGTATGTGCAGTCCTTTGCGTACGTGGAAAGGGACTTGAATGGATTATGTAAGTGTTTTAATTGGTGAGGATGATGGGATTTCGAAATTCTCATTTTCCTTAAAATATTATTTTTTTCATAATTTATTAATTTAATCTTCATTTGTTTATTAAAATATGAACTAAAGATAATTAATCAAATGTTTATTCTAATTCTTAAGTCTACGTACTGTCAGCACCGGACGCAAGTTCTCCTCATCACGGTTCCCGCTCACATAAGTGCTTAACGCTGTTCTAATCCGCTAAAGCCAAGAGTACACGGAATGTGAAAATACACATGCGCCTGTGGTGCTGATATAATTTTGACGTCATTACGAAGACACAACGGCCATTGTGTGTTGTGTGAAAGAACGTTAGAACAATATGCGCATGTGGATTTTGACATTCCGTGTACTCTAGACTTAGGTCCTGAGGTAGCTATCTCCTCTTTAAGCAAGTATGGCCGCCATCTTTAAAAAATATTTCGAGCTAGTGGATTTGGGTGCAATTCAAGCCTTTTTAGATATTTTATTGAATGTTTTATGATCATAGATTTTACTGATGACACATTAAGGGCTCTGTGAATATTTGAGTTTTTAGATACCACGAATCGGATTTGATGAGTCGAAGAATTTTGTTTTGGCGCCTTTGGATTTCTCTCTGTTGGAAGCTGAGATAGTGTCCCATAACTGAATAGAAAGGGGGCTAATTCTGGCAGTCCCCTGCGGGAAATTTGTCTTAATTGTTCCATCAGACTGGTCCTGGGATTTGTGAAAATAGATCAAGTACAAAAAGAAAGAGCTCATGACCAGTGAAAGGAGAACCAATTATTTAACTGGTTATGAAGAACCCAAAGGTAGAAAATGTACTGAATTACAGTACAGTAGTCACCGGTGGTGCGACATATTTTTTGGGACTTTCTAAAATTTGGTTCTTAAATTTAGTTCTTTGACTGATTTTATTAAAATAATACTCCATTGCAGTAACTAACACTAAACACGTTTATTTAGAATAGATGTGTGACTTGTCAAATGGGGTCTGTTAGGTGTCAATTGACTCCCTCCAATGACAAACCCATGTAAAAGCGATAGGTCCCATTCATATGTATAAAGTGTTAAAACCAGAACAGGTCTCTACCACCAGAGACCTATCACGGGACTACTTTGGTGTCAGTCCGCTTCCCTATAGGGTCGTGATCGAATACTTTTTTCATTCGAAAGAAGTTTTATTTCTAAGTCATTCAGTCGATACTGAACGAATTTGAACTATTTGTTCACTGTTGTAAAGCATTTATTGGAGTTTTCGTAACACTGAAAAATTATATCAATTCGTTTAGTATCGACTGAAGGAGTAGAAAATTAAATTGCTTTCCAATCGAAAAAGTATTCGATCCCTACTGCTAGAATTAACCCACAGAGAACCAGATTGGCTTTAAAATAGAGTTGTAAGGTTAGACTTTGAAGAATCCTTCCTGAGGGCAGAATTATTTTCACTGAAAAAGTAGATTTAATTCTTGCAAGAGTTCTGAAGTTGTAGATTCGGCGGTTGATACAGCTGTTGTCGGGTTTCGAAGAGAATACCCTCTGAAGACTTAATTATGAAACGATTGAGTTAAAATATTTTTCAACAATTTTCATCTTATGATGTGTAACAAAAATAATTGTTTACATAATTAAGTGGTAGATAAAGGAGGTTCACATATGTGCTCATCAGGTTTAAATTACTGATTAGTGAGGAACAATAACATTAACAGTATGGTTGTCTTTAAAACAGTTATTTGTCAAGACATAAATAATCACTACATGTTGGACCTATTGTAGGGAGGCGTGAGGAGCACGTTGTGTGGCGACATTTTGACGCAGTAAGTGACCAACATTGTCAAGCCTTATTTCTGGCTGTGAATGTCGCACAACCCACGGTCTTCACGGATTTGTTCATTGAGACATTCTCGGCTAACATCTGTAGGCTTCTAACTAGTTCTTAGAAATGTGCAGGCTGTTGGGACGAGATGTAGAGCCACAATGCAAAAAATTAGGCTCAACCCTCCTGCCTCCCTCATATTTCATTCGCCCTATAGCCATGCTAACCCTGGATGGTTCACAACAACGCGTGTATATTTTACAGCAACTTACGACAACCAGGTCCAAGGAATGGCAGATGACCTTTAGGGGCAATTTTTTTGTCCGCATTGAAATTCTAAATGAGCTCACACCCACTTCTTCTAAAAAATGTCTTCATCTTCTGTTGAATAGCAACAGCACCTAGGCATAGTCCTCCCTCAGGTTGAACACTCCCAGAAGTGGTGAATAACGCCGTTAAAGCAGGCTTTTCAGTACTATCTCTTCCCGCGACTTTGGGTTGCAACCACAAACACCACGTGTTCCCCGCAAGCATCTTTTCAGCGGACACGCAAAACTTCCTCAAAGGCAACCTCCTTGAAAGAAAGAAAGCATTTCTTGAAAGAAGCAAACTTACGGAGGCCTCAACCAATAGTCAGACCAGCGGCTACTGAGCCCATCTTAAGAGATCCGAATTCCAGGTAAAGCCTGCACCTGATTATGCCCCGGAGGATGTAGTTTCAAAAGGTGCAATATCCTTTAGATGATCTCTACACCATCATAATTATCTGGTCCAGATTTAGCCAAAAAATTTGTGGTGAAGGTCCATCTTATTTTTTAGTATTTGCCTAACTTTGCCTCTCTTTTTCCTCTCTGAACCATTCCTCTGACCATTACAGCGCTCGGTTTACTTCCGGAGGCAAGTACTCCTCACCATTATCGTCTCCCGAGAAATCAAGTTCGCTTTCATTGAGCAAATAAGCAATATGCTGTTCATCCATATCCAAGCTAAGAAATATTCAATGTCTACGCATAACAAAGTTTAAGTCCGGAGGTACACGGAAATTACGGCTACAACTTCACAGCAATGTCATTTGTTGATAATTATTTGAAGCCTCTGAAGTCTAAAGAAAATAAAAAAAACTTTTGGCAGTGACCACTAGATGTGGCTGGTGTTTTAAACTTTAAATAAATTAAGTAAGACATATATGTACCGACGGTCTCAAGAGAATACAGGCTACTAGGAGAACGATAATGTAAACGTCTCTAACAACCAAAACGCACGATGTTAATTGTAAGTTAAACCAAAAGTTTTTAAGAGAATTATCTTAATAGTTTTTATTATGATAGAAGGATCTATGACAATTTTGTGTGAAAACAAATATGGGCCAAATGCTCGCCCCGGCTTATGGGGCATATCCCTATCCGATGGTCCCTATTTTCAATGACTCTGAGACATAATTGTGGTTCAATGTCGTTAATGTGCCGAATTATCCCGTCCTTTAGCTCTAGAATTGTTCTTGGCTTATTGACGTACACTTTTTCCTTTAAATATCGCCAAAGAAAGAAGTCCAACGATGTCAAATCACTTGATCGTGGCGGCCAATTAACATCGCCACGATGAGAGATAACACGACCATTGAATTTCTCGCGCAAAAGAGCCATTGTTTCGTTGGCTGTGTGGCAAGTGGCACCATCCGGTTGTAACCACATATCGTCCAGGTCCATATCCTCCATTTCTGGCCACAAGACGCTAACGTCTTACGGTAATTGCTTAGTCGACCTAATTTTCGAAGAAGTACGGCCCGATGACACCGCCAGCCCATAAACCTCACCCAACTGTCACTCTTTGTAGATGCATCGGCTTTTCAACAATCACTCGTGGATTCTCAAGTGCCCAAATGCGGCAATTCTGCTTGTTTACGAATTTTCTGAGGTCGAATTTGCCGACAAAAAAAAAATTACGAAGTGGACGAAATGCCTATTGATTTGGACGCCGATTTCATAAGAGGCTTTAGTAATCTTACCTCGCTGCTTAATTAAAGTACCTCTCCATGATTGAATTTGTCAAACACTGAAAAAATCAAGTTGGGCAAAAACTTTACGTTCAGGTGTGACTCAGAATCAACAATGTGCATTATGGTTGGGTCACCCTTTAGTTAGTTACAAATTAATCTAGTTTATCCGTGGAAGGACTGAGGTTGATTCCAAACGCTTAAATCGTTTTAAATTTCCATGTTTGATAGACATTTTTAGCGGCAGACTAAATTTTAAGCGTTTTATCGCATTTCTAATTTCATGTATTTTTTTTTCATCAATTTCAGTTCGATTGTATTACATACTCTTAATAGTTCTTAACATGTTCCTGCCGTGTTGGTTAACCCAATTGTGTATAGACAAGGTCTCTCAACTTTTCTTTTAATTTATGATCCTCAAAATAACTTTCTATTCATTTCAGTATAAACAATTTGGCTCGATATTACACAATATTCGAACAGATGATGATTTAGTCTTAAACTGTCGAATACGCGAGTATTCTTTGCAATTAAGACATCAGAAACTGTTGTTTACTTGTTCTGGATTTTTCGATATTAATCTCAAATACTTTGGTTTGGTAATTCTAACTCTAATTGTTAGTTGGAATTTTTTTTTCAATATGCAAATGTTTGTCATATATTTCTAGATGATCTTAGCGATATCAACGTATGTGGCAATTTTAATACAATTTAAATTACAAAAGGAATCAGAAAAGGCAAATATTAGATTATAAAAATTATGTTTGACATTTCAGTAATTAAATAAATGATTATAATTTATTGCTAAAGAACTTTTATATTGATTTTATATTTGTGTATGTTTTTAGGGTATTTTGAAAATATCGAGTGTTCAAGCAGAACTGCGTCGAGATCACATTTTGCAATTTGACATAAAAATGTATCGTAGAAAGCGTCCTTTGCGTCCTCAGCAGCAACTATTTTTTCCGAGTGATCTTCTGAAGAATTCAGTTTACTTGTTATTTGAATTTTTAAAGGAAGAAATACAATTTATTTGCGTATGCAATATTGGGTTTAGTGACTGTGACAGAAAGATTGATTCAAGTACGGATTATTCAATCGCGCAATACTCAACTTTTCCATTTTCAATTCCGAATTTGTACTTGAAGTAATCGGAAAATGAGATTTATTTAAGTGAAACTGAGATTGAATCAATCTCAAAATGCGCTTATGAAGTTTATTTAATCCCCAATTCGTACTTGAAATAACCCAAAAGTGAAATTAGAAGGAGAATATTAATATGATTGACTTACTTACCCGTTTCACACCTTACAGAGTTCCAATTATAAAGCACCAGCATCATTCCCGATATGGTTTTTACTTTAAAAACTGAATTTACATATTTAATTTCAATTTTACTTTTTAGATATAAAAATAATGTGTTTTTTGTTGATCTTTTTTTTTTTGTTTTTTCTACACAGAACAAGCAAATCGTTTTTTAACTACTTGTGTGGTGTTGTTGTAGTGGCTACAACAAATTTTGATAAGTTATATCAGATTAAAACGATCACTTTGTAATTTTTCCCTCAGGGTGGCACTTCCAACGAAAAGTTCCATCTTTTTTGTACTTGGCTTAAGAATTTTATACTTATGTCAAGAAATTCCGGGATTGAATTTCAAAAGTTATCCCATTTAGGATTGCTTTGAGTACGTTTTAGTGTCATTCGTACTTTAATTTTTCGGTACGTCTCGCAGCAGGGCTTGCGTCACCTTAATAATGCCTTCCATTAGGCCTCTTTACTCATTCTTTTTTTTTATCGCTTGGTACAATTAGAAAAGAAGAGCTAGAATATGACTTCCATTGAAAATGTCTTGTAATTTTGATCTATATCGAATGCCGCAATTATCTCTGGCATCAAATTTCTTTTTATGCCCAATAAAAACTACTTTCTTCAACTATTGCTTGACCGTACAATCATATATGGACATATGTATATCTACATACAAATTTGAAATAAATAGGTCACGCAAATAATCGATAGAAAAATAACTTTTTATTAGATGATCTACATACATACAAAAATATTTAATTACACTTTGACAATAACATGTTAAGCGACATGGCGACACATTAAACTGCCTCAACAAACTCGCCTTTCTGTTATTGTGTTAGTAATAAAAAACTCACACGCATGGTACAATCAATAACGTGACCCTAGCTCTACAACAAGTACAACACGGCGAAAAAACATGTATTTTGTTGGTAGAAAAACCTTTTAGAATGTCAAAAAATATTTGTGTTTTCTTCTAACAAAAATATCCTTGTTTGTAAACAAGCTTCATTTAGACAAGGTAAAACTCCTTTGGGATGGCGTTACAAAAATACACGACTTTTCAAAATTGTCTCTACATTAAACAAAAACATTTTAACGCATACATGCACATATTCTCGCTCATGCATACGAAATTTGACATTTGGGGTATTATGTCTGTCCCCTAATGAGTCTACCTTGTTAAATGTGCCTTGTTTTTAAACAAGGAATTTATGGTTTCTGAGATATTAAGCATTCATTCTTCTCCATATCAATTATTTTAAAGTTCATTCAGTATTGTTTTGCACTCCACGTCACTTTTTGGCGAATGCAGCAAATTTCTCATACAAAAAGGTACAAAATAAATTTCACGTTTGCTTTGCTTTATTGCCGTAAAAAAAAGTATGTAGATAAAGCAAAGCAAAATAAATAGTCAACAACTCAAAACATCGCAGTAAGTATACGTATGCAGCACAAAAAGCTACTTGTTAAAAATAAATTTCGAGAAGTGGCGTATAAGGCACAAAACAATAATTTTTACTTTTAATATAATACTATTAACTTCTAAGTTCGTTCATGAACGTTCATAAAAAGTACATATTTCATCAAAGCATATGCCAAAAGCAGTGTTGAAAATGCACAAAATTTCTGTCGGGCATAGTTTCAGAAAGCTTCATGCAACCCTTCATTGTAATTTTTCTCCACCACGACTATTTGGCATATGTGCCAAGCCAATAATGACGATTTGATAAATAATATAATATTTTCCGAATAAAAAAAAATACAATTTTATTTATTATTACAACAACTTTTAAATGAAGTTTGTTTGCCGGATTTGGATGTGTGGCCAGCGTTGCCATTTTTTTTTAAAAACTTCTTATATCTGAAAAAAACTTTTTTTTTTCAGAAAAAACTTGTTTTTACAAAAGTGCCAACATTTTTATAGAAAATACAAAAATTTATATGGAATTTTGTTTATAAATTAAAAAAAAAAACATTAACAAAAAATACACAAAAATTTATTTGGAATTCATTTTGTTTAAAAATATAGAAAAAAGTAAAACGAACTTTCAAGTTCAACATAAAACTTTGAAGAATAAACTCTAAAGTCCATTTTATCACCTTCAGATAACTTGTGTATATGAATCTTGAATCTACACCCAGAGAAAAAATATGTTTAAATATCGTTACCTCCAACAAAACTATTTTTAAATAAAATTGTAAACATTTATAATAGTATGTTTGGCTTTCAACCATGGAATGTTTCTCTTGGAAAAGAGGAAAATACTATTGTGAATTTAAAAACAAATTATTGTCATATTTAACCATGAGATGTTTAGAGGCAACCATAATATGGTTGTGGGTTCTTGATGGAGGACTAATTTAACAACAATAGTATGGTTGTCGGTGATAATAATATGGTTAAATTAAACATAATATGTTTAACATTTTCTTCAAAAATTGATTTGTTGGAGGTGACCATATTTAAACTTTTTTTTTCTCTGCGTGTAGTGTTAAAACTACTACAGAATATATAAAAATATGGTTGGGATTTTTTAGGTGAGAAGGAGCAAATACAATTAAGTACACTTTGCAATTTTAAAGGTCAGAGAAAATATTTAGTAAGATTGTTTCATTATTGACTGAGCTGGGAATTTAACCCAGGTTTTCACGGACAGGTTGCCCAGACATGTTTCGATTCACCGCCATCGAAGGCGGCTGGGGTGCTCCCTTGCGTCGATCCCGGGACATAAACCCGACTGCAGTAAGGACCGCTGTGGCGTATTCGCAAAGACTAGTGACTTAAGAAAACCCTTACAAGAATCGGCCTAACAGGGTCAAATCGGGCGATCCCGTCGGCCATTTTACAACACCTTCACGTCAGTTAACCCTGCTCACAAGTCGCTCGTGCAGAAGGTCCAATGTGGCATGAGCTGTGTGGAATGTAGCGTCGTCCTGTCAAAACCACATTCCGTTGGTGTCCATATCATCCAATTCAGAACAAAAGAAGTCGGTGATCGTCGCCATATAGCTTTCGCCGTTGGCTATGATGACGGAATATTAAGCGAAATAGAGCCCTACGTGTTATGGCTTGTGTAGAAATTACGTTTCAATAAAATTTAAATTTTTCTAACAATTGTGATTTTTCATTGAACTGTTGGATTTTTAATTGAAGTTATTAACATTTTTAATTAGGCTTAAGTTCATCAAATTTAATTTTCATTAAATTATTTTAAGAGAAGGAAGGAATTTACAACATGAAACATTAACATTTTTTAATAATTTTATTCTTTACTGAACACGGCATTGATTGATTAATTCCTTCATTAAAAAATAATTTAATGAAAATATAAAGTTTTCCCAAAATTTCTGCAAAAATTTAAGAATTTGCAATTGCATTTACAAGTGCACATCATCGGCTTTTCCCAATCTGTTGTGATTTATCAAACGTGTTGTCAGTGTATCAATGAAAAGGGAAAATAATCTGCTATTTTAATTGCAAAGCAGTTTTTATCTTATTTTGTGGCAAATAATTTCACATTCAAAAACTCTCTCTCTCTTTCTCTCTCTCGTAGTGTCATCAATATTCTTTTTACATTTACTTCGAATATCGTGGGCTTACTTTGAATACTTTAGGTAGTTTCAAGTATAAGGAGCACTCATAAAAAGATTGATTATTTAGGTCATAGAAATGTTAGATATTTAAAAAAAATATGGGTTTTATAAATCATATTCCTTAATTTGACATTTCGGTAGGCTGGTTGCTAGGGAGAGCTAGTGTATTAGTGCAGTGTTTGTGCGTTCGAGGCCATTATAGTTCAACAGATCAGATCTCTGGTGGGAAACAAACGGGAAGCTGATAGACTAGCTCACTACCAAATAGCTAGAGGAAGAATACGTTAAGTTTTTGATAATTTAATTAGCCTTAAGTTTATCAAATACAATTTTCATTATATTTTTTTTATTAAAGGAAGGAATTTACAACATGAAATGAAATGGAAGAAGAAGTTTTTAGAAGATTTTGTTCGCTGCGGCCCTACGTGATGTTAATAAATCTGGTTCTGATATTTTAAATATAAAAAAAACACTTGACAATTTATTAATAAATTCATGACTTTATAGCAAATCAACTTATTCATTAATACACTAAAACTTTTTTTTGTCACATTCGATTAATAATCCTTGTGTTAATTGAATGTTTTCAACACTTTAAATGTTAGAATTTATGGCTTAAGTAAAAGACAAGTTGGTTTTTAGTTTAGCTTTATAAAATAGAATTAATTAGCTTAAAATACATTTTTTTCAACTTTCCAACTCTTCAACCCCCTTAAAATTGAAAATCAAAAGTGAAAACGTTTGTAGCAAAAACCCAAAGACCCATGAAAAAAATATAGAAATAAAAATTGTACCATTAGAATATTTTTGCTTCTCCCCTCTTCCTGGGAAGTCATAAACTTTTACATACACACATATCGTTGGTCTCATGTAGAATGGCCTTTATTCGACTTTGTTTCCAAATTTTGTTTTTTAGTAATTCCAATAAATTTCACATAAATACAACTCGTCACATAAACTTAATGCATTAGTATCAAAAATGACGGGCTTACAAGCAGTTTTACATTTTGATACAGTTTCTATGATGTTTCTACCTTTTCCTCTAAAGTCTTATTTATCTGAGTTGGGGCCCTTCTACATAAAACAAACGATATATAAGTATGAATAGATAAAAACCATAACGAAATAGGGGTTGACTACTCGCTAAACAGGCACCACTACACAGTTAATTGTTGTTAGTGGTGATTATGGTCGTCGTACACTGAAAATAATTCATGCGGCATTTTGCCATATAAACTTTTCTAGCAACTTTTTTTCTAATATTTACAAAATTGAACTTCTTCGCAAATAAAATGAAACTAACGAATTCATTTATTTTATAATTCGGCTAGGCCGAAGCTTATATACCCTTCAACATGGTGCGACAAGAACAGAATGTTTTATAAAAAACCGGTCTTCAGATATATGTAAATCTATTTTGTGCCTCGCCCACTTATGCAATCCTGCCCACATTTTGTTGAATATTGTGTATTGATAACCAAGATGCTTGTACACAGAAATCTATAATGTCTTTTTGCGGGAGGTGCCACAACCACTCCTCCAATACCGCCCATATTTTTAAGAGAGATTGCTGATTTATAATCCACCTTTGTGTACAAAATTTGGACATTTTTTTCCGTTCTTTTAATATAAAAAAAAAACTTTTTTTTGCCATGCCCTCTCCTCTTAACCCACCCACAATTTGTGGGATGTTTTGTATTGATAACCGTGATGTTTGTTGGAAACTTTGGCTCTTTCTGTTTTCAGGATATACAGAAATGTATAATGTGTTTGTATGGGTTTCACGCCCACTTCTCCAATACCGCCTATTTTTTTGGAGAGGTTGTTTATTGATAACCAAGATACGTGTACATTATTTGGAATTTTTGGCTGTTGCCTTTCTCCAGAAATATAGAAAAAAGAAATTAAATAAATATTTTTATATTAATTTTTTTGGGATAAATTGGAGGCATGTCGTGTTTTTTGCTCATATCTTAGTTATTTATGGACCGATGGCGCTAAATTTCATTAGAAAACTTTAACGGCGTGACAAAAATATGTAACAACCAAGTTCTCATAATTTCTAAGGCCTTAGAAAAATTTATATTAGTACACACTCGGACAGACGGCCAGATGGACATAATTAAATCAAATTCCCTACTTCTGAGCCCCCAGAATATAAATACTTTATAGGGTTTAAGATAAAAATTGTAGAATTTACAAACGGAATGACAAACTTCACAGAAAAAAATGGTGCCCCACTCAAACCATTAACCAAAAATAAAATCAGTTTTAATTCAAAATTTAATCAAGTGAATTAAACGTTTAATCAAGTGAATTAAAAGTTTAATTGATACTATTAATTTGCACCAGTTAACAAATTATTAGTTACAATTTAGCGTTTAATTCACTTGATTGAGCGTTTAAATAACTTGATTAAATTTCTAATTAAAACTGATTTTATTTTTGATTAATGCTTTAATTAGGGCAAAATTGTTTTCCGTGTTGTATGTACCCTTTAACCTTCAGTGAAGAGTTTACAAATATGAACATGTCCTTAATCGTTTTCATTTATGCATCAAAAAGTGTCACAATTGCCATAGAGAAGGGATTTGGCCGGCCGTAAGGGATTTCTCCTCTATGGTATACCAAACACCGGCTTCGCTAACTAAAGCTTCTTTGCATAGCCGGGCTCTATGGTACAAAAAACTCCGGCTTCGCTATCTTAAGCCACTAAATGCGGGATTCATTATCGGGATTTTTAAATTTAGGATTTCAAAATTCGAGATTTTAAAATTCGGGATTTCATAATTCAGGATTTAAGAATTCGCGATTTTCAGATTCGGAACTCTGAAATTCAGTATTTTGACATTACGGTATTTTGATACTATCACAAAATAATTTCCAAATTCGTTGGCAATTTAAAACATGATTTCGAAAAATATCCTTCATAGAAAGTTATTCTACATTTTACTAAAACATTTGGTAGGTTTTCGTACATTGATTTTTAGTAATCTCTTGGTTGACAATGGCCCGCCTTGGTCTCCGAGTGGAGGTGTGCCCTTCCTAACCTTTTTGCGAAACGACGAAATTCTTCATGCAATGTACGACAATTTTTATATGTTTTCGCCATGGATTTTTTTCGGTGTATGTTCGAAAAGAAAGCGCTTTCTCTATAGCTCCGTACAAATTATTAAAAATGTTGCATATTTTTCACATGACGTCAGGAAGAGGGGGTGGGTTAGAAACCACGTTTTTTTTCTTTTCATCATCAGCATCTTCTTCCTGAATTGTGAAAGGACAAAGCTGGTTTCGAAAAGTGCATTAACCCAAAAGTATGAATGATTTTGTTTGTGTTTAATCTTCTTTTTTTTCTTGTTTTATTTGGATTTACTGGCAAACATCAACCCGATGGGGGTTGTTTTGAATAGATTTATTTTTTGTAGCCCCGGGCATGGTTGTAAGGGAGAGAAATTGTTGATGGGCTGTTATGTTACTGACTGACATTATTATGAAATGTATGTTTGTAAACATAAAATGAAATCATCATTATCAACGTCATTATTATCGTTTTTCTTTATTATTTTATTTATTTATGTTTTTATTATTGTTTTCATAGAAATTTTGTTGTGAATGTAATTTGAAACATTTACTGTGAAAAGACAAAGTATGAGAAATAAAATAAATATGGAAATTATAACAAATATTTGTTCCAGAAGTTTAAATTTCTAAGAAAAAAAAAATCCTTAATAAACCATAAATGACACGATGACTCATGCATATTTCAACAAGAAGGATACGGTTGTAATCAAATGATGCTTGACAAGGATTTAAAAACAATTTCGTTATTGAAAGGAATTATAAAGAGTCCTAAGAAATGCCTTTCTTAAATATAAAAAGTTTTAAAAACATTTTGTTCGGACGAATCTTTATATAAACAAGTAAGAAAGTGTAGTTGGTCAAGCTCGACCATTTGATACCCTATACCACAGTAAATTTATGCAACTTTTCGAGACTGTACCATGAACAATTATGGATCCGGCAAAGTAAAATTATGGTATGAGGTTAAAATTCATTTAAGAGTTTTTTGTGTGGATTATTTTATATAAAAAAAACATCATTCTGAGTATGTCCGGATGTTTGTATTAATGTCCTTTTCCCTTTCCGCAACTTTCTGAAGCCATCTGATGACATAGGAAGCTTAAATTTGGCATACGTAAACTACTTTCTCTGCAGAAGATCATAAAAATTTTTCATATTCGGTCTATGGGCGGCACGCGGGGCTATTCATATTTCAATATTTGTGCCGATTCGTAACCACGTTATAGCTGAAAAAAAGAAGAGTCAAATCAGTAGACTGAAATGTGAGAATCGTGTTCTAACAAGGGGAAGGCAGCTCCACACGCATTCAAGAAGGCGTCTGTTCTTTTGGGCAATGAGCGTGCGATAATTTTTATTGATTATCTTTAAAAACACAATTAACGCCGAGTCATATTCTAACTTTTCTTATTCTCACTTAAAGGAAATTTGGGTAAAAAGGCATACAAAATGCACCAGTTAATACATCCACCAAGCAATAAATTAAAGTTCAAAATGCTTTATAATGGACTTTATTCGCCAGATTTAGCTCCATCCTAATATTTTCAAACTTGAAAAATGGTTCGGGGCTGAAAGATTTGCCAAGAATGAAGAAATGAAGTTTGTAGCTGATGGATATTTGAAGAACCTCGAAAGTTCTTATGTGCCGTTTCCAAATGAGAGGCAAGTGATTGTGCAGTCAAATTTAGTTTTTTAAGTGATTTTCGTATAAATTTTACTAAACAATCACTTGTCTGTTATTTAGAAACAGCATATTAATATAAACGGGGTATCGAAACTGAAAAATTTATTTCGAGCTAAAAGGAGATAACATTAGGAAATAAAAAAAATTCTAAAATTCGTTGTGTTAGTTCGGCTTATTTTGCGACCGCCCTCGTATCATGTTTTTATTTAAAGAGACATTTTACTACAGGCCAGTGTTATTAAATTACAATTATGCTGCAATTCCAGACATCCAAACTAACTGAATTACACCCTTGAGTATAAAAACTTCTTTCTGCTTTGCCATGCAAATTATCTTCCTTTTCAATGATGTCTTTTGTTATTTTTTTGGTCATTTTAGAAAAGAACTCAAACTTCCCGTTTTGATACATACAACTTTGATGTCTACTGCGTGAGGAGTTCTTTTTTTTTTCAAATATTTTTCAACGCCAAAAAAGTTGGAAATTTATGGGGAATTGTTGTGTTAAATTGAGGGCGTTCCTTTATTTATCTTGTTTGTAATTTAATTCGTTTCAAACTTCTTTTTTTTTTTGCATTGAAATGCTGACATTAACAGTATTGTCGTGTGGTTTTTTAATTACTTTACCATCGAAATGAAGAAGGGGAATCGGTTTGCTCAGGTGTATGAATTGGTTGCATAGATACGGAAAGATTGAGGGGGAACCAAAAAAGAAAATAGAAAGTGTTAAGGGTACGGGTATATGGGTATTTATATAGATTTATTTGGCATTTTGTTAAAAGAAGTGTATACGTATTGAGATTAAACCATTAAGCTCTTTACGGTTCTTTAAATACTCAAGTATTTTTTTTACAGTTAGGCCCACAATATCGAAAAGATTGATTGAAATCATAGACCACAATACAAATTTTATTTATTTAATTTTTATTTCCATTAAATTTTATGGTTACTTCTATAAATACTGTTTGTAATTTAATTTAATTAAATTAATCTAATTGAACTACTTAGGAGAACTGCAAACAATTTGGTTTGCTAAACTCTAGTCTCCCCAGGCGGCTTTAATCATATCAGCTGCCTTCTCACCAATCATAAAGGTAGCGGCATTGGTATGGGCCGTAGGAGGAAAAGGTATAATACCACCATCCACTACTCTAAGTTTTCGTATGCCATGAACTCTAAGTTCAGGACTTACCACGGCGGTGGTATCTGAGGCTGGACCCATGCGACAAGTGGCCACTTGATGATGCAGGGTATAGGTCATGGTTCGTATAGAACAACGCCAATAGTCATCAGAGCCAAAGCTATGGGATTCACAGCCCGGCAAAGGAGTATCCAAAATTCGTGTACCAATTCTTTGCATGGCAGGAGATTGTGCTATTCGTATGGCTGCTTTAATACCCTCCAGCAAAACTTCCACATCTTCGGGATCATCAAAATAATTGGCATCAATCATAGGCCATTGTAAGGGATTTTTATTTTTCAACCATAAACGACCCACCGATTTAGGATGAAAGGGCATTATTAATACAGTAAAATGATCCTGTTGACTTTGCATTATTGGTCTGTATAAACGGTCATAGATTTCATCTTTTATATTGCCACCAAATTTCAAGGCTGTACCATCATCCGAGGCCAAACTACCACTAGCAAATATAATTTCACAATCTGGCCAGTCTTTTGGGCGTTTAGAGCCTGGTACTTTTACAAATGTTAAAGCCTCTACACCCGTCAAGGTGGACATGCGGGTATCAGGTCTGCCAGCTAAAAATCCTAAAATTTCGGAAAGAGCAAAGCGACTGGTAAATAAAGCCTGATTGGTGGTGTTGACTAGAAATGTGGGACCAAAGTGGGAAGCATGTTCATACATTCTAACACCCACGGGTAGCTTTTGTAAGATATTAATACCCAAACGAGATAAATTATCCTCTGGGCCAACTCCAGATAACATAAGAATCTGGGGTGAGTTAAAAGAACCAGCTGAGAGAATAACCTCCTTACGGGCCTTAAATACAAAACGTTGCTTGCGGTAAATAAATTCCACTCCATAGGCAGCCTTAGAGGTAGGATCTATTAAAACTTTTGTGACCCGAGCAAAAGTAAATATTTTCAAATTTTTGCGCTTTAGCATAATAGGTTCTATAAATGCACGATAAGCACTATGGCGACGTCCTTCCTGGGTGGTGGCTTGAACATATGAAACCCCTAATTGCGATTCTCCATTGTAATCCGTATAGGAATGACCGGCCTGTTGAGCTCCTTCAACAAAAGCATGAACTATATCCGTTCTATATTTTACATATTCCACACTCAAAGGCCCCGATTGATTGTGATAGGCGGTATATTCCAAGCCATCTAAACTGGCCATTTCAGATTTCAAAAAGTATGGTAATACATCATTATAAGACCAGCCATAGTTGCCAGCTTCAGCCCAACCATCAAAATCACGACGATTACCACGATTATAGATCATAAAATTAATAGAACTAGTACCGCCCAGTATTTTACCACGAGGATGAAAACATTCATTATTGTTCATGCCAAAACAGGCACGTTTCTGCGGCACCGTTTTGTAATTCCAAATGGCATTGGTCACTTGCATATAACCACAAAGAACAGGTATCAGATTTAAAATATTTTCCGTGCCGCCAGCTTCTAATAGGGCTATACGCCAATTGGGATTCTCCGATAAACGATTGGCCACAACACTGCCGGCAGTTCCTCCACCCACCACTATAAAATCGTACACATCGTTGTTGCGAGGTGCTAAAGTAAAAATTAAAATTGTTAGTACTGTACTCTGTATGAAAACAAATTTCAGTTAGGCAGAACTTACTTTTAGGTAGCAAACGTTCTTGTTGAAAATTTGTTAACCCCAGTTGTAGAAGATTGTTTAAAACATTTTGCATTGCCTGTGAACTGGTCAGGAGATACAAACTTAGGAAAATTCTTAGATTATTAAACGATGCCTTTAGTTGCATTTTAGTTTAACTACTTTCCTCTATTCCGTATTTTATGGCAGCAAGAAATTACAAGATCTTTTACTTTTTAACTGAAATAATAAAATGAATTGAATTTAAACAAATTCAAGAGCTTGTTAATAATTCGCTTTGAAAGACTGGTTTTGGTGCTTTTGCGTTAAATAAAATAATTTCAGTCATAAATAAAATAAATTTATTAATTACAAAACTGAGTAATACTGACTTGAACAAAATTAAATTTCATTTTGCTTTCTTTGTCTTCAATGACATTTTACTGCGAACACGCCTTATATACGTTTAAATTTCAAATAATCATAATTAACATTTCAGATCCTGTTTTAATATTTTTTTTAGTTTTTAAAATATACAACTTAATATACAAGTTTTTTAATTAGAAATGTGTATTTGTAAAAACATGTGTATTTTTTATTAGAGTTTGGATCTTTATATGTAAATTTTTAATGGCGAGAAATTTTTTTTTAAAGCTCGTGGCTTTTAAAAGTATTTTGTAAAAATTCTATTAAGATTCTTCCAGCTGTTAACATATCGCACTGGTTCCTCTAACTTGACTCAAAACTTAAAAATTTTCAGTAGAGACAAAAAACTGTTTTCTTTTTATATGTACTCACCACACGGTCAAGTACCACCTGTTTCGGATGTGCCTGGCAGAGGGCCAGAAGTGCAGACTGTGTCGTGAGGAGGACGAGACCACAGGGCATTTACTGTGTGACTGTCTGGCGCTGGCATAGGCCAGAAGGAAACACTTGGGGTACGGCGCGATATGTGCGTCCCGAGTCGGTGCAACACCGGCAAATTACTTTCTGGGATTCCTCTGGGAGGCAGAGGGTCTTTTGGCCAACTGAAGGGGGGTGGGTACAATAGAAATGGCCTGGTCTCGGGACCGTCTCTGTTGGGAGGAATCTTCCGGCTCTCTCTCTGAAAAAAAAATTTACTCTTATATCACAAAGTGGGATACACAAGGCGAATTAATTTTTTAGGTGGCGTTGAAAGCTGACAGCTGTGCTACTTTTTTTTCTTACCTAGAGAGAGAAATATCAAAAGTTGCTTGTGTTTTTAACATATCGATCAACGAAAGCAACAAAAAATACATTGTTTTTGTTGTTGTTACTTGTTATAGTATCGATACCACCGTATACATGAATTCGCCTTGGGGATACAATTACATTTTTTTTGACAACATTTTTACAGTGGGTAGATATGACCACTGTACATCGGTTTCTTGCATAAAGTGAAAATTGAACAATTTTGAGTTGACTCCCTTTAGAGGAATTAGTGCGGTATGTTCTCATTAGTCAAATATTTGACAAGTTTATTTGTATATATATATATTAGTTCTTTTGCCTCCTATAAGGAGCATAGGACCTCAACAAATTTGTGCCAATTAATTGAGGTTTCGTTTATCTTCACTTAATTTAAGAAGAGTAGCTGATTTGGCTTCCGCATCTGATCTTGGCTAAAGGGTAAAAAAACAACGACTAAACTTCCTGCAGTGCACCGGTGTTTTCATGCATTTACGGTAATTAGCACGGTGTTTTAGTATGATTGGTTTTTTTGGTGGCGAAAATAACCCGCTACGTCGCTACAAAAATCACTGGCCACCTGAAATTTAGTGGGAATTGTAAAAAAAAACCGCCAAGAATCTCCCCTTATAGCCGCTGACTGTCTGCGACCTCTTTAAAGCAGCTACCCCGCATATCTACCTGGCGTACCATTATCCGCAACCCATGGAGCGTCCGCAAACTATGACGCGAATAAACAAGAGAGTGTGGTTTTGACTGTGTGTGGACTTGTTAAAAAGAAAAAAAAAATTGGTCACCAAAATCGCCAAACTGAATATAGGGGTTTACTACCCGCTGGTAATACAATCAAAAATATACTGTTCAATCCAAGTTTTTTTGCACTGTTGCACTGTTTTAATGCAGATCACTCTTTTTTCCAAAGCTAAACATGCATCATGGCGAGCAGACCAGCGAGTTTGAGATAGACTTTTGAGTCTTAAATTTGTCTTTTTCACCAAGATCTCTCAGCGATGTATAACTATTGTAAAAAATATAAAGTGCTTCTAAGATGAACAAAATTTACTGCTTTAGGTACAGATCCAACTGCTCAAGTGCCTTTAAAATATAAAGAATGGGCAGCGCCAGCCACGAAATTGGCTTTAGTATTAATTGCTTTATTTCATGCACAAAGTCCTGAATATAAATAAACCTGTCATATAATTTGCATTATCACAAGATTGACCACGGCAGTTCATTATGTTGAAATAATTTTTTTTTCTTTAAAGTTAAACATGGAATTTTTAATATCTTTCGCTTTGTGGCCAGATAAAAAGTTAAGGTACACAGATTTCTTAAGACTATTATTTAATTTCCTTTATTAATACTGTAGTCAAAATTGATCATCCTCTAAGGCCCGAATTTACAGTCATTAGTTAGCTATTATCAATGGTTTAACCCATAAAATATTATTTACAGCTTTTTTGTTAAGCATAAATTAAACCATCAAATGTTATTGCTTAATTACTTGCTAGACAACAGCTGTTGCGTTGAAAATTATTTCAAATTATTTTCAAATTGTTTCTTTTTTTTTTTTTTTTTTGGAAAATTTCTTTTAAAAATTGTACACGGACGCTGCCACGCAACTTCTTTTTGTTTAGCAGTAACGTGGTCACTTTTTTTGTTTTCTATAACATTTCGGTTTTTCTTCATCTTTAAAAAATAATCAAAATGTAAACAAAAACACTGCTACCAACATTGAAATTTAGTATTTTGACAGAGTTACCATTTTTGCTCTGATAAAAATTTATAGATAACCAATTTACTGTTTATATTAGTTAACCAATAGTTATAATTTTAGTATAATTATAATTAACTAATGCCTGTAAATTTGGGCCTAATTCGACTTACTTAATTCAACTTAACCAAATCAATTAATGAATCGTCCTTACATTATTTTACCTTTAAATTTTGGCGCCTTTTATATTATGTTGCTCTAGGCCTAATCATAGATCCATCACTGGCTGTATGGCCAGATATACAGTGTTGTATTGCCAGACTTACAGAATTGTTTTGTCAGATTAACAGTTGGTATTGGAATATGTAAAACACTAAAATGAATTAAAACTAATTGCTTAACTTTATCACTTTTTTTTATTTAAATTAAAAAAATAACCCAACTCACAATCTTGTGCAAATGGTCCTGCATCGTAGCATCTGAAAAATGGTATAGTAAATACTATAGTATACTTTTCGGATTATAGTAAATACTTTACCATCTTGCAAATGCTACGACAATTTGCACTAGACTGTGAATTGGGCTACTGATTGTATAATCCTGTGCAATAGATTTTCTAATTACTAATTAATAACGATTACAAATAATTCACAAATTATTAGCATTTGCAAAATGGTATAGTATTTACTATAATTCCAAAAGCGGACTATAGTATTTACTTTACCATTTTGCAAATGCTACGATGAAAGACCATTTGCACTAGATTGTGAATTGGACTAATAAAAAAAACATAAGCCGCAATTCCAAAAATCGATGGTTTTTAAATATTCCTGTTTAAATATTTTATTTAATATTTAGTATTGTGGTTATATGGATAGCAGGGCACTCAGACTACCCGGGAAACCAGATAGCAGATGAGCTGGCCAAGGGAGGTGGTCGCATGGATGAGACATTCATTGATCAATTGATCAATTTGGCCTTCCAATGGCTCACTGTAAGTCAGTTATCAATCGCGAGTATTATAGGATTGCGCAGGAGGGATAGACCTGTGAGTCCACCTGAGGACTGTGGTATCGGTTGTAACTGGACAATGGCCTGTTGGGACTCATGCTAGGAGAATGAAAAGTTGTCATTATGAGGAGGAAGAGGAGGCTGTACTTCACTTTCTCTGTCAATGCCCTGCGTTAGGGGGCATTAGGGAAAAATACCTGGGAGAACCGGTGATTTCCTGCTTGGGGATCTAACTACAATAGAACTTTTTGCTTCTTCTCTTCATTAGGAAGATGAATTGGCTTAACTCAGTGACGCCATCTGAGTAACTGCTCTATGGGATGGGCATTGGCGCTGGATATCAAAAAGGGACCGCTGAAGGACCCAAGTGAGCTGTCTCTCGATTGCTGCCCATGGAACCTAACCTAACCTATTGTGTTTATTTTATTAAACTTTTTAATCCAAATTGTAATATTTTAATCAGGCTTAAGTTCATCCAATTTAATTTTTATTAAATTATTTTTGATTTTCATATTAATTCGAATGTGTATTCTAAGCTAAATTACAATTTAAAAAGCTTTCATACTTTTGTAGTCGTATTCCTTCAATATTTTCCAGGAATATTTTCTGACCACTATCACAATTTTGCTTGTTTGTATATTTCTATTTTTAAATTATAATTTGACTTCAAATACACATTCGAATTAATATACAAAACTATAATAAAAATGAAACTCAACATGAGCACTAAAATTCCCAGATACTATTTGTTAAATTATTTTTATGAAGAGAGGAATGTTACAGCATGAAATGAATTAAAATTTATTGAAAATTTTGTCATTCTTGACTGACCGGGAGACCGAACTCACGTTCACGGACAGGTCGATTTGACATGTTACGATAGTAATCACACCATCTCTTCAGAAATCTTTGCCCTTTAACACTCACCGCCATTGACGACTGCTGGCAGTCAATAGTCAAACATCAATTTTTTAACGAAATGGAATTTTTTAAATTCCTTTCTACATAAAAATAATTTAATGAAAGTTTAATTTGATCATTTTAAAATTTTTAAATATTTTTTTTAAGTAGTTAAATATTTTAACTACTCACTATATTCCCGATGACGATCTTAAATTTTAGTTGAACTCTTTATATTTTTTTTTTGACATTTAGGTGAAGTATGTTTTTAAACGGTTTACCGAATGGTTGAATCACAAAAACAAAATTGATCAGTTTATTTAATTTCCTTTGTTTACTTGAGGCACTTAAATAACAATTCACAGTGTTGTATCGCAGGATTTACAGTGGTGTATTTCCCGATTTACAGCGTTGTATTTCAATATATAATATACAAAAACTTATTTTAACTGATTTCTTTTCACTTTTTTTAAATTTTTATTTAATTAAAATAATATAAATTATATTTTTGTTTTGTAAACATTTATTTAACATTTTTTTGTAACAAATTTGTGAATATCTTCTAACAATTTCAAATCGACAAATGAAACCTTTTCTAAAGTTGCATGACTATTTTTATAGTTTTTAACTTCTGTTTAAGACTCTTTCGTTTTTGGGCAAAGTCAAACACGTTTTAATAAAATGATATCTGTTAATGGTCATAAAAATGTTTAAATATATATTTTTTTTTTTAATACTGTAAAGTTTGTAAAAGTTAAGTAATTTTTTTTTCTTGCAAGTTTTAAAAAATTTTTTTTTGCACTATCAAATATTTTCTGTCTGAATTTAAGTGTCCACAGACAGACCTTAACCTTAATGCCCAAACTGTTTTAATTATTTGCAGAACAAAACTGTTGCGATTATTTAATGGTAACTTGTAATGGTATCTAGTAATCAAATGTGTTACAGTAAATTACCTGAATTGAGATCTGTTTGGAAAAATTGAAAATAAATTTAAATTAAAAAAAAAACTTGTGGAAATTAATAACAAAAATATTGCCAATTTAGAAAATAAAATCTTAAATTGATCTTAAGGCCATAATCATAATTTTATTTAAGCAATAAGTTTATTATTATGAATCCCTCCAAGCAGCTTTAATCATATCCGAAGCCTTTTTCGCTATCATAATTGCTGCAGCATTTGTATGAGCCGTTAGAGGTAAAGGTATAATGCCAACGTCTACTACTCTTAATTTGCCTATACCATGAACTCTGAGTTCTGGACTTACCACAGCCTTAGAGTCATTGGCTAAGCCCATACGACAAGTGGCCACTTGATGATGCAAAGTATAACTCAAGGTTCGTATCGAACAACGCCAGTAGTCGTCAGTACCAAACTCATATGACTCACAGCCCGGCACAGGAGAATCTAGGATTTTTGTACCAATTCTTTGCATGGCGGGAGTTTGAGCTATGCGTTAAGCTGCCTTAATGCCCTGCAACATCACCTCTATATCTTGAGGGCTATCAAAATAATTAGGGTCTATCATGGGCCATTGTAATGGGTTAGTATTTTTTACCCATACCCGTCCCACAGATTTGGGATAAAAAGGCATTACCAAAACGGTAAAATGTTCTTGTTGAATTAGTTGTAAAGGTCTTAATAATCTATCGTAGACTTCTTGCTTGATATTACCGCCCATTGTCAAGGCGGTACCATCATCTGAAGCTAAACTGGCACTGGCGAATATAATTTCTATATCAGGCCAATCTGGTGGTAACTTAGAACCTGGTACCTTAAGAAATGCTAAAGCTTCAACATCGGGCAACATGGATAAACGGGTATCGGGTCTTCCTGCAAGAAAACCTGCTTTATCTCTTAGCCCGATACGTGTGGGGAATAAAGTCTGATCGGTGGTATTGACCATAAAAGTGGGACCAAAGTGTGTTATATGTTCAGACATTATCAAGCCCACTGGTAACTGCTTGATAATCCTAATACCCAAATTGCCTAAATTGTCTGCTGGTCCAATGCCTGATAACATTAAGATTTGGGGTGAGTTAAAGGCGCCGGCTGAAAGTATAACCTCTTTGCGGGCCTTAAATGTATAACGCTGTTTGCGATCTAGAAATTCTATGCCATAGGACGTCTTCGAATTCATGTCGATTAAAACTTTTGTTACCCTGGAAAAAGTAAATATTTTCAAATGTTTACGCTTAAACATAATGGGTTCTATAAAAGCCCTATAAGTACTATGTCTACGACCGTAACGAGTATTGGCTTGTACATAAGCATAGCCAATTTGAGTTCGCCATTATAGTCGGTCTGCGGTAAACCCGATTGTAAGGCTCCTTCTACAAAAGCATTCGCTATATCGCTACGCATTTGTATATGTTCTATCCCCAAAGGCCCCGAGCGGTTATGATATTCTGTGTATTCCAAACCCTCTAAACTGGCTGATTCCGTTTTAAGAAAATAAGGTAAACATCCTTATACGCCCAGCCATAGTTACCCTTTTGAGCCCATCCATCAAAATCTCGGCGATTACCACGATTATAGATCATAAAATTTATAGAACTGGAACCTCCTAAAATTTTACCTCTTGGCTGAAAGCATTCATTATTATGCATGGCAAAACAGGCGCGTTTCTGGGGCACCGACTTATAATTCCAATTGGCATGGGTGACCTGCAAATAACCCGCCAAAGCTGGCACCAGATTTATAATATTTTCAACACCTCAAGCCTCAATTAAGACCACACGCCAGTTGGGGTTCTCTGATAACCGACTCGCCAGAACACAGCCCGCAGTACCTCCACCAACTACTATACTGTCGTATACATCATTTGTGTGTGGAACTGTAAGAAACTTTTCTTAACCATCCAATAAAGTTTTAAGAAAAAAAAAGAAAATCTTACTTTTAGGTCTTAAAAATAAAATCACGTTCCTTTTTTCGTCCATTTTCTTAACACACTTTAGAAAACAATTCAATATATGTAAGTAGTTTGCTAGTTGTGCTGCCATTTTGTATTATTGTTTAAATCTGTAAACCATATGGTAGCTTTGTTTTTCCGGGAAAATTTTCTGAAATAGGTGAATCGTTCTGAAGAACACTTTCAGAAAAAAATTATTCTTCGCACAAAAATATTGTTCGAAACGCATTAATGAATCCACGGTTAGTTTAGAAGTTATGAGGTTAGAGAATTAACTTGTTTTTACGCTATTTATCCTCTAAACATTCGAATTCCCAAAAAATTCCATCTTACCTAGAACTATCAAATGAAAGTTGTTTCTTGCAAGTCGCAATGCACAAAATTTGTTCACTAACACACCCACAATTTTCGTACTATTAGCCAATTTCTCCGGTTCAAATTTCAACCTTATAGTTAATGGCGTTAATGCTGTGCGAAGATGAATCTGTCAGTCAGTCCGTAACGTTGAAATTTTATATACCTATATACATAAGTTATACATAGATTGTAAAATTAAATATTTTTGTTTTGCCTTATAAATACTTTTATTGTTAATAAAGGGGATTTTTATCTTTTATTATTGATAAAAACCCGAATTCATCTTTCACCTTCTAAATAAAAAAAAATCCAATTCATGATTCATTTTATTCAACATAAGCAAATATAAATTAAAATCACATTATATTTACCGTAATGTATAAAATTTTCCCAAGTCTTAGAATAGTTAATGGGTACTCAAATATTCCTGTATATTCGTCACTACTTTAACTTGCAAATTTTGGCTGGCAAAGAGTTCATTTACTTTTTAGTGTTTTTGAGAGCAATTTCTTTAAATTCCTACTTACTCTCTCTTTGCAAGATTCTGCAAGTAAAGTATATGAACACACCTATTATGTCAAAAATAATTTTAATCTGCTCAACTGAAACCGAAATGACAACAACAATTATTATAGTAACAATTTATTTTCAATATCTTACGTACAATAACAATTCGAACAAATTATGCATAAAAACATTTGTGTATCTATACAGTGTAATCCCCATTAAGGGGTACTTCCTTTAAGCGTTTAATACCTTTCTACGGACCCTGTTGCCTTATCCCGGGAGCGTTTCATAAGGGAAGCATAGAGTTCTTTCAACATACTCACATGTACTGACACATTTCTATGGTCTCTTTGGTGTACCGCCAATAGTGTCTCCACTGTTAAACCGGTTTGAATTAATTTTTATTTGTAATATCGTCGGCTTAATATGCAAACCTGCTAATTCCCTTTCAGCACATTTTCCAGAAGAGACAAAACAACTTCTTTTATATCATATTTACAGTTTGAGAGCAGTTTTTTCTATCACACCGTTTCACACACTTCAAGATTTAAATTGAAGAAAAACTACATGCTGGTCGACGAGGCGTATCTTTCTCTACCACACGGCATCAAAATCTCCATTTACTTGAAAAGTGGATTTAGTAGGTTTGCATATTAGGCCGACGATATGTATTATTATTTCTAAAAATAGGTGAATAAACTTTTTATTTATTATTTAATTGTGTTAATTGTGTGTTTTTTATTTTTTTTTTGTTTGTTTGTTTAACTATGCACTACGTAAACATTTCTTTTTAATTATACTCGTATTTCATTGCAATATTTTTGCATATTTTAAAAAATGTGTTATTGCTGATAGTCATAATAAACTACTGAATACATTTTTAATTGGCTATAATATTGTGGGAGGTCAGTTTGTTTTAGTAGTAATTTTTCATTAGTTTTTTTTTTTTTGTTGATTATAGAATGTTTAGTGTAAATGCTGTTAAAAATGTAATTTAATTATTAAGACGCATTTTTTTTAAATTAAATTAAACGGTCTCAAATGTTGCTAAAAAAAAATCGTCGAAGTCGACTTAGCCATGTCCGTCTGTTGACATCATGATCGAATTGAAACGACTCAACGGAGAAGAACAACATTGGTGCAAGATTGTTTTTAGTTCTTCCAAGCAGTTTGGGACTGAAATCCAGTACAATTGGTTCATAAGGAACAGATTTATGAGCCCAAATGTGGGACACCACCCTATTGATATTTTAGATACAAAAACTTACATTAATTGGTGACGATTCTCATACAATTTTGCACAAATTGATCTTTTCGAAATTTGGCAGAGTGATTGCTAATCTTATAAAACCATGACAGACCAAATTTTACTACAAAAGTGTTATTGGGATGCCCCGGTAGACTAGTTAGTACACTTTTAGAAAAAGCTTCATAACGCTGATGTATTTTGACAATTCTGTCTACGTTTTTGACCCCATGACACTTTACATCAATGTGATTCTGCCTTAACATCACTTGGCCAAATTGTCATCAGAGTGAACAATTTAAATAATGTCGTCAATGGAATGGCACATTGGCATCACATAAATTACGTACCGAAGTCGGTTTTATAAAGCATGCCATCTGTGCGATAACAAACTGTCATCAAATTGAGTCATTGTAATTGGCCTTAAGTCAAATTAAGAGAAAAACATTATTTACTTACTTAATCGTACGATTCATTCACACGAAAATCTGACGGAATTCTATCCGGCATAAACAATGTCTGCAAAATCTGCTGTCAATGCCACACTATCCCACAAATAAGATGCAAACTCACCAGGAGCATGCCCGATATGGTTTTCGTAATAATTCTACTTTAAAATTTTGATGTATTTGAACAAATAATTAGAAAAATAGAATATGGGAATTTTTGCTTCCTTTTTTACTTTGTAAACATGAAAATAATGTTAATAATATATTATGACATTATATATTTTGTCATCGCACTGATGACAGTTTGTCATCGCAATGATAACATGATATATTATGTCATCGCACTGATAACCGTTTGTCATCGCAATGATGACAGTTTGTCAACGTACTTATGACAGTTTGTCATCGCAATGATGACAGTTTGTCAGTACTGATGTCAAAATACATCAGCGTTATGATGCCTTTTCTATCAGTGTACAAAAAATGTGGCATCGCATTGATGTCCCTCTAGTCAAAGCGTAGATGACGCATAAAATATGACAAAATTTGAGGATGACGTTCGTCATTGGATTGATGTCACTTTTTGCCTAATTGATGCCATTTGTAATAACATTGATGTCACAATTCTGATGTTAGGCCATCATCAATATGAAGATGCATTTTTCGATGTGTGCAGTGTGCTAGTCTATCAGTGTGAGGGTTGCGGGCTCGATTCCCGACAGAGACTCTGGTCTCCTGCAAACAAGCGTAGAGCTTGGCGGGACTAGTGTATTAAAAAATTTGTAACATTTTGAGGAGTAATAAAGTGTCTTCCGGAAGTAGGCTTATTATGGGGTCACTGAGAAATTATGGTGATTTTTTGTTATTATGAGCCTATAACAGACCAAATTTTCAGCCCCTTTCTTCATTTCAGTCTGAAGTACAACTTATTGTCCATAATGGGGGTCAAGATTTGGTAAGATAGACTTAATAGAATTCAATATGTTACACCAGAAGTCTGTTTTTTTAAATTGGGACTTGCTTGTTATTGATATCCCGTTTAATGAAAATAATCCTCCTTTAGCATTTACAAAAGGTAAAACCAGAAAAAAAATTCAAATTGTACTTAATTATTCATCGGATAAACATTGTAATGGAAAAATATAAAAAATTGTAGAATTGTACCAATTTTGCCAACCCTGATTGGAATTGTAGTAAACTTTCACCGCCATATTCATAAAAAATATTTTGGATTTATAGCAGGTTTATGAAACAAATTTTCTATGAAACTTTGTGCAATAAACCTTTTATTAGTCAAAAATATTTTTTATGAATATGGGGGTCAATATATAATAAACCAGGGCTGTGGAGTCGGTGTTGAGGTTTTTGTACCGTAGTCGTAGTCGAAGTACCCACAAAAACTCGCGACTCCGACTACAAAATTTTTCGGCACAACAAATTAAAAAAAAAAAATTTAAACATTTTTAAAATAAAAGTTTTTTAAATATCGATTCGAAATTTTTATAGAATAATTTTCATGCTATATTTGAATATTTAAAAAGTACTGAATTAAAAAATATAGTTGAAAGTCAAAGAAGGGCCAGTCTCATATACATTTAGCATCAATGTAAGAGTAGGAGTCGGAGTTGGAGTCGGAGTTAGAATAAGAGTCGGACTTAAATATTAAATACATTTTTTTCAGCGGTTGGTGTTAGAAGTATTTTTTGACGACTCCACAACCCTGTTATAAACTATTTAATCTCTGGCGTGTTGTACTACAGCGACTATTCTGCTCCCCACTTAATATTAAAGCATAATCAAAAATTATTTTCGGGAATGAAATATTTTATTAATAATTCATTTAATTAATGATGTGCTAATAATCCCAATTTTTGAATGAAAACACTGAAATTTATTTTTGATAATAAATTTTCATGTGCCCGGCAAATAAAAAAACTGAAATGGCAAGCTGCTTTATTTAAGCAACTTGTTTTTTTAATTTTGTTTTTTTCTTTCTATCCTCTTACAACTACAATTCGTGTTGGAAAAAACTAGCCAATTGTAGAGGAATGTAAGAAAGGAAAAAAATTTACGGTTTATTGTTGTGTCTTTGTTGAAGCTTTGATATTGTTACATTTAAGACCTGAGTGTTTTAAAATTCTTATTCACTTAATGGTCTTACTTGTATAATATTTTTAGCTTTTCTAAAGTATTTGGAAAAAGTTTCCTGACGAGCAGGCCTAAGCAACCAGCGAAAAAAGCATAATGTTATCTCTTACATTTTCTTTCTAATGTACTTAACTACAACCTATACAGCTACTCACGTTATAAGTGGGACACCCAATAAAAATACTTAGTTTAGATACTTTAGGTTAATTATTTTATAAATTTTCATATTAATTCGAAAGCTTTCTTACTTTAATAGTCTTATTCCCTCAATATTTGCCAGGAATATATTCTATGCACTATCAGAACTTTTTCGAATTAATATGAAAATTTATAAAAAACGTTACTTACCATGAGAGCAAAATTCCCAGATTCTATTTGCTAATTATTTTATGTAAGTCTAAATTAAATTGGGATAATTTAACTAATATAACTCATATAAAAAGAAGTTTGTTAAATGAAAATTCTTTAATTAAACTAAGAGTTTTAAACATCAAACCTCGGCAACTTAAGGTTTTTTCTTTGTGTCCCACTTATAGTGTGATTAGCTGTATGTATCATTATCGTACCATTTACACTTGTTTAATTTGACTTAAACCACTTGTTGCACAAGACAAAGACAGCCAGATCAATTTGTTTAAAATGACACTGCAATTGTAAGTTTTTAGCTTCAGTTCAACATCTTTTAATGAGTAAACTAACTGCCGTGTTAGTTTTTTGTCAACCTTGATTACACTTTACAATGTCAGCAATAATTCGCACAAGAAATAATAATTTTATGCATTCATAAATGTTATGAGTAAAACATTCCATTATAATTACTATTAACCATTTAAGCATTGAGTAATTAAAGGCAGGCACTCATAGCTATGAAGGGACACATTAGGGGAGTTCAGTGTTTGGTGAAAATGGTCTCGGGAAGGAGCAAATGTGTAAAATATTAAATCCCTTTTATGAAATCTAACAGAAACTCTGGTTATTTTGCTCTCAGTTTTAGAAAAGGAGCTATGATATTTTGCATTTACTGTTTTGCAAAACCATTTGCACCAAACCCCAAACTCCTGCTACTGTCAAATCGAAGCTAGTTCAAAGAAAACTCCTAACAAGCTACAAAATGGCGCAAAAGAAACAATATTATTTTTATAATGCATTCATTTTTTCTCTGTTTTGTTTCTGTTTTTGACATTGGTACAATGATTTTACGAAAAGAAATTGCTTGTGGTTTTTGTACGAGTTGTACTTGTTATAGTACCGAGGTTACCTGTAATGAATTCGCCTTGCTTTTTCCTAAGCACAGCCGTACAGGCTTATTGACCCGCCCTCGTATCTATATCTTCAAATATATTAAACTGTAAATGCGTTTGCTTTTGTATGTGTTTGTTCTAAATGGATTTTTCTGAAATTTTAAAATTTCAAGTGGACGTGGCATCTTTAATACAAACACAGATTAAATACATTTTTCTTTAGCGGATGAACAGTTTCAGTTACAGTTTAAATCAGTTTAATCAAAGCTAAACATCTGACTTAAAATGGCCTATTTTAGAGAAGTGGGCGTGGCACCTTTCATACGAAAACAATAAAGATTTCTGTATATCCGGAGACGTCTAATATTGAAACCATCTGAATTTTGTACAAACAGCAGAGTAAATAATACACAACATCTGCCAAAAAGAAGGCTGCAATGGGAAAGTGGGCGTGTCATCTACCGTTAGCAATACCAGAGAATTGTTTGAATTTTTTTTTAATTTATTTCAGTGGGGGCATCGAAGCGAAATATAAAGATTATTATTCTTTCTGATCTATAATTATTCCATTTCAGGGCTCCGAACTAAATTCTAAAAAATGTTTCAGCATATTTCTTTAAAATAAGGACAACTGTTTCCTTCACAGGACATTAAAAGAAAAAATTCTTTAAAATTTTTTTGTATCGTACTTTCTTCTTTTTAGTTATTTTAATATAAAGAGGAACAAACTAACAATAATTTTCTGAAATATTTTATAACTTTCTATTTCTGTGCATAAATCATAAATAATTTTAAGAGTTAACAAATGGAAATACTGCTCAAAAAGAATAAAGAAAAATTAAAAAATCTAGAGAAAAAAACACTTAAACTTAAGTAAAATGAATGCAGCTGGTAATTTTACGACCAAACCGAACGTATCATATCGGCTGCCTTTTCTCCAATCATAAACGATGCCGCATTTGTATGACAGGTTGGGGGAAATGGTATAATACTAGTGTCGGCAACACGCAACCCATTAATACCATGAACTTGAAGTTTTGCATTGACTACAGTGGTGCCATCATAAGCGGGACCCATGCGACAAGTAGCCACTTGATGGTGCAATGTATACGACATGACACGTATGGAACAACGCCAATAATTGTCAGAGCCAAATGGATGACCCTCACAACCAGGTATGGGTATATTGTGTAAGTGTGTGCCAAGTTGTTGCATAGCGGGCATTTGTGTAATGCGTATGGCCTCTTTTATGCCCTGCAGTATAATCTCTACGTCTTCGCTGTTGTGGAAATAATTCGGGTCTATGCGTGGCCATTCCAAGGGATTGCGATTGTGTAGCCATAAACGACCTACCGACTTTGGATGGAATTGCATGACAAGAAAGGTGAAATGATCTTGTTGAGAGTCGGAGAGGGGCTTGTAAACTTGATTATAGATTTCGGGTTTAAAGTTGGCTCCTTGGTTCAACGCAGTACCCTCGTCAGAGGCTAAACTGCCAGCCACATTAATGAACTCCACATCAGGCATGTCGGCTGGTTCTGGAGAATTTGGTACTTTAGCAAATGTTAAAGATTCTACACCTCCAATAGAGGATAAGATTGTGCTTGGATCACCGGCGGTATAGGATTTTATGACATTGGCATTAAGACGAGAAGTGAAGATAGTTTGCCCAGTAGTATTGGTTATGAAGGTTGGGCCAAAGTGGCACATATGATCGTACATTAATTTTCCCACGGGCAATTCTTTTACTACGGGTACCCCTATGGCCTCTAAGTTATCACGCGGTCCTATGCCCGATAGCATAAGAATTTGTGGTGAGTTAAAGGCCCCGGCTGATAAAATGATTTCCTTGCGGGCCCGTATGGTAAACAAAGTATTGCGATATAGAACTCTTACAGCATAGGCTTTTCGGGTTCGGGGGTCTATTAAGACTTTAGTAACACGAGCCAATGTTACTATATGCAAATTTTTCCTGTAATCTCTAATGGGCTCTATATAGGCTTTAAAGGCACTATGACGGCGTCCGTTTAATGTATTTGCCTGGACATAGGAAACACCCATTTGTGACTCGCCATTATAATCGGTTTTAGCATGACCAGCCTCCTGGGCAGCCTTAACATAAGCGTGGATAAATTTCGTTCGATAACGTACATCTTCCACATTTAACGGGCCCGAATGATTGTGATAAGGCGAGTATTCCAAACCCTGTAGCTGGGCATTTTCGGACTTAAGAAAATAAGGCAAAACATCCTGGTAAGACCAGCCTTCATTGCCATACTCAGCCCATCTATCAAAATCCCTTTTGTTGCCCCGATTATAAATCATAAAATTAATAGAACTGGTTCCTCCCAAAACTTTGCCCCGCGGCAAAGCACATTCTCTGTTATACATGCCCAAACAAGAGCCTCTCTGCGGTATCGATTTGTAGCCCCAATTGGAATGAGTGCCCTGCAAATAGGCCGACAAGGCCGGAACTTGATGTAAAATGCCCTCTAAACCACCAGCTTCTATAAGATACACCTGCCAGTTGGGATTCTCTGACAATCGATTGGCCAAGACGCAACCAGCTGGCCCACCGCCAACTATTACAAAGTCATATTCTGCATTTTGTTGGGGTGCTGTAAAATAAACAAAGCAACACGAGTAATTGTTTTAATTAATTATTTATTTTTTATTTATTTATTTATTTGAATCAATACAAAGAAAGCCTATAAGGCCAATTATACATGTATTGTAAGATAAATATCCATGTTAAATACAAGACATATTAAAAATCAAACTAAAACTAATGAGATTCATTGAGTTAAGGTATTACATAAGTAAGGTTTTATATAATTAGTAATTAAATACTATACATAAGTGGCTCCCCAACCACACAAATATTACAAAATTAAAAACAAACAAGAAATAACTAATTCCAAAAATTAATCTAAGAAATCACCAGAGATTAAAAAATAAGCTATTTACTCAAAAAAGTTCAAAAGCTTTTTCTTATATGTAAAATAAGAATATGAAAATAACCTTAATGAAGGAGGCAAATTGTTCCATATACGGCATATTCTTATCTTAAATGAACGTTCGAATACTGAAAGACTTATACGCGGTATCTCAATCTGTACATTTCGAGTAGAGTGGCTAAATGTGAACTCTTCCACTATAGACCCAGGCCTACCGTATTTGACAGCTTTATAAAAATGAAGCAAAAGACGCAGATGCAAATATTTATGGAAATCACAACCAAAAAATACAATGAAAAGTTCAGATACCCTATCATGTTCACGTATGCCAATATTAAAAATATATCGAATAATTTTTCTAAAAATTTTATTAAGATTAGTTAAAATAGTAGATGATGTTCCAGAATAAACCTCCAAACAGTAGTTAACCTTTGACATAAGCAGAGCATGAGCCAGACGAAATCTAATACACCTAGGAGTGTATGGTCTTAAAGCATATAGCCTTCTCAGAATAAATGAAACTTGATTGAATAATGAATTTATATGTCTTTCAAAGTTTAAGTTCGAATCAATTACAACGCCCAGACAGTTATGCGAGTCTACATACTCTATAAGTTGATTCCGCATCCAGATTCTAGGATACGTAGTAGTAGTGCAACTAGTTGAGCGAAAAAATATAGCTTTAGTTTTGGCCGAGTTGACTTTAAAATCATTCCGATGCATCCAACTCAAAATAGAATTAAGATGATTATTCACACGAATTTCAAAACTTGCATCTAATATAGAATTATGTAGGTAAATCAGAAAAATATCATCCGCATAAATAAAATTATTAAGTAAAATGTTTTTTGTTTTTATTTTAATTAATATTCAGCCACTATAAAAAATTGCCTTCAAAATTTCTCACCGTCATTATAACGATTTTGTTTGAAAATATTGCTGAGACCCAAATTTAACATTTGCTGGATATTCTGCTGGCCCCAAATGACCTGCAGCAGGCCTAAGGATATTAAAATTCTAAACATTTCCAGCGATTTTTTTTTCTTTTTTGCACTTGTTTCACGTTTTTGTATTTCTGCGGGAATATCAGAAGCGCGCGCGCGTCTTAATCGTTACGTTTCTTTATAACAAATAAACGTTGTTTGGCATAATTCTGTTCGAAATATGTAACTGATTTAAATCAATACAGTGTTTTACTATTCAAATAATTTTTAAGTGTATGTGAACATGTTTTCGAGTGTTTGTATTTTAAAAACGTGTGCTTTAGTTATTTTTGGTATATTTGTGGTTAAATTTTTTACTTTAATTTTCAAGTTTATTTAATGCCCTTTTCTTTCGTTGCAAAAACAAACAAAAATGTTTTTAACAGACATTTTTAATTACTTTTCTAAAAATTTCTTGTTTTACCAATTCTCTTGCTCCGACTTTTATTGTTTAACGTTTTTGATTTTTACACCATTTCCATTGCAATTTGATAGGTCCCCAAAAAAGCAAAACAAACTTGTAAATTCGTCTATGATGACTTATAGATGTACGGTAGTTTTCAAGACCTTTTCTTTTTCCAGGACTTTAACTTCTTTAATCCTTATCCGTTTGATCTTGAATTAATTTAGTAAATTATCACCCTTGCTGATAGCCACATCAACTAAACCCTGCAAGCGTTAAAAACTTAAGCCTTAAATTTGACACTCTGATGGCACTAGATAAGGATATTTCATATCGCGGTTGACTTCATTAAATTAACCAATTTTAATCTTTCAAAAAAAAAAAAAAAAAGTTGTGCAAATACGCAATTGTTGAACAAATACGCAATTGTTGAAAGTAATCAAAAATAATCGTTGAAAGTAATCGGATTACTTTTTGATTACTTTTGATTCTTTTTGATTATTTTGCAGTAATCGGTTGTAATTGAAATTTTTTTTTCGATTACGTGAAATCGTAATCAATTTGTTATCAGAAATTTTTTCTTATAGAATTACATAATCATTAAAATTCTTTTTGAAAGTAATCAAAAAAAATTGAAAATAAACGTTGAAAGTAATTGAATTACTTTTTGATAACTTTTTATTCTTTTTGATTATTTTGCAGTAATCGCTAGTAATTCTAATTTTTTTTTTCGATTACTTGTAATCGGAATCAATTTGTTATCATAAATTTTTTCTTATAGAATAACATAATCATTACGATTCTCTTTGAAAGTAATGAAAAAAAAAATTCAAAAATAATCTTTGAAAGTAATCGCATTACTTTTTATTACTTTTGATTATGTTGTAGTAATCGCCAGTAGTTCTAAATATTTTTCGATTACTTGTAATCGTAATCAAGTTGTAATCTGAAATTTGTTCTTTGTACATAATCATTACAATTCTTTTTAAAAATACTCTTAATTGATTGCTAATCGTAAGCGATATTTAATAGGTCCCATATAAAGCCCTATCTCGGGAAACACGTTTTAAACTGTTACAAATAATAATGCTATTGTATAATTTGATGCTGAGAAACCAGAAATCACCCTACATTTTCGTAAAATTCTCCAGGTTGAATTATGTATTTTTCCTGGAAATGGTGTATTATTTTTTAACTTAATAATTATGTTTTCACATTCATAAACGGGTACCTATAACCGGTTGTATCGATATCTTAAGAAGCTCTGAGTGCTTCAATAATTATAGGAATACAACTTGGGTATGACATGTGTGCGGGCAGCGGCAGCGACAACGGCGTTCTTTAATTAAATTTGTCTAACAATTCCAAGTTTGATAATCGGCTTAATCGTGTATATTATTTTAATTATGATTTTTTGCATTTGCTTATTGATAATTTTTTTTTGTTCTTTTAATAAAAGTGCGTTTTTGTTGGTTGATTTTATTGTAAATTTGTTTATTTTTTGTTTTGTTTTTAAATGTTTAATGACGTGCGATATTATTTCGCATAAAAGCTTATAGTCGCTATAAAAGAATACTTATTGTTTATAAAGAAGAGATTACAGATACTTAAGATTTGTTTTCATAAGATAAAATCCACGTTGGTTGAGTAAAAATGTTGGCCATAAATGTTTGGTAATGATCGTTAAAGTTTAATTTCTTCGAAATATGTGAGCAAAGCAGAAGATTCGAGTTTGTTTTTGAGATCATTCTTTTTTAATATTAAAGTTCTTTTTTTTTGGAACTTCTTCGTAATATAATTTGTTTTAGGTGTTTTATTTTAATTAGATGCCAACCGTTCCGATGTAGACCCCCCCCCCCCACCTTTAGAACAAAGATATACATGTATCGCCAGTGATGGAGAACCGAAATTTTGAGATGGTACTGACTACCAAGCAAAAGAGTACTTTATTCAAAGTTTTAGTACTTCTTATAGAACATGTTTTTAATTGAAATTTAAACTTAAAAAAACTTTTGTCTTTTTAAAATTGTAAAATTATTAATTAATAAGAGTATAAAACATTTATAATTATATTTATCCATTGGAAGCGGCCTGCATTCTTTGCAAAGTTTCAAAGCATTTTTTTATTTTCGTTTTTAGTTCTCGAACAAAAAGTTGAAGCGTATCAAAATTTTTGCAGCAAAAAACAAGAACAATAAACTGTATGTGTATTGGCACGTCGGAAATGTTGTTCATGTTAAAAAAAAATAGCAAAGCTGGATTTCTAAACAAGGAAGCACAACAAGAAAAAAAAAATGATAATAAAAATAGTACCAAAACTAAAGTACTAAAAATATTACAATAGCACGGAATTTTCCGTCACTGTGTATCGCCGTTCTTAAAGTTTACTTTGAGAGTTCGTTTTAGGGGGAGTTGAAATTTCCCCCTTTTTTTTGTTGGCACATTCTTAGATTCATTCGTCATTTCAGGTCTTTAATGAGTTCGGGACATTTATGTAAAATCAAACATTTTTATAGAACATTTTAACCCTCTTACATTACATTGTATGGTTATTTGTTGTCCCTCTCTTAACACTTAAGTGGATAACAGGTCAAAGCCAGGTATTTTTGAACTTTCTCTTAATATAATACCTAAACACCATCGAAAGACCCTCCTAATTATACCCTCCACCATCAGTTGTGGGGAATGAGGTTAAAGTTTGTCATTCAGTGTGAATGCTTTTTAATATTCATTTAATACCCCCTTAAGTAGATACCAGGTCCTAGCCAGGAATTTTTGAGCTTGCTCTTAACACAATACCTGGACAACATCGACAGACCCTCCTAATTTACCCTCCACCACCACTTGTGGGGAATGAGGTTATACTAAGTTTGTCATTCAGTGTGAAACTTCTTGATTATACATCTAAAGCCCCATAAAGTATATATATTCTGGGTGCTTGAGTAATTCTAAGTCGATTTAGCCCTGTCCGTCTGTTGATAGCACTTTTACTTTTGAAAAACTTAAAATAAAAGAACAAAATTGGGGTCTAACTGTTTCTAGTTTTTCGTAGCAGTTCGGGACTAAAATCCAGCAACATCGGTTTACTAGGGAAAGATTTTTAAACCCAAATGTGGAACAACGCCTCTGAAAAATAAAAGCCGTAATGAATAATTGTAGTAAAATTTGGTCTATTATACTTTCATAGCACTGAACCACATACTACCAAATTTCGCAAAGATAGAGCCATAATTTGCCATAGGCCCCATATAAAGCCCGCTCTGGGAATTAATTTAAATACGGCTAAACCCGTAGAAAATATAGATATCGTGGTCAATTTATCTAATTTGGATTTATATGGCCAGCAATACCACCATGCAATTTCGTGATAATCAGTCCTTTATTTACCAAAGGACTCATAATTTTAAAAAAATCTTTAAAATGTATAAACCGGTAAAACAAATTTCACTACAGTATTGAAATTTGGTTTAATTTATATTTTATAAGCCAATAAATCATCCAACAGTATTTCGTGATTTAGGATCTTTTCCTTCGCGGACACTGTAGAAAACTCTTACGGGCCCCTTATTAGGGAGACGTTGTTGTAGGAGTCCATAGTTAAATAGTCTTAAAGACTATTTAACTAAAATTTTTAAACTAATATAAATTTCTTCTATATTCATGTTAAATTTTTTATTTTATTTTCCTTTGTTTTATTTTTAGGTAAGATGTCCAACACTGTTGAAAATGAAATCCTAAAGGTATGCTTCATTATTTGTGTTTATTACAACGTACGCAACAACTAACAAATCGAGCTTTGATGACTAAAGTCATCGTTCAGACTTACAAATTAAGTTGGCTGCAGGCAGCGTTACCGTTGTGAAACTTAAGTATCAATTTGACCCTTTTTCGACGCTCTTGATACCTTTTGTAACCCTTTTCTTAAATTACCCTTTTGAATCATTTCAAACAAATTCGTTCCACTTTTTAACCCTTTTTTAGAAATAGCACTTACATATTGTTTTTTGGCAACAGCTTTTATAAAAGCTGTTCACACGATTCAATACTTTTTTTGACGAAAATGCATCTTTGATCTAATTATCGTTTGAAAATTTTCCTCAAAATACGTAAGACTCTATGATCGTATAAACTAAACTTAAGCGGCATGTTGCAAGCAGTTTTTATATGCACATCGTTGCCGTTATGCCACTAAAGTGGCATATTTTACCAATTTTATTAAAGACCTTGCCACTTTTATAACCCTTTTATAAAGTCCTATTTTTTAAGATTTAAAATAAATTTACTGTTGGACTATATTTTAATTGTATGCCATTGCAGCAAGAATAAATAAAAAAAGAGACGAGAATGAAAGTTTTTTAAGATTTTTAAAACCCGTACTTATAAACTCCAAACAAGATATATGTACATATATTATCTTGAAATAGTTTCCAAAATTAAGACATAATTTTTAAAGCAGAGGCTTTTGTCAACAAATTTAACATGTTAGAACGTAAATTTAAATTTACAAAACGTAGTAATTAACGAAACGTATGAAGCCAAATGCGGAAAGTCTAATTTTGAAGTATTAAATTTTAAAAAGCAGACGTATCAAAAATATTTACTCAAATTTATAGAAATTCGATTTCGAAATTAGAATTGCCTAAAAACAAATTTTGAACAGACTCAAAGCAGAAATTTGCGATTCCATGCTTTCGTTTTTTAATTTGTCCGAAATGGAGCTGAGAGAATGGACCCCAAGTGAAGATTTAATTACAAAATATAGTACGAATATAATTAAAAGTAGTTGGTATTCGTAAAAATATTTACTAAAACGTATTTTTGTGACTTCAAAATAAATTTTACGATAGTAAAATACAAATTAAAAGAACAAACCGAACTAAATATACATTAGGGTGGGTCAACGACTTCTAATACCGTAAATATGTTGTATATTTGTCTGCATTAGACCCCTGTAAACTATTATTAATTTATTTTTAGTGTAAGAGCCCGCGCTTTGCTCTTCATTTTGTTAAATTTGTTATACTCGTATAACAGCAATAGCATTTTATTGCAAAACAGCATATAACTGTATCCTAAGGATTCTTAAGTTCTCGTTGATTCAGACACAAGCAATTCATTCATTGAAAAGTTTATATTCTTTCAGGAAATATTTTTGATAGAATACATATAAAATAATGCACAGTAAAAAGATCAGTTTGAGTTTACTACGCGGACAGTGAACTTGTGTGTTTATTTTTTTATTTGAACTGTTTTAACTTCTAACTGTTATTAATGAAACCCGAAGCCAAGCTTATTTCTGCACGAGATTCGAAAATGTAGAAGATATTAATGATAATGTTTTATCAACGAATAAGTTACGAAATACTATGATTGGAATATGGAGCAACTAAAAATAACAAGGAATACTACCAAAGAACCATCGTTTTTAGATATTGCAAAACTTGTAGATCAAAGGATAGAATACGTTTGGAGAAAATCGTCTTTTCATACAGTGTCCAATACCATCGTCATACAAGTAATAAACGGTTATCATATAAATTACAAAAATCTCATAAAGTCGTTGAAAAAAATGTCTGTTTATTATAAAGAAAATTTTCTCCGACGTAGTTATAGAGTTATTTGTTCCTGTAGATGAACAAAAAGAAGAACAGGAGTTTTTGAGCGAGGGCGAGAAAGATGCGTATTGGAGAAGTAGATCGCGATCTTCCAACTAATTTGCAAAGAAGAGCAGCCCGAGCACCAAAGACAGAAAAAAACGTAAATAAAAATCACGACAAAATTAACTTAAAACAGGAGGACTTGGAGTTATCTCTAAGTAATTCCATTGCTTCTTGTGATGATTATTTTAATTTACCTTCCACGTCAAAGGCAGAAAGAAAAAAAATTTTAGTTTGCTTATATTGCCAAAAACTTGTAACCGTTACAGTGTTTCCGATAGCGCAGCAGTTGCTATGGCTTCATCTGTATTGCAAGATACCTCTCCTAGTAGTAAACCAATTGATAAATCAGAAATAAGACGGGAAAGAAAAAAAGTACGTAATGAATGTATTCAAGACCAGAAGCAGCTAGACCTACTAGCTTTATACTTTGACGGCCGAAAAGATAAGACGCTTAATATAATTTAAAAGGGAGCTAGGAAATATAGACAAATATTGATTGAGGACCATGTATCTTGTAAGGAGTCAGATTCCGTTTATGTTGGCTATGCAACACCATTTTTCAATTATGTAAATTCTTGCCTGCCCTTCCTTCGTCTCAAAAAATGAGAAAAGAAAATTTGATGGCAATTGGTTGTGATAGTACAGTCACTAACACTGGGAAATTTAACGGAGTAATAAGAGTATTGGCAAAAAGACTTCAGCGCCCACTGCAATGGATTATTTACATTTGAACGAATTGCCATTATAACATTTATTTAACAAGTTACCATGCTGGACCTATTGGCAACTTATTAGAAAACTGCGAAAAACTTGCTTCTGTCGATGTTGTTGGTTGAAACAGTGAGAGAACAGGCAGCCAGACGTGTTCATGAAGCACGAAGCTCACCTCATACCCGAAAGCAACCTCGTGTCTTTGAGGCCCCTTCTATCAATTTTGATGCAAGTAACTACTTTGAAGTTATAAATTGGAATCAAAAGGTTTTCGATCCACCAATTCTTCGAAAAATCACTACTGAAGAAATTAATGCGGCAGTTGTGTGTCAAGAAGTGACAATCTAATTTTTTGAAATGCCCAGAGTTGACAGTATACAATCTTTTGTGACCAAAAAATAACTGATCAAATTTAGCGTTTTTATTGTTTTATGTTGTATAGGAACCAAAGTGTTATTTTTTGTAATTAAAAATTTGTTCAATTTTAATTAATAATAATTGATAGTAAATAAAATATAAAAATTTAAGAAATGGCTTTTTTTTAAAATACTTAATTCTTAGCAGCTCCGGCGCGTGCTCAAGATGTGACTATTTTAAACTTTTTTTTTAGCATTTTTTATTTGTTTTAACGTAAGACAACAAAATATTGCTATTAGAATATGATTCGAGAAGTTTTATTTTTTCTCATACATCAGTGACCCACCTTAATATACATATATATGTTTCATATACTTCAACAACGTCATAAGTCAAAAAAATCCATTTCGTGATAAACGCCTTCAAAGTTTTTAATTTGCTTTAACCACTTAGAAAAAAACCGACACATTTTCTTCAAACGGAGAAAGTATAAAAGATATAAAGATGAAATGTATACCCAACATAAAGAAAAAGATAGCGAACAATTCTGCATCATTAAGGCCAAAATATCTTATTTTGAGTTATGACATTGTTGAAGTAAATGAGCGATATGTACATATTTACGAGTATTATTATTTTATTTATTGAATAACTAAAGTTAGTAAATAAATAAAGTTAAGTTTTTGAGCGCTAACTGCCTGAAATAAATCGTTTTTGTTTGTTTATAAAAAAACTTGGTCCTATATTTTCTTTAAAAATGCACTTTTTCGACCGATTTATTGGTAAATACTGTTTATAAGAAACTTGACCCTTTTTTACTTTGAAATATACTCTTTGTGACCCTTTTTGGAAAAATCCCTTTTTTGTGACCCTTTTTGAAAATTTCCAACGGTAACCCTGGCTTCAACAACGTCATAAGTCAAAAAAATCCATTTCGAGATAAACGCCTTCAAAGTTTTTAATTTGCTTTAACCACTTAGAAAAAAACCGACACATTTTCTTCAAACGGAGAAAGTATAAAAGATATAAAGATGAATTTTATACCCAACATAAAGAAAAAGATAGCGAACAATTCTGCATCATTAAGGCCAAAATATCTTATTTTGAGTTATGACATTGTTGAAGTAAATGAGCGATATGTACATATTTACGAGTATTATTATTTTATTTATTAAATAACGAAAGTTAGTAAATAAATAAAGTTAAGTTTTTGAGCGCTAACTGCCTGAAATAAATCGTTTTTGTTTGTTTATAAAAAAACTTGGTCATATATTTTCTTTAAAAATGCACTTTTTTCGACCTATTTATTGGTAAATACTGTTTATAAGAAACTTGACCCTTTTTTACTTTGAAATATACTCTTTGTGATCCTTTTTGGAAAAAACCCTTTTTTGTGACCCTTTTTGAAAATTTCCAACGGTAACCCTGGCTGCAGGTTTATTTTTATTTATATCAGTGTTGCAAGTCCATTTGTAATTACACATATCGTGTGTAATTTCTACTTACATGTATAGCCCATGTGTCATTAATTTCATGTGTAATCTGTATGCAATTTTTTTTTGGAGTTCGGGTTTCATTAGTATGTGCAGTTTGGCAATACTTTTAAAATGACGCAGTACACATACATATGTTTGTTGCACTACACATGAAATGTGACAGACGCAGTTAAGTGAGGAAGGCAGTTGTTTTTTTTTTTCAATTTATGGAATTTTTGTTTCATTTCTTACATTTCAATCGAAAAGTTTCTCGACAGCTGTTTCTTTAAATTTATGGAATTTTTGTTTCATTTCTCACATTTTAATGAAAAAGTTTCTCAACGCGCGAGTTATAAAACATGAGCACTGTTTAAATTGTGATTGTTGGAAATTAAAATACGGTTTTATAAACTTCACTTACATATTTTTTTAAATGCTTTTTAGATCGCAAAAAAATGTGAAATTGTTGGCAATATTTGTTGCAGCAATTCATGAGTTTAATAGTTTGAGATGTGAGAAAATTGGGAATGAGTTCACATTTTCATTTAATCTGGAATTCTGTGTTCTTTTGCAATTTCAACGTATATAAAACAATTGCCAGACTAGAATTTCATAATATGGAAGGAGATGTAATTTTAGAGCAGAATTTTTTAAAAAAATTGAAGTAACAAAAATTGCAAGTTTGCACGATAAATAATTTGGTTTTTCAAATAATTTTAACTCTCCTAATTTTTTTAATTACTTTATTTAGAGGCATATGCTAAACTGGCTCCCGGTGGACATCACGGCCAGACAGATGGCTCTATGCTCGGCGTCACGGTTGAACGCGGCACAAGGCTGGTCAACCCGTGATTATGGCCACTCCAGGATAATTAGATGCTCGATTGTCCCAGAGGGAGTGGACTACAGCACCCCGGAGCATATAGCGCACGGCAATGCGCTGTCGGTCATGGGCACCTTCCCATGTATACCCATAGGTTCGAGGAAGGGGGAAAGAGTTGGTGGAGTTTTCTACATAGAGGAACTGGGCGTAAAAGTTTCCTTTCGTCTGCCGGATGGATGTAGTGTCCTGCAGGCAGAAATCTCGGCTATAAGGCGGGCAGCCAACTGGCTAAAGTATTATCGCGTATCGGGAGATATACGTGTCTTTGAATGTGTTTGCTGAGCATTCAGGGGTAATGCTTATGTGGATACCAGGGCACTCAGACTGCCCGGGAAACCAGATTGCAGATGAGCTGGCCAAGGAAGGTAGTCGCATGGATGACACATTAATTGATCAATTCATTGGCCATCCAATGGCTCACTGTAGGTCACTCATTCGGCGCAAGTATTTATTATAGGATTGCGCAAGAGGATGGACCTGTGAGTCCACCTGCTCCATATCCAGGCACTCTGGACTGGTTATGATGAACGGAGACCTAAATCTCTACTTAGGTTTAATAGGGACCAAATCAGGACTGTGGTTGTAACTGAACACTGGCCTGTTGGCACTCATGCTAGGAGAATGGGTCTGGCATTTAATGACTACTGCAGAAGTTGTCACGATGAGGAGGAAGAGGAGACTGTACTTCACTTTCTCTGTCAATGCCCTGGGTAACGGGGCATTAGGGAAAAATACCCGGGAGAGCCGGTGATTTCCTGCTTTGGGATCTATCCACAATAGTACTTAGATTGCTTTTCTCTTCATTAGGAAGACGAATTAGCTCAACTCTGCAGTGACTCTATCTGAGTAACTGTTCTATGGAATGGGCATTGGCGCTGGGTGTCACAAAGAGACCGCTGAAGTACCCAAATGAGCTGTCTCTTGATGGCTGCCCATGGAACCTAACCTAACCATTACTGTAATATGTACATAATTTATACATGCCGGTGATCATACGTTCTGTATTATTCAGAAGAGTACTGTATTTAAGAGGTTTTTTTCTCTTAATTAAATATCTATTGCTAAAAGAAGTACATTCCCAATTTATCTGACTTTTATCATTAAATTTGCCAACAAACTTGCACCATTTTTTTTACACTTTAAAAAGTGTAAAAATCCCTTTCCTTATACCTAATTTATTCTAAGTGATCCTTAAGGAGCACTGCAGGCTCATAAACATTCGCTTCGACACCAACGAAATAAAAATTATCAATTTTAAAATTAAGATAATAGGCACCTGTTATTATTATAGATTTCGTAAATGAAAAACAAACAGTTTAGTAACGTATGAATTACTATTTTTTTTTAATTTTCTGTCGTATTCATAAAACATATTTTTTAAAACTAAATTTCTAAAATAATTTTCATTATAAATTTTTATTTTAATTCGAATGTGTGTTCAAAGTCAAATTAAAATTTCAAAAGCTTTTATACTTTAATAGTCTTATTCCTTCAATATATTCCAGGAATATTTTCTATGCACTATCACAATTTTGTTTGTTTGTATATTTATTTTCTTAAAATATCCAAATTTAGATATTTTTAATTAGGCTTAAGTTCATTGAATTTAATTTTCATTAAATTATTTTTATGAAGACAGGAATTTTACAACATGAAATTAATTAAAATTGTTATTGATAATTTTTCATTCTTGACTGCGCTGAGATTTGAACCCAGGCGTTCACGGTCAGGTTGTCCAGACTAGTTTCGATTATAACCACACAATCTCTTCAGTGGGGTTTGCCGTCTTACTCACTCGGCTATTGCAGCCGGATGACGTCAATAGTCAAACATCAATCCTTAAACCAAATTGTATTTTAACCTTTGGTAGATCGAAATTTGCTTTTTGAATGATTATCTATTTTAATTGATTTACATGTTCTTCCTAACTTCTGTTTTTTCGTACTTTTTGTCAAGAATTCTTCTTGAAGTCTAAAGTACATTTTTGTTTTTGATGTTTTTGTCTTTCTTTTTTCTTGTTGACCTTTTTCAGCACAACTTGAAGGACAAATGTAAACATAGCTCGTGCCTTAGCTGTTAACAATAATTAGTATTGTGGTTATTTTATTGAACTGTTAATGGTTTTTAATCCAAATTTAGATATTTTTAATTAGGCTTAAGTTCATTGAATTTAATTTTTATTAAATTATTTTTATGAAGACAGGAATTTTACAACATGAAATTAATTAAAATTGTTATTGATAATTTTTCATTCTTGACTGCGCTGAGATTTGAACCCAGGCGTTCACGGTCAGGTTGCCCAGACTAGTTTCGATTGTAACCACACAATCTCTTCAGTGGGGTTTGCCGTCTTACTCACTCGGCTATTGCAGCCGGATGACGTCAATAGTCAAACATCAATTTTTAAACCAAATGGTGTTTCACCATTAACAGTTCAATAAAATAACCACAATACTAATTAATTATTTTCTTAAAATATTTAGATTTCATATCTAATTTAGTTGTGTTCTTAAACTAATAAAAAAATAAATTCATGTGTAATTTTACTTCAAATGTGTAATTTGGGACATATGTATGGTCGTGTGTCATTTCAGAACTCTTCATTGGCAACACTGATTTATATATAAAATATTAAAAGCAGAAGAGGAAAGACAAGATAAAAATACAAAAATTGCAAAACTTTAATTTCATAATCGGGACACTAAAGCAATTTCAAAGCAGAACTTTTTAAAATTGCAGCAACAAAAATTGTATTTGTATGCAAATACAATTACACCTACTGGCAACATCAAGTTACAAAGTTTGAGAATAACAAAACAACACAGAATTGCAGAGTACTTGAATCCGAGTACACCTCCCCAATCTTCTTATCCCCCTCCCCAATAAACTCAAGAATTGTAGCAACAAAAATTGCAAGTCTGGACGATGACTAACTTTTTTTTTTTTACCCTCCCCAATCTTTTCACCCCCTCACCTATAAACTCAAGAATTGCAGCAGCAAAAATTGACTAACTTTTTTTTTTTTTTTGCTAAGTTGAGTTGTCATCGAGCTTTTTAAGTGGTTTAAAAAACGTACTGAGACTAATTAAAACTTTAGGAAACAAAGGCAACACTTGAAACTGTAATTGAAAATATTCGCTCAGATTTCAAAAGGAAAATAATACAAAATAATTTTTTTTCCTTGTTGTTTGTTAGGATTTTACACAAATTGTTTTGAAATTGAATCGAAAGCCATTTAATATCATATTTAACTTCATTAACTTTCATTTCACTGATTTGTTCTTATTTTTTTTTTTTGTAAAATTTTAAACAGAAAAACATGTGTTTCCATAATATTGTAGTCCCCTAATATCCAAAAATAAAATCAAATCACTTGCAATTCATGTAGCAAATAAAATTTGCCACAGGCACAAAGCATCCCCTTAAGCTGTCTCTGAGGGCACTTGCACAAGCACTTGCACAAGCACTTGCAGCCTGCACTCTTGATAAGGGAATACCAGTAAGAATGCTATTTTCTGTTGAGGCGAAGCTGTGACACTCTTCACCGATATTGAGAATTTAATTTTTCGGAGTAGACTTTATAAGGGGTATGTGAGAAGTTGTAAAGGAAACTTTATAAAATCTGACGTCACAATTACTAATTATATTCTTATTACTTCGACCTTTTTCTATTATATTTTTATATAATATTTTTTTATTCAACCTCAAGGTGATTTTTTTAAAAAATTAATTAAAATATTGTTTATTTTTTCTTCTTCAATATTGTTTATTTTTTTCAATATTTCGACTTCACAAAAAAAAAAAAAAAAAAAAAACAGATTGCCTGAAGAAGATTTCCAATATAAACAATATTTTTATTAATTTTTTAAAAAAGTGACCTAAAGCTGAAAAAAAATATATAAAAATATAATTTCTAATGACACAGAAAAAAATTATTTTCATATTTGAATACGAAAATCGTATAAACTCGTATAATTAAAAATTTTTTTTTGCATTTTCACCGATGACGATTTTTTCGGTTTTGATAAAAAAGTTTCCAGGGAGAGTTATTGGATTTTTAATCAACAAAGAAGTTGCAAGTTTATTGAGTCAATAAAAAAAGTTGTTGTCCAAAATATTTTTTTTTTTTAACAAAAGGTTTACGATTATTGATTTGTTAAAATAAATGGTTGGAAATGTTGAATAAACCAAACAAAATGTTTATCGAATCTTTATTTATTTATTCATTAATTATGATGTGCTAAATTCCCAATTTTTATTCTTTGATAAATACACTAAAGTTTATTGTTGGGAGATAAGCCAGTTTATATGCGCATTTCGCTGGTTGCTTAGGCCAGCTCATCAGAAAACCTTTTTCCAAAAAACTTTGGAAAAATTAAAGATATTATACAAATAAAGCTGTAAAGCGATTGAGAATTACAAACACTGAAGTCTTATTTGCAACGATATCAAAGCTATTAAAAAATGAACAAGAGTTGTAAAAAAAACTGTCTTTACTTTAATTCAAATACAGTAGTCCCTCGATTTACGTCGCAATTGGTTCCGAAAAATGACGACGTACATCGAAATAACGTAAATCGAATTTAAACATGCTCGTATGTGTTCTTTAAACTGTACCTTTATTCAAAACTTAAAAATTACGTCTTAAGTAAGGCTAATGTATAAACAAATTACAAAACATTTACAGAATTAAACAAGTAAGAAAGTATAAAAACAAATTTTCAAGCCCCATGGAGGTTAAGTTTCACCTTCATCTATATGAGATTAGTTTAAATGATTATAGATAAAAAAAAGGGTTTATATGGGACCAAAAGTTAACTCTGGATCTACAAATACCACGTTTTGCCATGACATAGAAGCTATTCTTAAATTGTTTTTCGCTAATTTTGTATCAATGCCAACATTTATAAAAATGATATTTTCGGGATAGTATTTGTATGGGAACTTTGGTAAAATATGGACCGATTCCAACATAATTTTTTAAGGTGATTTAAATTGCAATGGAATAAGTTTGGACCAAATTAAAGCTTAATACCAACATAATAAGTTGGTTCATTGGTACAAATACTCAATTCCCCAAAAAACCTTGTGTGGAGGATATGTGAAATTATGAACCGATACTCATCATTCTCAAGAGGTATGTATACCAAATTTCATGAAATTATCTCCAAAATTGCGAAAAAGCCAGCCGAACGAACGGGTATCGTTAGATCGATTGAAGAAGTGATTCTTATCGGTATACTAAAAGTAGGTTCTAGGAACAATTTTTTAAGGTGTTACAAACATTAGCACAAACGCATAATAGCCATACCACTATATGTTGATGTTCTTTGAGCTCATATTTCTGTCCGTTGTGTTTGACAAGAAAAACAAAAATGTATTCATGTTTAGATGGGAATCGCTACACATGCATGAAAAAACCCAAAAGCACATTTCAACTAAAAACTGTGATTCCCCGCTTTTTGCTTATAAGACCTAAGCAAACGAGGCGACGTAAATCGAATGGCGACGCAAATTAAATTTAGTAGTCACAAAAAATTGGGCGACGCAAACCAAAACAACGTTAATCGAGGCAACGTAAATCAAGGGATTATGTATTTGTTTTATTGAATATGAAGAAATATTTATTTATTCCATTATTAAATATGTTTTATTGAGTGTTATTTTGCAAGGTGCAATTTGGATAAACTTTTCATTAAATCAAATAAAAAGTTTGTTGACCTAAAATTTTATTTTTAACAAAATGTGCTGTGTAAAATTTTCTTGAGATATTTTTTTCTGTGTATATTAAACGAATATGTGCCAAATTTATTAACAGTATTTTAATTCGTTGAGGTTTCCATCGGTTTAAATTGTACTCTCAGATTATGCTTTATATAATGAGACTGACCCAGGGCAAATTATGGTGTCTGGTGGAAAATTTATATTTTTAAATACGATTGTTTCAAAAAGTAATAAACGGAGTGGAGGGAGGGTGGCGCCGTTGGTATTATCGATTGTGCGGATTTGTCAGTACCGATGTCGCAGTGGTCGAGTGAGCTTCGCGCGTTCGCTGTCGAGACATTTTTTAAGAGTAATGATTCTTACGTAATAGCTTGTCGACAATTTTGCTCAAAGTTCGGTATTCGGCGAATACGTAATGGACCGTGAGTTAATTAAATTCGTTCGTGGGTGCAGAGATTCCGCGCAACTGCTTCGGCTATGAATGCCCCACGACCAGGGTCCAGTCGATCTTCAAGGACTCCCGAAAACATTGAACTGGTTGAAAGAAGTTTACGTGAAAATCCGCGACTTTCAATGCGGAAAAGAGCAGCCTCACTGGAAATTTCCAAGAGCGAAAATTCATGAAATTTTAAAAAAGGATCTGAAGTTCTACCCTTTTAAAATTCAAATCGTTCAATAACTGAAAGAAAGTGGTTTTGATTTACGCAAGCATTTTTGTGAAACAATTTTGGAGCGTTTTCGCACTGTAAATCCCATTTTTTGGAGCGACGAGGCTCATTTTTACTTAAACGGCCACGTCAACAAGCAAAACTGCCGTTACAGGTCTCCAAGATTCCGCAACCCTCGATTGAAACATCAAAAACCATTGCATTGCCCCAGGGTAACTGTTTGGTGTGCATGAGATAATTGGACCTTTTTTTTTCGAAAACTCTCGAGTCCATCCATCGTACTTTCCACACACGTGGTTTCAACAGAATGGGGTGACTGCACACACCAGAGCTTTGATGAATTTGCTTCGGGAAAATTTCCCCCAAAAACAGATCAGTCGCTTTGGGGACATCCCATGGCCAGCGAGGTCGCCCGATCTAACTCCCATGGACTTTTTATATGGGGCTACCTCAAAGAGAGGGCTTATAATGACAATCCCCAATCTCTTGTGGCTTTAAAAGGAAATATTCGTCGATAAATCAGCTCAATTGAACCAAGTTTACTGCAGCGTGTAGCGCAGAACACAAGGCTCCGTTTTGAACAGCGTGTTTAACTCGACGGAAGACATCTGGATGACGTACTCTTTAAAAAATAAAATCCGCATTTCCATTCTATCGTCCAATGCTCTTAAAAAAACTTTGTGTCAATTATTACGTTTTTTATTAAGTTTGAAAACATTTTCGAAAGCAGGCTTTGCAGGGGACCTGAGATAAATTATTAACCGATTATTATGATATTTGGCAGTAGAATCAAAAGGTTACCACATCCACGTTCCAGTCACTTGGAACGAATTTGCGATAAATTTCATGGTAATCGGTGCATTACACCACCAATTTTTTTTTTGGTAATTTTTTGTAACATTGTCGCATTGGTGGAAATAATTTAACACTCATTTCTTTGAAGTCCTTCGGAATTGAGCGTGATTTTAACAGAAATACTTGCGTAATTCAATTTAAATTTACTTAAGGACCCAGAATATAGAAATATAATTTATGGGGTTTTAAATCAATAATTCTTAGTGTTTCATATGGACTGACAAACGTAGTATACCCTTATTCACCTCTCGGGGTGGAGAGTATAAAAACAGTTTAATGAACAATTTTATGGAAATGTTGATATTAATGCTCTTGCAACCCTTAGAAAGCCATGTCTCGGTAATAATTGTATAATTCATTACATTACAGTTTTTCCTGCAGTTTCTATTTCGTTCCTTTTTTTTTTGAGAAAACAATATTAAAGAGATTTTAAATACATATTTGTTCTTTTGTAATCGGGGTGGTGAGAAAAATGTATTCTGTCCACTTTCTACTTGGTGGTTTCAAATTATATCGTTTAGTATTTCTTTATGGGATGCGGGGAGTTCGATTGAAAGAAATGCTTTTTAAAGAGCCTTAAATTTAGGGAAAAAAATTTTGCAATACATATTTAATTTTTTTTAATGATAGTGATTACACTGTGACAAAAAATGCATATCCCTTTTCCTTAAGTAGAGAATTTTTTATATTAAATATTTTTTCTTCTTTTTTTAATTTTTTAAAATTTAAAGGGGTTATTTTGTAAAACATTTTTACTCGAAAAATATTTTCATACAAATTTTTGAATAGCAGGCTGATAAAATTGGTTGAATACCGTCAAATTTTGAGGAAGAAATCGTCAAAATCGTCAAATTGACTAAGTTAACTCGTCACAAAAATCGTCATTGTAAAAAACCACTAATAAGTTTTTAAAATTTGTTGTTATTTTTAGTTACCCTTGCTAATAAAAACTCTGTATTAATTATTAAATCATATTTCCCTGAAGATGACCAAACAAGTTGGTCGAAATATTGGAAAACATAAATGATAATAATAAAAATTAAGAACAAAACAAGAGTTTTTTATTTTTATTCTATTTAATATAACCAGTGCTGCCAAAACTTATTGAGAGAAAAAGCTAGATTTTGTAAAAAAAAAGAAATTCTAGATTAATGCTAAAAAAATTTATATAAAGAAATTCATTAAAGCAAGTGCCATTTTTTATAATATGCTGAATTTTGTCCTTCAGCTTTCGCAACGAGGTTTCATATTGCCTTCTGCAACCGAAATGTGCACAGCTCTGCAGAACTTTGTAATAAATTGTTTTAAAAGTTATAGGATGGTTTTTAGTTATGCCCGTATCAATTTTGTGCTTTCTTTTTTCTGCATGTTGCTCCCATACCACTAAATTTATAAACAGTGTTAAGTTTGCAGTAATTGCAAAATGTTTTTTGTAAGTCATCTTCTTCTTTCACCTATTGACTTTAGGTGCTTGACCTTTTGTGAATCGATTTTACTTAATAATGCAATTTTTTTTCTTTTTTGATTTTTTATTGGAGTAAAAGGGTTACCATATCCACATTAATGAGCATTTACATTGCTGCATTTTTAAGATCTAATTTAAAGTTAGAATTTTCCGTTTTTTTGCTTTTATATATGTATCAAAAATTAATGGAAAATATTAATACCACAAGAACTAAAAAATTCTAGACATTTTTAAATAATGCTAGCAAATATGCTACATGCTTAATCCGTGTTTTTTTCCATGGCATATGGCTTTTAAAAATACTAGATCTAGCATAAAAAATGCTAAATTGACAACACTGAATATAACAGACATCCAGCCGAAAATATAAACACAACACATTTAGCAAATAACATTTTAAAATATTCGTCCTGTTTTTTAAATTAAAATAAAAATTTTCAGTATTGTGGTTATTTTATTGAACTGTTAATGGTTTTTTAATCCAAATTTAGATATTTTAATTAGGCTTAATATTTAAGCCTAATTAAAATATCTAAAAATTTTCGTTTAGAAATTTATTATTGAACTAACACAATCCAAAATTTTCCTAAAGTATTGGCATTCATAGGAAAAGTGAGAAAATGAACTAAAACCAAGAAATATCAAACTTCTATTTTACACGTCAAATTGGTTGTAAAATTTATGTAAAAAAGTGTACTAATTAATCGAATTGAACCCATAAAAATATGCGTCTTATTTTGTATTATGAACGGTTTAGACCTGAAAATTACTGCCAACCAATTCCACATGCAAGTTCGAAAAACTCAATCCACACACATTTTTACTAACACCATCACATTTGTCGTTCCTGCAGCCCAAAAAAAATATTTAAAAAATCGTTAAATTTAAGGCATAAATCGTAGAATCGCCAGTAGACCATTTTTGTAATCAAAAATCGTCAAAATGACGATAAATTCCCAAAAAGCCGTGGTACTGTGAACTCTTAAATATAGTTTAAAAGCCATTGGTAAAATATTAAAAAAGAAAAACGAATCATTAATTTGTTGCATAATCTTAGGATGTAGAAAAAATAATAGAGATGCCAGATAAAAAAAATTATCAAAAATTCCTAAAGGTAGAACTACAGAACACGCGTTAATTCTTCGGCGAGTATCGTGCGTTTAAAAACTTTAATTGAAAAATGGTCAGTTGCATAACGCGTCTTTAAAGCCTTTTCTTTCAGCTGTTTTTTATTTGTTTAACACTTTTTTTTTTAAAAGAATTCCAGGCTTCATCACTTTTTATACGATACTGTATGTCTTATAAGCTTTTCAATAAGTTTTTTCTCCATGATTCACAAATTTGGTTTCTTGTCAAAAATACACAACCGTTTAAAAAGTTCAAAGTTAACCAACTTTCTGCAGCGTACGCGTCAAAAAGTTTGTTGTGTAACTTGTTCTATGAAAAAACACTAGTTTAACTTTTTTTGGTTGAAGTCTGAAGAGCACTAACGCGTGTAAAGAATATCAACTAAATGTCCATGCGATTGTCCAAGTTTAATTAAGGTTCTATTCCGTTAATGTGCCGAATTATCTTATCCTTTAGCTCTTGAATTGTTGCTGGCTTATCGACGTTCACCTTTTCTTTCAAATAACCCCAAAGAAAGAAGTCCAACGGTGTCAAATTACATGATCTTGGCGGCCAATTGACTTCGCCGCCACGTGAGATAACACGGCCATTGAATTTGTCGCGCAAAAGAGCCATTGTGTCGTTAGCTGTGTGGCAAGTGGCACCGTCCTGCTGAAACCACATATCGTCCACATCCATATTTTTCAATTCGGGCCATAAAAAGTTCGTTATCATCTCACGATAGCGAACACCATTCACAGTAACTGCCTGACCGGCCTCATCTTGGAAAAAATACGGCCCGATGATGCCGCCAGCCCATAATCCGCACCAAATAGTCACTCTTTGCATTGGTTTTTCGACAATCACTCTTGGATAATCATTCGCCCAAATGCGGCAATTCCTCTGCGTTGCTCGATTGTGTATCTTTCCATGGTTCAAATTGAGTTAGTCTGAAATTGGGAATTGTCAAATGAAATGAAGCAAAGAACTTGACTTTTAGGTTGTGGTTCACATTCAACATCGGCCCTTAAAATTTAACCACCCGTTACTTCTACCTCAATTGCTTTATTTGTATAATAGAATATTGATTAAGTCGGCCAATTCTAACTGTTTTTTGTCGTATTAAATTATAATCAATTATGGGTTTGAAACGAGAAACAGTTTCGATAAAAAAATATTATTCTTTTTTTTAATTATTTGTTTAGGAATTCAAACTTGTTAAGAAATCACTTCTTTAGAATTTAAAAAAAAAAATTTTCAGCAATCGAAATATTTCTATTAAATGGCTTGAATCCAAAAGTTAGATCCCGTACCGCCATTCCACATCTTTTTTTTTTGTTAATTACAAAAGAAATTGTTTCTTTAATATCTCCATAAAACGATAATTATTTAATGTAAGATATTATGAACAACATTTAAATTTTCTGTACAAACAAATTTAAATTGTAAGTTAAGGTGGTTCTTGCCGTCACGTGATGTATGAAAAGTATTTTTTTTTAGCAAACGTTTTCTTCGCCTTCGAATCATAAAAATTCATTTATGAGTTCATTTTACAGCATGGATTTAGAGAGGAACGCGGGCGGGATTACTGTCACAACTGAAAATTGTGGAATTCTTCCCAAAAATCAAGAATTTCATTGTGAGAAACACAAAAAATACTTTATACAACAAACAATAGTTTTCGCATCGAAGATCTCTAAACTTTGACAGTTAATAGTGGCCATATTGTTGTAGCTGCTTTTTCGAGTTTGCTGTTATTTATTTAGTCTGTTCCCAATAAAAAATGGAGCTTCAAACGAAGCAGGTTTGTAAGGGAGAAACTTAAAAGTTTCGCTTACCATTCCGCTTACGTAAGACATGAATTTTATATGGCGAGTTTCCACTTTGAAGCAATAAATATTTGATACAGAAAGCGCTTTATTCAGCGCAAATAAAAATTGGTGAATTTAACGCTTTTGCACACTGAATTTTTTGTTACCGTTATTCTTTGATATGCTCCCTTACAAAGCTGCTTCGTAGTAAGGGAATGCCGGATGCAAATTTTGTATTTTTTTTTTAAATTTATTAAGAATTCGTTCACTTATGTTATTGAATCTCTGTATGTCTTATTGCGTAGCGCATAAATGTGTGCTTACTTTTTAAAATGTACCATTAGTGATTCGCAAAATAAGAGTAAATTTTATTGGGTTACGTCACATCACCATGGCCGGATACAGCGTTTAATAAAACTTGTAAATGATAAAATTGTTATACCAAAATGGAAAACTAATCCTAATTTTCATCGAAAAATCATCATATTCAGTCCTTTTCTCTATTCATAAGTACGTCAAAAATCCAAATAGACGAATTTGGTACGATAACAGTTTACATGAGAGGCAAGACCGTCCAATACATACCGTGGTGCGGATTTCAGGCTGACGGTGTCGTCGGCCCATATTCCCTTGATAACAACGTTGGCCAAGCCATCAATGCCATTGGTGAGTGCTTGGTACTAACATTACCCATTATAAACTGATGGTATCTGAGACCACAGTGCCCCATAAATAGGCCAACCAGAAGCCTTAGTTCCCCCTTCTCAAGCAGAAGCAGCCTACCTGCCCTGCTACGGGACAAAGTCACAAAACTCTTGGACTGTCTTAATCCAGAAATGGACGTCCATATGCGAATGAATTCACTTTCGGACCATGTTTGCAACGTCCCCTTAATGTGACTAGCAGGGCGGCGAGCGCCTCTGTTTTCCAAGCAGTCAGCGCTTTTGTTGCACATATGGCCCTCATGGCCGGGTACCCAATACAAATTCAACTCATTGTGTTTCCCCAGCTCGTTTAGAGACGCAAAACTGTCCAACCTGGACCTCTAAAGAACATAGTGCTCTAAAAGCGGCTTGGCTATCCGACATTGTAAATATTCTCAAGCCCTTTGTCGTCCTCCTTAGAAATTTTCCATCGCATATGAAGAGAGCGTAGATCTGCGCCGGAAGATCGTAGGCTGTTTGCCCATCGGCAAGCCCCTTTGGAAACCCGGGCCCATTATGCCCGCCCCAGTATCACCATTCATCTGTTTCTAACCGTCTGTGAACAAGACTCGGTCTGTGCGCCCGCGCCACCAGGATTGGTGCTGCAAAGTATATATATGTAGTTTTTGAGATACTCGACTAAAAGTGTCGTTTTTACCGAAGTACCTGACTTTGAGGGACTCTCTCCGCACCAAAAATGCTCCGATTGGCCTTTTCTTTTCACTTTTCACAATATTGGTGTTTGAGACTTAGACATTGCCAACTTTAAATATAAAAGCCATTCTGTTGTGCATGCAAATGTGATTTTGTTTGGCTTTATTTTTGATTTTATTTTTTTTAATTAAAATTGTCAAAAGTGCCTACGCTAAAATAAAAATTTATAGTGGCTCCCAAGTGAACTTGTGAAATTTTATTCACCTCAACAGTACTTGCACGAGTACTTTGCTACCGTTTCACATACACACCTAAGGTTGTCAAGGTGAAAATGTAATCGGTTAACAAATGTTTGTATTTCCAAAACAAGAAGAATATCAAGAAAGAACCGACATTGAAACTAACCCTGCAGATAATATTGGACTACGTGGTCCATTGTGGGTTAAATGGACTACTTACAACATGGTCCAATGTACTGTAGTATGGACCATATTAGACAAATTAACATGCAGTGCTGCCAACAACTGCATGATGTATAGGTATACTATACTATAGTTTAGTTTTACACATTGGTAGCCCTGATGTTGTCCCTTATTAACTGTTTATTTAAAAGTGAAACAGGAAAGTTTTTTAAGATTTTTGAAAAAAAAAATTAAAAATACCAAGTATATATATATAATAATAGCAATAATGGATTCCAGTGCACGCCATAAAAGGCGATTAGTGAAAAAGTAGTAACATGGAGTACTTTTGAAACTAACCCACTTGAGTACTCCATGGAGTAGTTTAGGGACTACTTCGGTGGGTTATATGGTCCACTCCTAGGACATCGTAATGTTAAATAGACAACCTTTTTACCATATAATTGGAGTAGTTTTGGAGTACTCCTACTCCTTTATGGACTACTCTTTACACGCATGTATGGACTAGTCTCGATATCTGCAGGGAATAAACGGCAAAAGCACCGAGTGCAATAGAACACAGACGATACACGTAAACATATTAAACAGCAGTGTAATTAAATAATTACACTTTGGGTAGGTTAGAGAGAAAACATATTCTTATAAGCATCAATATTTGATAGCTTTTTTTTATTTTATAGCTAAATTTTGGTACAGTTTATCTCAATTTGGTACAATTTTGCCATTGAGACGTTATAATTTAGGAATTATCAGATCTAAACAGTGTGCAACACTGATTTACATCACCGCACAGTTCCTAAAGCCAACTAAAGATGGGTCTTTATTGAGATTGAGCCATTTTTCTTGTGCAGCCTTTTGTTATTTACTCAATTTACATTTAAAAAAGAAATCATATCGCACCGGTTCCTCTAAAGGGGGTTAACTCAAAATTTATAAATTTTCAGTAGAGACAAAAACTGTTTTCTTTTTATCACAAAGGGGAATACAATTGGATTTGTTTTTATTTTTTTTTTCCAAAATGTTGGAGAAAATTATGTATTTACAGTGGGTAGATATGACCACTGTACATCGATTTCTTGCATAAAGTGAAAATTGAACAATTTTGAGTTGACTCTCTTTAGAGAAATCAGTGCGATATGTTCTAACTCTACTTCAAAAATTTTCTCTACTACAAGCTTCAATTTTTAAATAAATTTTGATTCGAACGATATTGAATGCCGCAATCCGCAATTTTATTCGATAGAAAACCTTGTTCAAACACGAATGAGATTACTTGACCCCTAATTTATGAAAAGAAATTTTATAAAAAAAAATATTTTTCCAACATCTGATTAACTTAAACAATTTTTTAAAGTCAAATGTTTCTTCAACTTTGCAGAATTTCACAAAACTATTTGGTCTTTTTCAGTCTGCTGGCATTTTTAGAAAATGAAATCATTTGCAACAAAAAAATCAAACATAAAAAACCTGTTCATGCTCAAACTTATAGAAAACAAAGAATTATTTAAAAACGATTTGAATCTATGATTTTTTACTATTTACTTCCGGTTTCAGCAGCCGGATGCAGCAGCATCCAACAACACGAATATTTTGTACATAAAATATTTATAAGAATAACAACAAACATGTGTTTGATGATAAAACAACAATAAAAACAATTAATTTTAAACAATAACATTATGTAAACATGTTTAATATATTTAACTGAATTATAAAAATTAGCATAAAATATATTTACAAAAATCAAGATCGGACTTAATGAAGAGGTGTTGTCTTTAATTTAATGAAACTGATGATGATAATGACGTTGTTTTAAAAAGATTATCATGAGTTAATTAAAAAAATAAAACAAATATTTTTACAATTATGAGCAGATTTATCTAAAAAATTTCAATTTTAATGCAAAGAGAATAACAAAAGATTGACATTGAAAACAAAAGGGAAATTATGTAAATTTCATCACGCCGATGGTGATGATGATGATTTTTGTGATGAAAACAATGTATGCAAAATTATTTGAAAAAAAAAAAACAGAAGAAGAAGAAGAAAATATTCAATGTCAATGTTAAACGGTAAATAAAAATAAATAAATAAATTCAAACAAAAAAAACCCGATATTTAAAACCAAATAAACGAGTCAGTCTACATTGGTCAGTGCTGCCATTTAGTCATTAAAACACATTTCTCGCAAAAACCAAACTTACCAAAGCTTCAACCAATAATTAGTCCGGTGCCAACTTACCTGGTGCAACTGACTCCCGCGGAAGCAGATAGGATCTCTGCTTTAGTTGGTATTAAATGCGCCTGATTTCCCCGGAGGATGTCACAACAGAAGGTGAAATATCCTTAAGATTGTCCCTACAAACCTCCAGGGGAGAGAGATTCCGTTTTGATTAACGTGAGCACCTGCCATATGGCTTTATCTCATGGTGTACCTAAACCAACTGGTGAGTTCATATTAAGCACTTACTAAATGCCCCTGTATGAGTTTGAATTCACTTGCACACACAAGTGGCAACTTTGAGTGTATAAACTCGCCAAAGAATATACACTCGCCTCTTGTTTGAGGACCGTAGCTATGTAACCTCCGCGGCGTTAACCTGAACTCTGGCAGCATCTGTCGAATAGCAACAGCTTCCAGGAACCTCCCACTGCCCGAACTTTCCCCGAAGATGAAAAATCAGACTTTGTAGTCAAGGGTTCCTACCCGCAATTTTAGGATAAACTACTGCCACTACGTGCTCTCTTGATTAGCATCCCTCCGAAGCAGGGCAAAGGCTTCCGCAAAGACAATCAACCTGGAAGACAGGAAGCATAATAAACGGAGACCTCAACCACCCGCCAGTCCGGCTTGCGCCTGGGCAAGTGGCACCCGTAGCACCTAAAGTTTAAGTCCTTGGGTATGAACTTCGAATTTAATACATAACCAAGGCCAAAGTCAATTGTCCCATTTCGGATCTAGGAATGACTGAAACCCTGATTTGTAACCCAGTTTAATCTTCATTATGAGTTACATACACAAAAATGGATATTAATATACTAGAATTTTTGATCTTTCAATAATCACTAGATTAAAAGGTAAATTTTCTCAAAATATTTGTATGACCCTGCCTTGGAAGAGCATAATTATTCGTTTGTATTAATAGCCCTGACCTTTAGCCATCTAGATAAATCGACATGTTACCAGCAAGTACCTCGTGGATGTAAGCCGTAGACTCTTGTTTCCGAGTTGAAGGCATACCCGAAGACTTCCTCCTGACCTTGACAACTTACTTTCCCTCCAGGGGAGACAGATTTAGTTTTAATAATAATCCCGCTATCAACTGTAGAAATTCGGAAATCCCTTTAAATATATTCTAGGTCCTTAAAAAAAGGCCACCTGTATGTCACTCCCTCTCCCGAACGGCTACGCAGAAAAGAATGATACTAGTGTCAAATTGTTTTAAGTTTGCAGCTTGGAATTTAAATCCAAACACTATCGGCTTAGTTGGAAAATAGTTATGGCCTTAAGCACCAAACTCCCTGGTAGAGCGGACCAAGAAAAAAAATAAACGGGTATTGGTGTTTGAAAAAGGACCAAACTTTCAGGTAGAGCCGACCCAAAAAAAAAAAAAAAATATACGTATATCGGCGTTTTAAAAGTTAACGTCGGGAGATCGTTTAATGAAGAGTTAAATCTCCTCCTATTTTGGCACATTCTTATAGCGAATCGACATTTGTTACTTCTACATTTTACGTATCTTATGTGTTTTGAAGATTTATATAAAATCCCACGAGGGCAATGTGCCTCGTACCCTCTAATTCGACAGCATATGGGTCGTTCCTGTCTCTTTCTTTCAGAAGGGTCAAAAAGTACCCTAAAATATGAATAAAATGGGTTGAAATGTGTCATCGAAATATTTTTCACAAATTTCTACTATAAGTCCCTTTAAATGCAAAAGCTAAAAATTTCACTTAAAAACCAGAAATAAGCTAAATAAAAATATTGTGTTTAAGGGTTAATACAATTAAAACTTTTTTTTAACGAAAGTTCTAATATTCATTTGATCCTTTCTTATATTAAATTTTAAAATCAGTTATTCAAGTTATATATTTTGATATTAACTGTAAAAGAAGGCAAGTCTATCAGTGCGAGGGTTCTGGTCCACTTCGTTACAACGAGCTGAAGGCCCTAGTGACTACCCAGTAAAGCATAATCGATCGCTTCAATTAGAGAGCTCTTATACAGCAGTAAATGACAACGAATAAAATATACAAAAAAAGAGCTGCTATTTTAGTGCTACCAACAAAGAAGGTTTTAAAGCGAAAAAAAATAAAAATATATTATAGTTTACGAAAATGCTTGAAAAAGGCATTTAAAGCAGTAAAAGCAAAACTATAATTTATATTTTAATATAGTAAACCCTTAAAAAACACATAAGGAGTGCTTTTTTTGCATGTTTTATCATGTTAAAAGAAGCGCTTATTGTCAGCAGAAAATAGTCTTCCAAAACGGGAACGCCACATACAAAAATCTGGCACCTCATCATTTATAAGTGTTATTATATAAATTATAATATAATTTTTAATTGTATTTTAAACATTAAATAAATAAATACACTTGAAAATGGTGAACTTTTTGGATTAATATTTTAGTAGATATGGCAACACTGAGATAAAGCAGGCGGTGTGGCTGATTCTTGGCTTTTTGTTATCTTTTTAAAGTCTAACTTTTCTAGCCAACGTTTTCTTGATTCTTTTTAATTTTTTATTGCTCTTAAACTGTTTGTGGTTTTATTTACTTTAAACAAACAATTTGTTTGTTTCAGTTAAATATTTGCTGTTTTAATTAACAACTTTAAAGCTGGTTTAAAATCACTTTTTTCCATTTGATTATTAGTTTAGAGCAGTGATGGGCACATTCAAGGCGAATTTATGGTGTTGTACTTGTTGTAGTATCGCCACCACCGTTTACAAAAATTCGCCTTGGGCACATTCGTAGTTTCTGGGAACGCAGGCTTGGCAACTTCCCAGCTAGCATTTTGTATCATAAGCGAATCCTCTAGGAATCAGATTTAAGAGCAATATAACCCAATATTAGCTAACTTTTTCCATCATAAGTGATACACTCGTTGTGAGAAAACCACCCTACCACCCCTACCAATGAATCACCTCAAAGATTCATTTGTGATACAATTTTCTGATTGCTTTTTTAAGCATATGCTAGCTGGGTTTATGGTGTACGCTGTTACACTAACACCATAAAATTCTCTCTTTGCTCTCTATTTCTAACTAAAATTCAGTGTTACCACCAGCAAAATGTAAAATTGCACTTGAGATGGAGCAAAATTTCCCGATTGAAATGAAATAACACCTGATATCAAACTAACGTTTAAAGCTTCGTTCACAATGGCAGCAACATTTTCACTTGGTGTTCATAATAAAGCAAACATTTTTTTCGCAACCACACCCATTTTTAACTAAGAAATGTTTGCATTTTACCTGTTTCTCATTTACTGTTCTCATTATTTTGGATAAACAAGGCCTGCTCGCTCCATTCCATACTCATATCTTTTTTAACACACTGTGTCATTGCGGGGTAGGCCTTCCGCTCTCGCTTCTTTGGTAGGTACATAAGAATGGCAGCTCGATAATAAAAAAATATATCTTTTACTTTTGCTTTGGTAAAAAATAAAACAAAAAATGTTACTCCTTCTCTTCTCCCTTCTCATAGAAGCGAGTGTGGAATGGGTATCTTATCTTTTATACAAAAGAGCCGAGGCCTATTATGAGGACTTCTTTATCAGTTAGATCAGAATGTTAATTGAATCAAAAAGTTTTTAAGCAGGCCTGAAGAAAGAAGGTCTGCTCAATTTTCCCACTGGATAGAACCGCCAGGTGGCCGAAAATCGACCACTTGACATTTAAAGTTAAAATAAATCCTTTTATGCACGTATGGAATATGCAATTCTTTTTTAAAATGGCTACCTAAATTTAAGAGAGTCTTTTCATATTTTCTTTTATTCGTTATTATTAAAGCATTTTTTGTTAACTTTTTTTACAATGTGTATGTGATAAAGTTTCGAGTATAAAAGGTAAACTAAAGTTTAAGTTGCCTGTTCTTAGAAATAAAGTAAAAAAAAAATAATATGTATATTGAAACAACAATGAAAAATATACATTTCTGAACGAAAATTTTTATTGGGCATATCTATAAAATAGCTTTAAAATTATACATGTTTAATTAAAATCGGTGGACGTTAAGACACTTAAAAATCAACAACAAAAAAACTATTTCCGTATTTATATATAAGAATATATAAAATTGTAGCGTTACTAACTGATTGACTCGCTGATTCATCATCGCACAGCCTTAACGCATAAAACTTAAAACTTGAAATTTGGACCAGGGGTTGGTCTCTTCCCAAATCGATCCACTAAGACGGGATTTTTGGAAATTCGAATGTTTAGGGGTTAAAAAGGGGGAAAACGGGTAAATTCGGTAATCTTATATCTCCAAAACTAAAAGAGATACAAAAAAAATTGTTATACCTATCGTTGTTAGAAAAATAAGCGGACAGGTGTCTGGTACTTTTTGGAAATTCAGCCCTTTTACGGAGTAAACGGGCAAAACCTGTATTTTAGTACTTTTTTGTCACCCCATCTATCTTTTAAACTCATAAACTTAGAAATAAGGGTTATATCACATTTGAAACTTATCTAAAAAAAAAATCCAAATACGAATTTAGTACTTTTTCGAATTTCGGACGTTTAAAGCGTGACAGCCGTAAATATTTTTGGTACTTTTTTTACAAAAAATGTTTCTTTATTCATTGACATATACGCATTACCGCTCCCACATTACTCAACATTATTACATATAAACGTCATTTTGAAATTTTTGGTACTTTTTTTACAAAAAATTTTTCTTTATTCATTGGCATATACGTATTACCGTATTTGAAATTAAGAATTGGACTCAACTTTTAAAAAAAAAACTTAAGTTAAATTTTTGTTCGAAAAATTAAAGGAAAATATATGAAACACTTTGGGAAGAAAAAACGAAATTGTGGCTCCCATTATGAACAAAAAGCTTTATTCTAAAAAAAATCTTTTACAAAAAAGAACAAGAATAGTATTTACAGACAAATTTTCAAGAGTGTTCCCTAGTTTGGACCCATAGGTAATTATGGACCCGGCAAACAAAATTATGATATTCACAAAACCCCATGTATCGTTGTATCGATTGTATTTTAAATAAAAAAACAATAGTGAATTATGGATTTAAATACAACATACAACCGATACAACGGGTTTCGTAAGAATGCCTTTCGTCGGATATTATCTAGATATCTAGATAATCGCAACACTGCTAAAATTACAAAACCTTAACTTGTTCTCGCTCTGCTATTGATTTGTGAGTTATTTCTCTAAGGCGAATCTTTTGCTGCTTTACACACATGTACAACTGTTAGTGTCTTGTACTAAGTTTTGCCCACCACTGGGCTCTAGAGGTGTTAAATTCAGTACATATTTTAATTTTTTCTGAAGCGTGTATCATAATTGCTACTAAAATATTTACTTTTTTTTTTTTTTTTTTGAGTTTTTATATGAACGAAAATATTATTCATAACAATAGCAGTGAATAATTTAATTTCAAACTTGTTTTAGAAATCAATAAATTGTATGAATTAATTTGTGAACAGAGTCTTATTTAACTAGACATGATTATTAGCGGTAGTGGAAAGATGAAATCATGGTGAAAAAGTTTAGACAAAATATGAAGTCATAATCTTATGAAATTAAATGTTTTATGTCAAACTGAGTACCTTCTTAGCAACAAAGTCAAAACTTTCCCTTTCAGAATTTAACAATTCGAAAAATCTTCTACGCAGTCCCTGGATAGGGAAATTCCCTACTACATCATCTCTGAAAATTTCTCCACAGTAGCTGGTGCTGATCCTTAAATGTCTGGTGGATACTGGGTGCGACGGATCCATATGGCACTCCGCTCAGCACACAGAAAAAAGTTTTTTATCAATTAAAAAAATGGTTTAAAAAATATATAAATTTAATTAATGTGATAATTGAATCAATTATTTTTTTTATTGAAAGAAAATTAAAAATTTAATTTTAATTTAATTAACATTTTAGTTGTTTTCAAATAAATTTTTAATTTAAATATTAATTAATTAACAGAAAATCTTAATTGACTTTTTTCGCTTAAAATAAAATAATTTAAACTTATAGAATTGTTGTTGGGAAATGTAAATATTTAATTATATAAATTAACACGTTGTTTGGAATGGCAAAGTTTTTTGATCATTTTTTTAATTAAAATAAAAAATATCATTTATTGAAAAAAAAAAATACTCAAAATGTTACAATTTTCAGTAATCAATATAATCAACAAATTGATTACTTGATATTATGAATATGGTATAAATTTGGTGATTAGAGACATTTTTTAATTTTTTCTGTGCAGAGATTATTTTAACGTTTTTTATGTTGATAACTGATAAGGATTCAATAGTGTGTCCTGTGTAGATTGATTCATAATTTTTGATCTCCTAAAGGATTTTTAAAGAAGAAACAAAATCATAGTTGGTTTTCAATGCATGTTAAAGTTGTTTGAATTTTTTTCAAATTGCCCTGATTATTTCCTCTTATGATCCTTTTAAAGGTGAATACCAGTCCTTTTATTTTTGATATTAGTTACAGCTGCAATTACACAATTACAGGTAATTAAAATTTAAACTTTTTCTCAATTAGAAATACATATGTCCATCTAATTCTAATAATTGATTATATCTGTAATTTCACAACTCAATGTACTTAAAAGTAGTTTATTTAATTAGAATCAAGGCTAATTGTAATTAATGTCTTAATTACATTATGGAATTAATAACACAATTGCATTTAATTTAACTTTAGAAAATGGGGTCTTAATTACATTATGTAATTAATTACATTATGTAATTAATTACATTATGTAATTAATTACACTTGTAATTCATTACACATTCACATGTTATTTCATTTTATTTTGTTTTTAGTTTTAAATTGTGCGTTTTAATAAGTAATAATTTAAATTTAATTAAAACGTTTTAAATTTCATAATTCTAATGAAAATCAGCAGAGGAAGAAAATGTCGACGAATGTGAATAGACGGCAGATACAAAATTTTAAAACCGGAGATTATAATTTTGTAGCGATAACAGCATGCAGGATGGCATAGTGATATAATATCGGCAGCAAATAGATCTTTTTATGCTCACAAGAAGAAAGAACATTTTAAACATATTATGTTTAATTTAACCATATTATTGTCAGCGGCAACCACATTATTGTTAAATAAGTCCTCCATCAAGAAGCTACAACCATATTATGGTTGCCTCTAAACATGTTATGGTTAAATATGACAATAATTTGTTCTTAAATTAACAATAGTATTTTCCTCTTTTCCAAGAGCAACATTCTATGGTTGAAAACCAACCATGCTATTATAAATGTTAAATATATTTTAGTTATTATTAATCAAAACATGTTCGGAGGCAACCATAATATGGCTGTGCCTTCTTGATGGAGGACTGATTTAACGTAATATGGTTGCCGATGACAATAATACCATAGTATAATAACCATAGTATGTTTACAATTCTGTTAAAAGATATTTTTGTTGGAGGTGACCATATTTCAACATATTTTTTTCTCTGGGTGTATGGATGTGAAACTTGGTCCATGACTTCGAGTGACCAGCAGCTTCTTAGAATTTTTGAGAGAAAAATTATACGCAAAATATTCGGACCTACACGTGGCGTCATACGAATGGAGACTACGTTCAAAGAGGCAACGATGAATTGCTAGAAATATGTCAAGGTGAATACATCGTAAAGTCTATAAAAGCGCAACGCTTAAGCTGGTCGGCTCACGTAGCTCGCTCGGATAAGAGCAGGCCGCAAAAGGTAATGCTAAACTCTGGTGTCAGATTCGACAGGAGATTAGGACGACCGCGAACGAGATGGAAAGACTGTGTGAAAGATGACATAAAACTATTGGGTATCAGAAACTCAACAAAACGCAGAAAATAGAGAACAGTTGAGGAGAATACCGGATCAGGCTAAAGCTCACCCCGATCTGTAACGCTACTAGACGATGATGATGAAGTAAAAATTATAGAATTTGTGAAAGATTCCGCGCAACCACCAGAACGGTATACCATTTTGAGATATGGACATTTTCATGTCATCGTACGTGACATTTGTACTCCTTCAGAGTGATAGAGTTTTTGCACAAATAGTAAAAACTGGAAAATTTTTTATCATTATGTTTCATTTAGAGGAAAGTATATGTATATGAAAAAAATAATTATTAAATTGGGAACCTTGTTGTCCAAAATATCCAGCAAAATAGCTGTGATTTTGGGGTGAATGTATAAAAATCCGTAAATCTGCGAACTGTGGGAGGTTTTTTTTTCCTTTTTTTTTAATTTTTTACATTAAACCACATATCTTCCCTCTATAATCCGTAATTGGAAAGAAAAAAAAAATATTTCTGGATGGTTTTATAATGAACAAAATGAAATATCGTTCGTGACATAACGTACTTGACAGAATTTTCTCTTATAGTATTTATAAAGTATGAAATATATTTTTGGTGAATATATGTATACAAAAACTTAAAACAAACAAAGTAAGAAAGTATAGTCGGTCAAGCCCGGCCATTTGATATCCTACACCATAATATTTTAAAAATAAATTTTTGAGAGTGTACCCTATTTTTGACCCATCGCCAATCATGGTCGCCAGAACCGAATTATGCTATGAGGTTAAGAATTATATAAAAGTTATTTGTGCCGAATATTATTCAGATATCTGCATCTATATGAGATTTGTTTGCCTCTAACCGATTTTAGGAAGGGGGTTTATATGGGACCTATGGTTAATTTTTGACCTACCAGCACAATATTTTTTCATGACATAGTACCTATCGTAAAATATATTGTCACAAATTATGTTAATACCAACATTTATAAGGAAATTATGGCATTAAAAGCTATTTTCTGGAGTAGTATTTGCATGGGTGCTATGATCAAATATGGACCGATACCAATAATATTTGGTTAGATGATTTAGATTTTAATAAAATAAATTTGGACCAAATTTCAACTAAATAGCAACATAATAAATGATACATTTAGATGCATTTATAGTACTTACAATATCGTACGGGACGACCTTTAAAAGCTTATAAAATATTTATTATACCTATTTAAAACAAATTGCGATCAATATTTTTTGCAACAACTATCTTGCTTTGAACTTTTATTTTGAAACACCTGCGACCGATCAAATACAAATGACATAGAGAAATGATGTTTTTGCACCACGTACGTGACATTGGTATATCATCCAAAATAAACCAACAATAAACCGCTAATCGAACTTTATCTTTGGACTTTCCTCGTGGATCTTGTTCATTATTGTTGTAACATTAATTTTAAGGTATAATTCCAATGTTACCAGTATCTGTATTTAATCGGCAGAAAAGGGAAAATTGTTGATTGCAGTACTAACTTTTATTTTTTGCAGTTTACAAATTGTAATAAGCTTTACAATCCTTTGCATAGTAAAGTTTGAGTGTTTTTTTTTTACTTTCACCTGGTGTGAATTCGCCTTAAAAGCAAATCTTTCCGATAGGCTTATGACTTTCGCTCCACCTTAAAAACGTATAGTATTCAATATGGGCTTCTATCGGTTGTCTATCAATTGCGATTTAAAAATTTCATATTTTAAATAACATATGAATAGTCAAGTTCGAGCTCCTATTTGACTATTTATTTGTTATTTATATTAATAAAAAGGTCGAAAAACAACTTCATCAAATTTCATATTTTATTAAAACTGTTTTAAGAAATTTGTTTTTTTTTTCTCAGAAAGTTTTATTTTATTTACAATTTGACTTAAAAGCTAGAAAAATCAGTTCTATTTAAATTCTTAAAAGTAAATGAAATTTATATAATAATTCTTAAAATTCTTAAAATACGTTGTCTTTTAAAAGTAGAATCACAATTTTTTAACATTTTCAAAGAAAGGCCAATTATTTCATAAACATATGAAAACTGACAACCCTGCATTGTGGACAATCGATGCCATACTTTTGCTTAATGCTGATGCACATGTATTGGAATCTTTTTGTGTTAAAACTAATGACTTCTTAAAACTTATATAATAAGTTCTTAATAATTCTGAAAACAAAAAGTTATCAACTTGATTTAGCAAATTAAAAAAAAAAAAATTGTGGCCGAAAGGCCACAAATTTAAATTTAACAAAAAAAAAAGCAAAAATTATAAAATAAAATGATAATAAAAAATTAAAAAGTAATAATTTTTTTTTCGGTAACTCTTGGTTAGAAATAAAATCTTTTTCAAAACTTTAATTATCAATAATGTCTTTTGTTTCGATGCTTTTAGTAAGTTTCGTCTTTGGGGGCAATTTCCCCTCTCCCCCTTTGGTAATTTGTTGCTTTTAAATTTTGTTATACTTGTTAATCAATTTTGCACTTGATTAAGAAAGTTTTTGCTTCTTAAGTTATATAACCATGATCTTGTTTAATCATATCGGCTGCCTTTTCGGCAATCATAAAAACTGGTCCATTAGGATGGCCAGACATAATTTCTGGCATAATACTTGCATCGGCTACACGTAAATTCCTAATGCCATGTACTCTCAAACGAGCATCCACCACAGCTGCTCTATCCGTTTTCGGACCCATTTTACATGTTCCGGAATAGTGATAAATGGTGAACGTGAAATGTTTAACATAACACGCCCAGTAGGCGTAGGACTTGTAGGGATATTTCTTGCAAGTCGGAATTTTACGTTCCCATAATTTGGCATTTATTTTCTTGAAAGCTGGTTGTTCCATAAGGCTGAGAGCCTTTAGCAGACCCCTGACAGAGATGTCCACATCGTAAGGATGATTAAAGTAATTGGCATAGATTAAAGGATATTTACTGGGATCGGAGGATTTCAACATAATGCGACCACGACTTTTAGGTCTGAGAATCATTGGAAATATCATGAAAGCATTCAGGTCGTCATCTTCGATTTCAGCAAAGATGCTGTCATAAATGGATTTTTTAAGACCAAAAGCCCGGGATATAGCAGGATTAGAAGACATGGAACCACCTACTAAGAACAATTCAATATCTGGCCAACCCACTTCCAAATCGGGATGATCCAAGTCCCAAAAAGCCATGGCTTCACAACCGCCAGGAGATCCATAAGGACCTTCTTGGCGATTAAACAAATTTAACCAGGTGGGATTAGCAAAATCTTCGAAATGCAAAGAAGTGGCATTCGTGGTGAAGGTAACAGCAGGAGCAGTATGATCCTGTAAATTATAGCCTACAGCCAAATCAATTATAGGCTTAATGCCAATATCACGTAAATGTTTGGCAGGACCTACACCAGACAGCATTAGTAATTGGGGGGTATTAATTGCACCAGCTGACATTATAACCTCCCTTCGGGCTAAGACCTTTTGAGACTTTCCATCAGCTCGCACTATAATACCGTAAGCGGTTTTGGTCTCAGGATTGATAAGCACTTTTGTTACCAAAGCATGTTTCTTGACATGCAAATTGGGACGTTTTCCTTTGATGGGGTAGAGATAGGAACGATTAGAACTCCATCGTGTGGCATTGCGTGTGGTCGTATGCAAATAGGCTACGCCATTTTGTATATGGCCATTGTAATCACGATATTTAAGACCATCCTGTTTGGCGGCTTCCACAAAGGCTTCAGCAATTTTCGAACGCCAATTGATATAGGAAATCTTGACAGGACCATCACGTCCCACCATATCAGGATCAGCATCGGGTACACTAGAACCTTCATATTTCTTAAAGTAAGGTAATACATCCTTAAAACTCCAGCCCTCATTACCCAATTCGGCCCATCTATCGTAATCCTTATGATTGCCTCGGGTATACATCATATAGTTTAAGACTGAAGAACCACCCATTACCTTGCCTCTGGGCCAATTACATCTGTTATTGTTCATGGCCAGACAGGCATGATCGGAGGGCTGGGTTCTGTACTTCCAGTTCATTTCACCCAACTGCAAAAAGTGAGCCACTATGGGCACATCCATAATTAAGCTTTCTGGACCACCTGCCTCCAACAATAGCACCTTCCATTTGGGATTTTCTGATAAACGAGCAGCTATAGCACAACCGGCAGTACCAGCTCCCACCACAATAAAATCATATTCGCCTTCGACGGCAATAGTGTTATCGTAATTTTCCAAATTAACATCACCTTGGCCGCGTCTTAAAAAGTCTATAGTCTCGAGTATAACATTGCGTTCTTGACCCCACGTTATGGCCACTAATAGGCCCAAAAGGGCGCAAAATCCCATTAAGGGTATTTTTCTAAACAATTTTAACATTTTGTTTGTTTTTCTTCTTAATTTGTCTTTGATTTTTCCACTTAATTTTTTTTTTTATTTTCAACAATAAAATATAATCATTGTTTGTTTGTTTTAACACTTTTTTGTTTTAAATTTTTTTTTTTTTATTTGGAACTATGGCTCGTTTGCTCTTTTTAATTTCGTTCGTTCTATTCTTAGCGGGTAAACCCGTCAACAACCGTTGAGTTGAAAATCTAAACTTTAAATGCTTTAAGACGCGTTTTGTGCATCGTTTATAATAAAACTGGCCCATGAGTCTAACTATTTGTCTCTTTGTGCTGAATAAACTTCTTAAAATTATTAAATAAATAAAATAAAAAAAAACAATAGCAAATTTAACTCAACTCAACTTTTTTTTTTGCATTTACAAGTTCTTAATGAGCGTTTCTTTGGTTGCTCTCTAAAATCGCAACATCAGAAGGAAAAAAAACCATCATAAACAACAAAATCCATAGAAACTCTACGCTTGACAAAGTCGTCGTTCTTCAACTAAAACAATTTTGTGTGCTGGTGATCTAGCCAAAATCGCAAAAACTGGTTCGCTTTTGGCCAACAACATTTGTCTAGTCGTTGTTAACCCAGATAGCGCCGGAAATATTTTTTTTTTAAAACTTCAACTTTTATTTCGATTTTTAAATCTTCATAGGTATCTAAACATTTTTTATCAAATAACTATTTTTCTTAAAATCTATAGTTTAGCCGATATCGGGTGTCCTTTTAAAAGGACGGTAGCTAAATACCCTACTAAAATTATTTTTAATTTGTACTTTGTTTTTATCTGAAACTAACGAAACTGCTCTTTTTTCTCAATAATAGAACAATAAAGGTTTTGTAAAGTAAAAATTATATGTTAATATAAATGGAAAAATGATTATGTTTTAAGTTGGAGTGTGATACGTCAAGAAGCAATCCTTTGAATGTAAAGCGACATTACACTTGTTGCAAAAAAAGTTGGCCTTCTTATGGCAATAGGTGCAATGAGTTTGCTTTTCCTTGTGATGTACTAGGTGCCCTTGTCCATGAAGGTTGGCGCTGGACTTGCTTGAACCCCTCTTTGAGGTTCTTTTAAAAGATTCAAGTAATCCGTTTGCAATCACTCTTCTAAAAGCTAAATGATCCATATTTCCGTCAAACGAACGATATAATAACCAGCTATTTTGCTCCGCCATGTCGATACAATGACATATAAGCGGAAAATACCACTTTTTTCCTCTAATAGATGTTCGGTAGAGCCCGATGTTTTGGTCGGCTCTGTCAACTCCACCCATGTTTTCATTATACTTTTTGATAAGCTTTGGTTGTTGTATAGAAATTTTTTTCTTAGCTTTTTGCGAATAGCGAGATACTGGTAATGATGGCAGAACTTCACAGTTGTTTGAAGCTATTGTAACAATACTATTGTCTACCCACTTGCAAACTACGACTGACTTGCCGACAGTGGTTGCGTACTCAAAAAAGCCACGATCCTTTCGTTTAAGGGCCTTGGAATGTTGCAAAGGACAATTTTTTTCCAGTCTGTTTTCTCTCATTGTTCCCACTGCTTTAATATTTCGTAGCTTTAGCTCTTCTAGCAATTTTATTGACGTAAAAAAATTGTCAAAATATATTTCGAATGGGACATTAGGATATATAATTTGCAAAACATCAACAAATTGAAGAACAACACTGGCACCCAGTCCTAAGTGCTTATATTTGTTATCTAAAGGTGTGGAAGCGCCTTGATATGGCTCAAACCATAATATGTACCCCAATCGAGTTGTGCCGGCCCATAACTTATAGCCCCATCGAATTGGCTTGCCGCGGATGAACTGTTTTGTACCGTGATGCCCAAAATATGGTACCATTGATTCGTCAATGCTATGAAATTCTTCAAGTGGAGCATGGAGTACAAAATTGTTGCCAATAGCATCAAAAAGTGGTCGAACTTTCGCGAATTTATCTTGCTGTTGTAGTTTTGTATTATCGCAGCAATGTATATTTTGCATTATGAAGCGGAAACGACTTCTTGGCATCGCTTCACAAATCACCTCATTGTTGACGTCTTTAGCATTTTCCCAATACATTTCCCGTCTCGGAACTCGAACATACCCACTCAACAGCAAAACTACAACGAAGCAACGCATTTCATCCTGTGTCACATCACCCGAGCGGTTATGGCTGACTGCATACATATTTGTGTATTGAACAAGCAAATTAAATATAACTTCGTCAAAAAGTTAAAGAAATATTTCCATGGGATCTGGATTTTGCTGGCATTCGGAAAATACCTCCCATGTTGGTAGGCTAGGAACCATATCCGTTTGCTGCCACTCTTTTACACGTGTTGTTTTAGTCGGCCTTTGTCCTGCAGCCCTTTTGCGCTTGACTAGGTCAGCTAAAGCAATATTGTCGTCGCTATCGCCATCGCTCTCGTATTCAGGTACATCTTTATGTACCATTTCTGCCTCTGCGCGTAGCTGACCGCCTGGCAAATTATTGAGGCACACATTATCTTCATCGCCACTGTCTTCGTCTGTTACATCAGCATTAGCGTTGTCGGGGGGAGCGATGTAAATTGTGCTTAAACCCTCATCGTCACTCCATTGATCTATTTCTTCCAAAATTTCGTTTAGCTTCAATGCCTTTCCGTATGCCTTTCTGTATAAAAAACACATAAGTAATATGTAATGAAAATAATATAATAGGTACATAGTATATTTTGCCACTGTCCTTTTAAAAGTACGCAGTGGCAAAAACGACCGTAGCGCTGCAATACAGCATTACGCACGCTTTCCATTTATTTGTTGTTCAACTACGATGTTTATCTTATTAATTTAAAAAAAAAATTACAGATCACTGGATGTAAATGATTTACTTACACGTTTCTTTCCATTGCGCAATATTAAAAAAAAAACACCTTTCACAAAACACTCACTATGCAATTAAAACACTATGAACTTCTTTCATCAACTGATTTTTTCAAGTTCAGAAGCTTCATAATAAAGAATAAACAATAAAAATATAAAAAAATGCACTGAAGTACGCGTGCATAACGGAACTTTTCTCTCATTTTTTATGTTCTTTTAAAAGGACGGTTGCGCCAAGTGGGTTAATAGTGTTTAGTGCCACAAAGCGACAGTTGTTGATGGTGTATTGTGTTTTGGTATTGGTGTTGGTAGTGTTGATATTGGTGTTTGAACTTAAACTTTTCAAAGCGTAATGTTATTTGGCGCTTAAAAGATTGAGTGTCGACTAAGATCTAAGAAACGATGTGGCCAGATGTTCTAAAAGTAATTTTAGATACGTGGAAAACTAACCCCGTATTTATTTAACATTGGAAAAGTTTCTATCTACTTTTCTAACATTTTAAAGCCGATATTTGTCATTTTTATTTAAATTTTTTTTAAATAATTTACAAAATTGTGATTATCCGCATTATCGATTAAATATATGTCATTTTCATTAGTCGAATTGTTTTCTTTATTTAGAATATTATAAAGCGTGGGCAAAATTTAGGTTAGGATTATGAAATGTCAAAAATTGAGCTGTCATGCTTTGGCATTTCTTTAGTGAAAACTTGGGAAATGTTAGCCATTAACCGCTATACTCTTAAATGAGTTTTATTTGTGAATAAGTATTACCAAAATTGTGAAAACTTTACTGTATCAATTCGTAAAATTCGAGCAGCTCCTCAGGCTCTTCTAAGACCGACCTTTTGTGGTCGCAATTGGCTTTAGTTTAAATCAGTTGATCTGTGGTTTCAGCAAGATGGCGCCCCAAGCCACACATCCGTGAAATTTCTGGTGATGTCAATTGCCCTCCTCGTTCTTGTGATTTGACGCCGTTATTATAATTTTTTCCACACAGTCCTCAAACAATTCAGTTATTGCATGAAACATTTCTGGTGATGTCAATTGCCCTCCTCGTTCTTCTGATTTGACGCCGCTATTATACTTTTTTCCCACACAGTCCCCAAACAATTCAGTTATTGCATGAGAAATTTCTGGTGATGTCGAGAGTCCTCATTCTTGATTTGACGTCGCTATTTTACTTTTTACTCTGGATTCATTTGTAAGACCGGGGTAACGTAAACCAACCAACATTCTAAAAGATGATATTCGACGCTGCATTGACGAGAAAAGCGAAGCTATGTTGAAAAATATGTGTCAAATTTTGGCGAAATGAGCGAACGCCTGCCGACTTGCTAGAGGCATTTGCTCGACATCATAATCCATTATAAATACACATATTTCTACTTTAGAATGGTATCAATAAAAAAGGTGTGTTTTTAAGACAAACCTTAAATTTGGCCATCCATTATGTTTAAATGCAGAATGTTCAAAAGTATAAAGAAAACATTTTCTGGCTGAATGGAATTACATTTTTAAATAGTTGCCCTTTCACTCGGACGTATATAATACCTGACTTTCGAACTATAATCCTGAATATTACTAAGATAAAGCTGGCAAAAAGTGCAAAATGTCTTGGGACCTTTCTGCACGACAAACTGATTTTGAAAACAGAATGTCGTAGAGGGTGTTTGAAAAGCGACATCCGTTTATATTCCAGGAAAAAGAGAAAACCTAGTGGTGAACCCTTAGGAAAATTCATTGGTGTGTCCTAGGCAGGAGAACTTACCTTGGAAGGTATAGAATAGCTTCGATAACCATTACGGAGGCCTTTTCCACTTTACCGACGGAGGAACTTGCCATTGTCCTTCCATAATCTTCCACCTTTAGATTTCGTAGGTAAAGAGATTGTGACGAACTCACCTTTAGGCACTGAAAGCTGATGAATACGACAATCCTTTACTGTAGAATAATTTAACTTGTCTAGTTTTTACGTATGTTTTAATGCAAAACGCTGGTGCTATGTTTAAATTCGTGAAGAAAGGGTACTCCAGGCAGAAGTAGGAGCATACGTTTCTGCACAAATGGTTCTAAGGCACTAAAAGGTGTGGCGTTCGAAATATGCTTTAGAGAGTTCAACCTTGATATATTGCGAAAATTTCGGGATCACTGCAGTACTTTCTTGGCAGAGATACTGGAAGTGAAAGCTGCTGTGGACTGGCTTAAACAAGCTGATGTTTCGACAACTGCTGTAAATATTAACACTGATAGCTGATGGCATTTATAGGAACAAAAACTGCCATTGGATGTTGCTGATATTTAAATGAAATGACAGAGCAGATTAATATTTGGATGATTTGGCTCTCGGAGCACAGGGATATGCAGGGAAATATTAGGGTGGAGGAACTTGCTAGACTTGGCAACACTTTATGGGTTATACCTGATTTGTAAGGCGAGGGAGTACCTTGACCCTTTTTAAGTTCAAATTTCGTCGTATGACTAACGATACAGATGGGCGAGAACACTGATTAAACTGCGGAACAGCCATTTTGCGGCCTGGAACTTTGTGTAATTTTTTTTACTAATTTGAGGTCGCTGATTCCAAATGTAACCTTCATTTTTCTCTATCAGCTCCAGTTTTAGAGATATACCGTTATGTCCAAAATTAAGGCACTTTCAGCACATATATTGAAATAACATGAAAATGATGCATCATACCGAAATTCGCTAACAATATTATCTTTAAGACGTACTAACATTGTTTTAAATTTGGCCAGTAATTTCAGAGATATCGTTGAAGTTTTTAAAAAAAACAAATAAAAATTTAAGAAAAAAATAATTTTTTTGTTCTTTAAAAATTCATAAAAAATAAATGTGCAACAAAAGTCACAGTTTGGGTCTAAAAGCATTTCGTTCAACATATTTCGAATGAAATGATCTTTATTTTATTTTTTTCTTAAGGGAATATGATGCACCATTTTCATGTTATTTCAATATATCGCTCATTTCGTGCAAGACCGTCATAACTCAAAATTTGAAACTTTATAGGAGAGCCTTTTTAAGATTCCAACCTATTATTTCTCACATTCTCTTTTACTAAAATACAGTTATAAAATCAAATGTTTCTTTTTTGCTACAAAGAAAATTACATGTACAAGAGGAATGCCAAACACAAACTGAAATGTGACCTTGTTGATGTTAATTGCTCAAGTTTGTTACGAAAGGTCATAGCGTCACAAGCATCTGTATTACTGTTATTTTTTCGATTATTCTCTCCGTTCTTAGATCAATTTGTAGAGATTTAAGAGAAGAACATTTCTGCATTACTAACTCGAAAATGCCAAATTTTGAGTTGTGACGGTCTTGCACGAAATGAGCGATATGTGCTGAAAGTGCCTTAATTTTGGACATAACGGTATATCTCTAAAACTGGAGCTGATAGAGAAAAATTAAGGTTACATTTGGAATCAGCGACCTCAAATTAGTAAAAAAATTACACAAAGTTCCCGGCCGCACAAAAAAAGTTCAATTTTGTTCCGCAGTGTTATAGGAATATCAGGCAGTTGTGGCCTCACATAGATGACAAGCGTACTACTCTCGATGTCCAGAAAGGATACGTTATTATTGGTATACGTTATTATTGGATGGACACTATATTAAAAGCAGGCACACACAAGGTCTTGGGGCCAGATACTATTAATTATCAGCCATGTCACAGAGTACAATTCCGTTCGGAAACGGAATTCATGCCGTATTTTGGTGCTTCAGAAAATTACGAAAAAACTTTGCGGAATGAAACCATTTTTGTTTTCATGAACGGAATGGAAGTTTTCTGCATCTTAAAGACCAAAAAACTATAAAAATATACTTTCTATCAATAAAAAAATATGTTGTCTTTGGTTCCGAACGGAATTGTACTCTGTGACATGGCTGTATATTACAGATTCGACCTCAAACTTCGATATCAACCAGATATCTTCATAGCCTAAAATTTCATCAAGTACAATTTCAGAAAGCAATTGTTGATATTTATGGAGAACAATGTTAAAAACCATGGTAAAAAGTTCAGAAGCACATAAAAAATGTTAAAAAAAACAATCGTAAATAATTTGAAAAGCAATCCAGATGGTCATAGAAAATCATCTTAAAAACAATACGGGACTTTAATAGAGCCTTCCTTCAGAACCAATCGGGGATTAAAGAGAACTTTGTATCTTTATAAAATTTTTTATTATATGTTTTTTATTGTTTATTATCACGATCAAGATTAATTACAAAAGAAATCGTGGATTTTTTTTTTGGTAAAATCTTTTTAGAACATAATTTTAAAAGCGACTGTGGATCGGAATAAAGTCTAATTTTGAAAGAATAATGGATTTTTATTAAATTTGGATTTATAACCCATCGTATCTTTTTATAAATTCGAAACAAAAAATCATTATACATCCCTTTAGAGTCCAAATCGTAGATCGTTATAAAGTCTTAGTATTGGCCTTTTTGAAGCTTAATTTCTAGAGCTTCTGATTTTCTATAACCTTTAGAATGGAACTCAAAGAAGTCAATATATTATCGACCATGTTCTAGAAATCGAAATTGAGTGAAATTGAAATCAATTGAGATTTTCCATTACATTTTTTTTTCTTGATTTTTGAAGTAGTTCTGATTTCAAAAGAGAATTATTTCCAAAATTTATTTTATTTCAATTTCCTTCGAATTCAATTTCCAGAACATGGCTTTATTTAATTCCTGGAGCCCAGTAGTTCATCGTTAAATTCTATCTGTTCAATATATATAATGTCCTGTGGTTCCTATAAGGATCAAAAGGGCCACAAATACTTGGACCAGTTTTGAAGGATCAAGAAGTGTGCGCACGTTCCAAGTTCCGATTCTCGTTATCATGCGAAATGTCGTTGTCGTAGAGATCTGTTCAGTTTTTTTTATCTGTTTTGTAATCGTTGGTGTTAAGGGTGACTGATTGGCACTCTTCATCCGAGCCCAGAGTTAGGGCTGCCAACAGCCTTTGGGCAGGCTATGCGCCATGAGGCTAATGTTGCAACGCTGAGCTTTAGTGGCACCTACTTACCTGAGACGAAAGGACATTACCGTGCTATTGTGGTTACTAAGCAAAGTTAAAGACTTCTCACTTTAGCTGTCGGCACATTGGGAAACCGACATTACCAGGGAATACTTGACCAACGGTCGGAAGTTGTGAGTTGCTTGGGAAATTCGGTAAAGGAATTACTTCTGGATATTCCCCAGTGAATAGTAATCAGAGAACTTTCCGACTTTATATGTTCAATAGCAGGATCTTAATGCAAATTAATTCAGATTTCAATGGTGTCTCCTTGTAAAACTAAATACAATCTCTAATCAGGATTCTGAATTTGTTATAGTTTAAACATTAAATTTGAATATTTTAGGTTCAATCGTTGCAGCCCAATTTTAGTTAATCAAATATAGACTAAAAATAAATCGAGGATCAAATATGAATTGATTTTCGACAAATCATGGATTTTTCTAAAGTTGGGTTTTTAGGATGTGGATTAAGTTTAAACTTAGTTTAACGTACTCTGAAACTCGGATTTTTCCGGCGAAATGTATTTCTTTTTATTACTTCTTAAAATACCAACATATTAATCCAAATTAAACTGTTCCGTCAAAAGTTAGAATACAAACTTGGTAATGGCTGCACAAAACTGTTTTCCGATTAACTAAACCAAGCCTAAGTCGAAAAAAATTTAAAAGTTTTATTAAAATAAAAAATGTCTAATAAATAATTATGTTATAAAATCGTATTCCTAAACTAAAAAAAAAATGCAACAAAAAACCTAAATCTGGCATCTCTAAATCCAAACACAAAGTTCATAACAACCTGTTAATCACTCTTGACTACTGGCCAAAGACCACCATCCACCACATGAAGAGCATTCTTGGCAATATTTATTTTGTCTGAATCACTGAATTTTTTTTTAACTTTCGATTTCATCAATGGTTCTTTGTCTTGTTTTAAGCTGGCGGTCATTTTTTAATTTGCTGTTTTTTTCTTAATCTTTATTTTGTTGTTAATTTTAAGACACTTTCATTTTATCTCTCTCTCTCTCTCTCTCCCTCTCATTTTATTGTTTATTTAACTGCGTTGTGTGTTGCAAGAGAATTGAATTAAAATAAAGATCGATGGTATCTTAAAATTCATGTTGATAAGCACGTCACAATGATTTTTTTTCTATTCGAATTTCGTGGGTTTTTCTTTTCGAATTTGCTGAATGTTTTTAAATAAAAAGGGTTTGGTTTTTTAAGATTATTAAAAATTTTAAAATTAGTATGCAAATGACACTATAAATGATAATTATGAATATGCTAATGATGTTTAACACTAAGCATTAGATACTTTGACTTTTGCATAAGGGTTTCGTTCTTATATTAAGTCCCGTTTTCACAACTTACCGATAGCTAAAGGTAGAACTTTATCGGCCATATAAAAAGTGTTCTATTATTACAATTTTACTTTAACCTAAAGTGGGCGATAAGATAAAGGAGGTTTTATTCCACCTGGCAGGAAATCTTTTTTATACGACCGACAAAATCCTACCTTTAGCTATCGGAAAGTTGTGAAAACGGGGGTAAGACTATGAATTTATACTGAATAATAAATTGTTTTATAAGTCTTATACCAAAGAAACCCAAAACTGATACTAAATAAAACTATAAAGTTTTATATTCGACATCTATCCACTTATACAATTCGAAGATGATTTTTTTTTTTAATAACTTTTCATACTAACGCTCTTCAACTTTAGGACTACATGCCTACAACAAAAAAGTAAATGACTTGTTCGAAAACTAAATTACTTTAAATTAAGGATTTAGCTAGAACTAAATGTTTTATACTACGAATAAACTGATACTAAATAAAAATATAAAATTCTGTATTCGAAATATATCGACTTCTAAAATTCTAGGATACGATTTTTTTTTGCGAATTTAACGTTTCATAATAACACTCTTATACTTAAGATTTTATAATAGGACATGCCTATAACAAAAAACTAAATGATTTGTACTAAAACTTAATGACTTTAACTTAATGATTTTACTAGAATTAAATGTCTTATACTACGACTTAACTGATACTAAATAATACTATTAAGTTCTCTATTCGACATCTATCGACTTATACAATTCTAAGATTAATTTGTTTTTGAGAATTTAACTTTTCATACTAACACTCTTATACTGTAGATTTTATAGTAAGACAAAAAGCATATAACTCAAATTAAATGACTTATACCAAAACTAAATGACTTTAAATTTATGATTTTACTAGAACTAAATGTTTTATACTACGACTAAACTGATACTAAATAAAACTATAAAGTTGTATATATTCGTAATCTTTGGACTTATACAATTCTAAGATGATTTTTTTTTTTGAGAACTTAACTTTTCATACCAACACTCTTATAATTAAGATTTTATAGCTAGACAAAAAGCCTATAACTAAAACTAAATGACTTGTACTAAAACTAATTGAATTTAAATAAATGATTTTGCTAGAACTGAATGTCTTATGCTACGACTTCATGTTTTAAAATAATATACAAAGTCTTGTTATTATCCTTCATTGTCTTATATGCAGAATTTAGTTTCTTATAACAAGCATACTTCTTATAAATTAACTAAAAAAGTCTTATACTAAATTTAAACATGTTATGGTTAAATATGATAATATTTTGTTTTGAAATTAACAATAGTATTTTCCTCTTTTCCAAGAGCAACATGCTATTGTTGAAAACCAACCATGCTTTAATAAGCAATAAACATATTTTAGCTATGATTATAGAAAACATGTTCGGAGGAAACCATAATATGGTTGTGCCTTCTTGATGGAGGACTAACTTAACCATATTATGGTTGCCAGTGACAATGGTATGGTTAACTTTAACCATAATATGTTTACAATTTTCTTTAAAAATAGTTTTGTTGGAGGTGACCATATTTAAACATGTTTTTTCTCTGGGTGTATGATAACAACTTTATCATAAATCAAGTAAGAAACAATTAATTAAAATAAAAAAGTGTTTAGAACAATATTAAAGCTTGTTGTTGACATGCGTCATTAGTTACATATTAGTTGAAAGATCGCGAACTGCAAAATGTACTAAAAACAATACTAAACAAATTGTTGAATACAATAAAAACAAATATATTTACAAACTAAATTATAATTACTAAGTAGAAGTGAGCAAGGGAGTTAACAAAAAACAATTGAACCTGATTGTAGTTTTTAATCAGTTTAAATAATTATACTCATTTGTACGTTAGGCAGTATTTTTTATTTAGACACTGACCCGAAACAGATTTTTTTATCTACTTACGTTCGACTGTGTTCTCCACGTATTGTATGAATATGATTAAATTTTAAGAATGAAATTTTTGTTTTTACACAAAAATATGTTTAGGCTGAAAAGGTCTTAATAAACAATTTTAAAGGCATTTAAACCAACGTTCAATTAACTTGTTTAATTTGGAAATTTGTTTATATATTTATATATATATGTAAATGTATTTTTAATACAATAAAAGTCTTATACAAACATTATAATGCGAAATTAAAAAAAAAAAACATTAGCAAGTCTTATACTAAGACTATATTATTTTCTAGTTTGCCACAACGATTTCAAAAACTGTAACTAATATTTTTATTATTTTATCCCCATCTTTTTTCTAAGTTATAGAGTAAGACTTTCTAGTTCTTATACTTAGAGTGCTAAGACTTCCAACTTTTTAAATAGTTTTCTAAGTCTTAAACTAACCTTGAGTGAGACATACTATACTAAGGCTCGTTTTTACAACTTGCCGATAGCTAAAGGTTGGATTTTATCGGCCGTATAAAAAGTAATCCGTTATTACAACTTTACTCTAACATAAAGTGAGCGATAAGTTAAAGGAAGGTGCATCAAACAGTAAAGTTTAAATAATGAAACACTATTTATACGTCCGATAAAATCCTACCTTTAGCTATCGCTAAGTTGTGAAAATGGGGGTAAGACTTTCAAGTGTTATAGAAGTATATTAAAGTCTTACCGTAAGACTTCCAGGTTTTATACTAAATCTTATCCTTAAAGTTAGAATTCCAGGTTTTATACAAATACCCTCAAGTCTTATTCTAACACTTCCAAGTTTTATACTTAGAATTGAAAGAATTATACTAAGACTCCAAAGCTTTATATTAAGAGTTAAAATCCCTAAGACTTCGAAGTTTTATACTAAGACTTAAAAGTCCTATAATAAGACTTACAAATCTTATACTGAAACTGTCAAGTCTTTACTTAAAATAATATTTGCAGGTCTTATACTAAGAAAGCTTTATATTAAGAGTTAAAATCCCTAAGACTTCGAAGTTTTATACTAAGACTTAAAAGTCCTATAATAAGACTTTAAAATCTTATAATGAAACTGTCAAGTCTTATACCTTAAATAAGATTTGCAGGTCTTATACTAAGAGTTTCCAGACTTACACTAAGATATAGAAGTCTTTTACTAAGACTTCCAAGTCTTATACTAAAACTTCCATGTATTATCGTAATATTTCCAACGATATATAATAAGACATTTAAGTGTTATACTAAGGCTTCTTAGTCATTTACTAAGAGTTCTTAGTCTTAAACTAAGACTGCCAAGTCTTATACTTAAATTGCTTTTTTTGTGGAATAAATTTTCTAAGTATATATATGATGATATTTATATCAAAGAAGGTCTTACACTACGACTTTGAAGAAGAACACTAAGACTTTTAAGTCTTATGCTGAAACTTTCCAATTTTATACTAAAAATCCACGGCTTACACTAACTCTTTTAAGCCTTTTTATAAGATTTCTAAGTGTAATACTAAGAATGCCAAGTCTTACATATAAAGTACGACTTCCAAGTTTAATGCTAAGAATTTATAGTTTTATAATAAGACTTTTAAGACTTACACGACTTTCAAGTCTTATACTTGAACATATAAGACTTCCAAGTCTTATACTAAGACTTCCAAGACTTATGCTAAGATTTCCAAGACTTATACTAAGACTTCTTAGTCTTAAACTAAAACTTTCAATTCTGATACTAACGCCTAATTTTCAGGATAGTATTTAAATCTATATGTATTATGTTAATTTTCATGCAAACTTAAATGGTATTTGAATTAGATTTATTTTTTGACTTTTATTCGAAAAGTCTTATTTTATTAAGATAAAAGTATGGCAGCACTACTAAATACAAAAATATATCACAAAAAAGTGTAGCTTTTTAAAAGGTGGACTCAAAAAACGGCTGGTTGTTATTGCTTTGCCTGTTGTTGCTGTATTGTTGTGATATTGAGGTCACCTTGCTAAGATAGTCCACAATGGAAACTTAAGTTGAATTAAAATATACCACATCGGTGAATTAAGTTTCATTTAAGTGTTTAGTGAAGAAGAAAATTTTGTATTTAAAACGATTTTAAACATAAATGGGTTTTAATGTCAATCCTGAAAATTGGGCATAAGACTTCCAGATCTTATACTAAGACTTCCAAGTCTTATACTAAGACTTCCAAGTCTTCCTTGTCTTAAACTAACACTTTGAATTCTTATACTAAGACATCAAATTCTTATACTTACGGCCTAAGTTATAAAAAATAAAGCATGTCATTAAAGGGTTTATGAAACGGATTTTCATACAAAATAAAGGGTTTATTTTTTATAACTTAGGCCGTTAGTCTTTAAAGCCTTATACAAAGAAATCCAAGCCTTATGCTAAGACTTAAGAGTCTTATACTTTAACTAAACTATCTTATACTAAGGCTGAAAAGTTTTATATATAAGCTGTCAAGTCTCATACCTAAAGTTGGAATCTCTTATACCAAGACATCCAATTTTTTACTAAAATATCCAAGTCTTATACTAATGCTTTTAAGACTTTTAAATTGTATATTAAGTCTTAATGGCTTATACATCCTGTACTAAGAGTTAAATGTTTTATAACTTGTGAATTCCAAGGGTTATACGATAACTTTCAGGTCTTATACGTCCTTCCTTATTTTCTAAAATACTTCACTGTGCTTTTAAAATATTTAAACATTTTTAAAACTTTTATACGAGAAATAACTTAAAAGACTTATACGAGAACTTCCAAGGCCTAGGATAACTTAAATACTTCTCCTTCAATTAAGAAATTTGGTTCTTAGATTTTAAAATTTTTTTTAAAAAAACTTCTAATTCTTTTGCAATTTTTTATTTATTTTTAAAGGTATCCAAGTCTTCTTCAAAAGCTTCTAAGCCTCCTTCTAAAACCTACAATTTTGCTCAAATCTTATGCGCGATAATTAAAAGTCTTTAACGATTACTTTAAAGTCTTATGCTGAGAGTTATATTAAATACACTTCGGCTTATTTGAATGAACTCCAAATTTGTTTGCGGGGTAACTGTATTTTGCAATGACAATTTATTAATTTTGTGATTTAGGACATTATTCATTGTTTAAGTATTTTTACAAATTTACTAAATTTTATAGTCGTCATTAAAATATTAAATGCTATTTCATTTTAAGTTAAGATAAATTAAATTTTTTTATTGTTTTTTATTTTAAATTTTTATAAAATAGAATATTATTAAAATAAAAACAACAATAAGAATAAGAATTAATTATGGACAACGACAAGAAGATTAGAAAATTGTTTATTAGTATTCAGAATAAAGAAAAAGCATTTTGATTCTAAAGCAGTAAAAACAGTTAAGTTTGAAACGCGAGAAAGTAAAGATCTCCTCAAAGCTGAGACGGACTTAAAGGCGAAAATAAGAAAATAAAATTTCCTAGAAAATAATTCGTTTACAAACATGGATTACGGGTTTTATAAATTAATTTTATTTCTTTTTTGCTTTCGCTGCATTTCGTCGCAACAAACTAACGTAGTGCAATTCGCCTTGGATTTCTTTCGTCGCGGTCAAAATGATTTGAATTTAGAAGCGAAGGATAATGAGGTGAAATTATTAAAAGAATATGATTTTATAGTGGTAGGAGCTGGTACTGCAGGCTGTGTTTTGGCGGCTCGTTTGTCGGAGAATCCTAAATGGCGGGTCTTGTTGCTGGAGGCTGGAGGTCCCGAATCGTTAGCCATGGATATACCAGCCATGGCTCATTTCTTGCAATTAAGTCCTGAAATTAATTGGCGTTATAGAGCCCAGACATCGGATAGATATTGCTTGGGAATTACCAACAATCGCTGTAACTTTCCGCGAGGCAAAGTAATGGGTGGTTCATCGGTTTTGAACTATATGATGTATACACGAGCCAATCGTCGCGACTATGATGCTTGGGCTGAGTTGGGTAATGTGGGTTGGAGCTATAAAGATATTTTGCCATATTTCAAAAAGCTAGAAGGTTCAACGGTACCAGATGCGGAAAAAGATTATGTGGGTCGCAAGGGCCCTGTTAAAGTTTCCTATACAGATTGGAAGAGTCCCATAGCCCATGCATTTGTTAATGCTTTGCAGGAGGATGGTCTTAAGAAAAGAGATTATAATGGCCGTATACAACAAGGTGTTTCCTATTTACAAAGTACCACTTACAATGCCATCAGATGGAGTTCTAATAGAGCCTATTTGTATCCCTTAAAGGGTAAAAGGCCTAATTTACATGTACGCAAATATGCTCTGGTTACTAAAATTTTAATAGATCCCCAAAACAAAACAGCATATGGAGTAATATTTGAATCCCAGGGTAGATCGTATCAGGTGTTGGCTCGCAAAGAAGTTATTGTATCAGCTGGGGCCATTAACACACCTCAATTGCTTATGTTGTCGGGTATAGGACCAGCGAAACATTTGAGAGAGATGGACATTAAACCTGTGCAGGATTTAGCGGTGGGATATAATTTGCAAGATCATTTTGCTCCTTTTATTACCTTTCTCACCAATGTCACCAGTTTGCATTTGACGGATTTCTTTGACGTTAATAACATTTTGGACTTTGGACGCAATTCAGGCCAATTCGGAAGTCCTGGTGGGGTTGAAGCTATAGCCTTTTATGATCTCGATCATCCTGGCCTAGAAGATGGCTGGCCAGATATAGAATTATTTCTTATAAGTGGCGGCATTAATACCAATCCCGCGACCATTCCAGCTCTGGGTATTAAACCTGACATTTATAATGCTTTATATGCAGACATTATAAGAAAAGAAGCTAATGCTTTCCTTTTATGCCCCATGATTCTGCAGCCTCGTAGCCGCGGACGTATTTCATTGCGTAGCAAAGATCCTCACAAATATCCCATAATTTATCCAAATTATATGGCTGATCCTTATGATTTGGATATTGTGGTACGGGGTGTTTTAAAGGCAATTGATCTTATCAATCGTCCGTCATTTCAGAAAATCAATGCCAGATTATCACCAACTACTATACCAGCTTGTCGTAAATATGGTAACATCAAATCAAGGGCCTATTGGGAATGTTATACAAGGCACTTTACATTCACCATTTATCACTACTCGGGTACGGCGAAAATGGGTCCTAAAACAGATAAGGCTGCAGTAGTGGATCCCCGTTTAAAAGTGTATGGTGTTAAAAATTTACGTGTTGCTGACGCCAGTATTATGCCAAAAATTATAGCAGGCCATCCGAATGGTCCAGTGTATATGATTGCTGAAAAGGCTGCTGACATGATCAAACAAGATCATAAATTCATATGATTTTAAAATTTAGGTACAAATACTACTATTTTTAAAGTACAAAGTATGAACTGAAATAATTATTGTTTGTTCTAAAACAAGATTCTTTAGTTGAGATCACTTTTAATAAAAAAAAAGTAATTTAATAAAGTGTTTAGTGAAAAGGTTTAAAAAGATGTAGATAAATAATAAAATTCATTACCAATTAGAAAATAAATGTGATATTAAATTAAAAAAAACTTGGTCAAGAATATTAAAACTTGATTTAAAAATGTGATTTTTTTTCAACGGATCTATTAATTAAATTGCTATTGGATTTTTATTTAACTAAACCCGTTTTCTGTTGCGTACATATTTTGTTTCTGAAGGATTAATAAGTACTCTTTGCTCCAGTAATTTAAGTGTACTAAAAAAGTTAGAATGTGCCTACACTGAACAAAAAGCGGGATTTTTATATAAAACTATTTGTGATTATTTGTGTATGATTTAATTTTTTGGGACTAAGGGAAGTCTTGCACTGCAGGGCAGAAAGCGATGTGAAGTGCCCGACAGATGCTGAGCTGTTTATAATATTAAAATATGTGTCTGGAATCAATAATTGTAAACGTTACAGTTTTGTTTAGCAAAAACGCATAATACCCTCCTCCTTTCCCCCTAATGTTGGGCATAATTATTTTTCACAAAGCCATCCTCCTGGAAATATTCAGCTCATAACTTTTTTCAACGTGATTTTTAAGTATTTCAAGTTTTTAATGGAGAATATTTTCTTTAAAATAATGTCTAATCAGCAGGACCAATATATTCCACTGTATTGTAAACAAATCGAGAAAAGCCTTTCTAAAATAAATAGCTCATATTTTACAATTTTGTAATTAGTTCAAAACTAAACTCTTTCGAATTATCTGAATGGAGGTTATTCTTATAATAGCAATCAAGCCTTTAACGGAGCATTGTCAATACTTTCGCCAAATTTTGTCAAATCCAAAATTTTAATATGCAAGTTTTTTTTCTCAGTATTTATTTATTGGATTTTCATATATTAAATATATAACAAAAATTAATCAAATCTTATCCTTATACTTTTTTTTAATATCCTGCCAGTGCCAGACAAAAATGTCGCCATCACGGGCTCTGTTTACATATGTAGGTGCCCAGTAAAAAAAACTTGTTTTTTTTGAAGCACTTAAGAGAAAAAGCACATAATCGAGCGCTTCAATAAGAGAGCTCTTATACAGCAGTAAATGATAACGAATAAAACATACAAAATAAGTTGCTATTTTAGTGCTGACAACGATGAAGGTTTCAAAGCGAAAAAAAAAAATATGTTATGGTTTACGAACATGCTTAAAACAGGCATTTAAACCAGTAAAATCAAAACATTTATGAATATGTTAATATTGTTAGCCCTTAAAAAAGCACTTTAGGAGTGTTTTATTTGCATGTGTTATTTTGTTAAAAGAAGCGCTTATTGTCAGCAGAAAATAGTCCTCCAAACCGGGAACACTCCATACAAAAATCAGGCATCCCATCAGCAGGTTTGAAGCGATTTGAGGTATGGATTAATACATAAAACCTGCTCCTTTTGGAGCATATTTTTTACAGGGTGTTTATCGCTCTTCTGATTGGGTGAGTGCTGCAGTGTCTCTTCTCCCTAATCGAGTGTGCCCGCCGTTATTAAAAATATTTCGAGCTGGTGGATTTGGGGGCAGTTCTAGCCTTTTTAAATATTTTACTGCATATTTCGTCATCATAGTTTTAACTAATGGGACATTGCGATCCCATACCCGGGAGCTGCTGTGATAATTCGGAGAAGTTTATTTTGGCGCCTTTGAATTTTTCGATATAAGAGGCCGAGGCAGTGCCCCACAACTGAATTTCTTAGCACCAGCTTGGCTTAAAGATAGAGTTGTAAAGTTGAAGTTTGCAATCGATACTAAAAACAGAATGTCATCCAATAGGCCAATTAAAATGAATTGCTTTTAGTTGCATTTGCTTCTTTCCACGTCGATCTAGATGTATACCGAGGTATTTAACATGCGAGTGTTGAGTTATTATTTGATTATTGATTTTAATAGGATGTTTCCCGACGCAATGTGAATATTTTATGTACGCATTTTTGCAATTTGACCTTTATCCTCAATTGCTTAACCACTTTTCCAGTTCAAATATATGATCCTGCAAGTAACGAGATGCTTCATGAGAGTTTTCGTGTACGCTTAGAAAAACTCTATCGTCCGCAAATGTTGCAGTTGTTGGCGTAGTTGTTTGTTCGCATGTCCGAAGTATATATTAAGTAAAATAGAGGGCCCAGGACGCTGCCTTGTGGGACTCCTGCGTCAATTGTCTGAGAATTACTAAAAAAAATCGACTTTTTTAATACGCTAATGTATTTTATATTGAACGTTATTAAATTGAGAACATTAGCTGTCAAATCAAGAGCATTATGTTGTTTGGTCCCTTGCTTGGTTTAAATTCATTAGAAGAATATTGTGTGATTAGAACAACGGTATAGTGCCAATATAAAAATAGCATGTTGTCGAAATGAAAAGAAAATGTTGTCAATATTATGAAATGGTACTGCATTATAACGATAAACGTTTTGGGACCCTTCTGCCGACCACTATTTAAGAAAGTTTTAAGATTTTCCCAACTTTTGGAATTTTTTTTTTATTTACTTTTTTATACTGCCAAGTCACAGAGTACAATTCCTTTCGGAAACGGAATTCACTCCGTGTGCTTCAGAAAACAAAGAAAACATTTTGCGGAATGAAACCATTTTTGTTTTTATGAACGGAATGGGAGTTTTCTGTATCTTAAAGGCCAAATAACTATCAAAATATACTTTCTATCAATAAACAATTATGTTTTCTTCGGGTCCGAACGGAATCTGTGACACGGCTGATTGTCTGTGATTTGCTTTAAAGGCGAAGTGTTTTTAAGATTTTGGAAAATGAGATTCAATTGTGACAAGTAATTAAAAATTTTTTGCTTATATACGGGCCTGTTCTGAAAATCACGTGCCTTTAAAATCATTAAAATCCAACGTGTATTTTGTGGTGTTCTGAAAATTATTTCCTTTTTGTGTTTCACGGTGTGACTTCGGCAATTGAAAATCACACCGGAACACAAAAATATCACACGTGTGATTTTAAAACGAAAATGTGATTTGATTAAAAGTGATTTTCCGAACAGGCCTAATTTGTTATATTTTGTTTAGGTAACAGGATTTTATTGTATTCTAACAACGACATTAAAATTACCTTTAAGACTTTGTGAGGAGTTTCTACTCTTTAAATTCACTGGAATTTTTTTCATGGAATTTTTATTTACTGTCGAATCTTCTGCCTATTAAGAAGGATGTAATGGGAATGTCAGCCAGAAGTCTTCTTAGACTGAGAGAGATGGGACTGTCAGGAAATCTCACGATAGGTCACTTTCGGATCTTGGTTGAGAGTGGCATTGGGGGGTTTTTTCTCGGGCCTGACGTGGTCCAGGGATTATGTGGGTACTAGGGTTATCTTCGTGTACTTGCCGGGATTGGAATGACCGTCTAATAGGGTGAGTTGGTCAAGTCAGGGCAGATTGTATGAGGAATTTCCTATTTTACTAATGGCTCGAGAATGTGGGATACGGGGAAAGAAGTCTGTACTGAGGATCTTGATATAAGAAGGTCATAAAGGCTTCTGTAAGATGGCAGTGTACATCTGGTAGAGGTTCTAGGGATACTGAAGACCAAAGAATTGATAAGGGTAAATATATGCATAGCCAGCCTGCTTTTAATGCCTTGATGGGCTATTTTGTGACAGGAGAGTTGATCAGGTCAGGGCAGATCGTATTAGGGATTTGCTATTTTTACTGATGGCTCTAGGTTGTGGGGCACGGATGCAGAAGTCAGTACTGAAGATCTTGATATTAGAAGGTCAGAAAGGCTTCCTGACGACGGCAGTGTATATCTGGTAGTGAATATCTAAGGAGGGATATTGAAGACCGAAGAATTAATAAGGGTAAATATTTCTGAGGGCTCGGAGGTCACTATATATAAGCATATCTAGGCTGCTCTTAACGCCATGATTGCCTATTTTGTAAATTCCAAGCTAGTAGAAGGGTTCTTAAGAAAATCTTAGGGGAGTATGTGGTGAGGCTATGCTGAGCACCTGGTCACTGCAACAGCACCGGTAACGAAGTGGTCAATGAATTAGCTAGACTGTATGGAGGTAGTCAGACCTTTACTAGGCTTCTTTCTGGGGAAGATGAGAAAATGGGTTCTGAACGGGGCTAATCGAGCCTTGAGGAAGAGTTTGGATTGTAGAGTATGATGATTGTTATGGATGGTGCTTAGGAAGCCCGATTCTTATTCACTTATAGGCAGGACTAAGGTAGGTATTATCACGGGCCACTGCATGATAGAAAGAATGGTGTTGTTACGGGGACTGACTCATCGGGATTATGTAGGTTGTGCGAAGATACAGAGAAGATAGGGAAACATTCAGTGTAGCTGTCCTAGTTAACAGAATAGCAGGATGAGATGGCTGGGTTATAGGTTCATAGGCGAATTGGAAGATGTCTCGGTATATGGGCTTGATAATCTAAAGGGATTCGTTATGGGTATGGCCTGGCTGCATATCGGCTGGGTGTGGTTACTGAGCTAATGTGGGGCTATTGTGCTAATTAAAGCTGTTTTTCCTTCTCGTCCGATAGAAGTTTCTCATTTCTCTTGTACTTTTTCTCTCTTCTCCTTAATTTCTCTATATCTCAATGTGTCAGAATGAACTGTTGGTCTCTAAGTGATGGTGGGAAGATTGACTTCACATCAGCCTTTCTACCTAACCTGACCTACAGTAAAAGCTACCAAATTTGAAAGCAATAGTTTGGTTATCAATACAAAACTTCGATCAAAAAGCGAGCTCAATTGAAGAAGGGATCCTGGATCCTCTAATACAAGGACAATTTAAATTTCTAAATATCATGAGAAAGATAATAAAAGAAGCATCTAAATTTGTTACAAGCTGCGAGATGTGTTAACAATTTTTTTAAACTTATTTTATTTCAATTGGGGTAGCGAAGCGCACCGGGCTAAGCAAGTGGTAAATAAAATAAGTATTTAATTATATGCCAGTAACCAGGGCTGTGGAGTCGTAAAAAATATTTCTAACTCCGTCTCCAACCGCTGAAATTTTTTAAGTCCCACTCCGGCTCCAACTCCGAATCCGACCTCAACTCCGACCCCAACTCCGATTCCTACTCTTACATTGATGCTAAATGTATATGAGACTGGCGCTTATTTGACTTTAAACTCTTTATTTTTAATGCAGTACCTTTGAATCGGTTAAATGTAGCAAGAAAATTATTCTGTAGAAATTTATAATTGATATTGCATTGCCAATTTCTAAGAATTTTTATTTCGGAAGATTTGAGAACATTTTTTTAAATTCGAGATCAAGTTCTCTGTAAAGACGATATTAGACGTATTTTCGTTTGTAGAACGCAGAGCAAAAATTGGACAAAATATTTTTATTCTTTTAACTTGATTTTTAATTAAAATATAAATCAATTGCTGTAATATTTCCCTATTAAACTAACAAGAGGAAACTGAAGCAAAACAAATTGTCACAAAAATTATAGTTTTAAATTTAAAACTTGTTTCATTTGCTGTTTTTAGCTAAAAAAAAAAAAAAAACAAAAAAATATTTATGTGGTAATTTCAAATTTATTATAAAATTCAAGCATCAGTGTCAATAACTTCAAATGAGGCAATACGTTGTATTCAACTAGTGTTCAAATTATTTTTTCCTACAAACTCTTAATATTTATTCAGCTGTTTTATTCTTTTAGTTACATAAATTTACCAATTTTATGTTTTTTTCAAGCCAGCTACCAAAAAAGAACACAAATTGAACACTAAAGTTATATTCTTAAAAGACTTGATTGAAGAAAAACTCGGTCAAAGACAACTACAACAAGTTGTATGTCATAAAATTTACTTCTAGTTACAAAAATTTACCAGTAAACGGTTGATTTTCTTCAATGGAAAAAAACTTTTAAAACAACCAAACAATTTTAGACAAATTCGCTTTATAAATCTTGATTTAAAAGATAAAAAGCTTCTGGCTTCTGGTATAAAAAAAAGCTTTTTGTACCGTTAGTTAAGGCATTCATTTACTACCTTAATATCCAACTTTAAATACGAGTACTCAATTTGCAAATTTAGTTTACAACATAAAGAAAAAAATTGCTAACGTTTACCTTGACTAAAGTTAAGAGCGTCAGCGCAACCTCAGTCGTCTTTAATGACCGACCGACAGGCAATACAAACTAATAATTAGGCAAAAATTAAGTTTTTTTTTATATTTTCTGGGAGATTTTATTATCGCCGTGCGCAGTACAGCATGAATGTCATTTTTCTATACTATTTTGTTTCAAAGTGTCATTATCAGGGCAAGTTTTATATGCTTTTTAAATGAAAAAAAATGCATTTGCATTTTTTGCAAAATTCTCACACAAATATACGCTTTGCCTTAATTTGCATATTACGCAGATTGACAGCCGCTTTTAACATAAGAAATTATTTTGAGTCAATCGTTGCAATCTTGTTTCTTTATTTATATCTGTGGCATTTTGGCAAAACATCTTAAGTCAAATTTAAAAAAATTTGTTAATCATACGAATTTTCATTAAAAAACGTTAATGCTTACGTTTTTAAAATTTTGTTTTATTTACGAAATTGTTCTTTAATTTTGGTTTATTTTATTATTTAATAAAAATTAGTTTGTCACTGAGTTTTTCTTAAAAACTGTTTTGCTATCTTATCTCGACTTAAGATGTTTTGTCAAAATGGCAAATCATCTTATTGGCTTCTAGAATCCTAAACTACTGAATTGATTTTCCTGACATTTTTACACTAACATCAAATGAAAATAAAATGAGCTACTTACTTTTTCAATAGGGGCGGGTGAAGTGGTACCCTCCATTGGATACCAATATTAAGTATCGCATATCTTAACAGCCGCTGCAACCATTTTGCAGTAATATCTTCTGAGCCCCTAATTGAAATAAGGGGAAATATTACAACGCCCCATAGGACTCTAATGTTAAATATCGCGTATCGTTTTGCCAGTAGGATCTTCTGAACTCCGAATTGAAATAAGGAGAGGTGGTGCACCCCAAATGACGCCAATGTTAAATATCGCATATCTTTAGAACTGTTATAGTGAGAATGTGCAAACATGGTAGTAGTCACTATTATAGTAAACTACACCTTTGTAAATGAAAATAAAATAAAATAAAGGGGCTGGACGCAGGGGTAGCTATCCCCCATAGGATGCATATATTGAATATCGCGTAACTGTAGAACTTTTATAGCGAGATTCTTCAAACGTGGTTAAAGCCACTATTATGGTAAATTATAAATTTAAAAAAATGGGCGGGGTAGGCGCAGGGGGAGCAGTAACCCCCATAGTACGAACATATTTGATACCGCATCTCTAAAGACAAAAGTCTTCAAGCTTTGCAGGGCCCACTCTTATTGTAAACTACACCTATCAAAATAAAATAAAATAAAATAAAGGGGGTAGACGCAGGTGTAGTAATACCCCCCATAGGATGCATATATGATATATCGCGTAATTGAAGAACTTTTATAGCGAGAATCTTCAAACGTGGTTAAAGCCACTATTATGGTAATTTTAAATTTAAAAAAAAATGGGCGGATTAGACACAGGGGGAGCAGTACCCCCATACTACGAACATATTTTATACCGCATATCTAAAGACAAAAGTATTTAAGCTTTGCAGGGCCCACTCTTATTGTAAACTACACCTTTCAAAATAAAATAAAATAAACGGGGTAGACAGGGGTAGCAATACCCCCCATAGGATGCATATATTAAATATCGCGTAACTGAAGAACTTTTATAGCGAATACCTTTAAACGTGGTTAAAACCACTATTATGGTAAACTATAAATTTCAAAATAAAAATGAGCGGGGTAGACTCAGTGGGATCAGTTCCCCCCATAGAACGAAAATATTAAATACCCCATATCTAAAGTCAAAAGTCTTCAAGTTTTGCAGGGCCCACTCTTACACCTTTCAAAATAAATTAAAATAAAATAAAATAAAGGGGGTAGACGCAGGGGATGACTGAAGAACTATTATACCCCCATAGGCCGAAAGTTTTTAATCAAATTAATAACTTAGTTAAATGACTGATGCATCATCGCGCCGCCCAACCGCCCAAACGGCTGAAGTTTGAGATAGGATATTTGGACAGGGAATAAGTCTCCCAACGATTAGATCCACTGGAAAGAGAATTTTGGAAATTTAAATATTTCGAGGGTAAAGAGGGTTAGAATCGGTGGTCGTATAGCTTCAAAGCCACTATAAATTAAAAAACAAGCTAAACTATGTTTGAAAGTACGCAAAAAATAAGCGGATAGGTGTCTGGTATTTGTTTTATTTTTGACTTTTTTTGGGGGTAAACTCGTTTAAAACCTGTAAATATTTTGTTCCCACATAACTTTTACGGTTTTTTAAATAGAATTAAAATTTAAAAGGGTAACAAAAAAATAAAAAAAACAAGATCTCATTTTCGTTCAAGAAAAAAAATCTATATATATATATTTACATATATATTTTGGAAGTACGATGGAATCCCAATTTTACCAAAAGTCGTTCCCGTACTCCAACATTGCGCAAATGATATTTATTAAAAAAATTAATTAAATTTGTACCAGTAAACAAATTAAATATGTTTTAATATTTACAACATTTTATGCAGTAATGTTGTCGATAGAAGTAAACGCTTAATACACTTAATTAAAATGTTTAATTAAGATTGATTTAATTTTTGCTAAGTGGTATATTTTAAAGAAAAAATTAGCGAGAATTTTTTCTGGGTAAATTGACAGCTATTTGAAAAATAAACAAGACAAATGAAAATTTTTTAAATCAAAATAAAATTAAATAAAAAAATAAAAATACTAAAAAAAAAATCATTGCATTTTTGTTGTTGTGGCAGAGTAATTTTTGTTAATTTTCACTATAATTTTCACTAGTAAAGAAACTGACCTACTATCTCCATGAAAACTATACGTCAATAACATTAATGTACGAAAAGACAATTTCACTGTTGATTGTTTTGTTTAAACTTTGATATTGTTACAAGTAAGACCTGAGTGTTTAAAATTCTTATTGACTTTATAGTCTGATTTGTATAATATTTTTAGCTTTTTTAAAGTCTTTGGAAAAAGTTTCCTGGCGAGCTGGCCTAAGCAAGCATCGAAATGCGCATTTCACTCAATAATAAATTTCAGGGTATTTATCAAAAATAAAAATTGGAAATTTAGCACGTCATAGAGAAATCTTATTAATAATAAATTTTGTAATACCAAAAATAAATTTTGATATCAACTGATGTTGAATGTATAATTGTAATATATTTTATGGCTTTATGTGACTACCGAAGATCAAAAGATCATTTCAGTTTGAAAACTTGAAAAAAAAACACTTTTTCTCGTGCCTATTTTTATGTTTTTTTTTGGTATTTGCATGCATATCTTAACCATTTTTCTGCATATTTAAACTTTCCCTAGTCATTATAAATTTATATCGTGTGTTCAGAACAATTACTAACTGAAGAATCCCTGACTGGCTGACCATTAAACTGTTTGTCGGTTATAATTTGATTGTTTTTAAAGGTCAAGGAGGGTTATTTTCAACTTCTATTTCATTCTACATATGCAATAGATATAATTTTATCTTTTAAATCTGGCTGCATCCGGATGCTAGCTTGTAGAGAGCTAGTCGTAGATTGCAGGTTCGATTTCCGCCAGAGACTCTGGTTTATTTCACTACAATGGTTTAAAGGTCTTGGTTACTATTGCTTTTGCTAATAAAGGAAACTATTTACATGATTTTTGATACTTATTATACTACATTTACAACAAGCGAAATATAGTGCAGCTTACTTCACGCTAAACATAAATAACGAAGCAATTGGGGGAAAAGGTGTCATAAAGTCATATGTCTTCAAATAATAACATGAAAAAATACGACTGTTGTGAGCAACCCCTCATAATTTAATGTGCTATTAATTACGACAGCACAATAAACATAGCAAGCAACGTTCTATTTATTTAAGACACTTTTTGTTTACAAACCAACAACAATATTTTTAAACCATTGTAAAATGTTAGAACATTATGACAATAAACCATGATAGCACACCTTGTGAATACCCCAAATATAAAAATGTTTCTTTATTGTTGAATTGTTATATTCCATTATCTTTATAATACAGTTAACAAAATCTTTGGAAAAAGTAATTAAAGATATCAGCTTTTAATTTTGGTTCTTATCAATCTTTTGATTTGATTTACTGCTGCCCTTCTCCCTCTCTCTTTATGCCATAACCACGGCTGCCAGATTTGACGGTTTATCGTCATTTTGACGATTTTTGGGTACAAAAATTGTCAGTTGGGAGGGGCAGATAACATGCTTTTCTTCTCTCCCCTCTCCCGTCTCACAAATAAACTCAGACTTTCTGAAAGAAAACTTTCATAGTGTGCACCCACTCTAAAGCACTTTAGCAGGACTTCCGACGTGTTAAATAGGTTTTTAATATTTCTTGGTTTTAGTTTATTTTCTAATGAATGACAATACTTTTGAAATATTTTTGGTTGTGTTACTTCAAAAATAAGGCTCTTAACGAAAAGTTTTATTTAAATTTCAAAAACAGGCAGAATGTATTAACATTTTATTAGCAACGGAAACTTAAAATAACAATTAATTTTCAAAACTTATTAGAAGTTAGTGGTTTTTTACAATGACAATTTTTGTGACGATTTAGCCTAGTCAATTTAATCATTTTGGCGATTTTTTCCTCAAAATTTGACGACTTTCGACCGATTTTATCTGGCGGCTATGGCCATAACTCTTGTCAGAGCATAGTGACTCCTAACTACAGGTAACACAAACCTCATTCATAGAACACTACGATTATAAATTAAAAATTTTAATTCCATAAAAATAATTTTTTTTTATTTAAACCTCCCGTTTTTCATCGCTGGTTAAATACTAATCTATAACTTTAATATACCGCAGCCAACTTAACGTTTTTAAGAACAATTTAATTGAAAATATTGTTTTAATGTTCAAAATTTATTGCGAAAACAAATCAATAATTTGATTTTATTGCATGAAATGACCGGTTGCTTTAAATCATTTGACTTGCGAAATCATTTATTTCAATCAAGAATTGTTAATCTCAATTGTTTATCAAATTTGGAAATATTTATTCTCTGTATAAATGTTTACACTTTTAACAGACAACCCAAGTAGTTTTTCAAATTTTGATGTTAACAAAAATTTGAGAGATTTTGAAAAATTGTATTGTAAGATACAAATTTTCAATTATGGATATAATTAACAATAATAAAAAAAAAAATAAAACAAATTCTTTAATGGTTTAACATAATTGACGTCATTTCATACTTCTGATAAAGTTCAAAGTGGGTTTCGTATTAAATTAAAAACATGACTTGTAAAATATTTAATTATATTGATTTTATACCGTACATTACCATAATTAGAGTAGGTCGAATATCATACGTTTGTGCTGAATATTGTAACGCATAACATTTTTTTCTCGATCTACATATTAGTGTAACGATCGACTTAAAATAACAAATCGAACTATTGGGAGAGAACTTTGACATGAGTCTTCTTTTTTGACCCCATGACACTTATCATCATTGTGATGTCAGGCTTAACATCTCTTGACCAAATTGTCATCAGCGTCAAAAATTAAAATTAAGTCATCAATGGAATGGCTCATCGGCATTACAGAAATGACGAATCGGAGTCAGTTAAATAAAACACGTCATCAGTGCGATGACTTAGTGACATCGTAGAAAGGACTCAAATTGGGATTGACTTAAGTCAAAGTAAAACGGCGGAATACTTTTCTTGTATTCCGCCGTTTGTTGACAGAAGAACTCTCAATTATAAGACACCATTAGCATGCCCGATATAGTTTTCGTAATCATTTTACTTTAAAAATTAGAAGTATTTACAAAAAAAAATAGAATATGGGAATTTTTGAGTCTTATTTTACTTTTTAAACTTGAAAATAATGTTAATAATACACAAAATTTAGCATCGAATTGATATCACTGTAGTCATAGCATTGATGACTCATAAATATAACAAAATTTTATAATGACGTTCGTCATTCGATTGATGTCACTTTTTGGCTCATTTATGCCACTTTTAATAACAATTTCATTAAATTATCTTCAAAAAGATGACCTGTGCTTTGCCCAAAAGGCTTAAAAGAACAGACAGCCAGCCGGACGGACATCGTTAGATAGACTCAAAAAGTGATTCGGAGTCGCTCGGTATACAACCAATATTTTTAGATGTTACACTCATCGGCACAAGCGCATAATACCCCCTCCACTATGTTGGTGTGGGTATAAACGTTTTAGGTCTTGTGGTTCCTATACGGAGCATAGGGCCATAAAATTTGCAGGAATTATCCTATCGTCGCATGGTTTTTAGATAATTAGAGCATGTCGGAATCCTTTGGATAATAATATGCCGACACAATTCGACTTTGGTTGGTGCTCTGGATTTCCAGAGTACGGAAGTGCAAGGTTTTATATTCGTCAGAGGTTTTATATTCGTCTGTTCCTGGCCATCTGGTTCGCACATTACTCAAAGTAGCAGGATGTATTTTGTCAAATAAATAAATATAATGGTTTGCATTTAGGAAGGGTTACTTGTTGGGACTCCACATCCTGTCACAGTGTTAGGACTGCCGACAGATGAAACGGTCTTAACATTCCATTTAGACTACTTAGCAAAGCGATAGTCTACTCACTTTTGCTGCCACCAGGTTGGAAAACTTGGACAACATTACCAGGGAATGCTTGAGAAATGGCTGGTAGATGTGAAATGCTTGGGAAATTCAGCGAAGGAATTACTTCTACCTATTCCCAAGTGGAAAGACAGCTTTCAACCTTTACGAAAGTAACCATTCACCCACCGCCTTAAGCAGATCCTGAAATTATTCTGCCGCGTAATTCAAGGGTCGTGCTTGCACAACTAAGATCAGGATGGGTCAACCGTCTTTGTTCAAGAAGTCTTTGGACTAATCCTGTGGCAGTAGCTCAATTGCATGCAAATTTTCAGGCAGAGCCTCAGATCCATATCATCCATCTGCAAATCGTATGATCGAAAGATGGCACAGATGTCTAAAAACAGCACTCACGTGTCATCACAATTCCAATTGGTGAGGAGCTCTACCAACTTTCATGTTAGGTCTTCGAGGGAGTTTTATCGAAACGCTTAAGTGTTTACCATCAGAACTCGTATGCGGATCTGTTCTTCGTTTATCATCAGATAATCCTCCAACAAATGCATTTGTTATATCCCTCAGGAATAAAATGACTCCATTAGAACCTGTTGCACCAGTCCATAAAAAAAATCGTACAATTTTCGTATCTCAAGATTTAACAAACTGCAATTTTGTATTTGTTCGTGATGACAGTGTTAGAAAACCACTGCAAGCCCCATTTTAAGATTTTTTTTTTTAATAAATTTTCAAGTAGAGCTTTTAATTTGTTTAAAATAATTAAATGAAATTTTTTATTTAAGATTTGAAGCAAGAAAAGAGTCAATTTTAAATTGGTTTACGATTTGAAATAGACCGATTAAAATAACTTACCAGAAAAATGCAATGGGGGAAAAATTTTAGCTTTTAGAGAGGATTTTTTAATAAATTTCTTCCTGCGAGACTTAGTCGTTTCATCTTTTGATGCTCAACTTCTTTTCAATTCCCTTTCGAAGATGCCATTATGTTCACACGCAGCAACCGGTTTCAACTTTTTTTGCTTCAAAACAACAACACTTTTATTCAAAGCGAACCAAAGAGAAAAATAAAAGAAAAAAATTTACATGCAGCCATTGTTGTGCATGTACCTACGAATGAGAACACAAAGCGTACTGCCCAAGTACAGGCATCTCCGTATCAACCCCTTTTCTTCTTGCTTCCCTCTCCTGAAAACAAGAGTTGAGCATCAAAAGATGAAACGTGTGAATGTAGACTTAGCAATAATCAGGGCAGGACCAAAGTTGAAGCGGCTAATAGTTCTCCTGATTCTTCTCGGTGTGCTAAAATGACGGTTAATGCGTTACACACACATCAGGGTCAATTTATTACACACCTGTAATACTCTTTTGATCATAATTAATCTTGCATTATTGATCATTTTTGTTGAGGAACTCATGCTTATGTACCCTCCTAGAAATTCAAGGGTTAATTAAATTTTCTTTAAAAATATAAGTTCAGTGAACTTTTTGTTAATCTTGGAAATTAGGTCACTATTATACTTTCAACCACTTTCAATTATTTAATAGATTATCATTAGCCCAGAGAGATGAAAAATTCTTATTGTGTTAAACAATTTTTTATAAAAACAATTTCAGCAAAACATTTTTAACACAGTGTGAACAAAATTTTGTACATAATTAACAATTCTTGAGTTACAACTGGTTCGTAAAAAGGAAGTTATTTGTAAAGATTTCGAAACAAATATTTTTATTACTTTTTATTGTTTTGTTGTTGTTATTTGAAAAAAAAAAATTGATTATTACTATTGAATCCAGCATTAAGAATAAAGTTAAAAACAACGCTTTTTTTCTTTTGAAAATGATTAATGATAATTTTTTTTGTTTAACTTTAAAACTTTGAAAAATCTTAAAAATGTACAGGTTTTTGAATTTTTCTTAGCACTTTTTAGCTTCAAGGTGTATAACAGATTATAATTAAATTATTGTTATTATTTTTATAACAAAAAGATGAGTAAATAAAATAAAATTTATATTTAAAGAATGTTTTGTTGGTTGTTTTTACAAATTATTACATGAGATTTTTTATAGTTAGTGGGTCAAGTTCATGAGCATAAATTATTATAACCCCTCCCCAATAGTGGAGGGGATATTATGCGTTCGTTTGTGCTGATGTGTGCAACACATAAAAATATTGGTTCTAGTAAACCGATCGACTAGGAATAACTTTCTACGTCGATCTAACGATGTTCGTTCACCTGGCTGGTTGTTAGTCCATGTAACCTTGTGCTCAAAGTAAAGGACGCAATTTTGGAGACACTTTGAGGAAATTCACTGCACATGTCCGTCTTATGCCCGTAATTTCTACAAATAGAAATCAAGCTGTGTATAGAAATCTATGGCGTAAATACTGCCAGTTTTAGAAAAAAACATAAGTCAAAAACACGTAGTCCAAATAGACGTTGAAAAAGGTAAAGATAACTGTTACGTACGAAGACGAGACCAGATATCTTTTTGTAAAAATGACGGGCATTAATTGTCATAAGGATGAGGGTTATTCAAAATGGTGGGACTCAGTCCATTATTTAAAAGATAACGTGAGGGTCTCGACATAAACAAATCTCCTGGGCGCGAGGGTATACCTCTTCGACGCTAGTTCGTCCCTTAGCAAATCTTTTCGGCACTTTATAACATGCCGGGTAATTTACCATCTGTTGGAAACAACCTTCAATGGATTTGGAAGGCGAGAAGTACCTATGCCCTCTCTCTTACTGCAGCGATACTACTTACGATAGATCGACCACAAACACTGATTGTAGAGTTTTCAGGTAGAGGCCTGCAAAATTCCATTTGAACACACATTCAAATCATTGAACATTCCTCAAACTCTATACTGTAGTGTTGCTGTCACAAGCAAATACTGTGTAAAAAGTGAAGAAGTAAAAAACAAATCGCCACCTAAAATGCAAAAGGGCGTAACAACAATTTTAATTTTTTTACAGGAGAAACAAAAAACTTTACGAAATCAATAACAACAAGAAATACTTGGCGTTTGAATTGCTTTAGTAAAGTCGCAATTTTTGATCAAAGGAATCTAAAATGTTTTGTGAACATCTAGTTTAATCAAAAATCTACCGAAATCTATATATCTATTTTTTTGGTTAGGACCAGCATTAAGGGGATGACCGCTACAAATGAAGGTTGTTCCACATACGAACAGTTCGGCCAAAAACCGAATTTTTCCTGTAATGCGTTGTACGATTAACCGGCCAATCGACCACAAAACGATGGGTTCTGGAGGAAAAACGTATATTACGAACAATCGTAAGGGTTTCGGTAACCAGATCCCTAATTTAATCAGAAAACATCCCATTGTAGTAGCCATAAAACAGACAAGTACAACCCACATTGCGACGGTGCTCAAGGGAGTCAACCGAATTGGATACCCTACTGTCGCCAATGAGAAATTTCGCCCTCTCCTGTACACGGTCGAGAAGCTCCAAAATAGACTTTGATGCACCGGCCCACACATGAGATCCATTCGCGGTCGGATACAGGTGGCATAAATACTAACGAGATCAGATGGAGTGAAGTATATCTTACATGGTTTAAAAAACCGAGGCACTTGAACCTTAAATATATCGCCACCTTAAATATATGTTCTTTCCATCGGACATTACGTTGTATCCTCATACCCAGTGCATCAAGAGATTCTGATTCCTCAAAAATTATACCACCCATATATACAGATGAGGATATCCTTGGTCTGTAATTAAATGTACACGAATGGCAAAGGTTGCTGTCATCTGCAAAAGAGTAGATAGAGTTGGAAGTTTGTATTAGAATGCCATTTAGAAAAATAAGAAAAAGGGTAGCAGAAAGAACGCAGCCTTGTGGCACCCCTGAATGAATCTTGAACTCGTTTGACGAAACCCCATCTATAACAACTCGTATAGTGTAGTTACGTCTTTTTCCATTTAAGGTGACGAAAGTCTTCACTGTTCTTGAATTCTAATAAGAAGAGGGTATAAAAAATATGTACTATCCAAAAAAGGGAAGGGAAAATACACACATTCTTTTTTTAATGTGAGTTTGGAATATGTGTTTACGAATTTTTTTTTTTGTTAATTTCTTTGCAAAACAATTCTTTATATGCGAACGCCACATACGATACACAAGTAAACATTACCAGTTTTCGCAGATTGCACGGGGTAATTTTCAAATACTAGGGGCGTAGTAAAATTTGTTTTACTGTACTAAAAGGATTTGAAATAAACAAGTACTGTCTGGAGTGTATTTCCTTGAATTGTTGTACACTCACAAAACTATTTAAATTGTGCGACGAAGAATATCGCATATTTTGTGCAACCACAGAGAGAGTGTTGGCGTTGCTATGATTTGGGCAAATTGTGCGTGCTAATTGGGCTTGGTAGGTATCAGACTAGGACGGTGATATCGGTCATTACGGGTCACTGGCTGATAGGGTACCATGTGATAAGAATGGGCCTACGCTATAAAGACTACTGCACAGCTTGTCATGTTGAGGAGGAGGAGCCGGTGTTTTACTTTCTCTGCCAATGTCCTGGTATCAGGGTCATAAGGATGAGGCATTTTGTGAGACCAAAATAACCGGGCTTGGATGCTATATTAAAAGTAGGACTAAGGCCGCTCTCTCTTTTCTGCAGGGATTCGAAATGGTTCGAGGCTGCAGTGATGCCTGAGGAATAATCTGCTGAACACTGGCTTAGCTCTGTTCCCTGTCTCAGGGTTCCACAAAGGGACTGCCAGAAGGACTCATAAGGAGCCGTTTTCTTGTTGCGCCACCCATCGAATCTAACCTAACAATGGCAAATGGTAACGCCTTTGATTTTCAGTGTGTGTTTGATTTTCAAATAAATTTACATAGGCCTTTATGATCAGGCAATTGTGGCTCGTTATGGATGACAAGTGTACCATGTATCTTCTATCGGTAATTAAACTTACAAGGTGAGATATGATTATAATCAGAACGGATTGGCTACTTTTCGTACCTGTAATCACCGGACATTGTCTAATATGTAGGCATGCACAACGTCAGCAAGTCCAAGCTGCCACTGTCCTGCTTCTTTACTGTCCCTGCCCAGCTTCGTTACAAGTTCGGGTAGTTCTAAGGTGGAGGTTCTATTAAGTGGAGTACCATTGTATCAAAATGGATCAATTGGTTCAGTAAGTCAGTTTCTACCAAACCTCACCTTGTAAGTTTAAAGAGAAACAAAGAAAATAGACAGATAATTTTTTAGTGTACCCCACGAAAGAATAATAATGTTGTTGAATTTTATTGGAACTTAAAAATTTCCCATCATTGTTTAATATTTTTAAAAGTTCTTGACAACTTACCAAGGATTATGATGAAATAAGGACTTTTTTATGGAAATTTAAATTTGGAGTGCCGAAATTTAAATCATCAATTAAAATAATTAAAGTACATTTCTAAAAAGAATTCACTTTTAAAAGTTCTAAACAATTATTTAAAACTCTTTAAAGTGATAGTTATAAAACATGTCTGAAACTAACGCCTTCAATATAATTGAATTTTAATAAACTTCCAATTATATTTTAAATTTTTTTTAAACTATTTAATAGCCGTATACAAAACTCTTTTTAATTCCATAAATGAGAGATCTTCATAATAAGATAAAGAAGTCATTAAACTATTAAAAGTATCAAAATAATCAATTATATATTTTTTTTTATTATTTTTTAATAAGTATTGATAATTACAATGAACATTAAATTAAAAATTCAAGTGTCTATTTGAACAAACAATAAAAACAATTAGACATTATTTACTTAAATAAAATAAACAATAAAAATATTGACAAAAAAAAAAGTTCACGGTTTTAATAAAACAATCATAAATACAAAAATAAATAAGGTACTTCTCGGCAGTGCAGAATCTTTAATACCCTCCACCGAGCACTTAACTTTTTCAGAAGTGCAGTGGTCTTTATATGGGATCTTCAATAAAAACTGACTTCTCAGTTTTATGGTTCGTTGCGGTTTAAGGATTATAAAAGTCTATTCCGTAAGTACGTTTTTTATATGGAACTAAGTACAGTGGAATCTCTCATGAGCGACCACCAAATAAATATTTTTATCCAAGGGAAATGTCCATTCAAAAGAACTCAATGCATTCCTTTGGAACGTTGCCGCGACCAGGAATCAATGTCCTTAACAAAGGGGCGTCCGCTTAAGGAAGGGGTCCGCTTAAGGATGGGGTCCGCTTAAGGAAGGTGTTCATTAAGGGAGATTACACTGTACTCTATATAAAATTATCTGTTATAAAGTTCTCTGATTTTTGTTTCTGGTCATATAAAACTTAATTGAAACTGATTTCAATAAAATATCATGATTCTTTTCGGTTTTCGGCGTACTTCAGTTATTTTCGGGAAGAAGCTTTATATAAAACATATTGTGAATTATGGACCGGACTTATAAAACGTATTACATAAAAAACGTATAACTCTTAGCCTCCTGAACCAATTTTGCTGGATTTCAGCCCTGCTTAAAAAAGTAGAAACGATTTGATATCAAAATTGTTTTTTTTTTGCTATCGAGTCGTTCGGAAGTTAGCGTGACTTTCACAGACGGGCAGACGAAGAGATTAACGGATATGGCTAAATCGACTTAGAATTACCCAGAGTATACTTAATGGGTTCTAAGATGAATATTTAAAAAGTCTTATACGGAACGACAAACTAACTATACCCTCACTGACCACTCCTGATGGAGAGTATGGGGGCATTAACACGATGTCTTTTCAGACATGTCTAACAAACACGTTTGTTTTGTTTGTTGGCAATCGGGTTATAGAAAAAAGAGGGGATGCCAAACAGACACGAAATGAGTTTTCATGTTTGTTAATATGACTTTTCATGATTTCCAATATGTATAAAAAGAAGATTAGAAAATTATACATGAAAACAGACATGTTTGGAAAGACATCGTGTAAATGCAACAGGTTTTTAATAGCATGCTCAAAAGAAAATGAATAAAACAGACATGTCTGAAAAGACTTCGTATAAATTCCCCCTATAAAAATTATGGACTCAAAATTATTAACGGCTATCGGTTTAAAAATGTCGTTGTTTTTATAATTTAACAAGGAAGTTCATTTACTTTTAATTCATTTATTTAAATTAATAAGCAAAAAAAAAAATTATAACTACTTAAGCTAATATTTATAAACTTTGTTGTAATTTAGCATGACTATGCAAGTAAAGTTTTTATTTCTTAATTATTTTTTAATTTCACAAAATAATTTTGAAAAACCGATTAAAGAACGAACGCTTTTGCTGAACGTCTTTGTGTCATTATAATTTAGGAAGTACAAAACTGTCTGCGGTAATTGTTTTTTAATCAAACGAATAATTTTTTAATTCCAATTATTATTCAAAAATTTAAGTCGTGATCAAATCAAATATAAATTGGAATTTTTTATTTAATTTCTTTATTAAGATTGTGGAAAATTTATATTTTTAAAGAAAAATTATTGGCATTCAATGTTGTTTAGTTAGCAGTAATTAGTAATTAGCAGTAAATAGTAATTACTTTTTATTTATATTCATTAATCGTCTTTGTTGCATCACAGTCGGACAAGTTGTTTGTAAATATTTTTTTTTCTTAATATTTATTAATTGAAAATTCATATGTATATTAAATATGAAATATCAATAATTAATCAAATCTTATTCTAATACTTTATTGTATGTCCTGCCAGTGCCGGATTACAATTTTTTTCCCGTCATGGTTTGTTTCTGTTAACATCTGTAGCTGTTTAGCGCTCTGCTTATCGGATGAGTCCTGCAGTATCTCTTCTCCGTAATCGAATGTGGCCGCCACTGTAAAAATATTTCGAGCTAGTGGCAATTCGAGCGATTTTTAAATATTTTACTGCATATTTCGTAATCATAGTTTTAACTAATGGCACATTGAGATCGTTGTGAATATTTGAGTTTTTAAATTCAATCAATCGTAAAGAAATAAACACAAAAAATTGCAAGTATCATAACACCTTTACAGTTACCTGGAGATCGAATGGCCCGAGTTTGCCAGCTAATAAAAGATGGAACCCTTCTGGTATCACGACACAAAAAGCATGACCTTGGCGCACACACAATTTCGTGCGGTACGGATTATCGTAAAAGATCCAATTTTTTGCCAGGCATTTTTTTGATGCCAAAATATCTTTTTGTGATGGCGTTTAAGCTGCATTTCGTTTCAACTCATCAGGCACCCAACTTCTTTGCTTTTGTATTAATTCTTATGCCTGCAAACGTTTTAAATTGCTGCTTGAATTCATGATGTAGTCCAATCTTTTAACTTCACAATATGGTGGCTGATCTATAATCACTTATTGAAAACTGCCTAATCCATTTCCAGTACACCCAAATCCATGGATCATATTCGGGATATGCTTCGGTGAGTAATCGATGTGCTAAAGCGGAATTTTTTCTTAATTGATGATGCCATGTTATACTTATCGTAAATTATGCCTTGTTTGTAGAGTTTGTTCCCGCATTCCCGGGATTTAATTGCGGCATTTCCGGGAAATTTTGAAGAACATCTTTTTTCAAACTTTAGTAAATCTATGTCGGACTGGTGTCTAGAATGTGTTAGTAGTTAAATCCAACTTAATTTCACTACAATATTTAAATTTGCTACAGTTTAAGGCTTATTAAGCTAATTTTTGAGAATGGTCCTTATATAGGGCCTATGATAAATTATAGACATATCTTCCAAAATTTTATTTCGTGTCTTATCAAACTGAAGTGTAAATTATACAATAATATTATAAGGTTTTGCGGTTAAGGGCGTAGTAAAGTGTTATCCTAGATTGTGCTTTATATGCGGCATTTCAAGTAAATTTGAGACTTATTAAAGTAGATTATGCTAAATTGCACCACAAAAGCATTATTTGTTACGCTTTTAGCCATACTTACATGATTTACGAGACTAGTATAAACATGGAGCCGTAGGTAATTTATGGACCGATATTCACGAAATTTGGTGCCTTATAAAACGAATCTTTTAAAATTTAATGACAATAGGTGCATTTCGCCACAAATTTGTGTTAGTTTTTGTTGAGTTTTTAGGGAGGTAGTTTCACATAACTCTTTTCCTACTGAAGCGATTCTGCTGGAATTAAACCCCAATCAGCCTAGAAGATCTAGAAACTATTTGACACCCATGTGGCGAAATCAGCTTAGAATAAACGAAGGACTCACAATACAAATACTTTATGGGACCTTAGATGAATATTACAAAAAGATTCACATGGAATGGCAAACTTAGTATACCTTTATACACCACTGCTGATTAAGGGTTATAAAATTGTAAAAAAATATGTTATAGAATATATGCAGCAAATAAATTTTCGCCTTCCTGCTGAATTTGTTAAACGGTAAAATTGTTTCAGAATTTCTACTTAATGTTATGCTCTCAGTTCCTTATCGCCCTTCCAGAAATTTTATTCCACTAACGGCCAATCTCACCAAGTCCAGTTATAAATAACTACCAGTTATAACTGTCGAAAATATATTGTTAGCTGGAACGTAAGGTAACAGTTAAGTTTTAACTGAACTTGATGAAATTGGCTGTAAGACTTCAATTCTTTCATTCTAATTATGCAAATGAGCTCTACATTTTACAATGTATATGTACGTATATTGATTTCTATGATCATATTGATATAAAAATAACCTCTTAAGTATCTTAAAATAATTTTAATCTTAAATTTTTTAAATTTTTGTTATATAATAGATACTAGACTGAATTATTTTAAGCGTTATAGTCAGTAAAAAATATTAGTTTCATTGGAGAAATAAGTAAAGCAATAAATAAAAAATTTTGAGCGGGAATCCCGGGATCCCGGGAATCTGATTTTTATTTCCCTCTTTCCCGGGAATCCAAAAAGACAATAAAGAATTAAAAAAGGAGGATTAATATTGAAAATAGAATTACTTTTTTGTTTGCACTATTTTATTCAATAGCTTAAGGACCTAATAAACTGCACCAACCGTTTGAATAATACAAAATTACTGCTTCAATATAAAACATTTTTTTTCTTTGTACAGATAAACTTCATATATACGTTTTTTATACATTTTATGAAACTTTCTGCGTTGTTTACTTGGCATTTAATTGAGTACCTCCAAAATGCTAGACAGGGTATTAAATACACAAGCCATGCGTTAAAGATACGCCGTCTGTTGGAAATACCGAGCTTTAGTCAAACACCCAGATTTTTTGAACATGAACTCAAAACAAAAAAAGTAAAATGCCAATATCTCGAAAACTCCAGCCAATCTGGCAAAAGGTGGAACGCTATTCCATTCCTTGGGTCCAAATTATCAACTATCCATAAAAAAGTTCGAAATCCGAACACAGTGTCATAAATATTAAACTTTATAAATTAAATAAAGCTCGAGGTCTGTTATAATTTAATTTATAAAATATAAATTATAAAAAAAATTCGAATAACTAAAAACTTAAAAAATAATAAACTTTTTTAAAATTTTTATTTATTTTTTAATTTTAATAATATTTCTACAAGGGCGGATTAATAAGTCCGTGCCTTTTTGAATGAAACACAGTTTTTTTTACAAAAAAAATTTATTTTTCAACATAATCTCCTTTTAGCGCAATTCAATTCACTTAGTCCAACGTTTCTCCAATTTGTGTATCCCTTCCAAAAAAAATAGGATTTTTCGAGGCCCATAAAGTAGGCATTTGTTTGACCAATAATTTCATCATTGGAGCAAAATCTCTGTCCACCGAGCCACATCTTTAGGTTCGAAAATAGGAAATTGTCACTGGGGGCTAAATCCGGAAAATATGGATTGATTGACGGGTTTTTTCCGCAAAAAATAATGTTTAATGAGCACTCGAAATTCACATTTTGTTCCATTTTTAAAAAAGTCCACGAGGTTGTACGTTTTGAATTGCTGTTAAACGCAAAGTAAATAACGGAACTTGCTCAAAACTTGATAGTAGTCTATTAACAGCTAATACTTGATGGGAGCAGTGTTGCATTTCATATAACTACGAGGAAAGTTCGAAAAAGTTCTTAAATGCATATTCTTACCTTTATTCATCTCGATTTCTTTGCGATAATTCAAATAAAATTATTAATGCAGTAGAAAGAAATAAACATGTAAATAAATTGGAAATAGATAATCAATTGTAGCACAGTTCGATCTACCAATATCATTGTTCAAAAGATTGATGTTTGACTGCCAGCCGTCGAAATGGCGAAAAGGGTACAAGTGCAAAGAATTCTGAAGATGAGAATGTGGTTAATCTCGAAACATGTACATTCGACCTGAGTTCGAGCCCTGATTCAGTCAAGAAAGAAAAATTATCAATAGATTTTAATTCATTTCATGTTGTAAAATTCCTTCCTCCATTAAAAATTTTAATGAATATTAAATTTGATGAACTTAAGATTGATAAAAAAAAATATCAAAAATTTCAATCAAGCCATGAACAGTTCAATAAACCAGAGGCTAATTGCTTATTACACTGTGATAGTTGAAAAAAATGACAACCGGGGCACCGGGCATTTTAACCTGATTCGGGTACGCTTATTTCGAAAATGGAGGAGGTTGTACAACATATATTCGCGCAACTCAAAAACGGTTTAGTTTATGGAATAAACTAAAAATTCTGGAATAAAATTTCCTTTAAGCAAAGTACCATTTCGATGCCTTATTTTCTCAACCTTATATCTTAAAAAAATACGGTTTGGACTTTTTCATATAAAACGATTGTTTTTTTTTGTGTTCTATTACTGCAACAACTTATTATTTCAATACTTTGTCTCAATTCTGTAAATATTAATAAATTATTGAAATAATAAGTTAATATGATTTGTTTCTTACATGCGTAGTGCTTTTAGAAACATAATTTTTTTTTGGCAAAAATTTTGTAGCAAAATTTCGAAATTTGGGTTTTTTAAAATTCATAAAAAAAATTGAAAAATGGAGCTATGCTTCTAATCTACAATTATAGAAAAGTTCCAAACAAAACAAGCCATAAATGATTAATATCTGTCTAAAACTTGTGATTTCATTCAAAAAAGATGATAAATATTAATTAAATTTAAAAATGTCATAAAACGCCATACTTGTATGGGAGTCGTCCTAAGGGGTGCAGATGAAGCGCAAGTATGTTCTGAGAAAATGTTAACGACTAAAAACTTATTACACGGCAAATGCCTCTGCAGAGATTGTGTGGTTACAATCGAAACTAGTCAGGGCAACCTGTCCGTGAAAAACCTGGGTTCGATTCCCAGCTCAATCAAGAATGAAAAATTTTTAATAAATTTTAATTCGTTTTATGTTGTAAAATTACTTCTTCATAAAGATAATTTAGTGAAAATTAAATTCAACGAACTTAAGCCTGATTAAAATATCGAAATTTGGATTGAAAACCCATTAACAGTTTAATAAAATAACCACAATACTTATTATTGTTAACAGCTAAGGCACAAGCTATATGTTTACATTTGTCCTTCAAGTTGTGCCGAAAAAGGTCAACAAGAAACAAGAAAGACAAAAACATGAAAAACAAAAAAAAAATTAACTTTGGATTTCAAGAGGAATTCTTAACAAAAAGTACTAAAAACAGAATTAAAGAAAGAACATGTTAATCAATTAAAATAGGTAATCATTCATTCAAAAGCAAATTTCGCTCTACCAGGGTAATATACCATTTGGTTTAAGGATTGATGTTTGACTATTGACGTCATCCGTCGTCAATGGCGGTGAGCGTTAAACGGCAAACCCCTCTGAAGAGATTGTGTGGTTACAATCGAAACTAGTCAGGGCAACCTGCCCGTAAAATGCCTGGCTTCGATTCCCAGCTCAATCAAGAATGAAAAATTTTTAATAAATTTTAATTCGTTTTATGTTGTAAAATTACTTCTTCATATAGATAATTTAGTGAAAATTAAATTCAATGAACTTAAGCCTGATTAAAATATCGAAATTTGGATTTAAAATCATTAACAGTTCAGTAAAATAACCACAATACTAATCATTGGTCGATCATATATTTTATCCCCCTAGGGGTGACGGCTAGGTAGTTATTGCAGAATTTCAGTTTTTTTAGATTCAATAAGCTAAACCGTTTTTGAGTTACGCGAATACATGTTGTGCAACCTCCTCTATTTTCGAGATAACGGTATATCTTGAAAACATGAGCTAACCTAAAAAAGACTAGCCCCACTGTATTAGGTTAAAACGCCAAGTGCCCCGCTTGCACAAAAAAGTGTCAAATTCAAGCACAACGTTATTAATCCCGGTACATATTTTATTTATTATTTGTTTACAAAAAGTTTAAAGTATTTATGAAAACTATAAAAAAAAATTTTTTATTCCACGTCAATTTATCACAGAATGAGAATTAACCCCCCTGGTGTAAATTGCTTAAACATACCTCCTTCAAACTTCTTTTGCAGATGTTTAATTTATTTGATCTGTTATACATATATTTACCATTCCTAATTTTGTAAATTGAATCACCATAATTTCCTCTTCACTAATTTCTTATTTCACATTTATTTAAAATTTCTTTATTTACACTATTATTTTAAACTAGACAATTATATTTAAGTTTAAATACAAAGTAGTTAATTATAAATGTAAATAAAAATAAATAAATAAAAATTAACAAACTAATTCGCTACTTAAATATCAAATAAAAGTGTCATTAATAAATGACATGTAAATTAAATAATTTAAAATAACTAATCCAGATCTAAGTGAAAAACTTCAATAGTAAGAAGCAAATGACTTGGCAATAAAATTATGAAATAATAGTTTAAACTAGTAATAATAATAATATTTAATATTTAATTTTCTTTATAATTATAATAAATTTTAATTAAAACACAATGGCAACTTTGAGTTTCCCTTATCGTTATCGTTTTGTTGTTGTAAAGCTAACGCCCCCTGAATGTGTGTCTGTGTATGTGTGTGTGTGTAATAATTATATCAATAATGACAATTAAAAAAAATTAATAGCATGTGGTCAGCCTTTGGTAAATGACAGTAATTAAATAAATTGGAGGTCTAGTGTAATAAATTTTTTATAATTTCTTTAACAAATGCTAACTATTAGCTGCAACTTTGTATTCAGGGTTATGGAACCAATCTTCTTTAATTAGATCGGCTCCCTTTTCGCCTATCATTATGACGGGGGCATTAGTGTTGCCACTGCTAATGGTGGGCATTATACTGGCATCTATAACTCTTAAGCCTCTAACACCATAAACCCTTAGTCTAGGATCGACTACCGCTTCAGGATCCCAAGCAGGGCCCATTTTTGCTGTACCACAGGGATGATATATAGTCATGGAAATAGTACGAGCCTGACAATCCAAATATTCATCCGATAGAAATTTAAATTTCTTGCAATTGGGTAAGGATTTTTGCCACAATCGAGAGCCAAATTGCTTGAAAACTTTTGCCTCGGCCACCTTTAAAGCAATCTTGGCTCCCTCCACCAGAGTCTTGGCATCAAAGGGATCATCAAAATAATTAGCATTGATTTTGGGATAATCAAAGGGATTAGCTGATCTTAATTTGACCCAGCCTCGGGAGCGTGGTCTCAGCAACAAAGGCATTATAGTCCAGGTATCTTTATTAGCAATAGGTTGATAAACGTCTTGATAAAGGGATTCCTTTAAACCCAAAACCTTTTTAACGCGAGCTCCATTATCGGAATTAATGGAGGCGGGGGCCATGTGAAATTGTATATCCGGCCAATCTATGGATTTATTGGAGTAGGGTGTGTGCACAAAAGCCAAACCTTCGACACCGCCCAAAGTGGTCATGGGTCCTCGTTCTCTTAAGACATATTGGAAGGTCACAGCTGTGGGATTAAAGCGATCCTGTACTATCGAAACAGGTTTATCCACTAAAAATGATAAACCCCCCATACCCACATGATCTTGTAGATTTTCTCCCACTGGCAGATTTTGTAAGACCTTAATGCCATGCTTTTCTAAATGCTGGCGGGGTCCAATTCCCGATAACATCATTATTTGGGGCGTGTTAATGGCTCCAGCTGATAATATAATTTCTCTTTTGGCAAAAACCTTCCTGACCTGGCCATTTTTAACAAATTCAACGCCTCTTGTTCTCATGGTGTCGGCTTCTATTATTATCTTAGTAATGTGGGAGTTCATGGATAAATGGAAATTAGGGCGGTTTCTAATGGGTCTTAGAAATGCTTTGGCCGTACTACAGCGTGAACCTCTTCTTATAGTGCCCTGGGCTATCATGAATCCCGTTTGTATTTCACCATTAATATCACGATTCTCATAACCTAACTCAGTGCCTGCTTCGACAAAGGCTGCCACCAGAGGCGAGTGCCAGGGGGATTCTTGTACCGTTAATAAGCCACCCTTGCCATGATAGGGACTCTTGTTCAAATAGGGGTTACGATTGTCTTCGGACTTCTTAAAGTATTTTAAAACATTGTCATAACCCCAGCCAGTGTTACCCAAAGCTTCCCAATGATCATAATCACGATGATTTCCTCTTACATACAACATGTAATTTAAGACGCTGGATCCTCCCAAAACCTTGCCCCTTGGCCAGTTACAGCGATTATTCTTCATGCCTAAACAGGCCTTATTCGAGGGTTCTGTTTTGTACTGCCAGTCCAATTTACTTAATTGCAAATAGGCCGCTAAAGAAGGAACATCCGATATTTCATTTTCATCGGGACCCGCTTCTATCAGTAAAACTTTCCATTTTCGCACTTCGCTCAAACGATTGGCCACCACAGCTCCTGCGGAACCAGCACCCACGACTATGAAATCATATTCATTGTAAATATTTGTTTGATCAAAAACTCTTGACTCTGGATCCACAGCATCGTATTTGTAGAATGTGATGGCTGCTAAGAGCAGAGGTATAAGCCAGAGGCCTGTTGTCACCACGCCAAAGGTGGACTTTATCACAGTCGTTATGAAGAGTAGATTGAGTACCATGTTAGTTTTGGGAGATTTCGGGGAATGAATGAGGGATTTGTTTCAGATTTGTTGTCAATATCGTTTTGCAATTGGTTCTTTTTTATAGGGAGAGAATAATTTTAATTTGTTTTATTTCTTCAAAGTCTAGAAAGCTTTTTACGTTTGAACATTGTAGAAAAATGTTTTTAAAGAGAGTTATCTGAAAAGAGAAGAGAGAAATAAGATTGTGGTTAAAGATAAATGTTAATAAAATAATTTATAAACTTTAAAATAATTTTTAGATTTTTGGTGAAAAGTGCTAAAAAAAATTTTCTTTAATTAGGGAATGCCCTGAAAATATATATCTGAATATTATAATAATTATAGTGGAATCTCCGGATCGGACACCATAGGGACCTTTTCAATGTGTCCGTACAAGAGGGATATCCTCTCAAAATAACTCAAAGCTTTGATTCAAAATGCTGCCGGGACCAGTTCCCGTCAATAAGAATGATTACACTGTTTACCAGGGTATCTGAATATATAGATATACTATTGACTGTTTGATTTGTTTATTTTTTAATCGGACTATTTTAGTTCGTATCTAAACTTTGTCTGTCCTGCCTCAGTCAAAAATCGGGCTAGCCCAACCATACGATACTATTTACCAAAAACTAGCCTCTTTTTAGGACATATAGTTAATTTTGGACCTTCTAGCTTAACATTTTATACATAATGGGTGTTTTTTAAGCCCTATGGATCTTACAAAAGAGTTAGTTGTCAAACGAAGGGTCATACTGCACTAATTTTTTTAAATTTATGACCAGTATACTTTGGCAAAACATCATGAATAGACGGGCTAAGAACGCCACAAAATTATCCAAACTGAGGGTGAAAATCTGTTATCAATATTCTTTTTACAAAACTGTGTTCAGCAATGAGGATAATATTTGGCTTACCGGGTTTGAAAAAAAACAAAATTGCCGCATATAGATTTAGACCAATGCTTAACAGACCGTTCAAACTCCATTACATCCAGCCAAATGCACCGTTAAGTGCTGTTAACATGCAAATGACATTACCAGACCTTATGGCTTTAAAAATTAAGCCAGAGCTCGCGTTGCGCCCAATGGAGGTCGTTACCGCACAATGATCAATAATTGTTTGTTTGAAAAAATAATTGAATCGGATGAGATGTGGTTTAAACAGGATAGCGCGACGTGCCAAATGGTGACATTGAAATCAAAATTTTGCGATAAGTTCTTTTCTAGAAAAGGACCTACCAATAGACCTCCAAGGTTGGATGATTAAACACCTATCGATTATTTCCTAAGGGGCTGTATGAAGTCACTGGTTAATGCTGATTCAAGAACTGAGACACATGGGGGTATCTACAATTAACACCTCTTTTAATTTCACAATTAAAGGGTTTTTAACAACCTTTTCAACTGCTAGATCAAGACCGCTGTAATGCTGATAAACAAGCAACTAATGACGCCTGAATAGCCAACATTATTCATATTATTCGTGTCATACGGCCAGCATCGCAGAAAAAACTGCTCTAAACTTGAACGTCTAGAATGCGCTTCGTCCAGAATAGCCCCGGTATCCATATGCCCGATGTAATTTTTTATTACAACGCCACGTATAGATCGTTTGAATATAAAAAAACATTAGGTTATTGTTGTTTTTGTAGCAGCGAGACCTAAATAACAGGTGTTGCTAAATTGACAATTCTTGGTCAGTGTTCGTTGAATTCCGAGTCGTCCCAGTTCATAGAACGGATTGCCGGGTAACGGACACATTAGGTCCGTCTATTTCAGTGCATTGAAGGTTTATTACATCATGTTTTATTTTATAAAATGCCCTAATGACGGCCAACTTTTGTGCCTAACTGTAATTATCTTAATAATTATTCATTTGATTTCTTTAATAACTTAACTAATTAAATAAATTTTTCTTTTCATTACAGGTAAATTCCAAAATCCGAAAGCTTTTAGCAATATTTCTATAAGTAAAATTATAGTATTTCATAAAACGTAAGTTACAAATTTACTTTTTATTTCAAATCAAACAGTTTAAAATATCGCTTAATGCAGGTTGTCGAAATAGTCCTCAATTGTTTCCGTTCTATTTTTCTTAATTATTTAAATAATTAATTAACATTAGATTATTTAAGTGGAATAAAGTTTTTTTCTTACATTATTATTAATTTTAATTTCTTTGTAAATATCTAACATTATTTTTTTAACCTTAAATTATCAGTTCTAACTCGTGTTCTTAATTAACGCTTAACTTTATGGGTGTTTTGTTAAAATTGTTTTAACCCTTTACTGCCTTATTTGTCTTTTTCGTTTATATCCTAACGAAAGAGCTCATTAATTTAATATAAGCAAAGTCTGGGTCCCGGGGTGCAGAGATATATTCATATACAGGATATAACGACAAACATACTTGCAACGTTTGGCATTACGTTTTGTATTCCATAAGATTTAAATGGTTCAATAACGCCTTCATCCAAACTTATACTATGTACAGTGACTCCATAAATCATAAATAGGACGCCATCCTTCAGAAATAATATATAATAATATGGGGTTTAAAGGCTTATCTATATATCAGGTGTACTCTTAATAATAAAAAGAACAAAACTACCTGTTTTAATGTCTGGAATCTTTATTGGTTGAAATTGATTGCATTAGTAGGGGGCATACCCTGAGTGTTGGCTCAAAGTCAAAAAAAAGGGAAATTCTTATTCAAACACGGATTGTAATTGTCTTCAGACTGCTTAAAGTATTTTAAAAGACTGTTATAATCCCAGCCAATGTTATCTTATATTTCCTAATGATCATAATCATTACGATTTCCTCTTAAGGTAAATTCATCCATGCGTTCCAAACAATATCTTTGTCCGGAAAATAATTTTTTAACTGAGAGTGTTCTGCAGAACGATTCAGCCATTTCGGAAAATTTGCCCGGAAAAACAAAGCTACCATATGTCTTACAAAAGTAAATAATTATACAAAATTTCAGCACAACTTGCTAATATTGAATTGTTTTCTAAAGTGTGTGAAAGAAGGTTAGGTTAGGTCGAAAGGTGGACGAAGCATAAAAGATGCAACCTTATATCTGTACGATATACACCTAGGCCACTACCGGGCTTGTTGTGCGCTCCTTAAGAAAAAAATGGGGGATTTAAGTAGGTAGTGCTACCACCACCTTCAGGGAGGGGGCTTACGTCCGGCGTTAAGAAACCCAGTTTCCCGTAATTCCTAAAGGTTTTCCAGTCAACGTTCCTCAGGGATCCCAAGTCCAATATGACATCGCTCCTGAAGTGTTTGGATCTTAATTCGACGAAGGCCTGACAGTTGCAGAGAAATTGTACCAGCGTCTCGCTCTTCTCGCCACGCGCTCTACACTCGTCAGATTCTGCCCGTCCAATTTGGTGTAGTTGTGCTTGCAGTCCCGCAGGACCAGTCTGGATACACACCTTTATACTAACTTCGAACTTACTCCCGTTGAGGGGACTTCTTGTCATCCTCCCGTCTGGGTTAACCCTTAAAATCTTAGTGGTCCTACTCAAAGTCCCACTATTCCAACGCCGTGTTGGTTTCCCAAGCCCACGCCTTCAATCCTGCGTTCGTTGCCGCGAATGGCCTCGCATTCGCCAGGTAAACTTACGCGAAAACTATCGTAAAAAAAGATATAGTAACCATATAAAATGAGGGGAATGATACCACGTACAAATTAAATATCACTTAAAATAAGCTAAAAAGGGAATTCCATTTCATGTTGGTTTTACAATAATATCATTTTAACAAAAAAAAAAAAAAAAAAAAAAAAAAAAAAAAACATTTGAAAAACCCTCCATGTATGAAATAGTCCAGAATAGAAAATTTCTTCTACTCGTATGTGACTTTTAAGTTTGTATCATTCATTGAATTATCTTAAATGTACCTGGATATTTGCTTTACATAGTTGATAATAAAAGTTGCATTAGTTCCTTGACCCAGTGGCTGTATATTGTATTCTAAGACAAAAATCAAAATTGGACACTTCGACATTTGGATTATCTGAATGTGGATGACCTTGGGCATTGTCTATAATCAACAGAAATGTTAAATCCAGGGCTTTATATCTTATATAGTGCCAAACATCCGGTACAAAATATTTATTAATGAAACTCTTCGGTAAGAAACCCAGTTGTTATAGGCCTTTTGATTAGCTGTCCAGCGAAGGGGTAATGAGGCCTTATTTACGACTTTCACCGACCGTGGCTTTAGAGCTGGATGTACAATTAAAGGTTAAACATCAGATTTCCGGAAGCATTAGAGCAGAATAAAAGGGTCAAACGATCGTTGGCTATTTCAAACCCACTAGTGGTTTGGTGGATTTCAGTTTCATATTTTCGACTTGGCATTCGTTTCCAGAAAAGGCCTGTTTCATCCGCATTCCACACCTTATCCGGAATAAAGCCACCATCTTTTATTATCGAAAGCAGCTAAAAAAAAATTTCTCCGGACATACATTAATTGTTCGGAACGCATGGGTTAGTCGAGCTTTACTTTAAGATGCCCGATCCTCCTAAATACCTGCCCCTAGGCCATCTGCAGCGACTATTCTTCATGACGGATCGAGCCCTCATCGAGGCTTCCCTTTGGTTCGGCCAATCCAATATACTCAATTGCCATTGAGTTTTGTTTTGCCAAGCCAATTTACTCAATTGCCATTAAGTTTTTGGGTAAATAAACATTAGGAAGTCCGGTTTGTTCAATTAAGAAATTTTTAAATGTCTGGGGACTATCTACAGCTTCCATTATAAACAGCTGTTTTCTACCAGCTTATTTCAATGTTTACTTTTATTTTACTTAAACAAGGCTACCCCGGTAGGGTGAGCTAGTCTATCACAGGGATGATTGTGAGTTCGATTCCCACCAGAGAATCTGGTCTGCTTCACTACAACGGGCTGAAGGTCTAAGTTTTTATTGCTCGTTTAATTAGAATAGTATTTGTAATTATATTTTAACTTTTTTTAAATAAATAACAAATTGTCTAAACATACATTCGCATAACAACAACTTTCAAAATGTCTGGCAACCTTAAGTCTGGTACATGTTGCAAATTAACAACCAGTTTAGTTCAAGTTTATTGGGTCGAGGTTGTTGTATCTTGTCACGACTGAATTGAACAGAATCTTTTTAACTTAAAAACAAAAGTTAATGTTTGTTTTGAAATGTTTAAGAATATTTTAAAACAACTTAATTTAACTATAAGTAAATGGAAAATACTTTAAAGAAAAATAAATAAGAATTTATATTTAAAAAAAAAAAAAAAAAAAATTAAGTTTATTAACCTTTATTTTTGGTTTGAAAATACACACGAAATGAATAATAAAATCAAATTATTAAAAACTATTTTCGATTATAAAAGAAAAAATTCTTAAAAACCCCCACTAGTTTAGATATATTTTAGTATTTAAATTTTAAATCAAACGAAACTTCAAAACCCCAGCAAAAGAGATAACGGAAGTATTTGTTTGAAAAAAAATGAAAAAAAAATGTAAATTTGGCGGAAGTAAATTGAGGTATGCAGAAACTCAGATCCCAGAAACATACAACAACTTCGAGTCAACAGAACTTGACCCAGTTGATTGCTACCTTTGTTTTGACGGTTGTTGTTTTTTAAAGTTGTCTCTGTTTGGTAGATAATTTTCTTATAAGCATTTTGTTTTAAACAATTCTTTTGTTGTATTAAACTGGTGATTGATTCAAAACTAGAATTTAAATATAAAATTTGTTTAACTTTAGTTGCTTCAGTTACCACCAGGTGGAAAAAATTAAATCCATCTTGTAATATCTGCATCATTGATCTTAAATCCTCTAATGGATATACGAGGGCGGTTCAATAAGTTCGAGGTTTCTTGAATATCTGAAAAGGCAACACTGTCAGTTGACTCCACACAACACTTTTTATAAGATGCGCTATTTAGTTTGTGTTGACAGCCATTGATTTATGGAGTAAAAAGTAAAAGTAAATATCGTGGGCTCATTAAGCATTGAATGCCAAAATCCATGAATTACGCTACGACTTACTCCCTCACCCGCTTTATTCTGCAGAGTTAGGCTATTTCTTGTTTTTGACTCTAACGATGAAGTCTTCTCGCAAGCAAATGACTTCGACAAATCTTTTGTTTTGGAAGGGCTCAAAAAATAATTGGAGAAACGTTGCAAAAAGTGTATAGAGGAAGGAAGACTACGTTGAAAATTTTTTTTTTACCCAAATTCTAAGTTTTATTAAAGACTTGTAGATCCGCTCTCGTATATTCTCAATCCTTATGAGTGGGAAAGTTGAACCAATGATATCCATCTATTCGGAATATTGTTAATATGCTTTTTCCGAACACAAGGATAGGGTAGGTTAAATTAGCATTTAGTACTTAACTGACACTCCTAGACCCATTGATCCATTGTGATACCATGGAAGTCTCAACAGAATTCATAGCGTAAAACCAACAGGAATTTCTAACAAAGTTCAAAATGCCAGGTTAGGTTAGGTGGCCGGTCATAATGACCCCGCATAGACCGAGTTGGTTCCTAGCGTTACCACGATGCACTATAACCCTCAGTTGAAAAGGTTAGTTCGATGTGATGATACCGAGAGTACTCCACACCCTCTTGTCGAATGCCAGGAGTCTCAATAGTCCAATTCCAGAGATTTCCCCTAGATCTTGGAAGTAATGGAGAGATAACAGTCAATTCAGCGAAAGAGGTGGAAGTTCTGTGTCACGTTCTCTTCCTCATTTTCGTCACGACAGCTCTAGTAGTAATAATAGTGTATGCCTGCCAGACGCTGTGCATTCCTTATGGTCATTGATATTAGAAAAAGGCCACGCTTTCTTATTCATACGGGACCACAATTGCCTGGTTATCTTATAATCAGTGTTTGCGACCCTCCATCGTAAACAGTTTCGATAGTCGTTCGCCGAAGCTTGAGTTTGCAGAGGAGCAAAGGGATGCCCACAACTTTTGAATCGAATGGAAACCGAGATGTGGTGCCGTGTCTAGCCAGATTGTGCACCCTTATGTTTTCAAGTATATCCTTCTGCCCTGTAACCCGAAATATCCTGATAGTAAATCTCATTTAGAGTGTCAAATTAAAGGTCATCACGCCGGTACGACTGTAATAATTCATAATAGCTGCTGAGGCAGCACATAATCCTAGGCAGCCCCAGCTTTCTTGATCGCAAGGTCTTCTGCGTGGAAAACACTACAGTAATCCGAAAGTCTTCGCGATGTAAAGGGTGTCTTTTATAGAGGTATAGAACCTTAAGTTGGCAGCACTTTTTTAACTGGCAGCCATTTTGTCAGCTGTCAAGTGATTTATGTTTAGTTTAGTTTTGCTTTTCAACATGATTAGACACGATCATCTAGCAAAGCGTAGATTCGGTAAATGGGCCCAAAACAAGATTGTCGTTGATCCCGATTTTCATAAGCGAATTTTGTTAAGCATTTGTTTGAATGGATACGTCAATAAACAAAACTGCCGTATTTGTAGTGATGATAATCCTCAAGTGCATGTTGAGACACCGTTACATCCACAAAAACCGACGATTTGGTGTGCTTTATGGGCTGGTGGAATCATTCGTCCGTACTTCTTTAAAACGATGATGGCCAGAACGTTACAGTCAATGATGACCGCTATAGAGCCATGATTACTGACTTTTTCGTTCATCCATTGAAGAGACATGATGTTCAGGAGCTGTGGATTCAAGAAGACGGCGCAACATTTCCAACAGATCGTGCCGCAATTGATTAATTGAAGGAAACGCTTGGTAAGCGTATAGTTTCACGTTTCAGACCCATGAATTATCCTCGAAGATCGTGCGATTTAACGCCGCTAGACAATTTTCTGTGGGGATATGTGAAGTCGCTAGTCTACGCCTATGTAGGTAGGTAGGTAGGTAGGAAGGCTGGTGTGACGTCTCCTTCACATCTTCACGCAGAGACCAATATGGTCAATATGGTCCATTGTGACGCCTTGTTTAGATATAAATTGATGGAACGTAGGTGAAATAATTAGCGAAAGCATAAGAAAAGATAAAAATGATAGATAAGAACAGAAGATATCGAACCAAACCCGAGAGAAACCGTACTCAACACAAATTCGCCTTACGCGCGACCAGCACCCAGTCTCCTACCACGCAGCCACGACTCCACAGCCCGAGACATCCCCTAATTCGCCTAGGAATCTGCTGCCCAGCCACCTCAGCCTGCTAACCTGTAGCCTGGGACAGTGGCACAGAATGTGCTGAACTGTCTCTAACTCCTCCGGGCCCTCACACAACCCGAACATATCAGACAAGTCGGATCCCATCCTCATCGCCATCGTGCCTATCATGCAGTAACCCGTGATAATTCCTATCATGGTCCTAACGCTGAACCTAATCCTGCCCAGCAGCGACTCCGAATCGGACTTCCAAAGCACCGGCCACAGCGTCCGTGATACCCGGCCGTCCCCCAGACCCGATTGGTCGCGCCCAGAATCCATTCCTGATCCTTCCTAAATAGAAGCCTATTGGAGGCTTTACCGCCTCCATACAGTTGGGATCCTCCATCTCTGAGCCCTGTCTAGCCAACTCATTAGCCACCTCATTGCCGTTTATGTTGCAGTGACCCGGTCCTCCAGAGTCCTCCACCAACCATCAACCAGCTTGTAGTTCACATAAAAGCCCCTTACGGCCATAAGAGCCGCCTCGCTGTTCACGTATATAGTGAACTCCGAGCCCCTATTAATATTGTCCCTCATTAGTTCCATGGAAAAGTCATCGAAGATTGGACCTCTAGATTAGAGTACATCCGAGCCAGCCATGGCGGTCATATGCCAGAATTCATATTTAAATTATAATGCCAGAAGATTATATTAAATTTCATGTCAATTTAAAAAAAATTTATCATTGTTTTATTCCATTTATAAAAAACATTCTTTATTATGGTTGAGCGCCCTAGAGTATACTCCAAAACTGACTCCTACTCCTGATTTAAGACGATCCATGTACAAGCCTCTCATTATGCCTGTAATAAATCCCTCCAGGCACTCCGATATATTTTCACAAAAGCTTAAGGGGTGAGATAAATCTTTCAGTTAAGGCTTGTCGTACTCATCACGTTACTAAGTGTATACTTCAAGCGAATTTCCGAGTTAGCCGCTATCTCTTTACCTATTAAGTCCAAGGGTGGTCTATTAAGGATAACATCCAGCTCATCCTTCAGAGTAATGGGCAGAGCCCCGTAATGCACAGTAAGGCCGTTCATTTTCTGCACCTTTTTGACCACAAAACTTTACTTTTAACGCTTCTCTTTATTATAGTCGTAACATATCGATACGTAAAAGCCGAACGGCCCTAACTTACCAAAAATTAAAACTTTTTCATTGATTCTGATGTATTGCATCGATACAAATGTCTATAAAAGTTTCGGAATCTACCGACCAAAATTAGTCTTTTTATTAACAAAAAATAAACGGACCTCTTTAAAAAAGTCTATTTGAACAAATAGAATCTGGGAATTTTAGTTCTCATATTGAGTATCATTGTTTTTATTAAAAACCTTCATATTAATTAGAATATCTATTCTAAGTCAAATTACAATCTATAAAGCTTTAATGCTTTAATAGTCTTATTCCTTCAATATTTATACAACTATTAGATATCAGCAGAATATAAGGCATTTTCTGGACCGAAACTGCCTTCGCCAGCATTTCTTATTTAGCATCAACAGAAGGTACTAACTTTTTTCATAAAGTTTTTAATCGGAAAGATTTTCAGCTCTACTAAATGTACGTTACAACTTTTCTCTCGCTCTTTTACTTAGTCGTCGTTAAAACAGCTACGAATGGACATGGTTAGCGGGTGTCTTGAAGTCTTATTCAAATACACTGCAAGAAATAGTATGTGATATGGTAAAAAAATACTATTGGTTTATACGATATACGATAAACGCTACAAGACCTTACTTAGGGCTAGCATAATATGCAACATTGTCAATTGTTAAAACAACTGGTAGATTTTACAAGAAAAACAAATTACAAAGAGTTTAATGTTATTTATCATTTTAAATAGTTTTTTGCTCCTTCTGTAAAATTTTCAAAACGTTCGATAGGATCTCTTGCGTTTTAGCTAACGATATACTTAATTTTATTCAGTTATTGAAATGAGTTTTTCTTCTTTGTGTTTTAAAGAATGAATCATTAATAGTATAAAAAAAAAATCAGTGAACTTTTAGAGTAAAATACATTTAGTAGGCTTGACTGCTTGTGCACGCCATTTCCCTTATCACGTACTACAGACAGACAGTTAAGACAAAGTTGTTATGCAAATTTGAAGAGTTTTAACTTATCGATTGCTGTGTTTTTTTTTTTCTTTTGAAGAAACTTAAAAGACTGGTAGGAAATTTGTCTGAGTATTTGAAATAAAAATACAGACGAAAATTTTAATTATTTAAAACTTGCTCCATAAACATTATAGATTAAAATTTAAGGTCATTTCATTCCCCGGAATATGCAAATCATTTTAAATAGATAATTATTCAAAAAAAATTTAGATTTACCCATTTGGCTTAAAGATCGATGTTTGGCTATTGACTGACAGCCGCCTTCAATGGCGGTGAGGGTAAATCGGCAAAGACCTCTGAAGAGATAGTGTGGTTACTATCGAAACGCGTCAGATCAACCTGTCCGTGAACGTGGGTTCAAGCCAAATGGCAGTCAAGAATGAAACATTATCAATAAATTTTAATTAATTTCATGTTGTACAATTCCTTCCTTCATAAAATTTTTTTTAATGAAAATTAAATTTAGTGAACTTTAGCCTAATTAAAAATATGCGAATTATTATTAACAAAATTTTCGGAAGTGGGTGTAACATGAGAATAATGGACAAAACTATAAAAAAAAATTGAGTCATCTGGAAGTATTCCAAACCATCAATTCCGCTTTAGAAGAGAACATAGCACAATTGAACAAACCCATCGTATAGTAAACGCCATAAGAAAAACCTTTGAAGAAAAAAAATATTGTTCCGCCCTCTTCATCGATGTTTCTCAAGCTTTTGATAAAGTCTGGCATGAAGGCTTATTACATAAATTGAAGCTAAATTTACCAGTAAACACACACAAGCTGTTAGAAAGCTACTTAGTCGGTCGAAAGTTTATTATTAAAGAAGGTGCTTTTATAAGTTCTCCTCAGCCAATTGACGCTGGAGTCCCTCAGGGAAGCATCATGGGCCCACTGTTATACCTAATATATACCTCAGACATGCCAACAAACAACCACACCCTAACTTCAACATTTGCTGATGATACAGCTTTTTTAAGCGTGCACGAAAACTGTCATGAAGCTTCTCGCTACTTGCAGGATCATATATTTGAACTGGAAAAGTGGTTAAAACAATGGAGGATAAAGGTTAATGAGCAAAAATGCGTACATATAACATTCACCTTGCGTCGGGAGTCATGTCCCCCTATTAAAATCAATAATCAATTAGTGCCCTAACAATCGCATGTAAAATATCTCGGAATTCATCTAGATCGGCGTTTAACATGGAAATTCCATATAGAAGCAAAACTAACACAAATGAAACTAAAAGCAATTCAACTTAATTGGCTTATTGGAAGAAACTCTGTTCTTAGTCTCGATTGTAAACTTCTACTTTACAACTCTATCTTAAAACCAATTTGGTGCTACGGTATTCAGTTATGGGGCACTGCCTCGGCTTCTAATATTGAAAAAAATTAAAGGCGACAAAATAAACTTCTTCGAATAATCACAGCCGCTCCCTGGTATGTTAAAAACTCAAATATTCACAAGGATCTCAATGTGCCGTTAGTAAAAACTATTATTACGAAGTATGCAGTAAAATATTAAAAAAGACTTGAGTCGCACCCAAATCCACTAGCTCGAAATATTTTAAATTACAGCGGCCACTCTAGATTAAGGAAAAGAGATACAGCAGGACTCATCAGACAAGAAGAGCGCTAAACATCTACATATGTGAACAGAAACCGTGAAGAGAAAAATTTTCGTCTAGCATTGGCAGGACAAAAATAAAGTATTAGTATAAGATTTGATTAATTATTGTTAGTTCATATTTAATATATGAAGATTCAATAAATTAATAATGAAGAAAAAAAAAAAAAATCTGGAAGTTTTGTTTTCCCAACATTTCTTTCAGTGCAATTCTCTCTTGCTCTCTTGCTTTATTAAGGAAATAAATTTCAATTAATTTTTGTACTGATTCAAAGATGTTATTATACAAAAATTAAAATTATTACCATTTCAGTCTTTATTAACTTCACTTGGAAATCCCAAAATTTTTGCAAGTATGACACAAAAAAAAAACATGTTTTGCATCACTCAAAACTTAAGCAAAAGAACCACCGATTTGAGGTGTGCCGTTAAGCAACACCAAAAACTTCTAGAATTTTTATTAACCTTGAATAATAATCTAAATTTTAAGATTACTTAATAATGATAATCAAACTTTTTTTAATTACTGGAATTTTAACAAATAAATAACAATAAATTTAAGGCACAAAGTTTACATACAAATATTGGAATTAATGGGATTTTTTTCATTGCAAAATCCCAAACGAAAATGTTGTTTTAAAGCAGATGCCGGCTTAAGAACTTACTTACAGTGGGGAACAAAATATTTGCAACCGAAAACATCTACAAATTAAAAAATGTTTGCGCCGTGTATGTGCTCCTAAAACTCAAGAGCCGCTGGATCGATTGACACTAAGCTTGGACAATAAATTAGTTAAGTCTGGAGCCAGGGCGCTAATTCTGGCAATCGTGATGGCATACTTTCTCGATTCGAAAGCAGTTTTAATTCTACTTCTTTCAGTCGATACTGAACGAATCGAAATTATTTTTTCAGCCTTGTGAAAACTTAAATGAATGCTTTGCAACACTAAAAATATAATTTCGATTCGTTCAGTATCGACTGAAAGAATTAGTAATAAAATTGCTTTCGCATCCAAAAAGTTTTCGATCACGACTACCAGAATTAGCCCCCAGGTTTCTTTTAAGTTTAATCCCGATAGTTGGCGCTGTTGTCGTTATTTATAGTACGATTTGGCTGAAATTCAAAAAATATATTTATTAAATAAAAATAAGTTTTCTGATACAATTTTGACCCGGTAGATAGCGCTGGGGGCAAGTTATTAACAAAATTCTCCAGTATTTTATTTTTATTTAGAATATCCCGAGCAGCGCCGCGACCATACAGCTATTAGTTTTATAAATTATCTTTTGTCTAAAAAAAATATTCGTACAAATGTTTCGTTAGTTTTACGAAAAGTTCACTATCATTTTGGAAGGACTATATTATTAAGTTTTGAAATTATTTACATGCTCCTAATTGGGGAGACGATACCATTTATCTTGTTCTGCGGAAATCAAGCCTTAACGATCTTCACCATCCGTATGCTTAAATATGCAGGAAGCCATATTTTGAACCAGAAATGGAAATACAATACCATTATCGATGCTGAAATTTAATGGAATTTAAAACACGTATAAACACAGAAAAAAATTAAAAAGAGTTTTTAATTAAAAAATTTGTGTTATTAATTACAAAATTAATGAAATTTGTACCAGTAAACAAATTAATAGTATCAATTAAACGTTTAATTCGCTTGATTAACTTTTGAATTTTTTTTTTGGTGCCCCGGTAGGCTAGCTGGTAGTGAGCTAGTCTATCAGTACCGGGGTTGCGGGTTCGATTCCCGCCAGAGACTTTGGTCTCCTGCAGACAAGCAAAAAGCTTCGCGGGACTTAGTGTAGGAATAAAAAAAAATTAACGTGATTAAACGTTTAATTCACTTGATTAAATTTTTAATTAAAACTGATTTTATTTTTGATTAATGGTTTAATTGGTGAAACATTTTGGACAATATATATATATAAATATATAATTTTTTTTTTTTTTTTGATATTAGTTGTAACGTTGTTGATATAAGTAAACGTTTAATTCACTTTTAATTTAAAATGATTTTATATTTAATTAATAGGTTAATTTAAAAAAAAAAATTGGCGAGAATATTTTCTGTGAAGAGTCAAATATTTCCTGTTAGAATTTAAAAGTGTTTCTGATACATAAAAATATTTTTAAATAAATGGAAAGAAATCGATATCTATGCCAAAGTCTTGAGTGTAGTGCAAGGGCCTTATTGACCATAAAATATCGGACCTAGTTCTATTTACTTGGAAGTAAAAGATACCCAACTTCCGACCTATTATGCTGAATCAAACCGAGATTAGAATGGAGAAACCTTCAAAATATCTTGTGATCATTCTGGACGACAAATTGAGCTTTAAACGGGATATTCTGGAGCGTGTCAGGCAAGCGACCGTCGCCTTGTATTTTTGTGTATTGCCCATTGGCAAAAACTAGGGCTTAACCCGCAGAAAAGTACACTGGATCTATAGGGTCATAGTTCGTCCACACTATACGTCATAAGTGCTTGGTGGCCAACCTTGGAGAATAGGACTCACTTTGGATGACAAAGAAAGGTGCAGATGATGGCCTCGCTGTGCATTACGGTCGGTTTTCACAATATTCTGACAAATGAGCTTCATCCTAAATCAACCACTATTAGATTTGGTAGGTAAAGAAATGCCGACAAACTCGTCAACTTGCAAGTACACACAGAAAAAACTACCAATGTAAAATTAACGATTACGGCATTAAAATTCATATTAAATTTCTGCAATAGTATAGTTTTTATTTAAAATTATCATTGTTTCATATTAATTTTATATGAGAAATGTTAAAATAACATTGTTCAATATTAAATCCATAAAATGCTGTTTTACTTGTTTTGTGTAACAACAACAACAAGAAGAAAAGCATTAATTTGCTAAGAATAATTTATGAAAAGAAGAAAAATTCCCGTATTCTTTTTGTTAAAATGATTTAGTTAAATATATCGAATTGTTAAAGTGTAATGATGACGAAAACCATACCGGGCCATTCTGCTGGTGTCACTTAAGTGCTTCTGGTGCTTCTGTAAACATTGCAACAGGAAAAAGATAGTAATATTATCTTTCCCTCTCTCTCTCTCTCTATCTCTCTGGGATAATTGTTTAGAATTATTCTAAAAAAACTCATTTTTTCTCTAAAGCTTTTTCTCAATGTTATTTCACCCTCAAATCAGATTGATTCTACATGACTTTGACGTTGATTCAACTTGAAAAAACTTTTTTTCAACGCGATTCGTAGTGTTACTTCAATATCGATGTCATGTTGCTTTAATTTTAACTGGAATGTTAAATTAACATAAATTATAAATTATGACACCCAAGAAAAACATGAATTATAGTTTTTTCAAAAGAAAAAATGTTGTTCGCAAGTTATTGAAAAATGATAGTAAATAAACATGAAATAACTATAAAGCAAAATCACTACCGAAAAATTACAATTTTACATTGGCTTTTTTCTGAGTGTGTTCATTAGTAAAGAGGAAATAGCCGCGGATAAAACACAATTATGAGCACGACAATTTTGAGCTAATAATTGATCACACCTCTCTAATTTTTGTTCATGATCGTGAAACAATATTCGAGGCAATAGGAGAAGAAATATCATTACATATACTAAGAATATTTCTTTCACAAAAAAAAAAAAAAAAAAAAAAAAAAAAAAAAAAAGAATCAAACAAAACAAACAAACAAATATTTAACAATTGTTTTAAAAAAAATATTCTTTTGTTTCAAATAAAATAATAATACAAAATTTTAATGCTGTTTTCATTGATTCGTCATAACTGTACAGTAGAAATCTAATTTATAAGCGGTTGCCCACAGCAGTCACAAATATATTTTTTGTAATTATTTTAAGCATATGACCCTACAACTTTATGACTACCTTCTGCATCACCCAATAGTCTTGTCTCAGGAGTTAGCTGCAAAGAAGGCTCCATCTCAATTTACGTAGAGACTTCCGGATTACTCTAGTGTTTTCCAGGTGAAAATACTTTCGATCAAGGAAGCTGTGGGGTGGCTCAGAGAATCTACTCTCCTAACGACTGGTGTGGATATTAACACTCATAGCTTTACCAACATTTTGGCCTTGGGTTTCTCATCTCTGAAAACAAAAGCAGCCCTTGACTGTTGCTTATCGCTTAACGAGATGGCAGTATGGGTCCCAGGGTACAGAGACTCATTGGGAAATATTAGGTCGCATGAGATTGCTAGACTCGGCAACCCTTTGCGGATTAAATTGGATTTGGTAGGCGTGGGGAAGGGGTGGTGGGTACCGTTTTAGTCTCCTAATATTCAAACTTTATTCGATTGACTATCCGTATCATAACGGTACACTAATAGGAAAGGCGTCATAACGCTGATGTATTTTGACATCAGTATTATGACAGGTGTCTTCGTTTTTGAGCCCATGACACTTTTCATCATTGTGATGTCCGCCTTAACAGAAACTTGACCAAATTGTCATCAGGTTCAAAATTTTAAATTATACCATCAATGGGATGACACATCGGCATCACAGAAATTACGAATCGAAGTCAGTTTAATAAAACAAGTCATCAGTGCGATGACTCATTAACATCGGAGATAGGACTCATAAGACACATTTTGTCATTAAATTGAGTCATTGGCATTAACTTAAGTCAAAGTGAAGGAATGTTATTATTTACTTACCCGTTGCACCTGTTTGTTTAACTTTTCTTGATTTCACCTTATATTTACAGAAGAACTCTTAATTATGAGACACCAACAGCAGGGCCGATATGGTTTTCGTGATCATTCTACTTTGTAAATTTGATGTATTTAACTAAATAATTAAAAAAAAATGTTATATGGAAATTTTTGCTTTCAATTTTACTTTTTATATATGAAAATAAAGTTAAAAATATATGACTTGATATATTCAACCCAATTATGAATACAAATTCCCCGGGAGTTTTCTCCCTTCTCCCACTTTTCCTATGTAATTACAATTTTTAAAAGGGGGAAAGGGAAAAAACTCCCAGGGAATATTTATTCATAATTGGGCTGTATTATGTCATCGCACTGATGACAGTTTGTCTGTACTGATGTTAAAATACATCAGCGTTATAACGACTTTTCTTTCAGTGTCCACAAAATGTGAAAACGATTTGATGTCACTGAAGTCATAGCATAGATGACGCATAAAATATGACAAAATTTTATGATGACGTGCGTCATTGGATTGATGCCACTTTCTGGCTCATTGATGCCATTTGTAATAAGATTGATGTCACAATGCTTATGTTTGGGCATCGTCAATATGAAGAAGCATTTTTCGTAGATGGACCGCGAACACTGACTTTAGGATAACCTGGCAATTGTTATCCCGTATGTATGATAATCGTAGAATGTCTCTACTATCGACATGCAAATGTACTGTGTCACTGTTTGTAGTTGTGATCACTGGACATTGTGTTATAGGTAGGCATGTACAGCGCTTGGAAGTCGCAGCTGCAGGGATAAATATGAGGAAAAGAACGTGGAAGAAGCATAAGCCACTTTCCGGAATTGGCTAGACAGCGACTGAATGAAATGGGATCCTCCACTTTCGATGAATTGCTTAACATCACTGACTTGAACTTGAGTGGATTTTAAACTTCGTTAAACGTTTGCTTTGGTTGTACGGAGGAAGTTCTGTTTAGTAGAATTTCATGGGGCAAAGTGCATCAGTTTAGTACTGACTGCTATTTCCAACTAACTTATGATAAAGAGTAAGAGTAAAATATTGAAATATTAAGTATCCATAGTTACTACTAAAGAAATATATATATATATATATATATATAAGATCCAAAGTGGTACCTGCGTACCATATGTTTTGACCACCACTGTATTTGTTTTTTCCGGTAAACTTTTGTTTCGAATAGAAAAGAAATTGTTGAATAAAATTAAAATAAAAAGAGATAAAAGAAGATGAAATAACTGTATGCATTTTAAATAAAATAAATATTAATGAAATCAAGACATGATTTGACATGATTTGTTTTGAACAAGAGAATAGAGAGAGGTTTAAGATCTGAAATGATAAAACTTGCAAAGTTATTGAGTATAATATTTAATATTTACATAAAATAAATACGTTAGAATTGGTAGTGTAACCAACGAATACATTTTTTAAGAACTAATTTTGTACGAGTTAATTAAAATAAATTTTTATGGATATTTTAAGCAAGTAAGAGTGACTCTTCAGATGTAACTTTTTAAGTGTTACCGATCATTGGACATTTCAAGAAACCTGATTTAAATTAAAAATGAAAGTCGTTTAAGAAGATTGATATTCAAAAACCAAAGCTAAAAAAGGGAGTAATTAATATTTATTTGGCTGTGCTAAATAATTGATACCCTTAACCAAGAACTAAAATAATAGGTTAGGTTAGGTCGAAAGGAGGACGAATGATGCAACCTCATATCTGTAAGATATACACATATGCCACTAACGGGCCTGTTAAGAGGAAACATGGGCGATTAAGGTGGATATTGCTACCACCGCCTATAGGGTGGGGGTTAACGTTCGGTGTTAAGAAACCAGTTTCCCGGACGTAATTCCTCATCCAAAGCCCAAAATGACATCGCTTCCGAGGTGTTTGGATCTTAGTTCGACGAAGGCCACACGCTCTACACTCGTCAGATTCTGCCGTCCAATTTGTTGTAGTTGTGCCCGTAGTCCTTCATAACCCGTCCGGATACGAACCATCATACTAACTTCAGACTTACGCCCTTTGAGGAGGCTTCTTGTCCTCCCCTCTTCTTTCTTATGTTTTTACCATTAAATAATAGAAAAAATAACTATTGAAATTTAAAATTTTTAGTGTCCTGTTTAGAGGCGTTTTTTCCCAACTTCGTCTGGTAACCCTATATATAAACAGAAGCCATCTTTTTACAAGGAATTATCAACACTGTCTATTTATTCGTGGCGTAAAGTGCAATGCCTTATGCCATTAGTAAGGGTGCATTTTTTAGAATAAAACAAGCCACCCTTTTAGAGAGCGAAGCATTTTTAAGAAACGAACACCAAATTGAATTTTTTTTAAATAAAATGTCACATTTTTTGTAGAAAAGAAAACACCATCAGTTTATTAATATGGCAATACTGTAGTGATGTTAGAGAGTTCGTCAAATCAACAAATACAAAACATCGACAACAGCAGTCTGCTCTATCGAAATTCATGTGTGCAAAAGAAACTGTTTGTTGTTTGAACAAATCGTTATCTGAAAATCAAAATAAACCACACAAATTGCTTGGCAAACATGTCAAAATTTTAAGTTCGTACAAATGTTTTGTATTGTTAATTGGGGTGTTTGCTGTTTGGACAAACATTTGAAGCATGTTTGTTGAAATATTAAAATTATTTTATAGATGGCAGATTTGAATATTTGTCAAATTTTTTGTGGTGTCTAGTGCTAAATTTAAACATGTCGGCGAAAACTTTTCAGCGTGAAGAAGTAGAAGAAGAAGCATTTATATAATTTTCAGCCGTAAATTCGATTTTTTTTAAGCAGCATTGCTTGGCCCTAAACAGCTCGTTGTTTAAACCACTCTTGACTTCAAAATCATGTTCTTTTTTTATATATCTCCTCACTATTGGCGTCTGCATTCATTGAAAACGAAACCAAAATAGAAAATTTATGTTTGTACGAAATATGTTTGTGTTGTTTATTGGTGAGTAAAAAACGGAAATCAAGGCGAATTTAACTACAGTCATGATTGAATACTTTTTCGATTCGAAAGCAATTTTTCTTTTCTACTTCTTTCAGTCGATACTAAACGAATCGATATTTTTTCTTTAGCATTATCAAAGTTGTTTTTTGGAATACAATTAATTATTAACAGATTTTATTTGTTGTGCTTAATTATACGATTATTGTTGGGAGAATTCCAACTTATTGCAGTGGGAAATGTAAGAAAAGTTAAACACACTGTTTTATTGTTGGAATTTTGTTTAAGCTTTGATATCGTTGCAAATAAGACTTTTAGAGTGTTTGTAATTCTCATTCCTTCTGTAGTCTTGTTTGCTGATATTCTTGGCTTTTCTAAAATTTTTGAGAAAAACGTTTTCTGATGATCTGGCCTTAAGGTGCCCGTAGACGACATGTTTTTTCATCTGACTTGTCAATTTTTCAAGTCATATGTAATTGTGAATGTCTGTCAAAATTGCTGTTTTACAGAAGGTTATTAACATTTGGTCACAAACGTACATGTAATTTGCTTCTGACATTGTCTATGTTTTTTCTCTGTAGTTATGGAATAAACCAAAGTAATTCTTGGTTTTGAAATTGCGTGCTGCCGCCACAAAAATTTTTATTTGCGCCGTAAAAAAGTTCAGCCATCTAAACATTTTTTTCTTTAAATTCGAATATACCAATTTAGGATATTATAATGATGCGTTTTTATTTATATATGTACATTATTTCCATTCAATGGTGAAATTATTATACATATATCGGTATTGTTAAATATTAACTTAAGCCGGCTAATGATTCCGTCAACAATGCACCGCCGCTGCGGGTTTCTTCCCGGCATAGATTTCTGACACAGCTGATGTCAGATGGTTTGTCAGAAGAAAATAGAGCACGCTCTAATTGAAATTTTGTCAGATGACTTTGCGTCTGACTTTTACAGATGCAATGTTTTAAAGGTAACACACGACATGGATGTATTTTGCATTGGGAAATTTGACAAGTCAGATGTAAAAAACATGTCGTGTACATGCAACTTTAGCAACCAGTGAAATGCGCTTAGAAACAGCTTATCCTCCAACAATAAATTTTTAGTTGTTTTATCAAGAACAAAAATAGGGAATTAAGCACAACAAATCAAATCTTTTAATAAATTTCTTCAGTATTGTAAAACATTTATTCCTCAAAACACTGTATCGACTGAAAGAATTAGAAATAAAATTGCTTTCGAATCGAAAAAGTATTCGATCACAAGTGTCAGAATTAGCCCCCTGATTTTGACAGTTCGAACCAATTTGTTTTGATTTGTTAGGAATGGTTTTCATTTCCAACCATTAAAAATAACAATGCAATCCGAAAAACCCCCGTATTACTTCTGTTGTTTTTGGTTTCTTGTAGTTCCGACACCAACTGTAGTGGAATTCGCATTGGCGGAAATGAAGTGTGTGTTTGCTAAGCAGGTTGTGTGGCTTATTTTGCTTTTAATCTGGACGTAATATATCGTAAATATTTCTTGGTGTCAGACTTTAAATGTCAAAGTTAATACATATTAATAAAGTTAATACATATTAACCTAATGCACCTTATTCATAATAAAAGTGGGCATTTTTAAACTAACATAAAACTTCCATCTAGACTCTATTTATATCTAAACTATGGAAAGCAAATCTTGAAACTTTTAGAGTGGGGTCTTAACATCAAGTTTAATCTTAGCAGCAAACTATAATTTAATAATCTGAGAATAAATTTAATTGAGGACTAATTGGGTTTGCCGTTTTTAAGTTGTAGCTTAAGCCTCGCAGCATTGCCATACTGAATAACAAAAATTGGCAACAAGATATTTTAAAATGGCAACTTTTTATCAATGCCACCTTGCATTTTATACAGAAAAAGAAGACATTCCACCCTTCTTAATTCTTATAAAAAGAAATTCTTATAATTGTTTTATTTAGGTTTTCATATGTTTCGGAATCACTAAAGTCTTCATCTTCAACAGAATAATCCATTTTTCGTTTATGTATATGTATTCTTTCTTTGTATTTTAACAGATGCTTTTGTTATACATGGATATGTGTTGACATTTGTTGATTAAGTTTAAACCACCAACATTGGCCGCTTAAACTGGCAAATAAAAGTAATTAATCCTCATCTGAAAAACTAAAATCACAGATTAAAGATGACTAAATCTCCATGTTAAAAACCCACCCTTAACGTCCTATCTCTATCAGTGAAATGATTAAGCATAACATTACAAAAAATACAAATAAAATAATTTTAAAACAAAATTTAAAAAAAAATTTAATAAAAAAAATAAATTTAAAAAAAATTTAATTAGTGTTATAAAATTAATATTCAAATAAATTTCGCATTTATTTTAAAATTTTGTTTAAATGTGGTAATTCTAAAATAAACCCAATTGAGAAATTACCAAAATGAAGTTTAATGCAGACAGACAGACAGACAGACTAACAGACATGTTAATTATACTGGCATTAATAGAGTTTGTTTCGAGCCACATGCCACATAACTTTCGGTTTTGGGCTTTAAACAAGTTTTAATCATTATCTATGAGTGTAACCAAAAAATAAAAAAAAAATTTCTTACGTTAGTTTAACAATTTAGAAAATTTTTTTTGAGATTAAATAGTAGAATTGTATCGTGTGGTCAATGCTTCCGGTATCATTTATTTCCAAATTTTAAATTAAACTAATTTAAAGAAGGTTTTTAAGTCGTTTTTTTATTTTATTGAATTGCTTGTTGTAAAACGCTTTTGGGGATTTATATTAAAAGATTTAAAACAAAAAAAAAAAAAAAACAAAAAATATATAAATAATTAATTAGTCTGTGATTTATGTTAAAATATTGTTTAAAATGAATTCGTGATTCGTCTTAAAGAAATCTTCAGCCATATAATGGTTGTTGTTGTAACAACAACAACAACTAGCATACAGGGCCAAGCCAAGAAATTGTGCTTCTTCTAGTGGCTGGGCAGTTGATTAAATATGTAGGGGGTATCATGGGATAAGGAGGACCATATATGACGGGCATAGATTGGAGACGGTAGAATCTATGCGGGAGCAGAAGCCATTAAGCCAGTTTCTCAATGCCGACCTTAGTTGTACCAGGGCTACACATTTTTTTCGCGGGAGACAATTGGTGACCTCCAAGCACGACACTCTTGCGCAGTGATGCCATCTAAGCCCATTTCGGGCTAAATTTAGCCTTTACTAAAGTACCTTAAATGCAACTGTTTAGCCCACTTTAAGAAGTCGTAGAACAATGCTGAATGTGACGTTTATTTTAAACATTATTAATGGTGATATCTGCGCTGGTTTTTTAATTAATGAGATATCATTTAATATTCCTCAACGTTCATCTCGAAATTTCATCCCGTTATCTGTCAAATTTTTCAAAGCGAATTATGGCGATGCTGACCCTCTTAGAAGAATGTGTAACACCTTCAATCAATTATATAGATTTATAGATTTTTCATTGGAACCAAAGTCAATAAGTAGATTAATAATTGATTTTCTAAATTGATATGCAGTAAAAAATAATGTAATCTAATCAAATGTTAGTTCATAGTCTATTTAATTAAAGTGTAAATTTAAATTTGTAAAATGTCTGTAAGGAAAAATCCATAGACAATTAATAATAAATAAATAAATTAATTTAAAAGCGCGCATTTTCCGCCATTTTTGTAATTTTAATTTAGGCTTTTTAGAGCGTTTTTACTCTTGCTATGGTATAATTACATTCTTTTGTTTTATGGCTTTTTATTTATTTACTTAATTTGCCGTTTTTACCAATTTCACCGTTTAACAAATTCAGCATGATGTTCATGTATATCATCCGATTTTTTAAGGTTGAAAGATTAATGTGTTTTAAACGGTTTTCATATGGAGGTAAATTGATATTTGGATTGAAATGCAGCTCTCGAAGAGAAAATAAAATAAATTGCTTCTGTACGGATTCCAGTTTTTTAGTATGTACCTCATACTAAACGACCGAGGCGTATTCCAGAATAGGTCTCACTAATGAAATATATAAATATAAGTGTATTATAACATAGAGATCGTTAAACTCCTTCCCCCACCGCTTGATGAATCCAATGACGCCTTTGGCCTTGTTAACAGTCGGCAATATGTTCGCATTAAAATACAATTTATGATCAAGTTAAATACCCAGATCAAGGAATGTCTCCACTCTTCCAAGTTGATGATATATCGAGAATGATAGAATACAAGATTACGCCATGCCCACAATTTCCCGTTAGATGACGAAGTTTACCCCTGGTAAGGGCTGCCAAGTCTAAAAGATCTTAAGACTCGCGAATTTTTTCTAAGAACTTTATATGAGCTGGCAATTCTCCAATTACAGAACAACAACCCAATAAAATATTTTCTTGTTTTGCAAAGCACTTATAGTAAATTGTATGCTCTTCGCAATAAGACATACAGAGATGCACTAAGAAAAGTGAACGAATTCTTAACAAAAAAAAAAAATATATAATATTTAAAGAGCCACGACATTGCCTTTCCCCGAAGCTGGTTTGTAAGGGAGTATATTAAAGAATAACGGTAACGACAAAACATTTGTGGAAGTTTTCTCATTAGCAAATTATCTTTTTCCCAACGAAAAACTGCACATTACAGAAATTTGATTTTCTCAATGTCTCATTTGCTCCTAATCTGCCGCAAAGCTAACCGGCACTCATCTGCCAATTATTTATTTGCCGCACAGATAAATTCCATCAGCTGACTCCAAACTTTTTACATGTATTTTGAGAGGTGCTGCTAACTGAAAACAATGTTTTTGTCTGTATATTGAGAAAACCAAAATCGTTAACGAACAGTTTTATATTACAGTTTATAAGTAACAGGCAATGTAATGTAACGAAATTCATTAAATATTTATTGATTTACATTTAAGTATGCAAAACGGGGACTCCTTAAAGACACAGTTTAAAAAAGTAGCATAAAAAAAAATTTGTTAAAGGAAAAGATTTCCTTCGAAGTTCAGTAGAAATGGTTTTCGGAAGACGCAGTAATGCAAAATGAACCGAAAGCACAATATGGCAGTCGTGGAGCCTCAGCCATTGTTGGAAGCTGTTAAATTTGCCAATGTAACCATGAATGTAACAAAAAACCAGAAAGTGTTTTATGGTATGTAATTATTCCGTCTGTGATGAACATTTACTACCAGATACAACATGTGTTTCATGAAAATAATCGCAGTTAATATATTTTTTCAACTATTACTGTTCATATTTGCACAATGTTTTCTACTTCTTAAATTAAAAAATTATCATTGTGAAATCGTTTTATTTTGTTTACTTTTTACATACAAAATGTGAATGTACAGTTGTGTCCATGTAGCCTCTTAAGGGTTTTCAATTAACCCGGTCCTATTATTAGGGAAAGCCCCACGATCTTTTTTAAAAATTTCAAGAAATGCACTGTGTATTATAAGTGTGGAGATATCACAGACCTTTCAGGTATCTGATGATTGAAGAAAAAAAGTTGTAGCATATCAAAAATGAAAAAGTTACAATTGTACCCTTCCGCTTGACGAAGGTTAAATTTAAAATATTTTTATGAATACATTCATTGAAATAAAACATTTATATTAAAGACCTTTTTCAGATTTTTTGTTAATAATTTTTTATCAAATTTAAATTAGAGTCTAACTAAATTTTTAATTAATTAAAAACTTATTCCGGGATTTTAAGAATTTTGCTTATAAAAGACGGGACTGGAGTTTTGAATTAATATGGCAACAGAAAAACGTATTATAATTTATTTAAGCAGCCATAAGGTATGCTTTAGAAATAAGTAATATCTTTATTATTACACAAATGGTAGTATTCTAAAAATTGTGTTGCCTATCTTAAGGCAGATACATTTTCCAATACCTTCAGTACACAGAAAAAAATAATGGTTTAATAAAACGAAATTAATTTTCAATGAATATTATTAATTTTACATTATTTTTTTTAAACAATTTTTATAAGCAGTTATAATTGCCGTATTCACAAAACCTCTTGTATCATTGTATCGATTGTATGTGGTATTCAAAATTCAATATTGTTTTTTTATGCAGCAAACAATCGATACAACGGTACAACAAGGGGTTTTGTGAGTACGGCAAATAAAAAACACTGATTGTGTAGCGAATTACAGTAATTTATTTAAAATTTTTAATAAAAAAAAACACGCAAACATTTTAGTTATCACTTATGCCCAATTTTTAGGATAGTATTTAAATCTATATTATGTTAATTTTCATATAAACTTAAATCGTATTTAAATACAGATTGATTTTTTGACTTTTATTCGAAAAATCTTATTTAATTAAGATAAAAGTATGGCAGCACTACTAAATACAAAAATACATATAACACAAAAAAAAGTGTAGCTATTCACAAGGTGGTCTCAAAAAACGGCTGGTTTTTATTGCTTTGCCTGTTGTTGTTGTATTGTTGTGATATTAAGGTCACCTTGCTAAGATAATCCAATGGAAGCTTAAGTTGAATTTAAATATACCACATCGGTGAATTAAGTTTAATTTAAGTGTTTAGGGAAGAAGAGAATTTTGTATTTAAACCGATTTTCAACATAAATGGGTTTTAATGTCAATCCTGAAAATTGGCCATAAGCCTTTATTATTATTTTATGATTTGCTTTTGTTTTGAATGTAAGTTAAGCGAACGAAGTCTTCGTTCGGAAATAGATGAACAGGCAGTAATTACATATATTAATATTTCACTACGAAATCTGACGAGATATAGAAAATGCAAAATTTTAAGTTAAATTTCATATTAACAAAATAAAACTGAAGTTATTTTTACGTTAATCTTTCTAGAGTTATTGGAATAAGAAGAATATAAAAAGTTTCTTACAATTCAGCCAATGCTCTAAAAATCTAATTAAAGCGAAATTAAAATCGAAACAATTTTGAAAACGATAATTTTTTTTAAAGCTTGTAAAAATAATGCCCTTTTTTGAGTACCACTGAATTTACCGCAACTATTCTTAAAATCAGAAAAAAACACTCTCATTTAATATAATTAACTGAAAATTTCTATCGATTTAAATTTCGATTTCTGCAACCTGGCCGATTTTATTGAGAAAATCATTTATTAATATCGTGGAAAAAAAACAATCACAATATTTTTATTTTTTTTATCACAGTATTTTTATTTTTTACTCCCGTTCGCCGATATCGAACGTTAACGTTCGCATAGAAAATTACATTTAAAACAAAAAACTATTTTTGAAATTTTGTTTTTGTTTTAAATGTTATTTACTATGCGAACGTTAACGTTCGATATCGGCGAACGGGCAGTTTGTATGCCGCTGCCCTTTTGTATATTCTTCAGCCAGCCTACGATTATTTTGGTACTTATTAAACCCATTTGGACCAAAATATAAACTAGAAAGAAATTTTTAAAAACATCTTTATTTTAGTTACTTTATTTAGAAGCTAAATAAATATTCGAAATAAAGAAAATAAGAAAAAAAAATTCAATGGGGAGAAAAATGGCCGTCCCCAAATGAGGTCCATGGGCTTATGTGTGATATTTTTCAAAACATCCTTTTTTCTCTATATAGTGTTTTGGAGCATTTTTTACATTCCCAACGATCTTTTTTGTGGCATAAAGCGCAACGCAATTGGCTTATTAGCTTTTGGGAAAAGTGCCCATACATGATACCACTTATGAAGGGTTCCGCCGTCTTCCATCAGCTTTTTCACTGCGCAAATAAGTTCTGGATATACTTCAGCGAAAGTGGAGCTGAACCAATTTTTTTTCGGCAGTCAAGTGATGAAGACGCCAAGCATTTGCTACAGACAAATCTAGCATGTAGGAAAATAGAACCCACCACCATTGTTTGCCTCGTATTGCTATTCTGTATAATTTAATTGATTGGTCAGCTTGGTCGACTCCTCCCCTCCCCGAATATTTTCGTCTTCCTTTTTTCGTTCTGTAGAGCTCCATCTTTTCACATTGCCCAGAGGATTAACAATATCGTAATTTGTGCCGATAGTGCAAACGCTATTATCAAGCCATCGCATGAACAATATTTCATTGGCAAATCGGTTGTCAAATTCTGCCCGTTTTTTTTTCTTCATATCCTTAACAGACAGTAGGGGGCATTTTTTCATTCTGTTTTCTCTCACGTTACCTGTAGCATGATACCCAGCCTTTTGCAGATCTTGAAGCAAGTAATGCTCATGTGGTGCATTGCGAATTCACGTCAACTTATCTTAAGGGCATAACAAACCACACAAATTGGTTGGCAAACATGCACTTTGTTTTTGCTTCTGTTTGCCAATAAACAGCACAGTCATATTTCATACAAACAGTAATTTTTAATTTTGGTTTTACTTTCAATGAGTGTTGACGACGATTGTGCTGCGGCAATTTTATTTGAAACGCAGAAGAAATGTAAAATAAAGAAAAACAATTTGTAGTAAAGAGTGCTCTAAACAAAGAGCTATTTAGTGGCAAACAATAATGCTAAAAAATTAGAATTTACGGATGACAAGGATTTTATTGCTTATTTTTCTACCTCTTTACGCTGCAAAGTTTTCGCTTAAATAATTACTTTTAGCACTAGACACCACAAAAGGTTTGATAAACATCCAACATGTCCGCCAAATATGAAAAATTTCTACAAACATTGCTTCAAATGTTTCTCCAAACAGCAAATGCCACGATTAACAACACAAAATATTTGTACAAACGTAAAATTTTGACATGCTTGCCAAGCTATTTGTGTGATTTATTATTCCCTTTATTTTATAAGACTTTGTTCAAGGCGAATTCAATTTAGCTGTCAGCGGAAATAGTTGGTATTTCGAGTAGTTAACACTGCGAATGCAATGCAAGGAACCTTTGTTGTTTTTATATTGTTGTAATGCTAATACCGTGAAACATTTGTTTACATTTCAAAAATTATTAAATTTTGTAAATTTTCTTACTTGTGACATTTTAGGTTTATGCGGATAAAAAGAGTTATTACAATAAATTACGCAGTGTAACATAGAAAACATGTCACAAATTATATGAGTAAAACGAATACCACGTTATGAATATGCATAAAGATATATTTTTAGCTTTAGATTCATACGATTGGCTATTACGCTATAAATATCTGTTTGTATAAATTAACAAAATAAAACAGAAAAACTCATTTTACATGGCAAACAAACATGTCACAGTCAGAGACAGCAAACAATGAACACAAGACGAACATTAAACAATAATACAACATTATTTGAATTAACGTTCAAACATACTCGTACATGTTTGTAAATAAGTGCAAGTATTTTCATAAAAGTTTTCGCATCGTACACAGAAAAAACTTCTCGCCAATTTTTTTTTTGCAATTAAACCATTTAATTTTTGTATATTCTTTAAGCTTAAGGTAATTTCTTGTTTATTAAATTAATTAAAATATTTTTATTTCTCTCTCAATATTTCGATTTCCTTTGGAAATCTTCTTCAGGATTTTTTAATTAGTATATTAAAAAATAATATATAATAATAAAAAAATAAAAATAATAAATAATTATATATGTATAATAAACAAAAAGTGACCTTAAGCTTAAAGAATATATTAAAATATAATATTTAACAGAAAAATGTTGAAGAAATGAGAATATAATTATTAAACCATTAATAAAAAATAAAATCTATTTTAATTAAACATTTTATCAAGTGAACTAAACATTTACCTTTACATATGTATATCAACAACATTGCACAGAAAAAATTCTCCAAAATTGTTCTCCAATTAAAGCGCTAGTCAAAAATAAAATCATTTTTAATTAAAAATTTGAATTTAATGTGTAATCAAGTGAACTAAACGTGTAATTGATACTATGAATTTGTTTACTGGTGCAACATTTAATACATTTTTTAAATAATATCACAAATTTTTTTCCGGTGTACTGCAAAAAATTTTGTTAATATTAAAAAAAATATTTAATTGATTCAATTAATTTTTTTACTGGTTACAAATTATCGATAGTTTTTTTTATCAATTAAAAAAATTGTTAAAAAAGGATTTCAATTCAATTAATGTGATAATTGAATCAATTATTTTTTTAGTTGAAAGAAAATATAATTTTAATTTAATTAATATTTTAGTTGTTTTGAAATATTGTTTTAACTAAAGTATTTATTGTTGTATATTTTATTGAGATTGATGTTTTTTTTTCTCTTTTAAAAAGAAAAGCTGGAATAAAATAAAATTTATAAAATATTTATTAAATATCAAAAAATCTTAATTAATTTTTTCGTTTAAAATAAAATAATTTAAACTTGTAGAATTGTTGTTGGGAATCGTCAAAATCTGAACTATATTTAATTAAATCAATTAACACATTGTTTAAACCGGCAAAGTTTTCTGATAATTTTTTTTTTAACAAATAAATCTGGGAATTATATCTTTTCATTCCTAAAAATTTTATAAATAGACCTATTACAAAAAAAAAGCTTTATAAAATACATAGCTGAAATTTAGCTCATAGAATAAATTCGAAAAAAAAATAAAAAATGTTGAATATAATTTTTTTAATTAAAATTAAAAATATCATTTATTGAAAATAAAGTTCACAATTTTAAATTTTTACAATTATTAGTAATCAATATAATCATTTTGGTATTTATTCTATGAATTTGGTGATTAGAGACAATTTTTAATTTTTTCTGTGAATATCACAAATTTTTAAATTTAAATCAAATTTGGTTTTTTTTTCTGTGTACTCAAGGTAGAGTAAAAGATATTCATTTAATGGTATTGGTTTTTTTGATTTCTTAGTTGAAATAAAGTTTAACAAACTTGTTTTTTTTGTTTCTTAAACTGTTTTTCTGTTTTTTTCTGCAAAATGTGTTTTTTTTTTTGGTGGAGATTGTGAATAATTTTGATTATTTATCTTTTGCATTTCATATTGTTTTTTTCAGCTTTTGGGTATTTGGTTTTGTCGTTGTATATGGTTTGACCTAATTTTTGGCAAAAGAAACCTGCTCGGTCAATATAAAAAAAAAAGAAAAAAATTTGCCTAAATTTAAAAACATGCGGGAGTTTTTTTATTTTTGTTTTTTTGGTGCTTTTATAAGTATTTTCAATAGTAATTACAATAAACATTTTGATTTTTTCAACCACATTTTAGATTTTATTTCCTGAATTTTTTAGATAAGTGATTTGGAGAAGAGGGATTTTGTAGTTAAAGGCGGGGGTTACATAAAACCCTCTAACGGGTTTGAAAACACCCAATCAAATTTTATAGCGAATGCAATCATGCATTCCAAATAATATAGGAAATAACCATTACAGTAATTAATGCTTATTGGAACTAAAGATCTATTTTCTATTAGATTACCTTGTGACCAACCCCCTTTCTTTTTTCTTCCCTCTCCTAAAAATACAAGATTTGAGCATCATAAGATGAAATGTGTAAATACAGACTTAAAAAAAAAATATCTCATACAGATTTATTTATATCTACAAAATATTCGGCACAAAAAACTTTTACATGAATCTTAACCTGATAATGTAATTTTTTTCTGGTGGGTCCACGATTTCCCATGGTTCCCAAATTAGGTACACTCCCGAAAGTTTGTCTCTAAGTACTGTGTTGTAGGGTATCATATGGTCGGGATTGGCCGACCATACTTTCTTAGCTGCTTAAAATTTCTAACAGTTAAATTCTTCCTTTGTCGTTTAATCGTTTCGCCGTTTTATCCAAACGAATGCTAATGGGTATCATAGTTCCAGTACGCCCGATTGAGCCTCTCCTTAGTTGTTTTAAAATATGATGTCACCAAAGAGTTGAACAGTTTAATAAATTTATATTACACTTCAGTTATTGTAATAATTAACATATACTGACTCCTTCTTTCTAAAATTGTAATTTATTCATTCATTTTAGACTCTACATTGTGGGTTTTGGTGAAAAAAGTACGTAATCGTATGGAATTACAAACATGCTTAATATGTACAGACATACATACATACACACATACATACACACAAACATACTCACAACAGTACATACATACATACATACACAAATACATACATACAAAACTACTTTCAGGTACCCAACAAACACGAAGTCACACCTTTGATATGAAATGACTTTATCATTTGACCTGTAACACAATTTTCCAACCTTTTTCAATTGTTTGATTTTAACATTTTAATTCTAATTGATAATGATTTGAATATAAACATTTGCCATACAATGTTTTATCAATTTTATATCAAATTGTTTATCAAATGTTATTCTCAAACAGTGTTTGAAAATAAACATTAAATATCGCTTCTTAGTGTTCGGTTCGGTAGATTTTTGGAAACCACAACCGCTAAGTGTTTGCGTAGTAAATCATTAAAAAAAATAACGTTTCCCTGTTTGTGATTTTCGAAAACAAAAGTAATACTGTACTTATCCAACTCAATAAAAACATGAGAACTTTTAATTCTGTTCTTTTTTTTTTTTTTTTTTTTTTTTTTTCAAAACCACAAACTTTCAAGGGTGTGAAGTTAAATACGCCAGTTAAATACGTCCCACATTTATTTTAAATACGTTCCACATGCTGTTAAACGAATTGGTAAAGCAAACAAATTTTCTTTTGTTAAACAAAAAACCATATAATTATTAAAATTAAAAACAAAAACATTTTTTCAATAAAAAACAAACTGAAATTTTTATTAAAAAAATATTTTTTTCATTAAAAAAGTAATTTTCATAGAAATTCACATTATAAAAGGGACAAATATAGGTTGATCCAATCGGTATTTCGAGAAGACATGAATCGGGGTAGCGGAAGACTGGAAGTAGCCTAGGGCTAGTAGATTCCAGGACTATAAGTTCTACGTCCAGATTCAGCCCGATATCGGAGATATATAATTTTGAAAATTTGTGTTTTTCATTGACTTAGTATGAAAAATATGGTCATTTTCAAGTCCAAAAAATAGGTATTTCGAGAAGACATGAATCGGGGTAGCGGAAGACTGGAAGTAGCCTAGGGCTAGTAGATTCCAGGACTATAAGTTCTACGTCCAGATTCAGCCCGATATCGGAGATATATAATTTTGAAAATTTGTGTTTTTCATTGACTTAGTATGAAAAATATGGTCATTTTCAAGTCCAAAAAATAGGTATTTCGAGAAGACATGAATCGGGGTAGCGGAAGACTGGAAGTAGCCTAGGGCTAGTAGATTCCAGGACTATAAGTTCTACGTCCAGATTCAGCCCGATATCGGAGATATATAATTTTGAAAATTTGTGTTTTTCATTGACTTAGTATGAAAAATATGGTCATTTTCAAGTCCAAAAAATAGGTATTTCGAGAAGACATGAATCGGGGTAGCGGAAGACTGGAAGTAGCCTAGGGCTAGTAGATTCCAGGACTATAAGTTCTACGTCCAGATTCAGCCCGATATCGGAGATATATAATTTTGAAAATTTGTGTTTTTCATTGACTTAGTATGAAAAATATGGTCATTTTCAAGTCCAAAAAATAGGTATTTCGAGAAGACATGAATCGGGGTAGCGGAAGACTGGAAGTAGCCTAGGGCTAGTAGATTCCAGGACTATAAGTTCTACGTCCAGATTCAGCCCGATATCGGAGATATATAATTTTGAAAATTTGTGTTTTTCATTGACTTAGTATGAAAAATATGGTCATTTTCAAGTCCAAAAAATAGGTATTTCGAGAAGACATGAATCGGGGTAGCGGAAGACTGGAAGTAGCCTAGGGCTAGTAGATTCCAGGACTATAAGTTCTACGTCCAGATTCAGCCCGATATCGGAGATATATAATTTTGAAAATTTGTGTTTTTCATTGACTTAGTATGAAAAATATGGTCATTTTCAAGTCCAAAAAATAGGTATTTCGAGAAGACATGAATCGGGGTAGCGGAAGACTGGAAGTAGCCTAGGGCTAGTAGATTCCAGGACTATAAGTTCTACGTCCAGATTCAGCCCGATATCGGAGATATATAATTTTGAAAATTTGTGTTTTTCATTGACTTAGTATGAAAAATATGGTCATTTTCAAGTCCAAAAAATAGGTATTTCGAGAAGACATGAATCGGGGTAGCGGAAGACTGGAAGTAGCCTAGGGCTAGTAGATTCCAGGACTATAAGTTCTACGTCCAGATTCAGCCCGATATCGGAGATATATAATTTTGAAAATTTGTGTTTTTCATTGACTTAGTATGAAAAATATGGTCATTTTCAAGTCCAAAAAATAGGTATTTCGAGAAGACATGAATCGGGGTAGCGGAAGACTGGAAGTAGCCTAGGGCTAGTAGATTCCAGGACTATAAGTTCTACGTCCAGATTCAGCCCGATATCGGAGATATATAATTTTTAAAATTTGTGTTTTTCATTGAATTATTATGAAAAATATGGTCATTTTCAAGTCCAAAAAATAGGTATTTCGAGAAGACATGAATCGGGGTAGCGGAAGACTGGAAGTAGCCTAGGGCTAGTAGATTCCAGGACTATAAGTTCTACGTCCAGATTCAGCCCGATATCGGGCTTAAATTATTATAGACGACAAGATAAGTCATTGCTTTGTACAGTATTCATAAATTTAGCAATAATACATTTTGCATAAATCCAATATTTGAAATAATCTAGTTTTGACGCGGCTAATTGGAATAATCAAGTTTTGTTATGTGCTCTAGAGCAATAATCATGTTTTTTAATCCAATGTGGATTAATCTTGTCTTGCTAAAACTAATAAGTACCAGAAATCTGATTTTGAATTAAAATAACATGAGGTTAACCTTTAAATAATCGGGATTAATCATATTTTGTTACAAAACTGTATATCTGTAATTGGTAATGTGATTTTGAAGTGGTAATCTACTTTTGACGAAATCATGCCTTTTATTACTTTTTTCGGGTGTAATATTAGAATTTTTTTCCCAATTTTATTTCCGCAGAATATTAATTTCAAAACAAAAAAATTAAAAACCATTTCTGTCGAATGTGGAATAATCAACCTCTTCAATTTATTATAGATCCCATATAAAGCCTTCATATTTTAACTTTTGCTGGAGGGCAACAAAGGTTCGACGCAGCCGAATATAGTTCTTTTACCTGTTTTACCTACAACATTACTACAAATAAAAATTGGAATTCGGCGAAAGTACATGTTTAGTAATAAAAGGAAGAAACTTTTCTCTCCACACTGAAACAAAAGTATGATATTTGTGGTTTTAAGTGGAAATTTACTTTGTTGGTTACAAAAAGTAAAAAAAACCCTTTTTTATTGATGGTTTCTTTTAAATAAGTGTACACTTGTTATTATGCATCGCAATTTTTTATGACCTACAATAGGTCAAATAAAAAAGTACATTACAAACCTTTTTTAAATAATGGTGATAATGGGCAGGTAATTTTAATGTAAAGTGGAAATATACCAGCGGAAATACCCAAAACCTTCTGTTTTTCTATTCATAACTACTATGAAATATTATTATTTCGCAAACTCAGTTGAAAAACACATTTCTTTAAGTGAAGTTCGCGAATTTAAAAAAATGACAAACAAAATATTTGTATTCTTAGTGAAAATTTTCTATTTACATGAAAAAAAAAACAAATCCGTAGTTTATGAAAATGTCTTTAAAATTTTAAACAAAAAAAGTGGATTATTTGAAAAATTTTTTATTTTTGTTGATCAATTAAAAAAATCAAACAATTCTAATCTTTTAAGAAGTATTACAACTAACATCAAAAATAAAAAAAGGATATGTCAAACTATAAAAACAGTGGTAAGTTATATTTATATTACGACAATATGCAATACTTGAAAGAAATGAATAAGGTATACGTGTGGCATAGTGATATCTAATAAATTTTAATAATAAAATAAATAGGAAACTAAAAATATTAATTTGGAAGAAGTATTGAGCTCATTTAAGGAATGGTGTGGAATTCAAGGACATTCAGCAATATACAATGATATCTTAAATCTTATTAAAAAATATTCAAACTTTGAACCTCCAGAACCATTCCAACCAATTCCAAATGATGCTGAATATCATCTTTCAGATACAATTTCTAATTTGCAAATTCCTTCAAGCAACGAATCGGGCTGAATCTGGACGTAGAACTTATAGTCCTGGAATCTACTAGCCCTAGGCTACTTCCAGTCTTCCGCTACCCCGATTCATGTCTTCTCGAAATACCTATTTTTTGGACTTGAAAATGACCATATTTTTCATACTAAGTCAATGAAAAACACAAATTTTCAAAATTATATATCTCCGATATCGGGCTGAATCTGGACGTAGAACTTATAGTCCTGGAATCTACTAGCCCTAGGCTACTTCCAGTCTTCCGCTACCCCGATTCATGTCTTCTCGAAATACCTATTTTTTGGACTTGAAAATGACCATATTTTTCATACTAAGTCAATGAAAAACACAAATTTTCAAAATTATATATCTCCGATATCGGGCTGAATCTGGACGTAGAACTTATAGTCCTGGAATCTACTAGCCCTAGGCTACTTCCAGTCTTCCGCTACCCCGATTCATGTCTTCTCGAAATACCTATTTTTTGGACTTGAAAATGACCATATTTTTCATACTAAGTCAATGAAAAACACAAATTTTCAAAATTATATATCTCCGATATCGGGCTGAATCTGGACGTAGAACTTATAGTCCTGGAATCTACTAGCCCTAGGCTACTTCCAGTCTTCCGCTACCCCGATTCATGTCTTCTCGAAATACCTATTTTTTGGACTTGAAAATGACCATATTTTTCATACTAAGTCAATGAAAAACACAAATTTTCAAAATTATATATCTCCGATATCGGGCTGAATCTGGACGTAGAACTTATAGTCCTGGAATCTACTAGCCCTAGGCTACTTCCAGTCTTCCGCTACCCCGATTCATGTCTTCTCGAAATACCTATTTTTTGGACTTGAAAATGACCATATTTTTCATACTAAGTCAATGAAAAACACAAATTTTCAAAATTATATATCTCCGATATCGGGCTGAATCTGGACGTAGAACTTATAGTCCTGGAATCTACTAGCCCTAGGCTACTTCCAGTCTTCCGCTACCCCGATTCATGTCTTCTCGAAATACCTATTTTTTGGACTTGAAAATGACCATATTTTTCATACTAAGTCAATGAAAAACACAAATTTTCAAAATTATATATCTCCGATATCGGGCTGAATCTGGACGTAGAACTTATAGTCCTGGAATCTACTAGCCCTAGGCTACTTCCAGTCTTCCGCTACCCCGATTCATGTCTTCTCGAAATACCGATTGGATCAACCTATATTTGTCCCTTTTATAATGTGAATTTCTATGAAAATTACTTTTTTAATGAAAAAAATATTTTTTTAATAAAAATTTCAGTTTGTTTTTTATTGAAAAAATGTTTTTGTTTTTAATTTTAATAATTATATGGTTTTTTGTTTAACAAAAGAAAATTTGTTTGCTTTACCAATTCGTTTAACAGCATGTGGAACGTATTTAAAATAAATGTGGGACGTATTTAACTGGCGTATTTAACTTCACACCCTTCAAACTTTCTTGTGTTCGCTTCAGTTCATTAATGTTCGTTCGTTTCAGTTGTTCTTAGCGCCCTTTTGGCTGAAAAAAAAACCAAAAAGTTTTTACAAAAACAAAATACATATACGAAAAAAACCAAAAAGCCAACAAAAAATTTTTTTTAATTTTTTATTTGCTCATCTTTTTTATCAATGTAAAAAGAGAAACACTACAGAACATTAAAATATACAGGGGTGTTCTGGAAATGGAAAACGCAAGAATTTTGAAGTTCTTTTTAATACACTCTTAATCCAATTTTTTTAAAATTTTCTTAAAGAATTCTGCTTAATAGAGAAATATTTGTATTGTATTGTATTTGTTTTTTTTTTACTACAAAAATCTTATTAAAAAAACGACTTTTAAATTCTCGCGTTTTCGATTTCCAGAACCCCCGGATAATGTTTGCTTACAGAACCACTACATTTGTTCTTTTTTATAACGAAGAACTGAATACTATATAATGTTCGGCTTTTTCTTGAAAAAAGGTTACGAACGGTATTAAGGGTTGTGTTCGTCTACACAAACACTTAAAAAACAGAATGCGTTTCTGGGTGTGTGAGCCGAACGCTTAATAATGTTCGGTTTATTTTCGAACAATGTTCTCAAATCTAAAATAAATCTGGCAGCACAGAAGCGAAAAATAATGGTAAACAATATAAAAGCGCGATTCAAATTAAAGAAAAATTACATATTACGTGAAGTGAATTCGCCTTTAAGAAACCCTTAAATTCTTGTTAAAAAAATATAAATTGTTTGTGAGAAAAAAATTAATTACAAAGAGTAAGAATGTGAATAAGTGAAAAAAAATATAAATTTGTTGTACGATCGCGGTGCGTCGCCATGACAATCCTCAAAACAAAAAGGAGCCAAGTATTTCGTCATTCCAACAATTCGAGGACGGAAAGAACACTATTTCATCTTTTAACTATGGTGCCGAATAATTAGCTCACAGTTAATTTTTATTAGGGAAGTAACGAATAACGATACCTATACCGATATATCAGCGATACTTCAAGTTTGCCGATATATCGGTATCGGCGATATTTTACTGTCGATACGCCGATACTTTTTTATAGCTTTTTTGAGCAAACAATTTAATTTTCAATGCTTATTTTTGCATAACAACTAAGAGCATAAAATCAAACAAAAAAATAAATTGTTTGTTTTAATTCTTAAGCCGGAGGTCGGTCCACACCACGTGTATTTGTCTTTCTTCGAGACGCGCATGCTAAAGTAGAAAGTAATCCTACTTCATGCATTTAATGTGTTTGCTGTGTAACTTTTCAGCACACGTTTACACTACGACTTTTTGGACTGGTACATAAACGCATTGAACGCTTGGTTTGGACCTGCAGCATCAGCCGTTTTGCTTTGCACCGTAATGGTAAACCGTTCTCCCATTGATAAATCTTGAATGTGATTGTACGTTTTCAGAATTTTCTGCTAATTCTTAATGATTTTTTTGAAAATAAAAATAATTTCCCTACAAATTTTGGGTTACTTTAAAAATACAACAAAATCCACAAGCAAAGCCACTGCTACATTTTCTGGCGCTATTTCGCTAGTTAACAGTCTTCGAACTTTATAAGAAAATACAATTAATGAATAAACCGAAATGCAGAATAGTTCAGATTCCCAAAAATTTACGATTAACGTGGCATTAGCTCTAAATGAAAGATTTGAGTGCTTAGAGAAATTTATTGTTTATCTATAATTCTATAGCTTCGATACCAGGCTAGAAAATGCCAAAGACAATAGATCAAAAAATCGTCTTATTGAGCTACTCAATATGACTCTACATTCCGAAAGTGTTAAAGACACGGTCACCTCTACACCTAGTAAAAGTTCTGATAAGTCTACAAGAACTGACATTTGGAGCGTTTGTGAAAATCTTATAAAAAAATTTCGAGAAGAATTGTCCTCTGTCCATCCTACGTTGAGGTTCACCTAAAGAAGAAGTCTAGATATACCTTAAAACTTCTAATTTTTCTAGAGACGCAGATCCTTTTGTATACTGACGCTGTTAAATATCATACTCAACATTTAAGAACATGGCACAGAAATATTTAAGTTGTCAAATTTGTGAGTCACATCTGCGAGACGATTTTTTACATAACTAAAATTTAGCTCATATAATAAATTCGAAAAAATAAAAAATGTTGAATATAAAAAAGTAACTTATGAAAGAGAAATAATTTCCAGATTCTATTTGTTAAAATAGTTGAGTTAAATACATTCAATTTATAAAGTATCACTGTCCAGTGTGACACAAAGAATGCTGACGAAGGCCGTAGCGGGCCAGAAAATGCATTACATTCTGCTGGTGTCTAATAGTTGTAAATTTTTCTATACATACAATATACTTCGGGAAGATACAAGATAATAGTCTGGTAGTGTATAAAGTCATTCCTGAAAATTTAAGGAATGGAACTATTACAAAAAAGCTTTATGAAATATATAACTGAAATTTATCGCATACAATAAAGTCGAAAAAATAAAAAATAGTTAATATAATAAAGTAACTTATGAAAGAGAAATAGTTCCCAGATTCTATTAATTTTTAATATTAATAATCTCTTACGCTGTTTTTAGTTTAAAATCTTATTAAAATCAATTTTAAATATTTATAATCTCTTACACTGTAATTTTGTATAACAAAGAAATTACTTTATTTGAGTTTCGTTAATTTTAACTTGAATTTTAATTTAATATTCGTATCGTTATCGGCGATATTTGTTCTTGGGTATCGGTATCGGTGTCGTATCGGCAAAAAGGCCTATCGTTACATTCCTAATTTAAATATATAATGAATTTCAATTAAAAAACAAAAAAAGTAGTTTTCATTTATGTTCCCGATTGTATTAAAATCCAGATTTGAAAAACATTTGAGAATAACGTTTGAAAGCAAGTTGAAAAGAAATTCATTTCTCAATTTGAAAGTAATTTCCTCTTTTTGTTGAGAATGCTTTGATTTTCAAATCATGAACAAAAGTTTTTCGTTTGAGAAAAGTTTTGATTTCAAATAATTTTCAATTTGAAATCCAACCTCCGTGTTTGTTGGGTAAGTATAAGTAGAAGTATTGTTTACATCTGCATTCATCGTGTGTCTGCATGCCAGTTTGGTATGTGTTTTCATCATTTACCAAACTTGTTGACTGGTTAATGCGATTGTTGTTTTAGTTGTGTCTTCTTCAGTGAGTCAGTCAGTCAATGTGTCTGTCAGTCGCCTGTCAAGTTTAAGCATGTTTTTTAATGAAATATTTTTGAGTCTTGTTGTTGCTGTTGGTTGGCAGGGGTTTGTCACTTTTATTTTCGTTTCCCACTAATTCTTTTAGTTTTTCTTTAAGTCTCATGTTTTATTTTGTATATTTTTTTCAATATCTGATTTTGTTTTTAAACTTCGTTTTGATTTAAAATTTTTTTCTTTCAAGGTCGTTGTTTAAATTTTTGGGCCAAATTTAATTTCTGTTTGTTTGTGCTTTTTATGCTGCCAATTTAAAATTGAAAAATTATTACGTTATTTTTTGTTGTTGTTTTAGTCGTGGATTTTTTTATATATGTATATTGGCAACAGTTTGTTCTGGCAACGCCTTTGACTTGTTTAAATTGGCCATTTGACCTCATTATTTTAAGGTTTAACCCCTGTCATTTTGGGTGTTAAGGAAAATAATGAAATTGATAGAAATGATATCATCAGTAAGAATTGGGTTCGTTGGACAAACAAATATCTAGTTATATTTGTAGAAAAAATAAAAAGAAAAGGGAATCAATCCACTATCTACACGAAAGTAAAAAAAACCAGGTTAAAAATAAAAATCATGAAATTGACGAATTTTATTAACACATTTCTTTCAACAGGGTGTCAATTCAACAAAATTTATATTAAATAAAATAAACAATAACTAAAATCAACATTTGTTCTCCTAAGCTCATCCCAAGGGGTCAGTGTTGAGGATAAATTGTATGCCTAGAGAGAATATGTAACTCTCTATCGGACAATATATATCAGCCCAATTAGGAATAAACATTCCCAGGGAGATTTTTTCCCTTTTCCCATTTTTATAATAGAATTTAAGTAGGCAAAACGGGAGAAGGGGAAAAACTGCCGGGGAATTTTTATTCATAATTGGGCTGTTTATATCGGCTGAATTTTGATGAAATAATGAATCGGGTTTCAATATCAAACAAACTTTATTAAAAGCATATATTTTTGATACTTCATGACTCTTAACCCTAAATTCTATCCAGGGAGCACATTATGGCAGTCGTGATCGAATACTTTTTCGATTTGAAAGCAATTTTATTTCTAATCCTTTCAGTTAATACTGAATGAATCGAAATTATTTGTTCAGTGTTGTAAAGCATTAATAAAATTGCTTTCGATTCGCAAATGTATTCGATAACGACTGCCATCATTTGCCCCCAGTCTGTTAATAGGAGCTTTAATAAAACTCGTCTTATTTTCGTAAAAAATTTGATTTAGATCAAAATTAAAAATTTAAAGTGGCTTACAATATTAAGATTTATTTAGAGTACTATTGACCTTATTATGGACCTTTAGCCTAAAATTTTTATAAAGTATTTTAAGTTTGTTTTCTCTACAGTAAAATCTCGATATTTCGTACCCCGTTAAATCGAAAATCTTATATATAAATCGGCAAGAGCAAAATAGTACAATTTCAAATTATCCGGTTAATACACAAAATGTGGCTTCGAATTGATGCGTCATGATGCATCATGATGTCACTGTAGTCATTAGCATAGATGACGCATAAAATATGACAAAATTTTATAATGACGTTTGGATTGATGTCATTTTTCCCCTCATTGATGCCATTCGTATGAACGTTGATGGCACAATTCTGATGTTAGTGCCGGTGTTTAAAAAACTGCAGTCAAAGTTGAAAAACTGCCATTTCTTCCACATCTTCATTTGTCATTGGCAAAAAAAAAACTGTCAAAGCAACTCAAAAAGCGAAAAGTTGTACAAAAAAAAAAGTTTTTGGTTTTGACTGCAGTTTTTTAAACCCTGGTAAGGGCATCATCAATATGAAGGTTCATTTTTCTATATTTTCTCTATCGTAGAAATGTCCGCCATGACTTCGCTGGGTAGGGTGTATCCGAAATTGCATCCATGACACTGACTCATAAATTCGGCTGAATTTGACCCATGACATTAGTTTTATTGGCTTAGAGGACCGCCTTGGCTTGTAGCCTATTCTAAGAGACCTGCGACTTAAGAAAACTCCACAAGAAAAAGTCTAACGCGGTCAAATCTCATGGTACATAACCTCCACGTTGGATGACCATGTTCGTAAGACACTTGTCCAAAATTTTCAACGTGACTATGTGACACGTAGCGCCTGGACACCAGCAATATATAATCCCACATATCGTTGATGTCCATATCATCCAGTTACTGCTGGTTTATACTCTTCAAGTTTTAGCCGTCAAGTCTTGAGTTTTTAAGAGAGAAGGTAAAAGAGAATGCTATTTCTTTTCCTGGAGAGAAGGAAAAACAGAATGCTATTTCTTTTCCTTGAGAAAAGGGAAAAGAGAATGCTATTTCTTTTCCTGGAGAAAAGGGAAAAGAGAATGCTACTTCTTTTCCTGTCTCTCCGCAAAGCTCAAGACTTGGCGACTAAAATTTTAAGAGTGTGAACAAGCACTAAATACCAAAAAAGTTGTTATTCATCAACCTTTAGCGCTCGCCTTTGACGATGATGGCCTGACCAACGTTGTTTTCAAAGAAATATAGAACGATGACGCCGCCAGCCCAAAGTCCTTACCAAACAGTGACTTTTTCGGGATGCATTAGACGCTCTGGGACCTCATGTGGCCCGTTATCGTTCCAAATTCGACAATTTTGTTTCTAGACGCCGCCAGCTCAAAATCCATACCAAACAGTGACCTTTTCGGAATGCATTAGACGCTCTGGGATCTCATTTGATTTGATATCGTTCCATATTCGACAATTTTGTTTCTTGAGGTACCAATTCATTCAGTAAAGGACCGGATAATGGAAGGGGATTTTCGATTTCATCTAACTGCTAGTTAGAGATGGCTCGATGACACAACCTGTTGGGGAAAAATCTGTCCCACTATGGATTTAAATAGGACTCAGATTGCGTTACAGCTATCCACCTGAGAGCCCAAATTGTGGTAATAGCTGATTGGCCTAGTAGAAAACACGCCCAGAGACTGAGGCTCTCCTACAATGACCTTTGTAAAAGTTACGATGGCGAGGAAGAAGAGGAGTAATCGAAATATCTTCTCTGTCACTGTCCGGCATTCGGGGACCGATGTTTGCTCAGAGAACCCTTAGAGGCAAAACCATTCTCACTGGCACTGTTTTGGTTGGGCCTCCACCTCTTTATTGAATCAACCGGTTGGCGAAGGAAGAATGTAAGGAGCCGGGTGATATAGGGCGTCTGGCAGACATTGACATATGGTAGCACAACGGGATCTAATTACTGGACCCACGTGAGCGAGCCTAATTTTGGCTGACAATGAAACCTAATCTAGAGTTATTCGTGGCATACGGTCTGCAATGCTCGAAAAAGGGTCCTAAGATTGAAAGAAAATTTTAAGCTTCGGGAAATTAGATAAAATTGGGGCATCACTAAAAGTTCTAAGTTACACCTCTGCTTACTCCTCTTTTATACCTTGTCATGTGTTTTCTTTCCGGAATTTTCAGCTGTTACCTAAAATCTTTATCAAATGTGTAATTTAAAAATGTATTACATGATTATAAATTTAGTTTCTTTGTTTTCAGTTTCTTACAATGTGTATTAGATTTATTTGATTGCTTGCTTTTTGTTGTGAATAAATTTTTAGTCTATAATTTTTTCTAATATAAACTTTTGCTATAAAAATTAATTTATGCAGAAAATTTACAAATTGTAGCATGTATTTATTTATAATATCATGTTTGATAATTTTTTTGTTTTGTTTTGAATGATAATGTACTGTCATTAAAGTTTATTAAGTAACAGACTCAAAGAAAAATGTTAATAAAAAATTTCAGGTAAAAAGATTTTTGAAAAGTTAAAGGACTTAAAAACTTAATGCCTTATGGTCTTTCAAAAATCTAAAAACCGATTTTTTTTTTATATATAATAAAAAATAAATAAAAAAAAAAAAAAAAAAAACATTTTCTCTTGGGTGAATGTCATTTTTAACCCAGTTGTACACGAACTATCTATGTAATCAATGTGAATTGGCAGTGTATTCCCAACCGCTCATGACTGAGGCAGACAATTCAATGTTATTTTCCATTAAACTACTACTCGTACAATAGAAGCCCAAATCATTGGAGTATCAATTGAAATTCATACTTTTTCCTCTACTTTTTCTTGTGTGATTTTCAAATTGTTAAACCAAATAAAATCAAATTTTTGATTACAAAGAAAAGCATTAAATAAAGGAAAGAAAATTTTAATAATTTCAAAATTTACAATAGATGTTAAATTCGTTTGCGAGAATTTTATTGGTAGTACAAATAAGTTTTCGCGGCTTGTTAGCATCGCGCTCTTCTCTTTATATGTTGTTGATAATGCCATACATTTTTTTCTAAAAAAAAAAAAAAAAAAAAAAAAAAAAAAAAAAAAAAGTTTAGACATCTTTGCCCATGTTCTGCAACTCTCGCTTCGAGAAAATTTTCGATTGAAATGCGAGAAATGATACAAAAATGCCATAAATTGAAACAAACAACTGTTTTTCTCGTGATGCCGTTAACCGGTCCTGGAGGGATAGAACGAATTGCAGGGTGTCGAGGGCCTTATGGCCCGGATTGGAAGCAGGTGCAACCAGAGTTCTATAAGGACTGCATAGGCGTAGTCTCAGAACCCTTATAGGGTTCCTGACGGGGCATTGTTCTGTTAGGGCTTTTATGGGCAAATGGGACATTGCGATACAGGACTTCTGCAGGTTGTGCGGGGATGCCGAGAAGCTAGAGAGGGTTGAGCATGTACTGTGCCACTGTCCTAGGATGCACGGCCCCAGGCAGAAATGGCTAGGGGCTAGATTTCACGACGAAGTGGGGTGTATCGCTGGATGTAATCCAACCGATCTACTGGGGTTGCCAGGGAAATAGAACGGCTGTTTCTATTGGAGGGACCGTAGGGGGAATTTGTACTACGTATTTACTAATCTGTTGTAAACGGTTGTATTTTCGCCGCCGTCATTGAAAATTTTTCAAATTTTATAATATTGACCGCCATCAACGATATGTGTTACCGGCGTTCTCAACGTCTGCAAGTTCACATCGGCTTCGAGTGGCTTCTCTTTTGATAGTTTTCGACATGATTTACAGACACACTTTTTTCTCACTTTTCGAGAAACGATGGGATAGTTTGTTTCACTTCTTTTCGATGCCAGAAGATCTCACCAAAGTTACAGAACATCGGTGCTGGCAACAATATTCAGAACATAATGACCCATAATCATAGTCAAAATAATGTATACTTTAAACTAAAATCGGCTTTAAATGCATGTGAACACCATTGTTCTGAAGTATCCCTAGAGGGAAGCGAACTGACACCAAAGTAGTCCCGTGATAGGTTCTTTAGTGGCATAGACCGGTCTTAGTTCTAACACTTTATGTAAATGGGACCCATCACGTCTACATGGGAATGTCATTGGAGGGGATTAATTGGCAGTCACCATTTGACAAGTCACACATTTATTCTCAATGAACGTGTTTAGTGTTAGTTACTACAATGTAGTATTATTTCAATGAAACAAGACCTAGAGCTAAATTTTAGAATCAAATTTTAGAAGTCCCAAATACATGTATCACCCCAACGGTGAATACTGTACTGTAATTAATTACTTTTTCTTCCTTTAGGTTCTTCATATACCAGTTAAATGATTGGTTCTCCTTTCATTGGTCATGAGTTCTTTCTCTTTGAACTTGTTCTATTTTCACAAATCCCATGGTATCGGTCTATTGAAACAATTCACACAAATTTCCCGCAGGGCCACTTTAGAAAAAGTCGACTTTATTTTTGACTATGATTATGAGCCATTATTTTTTAACGCTTTTAATAAAGAGTGTTTTTTTTAGGCATATAGAACTTCCAATAGGGATAACTGTAAAACAGACTGTCATTCTAATGAAGTTGGTTTGACAAATCACCTTGTAAAGACTTACAGCAGAACAAACCCAATAAAAAATATAGCTTCTAACGAAGTAGGTTTGTAAGTGAGAAACGTAAAAGTTTCGCTTACCAGTCCGCGTACGGAAGACATGAATTTTATATGGCGAGTTCCCACTTTAAAGCAATACATTTTTGACACAGAAAGCGCTTCATTCAGCGCATATAAAATGTGGTGATTGTAACGATCAGCTTTGCGCACTGAATTTTTTATTACCTTTATTCTTTAATATGCTCCCTTACAAACCTGCTTCGAAGTAAGGGAATGTCGTGGATCTTAAAATTTCATTGATATATTTTTTTAAATTTATTAAGTATTCGTTCACTTACCTTACTGCACCTCAGTATGTCTTATTGGGTAGTGCATACGTTTGTGCTTACTTTTTAAAATGTATCATTAGTGCTTCGCAAAACAGAAAATTTTTTTTTGCTGGGAAGTTTAAAAATCATGAAAATTTATTTCTTAAATTCAGTCTTTTTCTGTTCGCCAAACTTTTGAGCACTTAGCCAAGTTTGCGGTGCGCATAATTGCCGATCTGAGCAACTAATAGGCAATTCTATGGAATGGTTCATGACCACGTTTACTCTTTTTGATATTATTCATCCAAATTTAGCCGGTACCGAGCGTACGGAAGAAGCCCCTTTAGACACGAGTATGACGGAGGACACAAATTTATTGATCCAACGCCGTTTTTGGCAATTTGGTCCTTGCCCGTCCACTACTTGGAATATTTTGAGGTAAGAGCTTGGCCTACATGCATATAAGATCCAACTGGTGCAAGTATTAAAGCCAGAGAAATGTATCTTAAAGTAGAGTGAACATACTTGCGGACATTTCGTGGTTAGTGGTAGGGAATTTCTCACAATGAAGGATAGACAAACCCATAGAAAAATGCATCTTCATATTGTTGATCCCCTTACATCAGTATTTTGACATCAATGTTATTACAAATGGCAACAATGAGGCAAAAAAAGACATCAATTCAATGACGAACGTCATCTTTAAATGTTGTCATATTTAATGCGTCATCTACGCTATGACTACAGTGACATCAATTCGATGCCACATTTTGTATAAACTGTTAGAAAAGGCGTCATAACGCTGATGTATTTTGACATCAGTACAGATAAACTGTTAACAGTGCGATGACAAAATATATCATGTCATCAGTGCGATGACAAACTGTCATCAGTGTGATGACATAATATATCATGTCATCAGTGCGGTGACATAATATATCATGTCATCAGAGCGATGACAAACTGTCATCAGAGCGATGACCTAATATATCATGTCATCAGTGCGATGTCATAATATATCATGTCATAATATATTATTAACATGATTTTCATGCTTAAAAGTAAAATTTTAGCATCTAAAATTCCCATATTAAATTTTTTTTTAATTATTTATTTAAATACATAAAATATTTTATGCTGCTGGTGTCTTATAATTGAGAGGTCTTCTGTTAACAAAGGGCGGAATATAACAAAAGTGAAACAAACATGTGTATCGGCTAAGTAAATAATAATATTCTCTCAATTTGACTTAAGGTCAATTACAATGACTCGATTTTATGAGACCAACTCCGATTCGACAATTCTGTGATGCCAATGTGTCATCCCAATGATGACATACTTGAAATTTTTGACCCTGATGACAATTTGGCCAAGTGATGTTACCGCTGACATCACAATGACGAAAAGTGTCATGGGGTCAAAAACGAAGACACTTGCCATAGTACTGATGTCAAAATGCATCAGCGTTATGGTGCCTTTTCTATCAGTGCAGTTATGCTTCTACAATCGCCTATTTTATGTCTGAATACGTAATGAAAGGGTATTCTGAGTGTAGGAGGAAGTTTAGGATTCAGGTTTCAGGATTCTTTTCAGCCCGTTGTAAAGGGAATATAAGGGCAGATGAGGTTTTTAAACTTCGTGACAACCTGTACTGGTTTCCTCTAGATATGGAAAATAAACTCTCAAAACTCAAAATTTGTCGAGAGACTTTGGAATTTGCTAACAACACATCGGTTGCGAAAAACGACTGCAGGATAGCGAGATAATTGTTCAAAAACTCATAGTCAAATGGTCATATTTTGGTATATTTTAGACTTTGCTGGTACCAAAACACCTCAACTTATTTCATACAATTCAATTGCAAAGGTATTTTTGCAAAAATGTTATTGTTTTTCTAACTTTTAAAGAAAATAGTGCTTATTAACAAAAATCAACAAAAGAACTTAAAACCAGTGTTTAAAAATGCTTGACTATTTTTAATGTTTTTGTAATTGCTTAACTTAACTTAAGAAAAAGAACACAGTAAAAGCAAAAAGCAAAAGCAAACGCAGAAAAAGTGAGAGTAAATAATTTATTTATTCTCACCATGTTTATGTTCTCAGCTTAAAAAGCCAGCCAAGCAACCACTTGAAAAAAAAAATTGCTGTTGCTGTAAGTAATAAGTTTTTGTTTATTTTTTTTTTGCTTTGGCTTAACTGTAAATTGATGTGCTTAAATTCAGCGAGTATTAACTTCTTTGCTGTTTTTGACTTCATTGCTGTTGCTTGCTGTTGCAGGCGTTAGTTTCCTAGAATATATACATAATTACATAACACAAAATAAACAAATTAGTTTAAAAAAACGTGTAGTTTCATTTACGTATGTATGTACCTATTTATTAAAAAAAAAAAACGCAAAATACCAAAAAAATTCGAAACAAATTCGACAGCAACAGCAAAGAAGTTAACTTGCTGACTTTAAGCGCATCAAAAGCAAAAAAAAAACAATCAAAAACTTAATACTTACAGCAACAGAAAATTTGTTTTCTTAAGTGGCTTCTTTGCTGACAGATTAAGCAGAGTACATGCACATAGCGAGTTTAAACAAATTATTTACTCTCTTTGTTTTGCTTTTGCTTTTTTGCTTTTGCTGACTCGTAATCAAAGAGTTAAGTAAACACTTAGACACACAGTTTTTTAATTTGCTGCAAAAAATGTAAACAAAGCAAAAATGTGCGACTGTTGCTATTTTAAAGCAAGCAATTTAAACACTGCTTAAAACTGAATATTATAAAACAATGTAGAAAAAATATTAAATGCGAAATAAATAAAGAAAATACAAAGATTATTGTTATTATTTGAATTATATTTCAGATGAATTGTATCAAAAAATGTAAGTTTTTATTTACAAACATAACGCAGCTGTTTTTGTTCTTTTGAAAGCAAATATTAAAAATAGATAAGAAAATATCTTATGTACCTATATATAATTCGGCAAAGGCAAAACCTTCCTCCTTTGTTTGTCAACCTATTTCAAGAAAAAAAAATTTGCAGGTATTTACTTACAGAGTTTTTTCTTACAGATATGGGTATTTCCATAGGAAAGTCAATATAATAATTTATATAATTAATTTATATTTTTTGTATTTTTGGTGTAAAGTGCAATTTTGTGAAAGAGAGAACCAGTTTGGACAATATGGATCTAAAATAGAAGCTTAATTGCTTGGTAGCGTAACGTGACAATTCTGTCACGTGTATATTTGAAGGGGCAAACAAAAATTTAAAAACGGGCAAATTCGGGAAACTGATACTTTCAAAACTAAAAGAGATATCAAGAAATTTAGAAAAACAAAAAAGTACCAATAAGTCTTCTCTTAAAGTTTTTCAATCACTCTGAACTCTATATGTTGAATTTTAGGTTTCTAGGTTCCGGATTAATAAAAATTCAAAAAGTACCAGTTACGGAACAAAAAAGATCCTCCTTACGGATTCTCATTCAGGAACTTGCATGTTTAATTTTATGTTCCTAGGTCCAATATTTACAGAAATATTTACCAGGAAAAGAAAAAAAAAACGTACCAAAAAGCCACTCTTACAGATTATCATTCGCTCAGGGCATTGCATGTTTAATTTTATGTTTGTAGCTCCATGCAAACGAAAATTGAAAAAGTACCTGTTGGAAAACGAAAAGGTTCCCTATTATTGATTCTCATCCGAAAAGGATATTGCATGTTTAATTTTAAGTTTCTAGGTCCAATATTAACGAATATAAAAAAGTAGCAGTTCAAGAACGAAAAAGTACCAAAAAGATCCCTTTAACAGATTCTCATTCACTCAGGACCTTTCATGTTTATTTTTATGTTCATAGGTCCAATAGTAACAAAAGTTGAAAAGGTATCATTTGAAGAACAAACAAGTACCAACATTTATCATCTTGTAGGTTCTCATTCACTAAGGACCCTGCATCTGTAATTTAAGGTTTCTTAGTTCAATATTATAGAAAATTCAAAAATAACCACATTCAGCGTGGAAAAGTTAAAGAAAGAATTTTAATTTCCCTCTTTTGATGGGGAGAAAACCATTGAAGTATCAAAAAATTCAATATTGTACTGAGAGTCCAGAAAAATGTTTTATAAAAAAAAGTACCAAAAAATAGGTCACCCCTTAAACGTTCGTATTTCGAAAAAAAATACCAAATTTATATACATATGTAATTTTTTAAATAAGTTTTGCATTTGGTACAATCTTTATTTCAATGTTTATTGCTTTTAATGATATATGAGGTGACAAAGAAGTTAAAAAATACAGGTTATGCCAGTTTACTCCCCAAAATGGCCGAATATCCAAATAGAACCAGACACTATTCCGCTTATTTTTCTAATGAACAACGATAAGTATTAAATATCTTTGTATCTCTCATGGAGTTTTGGAGATATGAGTTTACCGAATTTAATCATTTAAAAAATTATTTATCCCCTCAGATATAATATATATGGGCACTTCCAAAGAAGTGTTACGTTATGCCACCAATCAATTAAGTATTTATTTGAGATCCATGTTGTCCAAATTGTTTCTCTCTTTCACTAAATTGCGCTTTACGCCAAAATACAAAAATAAAAATTATACTTTGAGAAACCATTTAAAAAGCTTGGTGGCCTAATGTGACAAAAAGTAGACTCTCCTGGAGAAGTACACATATCTGTAAGTGAATGCTCTGTAAGTAAATACCTTTAAAGAGGTGTATTTTTGTTCGGTTGACAAAGAGAGAAGGAAAGTGCTCTTCACTGTTTTGCCTTTGCCGATTAAGCAGACCATACACGATTCAATTCAATTGTCAACTGAGTCGGTTGTTGTCTAAATCAAAGCGTGTATGGCCTTGTCAGTTGATTAGTTTGACGGTTGTCGAGTTGGTTGAAGAAAAATCAAAAGATTTTCTGAGCACCGAAATTGAAATAAGATTGAAGTAGCTGCAGGGGAAGTGCAACCCCCCTATAGGATGCCAATGTTTAATATCGCACATCTTAAGAACTGTTATAGTGAGAATGTTGATACTTGGTAGGAGTCACTCTTCTGGAAAACCACACACTTAAAAATATAAATAAAGCGGGTAGGCGCAGCGGGAGTACGAACCCTCATAGGAAGCATATATTTAATATCGCGTAACTCAAGAAGTATTGCACCGAGAGTCTTCAAATGTGGTTAAAGCCACTATTATGGTAAACTATAAATTCCAAAATAAAAATGGGCGGGGTAGACGAAGGAGGAGCAATACCCTCCATTGGATGAAAATATTAAATACTTCATATCTGAAGACAAAAGTCTTCAAGCTTTGTAGGACCCACTCTTATGGTAAACTTCACCTTTCAAAATAAAAATATAATATATAAATGGAAAAGCGTATGCTAATTTGTTCTCTACAGACTTCTGAGCTACTGAGCCGATTTTCCTGAAAGTTTCACAGTAATTTCCTGATTACCCGGCACTTAACATAGGCTATTAATATATTTTAATTTTCAAGTGGGCGTGGCACCAACCATACAATAAAAATATGAAACCCCTTATACCTGGAGGACGGTTACAGAAAGAGTTTTCCAATATGCAACAAATAACTTCGTTATCAATACATGATATCTGCCAAAAAGTCGGCTGGATTAGACAAGCGGCGTGGCACCTCCCATACAATGGCAATAAAGATCTCTACGTATTTGGAGTACTGTAATAGTGAAAGGATTCTAACTTTGTACAAATAGCTAATATAATAACCCACAACATATTCCAAAAGGTAGGTTCAATGGGAAAAGTAGGCATGGCACCTCCCTTACGAAGTTCTGTATATCTGTTGAACGGTTACTGTAAAATCATTAAAATTTAGTCCAAGATGCTTTGCTTTTCAATAAAATCTTACCAATTTTATTTCGATGGGGGTAGCAAAGCGCACCAGGTAAAGCTAGTTTCATATAATACTGTCTTCCATATGGTATTTTCCTCGACTAGTTTCTATAATTCCATATTCTTGGGCTAATGTTTTCTTACGAATGCTGCAGTTAATTTGACAAAATTTAATAAATCAATTTAATTTTGCAAAAAATTAATTTTTCAAGCTGCTGATGAGATGTTTACCCATAAGAACGTTAGAAAATGCGTTAGGGCGTCGGGATAGTAACCCACCTCTTTAAAGGAGAGTCATAACTATGAAATGTTGATGTTCCCCGCAAACGATCTGCACATTGAATATCCACCCCTTTTATATAAAAAGTGCAGTTTTCGCACTGTCGAATGTACACAACCGATATTGCCGCCATAAATGAAGTGCGCAGCAATGGGAAAGGCGTTACAGCAATACCACAAGGTGACTCACTGCATGAAACATGTCATGAATTAGGCTGCGGAGTTTTGCTTAGTTCGACGCTCATGCGCCTTGTCTTCAGATTAAATTCTTTATTTGTATCGGAACTAGGAAAAAAGGTTATGGGAAGGAGGATGAAGGGAGTGGTGTTTGTGAACATTTGACTTGAGCTTATTCATGTTGAAAGTGAGAGGGAAGACTTTAGCAGGAAGGTTGTTCCACATACGAACAGTTCGGCCAAAAGCGAATTGACCCTGTAATGCGTTGTGCGATTTACCGGCCAATCGACCACAAAAGGATGGGCTCTTGAGGTAAAACGTGTATTACGAACAAACGTATGGGTTTCGGGAACGAGATCCTTAATTTCATCAGAACACATCCCATTGTAGTAGCGATAAAATAGAATTGGATACCCTACAGTCACCAATGAGTATCTTCGGCCTCTCTGCACGCGGTCGAGATGCTCCAAAATAGACTTTGAAGCACCGGCCCGCACATGAGAGTTGAAAAGAAGATTTCAAGCATGCATTGATGTCATCCGCCGTTGTCGATCGTGGAATCACGGGCAATGTTTGACGAAAATCACCTGACAATAATATCAATGCACTTCCAACAATTTGAAATGACATATCTCCGGAACCACTGGGACCACCGATTTCGTGCAAACATCACATAAACCATCTACAGACTATCCCCAACGTACCCTAAACTTTTTTTGATTGAAATAGGGCGACCCGTTTCCGCAGTTAGTGGTGACATCAAAGTGTACACTTCTTTTAATATATATAGATAAAGATATAGATAATGAGTTTTGTTTTAAGATATTCCAAAATATGTGCCCTTCCTAGATCCTAAAACATATCAACCCCATAACAAGAATCATGCTGCTTTAAAGAACCAAAAAAGTGGAACCGTCATGGTCTTAAAAAAACTTCGCTTTGTTTTTTTAAAGTACGTTTTGTTTAAACAGTAAAAAAAATATCTGTTAATTAAAAACAACGAAGCATTTATTTAACAAATAAATTTTAACAGATGTTTTGGTTTAGTTCTGAAAAACTTAAAAAAATTTTTACTATAAATACTTAGCACAATGGCAAAGATCATTAATCGAATTCAAAAGTTTATTTTAGCACCAAAAAATGAAAATTTTAACAGTCTTTATTTTGGGGCTTTTATTAGCTGTGGCTTTTGTTGAAGGATTCGCCAGGTCCACTATTAAAGCCGACCGGAATAATCGCGTTAAGCAGCATTTATAAGAAGGCTAATTGAAAAAGGTGCCAGCAATGAAGAGGAAGTCCAGATAAAAATATAAAATTTGTAATTATATTGAAATAGAGAAATGTGAATGTAAATTTTAAATAAAAATACAATTTAAACACATGTAATAAAAATTTTATTATTTTATATAGATTTAAATATTTTAATACAATAATGCTTTTAAATCCTTACGAATACATTTCATTAAATTTTTTTTCTTAAATCCAATGAAAAATTGCTAAGGAGAATGAACTTTTACAAATTTAATAAGGCAATTTCAAAAACACTACGAAATTTCGTAAACAATTTTCATTGAAAAAAATCCAACTAATTTTTGTGCATTATTTCAATAGATTTTTTAAAATCTAAATGAACCGTTAACCCTTTCTTCGACAGCCCTTTTAACGAAGGGTTTCCCGTGGGCATTTTGCTATATCAACGTCATTTTTCTAAATAGCAAAATTCCGAAAACACCAAACTCAAAATGAAAAATATAATCTATCTAAAGGATAAAAAGCACATAAGATTTTTGACGTTTATTTCCGCCATGATGCTCTTTGTACCTCAGCAATGACGCCAGAGACCATGACGTCGATTGCCGTCAGATGGATATATACGTCTAGGCACGTATAAAACATAAAAAGCTTTGAAGTTCAGCTGTGACGTTTATACACGGCAATGTAGATTTTTAAATTAACAGCTAATTTATAAAAATAAAACAACATATTTCGTTAAAACATAAAAATATTTAATTCATAAAATTCAGTGTTTGGTAGTAAAAGAAATGGAACTTAAAAAAAGCGAAACAAATTTTTATTATACGTAAACTTGAATTTTCAAATTGTATTTTTTTTTATAAGTTTGTATGCCATTTTTCAAAACATAGACGTGTGCCCATGTTCTGTAACTCTCGCTTCGAGAAACTTTTCGATTGAAATGCGAGAAATGAAACAAAAATGCCATAAATTGAAACAAACAACTGTTTTTCTCACTTAACTGCGTCTGTAACATATTTTGCGAGTAATAACTGTTACGTAAGGAAATTACTCGCTAATTTACAGAATAAGTGTGTCTGTAAAATTTTTGTGAGAAAGTTTCCGCTTTGAACTGTCAAATAAACTCACGCATAAAAACGGGGCGAGAAAAGATATAACCACTAAAAAATATATTAAATAAGCAAAATGCTATGAATAATAACATGGAAGAGATAAGTAATTTGTTTTTGAGTGATTTTTTTCATTGTTTAATTATTTTGCTTTTAACATTTTTTAGAAATATACGAATGTTTTCAAAGCTATTTTTTTAAACAACAAAAATTAAAGTCGCAAAAAAAATAAAGTCTACATTATTTGCTATAGCCGACGCACAGTGGCGCCCGTAGAGCAAGCGAGGTTGCAAAAATCAAAATTTTCATGAGTGCCGACGAAGTTTTGAATAAACCCATATTATAGGAAACTTTTCAACGATTTCAAATATGCCACTCTTAATAATATCACATTTTTAGTTTAGAAGATATAACCGTTCAAAGTTGACCGACTTTCGGTTTTCAAAAAAACACACAATTTTTAGTCAATTTGTTGCGATTTCAGGTGTAATATCACGAAAAATGGGTAACGAATCGCCTTATTTTTTGTTTGTATTGATTGATGTATTTATTAAATGTATAATGATAAAAAAAAATTAACTGTTTGCTTTGTGTTTCTCCTGGTAAATCACTATTTAAAAACTATCCGTTTTTTCACTATTTTTCAACTTTGACGGAAAATAAAAAAAAACTATATTTTTCTATATTTGCCATATTTGCAAAACCTGTTCTTTGATTATTTCTTTACATAATTCAAAAGGTTTTATCTGCCCGTACGTGCCCGTTTGGCTTCTAGAGGTAAAAAAGTTTAAAAAGACATGGTTGCAGAAATTGTATGGCGTCCATCCCTTATATGTTTTGACTGACAGTAGTTTGATCTAATAGTTTGAAAAAAACTACTCATTGAAATTAGCAGGTACGTACCTCACATAAACAATACTTTGGCGTACAAATGGTCAGGAACAATATTGACTTATGGTCCCTACAGGTAGGCACAAACCTTATTTGGACACGTGCATAATATCAAAATTGCATTATTCAGCCTAAATCCATATGTATGCAGGGAACAGGTAAATTTTTAGGCATAGTAGCATAAGCCTATGTATTGCAAAATAAGCATAATGCCTGGATAGTCTACGCCTGAAAGTTGGCGCAACAATTACTGAAACCATTAAACAATTTAAGTATTGAAAACATGGCGTTGAACAATTTAAAATTATTTGAACTGTTTATAAAGTCAACCACACCAAAGTTTTTCACGGAAGTGAAAATTCTTCCTGAGAAGTTGACAGTGATCAGCAAATGGGGCTGCGATGGATCATCCGGACAAAGCGTTTATAAGCAAAGGATATCTTCCGATGACGCTACAATATCGGACGGAAATATGTTTATGGCATCTATTGTTCATTTGCGGCTAAAATTGGATGATTCCCTACACTGGAAAAATCCACGTCCGTCATCAGTGCATTATTGCCGACCACTAATGTTTCAGTTTGCAAGGGAATCGGCAGAACTTATAAGGACTACGGTGAAGGACATTGAAGAACAAATAAGCAAGATTAAGCCTACAAAGCTGCAAATTGGAGAAGGAAAATATATTGAATGCAATTACGAGTTCCACCTGACCATGGTTGACGGAAAAGTCGTAAACGAACTGACAGGAACAACAATGTCATGCCCGATTTGCAAAAAGAGTCAGAAGAACTTTTTTCAATTCAATTAAATTTATTTCATATATAATATGTTACATCTCAATTTTATATAATTAGTTGTAAAGAGTTTAAGAATAGTATCTTTTTCTGCTTAATTATAACATATTTCAATTAGTTATCATATACATATATATAGACAGAATTATATTGGAGGAAAAATTTAGCAAAAACCTATTTAAACCCCTTTTTTCGTTTTATTTTTATATTTTTTATTATCGATTTTTTATTATTATTTGTCAGAAGAACTTTGGTAATTTAAACGATTCTACAAATTAGGAGAATTACGAATATGGAATGTCACCATTGCACGCAAGGATAAGGTGTATGGAATTCTTGCTAAAACTGGCATATACCCTACCACAAGAGGAGGAAAACTTCGATGAAAATACATCAATAAAGGATAAGGAAAAGATCAGAAAGAAGCAAATACAGGATGCTTTTTTTAAACAAGTTGGACTAAAAGTAGACTGTCCCAAGCACGGATACGGTAACTCAAACGATGGAAACACTTCTAGGAGATTTTTTGAAAATGATGAGGCAGTAACTAGAATCATTGGAATTGACAATCAAATCGTGAAAAGATTGGGAACGATCTTGGATGTTTTAAACTGCAAAGAAAATGTAAATTCTACAAAATATGGAGAGTATGCGTCGAAAACTGCATCTTTTTTTAGCAGAAATGTATCCACAGAAGAAGTTGACCCCGACCGTCCATAAAATATTGGCGCATGGCAAAGATATAATTGAGTACCAGTCTTTGCCAATTGGAGAGCTTTCTGAAGAAGCACAGGAGTCTCTTAACAAATTTTATAAAAAATATAGATTGCAGAACACATTCAAAGCATCAAGGGTAAGGCAAAATGAGGACCTCTGCAACATGTTGGCAGCATCTTCCGATCCACTTATTTCTTCCCTGCGGCATGTGAAGTCACGAATAGAGTAACAAAATAATTATAGTTTAGAAATGGTTAGTCTTTTAGATATACCTTCTCCTACGAATTGTGATGAATATTTTACAGAAAATTGAAAAAATAAATTTAAAAAAAAAAAATTATTTTTTTTTTAATTTGTTGGGTAATAATTTAAAACATAAAACCCTAAAGAAAAAAAATAAAAACATTCTAAAAATGTAAAAATAATTTTTTTTAGTTACCACAAAATTGATTTTTCTACTAATTTTAACTTTGATAACCCATAAGTAGTACCCTTTCCAAACGCTCATTTCATAGGCTGAACAGTTATCTATCATATGCTGTTTAAACTGTTCAATTATCTTATTCGGTTCAAAAGATATGATTTTTGCAACGAAAAAACTCAAATGGCGCAACTGTGCGACGGTTGTCTTTTCGCCGCAGTCATTCATATTTTTTCAATTTTAATAATTTTGGCCGCCGTCAACGTAATGTGTTACTGACGTACTCAACGTCTGCAAGTTCACGTCGGCTTCGATTGAAATATTATGACATTTATAACGTAACGACGTAATCTCTTTTGATAGTTTTCGACATGAGTTACAGACACACTTTTTTCTCACTTTACGAGAAACGATGGAATATTTTGTTTCATATCTTTTCGATGCGAGAAGTTCTCACCAAAGTTACAGAACATGGGTACAGGACAGAGAAGAGGTTTATCGACAGGAGGTTTATCCTCGAATAAGAGGTATTTTCTCTTAAAAATGTTGATTTGTGTTTAGGTGATTTGACTGAAGTTGTTCTTTTGATGACTTTGATTTGCAGAGTCCTAATAAAGAATATATCAGCTCTTCTCTAAATTCTAAATAACTAATTGATTTACCTGTATATTTTTTTATATATGTATATGTAATACGAGTTATATGTACATACATCGAGAGGGTGAAATATTACTTTTTTGTACCATCGTAAGGTTTTTCTTGGACAGGAATAATAACTTATCATTTGGTCATTTTTATCAAGACCTGCCATAATGGAATTATATGCTTCTTTTTCTATATGTTTCATATTCTTCCTACCAAATCTATTCGAACATTCTTTCAATGCAGGCTTGTAAGCTGTTGTTATGCACAGAACATCCCTTGTGTCCTTCGATTTACTTACATACAATTTTTTATTTCGTTTCCATGTGTAATCTACTTTTTTAACTTTTTTTTTACTACAATGGAAGGGTGGTTGCCTTTTCTATTTGATCTTAATGTTCTTGTAGAGTGCGTTTTGTGTTGAAGCAGATCCATTCTTAAGTCGGTATTATTATAAAAATTATCCATAAATATATGGTGGCCTTTATTTAAGTAGGGCTTCATTAGTCGCATTACCAGGGCTGTGGAGTCGTCCGAAAAAAGTACTAACTCCGACTTCGACTCCAAACGCTGAAATTATTTAAGTGCGACTCCGACTCACGACTCCGACTCCTACTCTAACCGTGATGCGAAATGAATAAGACGTAAAATTATTTCTCTTTTGTGTAGAAACATCTTTATTAAACGAATTATGGGAATCCCCGCGTAATGTGCATAAGAAAAACATGAGTGTTATGGTAGGAATTAAAGGCCGGCCGATAAAGATGTTTCTACACAAAAGAGAAATAATTTTACGTCACAATTTTTCTAATACAAACTAGTATTTATGCGCTATAGCAACACTTATTCTGTACAATGTTGAAAATATTTCAGCGTTAATGGTTAAAAAATTCTGATATCAAAATTATTGGCAATTCCTGTCATTAACATTTTTTAGCATGAGTAAATTATTTAAAAAATCACACATCTTTTTTCAACTAGATCAATAACTGAGTATAAGTTTTGCTAATGTAATTTAGACTTTTTCCCGCACGTATAAAAAATATACTTAAATAGTAAAGTACTTGAATCAACTATTTCTCATAAAATAAATTAAAATCTACTTATTCCTATTGATCTTCAAAATATTGCATCGCCAATTTCGACGAATTTTTATATTGGAAAATATTAGAAATTTTTTTCAATTTTTTATGCCGAAAAATTTTGGAGTCGGAGTCACGCGTTTTTTTTGGGTTCTGTGACTCCGACTCCGACTCCGGTACAAAAACCTCAACTCCGACTCTTCAACTCCGACTCCGACTCCACAGCCCTGCGTACTACTAAAGAATGAGTTTTCTTATTTTCTTCACACTCCTGGAAGTTTTTTTCATTTGTACAACTCTAAATTTAGAGTATATCCATCTGGTGTACAAAGTTCATAAAATTTTATGCAATACTTTGCTCGTTTTGCTTTCATATATTGACGGCAAAAAGACGACCTTTAAAAAGAAACAGGGACTCATCAAGGCTTTAGGTTTCCCCTGGATAATACGCTTTAGAGAAATTTTGGATGAATATATTTATTAACTTAGACACTTTTGATAGCCTGTCATTTTCAAGTGAATATCTTTCGTAGTTTATGCAACGCTGAATTTTCTCATATCTTCTTCCAGATATATTAGAAGCGAAAATTGGATGATAGTACAATGAATCCTTCGTAAACATTTTACGAATTGTAGGAAACTTTATTTGGCCTTGGAGAAGGCATAAACCAAAAAATTTTTCGGTTTCCTGCTGGTCAGTACTTTCAAAAGCTTTATAGCGACATTTTCTGATTGTTCGTATGTTTTGAAACAAGTTCGTTCCGTATTGGTTGGTGCATTCTACAAAAGTCGTGGTAATTTCTGGTGTTCAAAGTGTAGAAAAAACATCATATGGTGATGGGTTTTCTGGTAGAGATATTTTTATTCCAGACTGACCAGAATCAAAACAAAAGTCGAGAATACTCTCCGTATTTTTTGAATATGTGTCGTCTATTAATGATACTGATGACTCAATCATCCGCAAATGGCTCTGAAGAATCTGAGTCCATTTCGGAGTAGCTGTCGCTCGAATCTTCTTCACCGAACAAACAACAAGCAATGTATCAAAGACAGTTGCTGATCTATTGTTGAAAAGCTTCAATATTAAAAGTTTTAGCAGCAAAAATGCTTATGACGTGTATGAACGCCATGTCCCACCAGAAACCTTTTTTTATGACGGCTATACACGTCACTGTCCACGAAAGGGTTAATTACAATGTTCAAATCAGGGCTGTAGAGTCGTAAGAAAAAAGTACAAACTCCGACTCCAAACGCTAAAATTTTTTAAGTGCGACTCCAACTCCAGCTCCTACTCTAACATTGATGCTAAATGTATATGAGACTGGTCCTCATTTGACTTTTAACTCTTTTTATATCCTCCACCACTAGTTGTTCTTTTGGTTCAGAGTAATGAATTAAAATGTAGAACCACCACCCTAAAAGATTTACAATTTTGTTACAAAAACGAGCATAAAAATTGGTATAATGCACAGCAAAATATACGATTTTGCACAAACTCGTTCTATATGACTAGAAATCATACTGAACGTCGAAAACTGTAATAAATATTGCTATCATATTAAAATGTGCTACGTTATAGTTTAATAGTACTAGAAATCACAGTGTCAAATTTCGTAAAGATCGGTCGATAATTTAACCTAGCCCGCATATAAAACCTACTCTCGGTAAATAATTTAGTATGTTACAAAACGTAATAAATAATGCTATTGTAATACAATTTGGTACGTTTTATGGGACTAGAAATCAAACTGCAAAATTTGCTGAAGATCGGTCAGTTATGTACCCTAGGCCCCATATAAACCCTTCACTCGAAAAACAGTTTAGTATGTTAATAAACGTGTGATAATACTTGGTCCAATTTTGGTTCGTATGGCCAGAAATAATATCATTCAATTTTCTGATTATCGGTCCACATAATTTCCTTAGATCATATATTAAGCAGCCTTCGGAAAAGCAATGTAAACGCCAAAATAAATTGCACTACTGTTTTGAAATAATCCAATGCCATCAAATCTTCAACGCACAGTCTTAAGGTAGAGTTAGCCGAACGTCCACGTCCCCCAACGAAACGTCTGGTCTGTTTTGTTATTTTCTTACAATGTAAATGCTTACCGAATTTAAATGTCACGTTGACGGAACGTCTCAATCTGTATAAATTAGAATTTCTTGCCGTCGTTACGTGACAGTTGAAAAGCAGTGATGGCCTGCTTGTATATTAAATTGAATGCGGGTATTTTCGCTCTTTTTTATTTGGTACTTTTTTCCAGTATATCTATAGACTTTCGACAAAACGACTTACAATACAACATATTTCCATATATATAAATATGCATATGCTTAGATGTACAAAATAAACAAATGCATATGCACATACAATAGCAATGAGAAATCTATAAAAGGCTTTAAATGGTTACAAAATATTGTTTTGTCTATGCACATATTTGATTATTGTAAATCTATAATATAAATATCAGATATTAAACTATTAATGTTTTTTTACTTACACTAAATACTGTTTTAATACCATTTTAATCACTTGGTACTTTTTCTGCACAACGGTCAACATTGAAACCTTTTGATTTCCCATCACTGTGTGTGTTGTTTTATGTATACTATTGCTTTTATGTTTATGTATGTGAAAAACATATAACACGTTTTTAGATGTTCTATAAGTGCACCAACGTGCAAGCAGTCCGTTACAGTAAGTTATGGGAACAGCAACGTTCGCCTAACTCAGCCTTTAATGGATCTCATGATGTCTCAATCTTGCGATATGACACATGCCGATCTAAGTTTATCACTTTAATCAAAGCAGCTGATATCGGACGACCCAAGGCGAATTTTAAAAGGTAAGTACAACTCCTCAGCCGTTTATCAGATGTCTCCGCAGCGAATTCAAAATATAATTCACAAACGTCAAAAAATACTTTTGTTTATGTTTTGCGCCAAAAAAAAACCAAAAAAATTTTTCAGAAAAGTGTTTGCCTTGGAGAGCTGTTTTCAATTAAATTTGAAGAACAAAATAAAAAGTTTAGTGCAACGCTTTACCCGTTCACCAGCTGTTTCCACGGCGAATTCAAAATATAATTCACAAACGTCAAAAAATACTTTTGTTTATGTTTTGCGCCAAAAAAAAAAAAAAAAATACCGAAAAAATGGCAGAGAAAAATGTTTGCCTTGTTCATCTGTTTTTGAAAACAAGAAATTAAATTGCAAAAACAATTTAATTTCTTAGTAGAGTCACTTTTCTTTTAAATTCGCCTTGGGACGAACATTTCAACGTTATGCTAGGAACACAACTGGGACGAACGACGAATTTCGCCCAACACGACGTATTTTTCAGTAAAAATTCGCTGAGTAAATTCGTCGTATGAAGCACAATAAAGACGAATAAAAACCAGCTTTTATAATTATAATGCTTAAAAATAAAAACATAATCAAAAACACAACTAAAAACTATTTTTATAGCCAAATACTTTGTATACTTATTTTATGTGTTATACAATAAAAAAAAAACAATTATTAAAGTAAAAAGAAACTTTATTTACTAAACTACATTGCACGAAAATGTTCACGTGTTAATTTCCTTCTTTTGCTGAGACAAAACATTTTAAACCACTGTTGCAAATTGTTTTAAAGGACGAAATTTTCTAAAAACAACAACAAATCTTATGGAGCAATTTTTATTTCTTAACTTCAGATGGCCGCTTAAATGATTGTTATACTTTAAAGTTTTTTTCTTCAAATTATTTATAATATTTCATGTTTACATGTCAGAAATTAAATCAAAAGTATGAAAGAAAGACAAAAGATTATGAAATATTTTGTAGCAATTATTTAATGTTTTACACAGTTTTATTTTTCTTAATATTTTACTCTAGTAAACTTTTCATAGCATGACCAATAAACATTAACGAAATAGATACAAATTTATTACATTAATTAAAGCAATAATTGTGTTTTTTTTTTTGTTGTTGGAAGAAACTAAATACAAAATACTTTAAAATAGTTCGAAAAAAAAAATTAAAAAGTATTTTTTAAAGAAATTTGTATTTCAAAAGAATTTTATTTCTTTACAACATTTACAAAGTTTTATTGGGAAATTATATCTTAATAATAAAACTTAATGATTGCGAATCTTTTACTTTTTATAAATTGGAAATATTAGAAAGTAAAAGTAAAATAAATTTGTTAAAAAAAAAACTCATATTTTAATACCATCCAAAACACAGAAAAAATTAAAAACCAACTTCAATTAATATATTCGCAGAAAAAAATATCCGTAATTTTTTTTGTTTAATTAATTAAAAAATGATTTAAAAAGTATTTCAATTTAATTAATGTGATAATTGACATATATGGATATGATCCACAGGAAAATTTAAACACCAACTTCAATTAATATATTTACAGAAAAAATTCTCAGTAGTTTTTTATCAATTAAAAAAATGATTGAAAAGTATTTCAATTTAAATAATGTGATAATTAAATTAATTATTTTTTTACTTGAAAGAAAATTAAAAACTACATTTTGATTTAATTAATATTTTAGTTGTGTTGAAATAAATTTTTAATGAAAATATTAATTTAATAGCAAAAAATCTTAATTGATTTTTTCGTTTAGGATAAAACAATTTAAGCTTCTAGAATTTTTGTTGGGAATTGTCAAAACCTGAGCTATAAATATTTAATTTAATCAATTAACACATTGTTTGAAACGGCAAAGTAGTTTGATCAGTTTTTTAATTAAAATTAAAAATAATTATAAAATAATAAAATTAAAAATTTCCCCCAAAAAATTATCTCTCGCTTTGGGCACACTCCATGGCCATCGAGGCCCGATCTAACTGCCATGGATTTGTTTTTATGGGGCTTCCTCAAAGAGAGGGCTTATAATGACAATCCCCAATCTCTTGTGGCATTAAAGGAAAATATTAGTCGATTAATCACCTCAATTGAACCAAGTTTACTGCAGCGTGTGACGCAGAACACAAGGCTCCGTTTTGAACAGTGTGTTCAACTCGACCATTCTATCGTTCAATGGTCTTTTGTGTCAATTATTACGTTTTTTATTTAAGTGTGAAAATATAAATTTCCTACCAGACACCCTGTATTTTATAATTTTGTTGTTGTTTTCTACAGATATTCATGTACCGTTTTAAAATTTTCAACGCCTCAAGTTATGCAGCGTTTGAAATTTAAAACTTCGTTTATTTATATAAAATTAGCGTGACTGACTGCATGATAATCGCCGTGCCGAAACAACTTAAGCCAAAGACTTGAAATTTGGAACTCCCCTCCCAATGTGTAGATAAAATAAGGACGTTTTTCTTGGAAAATTAATTTCTAAGGGGTTAGAAATGGGTAAAAACGGGTAAAATCAGTAACATTTTATCTCATGATCTAAGAGAGGTAGACTTAAAATTCAAAAAATATCATTATTGAATCAAAAATAAAATTAACATGTTCTGGGTAGTTTTTGGAAATTTTTACATTTTGGGGACGAAAAAGAGGAAAAATATAATTTTAGTACTTTTTTGGCAACCCATTTATCTTCTAAAGTAATAAAGATAGAAATAAAATTTAAATTGCGTTTTTCTCTCCTTAAGAAGCTCTCAAGTACATTTTGGCACTTTTCGGAAATTCGAGTATATAAATATTTTTGGTTCTTTAAAAATAAAATTCAAAATAATGTAAATAAAATAATAGTGTTATGTGACGCCCCAGGTAAGACACATTTTTTTTATTTATATAAAGTGATTTAGAGGTGGATACAGAAGAAGGAAAATGAAATACCCACTCCATTCATTGCCCCCCTTTCCCCCCCCCCCCCTCAAATTAAAAAAAGATATTAACCCATTTATGGAGTTTATAATAGAAATTTTGCAAAATTGGAAATTTCAGTTAAATGTTCCTCACCCCAGCAGCTCAAGCTGGATCCGCGCCTGAGTTATGCATATATATATATGTATATGTGTATGTATACAATCAGATATATTTATATATATTTTATTTTAACCATATATATGGGGGATTTCATGTCACGTGACCCAACTTTTGAAATCGATGTCTTCCAAGGCTAGTCTGGTTGGATAGTAGTTTATACACAAATTTTCAACAAGATCGGTCAAAAAGTTTCTGAGTTAGAGGGGGTCAAAATTTTACATTTTGGCCAAACCAGTGTTGTTTCTCATCCATGTAACTTATTATCTATTGGTGTAAGCAAAATTTGTCCCAAACAAATTAGATAGCTATTTCTCCAAGCTTTTGAAATTTTTTAAAATTTTTTGTATTTTTTTAAATTATTTAAATTTTTTTTTTTTAAATCTAAAACTTATTTTTTATTTTTTTTTGAAAACGGTATTTTTTTTTTTTTGTTTTTTTTTTTCTCAAAAGAAAGCTTATGTATTTTCCTTTTAGGTAGTTTTGGTCGCTTAGTGGGATGAGAGTGGGATATGTATAAAAAAAAATAATTTCTAACTCAAGACGAGGGGTTTTCAATTTTAGCATATGCACTATTTTGAATTTTTTTCCTTTTTGTGTGTAAGTGTTTCTAAAACATTAAAAATAAAACTTTTGCTGAGAAACTAGACAAATTAACCTTTCCTACGGTATATAACATATCTAACAAGCATTTCATTCCCTCAATACTGTAATACCCACAATATGTTGATCCCAGGAATAAAATCACTTTTTCTATAGAGATGTTGACAAATTAAATCTTTTTATTTATTTGTAATAATAATTAAATTAATATAAAATAATAATAATAAAAACAAAAAGATTAATAATCTAAAAAATTTAATCTTAATCACATAAGTCCTTTAATAATTTTTTTTTTTTTTTAAATTTAAAACTATTTTTGTATTTTTTTTGAAAAGGGTATTTGTTTTTAATTTTTTTTTTTTGCTCAACAGAAAGCTTAGGTCTTTTCCTTTTAGGTAGTTCTGGTCGCTTAGTGGGATGCGAGTGGGATATGTATAAAAAAAAATAATTTCTATCTCAAGACGAGGATTTTTTAAATTTTTTAGCATATGACGTCTTGACTTACGATAACAGTTCTTGCACTAAAACGAGCTAACAAAAAAATAATTCAAAAATATGAAATACATATTTTTTGTTATGCGAATTGTGGCAATCCTTTCGTTTATTGGAATTAATCTGAAGACAAGGTGTGAGGACCAGGATGAGCCTCTCACTAAGCAAAACTCAGCTGCCAAATTAACGTGTTGTTTAAGGTGACGCCTTTCTGATTCCTTTGCACTTTCTTTATAGAAGTTATCAGGGGCGTTCTAGAAATTGAAAACGCAAAACGCAAGAATTTTTAAGTTCTTTTCAAAACACTCTTAATCCAATTTTTTATAATTTTCTTATAGAATTCTGTTTAATAGAGAAATATTTGTATTGTATTACCACAAAAGTTTTATCAAAAAAACAACTTTTAAATTCTTGCATTTTGCGATTTCGATTTCCAGAACACATCTGTGTATCGTTTTTCTACTTTTAAAGTACATTCGATATTGCAAAAACTCCACCTTGAGTCGCGGTAACAACAAATTCTAATAGGTACCAAAAAAGGTACAATTTTTCGATGAGCTTCCATCACTGATTTGCGTGTTAATTTTAATATTCTCCGTTATTGTTGCTGAACAGGAACCAAAACAGCTGTGCTATGTTTGTAAATAAAAACTAACATTTTTTGAATACATTTCATCTGAAGTATAATTTTAAAATACGCAATTTAAAGAAGACATCTTATTAAAACAAAACTATTTGTAGTATTTTTATTTATTTCGCATTAAATTTTTTTGCTGCATAGTTTTTTGATATTTAGTTCTTTGTTCTTTTGTTTATTTTTTTATTAATAATATTAATGAAAGCTAGAAAAAAACAATAATAATATTATAAAAATTCCTTTGCAATTGATTCGTATTAAATAAGTTGGGGTGTTTTGGTACCAGCAAAGTCTAAAATGTATCAAAAAATTACAATTTGACTATGAATTTTTGAACAGTTGTCTCGCTATCCTACAGTCATTGTTGGCAACCGATCTGTTATTAGTAATTTCCGAAGTATCTCCATAAATTTTGAGTTTTGAGAGTTTATTTTCCATATCTAGGGGAAACCAGTACAGGTTGTTATGAAGTCAAAAAGCCTCGTCTGCCCTTATATTCCCTTTACTCCGGGATCAAAAGAATGCTGAAATGAAACTACGAAAGTGTTTTAAGCCATCTGCTTAGAAATTTAAGATTTATCTTGCACTCGGAATACCCTTTCACTACGTATTCAGACATGAAATGGGCGATTGTAGAAGTATGGGTGTCTGTCCTTCAATTTGAGAAATGTCCGCAAGTTTTTTCACTCCACTTAAGGCAAATTGGCAAAACTTGAGCCAGCGGATTTATTTTTTTGTTTTGTTAACCCTGTTGTTAGGTTAAGCCCATTTGGTCGGTTATACCGACTTAAAAATTCGAATCTTGGGTTATGGTACCGATGCAGTGTTATAAAGGCCTTATTACGTAGTCTAACCCTAGAGCGATAAAATTGCATTCACCTGTAATTTGGATAAAACTTCCTCATTCTGTTTCACCGTAATTTATGGGCCACTCAACAGTTCACCCCTCTAAATATAAGAACTTTGTTAGCAATAACTTATTTTCAGCCTACTCTGTTATACGGCTCTGAAATAATCGCTGGATGTCCCTCTATAGATAAGAGGAAGCTCAACACCACTTATAATAACATTTTTCGGTATGTTTTTGGTTTAAAAAGATTTCTAGAGTCTCGCAATACGCAAGTAGATTTATTGATTTATTGTTCAATAACCTAATAAAAATTAAATGTCTAATTTTTCTCCATAAAATCATCATGACAAAAGAACCAGAATACCTTTTTAACCGAATACGATATGCCAGATCTAATTCAATTTTGACACCGAGGTCATGCATCTGAATGCCAATTTTTTGTCTTTAGCATATGCCACTGGAATCAACTCCCAAGCCACATCCAAAACACAAACAACGCAATAAATTTTAAGAAAATGCTTACCGAAATTTTAAAGTAATTTTCCACTTTAATATAATAAAATTTTTTCTTTTTAATTCAACTAGCTTATTTGTATTAATTGTTTCTACACACAATTTTTTTATTATTGAATTTTATTGATATTGAGCCTTGTTTTTTATGTATTCTGCTTTTAGTAAAACAATTTTATTAAGCTTTTGTCATCTTATATTTGTCTTTCACTATTCTGATTCTAATGCTGTAATTTATAAGATATATTATCTTGTTGTATTAGAAAATCGATATTTATAAATAAATAAAATAAAATAAAATAAATAAATATTCCCTTGAATCTTCACAGCCCCCCAATTATCGTGTAGTAGATGATTCATCTCACTTCAGAATTTAAACGACGTAATCGTAGACGAACCCACAGATAAAGTGTATTTAGGTCTAGTTGACTAGTAGGTTTCAAAGTTCCCTAAAGTGTTAAGCAGTGGTCGAAAATAAGTAATACATACTGCTCTTTAGTGGTCGGTACGGTAGAAATATGAAAAACACAAACGCTAATAGTGTAAATATATTAAAAGAAAAAAGCTACTCTGTTTGTGATCTTCGTACACCATAACAATTCTGTACTTATCCAACTCAACATAAAGATAAGAAGATTGCATAGCGTAACAACAACAATACTAGTGAGAAGCGTTGCTAAAGTTTTTTGTTAGCTCACTCCTTTATCAATGTAAAAAAAACATTAAAGAACAATAAAAAATTATGTATGTCTAAAGAATCACTACCATTGTTCTATTTTATAACGAAAAAAAGAAAACTACATAATGTTTGTTACTTTGCTAAAGATAATTTTGAACAATATTTACCCAGCGATAAAAAATGAGTAAAGAGGCCTATTAGAATGCCTTATTTAGCAGACACAAGACCTTCTCGCCGCATTCCATACTTATTTATTATTTTTTACATTGGGAGCAAGCCCTTCCACACTCCATTTAATAACAAATTAGTCAGTCCCCTTCCCAAAGAAGGTAGTAAGGAATGTCACTAAAAAAAAACATTTTAAAACTGAAAAACTTCCTTTTTCCCTTCTTAAAGATGGGAGTAGCGAATGAGTACTGAATATTTGTAAGGGCTTTCAAACAGAAATGTATACCTTTTAGAAGACATACTTCTGAAGACAGGATATCAAACGCAGCGAATCTTTAACAAAGGAGTGTAGAGCTCTTCAAACAAGCCTGCTACTTGCGGGCCTTTCAATAATTACCGCTAAGAACGGTTGTGTACTTATACACAAATACTAAAAAAATGGGTAAAGTTTCTGGTTGTGTGTACCGTACGCTAAACAATGTTCACATTGTTGGAAATGGCAAAGTTTTTTGTTCATCTTTTTAATTAAAATTAAAAATATCATTTATTGAAAAAAAAAAATGTTCACAATTTTACAATTCTTAGTAATCAATATAATCACTTTGGTGCAAAATCAACAACTTGTTTGCTTTATATTATATATTTGGTATAAATTTGGTGATTAGAGAATAATTAAATTAAAAAATAAATATAATTAAAAATAATAAAATAACTTTCCTTTTTTCGTCCATTTTCTAATCACACTTTTAGAAAACAATTCAATATAAGTAGTTTGCTAGTTGTGCTGGCAGTTTGAATAATTGTTTACATCTGTAAACCATATTAGTATCCGGGCAAATTTTCCGAAATAGGTGAATCGTTCTGATGAACACTCTCAGCAAAAAAATTATTCTTCGGACAAAAATTATGTTCGGAACGTATGGATGAATCCACGGTTAGTTTAGAAGTTATTAGGTTGGCGAATTTACATGTTTTTACGATATTTATCCCCTAAACATTCGAATTACCAAAAGTTTCATCTTATGTAGCATTTACACATGAAAGTAGTTTCTTGCGAGTCGCAATGCACTCAATTTGTTCACTAACACACACACAATTTTCGTAATATTAGGCAATTTCTTCAATTTTTAGTGGATCGATTTAGCGAGAGACCAGCATCCGGTTCAAATTTCAACCTTATAACTCACGGCGTTAAGGCTGTACGAAGATGAATCTGTCAGTAAATCAGTCCGTAACGTTGAAATTTTATATACCTAAAGGTAAATATTTTGTTTTACCTTATAAATACTTTAATTGTTAATAAAGGGCATTTTTATCTTTTAGTATTGATGAAATCCCGAATTCATCTTTAACCTTCTAAATAAAAAAAAAAAAAATCCAATCCATGATTTATTTCATTCAACACATTATCACATTATTTTTACCGTAATGTATAAAATTTTCCCAAGTCTTAGAACAATTAATGGGTACTCAAATATTCCTGTATATTCGTCACTACTTTAACTTGCAAATTTTAGCTGGCAAAGTGTTCATTTACTTTTTAGTATTTTTGAGAGTGATTTCTTTAAATTCTACTTACTCTCTCTGTTATCAATTAGTATAAATTGTTACGTTTGTTTTGTTTATTTTTGTTAATAAAATATTAAAATACTTGTAATTAATTATGTTTATTTACTTAAGTGGCAAATTTTTTCTCAAAATTATCGAAAAAAATATCTTAATATATAAAATTTCTGGATTTTGAATGATTCGATTAATCGATTAATTTAAAAATTTTATTCGTTTAATCGAATAAGTAAAAATGCCAATATCGATTAATCGTTTAATCGAACAAAAAAAAAGCCGATTAAGTGAACACCCTAGTACATATAAAGACTTACGTCCTTATATATTTGCATAGAAAATGCGTTTAATAAACCTTTTATAAGCCTGTTTTATTTTTATGGATAAGGGAGTTAATTTGTTAATTATGACAACAAAGTAACAACGAATGCGTTGGCCAGATCATGCTGTGAGATGGATGAATGTGCTCTAGATAAAAATGCTATGAATGCGAACCCGGTTTGCGCTGAAGAAGACCACCAGAACTTCGATGGCAGGACCAAGCAAAGAAAGACATATTGAATCTTAGTTCTACAAAGTCGTACACAGAACAATCTTGTTTGAACATTATTTCAATTTAATTAAAATAATAATTAAATAAATGTTTAGTTGAAAAAAAAACTAAAAATTAAATTTGGTTTTAATTAACATTTTAGTTGTTTTGACATAAATTTTTAAATTTAACATTTTTTTTTTTTCGAATTTATTCTATGAGTTAAATTTCAGTTATGTATTTTATAAAGCTTTTTCTAATAGTTCTATTCCTTAAATTTTTTTTAGAATAAATTCGAAAAATAAAAAATGTAGAATATAATAAAGTTGCTTATGAAAAGAAATAATTCCCAATATCTATTCATAAATTTTTAATTAAAATAATAATTAAATAACAAAAAATCTTAACTGACTTCTTTCGTTTAAAATAAAATAATTCCAACCTGTAGAATTGTTGTTGGGAATTGTCAAAACCTGAGCTATATTTAATTAAATCAGTTAACACATTGTTGGAAATGGCAAAGTTTTTTGATAATTGAAAAAAAAAAATATTCAAAATTTTAAATTTTTAGTAATCAATAGGATCATTTTGGTAAAAGGGGCAAAATCTAGGATTGGGCAATAAATATCGATATATCAATATATCGATATTTAAAAAATTGATAATCGATATATATCGCCGATATTAAAAATACCTATATATCGATACATCAATATTTATCTACGACTTTCAAAATTCAAAATCTTAACCGTTGCTCAACTGCTTACAATACTGTTGTTTTTTAAGAATTGCATCATATTTTTTTTACCTATTACCTATTAAGAAAATAACGGCGCTTTTCCATTGTAAATTTTTAATAGATTACACAGTTCAGTTTTGTCTCGGTTTTTTAAGAGATGACAACAAAAAAAAGGGTTCCTAGAATTATGCAAAGAATCGCCTTAATTATGGCGTATAAGCAGCAATTGACTCATGAAAGTTGGAATGTAAATAATAAAAAAAATATTTTGTTTGTTTTTTATTTGAGCATGATCTTATATTAAAAATAAAATATTGCACAGTCTACTTGTATAGTATGTGTCACAAGTTTCGTTTACCGGCAGCATATAATCCGGCATTATATAATCCCAATAAATTTTTTTTTTAGATTTCATATGGCGAATAAATAAAAAATTTTTTGTATACTTTACTTTTTTTAAAATTTTTTTTTTATTGTAGAATTAACTGCCCGTCTCTCGATTTTAAACGAAAACTTCGTTCGCATAACTTACCTTAAAAATTAAATTTTAAAATTTGTTTTGTTTAAAATTAAAATTAAGCGAATGAAAGTTTCGTTCGAAATCGAGGGACAGGCAGTCATTTTGAAATTAAAAGTTAGAATGTAATATGTTTGTGCATCTGTAAATATGTATTGACATAGGTATATTAAGTTGTTAAATTTGGTAATAATTTTAGCGTAATACGTTCGACACATCGATATTTTTAATTAATAAATATCTATACTCTTAAAAAATATCGTTTGCTTAATGAATTTGGTGATTAAAGACATTTTTTTAAATTTTTTCTGCATATATATTTTTTTTTACCTAAAAGAAAAATAATTAATTCAATTATTCCATTAATTAAATTCAAACAATTTTCTAACAATTTTTTTAATTAAAAAAAAAAACTATTGAAAACTTTTTCTGTTTTGTTAGTTTTCCTCATGAATAATTAGTTTTGTTTCCGGATATTTCAAAAAAACGGGGAGGGAAATCTATTTATTTTTTCATTCATCAGAAATTGTCAAGTACAGAAGAATTTTTGGGGGTCTGTAAAAAACTCAAAAAAAAACATGCCACTGTGAAGTTGGCTTTAATTTTACAGACCGTTTCATTTAAGAGTTAAACAAATATTTGTTAAATTAAAAAGAATGTGGAATTTATTAAACAAATAAAAAAGCTCTGACTAATGTCTTCTTTGTTTGGTTCTGCAATGATCACAAAATTTTACTATAAATACTAAACCCAAAAAGAAAAGATCTACAATCTAATTGCAAACTTTATTTTAAAACTAACTAAAAGATACAATAATAAAATGGCTGTCGTATTACTATTATTATTTTGGGGATTAGCTCATTTTTATAATATCAGCTTTGTTAAACGAGTAGCAACTGGATAGCTGACCATAAAAAAATGTTCGTATGCTCTAATTGTAATCCGGTTGATCCAGAAGGATGACAGGCGATGCTGCTGCAAAAAGGTGGAAGGAGCAAATAGTCCAGATAAAAATATTAAATTTCAATAAAGTAAATTTTAAATAAAAATAAAATTTAACTGCTTGCAATTAATTTTGATTTTTTATATATGTATACAAAAAAATATTTTGTACAGATTTTTATTGCGTTCGAAATTCATGGTGTTTTCTTTTGTACAAAAAAAAATGTAACATTTCTTAAAAATGTTTTGCTCTCTACAAGGGTAGCATGTTTTTATCAAAAAATTCACCCTTACTAATGGCATAAGGCATTGGCACAATTAAGCAAAAAATATTCTCTAATCATCAAATTTATACCAAATTCGTAATAGGTATAAAGCAAAAAAAAGTATCATTTATTGAAAGAAAAATTTATTCACAATATTACAATTTTTAGTAATCAATATAATCATTTTGGTAATAGGTGGAAAATCAACAACTTGGATTTTGCACCTGTTACCAAAATTATTATATTGATTACTAAGAATTGTAAAATTGTGAATATTTTTTTTTCAATAAATGATATTTTTAATTTTAATGAAAAAAATGAACAAAAAACTTTACCATTTCCAACAATGTGAACATTGCCCTTCAAACAAGGCCCAGTAGCAGGCTTGTTTGAAGGGCTCTACACTCCTTTGTTGAAGATTCGCTGCGTTTGATATCCTGTCTTCAGAAGTATGTCTTCTAAAAGGTATACATTTCTGTTTGAAAGCCCTTACAAATATTCAGTACTCATTCGCTACTCCCATCTTTAAGAAGGGAAAAAGGAAGTTTTTCAGTTTTAAAATGTTTTTTTTTTTAGTGACATTCCTTACTACCTTCTTTGGGAAGGGGACTGACTAATTTGTTATTAAATGGAGTGTGGAAGGGCTTGCTCCCAATGTAAAAAAAAAAATAAATAAGTATGGAATGCGGCGAGAAGGGCTTGTGTCTGCTAAATAAGACATTCTATTAGGCCTCTTTACTCATTTTTTACCGCTGGGTAAATATTGTTCAAAAGTACCAAACATTATGTACTGTTCTGTTTTTCGTTATAAAACAGAACAATGTTAGTGATTCTTTAGACATACATAATTTTTTATTGTTCTTTAATGCTTTTTTTACATTGATAAAGGAGTGAGCTAACAAAAAACTTTAGCAACGCTTCTCACTAGTATTGTTGTTGTTACGCAATGAAATGTTCTTATCTTTATGTTGAGTTGGATAAGTACAGAATTGTTATGGTGTACAAAGATCACAAACTGAGACACTTTTTTCTTTTAATATATTTACACTATTAGCGTTTGTGTTTTTCATATTTCTACCGTACCGAACACTAAAGAGCAGTATGTATTATTTATTTTAGAACACTGCTTAACACTTTAGGGAACTTTGATACCTACTAGTCAACTAGACCTAATTACACTTTATCTGCGGGTCCGTCTACGATTACGTTCCAGCTTGTTCGAGGCAAGCTGAAGTTGTTTAAATTCTGAAGTGAGATGAAGCATCTACTACACGATAATTGGGGGGCTTTGAAGATTCAAGGGAATATTTATTTATTTTATTTTATTTTATTTTATTTATTTATAAATATCGATTTTCTCATACAACAAGATAATATATCTTATAAATTACAGCATTAGAATCAGAATAGTGAAAGACAAATATAAGATGACAAAAGCTTAATAAAATTGTTTTACTAAAAGCAAAATACATAAAAAACAAGGCTCAATATCAATAAAATTCAATAATAAAAAAATTGTGTGTAGAAACAATTAATACAAATAAGCTAGTTGAATTAAAAAGAAAAAATTTTATTATATTAAAGTGGAAAATTACTTTAAAATTTCGGTAAGCATTTTCTTAAAATTTATTGCGTTGTTTGTGTTTTGGATGTGGCTTGGGAGTTGATTCCAGTGGCATATGCTAAAGACAAAAAATTGGCATTCAGATGCATGACCTCGTTGTCAAAATTGAATTAGATCTGGCATATCGTATTCAATTAAAAAGGTATTCTGGTTCTTTTGTCATGATGATTTTATGGAGTAAAATTAGACATTTAATTTTTAAAAGGTTATTGAACAATTAATCAATAAATCTGCTTGCGTATTGCGAGACTCTATAAATCTTTTTAAACCAAAAACATACATAAAAAAAACATTCAGGTGAATGCAATTTTATCGCTCTAGGGTTAGACTACGTTGCTGAAGGAGAAGAGGACTTGCGCTATTTCTCAATACGGCTTGAAATAAGGCCATATGGCTTTATAACACTGCATCGGTACCATAACCAAAGATTCGATTTTTAAGTCGGTATAACCGTTCATAAATTACAAAGGATACAATTCAAAAATTGGACCAAATGGGCATAACCTAACAACAGGGTTAACAAAACAAAAAAATAAATCCGGTGGCTCAAGTTTTGCCAATTTGTGTATCTTAAAGTGGAGTGAAAAAACTCGCGAACATTTCTCAAATTGAAGGACAGACACCCATACTTCTACAATCGCCTATTTCATGTCTAAATACATAGTGAAAGGGAATTCCGAGTGCAAGAGAAAGCTTAAATTTCTAAGCAGATGGCTTAAAACACCTTCGTAGTTTCATTTCAGGATTCTTTTGATCCCGGAGTAAAGGGAATATAAGGGCAGACGAGGCTTTTTGACTTCATAACAACCTGTACTTGTTTCCCCTAGATATGGAAAATAAACTCTCAAAAGTCAAAATTTATCGAGAGACTTTGGAATTTACTAACAACAGATCGGTTGCCAACAATGACTGTAGGATAGCGAGACAACTGTTAAAAAATTCATAGTCAAATTGTCATTTTTTGGTACATTTTAGACTGCTGGTACAAAAACACCCCAACTTATTTAATACGAATCAATTGCAAAGGAATTTTTATAATATTATTATTGTTTTTTTCTAACTTTTTAAGATTATGTTATTAATAAAAAAATGAACAAAAGAACAAAGAATAAAATAACAAGAAACTATGCAGCAAAAAAATTTAATGCGAAATAAATAAAAATACTACAAATAGTTTTGTTTTAATAAGATGTCTTCTTTAAATTGCGTATTTTAAAATTATACTTCAGATGAAATGTATTCAAAAAATTTTAGTATTTATTTATAAACAAAGCACAGCTGTTTTGATTCCTTTTCAGCAACAATAACGGAGAATATTAAAATTGACACGCAAATCAGTGATGGAAGCTCATCGAAAAATTGTACCTTTTTTGGTACCTATTAGATTTTGTTGTTACAGCGACTCAAGGTGGAGTTTTTGCAATATCGAATGTACTTTAAAAGTAGAAAAACGATATACAGATGTGTTCTGGAAATCGAAAACTCAAAACACAAGAATTTAAAAGTCGTTGTTTTTAATGAAACTTTTGTAGTAAAAGGAATACAAATACAATAGAATACAAATATTTCTGCATTAAACAGAATTCTATAAGACAATTATAAAAAATTGGATTAAGAGTGTTTTAAAAAGAACTTAAAAATTCTTGCGTTTTGCGTTTTCGATTTCCAGAACACCCCTGATAACTTCTATAAAGAAAGTGCAAAGGAATCAGAAATGCGTCACCTAAAACAACACGTTAATTTGGCTGCTGAATATTGCTTAGTGAGAGGCTCATCCTGGTCCTCACACCTTGTCTTCAGATTAATTCCAATATACGAACGGATTGCCACAATTCGAATAAAAAAGTATTATTTGTGGCCATGCACCGACTGAAGGCATAGATGAATAGACCAAAGAAATACTCTAAATGTGGACATATTATACGTCTAAAGAGAGAACATGACGGCATTCTCGGCCATTGAAATTGTCGCAGGAGATTTTAATGCAATAATAGATAGGACAACTTTGATCGTACAGTAAGAAAATTAAGTCCCTACGGGAAATCTATCAATAATAACAACAAAGTAATAATCAGCATCCAATTTCGAGACCTTAATATACATAACGCCATGTGGCTGGCACCAGATCAATAAACCGAATCGATTATGTTCTAGTAGACGAAAGGCACTTATCCGTTGTTGGGTTTGTACCAGTATAAATATGGCGAAGCTTTACAGTACGAGATGTTGCGCTTACAACAGGTAGCAATAGCACTCTCTACTCGCCTGACCCAAACACTGGAAGAAAGCATACCCTGTACCGCTAATAGTGCACATTGGCAAAGTATTTCCCACTCCATGGATGTCGCGGCAATCCCCTAAGAACTCATGGTACGACGGTCAGTGTTGTGATATTACTGAAGCAATGGTTAAGGCCAAATTGCCTTTACAAAAGGGCGGCAACGGCCCTCGAGCTGCTTCGCCGCCCAGAGCATTTTTACGCACGACATTTCTTACTAACACAATCATCGAGTTAGGTTTTTGTGATAGCTGAAATAAGTTTGTTTTCCTTTTCTTCCTGTATTAGTCCTGTTCTATAATTCCATGAATTGAAAGGTCTTAGGGCAGTATGGCAAATTTTGCGATTTTGTATTCAGAATAAAGCTTTTTATATCCATACCACAATAGTGAAGAGAGCATACGTTTGTGTTGATGCTTGTAATATCTTAAAATATTCGTCCTACCCCCGGTTTTGGTAAACCGATCGACTTAGCAACTAAAAAAAAAAACTGAGTGAATGTATGTATATGAAGATTTTACGGCACGTTCAATCACTTGTACTGTGAAAACCCCTCATAAGTAAAATTTTTCATAACATTTGAAAGTAAATTATTTTAAAAAAATTAAACTTTTAGAATTTGCATTTGAACCAAGCCAAAATTTGATTTTTACTTTATACAAATTTTAAAGCAGCTTTATTTAAAAAACCGGAAGTGTTCTAGTAATTTTAATTAAAATGATTTTATTTAATTAGTATTGTGGTTATTTTATTGAACTGTTAATGGTTTTTAATCCAAATTTCGATATTTTAATCAGGCTTAAGTTCATTGAATTTAATGAGTGTAAAACGGCAAACCCCCCTGAAGAGATTGTTTGATTACTATCGAAACTAGTCAGGGCAACCTGTCCGTGAAAACCTGGGTTCAATTCCCAGCTCAGTCAAGAATGAAAAATTATCAATAAATTTTAATTAATTTCGTGTTGTAAAATTCCTTTCTTCATAAAAATAATTTAATAAAAATTCTATTCAATGAACTCAAGACTAATTAAAATATCGAAATTATTTTATTTATTTAAAATTGTTTGCCGTTTAAAATGTCACTTAATGGCTTTGTGTGGAAAACAGATAAAGAAAAAATTTAATGTCTTTTAAACATAAAATAAACTAATTCAAATTACCAAAAAAAAAAATGGTAGCTTTTTTTTTAATTTTCTAACAAACAAAAAAAAAATTAATGAAAATATTCAGACATACAATAGAAGAGACCAGGGCACGTAAAAAAAAAATAAAAATATATGCAGACGAAAAAGCTTATAAGAATACCAAAACGAAACAGAAATTATGCTAAAAAAAACATGTAATGAGGTTTTTTTAAGCCCGATTCCACTTACGAAAGGTTTAGCTGTCAAACAAACTGTCATATAACGCTCAGTTTTTGATATTTATGATCACTTTATATAAAAAAAATTTTCAAAAGTTTTTCACCGCTTAAAAAATTAATTAATAATAAAATCAGTTTTAATTTTAATTAAACGTTTTATAAAGTAAATTTAACGTTTAATTGATACCATTAACTTGCTTACTGGTGCCAATTTAATTAATGTTTTAATTAAGATCAGAAATTTTTTAATTAAAATCAATTTTTAATTTTTTTCTTTGTATTCTGGCAAATCATCACGAATAGATTCGCGCTTGAAAAATGCCACGAAACCATCCAAATTTACTTTGAAAATCAGTCATCGATTCGCGAAACCTTAAAACGACTTTGCGATTTTTGGCTTAACTAGCCCCGGTAGGCTAGTTGGTAGTGAGCTAGTCCTTCAGTGCGGGGGTTGAGGGTTCAATTTCCGCCAGAGACTCTGCCCTTCTGCAAACAAGCGTAGAGCTTTGCGGGAGTATCATACGATCTTTAGAATTCATTACCGCAATAAAGTTAATGATTTTTTGTTGGAAAATATGGATACTAACATTGATTCCGGCGATAAGTTGTTTAACATACAGCCATATGCCATACGGCGACTGCAAATGTCGACATATTGAAATTAAATTTGGCGACAAGTTGAATTTGCCTCCAAAGTTGATATCGCTGATTTATGCTGATGAACTAGCAAAAATTTATATCTTGAAGCCCAACTTTGTTTGTGAATGGAATGCTGCGAAAAGTGGCCCAAAATTGAACGTCCAGAAAGCGCTTTGTCAATAACATCCGCGATGTTGATATCATTGAAATCAGTTTCAAATGTTAATGCCACACAGAAAAAATAAAAATTGATTTCAATTAAAAAATTTGTGATATTAATTAAAAAGTTAATTAAATTAGCACCAGTAAATAAATAAATAGTTTCAGTTAAACGTTTATTTCACTTGATAAAACGTTTAATTCACTTGATTAAACTCTTGTATCACTTGATAAAATTTTTAATCAAAGCTGATTTTATTTTTGATTAATGCTTTAATTGCTGAAAATTTTGCGAGCATTTTTTCTGTGAATATTTACTACATATAAAGATTCAATTAGTAAATTATACTGTCGAACAAAGTAAAATATAACGGGGTTCTAATAAGGATTTCTGGTAGAAAAGACGAATACCATATTTATTATTCGTTATATTTAAGGTTTGATTAGCAACTTCGTAGAACATGTGACGGCAAATATTTTTGTGGTACCTTTTAACTCTCTAACTCCCCTTTATAACGGTAATTTTTACCTCTATCATATAAATGTTCTACAAAAATGTCGGCTATGAAATTTTACTTTATATATCAGAACACAACAAAGCTAAAAACTTAACACAAAAAAGAGAAAAATAAATGAGTTTTGATTCCGGATATTTTAAAAAATATTTCAGATTTGTTAGCGAACTGCACCCATTCTGGATCCTACAATATATCAAGTACAAAAAACTTAGAGTGCTTTAAAAAAAAAAAAAAAAAAATTAAATGAAAAAAATGGTACTTTATGGTCATAAAAAATATCATTTTGGTTTTTAAGTACGTTTTAATTAAATAAATGAGTTTTGATTCCGGATATTTTAAAAAATATTTCAGATTTGTTAGCGAACTGCACCCGTACTGGATCCTACAATATATCAAGTACAAAAAACTTAGAGTGCTTTAAAAAAAAAAAAAAAAAATTAAATGAAAAAAATGGTACTTTATGGTCATAAAAAATATCATTTTGGTTTTTAAGTACGTTTTAATTAAAAAGTTAAACAAATATTTGTTAAATTAAAAAGAATGTGGAATTTATTAAACAAATAAATAAACTCAAACTGATGTTTTTGTTAAGTTCTGAAATTACCAGAAAAATTTCCTATAAATACTAAACCCAATAGAAAAGATCTTCAATCTTAGTCAAGAGTTTATTTTGAAACTACAAAAATACAATCATAAAATGTTACTTTTTTTATATTTCTTCGTATTATGGGGATTATCTTATATTCGCCGTCGTTACGGATCTGGATGAGCTCCAGCAGCAGTATGTACTGACCAGAAAAAGCAATCTATGCTTTAGCTGTAAATAGATTGATCAAAAAAGATGCCAGACAATGCTGCTTTAAAAAGGAGGAAGGCAATAGTCCCGATGAATGTACACAATTTGCAGTTACAAATATTTGAATTTTAAATAGAAAAATACAATTAAATTACTTGTAACTAATTTTCTTTTTTGTTTTTTTTTTTTTATTTTAAAAACATTTAAATATTTGTTCTAAATTAACAGCCTGTTTTTAGAAAATGAAAATATTTATTCGTTCGTAAAAAAAACGAACGAAAACTTATTTAGGTTTTCATAAAATTAAAACACATTTTAGGTGAGTGACTGAAAAAGCTTTAATTTTTTCCACATACGTTTGGTTCTTATAAAATGAACATCTGCGAAATAAATGAACACAAATGCCAAAATAAGACGATAAGTAAAAGGCATTCGTTTAAGAAAATAAATAGAAAATAAAAAGGATATTTTACTGAAAGAATCCTAAATTATTTACAATATTATTAAAGGTTTGTGTATATATATATATATGTATATAGAATTGTAACATTATTGACTCATTGATTTATGATCGCACAGCCTAAATGCCTGAAGCTAAAAAATTTGTACCGGTGGCTGAACTCTTCCCAAATAGATCCACTACACGCGATTTTTAGAAAGTCGAATGTTTAGTGGGTAAAAAGGGTAAATTCGGTAACCTTATATTTCCAAAACTTAGAGAGATACAAGAAATGTAATACTTATCGTTGTCTTTAAAAAAATAAGTGGACGAGTGTCTGGTACTTTTTGAAATTCTTCTCTTTCAGGGAGTATTTTGGTACTTTTTTTTTGTCATCCCACCTATCTTTTAAGCCAATAAACATAGAATTAAAAGTTATATCACATTCGAAACTTATCTAAAAAATGCAAAGTCAAATTTGGTACTTTTTCGAAATTCAAAAGTTTAAGGCGGGAAAATCGTAATTTCTTTTAACTTTTTTTAAAAAAACATTTTTCTCCATTACCACTACAATACTGAAATTGTTAATAATTCAACGGGGAGAAAAAAATATCAAAAAGGATAAATACGAGAAATTAAATGTCTTTCTTTTGCTTTTCTGTTCTGCGTATGGTACTTTTTGAATTTGCAAGGTCCTGAGTGATTATCATCCCATAAGATAAAAAATGTTAGTAGCAGAACTATAACCTTTGGCACACAAATATGATCATAAAAAAAGGACCCGACAAAGTAGCGAATTAAATGCTAGCATTTAAACAAGTTAAAACCTAGAAACATAAACTTTGGCATAAAAATATGCTTACGAAAGAAAAGGAGACGTTAATAAAGTAGCGGGTTAAATGCTACTAATTACATAAATATGTATTAACAGGTTCAAAAAATTCTAGAAACAAGTATGTATATAAGTATGTATGTAAGTGTGTATAAAAGTTCTTCCGTATGTTTTAAAAAAGTTGTGCTATCACGCAAATACCTTCACCATTTCTATATGTTAATATGTAGCAAAATATCGTCTTCATATATTTCGTTTATTTATTGCAATTTTTGTTAACATTTTAATTCAACATTTTTAGTTTTTACAAATTTACTAACATTTTTTATAGTAGTTTTTGTTTTTTAAATTTATAATTTATTTTTGTAAACAAAAGCCAGGGTTAACATTGAACACAAAATCCTTATATGCAAAAAGCATGAAAAGGTACGAAAATAAACGCATTGGCAATAACGAGACTAAACGATAGAAAAAAGCTCTATTTATGTCAAACATGAATAGACGAAAGCTTTTAAATTATTTTTAAAAGCCAAATTTAAAACGTTTTCGTTTTAATACGAAAACTTCAAGTGACAACACTTGTGTTTTACAAAAACAGGCTGTAAATTGGTATTTGAAATGTTAATATAAATCATTTCAAGTATACTCCTCGTACTCTTAAGTTATTCGTTTGAAATACATTCCAAGGACCGGAAAACGTTTTTTTTTATGTTTTTAAAAAAATATTTATCATTGGTGTTCGAAAAATATTTTAAATTGTACAATAACCAAAAATAGATAAAAAATATTTTGTTTGATATTGTTTCTTTAAGTTCAAAATAATAAAGTTCTTAAAAAAAAACGTTTTTGAGAAAAATATTTTTTTTTTTGTTCTTTTGTACAAAAAATTACGAACCGAAAACATAATTATTTCTTTTTAAAAATTTAAAAATCATGCGTACAAAATAATTTTTTTTTCATCAGTTTAAGAAAATAAAAGCAAACACAAAAAAAAGATATTTATTTTTTCAGTACAATATTATTTTGTACATGAAAAGAAAAAAATGAACCGAAAACTTAAAATTTAATTTTTTTAATTGACAAAATTTAAACTCATACGTACAAAATTATAGTAAAAAATACAAAGCTAATTAATAATAAGTAGTTATAACATGATAAAGATTATCCTAGAACTAAATAGTAATCTTATCAATTACCCTGATGTTGAGTTTGAGCAACAATAAATTTTCTACATGCTCAGAACTTAAATTCCTTCTATTTTTGGTCATAATAATTGGCAAAGCACTGAAGGCTGTCTCCACAGATACCTGTGTTGCGGGTGCAGCTAATGCAAAAGCAGCTAGTTTTGATAATTAAGAATCTCTAAGGATTTTTTGCATTTGCAATTTTAAACACAATTTTATGTTATAATTTTAATTAAAATTCTCAATTTTAACTTCAAATTGAGTTTTTATTGTTAGTTTCTAAAAACAAAAAAAAAGAAAAATATTTTTCTCAAAAACGTTTTTTAAGAGCTTTATTATTTTGAACTTTGAAAAACAAATAAAACAAAATAATTTTTAAAATTTTTTTTTTTTGTACAGTTGAAAACATGTTTTGAACACCAATGATAAATATTTTTCAAAAAAAAAAAAAAAAAAACCTCTTTGTGTATTTTTCAAATTTTTGTTTTTTTGTTTCTTTTCATGTGCAAAACACATATTGTACTTTAAAAATTAAATATCTTTTTTGTGTTTCCTATTTTTTTTTAACTGACAGAAAAAAATAATTTATTTTGTACGCATGAGTTTTGAATTTTTCAAATGAAAAACTTAAATTTTAAGTTTTCGGTTCTTAATTTCTGATGCCTGATACATTCATTCATATGTATATATATGTACGAGGGTTGATTTTTATATTCTAATGCTAATGATATAAATATCGTAATTGTTGTCCAAAATTACTTTTTTGTTTTTCAAAATAATTTCCGTTACAAATATTACACTTTGGAACGCTGGAACCAATTTTCGTGATACTTTTTCAATCTGCTAAAGGTACCTTTAAACCTGCGATAGGCAACCTAAACATTTTGCGATTGCCCAACAATATTGAAAATAATTTGAAATTAAACGTTTTCTCAAACATTTGATAATGATTTGAAAATCATTTGATAATCATAGTATTCTCAACAAAACGAGGAAATTAATTTCAAATTGCGAAATGCATTTATTTTCAACTTGCTTTCAAACGTTATTCTCAAATGTTTTTCAAATCTCGATTTTAATGCAATGTGGAACATAAATGAAAAATACTTTTTTTTTTAATTTAAATTCATTATTTAGTTAAATAAACTGTGAGCTAAATATGAGCCATCATATCCAAAAGATAAAATGGTGTTCTTTTCGTCCTAAAATTCTTGGACAGACAAAATACTTGACCTTTTTTTTGTATTTTCTTCGCTTTTCCGTTTTGTTTTTATTCGCATGCTTACACTTTGGGTATGTGTGAAACGGTAGCAAAGTTTGATGGCGAATTAAAATAGTCAAAAATGTCTACGCTTTCTATACTAGTCCACAGGGTTAGTGAAATTTTATTTACCTCAAATTTTACTTCAATGAGTAATTTGCTACTAATGCACACACACCCTTTGTAGTAAAGTTTTTACTCACAAATAATTTATATTTTTTTACGCTAAATTAAAGTTTTTTTTACTGTAAAACTCACTTAACTTTAAGCGCCATTTTTAATTGTTTGCAATTATTTTTCGCTTCACTGCTGCCAAGTTTATTTCTGATTTGAGAATAACCTTTAATAATAATTTTATATCAAATTGATAAGACATGGTATGGCAAATGTTTATATTTAAATCATTATCAATTTCAATTCAAATGTTAAAATCAAACAATTGAAAAAGGTTCGAGAATTGTGTTTCAGGTTAATTGGTAAAATCATTTCACATCAAAGGTTTGACTTCGTGTTTGTTGGGTGTATGTGCTGTATGCATTTTGAATATGTTGTTGTTAATGTTGTTTAATTACCTACAATGTGCAGGGCTGTCAGATGTGGCGATTTATCACCAAACGTGGCGATTTTCAAACTTGTTTGCGACCTAATTTTCGATTTGGCGATTTATAAAGTAGTTGGCGATTTTGTTGAATTTGTTAAATTTAATACGAAGAAATAAAAATTTTTTATTCTATTATTTCAATGTATGAAATTTGATATATATTTATATGTATGACCAGTAATCAAAACTAAATTATGTTGAAATGGCTGATGAAGATAATGAAAAATCTTCGAGAAATTTTTTTTCACATTTAAATGTACTCTTGAAAGAATTTATTTAAAAAATGAATATAATTAAAGTTTATAAACATTTTGCTATTATAAAATGTGTAAAATTATCTATCTATATATATAAAATTGTAACGTTACTGACTGACTGACTGACTGACTGACTGATTCATCATCGCACAGCCTAAACGCCTGAAGCTAAAAACTTGAAATTTGGACCAGGGGTTGGTCTCTCCCCAAATCGATCCACTAAGACGGGATTTTTGGAAATTCGAATGTTTAGGGGGTAAAAAAGGGCAAAAACGGGTAAATTCGGTAACCTTATATCTCTAAAACTAAAAGAGATACAAAAAAAAAATTAATACTAATCGTTGTTCTTTAGAAAAATAAGCGGACAGGTGTCTGGTACTTTTTGGAAATTCAGCCCTTTAACGGAGTAAACGGGTAAAACCTGTATTTTGGTACTTTTTTGTCACCAAATCTATCTTTTAAACCCATAAACATAGAAATAAGGGTTATATCACATTTGAAACTTATCTAAAAAATTCAAATACGAGTTTGGTACTTTTTCGAAATTCGGACGTTTAAGGGGTAAAAAGCGTAACTATTTTTGGTACTATTTTATGAAAAATTTTTTATTTTATTTATTGACATAAGCGTATTAAATTATGGGCTCCCACTACAATATTGAAATTTTTCATGCTTCAATGGGGAGAAAAAAGTACCAAAAAGGGGAAATACGGAGTAAATGGGTAAAAACTGTATTTTGGTACTTTTTTGACACCCCATCTATCTTTTTAACTAATAAACATAGAAATAAGGGTTATATCACATTTGAAACTTATCTAAAAAATCCAAATACGAATTTGGTACTTTTTTGAAATTCGGACGTTAAGGGGGTAAAAACCGTTACTATTTTTGGTACTTTTTTACAAAACATTTTTTTTTATTCATTGACATATACGTATTAAATTATGGGCTCCTACTACAATATTGAAATTTTGTATGCTTCAATGGGGAGAAAAAAGTACCAAAAGAAGGAAATACGGGAAATTTTATTTCTTACTTTAGGCTTTTGGTTCCACAACTGACAATTTTTTTAATTGTCGTTAATATTGGACCTAGAAACATAAACTTCAACATGCAACGTCCTGAGTGGATAAGAACCTCTGAGGGTACTTTTTTGGTATTTTTTGATCTTCAACTGGTACTTTTTTAATTTCCGTTAGTATTAGACCTACAAACATAAAACTAAACATGCAAAGTCCTGAGTGAATAAGAATTTGTTAGAGGGATCTTTTTGGTACTTTTTCGTTATTTAACTGGTACTTTTTTTAATTTTCGTTAATATTGGACCTATGAACATAAAATTAAACATGCATGCTCCTGAATAAATCAAAATCTGTAAGAGGGGCTTCTTGGTACCTTTTGGTCTTTAACTGGTACTATTTGAAGTTCCGTTAGTATTGGGCCTAAAATCATAAAATTCAACATTAAATGTCCTGAGTGCACAAGAACCTATAAGAGGGATCTTCTTGGTACTTTTTCGTTTTTTAACTGGTACCTTTTTATTTTCGTTAATATTGGATCTACAAACCTAAAATTAAAAATGCAGTGCCCTGAGTGAATGAGAATTTGTAAGAGGGGCTTTTTGGTACTTTTTGTTCTTTACCTGTTACTTTTTGAATTTTCGTTAAAATTGGACTTATAAACATAAAATTAAACATGCAAGTTCCCAAATGAATGAGAATCTGTAAGAGTGGTTTTTTGGTATTTTTTCGAACTGTATTGTTTGCCAACAGGTACTTATTGAATTTTTGTTAGTATTGCAGCTACAAACATAAAATTAAACAAGCAAAGCGTTGAATGAGCATCTGTAAGAGGCAAGTTTTGGTACTTTTTTGTACTTTATTTTGTGCTTTTATTGTTGCTCATTAAATAAAAAAAGAGAACAGGTGTCTGGTACTATTTCGAAATTCGGCTCTTTTAGGGAGTAAAAGTGTAAACCCTGAATGTTGGTTCTTTTTTGTCCCCCATCTACCGTTTAAATCAATGCACATAGAAATAAAAATTATATGAAATTCGTAACTTATGCCAAGTGAAAATTTTGTACTTTTTCCGAATTCGAACGTTTAAGGGGTAAAAATCGTACGTAATTTTGTTACTTTTTCCAAGATATTTTTTCTTCATCTTTTTATTTTCATCGCACAGCCTAAACGCCTGAAGCTAAAAAGTTGACATTTGGACCTGCCTCTTTTGTTGTTCAATAGAAAAAAGGCGGTTAAAACGGAAATTCGCTAATTTCATATCTGCTAAACTAAAAGGGATACAAAAAAATTGAATGCCTATTATTGTTCATTAAAAATAAGTGGACAGGTGTCTAGCACTTTTTTGAAATAAGAAGTAAACGGGTAAAACTTGTATTTTAAGACTTTTTTGCTATGCCATCTATCTTTTAAACCAATAAACATTAAAATAAAAAATATATCACATTCGTAACTTATCTAAAAAATACAAATACAAATTTGATGCGTTTCGAAATTCGAACGTTTAAGGGGTGAAAATCGCACCTAATTCTGTTATTTTTTTCAAAACATTTTTCTTCATCTACCTATCTATATATATATAAAATTGTAACGTTACTGACTGACTGACTGACTGATTCATCATCGCACAGCCTAAACACTTGAATCTAAAAACTTGAAATTTGGACCAGCGGTTGGTCTCTCCCCAAATCGATCCACTAAGACGGGATTTTTGGAAATTCGAATGTTTTGGGGGTAAAAAAGGGCAAAAACGGGTAAATTCGGTACCCTTATATCTCTAAAACTAAAAGAGATACAAAAAAAATTTAATACTTATCGTTGTTCTTTAGAAAAATAAGCGGACAGGTGTCTGGTACTTTTTGGAAATTCAGCCCTTTAACGGAGTAAACGGGTAAAACCTGTATTTTGGTACTTTTTTGTCACCGCATCTATCTTTTAAACTCATAAACATAGAAATAAGGGTTATATCACATTTGAAACTTATCTAAAAAATCCAAATACGAATTTGGTACTTTTTCGAAATTCGGACGTTTAAAGGGTAAAAAGCGTAACTATTTTTGGTACTTTTTTATAAAACATTTTTTTTATTTATTGACATAAACGTATTAAATTATGGGCTTCCACTACAATATTGAAATTTTTCATTCTTCAATGGGGAGAAAAAAGTACCAAAAAGGGGAAATAGGGAGTAAACGGCTAAAATCTGTATTTTGGTACTTTTTTGTCACCCCATCTATCTTTTAAACCCATAAACATAGAAATAAGGGTTATATCACATTTGAAACTTATCTAAAAAATCCAAATACGCATTTGGTACTTTTACGAAATTCGGACATTTAAGGGGTAAAAACCGTAACTATTTTTGGTACTTTTTTACAAAACATTTTTTTTTATTCCAAAATTTAGTACTTTGTTGTCCAATAAAGAAAAATAAGCGGACAGGTGCCCGGTCTTTTTTGAAATTCGGCCTTTTTTGGGGAGTAAACGGGTAAAACCTGTATTTTAAGACTTTTTTGCAATGCCATCTATCTTTTAAACCAATAAACATTAAAATAAAAAATATACCACATTCATAACTTATCTAAAAAATACAAATACAACTTTGATGCGTTTCGAAATTCGAACGTTTAAGGGGTGATATCGTACCTATTTCTGTTATTTTTTTCAAAAGATTTTTGTTCATCTACCTATATAATATAAAAATGTAAAGTTACTGACTGATTCATCATCGCACGTCCTAAACGCCTGAAGCTAAAATGTTGAAATTTGACCGGGAGGTTGGCCTCTCGCTAAATCGTTACCCTAGGATGGGAGTTTTGAAAATTTTTATTGTTAGAGGTTAAAAAAGCTAAAAACGGGTAAATTCCCTTACCTCATGTTGATCAAAAAAATAAGCGGATAGGTGTCTGGTACTTTTTTGGAATTCGACCCTTTTGGGGAGTAAATTGGTAAAACCTGTATTTTAAAACTTTTTTGCCACGCAATCTATCTATTAAACCAATAAACATTGAAATAAGAAATACAAATAAAAATTTGGTACATTTTCGAAATTCGAACGTTTAAGAGGTGAAAATCGTACCTATTACAAAGTAGCGGGTTAAAACCTAGAAACATAAACTTTGGCGTAAAAATATGTCCACGAAAGAAAAGGAGACGCTAACGAAGTATCGGGTTAAATGCTAGTCACAGATAAAATTCGTTGTTGTTAAAGATTTTTATGAATCCTAACGAACCTTTGGAATGGAAAAAATATCGTTTGTTAAAAGAGAATTTTAATGATGATATTCAATCTAATTTAAATCAGTTTAGGCCAACAATTTATAGCTGCAAAGATACGGCAGATACGTCCCATTTTAAGGAACTTAAGTTGGCTGTTCTTTATATGCTGGTTATTACAACTGATAATGCCTGTGTTGAACTAATGAAATCCACTAAAACTCGCCTTCGAAGTAGAATGCGATATCAAGTTTTCGACACGTTTTTACGAGTTAAAAGTTATATGAATGTAAATAGTACATGTTGCATTTCTTTTGTAACTTCACAATGTATTCCAAAAAAGAAGACAAAGAGGGAGTGAAGTATATAGCGTTTTAGATATATAATAGAACTACAACTACATAAAAATTCTTTTTTTGTTGCTTTAAGTAGACTACTAAAATATTTGTTCTAAATAAAAATTAAACAAAATATATCATGGCGACTTTCTTTGAATTTTTGGCGAGTTTTAGCGATACGGAACCATTTTTTTTTGTTTTGGAATTTATAATAATAATAAAAAAAAAAATTTTTTTTTTTGCAAGTGCACGTGCATAAAAAACTGAACTGACAAATTGTTTTTACTTTGATTTCTTACGAATTTCATGGTACATTTAACACTTTTCTGGTACCAAAAAACACCACAATTTATTTAATACGAATCAATTGCAAAGGAATTTTTATAATATTATTATTGTTTTTTTCTAACTTTTTAAGATTATGTTATTAATAAAAAAATGAACAAAAGAACAAAGAATAAAATAACAAGAAACTATGCAGCAAAAAAATTTAATGCGAAATAAATAAAAATACTACAAATAGTTTTGTTTTAATAAGATGTCTTCTTTAAATTGCGTATTTTAAAATTATATTTCAGATGAACTGTATTCAAAAAATGTTAGTTTTTATTTACAAACAAAACACAGCTGTTTTGATTCCTTTTCAGCAACAATAACGGAGAATATTAAAATTGACACGCAAATCAGTGATGGAAGCTCATCGAAAAATTGTACCTTTTTTGGTACCTATTAGATTTTGTTGTTACAGCGACTCAAGGTGGAGTTTTTGCAATATCGAATGTACTTTAAAAGTAGAAAAACGATATATAAACGATATATGTTATGGAAATCGAAAACTCAAAACACAAGAATTTAAAAGTCGTTTTTTTTAATGAAACTTTTGTAGTAAAAGGAATACAAATACAATAGAATACAAATATTTCTCCATTAAACAGAATTCTATAAGAAAATTATAAAAAATTGGATTAAGAGTGTTTTAAAAAGAACTTAAAAATTCTTGCGTTTTGCGTTTTCGATTTCCAGAGCACCCCTGATAACTTCTATAAAGAAAGTGCAAAGGAATCAGAAAGGCGTCACCTAAAACAACACGTTAATTTGGCTGCTGAATATTGCTTAGTGAGAGGCTCATCCTGGTCCTCACACCTTGTCTTCAGATTAATTCCAATATACGAACGGATTGCCACAATTCGAATAAAAAAGTATTATTTGTGGCCATGCACCGACTGAAGGCATAGATGAATAGACCAAAGAAATACTCTAAATGTGGACATATTATACGTCTAAAGAGAGAACATGACGGCATTCTCGGCCATTGAAATTGTCGCAGGAGATTTTAATGCAATAATAGATAGGACAACTTTGATCGTACAGTAAGAAAATTAAGTCCCTACGGGAAATCTATCAATAATAACAACAAAGTAATAATCAGCATCCAATTTCGAGACCTTAATATACATAACGCCATGTGGCTGGCACCAGATCAATAAACCGAATCGATTATGTTCTAGTAGACGAAAGGCACTTATCCGTTGTTGGGTTTGTACCAGTATAAATATGGCGAAGCTTTACAGTACGAGATGTTGCGCTTACAACAGGTAGCAATAGCACTCTCTACTCGCCTGACCCAAACACTGGAAGAAAGCATACCCTGTACCGCTAATAGTGCACATTGGCAAAGTATTTCCCACTACATGGATGTCGCGGCAATCCCCTAAGAACTCATGGTACGACGGTGAGTGTTGTGATGTTACTGAAGCAATGCTAAAGCCCAATTTGCCTTTACAAAAGGGCGGCAACGGCCCTCGAGCTGCTTCGCCGCCCAGAGCATTTTTACGCACGACATTTCTTACTAACACAATCATCGAGTTAGGTTTTTGTGATAGCTGAAATAAGTTTGTTTTCCTTCTCTTCCTGTATTAGTCCTGTTCTATAATTCCATGAATTGAAAGGTCTTAGGGCAGTATGGCAAATTTTGCGATTTTGTATTCAGAATAAAGCTTTTTATATCCATACCACAATAGTGAAGAGAGCATACGTTTGTGTTGATATTTGTAATATCTTAAAATATTAGTCCTACCCCCGGTTTTGGTAAACCGATCGACTTAGCAACTAAAAAAAACTGAGTGAATATATTTGATTTTTACTTTATACAACTTTTAAAGCAGCTATATTTAAATTCCGGAAGTGTTCTAGTAATTTTCATTAAAATGATTTTATTTAATTAGTATTGTGGTTATTTTATTGAACTGTTAATGGTTTTTAATCCAAATTTCGATATTTTAATCAGGCTTAAGTTCATTGAATTTAATGAGTGTAAAACGGCAAACCCCTCTGAAGAGATTGTTTGATTACAATCGAATTTAGTCAGGGCAACCTGTCCGTGAAAACCTGGGTTCAATTCCCAGCTCAGTCAAGAATGAAAAATTATCAATAAATTTTAATTAATTTCGTGTTCTAAAATTCCTTTCTTCATAAAAATAATTTAATGAAAATTTTATTCAATGAACTTAAGACTGATTAAAATATCGAAATTATTTTATTTATTTAAAATTGTTTGCTGTTTAAAATGTCACTTAATGGCTTTGTGTGGAAAACAGATAAAGAAAAAATTTAATGTCTTTTAAACATAAAATAAACTAATACAAATTAACAAAAAAAATTTGGTAGCTTTTTTTTTAATTTTCTAACAAACAAAAAAAAAAATTAATGAAAATATTCAGACATACAATAGAAGAGACCAGGGCACGTAAAAAAAAATAAAAAAATATGCAGACGAAAAAGCTTATAAGAATACCAAAACGAAACAGAAATTATGCTAAAAAAAAAACATGTAATGAAGTTTTTTTAAGCCCGATTCAACTTACGAAAGGTTTAGCTGTCAAACAAACTGTCATATAACGTTTAGTTTTTGATATTTATGATCACTTTATGCAGAAAAAATTCTCCAAAGTTTTTCACTGCTTAAAAAATTAATCAATAATAAAATCAGTTTTAATTAAAAATTTCTTAACCAAGTGAATTAAACGTTTTATTAAGTGAATTAATCTTTTTATCAAGTGAATTAAACGTTTTATAAAGTAAATTAAACGTTTAATTGATACAAACAACTTGCTTACTGGTGCCAATTTAATTAATTTTTTAATTAAGATCAGAAATTTTTTAATTGAAATACATTTTTAATTTCTTTCTTTGTATTCTGGCAAATCATCACGAATAGATTCGCGCTTGCAAAATGCCACCAAACTATCTAAATTTACTTTGAAAATCATTCATCGATTCGCGAAAGCCTTAGATGAGTATGCGATTTTGGCTTAACTAGCCCCGGTAGGCTAGTTGGTAGTGAGCTAGTCCTTCAATGCGGGGCTTGCGGGTTCAATTTCCTCCAGAGACTATGGCCTCCTGCAAACAAGCATTGAGCTTTGCGGGAGTATCATATAAAAAAACATGCCTCATACGATCTTTAGAATTCAATACCGCAATAAAGTGAATGACTTTTTGTTGGAAAATATGGATAATAACATTGATTCCGGCGATAAGTGATTTTACTTACAGCCATATGCCATACGGCGACTGCAAATGTCGACATATTGAAATTAAATTTGGAGACAAGTTGAATTTTGCCTCCAAAGTCGTACGAGTTGATATAATTAAGGCCAACTTTATTTGTGAATGGAATGCTGCGAAAAGTGGCCCAAAATTGAACGTCCAGAGTGCGCTTCGTCAAGAACATCCGCGGTGTTCATATCACCGAAATCAGTTTCAAATGTTAATGCCACACAGAATAAATAAAAATTGATTTCAATTAAAAAGTTTGTGATATTAATTAAAAAGTTAATAAAATTTGCACCAGTTAATAAATAAATAGTTTCAGTTAAACGTTTATTTCCCTTGATAAAACGTTTAATTCACTTGATTAAACGTTTGTATCACTTGATTAAATTTTTAATTAAAACTGATATTATTTTTGATAAATGCTTTAATTGCTGAAAAATTTGCGAGCATTTTTTCTGTGAATATTTACTACATATAAAGATTCAATTAGTAAATTATACTGTCGAACAAAGTAAAATATAACGGAGTTTTAATAAGGATTTCTGGTAGAAAAGACGAACACCATATTTAATATTGGTTATATTTAAGGTTTAGTTAGCAACTTCGTAGAGAATGTGACGACAAATATTTTTGTGGTACCTATTTACCCTCTAACTCCCCTTTATATCGGTAATTTCTGCCTCTATCATATAAATGTTCTACAAAAATGTCGGCTATGAAATTTTACTTTATATATCAGAATAAAACAAAGCCAAAAACTTAGCACAAAATAAAAGATTTATGAGTTTTATGCATACGGCAGTTAGTTTCTTGTGTTATTTTTGACATTCAAGTTCTATCAGGTATAAAAAAATATAATTTTTTCAAAAAAAAAAAAAAAAAAAAAAAAAAATTGTCAATTAAAAATAAAGAACAAGTAAATAAAAAATTAAAAAAAAACAAGTAAGAACGTATAGTCCGTCAAGCCCTTCCACCCTACACCACAGTATTAAAAAACAAATTGCGGAGATGCAGAAATTGCCCCCTACCTCCCCTCGTGGTCACGAGCAACATCGTAAGTGTGAAAATTTAAAATTGGAAAATTATTTTTTTTAATAAATGATTTATTTTTGTAAATACATACATACATTTACTTGCAAACGTACAAAAAAGTACTGGTTCTCTTTAAATATTTTGTGTTGCTGCAGTCTAGTCTTTGGTTGTAGTATTTTTTTTTTAATTAATATTTATTTCTCTAGCTTGAGGTCTATTATTTATAATAAATTTTTTTTTAAATTTAAATATTTTAATCATGCTAAAGTTGGGAAAAAATGTCTTTTAAAATTATAATTTCGTAAAAAGAGGAACATAAATATTATAATGGCAAAAAATGTCACGTGCGACAGTGATTAAACTGAATTTTAAAAATGTATTAATCATATAAAATTAGTGGCATTAAAATATTGCCTCACGTTAATATATACGCAAAAAGTGTGCAGGTATAAAGATTTAGTTTTACAGTAACAGTCACGTGGTCGAAATTTTGGCGAAACTTGTCATTAAATACTTAGGTTTATTTTAAAAGATTTTAACTATGCTCGTTTATACATAATTTCGTTAGAAAAGTAACAGAAACAACATAAATATCTTGATGAAAAAAAATGTCACGTGCGACAGTGATTAAAACTTAATTTAAAAAAGTTTTAATCATTTAAAATTATAAATTCCTAAAGAGAGGATTAGAAACAACATAAATATCATGATGGCAAAACATTTCACGTGCGACCGTTATTAAAACTTAATTTAAAAAAGTATAAATCATTTAAAATTATAATTTCGTAAAGAGAGGAACAGAAACAACGTAAATATCATGATGGCAAAACATGTCACGTGCGACCGTGATTAAACCATAATTTAAAAAAAGTGTTAATCATTTAAAATAAACATATTAAAACATGAAATAGGCGTTTCATTTGTTCTGTTTTTGTCACGTGCCTTATTTTTTTCAGCTGTCTTGAAAACTAAAAAATTTATCAAAATGAACACAAATCATGGGGCTTATTAAGAGCTATAATTTAAATCTACTGTCAAAATAACAATACGTTTTATTTTGACTTTTTTCACATTAAATGTGTACGACGGTCACCTTCGACATGATGGAAATACGCATATAAAATCTTTAATTTTTTACACAATTGGAAAAATGCATACCTAATGTGGCTATAGGATTAGGACAATATCTATAATTTAAATTTCATTTAAATTGGTTTGATAGTGGGTACAAAGACCCTATTCCGGAAAGCAGCTTGTATAGAGGCTATATGAAATTATGGCCCGATTCGCCCCCATTTCCTAGTGCCAATTAGAACCTAATTTCTAATTATACCAAATTTCATAAAATTTTCTTGAAAATTGCACCCTGTACTTTGCGCACAAGGTTACATGGACAGCCAGCCAGCCAGCCGGACGGACATCGTTAGATCGACTCAGAAAGTTATTCTGGATCGATCGGTATACTTTAACATTTTAAGGTGTTACACACATCAACACAAATGCCTAATACCCTCTCCACTATTGTGGTGTGAGTATAAATAATAGTAAAATAGAAATAAGGCGGGGCATCTCCCATACAAACTAAACACTTATTACCGTTTGTTAAAAAAAACGTATACAATTCAAATTCAAACTGTAAGGGGGCTTCAGACTACCAATTTTCATTATCAGGTTTATAAGAACTTCACTTTAAGTAGGGGTCAAGTTTCTCCCCATACAAAGTAAAAACACTGAAAAGAAAAATCAGTACATCCGGAATTAAATCAAGACAAAGCGGTATCTATAGTACGATACCGATTTCCTTCACTCAAGTACAGAATGTTTGATTCAGGTACGGATTATTCAAGTGTCGCGGTACTTTAAATAATCCGAAAACGGGATGGATTTAAGTTATCGTATGACGAAAATTGATCTCAAACTGTGCTTGATTCAAAAATTTCATTGTTGGTTTAATCCCGAATTCATGCTTGAAATAATCCGAAAATGAGATTGATTATAACTTAAACACTTAGAGTGGGTTTTTAACATCGAGTTTAATCTTAGCAGCAAACTATAATTAATTAATCTCAGAATAAATTTAATTGAGGACTAATTGGGTTTACCGTTTTTAAGTTGTAGCTTAAACCTCGCAGCATTGTCATACTGAATAACAAAAAATGCAACTTTTTATCAAAGCCACTTTGCAATTAATACAGAAGAAGAAGAAATTCCACCCTTCTTAATTCTTATAAAAAGTAATTTACTTCTTATAATTTTTTTATTTAGGTTTTCATATGTCATCAGAATCACTAAAGTCTTCATCTTCAACAGAATAATTAATTTTTTGTGTATATATATGTATTCTTTCTATGTATTTTAACAGCTGCTTTTGTTATACATGTACATATATTAGGGAGATCGAACGGTTATTATTCGACCGGTTTTAACCGGTTATTTTAGCTTTGCCCAAGTCGGTTATTTTAAAATACCCATTTTTCGAATATCGAATAAACCGGTTATTTCGGTATAATAAACCGGTTATTTTAGTAATGTGTAATTTATATACATTTTCCTTACTCTTGTAGATGTTTCCGTAATTTAAGTATTTTTAATTAAATATTGGCCAAACTTAAACTTTTTATGAAGAATGTCAAAACAAAATGTAATAAAGGTCAAAAAACATTATGAACACTGTAAATACAAATCGCTTATAAAAGTGTAAAAGTGTGTTCTTTTAGAAAAAAAAAACCAACAACTATTAAAAATACTACAAAAACGTGTGCAGTTAAAAAGTAAATATTAATTTGTGCAAGAGTATTCTAAATATTAAATATATTTTTATATAAAGGTTCTCTCTAGATATTTTTCGAACGCGATTAAAAAGACAAAGTTAGGTGCTTGAAGTGCTCTAAAATGATAAGTTACAAAGGTTCTTCCATGTCACGACTTACACCCAATTTTCACGATGATTTAAAAGACATGTCTTTTTTGTATTTCTTTTTTAAAGAAACTTCCAAAAACTTGGGTAATTTTCACCATGTTTCTTTTCTTTGCAGTCAGAGCTGATTTTTTCTTAGTTTCTTATTCGTAACAATATTTAAAATTTCGTTATTCTACATAATTTTGATATATTTTGAATTTTTTTTAATTAAAATTTTTTATATTTCTATATTTTAATAAGCACATGTCATTTTGAAATAAGAATAAAACAAAAATTAAAAAACACAAATAAGTGCAAAGAGGAATGTCAAAAAAGAAACACAGAAATACGATTCATGTCTTTTTTTCTACCCTGCTTACTTCTCTACCCCGCTCACTCTCAAACAAAAAAAGACATGATTTTAAAACAGGGGAAAAACTCATCGTGAAAATTGGGTGTTATTAATCACCTTTAATTAGTATTGCAATTTTTGCTTGACATTAATGTGATCCAACTGAAGGAGACGATAAATAATAGTTTACTAAAATACGATGCAAAAAATGAATCATTGGGTGAAATATTAGACCGTTGTGTTGCCGAGGACGAAATGCCTGTTAAGGCACTAAAAACTCTTAAGTAGTTCTAGCATCTCTTCATGCTGAAAACTACAACATTACGGCGGTATCAACGATATGGGAAAAATTTCTACCAATTTTATTTATTAAACCACTAAGAACTAAAAAACAAAATTGAAGAAATCAAACAATGTCATGGAATGTTTTAAATTGTAGTCGACGAATTGACAAATATTTTACACAAAAATAATGTTCAGTTCACTATTCGTTTCTATATTGCTGAAACAAAATAATTTGAAATATATAATCCTGGCTAAGAGGTTTTGTTTGCACCTTTTGAAAAATATGGTTGATATATAGATAGCTTAACCACCAGCAAATGAAAACTCATCCAAAATAAATTTTAGAGAATATTTCAAATAATAACTTTATAAAATTCCTATAATTACAAATAAAGTTTAGTAAATCAATAAAAAATTTTTTAAAATATAGCTAAAGTTTGATCAGTTTACTGGTCCGACTTTTCTTGAAATTTATCGTAAAATATTTGTTAGGTCTGATCTAAGTAATATCTATGTATTTTGTTGGTTCCTTACCTTTGCAAATTGTTTTGTTTTTATTCAAATTACCGTTTTATTTTAAAAACTTATTTGATTTTTGTGTTTTTAAGTATTCGAATTAAAACCGGTTAACCGGTTATTTAAAAATTGCTTAACCGAAAACCGGGGTTTTTAAAATAGCAACTATTCGTAATATTCGAAAACCGGTTATTGAAAAAAGTCGAATAATCGATCTCCCTAACATATATGTATGTATTGACATTTGTTGATTAAGCTTAAACCACCAACATTGGCCGCTTAAACTGGCAAATAAAAGTAATTAATCCTCATGTTAAAAACTAAAATCACAGATTAAAGGTGACCAAATCTCTGATCTCCATGTTAAAACCCCAGCCTTAGAATCAGAGAGAGAGAGAGAAAGAGAGAGAGAGAGAGAGAGATACTATTATTTTTTACTTACCCGTTACACATGTTTGTTTCACCAATTAAAACAAGTCAAATAAACCAGTGTTTAAAAAACTGCAATAACTTTCATTTCTTTTGATTTGACTTCTGCTTGTGCTTCTGAAATCAACAACAGTTTCAGTCAAAGCAAAATCACAAAACGAAAAACAAACAGTTGAACGAAACTTTTGCCAGCAGTTGTTTTACAAATTGTGATTTTGATTTTCTTTTCTTTTGAACAGTTTCGCAAGTAAAAGTAAAATCAATCTCTTTGCTTTTGTAAGTCGCAAACAGTCGCAGAAGAGAAAAGTTCTTTTTATTTGCAAATTATAAGTCCCAATCAGGGTTGTCAGATTTGGTTGTCGCCAAATTCAATGTCAAAAATCGCCAAAATCGCCATAGTATTTATTTTTTAGTTTTTGACAAAAATATTTGTATTTTTAGAATAATTAAAAATATTTTTTTATAAATCCAAAAAAAAAAAATTTGTTCCGTATCGCTAAAATTCGCTTCATTGAATTTTTCATTGAATGTAATTAAATAGGGCTGAACTTTATAATATATAAATTTACATAAGCCGTTGTAAAACGTTTACTTTTTTACTTTTTATATGTAAAGCCTAGTACTCTGTTCAACATTTCACGTGAAATGCCGTCAAAACTCATATGAAAAAAACTTGTGCGGAATTTCTATGAAATAATGTTGATAGAGTTGTACTCTGTTTAATTTGTGAAAAAGTTTCGAAATGTTTCTGGCAACATTTTTTTACAACTGCGAAATAAAGGCTGCACTTATTTCACGTGGAATTTTAAGCAAATGAAAAAAGTTTAAACTTAATATTAAAATGAGAACTGCTAAACATAAATAACACAACCGGTAATAGGATTTCATCAATATTTAATTTTATTTTTACTTAATTTTTTATTTAAAAAATACTTTTTAGTAAAATACATGTGGGTTTTATTTACATACGCAAAACAATGTCGCATACTTTGAAAGATTAAAAACGTCAAATTGTGCAAACTCTCGAGAAAGGTAACATTGATACATGTCAAATTTTTCGCATGAAATAATAGATGTTGCTAAACATTTTTCACAAATTGGAACAGAGTACTAGGCTTAATGCTGAAATTTTCGATTTTGTCATTAAGAACATGTTTTTTTGTGTTTAAAATATTTTTTTTTTTGAAAATATGCCGATTTTTTACCAACACCATTTGGCACCCCTATGTGTGAGTAAATATAAATGTAAAAAAAAACAGAAGAGAAAAGAGAATATTTTTCTGTTAAAAATGTACAAAACAAAAAGACTGCCTGCTTTTAAGACTGCGACTTCTGACAACTTTCAAAGCAAAGACACTGCTTGCGATTTGGATTTTTTTAACTTATCAAAAGCAGAAGAAAACTTAGCACACGACTGCCGATTGTTTTCATAAGTTTTAACAGAATCGATGTTTGATTTTAAAAAGCAGAGAAAAGTAAAAGCATTGAAAAGTTAAAATTTTGCGACTTTTCGACTTTTGACTTAAGTTTTTTAAACACTGAAATAAACATCGTTACATTGCTATCTGGACACCGGTCCTTTAAGACTGGAAAGGACTTTTTTTTTTGGTGTGGGTTATAGGATTTTTACACTGATCAACATTTAACATCTACTACCGATTATCGAAGGTGTGAACATCTTCGTTTATGAAATATATACGGCAAAAAATCAACATCTTAACAAGATGTTCCTATCTCATCTTTCGATTAAAATAGTGACAATAAGTGCTATTATTAGGGCATCACTGACAAAACGACGTTTGTGCTATTTTACACTCTTCAAGTTATAGACGTCAAGTCTTGAGCTTTTAGGGGAGAAGGGAAAAGAGAATGCCATTGCTTTTCCTCTCCCACTCTCCTAAAAACTCAAGACTTGGCGGCTAAGACTTGAAGAGTGTGAACCAGCCCTTTGTTTTAAAAGCAGCGTTACCATTTGTCAAGGTTTCCCTTGGACCCAAGGTCCAAAAATTAATAAACCATGAATGATTAAAGAATGGTAAATAAGGGAAGAATAGTGAATGAAGGAAAAACTGAAGAAGCTGATGAAGGGAAAGGAGATTAAGAAGCAGAAGATGACAACTCTCCTAAATAATTTACTTTTGTACTTTCACAAAGAAGATACTTTTTTATTTAAGAGATACTTTCGGTGATCACGTGATGGTTGTGACAAAGTCGCGGGAAAAGGGATCCTGAAAGTCCTACTCAAGGGCTGAGTTTTCACCACTTATAGGAGAGTTTGACTTGAGGGACGGATTTGCCCTAAGTGCTGTTGCTTTCCAACAAATGCTTGCTGGAAATTCCTAAGGCAAGTATATAACTCTGCCGGACTATACACTAAAATTGCTACCTGTGTGTGCTGGTATTACGATATTTAAATTTGCCGCGATAGGAGCAAGGAAAGGGTTATTTTAAAACACTTTTATTGCTTATTTTAATACCTAATTTTAGGTTATTAAAACCATTCGAATTCTAACGATTTATGTAGGAATCATTGGGGTAGGAACAGAAACATCGTTTATCTAAACTTACAAAGAAAAACACTATTCACCAATTAAAGCATTAACAGGAAATAAAATGGGTTTTAATTAAATTTAATTAATCAAGTGAATTTAATGTTTAAGCAAGTTAATTAAACGTTTAATTTATACTTTTAATTTGCACCAACAAACAAATTTGCACCAGTAAAACAAATAATAGTATCAATTAAACATTTAATTCACTTGATTAAACGTTTAATTCACTTGATTAAATGTTTAATTCACTTGATTAAACGTTCACTTGATTACATTTTTAATTGAAACTAATTTTATTTTCGATTAATGCTGTAATTGGTGATTTTTTTTTTTTTTTTATGTAGAGCTAGAGCCTGCAAATATTGTGATGCTAGTTTAAGTATTAAATGCTTGACGAAACTGTTAAGGAAACAGAGGTGGAGATACTTTACACATTGTTTTATTTTTACTTGTATATTAATTATATCCCATCTCTACTTTTAGGTCTTATTATAATTATTTTTTCATGCTAAATAAAGTCCTTAATTTTCGAAATTTAAAAATTTTTTTAATTTTACTTATTTGTGACAAAAACATTTATAAAAGATTTATTTGGGTGTGTCGTTAATCTAGTTGGTAAGGAGCTGGTTTTTCAGTGGAAGGGTTCCGAGCTTGAATCCCACCATGGTCGCTGGTCTGCTTCCATACAACGGCCAAGCAAATTAATGTCCAACGATTGGAAAATATTCACTTGCATAATGTAGTGCCCATAGCAATTTGTGTGTACAGTCAAAAACACTTAGTTGTCACTTATTTGTCATTATGTGTTTGTTTTCTTAGTTATTCATTTTGCAAAATTTATTCACTCTTTTATTTGTTTAGACTTCATAGTCAATTAAGTCTTCAAATTATATAAAATTATATTATTAACTTTAAGTATAATAGAAATTATTATTTTTTTTTCTCTCATAAAAGTGTAAATGTTGATTTTACAAGTTCATTTAACTTTGAACTTTATGACAAATTATGAATAGATTTGATGAAAGAAAATAACTATAATTAAGGAATTTAAAAAGAAGCAAACATAAATAAATTTTATAATCATTCTTGTTTTTTTCTTCTCTAATTTCAGGTAATTTTATACATTTCCTTCAATTTGCATTCTGTTCTTGAATAAGTTTTAAGGCAAAAAAGTGTAAGTAAAATTATTTAAACATATTAAAGCATTAAAAACCTATTAAAAAATATTTTAAATGATGAAAAAATTACATGCAGAAAATACTAGAATCTACCAGAGTTTAATTTTTGAGAAATTCGATCGAGTAGACGGGGAAAAAAATAAAAATAAATTTCAATTTAAAAATTAATTAAAGAATTTTTTGAGAAATTCGATATCATACAGAGAAAAAAAATAAAAATTCATTTCCATTAAAAAATTAATTAAAGTTATACCAGTAAAGAAATTAATAGTATCCATTAAAGGTTTAACTCACTGGGTAAAACGTTTTATTTACTTGATTAAAAGTTTAATTCACTTGATAACATTTTTAAATTAAACTGATTTTTATTTTGATTAATGCTTTAATTGGTGAACTTTTTTGGAGAATTGTATATTTGCATGCTCTTAATTTTATATATTTGGTTTCAAGCACTTTTTTGCAAAATATCACCTCCATAAAATAACGTTAACCCGCTCCGAATTGACGATAATGGTGTCTAATCGACCCGCATGTGAAATATACCACTTTTATATCAAACAAAATTATATCACATCCCTACGTCAGTTATTAAAAAGAATTAATGAGCGTTGTGCTCAAGGATAATATTGTTCTTAACACAACAGCGTTTTTAAAAATCCTCTATCTCTTCGAGTTTTCAAGATATCGGGACAATGTCGAGCAACAACTTTTTTTACGCTACTTTTGAAATTCAATCTTATACTTTTAGTGCGTTCACTTCGTATTTGTGTACAAAAACGTTGACTTATTTATGGGAAATTTATCATTTGTGTACCCAAGAGCAGCGATAGTATCGTCAATAATAAAGCCTGCATCCCTGATGCTTAATTGGCATCTATCAAGTTCTTTCGCTAACTTTTTAGTAAATAATAAAATTATTCCTTCCACGATCCTCATAAAGTTGTTATGGCATGGTTTCTGGATTAGTATATCAATCCACATGCAAGATGTATTTATCCTCACCTGAATTGCTGGAATAATCCTTTGGAAAGTCGGTTACTGCTGATGAAACTTGTTAAGAAGATCAATGCTGTTTACGTCTAGAATTCTCTGCTTATATCTATTCCGCTATATTCCTTGTATTGTTCTTCATTCTGGTTCATTTCATGACAAATTTACCTAAATAACCGCGGCGGCCCTTTTCCCTTAGACACTGCCAAAATAGTTTTTCTTCTTCCATTTTCATTATTTTCGATAGCGTTTACGTGGACAATGTTAAATGGGTTATTTAAATCATTTTTGAGCATATCCCGCCTGCGAGCAAAAATTTCCTGAGTTTCTTGGGTCCTTTATTGAATATTACTTCAATACTGATATAGACAAATCCACCGATATGTGGTGAAGTCCAGGTTGGTCATGGACTCTTTTGCATCTCTGTTCTGGCGGAACACAATAAATTGGATTTGAGTTGGGTACCATGCCATAAGGTCCATGTAGGAAACGAAAGGGCTGACTGCCTAGCAAACAGGGCCGCTCGTCGCCCATTCATAGGCCCTGGGCCAGCGTACCTGGCAGTCACATTAAAGGGATGTTGCAAACATGGTCCGGACGTGATTTACTTCACACATGGACGTCCATTTCTGGATTAAGACAGTTTAAGAGAGTTGTGACTCTGTTCCGTAGCAGGGCAGCGAGGCTACTTCTTCTTTGAAAGGGGGAACTTTAGCTACTTGTGTGCCTATTTACGGGGCATTACGGTCTCAAATACCATAAACATGTACTATGTTATATTGGAACCAAGATATTTAGATTTTGTGGGGTTGATGACGAAACTTCGGAACATCTCCTCTGCTGCTGTCCCGCTTTCAGAACTTCCAGGCGGAAATTTTTCGCCAACTTAGCTATTCATAAGGACTCAGAATATACATATACTCTATAGGGCCTAACATTAATATTTTAGCAATTATAAAAAGAATGACAAACTTATATAAAAACGAATTTGTATATATACCCTCTGTGGTGAACGGTATACAAGTTTGACATTTTTTAGAAAATGGCCCGATTGAAAGTATCTTTTATTCTTAAGACTTTGAAAAAACCTTAGATTATTATAATATAGTAACTAAAGGTTTACAAAACAAATTTTTTATAAAAATTTTCCTTAACAAGCGTTTGTTAAATTTACCAAACAATTTCATAAACATACGGAGGTATATTAATGTATGTAATATGTTTTTTTTTGCTTGTTTTGAAATAAAAATCGAACAAACTTTGTTTAAAATCTAAATTTAAATTGTCCGATTTTTTTGACGATTTTTCAAACAGAAAAAACGATTTTTTTATTTATTCTCAGGAAATGGACGATTTTTGCACAATTTTATCTGGCAGCCCTGATTGACATAGTTATATTAAGTTTTGAAATTTGGTAATAATTTCAGCTTAATACGTTCGATACATCGATATATCGATAATTTTTATTAATAAATATCGATACTCGAAAAAAATATCGATACGATATATTTTTTCAATTTTCCCATCCCTAAAATAAATATACAAAAATGGCAACCCTAGTATTTCATAATCTGGACACTAGTGCTTCCCCTCTTACCAATAAACTCCGATTTTCTGAGAGAGAACTTTTATGGTGTGAACCCAGACTAAAGAATTGCACTGCCCGTTCGCTGATATCGAACGTTAACGTTCGCATAGTAAATAATATTTAAAACAAAAACAAAATTTCAAAAATTGTTGGTTTGTTAAAGCCAGTTTGTGTCTTAAGTCTTTTGTTTTTACATCAGATTTGACGTTTAGCCTAACTTATTAAGAAGCTTGTGACTTAAGTCTTCTGTTTTGAAACAAAAAAAATTCACTTTTCAAATTTTCATTAAAGTATTTATAAATACAAATAATTTTTATTAACTTACTTTAAAGTATTTACACTTGTTCTCAGTGTTGTTGACACATTTTCCTAAAACAGCAGCAACAGCAGTAGCAACACGAATTTTACGTCAATTCAACTAATTCAAATGGTTTGCTTTTTCTTTAAAGATTTTAGTTGAAAACAGGATTGTAGAAAGATAATTATGAAGAAGTTTTTTAAGTCTTGAATCTTGTCAATCTGGCAGATGAGAGTGACTAGATTTTCAGATTTTTCTTGTTTAAGTTTTAGGAAAAGTAGAAATTATTTTTAAAAAAAAAATGCAAAAGACTTAAAAGAAAATTAAAAAAATATACTAAACACACTTGTTTAAAAGTAATAATGATACTTGGTTTTTTTCATAATATGTTTAAATTTACTAAAAGCAACTAAATACCACAATAGTGTTAAAAAGAAATAACATTTATTTGTAAAAACAATAGAAATGTTGCAACACGTTTTTTTCTCTTAACAAAATTCGCTTAATAATTTGAATTTAAAAGTGGGTCACTTATGGTGGTTACTTTTTTTTACTTGTTATTAAATATTTGTTTATATAAAAAATACACTTTTTTAAATCTTTTTTGTTTTAATTTGTCAGTAAATTTTTTTCTTCTTAATTTCTTAAATTTTTATTTCTTATTTTTCCACTTAAGCCAACATTTAAATCCGTGTTTTCTTTAAGCTGTCCCGTTTAAAACTGTTTTCTACCGCCAAGCATCTTTGTAAAACTAGCTTGGTAAAAAAAAACTTACAATAACACCAAACAAAAACAAAAAAAAAAAAATTAGCAACTCATACATGTTCGTTTGCAACATGTTTTATTTGTATTTTTATTTATGGCTTTTGGCGGTATGCTTTTTGCCGATTTTTCTGTTTGGTTTTTAAAATTTTTTGTTGTTATCAAATGTTTAAGATCTTTTTTTTAAGGTCTGCTTGTAAGTTTCAGTCTGTATATTTTTCTATTAAAATTTTAATAATTTTTATTATAAAAGTGTAATAATACCCATATTTCTAGAAATCTGTGGCCGTATGGAAAACTAGATAACTCCATTTTTTTAAAAACATGAGAAAAACACATTGTGTCATTTCAATACAGTTTTTGTTTCAGATGTGTGGATCAAGCGGTAGTTCATAAAAGATTATTTGGAATTAAATCAAATGCTGAGGATCTAGATGGCATAAATTCTAAATTTTTTAAGCTTATTTCATAAACTCCTGCCGTTTTTGACATATTTGTTTAATTCTATATTAAGTAAGTCAGTTTTTCCTGATGCGTGGAAAAAGTCTGATGCTGATGATGTACAATTGTAAATACTTAAGCACCAAAATAGACAGTGTAAGTTCTTGTATTGATTAAATAAACCAGGGACCGTAACAGTTATTCCTTTTTTCAAAAAAGTCAGATGATAACAGTTATTTTTTGATTTATATTTTTTGAACAAAAATAACAGTTATTTTTTTTATTTTTATTTTTTTTGAACCAAAATACCAGTTATTTTTTGATTTTTATTTTGTTCGATCAAAAATGACAGTTATTTTATGAATTTTATTTTTTGGAGTAATAATAACAGTTATTTTTAGATTTTTATTTTTTCGATCAAAAATAACAGTTATTTTATGATTTTTATTTTTGCTCGAAAAAGTTATTCTTTAAAGAAATGTACGTGTTATAATTATTTAGTTGACTTTAAATATTTATTTTAATACGCATAAGATATTCCAATGATGATCACACATTTAAATAAATATTTAAAGACAACTCAATAATTAAAACACGTACATTTCTTTAAAGAATAACTTTTATTTATGCTCGAAAAAATAAAAATCAAAAAATAATTGTTATTTTTGTTCAAAAAAATAAAAATAAAAAAATAACTGTTACTTTTGTCAAAAAAAATATAAATCTAAAAATAACTGTTATGTTTGTTCAAAAAAATAAAAATCAAAAAATAACTGTTACTTTTGTCAAAAATAATATAAATCAAAAAATAACTGTAATTTTTGATCGAAAAAATAAAAATCACAACTTTAAAAATCATAATATTTTTTCATAGAAAAGTTCATAAGGATCAATATGGTATATTTGAATCAGTTTGCCAGCATTTACTTCTATATGCTTTTTTTGTTTTAAAATTTTAAAATAACTGTTATTTTCGGTCCCTGAAATAAACAATGATCTTAAGAGTTCATCACTGGGCGTGCATGAATGGTTTGTGCATAAATCCATCGAAATCTAAATGCATTTTCATATCCAGGAAGAATTAGAAAACACTAAATAACAATGCTTTATTATTAATTAACAACATCGGCATCAAACTTTGGAATTACGTTCAATGCTGAACTTTCATGGTCAAACTATATTTGTATTATTGCAGGAAATGTACGTGGAATGCAACGAGACTTATGGGCTATTCAATATTCCACTCCATTTAATTATGTTAAATTGTTATTAGCAAAAACTTATCTAATACCGGTTTTACTACATGAATGTGAAATATTTGCAAATTGCGACACCACTGATTCTCACAGACTGAAGTTACCTACTCGTATAATAATATAGCTAGATATGTTTTTAATCGTAGTAGAACTGATAGTATTTCATCGTACCCCTTTCAGCTCTATGACATGTGCTTTGAAAACTTACTAAAATACAAAAGCCTCCTCATGATGCACAAAATAATATATATAAAGGAGCCGGAATATCTATTTAGTAGAATTATTTTTGCCAAATCTCCACGAAGTAAAAATTTCATTACACAATTAGTCTCTGGAACAAATTACCATCACGTTTTCAAACACTTAGCAACACTGCGGCCTTTAAAAAGGAGTTATTAAATTATTCTAAAAATATTTAATATAACTTACATATATCTATATCAAATAGATATTGGGAATTATTTATTTTCATATGCAACTTTATTATATTTAACATTTTTTATTTTTCGAATTTATTCTTTGAGTTAAATTTCAGTTATGCATTTTATAAAGCTTTTTTGTAATAGTTCTATTCCTTAAAATTTTTTAGGCATGGCTTTTATACACTATATCTATTTAATTATCAATTGTTTCTATTTTTTTTTTATTTTATAAATTTGAATAACATAATTTAATAATACAATCGAGCATGTTCTGAAAATCGAAATCACGTGGAATTGAAATCGAACCAATTTTGGAAACTCTCCCATATATAAAATTCATAAAAATATTTCCTTTTCTATATCTCATACTTTGAGGACCACTTTCCTCTACCTAAACTACTTTTGAAATCAGGAACCGCTACGCTCATGTTTACAAAAATTCAATTTAAAATCTTCATCGATTTAAATTTCACGTGATTTCGATTTCCAGAACAGGGCCGTTTATGTCCTGCCAGGGCCAGACAAAAAAATTCGTCATTACGGTTTCTGTTCACATATGGAGGTATTTATCGCTCTTCCGATTGGGTAAGTGCTGCAGTGTCTCTTCTCCTTAAGCGAGTAATTTAAAATATTTCGAGCTACTGGATTTGGGTGCAGTTCTAGCCTTTTTAAATATTTTACTGCATATTTCGTCATCATAGTTTTAACTAATGGCACATTGAGATGCTTGTGGATATTTAAGTTTTTGGCATGCCAGGGAGCGGCTGTTATTATTCGAAGAAGTTTATTTTGGCGCCTTTGATTTGTTTCGATGTTAGAAGCCGAGGCAGTGCCCCATAACTGAATACCGTAGCACTAGATTGGCTTTAAGATAGAGTTGTAAAGTAGAAGTTTGCAATCGAGACTAATGCCCGTAATTTCTACAAAAAGATAGCTGGTCGTGTTCGTACCTAACAGGTTTATTTACCTATTTCAACATTTATTTGCCCTCGTGTTTTTACCTTAAGTTTTCTTTTGAAATATGGCAGCACGTACACCATAGATTTCTGTACACAGCTTGATATCTTTTTGTAGAAATTATGGGCATAAGAACAGAATTTCTTCCAATAAGCCAATATGGGTTGTGTTTGCCTATTTTATCGTTCATACAACGGGATGTGTTCTGACGAAGTTAGGGATTTGGTTCTCGAAACCCATAGCTTTGTTCGTAATACACGTTTTTCCTCAAGAGCCCATCCTTTTGTGGTCGATTGGCCGGTGTATCGTACAACGCATTACAGGGAAAATTCGTTTTTTGGCCGGACTGTTCGTATGTGGAACAACCTTCCTGCTGAAGTCTTCCCTCTCACTTTCAACATGAAATATTCAAGTCGAATGTTCACAAGCACTACTCCCTCTTTCCTCCATTCCATTGGCTGAGGAGAACTTAAAAAAATTCTTTAATAATAAATTTACGACCGACTAAGTAGCTTTCTAATAGTTTGTGTGTGTTTGCTGGTAAGTTTTGCTTTAGTTTATGTAATAAGTCTTCATGCCAGACTTTATCAAAAGCTTGCGAGACATCGATGAAGAGTGCATAACAATATTTTTTTTCTTCAAAGGTTCGATGAGTTTGTTCAATTGTGCTGTGTGGTGTTCTATAGTGAAATAAAACATGAGCGAAAACCTTGAATCTTGGATAATAATTGATTTATTAATTAAATTTTGTTGGCTTAAATGCTACTTATGAGAATACAGCTTAACCTAATATTGAGTGACTTTACAAAAGTTCACTCAATCACTTATTTTGTATTTAGAAATAATTTATATATAAATATAAAAGTTTGCTTTCTTCTAAAACCGAATTGATGGTTTGGAATACATCTATTTTCATTTAAAATCGGTGTTAATTTTGACACTAGTAGTTTCTCAAATAATTTTATAATATTAGATAATAAGCTAATAGGTCTGTATGACTCAACTTTTGTGTGATCCTTTTCTGGCTTTGGTATCATGGTTACTAAGGAAACCTTCCATTCTTGGGGGTTGTATTTAAGGTGTAAAATATCATTAAAAATAAAAAGAATAATTTTCTTTGCTATACGAGGTAGCTCTAAAAGCATTTTGTTACCGATCTTATCAATTCCAGGTGCGTTCTTGGTGTTTAAGTCACAAATAGTCTTTTCTATTTCCCTTATCTCAAATCGTAGGGGAAAATCTTCCATAACAATAAAAGGTAACTCGACCGCTGTATCGTGAGATATTTTTGGGGTAAATACGTTTTTCAAATGATTAACAAACAGGTTTCCTTTTTAAATATCGTTTCTTGCCCAACTTCCATTCATTTTTGGACATTAAAACCGAAAATCACAGTCCAGTTATCTTGTTTTTTTTTTTTTCGAAAAATGGAAATATATAGTTTTTTCGTTAAAATTTTTTTTCAACTTATTTTAATATTTTACGGTATTAAGACAACTTAAGTAACAGGGACGTTAAATGGGGTTTTAAATTTTGTACCAACTTCCATTGAAAACAATGAAAAATAAGAAATTTTATAAATGGATTTAAAAATTTTACAGAATTATGGGACGTTTAATGTGAAAGTTATAAAAATAAAACAAAAACAAAAAAACCAGGATATGAAAAATTTCTTTCGCATATATTTTTTAAGTTAACTTCGTCTGTCTGCCTTTCACTTGTCACATTGTAAAAGGGGACTAAGCGCTCCATACACCACAATTCTAGTCACATATTTAAGCACCCATTACATTAACGATTTGTTGTACAACATTAATGCAATGAAAAAAGACTCAATAATTTGTTTACTATAATAAAAATTTAAAAATGGGGACTATTCCAAATTTTTAAACTGTACCAAATGAGTTACGGTAGTACCACGGTACTTAAGAAGGTCAAAATGTACCAAAAAAAGTACAATTGTACCAACTTTAACATCCCGGTTAAGTAATGAATGTGGAAAAAAATTAACTATTTGATACGGCACGTTGATTTACCCATTTTTGTGCCATATTTGTATGGTTGTCATTAAATATTATATTTTCATATATTTTTATTAAGCTTTAGGTCACTTTTTTATAAAAATCAATTAAAATATTATTTATTTTTCAACATTTCTTCTTCAGTAAATCTTTTTAAATAATATAAAATTAAAAAATTGTTTTTGACAATAAATGGAAAAATAAAAATTATAAAACAAAATTAGAAATTAGAAAAATTGATAATTAAACTGAAAATAATAGCGAAATATGTGGATTATTTATATCTTATAGTTAATGAGAATGAGATAGATACCCTGCTATAAACGTTTAATTCATTTGGTCAAAATATTAAGTTCACTATTGAAAAAGGATTGAATTATTCAATTCTATGATAAGGAAATGATCAAAAAGGATCAAAGTATCAAAAACCAACCTCATCAGGTAGAATTTTAAATTATTGCTCGAAACAGCCGAAGAGAATTATTATTATTAATACAGCCAGGAATCTAATAGATAGGATATTAACAATTAGTTATAGTAGATTCCATAAGAAGAATTAATTAATTATTGGAAATATTTTGAGGATTAATAGTTTTCCTCACAAACTCATTGGCAAATTAGTAAGACAATACCATATAAGAAGATCTCGTCATATTGATGAAATTTTGGAACCAAAAATTTATTAAACATTTACTTATGTACCTGGGTTTTCGGAAAGATTAGAAAACTCAAATATATATGACAAAGGGTAATACATAATGGCACATAAGGTGAATAATAATAATGGGAGATTATTCACAAAAACTAAGGATATATTACAAAAGTCGGATATGCCTAATTCAGTTTATAAAATTCATTGTAGTGGCAATGATAATGAACGATGTAGGAAAATATATGTAGGAACAACTGGGACAAAACTGAAAACTAGATTAGCAGGAAAAAAACATGACCAAAAAAAAAGAAATTATAATTCAGCCCATGGAACGGCATTATCAACACATTGTAGGGATTTTAATCATTATCCTGATTTTGGAAATGTAACAGATTAAAAATGTTCCATTTGAGAAGAGGATAAATTTAAAGAAAGATACTGAGGTATTTGCTAAGATTTATAAACAGAAAAAATTATTAAATTTCTCCAATCACCAAATTTATTCCAAATTCATAATATCAAGCAAACAAGTTGTTGATTTTGCACCTATTACCAAAATGATTATATTGATTACTAAATATTTTTAAATTTTGAAAAAATATTTTCAATAAATAATATTTTTAATTTTAATCATAAAAGTGATCAAAAAACTTTGTAATTTCAAACAATGTGTTAATTGATTTAAATAAATATTGTTGTTGGGAATAACAATTCTGCATGTTTAAATTATTTTATTTTTAAAAAAAAAGTCAATTAAGATTTCTTGTTATTTAATTAAAATTTTAATTGAAAATTTATTTCAAAACAACTAAAATGTTAATTAAATCAAAATTAAATTTCTAATTTTCTTTCAACTAAAAAAATAATTGATTTAATTAATTTAATTTTATTAATTGATAAAACACTTTTTTTTGTGTAGACATTTATTGAATACAAATAAATAGGTTGATGGAAGGGAAAATTATAAAAAGGTATTTGTGTTTGATTATTTATAAAATTTAGTTCAGATGACATAGCACAGACTGAAAATATATATTAAATAAAAATAAATACATTGACGGAAAGGGAAATTAAAATAGGTTTTAGGTTTTTAATATTTAAAAAAAAAATTTTTTTTGGTTTCCTCTTTTTATTTGAAGTTTGTTAATTGCAATTTTAAATTTATTTTTCAAATTTGAATTTTTCCCGTTATTGTCAAAAACAATTTTGTAATAATTTTATTTTTATACAAAAAGATTTCCTGAAGAAGATTTCCAACGGAAATCGAAATATTGAACAATAAATAATATTTTAATTGATTTTTATAAAAAAGTCACCTAAAGCTTGATAAAAATATAATATTTAATTGAAAAAGGTCGAATTTATAAGAATATAATTATAAATGTTTATTTTTATTTAAGCTTTAGGTCTTTTTAATATTTATTTATTTGTTTTCAATATTTCGCTAACGTTTGGTTAGCATCTTCAGGAAATTAAATATAATTAAAATATTAAAAAGACCTAGAGTTTAAATAAAAATAAACATTTGTTAAATTAAGTAAGTTCAAATTAAAACTAAATATAAAGAATATAATTATGGTTGAAATTTTTAAATTTGGCCGCTGTAGCGCGTAGAATACCAACAGATGGTTCAAATGTATGACCAACCCCACTTTATTTTTCATCTCCATCATTTATTTCTAAATACCTGCCAGCTATCTCCATTTCTTAAGGGGGCTCCCATACAAAACTTTCAATGCAGACTAGAAATATATTGAAGAGAAAGTCCCATAAATGCCTAGAAGTCGTCCCTAGTGGGATTTAATGTATGACCAACCCTAATTGATTTGTTGTCCCTAACATTTGCTCGAGACATACTTGTCCTTAATCTCCACTTCTTAAAAGGGGCTCCCATGCAAATATTGCGTTTTATGAAATTCTTAAATTAATTAAAATTTTTCGTATTTTGTAAATAAAATCAAAAGTTGTTAGCAGATTTATGGCTTGTTTGGAAAAATTTAGAACCAAATTTCAAAAAAAAAATTATATTTCTAAAACAACTGCGCATATTAGAAAAAAATTTACCTTTACTTAAATGTTATTTTATTGCGGTTTCGGTTTTTTTTTTAATAATTTTAATAAACTAACCCGTTTTGAGTTACGCGAACAGATGTTGTGCAACCTCCTCCATTTTCGAAGTACCGGTATATCTCGAAAACAAGAGCCATTAAAAAAAAAACGGTTAGCACCATTGGATTCAGCATACCCAAAAAAAGTGTCAAATTCTAGCACAGTGTTATTAATGGGCAAGTCTAAATGGTTTTTCAAAATTACTGTACCACATAGGGTGCGGTAGATCTGTGGGAAAGATTTCGGGTGATTGATAGTCATGTTCTATAAATCAAGAACTTCAGAAAAGACATAATATGCATATAAAGAATGCCTATATTATATGCATTCTTTTAATTTCGGGGAGTTGAAATTTTTAGGATTTTGACCCAAAGAGCTTGTGACCCGAATTTGTTCTATTTCGCTCTTTCGCTCTGAGTTTTCAAAACAACGTCGTCAATTCCAAAGAAATATAGACCGATAACGATATAGCTGTCGAACGTTATAGTTGTTCAACAATTCCTCGTCCTTGGGCGTATTTGAATAAATGTCCTTTCTTGTGAGCATGCATGGTCACGTTCACATCTCTTGACCTTACTACCTTTTTGTTTTTCAAAGCGAAATAGCTGTGACCCAAAAAAAAAAAAATTCCACTGAATAAATAAATCCAATTAATTTAGCATTGATCTGTAGCCACTTCACTTACAATTCGAAGTTATTTTTTTAACCTATAAAATGTTACAAGACAAGGTCGTCGTCAACTTACAACCGGTTAAATAAGAAATTTATACAGATGCCAGTTGTTTGCCACAATCTAAAGCTGACCACTTTTATTGATATTTTGTTTTTATAGATTTCTTGTACAGGGTGGCCCAAATAAGACCTAGTGATGTTAAACACGTATAACTCTTGTAATAACGGTTTATTTTAAATAATTTATTTTTATATGCTAAACACATTTTATGGAAATTTAACGTGACTATGTGTGAAATATGACATCAGACAAATGAGCACCATTTTACTCGATACAGGCATTGGCTCTTTTTAGCGCATTTTGCATTACACGGCGTAATGTTTATGGTTGCAGGCGCCGTATTTCGTCTCGAATATTCTGCTTGAGTTGTCCAAGTGTCTGTGGCTTGTTAACATACACTTTGTCTTTTAAATAACCCCATAAAAAAAGCGGGAGCAGTTAAATCTGGTGAACGAGGAGGCCAAGGGAAATCTGAATTTTTTGAAATTATGCATTCACCAAAATTTTTACGCAGCATGTCCATAGTTTGCCTAGCAGTATGTGCAGTGGCTCTATCTTGTTGAAATCACAAATTAGGACGTTGCTCCACCATTGGCCGCAAAAAGTTGTCGATCATTGTTCTATAAGAAGCCCCGGATACCGTTTCTGGCGTTTCATCCTCATTCTCAAAGAAATATGGGCCGATGATTTCAACACTCTGCTGCATAGCTTCCACGTTGTCTTCAGTATGAATATTTCAATGAGCACCTCTTTCTGGACGGTCGGCAACTGAACCCAGTTCCTCAAAACGGCGAACTAAGCTTGTAATCATGGAAGATGTGGGCGCTGATCTTACGTTAAAAAAACGCCGATAATTTCGCTGCGTCAGAACAATTGATCGTTGAGAAGAATAATAAAAATAGATCATTTTAATAATCCAAGAGTTCAATTATAATCTGCAAAAAGAAAAAAAAAATTATGTTAAAAAATAAAAAAGTTATTTGTATTTCACATCAGCTGTTCTTATTTGGGCCACCCTGTATACATTTTAAAATATTTATAGCAATTCCGTTGCATAATATGAATAAACAACAACACTTGACAATTGAAATTAAATAAATACAATTAATAAAACATACATATAAAATATGCTTATAACGTGTAAATAGATAAAGCTGTTGAAGTGAACATGACTTATGATCATTATGGAAATAATTTTTTTTTATTAAGTAGAAAATAAAATTTTAATTTTGATTGGCTCTCAATGGGAGATCGATCATTGACCTATTAATAAATATTGTAAATGCATAATAAAAGTCATAACATGTAACGCCTTTTATTTTGAGACAATTTTTTAATTTATTAGTTTTTAATGGTTCAGCTAAAATTTGGATTTAAAGGGAACTAAAAGAGTCAACACAATTTTATATATTAATAAATATTAGCAATATCACGCCCAATGGCTGATCCGATCTTAATGTTGTTTGGTATCAAGATGGAATATTGTAGAGAATTTTTTTTTTTTTAGACTCTTGGTCCAAGAAGGGATAAATTGGACAAAAAGGGGCAAAACTGGAAAATGCATTCCTAATCCAAAAAATTTTTTTATACCTGAAGGGTATAAACTAAATAACTTTAAGTACATTCTGGTTCCTTGAGTAGTTCTAAAACTATTAAGCCATGTCCATCTGTCTATCCGTCTGTTCAAATCAAGCTCAATTTCGAACGACTCAAAAGAAAAGAACAATATTGGTGTGAAATTATTTCTAGTTCTCCTAAGTAGTTTGAGATCCAGTAGAATCGGTTCAGTAGGCAAAGAGTTATAAGTCCAAATTTGAACACAGAAAAAAGTGTTTAATCAATTAAAAAAATGGTTTTAAAAATATTTAAATTTAATTAATGTGATAATTGAATCAATTATTTTTTTAGTTGAAAGAAAATTAAAAATGAAATTTTGGGTTAATTAACATTTGAGATGTTTTGAAATAAATTTTAAATTAAAATTTTAATTAATAAACAAAAAATCTTAATTGACTTTTTTTCGTTTAAAATAAAATAATTTAAACATGTAGAATTGTTGTTGGGAATTCTCAATATTTATTTAAATAAATTAACACATTGTTTGAAATGGTAAAGTTTTTTGATCATTTTTTTTAATTAAAATTGTTTGCTTGATATTATGAATATGGTATAAATTTGGTGATTGGAGAAATTTAATAATTTTTTCTGTGAACCAAACACCATCAAAAATTTATATTTCTTTTAGAAAAACTAACATTAATTGGTAGCCGAATGCACCGATTGCTATTACATTTTGCACAAACTCGTTTTATGTGACAAGAAAGCATAGTACTAAATTGCGTAAAGATCGATCTATAAATAACCATAAATCCCTTATAAAGCCCACTCTAGGAAATCATTTAAAACCAGTGTTTGAAAATAAACCGAGCACTATGAAATGTAGGGTGCACGCACGTCCATAACCCTTAAAATCGTTTATAACTATTTCCACGAAAGTAACAAACATTTGGGTAATTCACAAGGTATAGTCATAAACTTGCAAAGTCATATGTCTTAAAATAATTACAACAAATATATATGACTGCTGTGGGCAACCGCTTATAATTTAGATTTCTACTGTACAGTTATGACAAATCAATGGGCAAAGAATATTTTTTTTTTGGTTTGAAACTCAACAATATTTTTTTTTAACAATTGTAAAATATTATTTAGGACATTATGACGATATGACTCGAGGGTACACCACCTGGTGAATTACCCAATTATGTTGTGTTCTGTTTTTCATTAGAAAACAAAGCAATTGTAGTGGTTCTGTAGACATGCATTATATATTATTGTTCTTTAGTGTTTTTTAAGTTGATTCAGAAATAAGTAAACATAAATTTTTAGCAACACTTATCCACCAGTATTGTTGTTGTTGCTTGGCAATTTGCAGAATTACAGCACGAATTGCCTGTGTGTGTATTGCTAACATGTTTTGTTTTTGTAAACATTTTGCGTGCTTTAAAAAAAAAAAACGTTAAAAACACCAGCCAAAAGGCGCTGAGCACAACTGAAATGAACGAAAATTGATGTGCTGAACCGAACACAAAGAAGCTTGTTGTTTTTTTACGAAAAATAGAATGCAATGAAATGTTCTCATCTTTATGTTGAGTTGGATTATTAGTACAATATTTTTCAATTGTGTAAGAAGATCATAAACAGGGAGTCTGGTTTATTTATCCCTTAAGTTTTCGCAACAAAAAATAAATAAAATATCAAACAATATGTCTTACAACTAAACTGCAAATATTCATTCATAGTTTGTGCAAACTTTCGAAATATCAGTATTGCTGGAATTAGTTAGGGTGCACCGGTAGGCTAGCTGGTAGTGAGCTAGTCTATCAGTACCGGGGTTGCGGGTTCGATTCCCGCCAGAGACTCTGGTCTCCTGCAGACAAGCAAAAAGCTTCGCGGGATTTAGTGTAGGAATAATAATAAAAAAAAAAAAAAAAAAAAGTAGCAAATAGATGTTCGGTATCTTGTTTTAATGCTACCAAAAACATGTACAAATATTCATAGAAAAAGCCCGTATCTTTTATTTAAAAATTTTCTATTACAAAATCAAATATTTACCTGACACTAACAAAGGCAAAGCAAGTGTAAGTACACCATGAATTTACATACACATTTCACAGAGCCACTGCAATCTGTGTCATCTTATTTAACGTCTCCGTAACAAACAGATTTTGAAATTTAAACCAACTTTAAGAAGACAACAACAGACAAATATTTACAGCACTGAACTGAATACAACAAGTAAATTACATTTAAAAAAAAATTATGAAAAAATTTTACCATCTCTGATAAAAAAAACCTCAAAAAAAAAAACAATCCACAACTTGGAAACCAAAAGATACTGCCACAACTTGTGCCAATTAGGGGAAAAATTTCTTTAAAAAGTTTTTAATTTAAAATTTAAATATAGTTATTTTTTTTATCTCTTTTCCTCTGTTGAATTTTCAAAAAAATAAATAAAAAAATTTAAATGATCATTATAATCATGTAATTTATGTAATTATTTGTTTTTTTATAGACATACTTTTGTATAAAAAAAGGGTATTTATTTATTTATATTACACTAACTATAATAATAACGTTTGACTGTAAAAATATTTAAGCCGTAATCACTTCTTTTCGTATTAAATTAAATAGGGCATAAATTTAAGTATTAACACCATGAGGAAAGAAATAATATTATTAAAAATAAGTTTTTATTTTAAAACGGGCGTTTTTTTTATTAATTTAAGAGTGTGTCATTATTGAATTACATGAAAAAGTCACTTTTTTCACAAAAAGTAACTTTTTTCACCAAAAGTAACTTTTTTCACAAAAAGTCACTTTTTTCACAAAAAGTCACTTTTTTTACAAAACGTCACTTTTTCAAAAAGTCATTTTTTTACAAAATGTAATTTTTTTTACAAAAAGTCATTTTTTTTTTACAAAAAAAATCACTTTTTTCACACGTTTTTCACATTTTTTTACAAAACGTCACTTTTTCCAAAAAAAGTAACTTCTTTCACAAAAAGTCACTTTTTCCACAAAACGTCACTTTTTCCACAAAAAGCAACTTTTTTCACAAAACGACACTTTTTTCACAAAACGTCACTTTTTCACAAAGTCATTTTTTTACAAAATGTAATTTTTTTTACAAAAAGTCATTTTTTTTTTTACAAAAAATTACTTTTTTCACACGTTTTTCACAAAAAGTCACTTTTTTTTTTTACAATAAGTCACTTTTGCACAAAACGTCACTTTTTTCACAAAAAGTCACTTTTTTCACAAAAACTCGCATTTTTTTTTTACAAAAAGTCACTTTTTTCACCAAAAGTCATTTTTTCACCAAAAATAAATAAAAAATAAAAGTAATTTTTTCACCAAAAATAACTTTTTTTACAAAGTAATTTTTTTACAAAATGTAATTTTTTTTTACAAAAAGTCACTTTTTTTTACAAAAAGTCATTTTTTTACAATAAGTCACTTTTTTCACACGTTTTTCACAAAAAGTCACTTTTTTTTACAATAAGTCACTTTTCCACAAAAAGTCACTTTTTTCACTAGAAGTAACTTTTCATTAAAAGTTAATTCTTCCCAAAATGGCTTCTGAAATTGTGGAAGACATGGTCACCCCTACACTTAGTAAAAGTTCTGATAAGTCTTAAAATGGCATCTAGAGCGTGTGTGAACAATTTTTAGGAAAATCTCAGGAGGATGAGTTGATATATGCCTTAGTTCTCCAAATATTTTTATGGACGCAGACCTCTTGATCCAATACTTAAGTTTTCAAAGGAGTTCGGTCGCATCTGAGAGACTATTTTCCACTGCAGGTTTGGTTCGAACGGATTTGCCTTGTATTTTTAACAAAAATCTTATTAATTAATAAGAATAAGTGTACACAATATGTGGCGTCGAATTGATGTCACTGTAGTCATAGTTTTGATGACGCATATGACAAAATTTGAGGATGGCGTTCGTCATTGGATTGATGTCACTTGTTGCCTCATTGATGCCATTTGTAATAACATTGATGTCACAATTCTGATGTAAGGGCATCATCAATATTAACGTCATCAAAGTTTTTTTAACTTCTAAAATATTGTCAAGTGACTGAATTGTCCTATAAAATAAAATCCGCCTATTGGTTTTCTATTCAAGTGAAAAGGTTTTTTTTAAGCGCATTCACATGTGCCTCTTAACTTGGCCTTATCACTCACTACACATTCAGAAATTTTTAAAACAAACATGCAGTGAATTAAATCTATTAAAATTTGTATTGAAATCTGTCGCGCAAGCACGTAGACCAAATAAAAAAAATAGTTTTTATTTATTTGATTTTTATTTAGAAAAAAATTTTATTTCAATAATTTTTGGTTATTAACATTTTATCGTTATTTTATTTTTTATTTTGTTTATTTGCTGCTACTTCTTCTTTTGGCAGTTAAATGCGACTAATTTTTACTGTCGCGTTGTTAGTTGTTGCTCCGATATGTGTCAAGGTTAGTGGGTTTGAGACTGCGTGAGTGCCGATGTCATGTTGGCTGGCAGGTTTTGGATATTTTCTGTTGGTTTTGGGATAATGTTGTAATCGGTTTTTTTTTTTTTTTTTTTGTTATCGATTTTTTGGGGTCTAATGATGTTAAATTAAAAGAGAAACACTTTTGTGTTGATCAAATATAGTGAATGAGTTTGCAAAAAAATAAAAAATAAAAAAAAAATTTTATTTTGATATTGAAAATTTGTTTTTGCTTTGTTGGTAGTGTTGAATTGTCATAATGAATTTTAAAATTAAATTTTGTTTAGGGGCGTGCCACTTGTTTAATGCATGAAATGGCAATTAACGAAAGGTTTTTTAATTTCTTTAATTTATTAGTACAAGCCAAGGCGAATTCGTTACAGGTGGACTTAAAAGCCCTGCTGATAACTTTTTTTTAGTTTAATAATTGTTGGATATCAAAATTTAGTTTCTGTTTTTTCATTGTACAATGGTTTTACAAAAACAAATGGCTTGTTGTTTTTGTACTTGTTGTAGTAACAAGATAACCTGTAATGAAATCGCCTTGGTACAAGCTGTTTCGAGTCTCTTTCTTGAATACACATTAATCGCAACTTTAAAATAGAAATTTATATTGTTTTTTCTTATGTTACATGAAAATAACTTTAGGGCCTTGTTAATAAATAATAAATTATATTTCTTAAATGCCCTTAAATGCGTGCAGGCTTTCAAACGTCGATGTTTTTTTATGAAAGTTTCAAAATATCAGAATTTCACGTTGAATATTGTATTTTGTATTTTAATGATTCAATTTCTTTATTCGTTTTCTCTAATCCCCAAAGATGTAACGCCGAGGGATGAAAAAACCCAAAAATTTTCCCTGCATATCCCGTAGAGAGGAGGTAGGAACTCCATTGCTTACAAAACCTTTTCCTGCATATGTCGAATTTTTTAACGAGCGACAGATGGTTTGTGAATTCACACGGAAGAAAACTGCCGTCTAATTCAGCCCAAAATGTTCAAGGATCATGAATTAAAAGCATTACTCTATACAAATTGTTGTTAAACTCAAGAAGAACTTGTACAATCATTGCAAGACTTCTAAAGCAGCAACTTCAAAAAGTTTGCTTGTCAGAAGCAGGATTTATTCGAGTTAAAGCTCGAACGCCACAAAAGAAATTATTTTTGCATCGAATCATTACACCCATAGAAAAATGCATCTTCATATTGATGATGCCCTAACTTCAGAATTTTGACATCAATGAGGCAAAAACTGACATCAATTCAATGACAAACGTCATCATACAATTTTGTCATATTTTATGCGTCATCTATGCTATGTCTACAGTGACATCAATTTTATATTAAATTTTGTGTATTCTTAACATTATTTTCATGTTTAAAAAGTAAAAAAAAACCAAAAATTCCCATATTCTATTTTTTTAAATTATTTATTTTAGGACATTAAATTTTCAAAGTAGAATGATAACAAAAACCATATCGGGCATGCTGCTGGTGTCTTATAATTTAGAGATCTTCTGTAAATAAAGGGCGGAAAACAACGAAAATGGAACAAACATGTGTAAAGGGTAAGTAAGCAAATAATAATATTCTCTCACTTTGACAGAAGTCTATCCAAATGACTCAATTTAATGACAACATTGCCAAATGAGTACTTCCTACAATGTCACCGATGACATGTTTCATTTAACTGACTCCGATGCGTCGTTTCTGTGATGCCGATGTGTCATCCCATTGATGACATAATTGCAATTTTTGCCCTTGATGACAATTTGGCCAAATGATGTTAAGGCTGACATCACAATGATGAGAAGTTTCATGGGGTCAAAAACGAAGACACTTGTCGTGGTACTAATGATAAAATACACCAGCGTTACACTGGTAGAAAAGGCGTCATAACGACAAACTGTCAAACTGTCATCAAATTGAGTCATTGTAGTTTAGATTAAGTCAAATTGAAAGAATATCATTATTTACTTAACCGTTGCACATGTTTGTTTCACTTTTGCTGTATTCCGCCCTTTGTTAACAGAAGAACTCTCAATTATAAGACACCAGCAGCATGCCCGATATGGGCTTCGTAATAATTTTACTTTAAAAATTTGATGTATTTAAATAAATATTTAAAAAAAATGGAATATGGGAGTTTTTGCCTTTAATTTTACTTTTTAAACATGAAAATAATATTAATAATATCGAGCCATAACCGCAAAAAAAAAACTTAAGCGACATCATTTTCAATTTTCGTTTTTTTTAATAAATAAATTTTTTGGCAACTCTGGCATCGTTTCCTAAAATCTCATGGTGACAAAAAGTACCGTTAAGATTTTAAAGCAAAACCAATTTTAGCTTAAAAGCCGATTTACACTACAACGAAATCTAGTACTTTCGAGATTTCGAGCCAAATCTAGTTGTTTTTGGCTAGATTTCCCGTACAAAACAAAATCTACTCCGTAACTAGATTTTCACGAAATCTATTCGAAATCTAGTAGCACTTATTGATGCAACAATGTTTTTCCCCATATAGCACTAAAAACTACTTCCCTGCACAAGAAAAAAATGACATTTTAACAAAAAACAAAACAATAATAGCTGCTTGTTAAAATTGTTAAAAAAAAATTAAAAAATTTTATAAAATAGTAAAAAAAATGCAAATGACAATAAATGAAGATAAATGAAGTTAAAATAAATGAAGTTGGTTATAAAGAAAATGTAATGCAAATTTTTAAATGCCTATTTCTTTATATGTAAGTATGTGTTACACAAAAAACTTTCAGTCGGCGGTTTTTGTTGTGAAACCCAAATCTCGCTAATGTCAAACAAGTATAATCTAAAAGAACTAGATTTGGAGGAAGATTTCAAATGAAATCTTTATTTCAGAGCTGGGTATACGAAATTGACTTTGGCTTTCGTGAATGATTCATAGAAGCATTTATCGTATTATTTTCATCCATGAATCAAAAAAAAAAAAAAAAAAAAAAAAAAAAAAAAAAAAACCAAATTGCGCAGGTGCTCCGGTATTTTGTTCTGTGATGTAGAAAAAAAATGTGAGTATGTGTATTTGTGTATGCCTTAAATTCCCTTCAGGAGAATAGACGTTTGTTATCCAAAAGCCACTAGTACACTTCCTAGAACAAGTGGCACCAGTGCTAACAGGGTTAGAGTTTTTATATAAAAATACTAGTGCTTATTGTACTACTACTACTTGATGAGTACAAGGGCACCACTTGTAGAATGGCAGAATATTTGTGTAACAATTAATAGTTTTTAAAAAAAAATCGCGTACATATTTGTATTTTGATACTGCTTAAAAGCACTAGTAACAAACTGGTTCTGAAGCACCTAATTGGGTCCAAATGTACTAGTGAACATCTAGAACTAATCGTACTAGTGATTTTCCATGCACATTCACGGCTAATTTGAGCATTAAGATGGTATACAAAAGTTTACAGTCGAGAACTAGTACTGGTGATTTTTGTACTAGTTTAGTACTAGCTAGTTACTAGTTCCATCTCCGGCAGGGGTTTTTACAACAAATACTCGTGTGCATTTTGTATTGACGTAGAAGCGCAGTATAAGTTTTTTTAATTCGGCTGCATGCGCAATCTTATTTTTTTCATGGCTTTAATCAATATTTTTCCTAAACTAAACGGAAATGGCACTAAATCATCAATTGTCAACACTGGTATTATCGAAGAGTTTACTTTGCTCTACAGATGCTCTTGTAAGATTTAAAAAAAATATTTATTAAAAACGTATAAATACTGCTTTAAATGCATTTTATAAAACACTAGCTTAACCCGGTGCGCTTCGCTACCCCTGCACCTACCCCATTTATTTTTGTTTTAAAATTTGTCCTATAAAGGTTGATAGCTCTTGTATTCAGATATATGGTATTTAATATGTCTTCTATGGGGGGTACTGCTCCTACTCTGTCTACCCCGCACATTGAAATTTATAGTTTACTATAATAGTAGCTTTAACCACGTTTGAAGACTCTCCCTTTAATAGTTCTTCAGTTGAGCGATATTTAATGTATGCATCCTATGGGAGGTATTCCCCCCCTGCGCCTACCCGCTTTATTTTTATTTTCAAAAGTGTAGTATACCATAAGAGTGACTTTTAGAAAGTTTGAACATTCTCACTATTACAGTTCTTAAGATATGCGATGTTAAACATTGGCGTCCTATGGGGTATTCCTATACCCCCGCTGCTATTTTATTTCAATTCCGGGGCTCAGAAGATCCTACTACAAAAAGTTCAGCAAAATGCGTGCAGCGGCTCTTAAGATATGCGATAATTAATATTGGCATCCTATGGGGGGTACCAATTCCCCTGCCCCTATCGAAAAAATAAGTAGCCTATTTTATTTTTAGGGCTCACGTGATGTTACTGTAAAAATTTCAGGAAAATCGTGCGATAATTAATATTGGCATCCTATGGGGGGTACCAATTCCCCTGCCCCTATCGAAAAAATAAGTAGCCTATTTTATTTTTAGGGCTCACGTGATGTAACTGTAAAAATTTCAGGAAAATCGTGCGATAATTAATATTGGCATCCTATGGGGGGTACCAATTCCCCTGCCCCTATCGAAAAAATAAGTAGCCTATTTTATTTTTAGGGCTCACGTGATGTTACTGTAAAAATTTCAGGAAAATCGGTTCAGTATAATATTGGCATCCTATGGGGGGTACCAATTCCCCTGCCCCTAATGAAAAAATAAGTAGCCTATTTTATTTTTAGGGCTCACGTGATGTAACTGTAAAAATTTCAGGAAAATCGGTTCAGTATAATATTGGCATCCTATGGGGGGTACCAATTCCCCTGCCCCTATCGAAAAAATAAGTAGCCTATTTTATTTTTAGGGCTCACGTGATGTTACTGTAAAAATTTCAGGAAAATCGGTTCAGTATAATATTGGCATCCTATGGGGGGTACCAATTCCCCTGCCCCTATCGAAAAAATAAGTAGCCTATTTTATTTTTAGGGCTCACGTGATGTTACTGTAAAAATTTCAGGAAAATCGGTTCAGTAGTTTCGGAGTCTATAAAGCGACAAACATACAAACATACAAACACACATAATTTCATTTTTATATATATAGATAGAAGATATGACTATCATAAATAATTGTTAAATTTTCTGCCATCTCAAAATCGTTAGTAAATGGTTTTTAGTCATAAATCTTTTTTTAAATAGCCCAACAATAGTCGACAGTTAAACGATTTTAGTTAAAAGATTTTCCCTAATAAACTTCAATAGAAAACAGTTTTCATCATAAAAACTCTAAAATTAATCATAGAAATAGGCAAAAACAGAAAATAACAATTCAAAACTAAACAATGAGAAAGCTACAACTCATGGATGAAAGGAAAAAAGGATAAACTAAATATTTTGTATACGCTTTACCGAAGGTGAAATGGTATATTAAGTTTGTCATTCAGTTTATAATTTCTACAAAATTCTGTATTCTTATGAGTAGCGATGTTTGATTTTAACGATGTTCGTCTGTCCGTGTGTATGTTGAAATGGGGCTTCTGAAGACTCCTGAAATGATGGAGACTAGGTTGTTACATAATTATGTCACACCCACTTCCCACACAAACACGCTCTACATTTCTTTATATCAGGAGAATAGAAAGAGCCTAAGTTTCCAAATTAGGCTTAGGTTATCGATACATAACATCCCCCAAATGTGGGTGGGATTGGAGAAGTGGGTGTGGTACAAAATAGTTCTTTTTTTATATCTAAATATTTTCTAAACAATAATTAGTATTGTGGTTATTTTATTGAACTGTTAATGGTTTTTAATCCAAATTTAGATATTTTTATTAGGCTTAAGTTCATTGAATTTAATTTTCATTAAATTATTTTTATGAAGACAGGAATTTTTCAACATGAAATTAATTAAAATTTTTTTATTGATAATTTTTCATTCTTGACTGCGCTGAGATTTGAACCTAGGCGTTCACGGACAGGTTGCCCAGACTAGTTTCGATTGTAACCACACAATCTCGTCGGTGGGGTTTGCCGTTTTACTCACTCGGCTATTGAGGCCGGGCGACGTCAATAGTCAAACATCAATCCTTAAACCAAATGGTATTTCACTTTGGTAGATCGAAACCCCACCGACGAGATTGTGTGGTTACAATCGAAACTAGTCTGGACAACCTGCCCGTGAACGCCTGGGTTCAAATCTCAGCGCAGTCAAGAATGAAAAATTATCAATAAAAAAATTTTAATTAATTTCATGTTGAAAAATTCCTGTCTTCATAAAAATAATTTAATGAAAATTAAATTCAATCAACTTAAGCCTAATTAAAAATATCTAAATTTGGATTAAAAACCATTAACAGGTCAATAAAATAACCACAATACTAATTATTGTTAACAGCTAAGGCACGAGCTATGTTTACATTTGTCCTTCAAGTTGTGCTGAAAAAGGTCAACAAGAAAAAAGAAAGACAAAAACATCAAAAATAAAAAAATGTACTTTGGACTTCAAGAAGAATTCTTGACAAAAAGTACGAAAAAACATGTAAATCAATTAAAATAGATAATGATTCATTCAAAAAAGCAAATTTCGATCTACCAAAGTGAAATACCATTTGGTTTAAGGATTGATGTTTGACTATTGACGTCGCCCGGCCTCAATAGCCGAGTGAGTAAAACGGCAAACCCCACCGACGAGATTGTGTGGTTACAATCGAAACTAGTCTGGGCAACCTGTCCGTGAACGCCTAGGTTCAAATCTCAGCGCAGTCAAGAATGAAAAATTATCAATAAAAAAATTTTAATTAATTTCATGTTGAAAAATTCCTGTCTTCATAAAAATAATTTAATGAAAATTAAATTCAATGAACTTAAGCCTAATTAAAAATATCTATATTTTCTAAACAATTTCCAAATTTGGTACACATACCATATACAACCTCACTAAGAAATATGGTCGTAATCGTGGAAGTGGGCATGGTACCTTCCGTATAAATACATTATAGATTTCTGTATATCTGGAGAACGGCAAGAGCCAAAGTTTCCAAATTAGGTATAATCATCTAGGTTATCATTACACAACATCCGACAAAATGTGGGCGCGATTGGGGAAGTGGGCGTGGCACAAAATAATCGAAAGAATTTATATAACTTTCTGCGCTCTTATGGCATCATGGCGAAGTGTATTTAAGACTCGGCATAGCCGAACTTAGCACTCCTAATAGTTTTTATACCCTCCACCACCACTAGTGGGTAATGAGGGTATATTAAGTTTTTCATTCCGTGTGAAACTTTTTTTTTATACATCTAAGACCCCATAATAAAGTATATTAAATTCCGGCTCCTTGAGTAATTCTAAGTCGATTTTGCCATGTATGTCCGTCTGTCCATCTGTTGAAAACACGCTCCCTTTCGAAAAACGCAAAAGAAGAGAATAATTTGGTCTCAAATTGTTTAGTAGGATCAGAGCTATGAATCAAAATGTGGAACAACTACACTAAAAAATTTATAATTATGTTACAGAAACTAACATAAGTGGTGGAATAGTGCACAGAACGATACAGGATATTGCACAAATTCGTTTTATACGACTGTAAATTATACTGTTACATTTCGTGAAGATCAGTCCATAATTGACTGTAGGCCCCATATAAAGCCTACTCCCGAAAAACAGTTTAGTACACCTAAAATCGTAATAAATACATTTATCATACTGAAATTTGGCACGTCACTGTTTTATAGTACCAGAAATCACACTGTAAAATTTTGTGAGCATAGGTCCATAGTTTACCCTAGGCCACATATAAACCCTACTCCCGGAAAACAGTTTAGTACGCCATAATGCTATCATATTAAAATTTGATGCGTCACTGTTTTGTAGGTCAAAAAATCACACTGTCAAATTTCGTGAAGATCTATTTTATTAATTGCAAAATAAAATTTTTTGTGTGCACAGAAAGAAATATAAGTGTATTTCAACTAAAAAATTTGTGATACTAATAAAAAGAATTAATTAAATTTGCACCAGTAAACAATTTAATAGTATCAATTAAACGTTTAATTCACTTGATTAAATTTTTCATTAAAGCTGATTTTATTTTTGGTTAATACTTTAATTGGTGAAAAACTTTGAAGAATTTTTTCTGTGTGAGTCTTGTCCATGTTTATGTACAATCTGTATATGCCAGTACGACCAGTTCGCTCATTTTATCCTACATATCGGAGAACTTATAAGACATGAGGTAGATATCGTCTGCACACTTGAGGTCTTCTAAATGACAATTTAGATTCTAGATAATTCCTCTTTTCTTCTTCTTCGAGAATTTTGTTATTATTTTGTCCACAGCAGTTGCGAATAAAAGCAGTGATAAGGAGCATCCTTGTTTCACTCCACTATTCGTCTCAAAATCATCACTTGTCATACCACTGTGGTGCATATGGACTTTCGTGTTAGTGTACACTGCTTGTATAATATTTATTATCTTCAGCGGCTTAAAAATGCATATTAGTTTACATATTATACTATTTATGCATATTTTTTGTTTTTTAGTTTGAAGGGTTGAAACAAAATTTTTAAAGATTATTTCGAAAAATCGGAGACAAAGACCGACTTCTCTAAAAATTATTGAAATAAGCTTTTATTAATTTTTAGGGAAGTCATTCTTTGTGTCCGAATTTTCAAAATAATATGCAAAGGCATTTTTTTTTATTTATTTTGTTAAACACCTTTTAATGGGCATATTTCCCAATAGCAAATGCATACAATTTCAGCCCCTACAATTAACAATGCATTTGCTGAGAAATTTATTAAAACTGCAGTTAAGCTTTTTTCAAAATATCACTTTTTTAAGGAAATTCATAGTTTTTGACATTTTGAGCAAAATCTCAAAAATATCGTAAACAATTTATGTTTAAACACAAAAGTTTGACTTTTTTGCTTAAATATGTTTAAAAAAAAAATTCAATTTTAGTTTTACTATTTCCACTTTAAAAAGAAAAATAATTATCATGACTCTTGTAAGTGTCATTTGAATCATTAAAAAGTCATTACGTCGCTTTAATTATTAAATTTTGTTCACTTCATATAAAATTAAATGGCATAAACTTTATGAACTTATTTAGTTTATGAACTTATTTAATTATTTCATTAGAGCCGGAAAAATTTTATTAACGTCAAGTGGTCAAGACTAAATATTTTATAATATAAATAAGTAGATTTAATGGATGCACAGTGGGGGTGAAAAAAGAAACTAACAAATTAATTAAGGGCAAACATATTCTTTATTAAAGCATTTTAACGTATTGCTGCCAATTTTTTAAAGACCTTGACATTGTTGTTGCAACCAAAGTCTAACATGACTTTAATCAACGAGGACAGACAAACGGACAAGCGGGAGTTACAGAATATGGGCACTGTACTGTAGATACATATATGGAAAACAAAAACGCTAATAGTGTTTGTGTGGTAAATAACTTAAAAACGTTTCTCTGTTTGTGGTCTTTGTACACAATAAAATAACTATTCTAATCCAACTCAACATCAAGATGAGAACATTTCATTGCGTTCTGTTTTTCGTAAAAAACCACAAACTCCGCTGTGTTTGGTTCAGCTTATTAATGTTCATTCATTTCAAATTTGCTCATGAGCTGCAGCGGCCTTTTACACACACTGGCTCATCGTACTGTGGTCGTGCCAAGCAACAACAACAGAACTTCTAATATGCGTGGCTTAAATTTTTTGTTTGTTCATTCTTCATCAATTTAAAAAAAGCACTAATGAACTTTAAAATGTAATGTATGTTTGCAGAATCACTACAATTCTTCTGGTTTATAACGAAAAACAGAACACTACATAATGTTTGTTATGAAATAGTTATGAACGGTATTAAGGGTTTTGTACTAATGCATAAACAATAAAAAATTGAAACCGTTTCTGGGTGTTTAAACCGTACACTATATAATGTTCGGTTTATTTTCGAACACCTTTATATAAACTGCTGCTACCCGGGGGTATGTAGGGAAAACCCAAAAGTATATCAGGTGCAGCCAATGAAATTCGGCATAGTTCAAAATAAACAGATACCTCGAGATCGCGGTTGAGCAGAGATCACAACTACTAGCACGGATATCTGTAGCCCCTGGAGACAAGGCAGTAAACAAATGATTGGCTGGGGTCCCCTCGGAGAGCAGGTGGTGGTTGTGGTTTGGACTCAAAGTCGCGGGAAGGGAGATATTAAAAATCCCAATTCAAGAGCTTATTTTTCACCACTTGTGGGATAGTTCAGCTTGAGGGAGGACTTTCCGTAGATGCTGCTACTGCTCACAACAGATGCTGATTGAATTTTTTTCTAAAAACAGCAGAGCTTAGATAGCTACAGCTCCTTAACAAGGGGCGAGTGTATGTTTTTGACTGGGCTAGCCAATAGGCAAACAGCCTTTGATCTTCCAGGCAGAGATTCACGCTATCCTCATATGAGCTGTGGAATGTCTGAGGAGGAGGGCAAAGGGCTTAACAATATTTATAATTTCGGTTAGCCAGGCCGCTCTTAGAGCACTATATTCTTTAGAGGTGAAGTCCAGGTTGGTCATAGACTGTTTGGGAGCTCAAAGCACAACGATCTGGGGAAGCACAGTGAATTGAATTTGTGTTGGGTACCCGCCTATGAGGACCATGTAGGCAACGAAAGGGCTGACTGTTTGCCAAACTGGGGCGCCCGTCGCCCATTTATAGGCTTTGAGCCTTCCGTCGGCGTCTCTGGACTAGGACAGTCCAAGAGATTTGTGACTCTGTCCCGCAGCAGGGCAGGTAGGCTTCTTCTTCTTGGTTAGGGGGGAACTTAGGCTACTTGAAGGCCTACTTACGAGGCACTGCGGCCTCAGGTACCATCAATATATAATGGGTAATGTTGGTACCAATACATGCAGATTTTGTGAGGTTGATGACGAAACGTCTGAACATCTCCTCTGCTGCTGTCCCACTTTGGGGACTTCAAGGCGGAAATTTTTCGGGGGACAAATGATGGGCCTAACTGATATCTACGATCTTTTACCGGGCAGGGTGATGAGAATTTATACGCACACTGAACCTGATACACACAGACTGCAAAAAAGATCTTCTGGGTCGCGGTGCGTATGGCCATCTTTATATCTATCTTTTCATCTATCTGTAATTCAAAATGATTGTACACAAAAAGTTGCTACCTGTGTGCGTCAGTTTATCTCTGGGGAGGTTTCTAAATGCGTTATTTGTTACCCAGTGGTTAAGATCACCACAGAATTGGAACTACGCGGCAGACGTCCCTGCTCATACTCTAGCCGCCTGTTTCTAAAGGTTAGAGAAATGATAAATAAAGGCTTCCTTGCACAGAAACAATTCTCACAATTTTTTTTTTTAAATTAAACCATTAATCGATAAAAAATTAAGTTTTGATTAAAAAGTTAATTAATTGAATTAAACGTTTGCTTATATGAAAAACATTGCTGCAGAAAATGTTTTTAATTTCAAAAAATATTTAATTGATATTATTAATTTTTTCACTGGTGCAAATTTAATAAATTTTTAGTCAATATAACAAATTTTTTAATTGAAATCATTTCTAATTTTTTTCTGTCTATGCGAAAACAAGGACTACATTTTTCCTAATTGATAATTGACAATATTAATTTGTTTACTGGTGCAAATTTAACTAATTTTTTAATCAATATAACAAATTTTTTTATTGAAAACAATTTTTATTTTATTCTGTGTATGCGAAGAAAAAGATTCAACTTTTTCGAATTGATAATTGATACAATTAATTTGTTTACTGGTGCAAATTTAATTAATTTTTTAATATTGACATTTTTCGAATTGATAATTGATACTGTTTATTTGTTAACTGGTGCAATTTAAATAAATTTTTTAATCAATATAATAAATTTTTTCATTGAAATCAATTTTAATTTTTTTTTGTGTTTCCGGAGGAAAATACTCAGATTTTTCGAATTGATAATTGATTCTATTAATTTGTTTACTGGTGCAAATTTAATTAATTTTTTAATCAATAAAACAAATTTCTTAATTGAAATCAATTTTTATTATTTTCTGTGTATGTGAAGAAAAATATTCAACTTTTTCGAATTGATACTATTAGTTTTTTTGCTGGTGCAAATTTAATTAATTTTTTTATCAATATAAAAATTTTTTTAATTGAAAACAATTTGTATTTTATTCTGTGTATGTGAAGAAAAATATTAAAATTTTTCGAATTGATAATTGATACTAAGAATTTGTTTACTGGTGCAAATTAAATTAATTTTTTAATCAATATAACACATTTTTAATTGAAAACAATATTTATTTTATTTTGTGTTTGCGAAGGAAAAGATTAAATTTTTCCGAATGGATAATTATCAATTCAGCTTTACCTTTTTCGAAAAAAAAAATTCGAAAATTGTTTTTTAATAGCAGTCTTGACACGAAATATTGCATAGACGCTAAATAAATACGTTTTAAGTTTAACTAAGATTTAAAGTTTTTTTAAGTTTTAATAAAACTATTATGAGTTTAGGTTGTTAAACAAATATCCGCTAAATATTACAGCAAATTCACTTGAATAAAATTCATATATTTATTACAACATTTTTAATAAAAAAAAAAATATGTAAAATATCATGCGAATCAAAACAGTTTTGAATGATTTCTTAATCGACGATTTATTTATTGTTTTTTATTTTCAACGAAAATGGGTTTTTTTTTATTAAATAAAGTTTAAGTTTTTGTTTTACCGTTTTTATTTAAGTTTTTTGGTTAAAGAGAAAAAACAAAGACAACAATAAAATTCACAAATAATTATAACAAATATTTGTTAACAAATTTTAACAACTACAACAACATAACAAAAAAAAATGACTGCAGGTAATAAAGTAAATTGTCTTGTATTACAACAACAAATAAAGAGCCAAATTATTGCGCTATTTAAGCCAAAGTTTAACAACAGCAGACCGATAATTTTTACATTCATTCAATCGTTCGTTCGTCTTGGCCAACAAATAAAAATTGTATTTCGGTAGCGGTTGTAACAGAGTTTTGGCTAAAATCTGTATAACAAAAAATTTGTGTTAACAAATTTTAAAAAACCTTAAAAAACCCCCCACCTGAAGAGTTTGATTGTTTGATTTTTTTTTATTTCAGATTCGTTTAATGCAGTTGTGCTATTAATCACGAACTTTGGTTTTTATTTCATTACGTACTAAATGGGTTTTGGGAGAAGGTGTTAATATTTCAGATTCTGTACTCCAAAATTGGTTCCATTTAAATTGTATTAAATTAAAAGTTATAGTTATAGGCCGCTTTATGCTAATGGAATTTTTTTCTATCCCAAGTCATTTGTAATTTATCTCTAGCACAAGTTTATTAACCCATATTTGTATTTCAAAAAAACATTTATCATTGTCACACTTGAAGCCAATTCGTTTATTGCAAAAATGTTAGCAATTTAAAGCAAGTGAGAAAGTAAAGTCGGTCAAGCCCGCCTATTTGATACCCTACACCGCCGTATATAAGGACAACAAATTTTGAGACTACCATATCTGCGACCTATGGCCCATAATGTACCCGGCAAATCAAAACGATGTTATAAGGCTGTGTTCCAAGTGGCACCCTTCTGCTGGAACACATATCTTATAGGTCCATATCCTCAATTTCTAGCCACAAGAAGTCCGTCATCATCTGGCGATACTGAACATCATTCACGTTAACTGCTTGGCTGACCTAATTTTCGGACAAGTTCAGCCCGATGATGCCGCCGCGGCAGCACGAACCGGGCGAGCATGGCGTTTTTACATTTCCTACAGACCCGAAATGTGAAATTTGCGCACAATTCTCCCCATTATGGACAAATTTCGTCGATTATGCTGACCAAAAAAAAAAATCACGAAGTGCACGAAATGCATTTAGATTTGAAGTCCCATTTTCGTAAAAGGCTTTAACAATCTTAACGTGCTGATCAATTGTGTGAACTTTTTGAATTTTTATTAATACTGAGCCTAGCAACATAAAATTCAACATGCAGAGCCCAGAGTAATTGAAAAACTATAAGAAAAGACTTTTTGGTACTTTTTTGTTCTGGGTGTATGACAATCTGTTAGAGGGATATTTTTGCATGCTGGTGCAGGTGCAGGGTCCTGAGGGAATGAGAACCTGTATAATAGACCGTCTCACTTTTCATTTTTTTTCGAAATTCCTTCATGAACATCGATTTTCTATATCTACTATAAAAACCAAGAATTTTGGTGTATAACACTTAAATATTGATGAATGGGAAGTGGTCTCTCAAATCGTTTTTTCATTTTTTTAGACAAAATACCTTTTTTTCAAAAAATGGAAAAATCTTGATTTAGTAATTTGCCTCAAACTCAAGCAGTTCTGAATGGATTTGAACATCATTTCATGCATTATATAAACAACTTTACACATTTCAACTAAAACTGCAGTTTTTCTTAACAGAATACGACTGTTATTTACCCCAAAATCTTTATTTTAAAATTTCCTACCATACTGCATTTACAGAATATAAAAGTTTTGCCTCGTTCAATTTTTATATATGAAAAGGTAAGCAAAAATTAAAAAAAATGTTAAGTTTGCATTTGAAAATCTGAATTTGTAGTGCTATGAATAGAAAACCATCGAACAAAATGGCAATGTTGCTTTAAAGAACATTTAGGAAATTTAATAAGCTTTCTAATGCATGAAATGATGTTCAAATCCATTCAGAACTGCTTGAGTTTGAGGCAAATTACTAAATCAAGATTTTTCCATTTTTTGAAAAAAAGGTATTTTGCCTAAAAAAATGAAAAAACGATTTGAGAGACCACTTCCCATTCATCAATATTTAAGTGTTATACACCAAAATTCTTGGTTTTTATAGTAGATATAGAAAATCGATGTTCATGAAGGAATTTCGAAAAAAGTATAAAAACTGAGACGGTCTACTGTATAAGTTGTTAGTTAACCTCTCCACAGTTTTAACTGACCTAAATATTCATCGAAAAATCATCATCAGCGATAACGTTCTTTTTTGGATGAATGGGTACGCAACAAATCAATCCTTCGGATTTGAGACGATACTCATTTGCATACAATCCCAGATTATCCAATGCAACCCGAGCAATGATTGATTGTTGTTGATTTTTGGCTGAGGGTTTCAATGGTCAATATTTCTTTAAGAAAGACGTTGGATCAGGATATCACCATCAACGGCAACCGCTATAGATCGGCGATTACCAACTGTTTTTTTTATCTTTTTCTTCAAACGTTAAATTCACTCTACTAAACGGGTGCGAATCTTGGAACACTTCCACGCAGGTAATATGGTCTCTCCAAGTTTTCATTAACCGTTCTTTGCGGAAGAATTTTCTGGCCAAACGTTATCTCCAATGAAGATCTGTGGCGACGAATTGGTGAAACTTCAATCCGGCTAGAAATTACCCGCCGAAAAACTTAACTGGATTGAGCAGGTTCTAAGAAGACCAAACGGAGATATATCAAGAACTGCAACTGAATGGAACCCTCAAAGCAAAAGGAGAGCTGCTAGGCCATTTTACACCTGGAGACGGTCGGTAGAAAAATAAATTCGATTGATGGGGAAATCTTGGTCCAAAATGGCACTGAACTGACCTGAATGGAAGAAATTTGTTCCAGCCTTAAATCATAGGAATCAATATATATTTTAGACCTGAATTAGATGTTATGGACACCAAGGGCAAGGGGTATGTATAAACCGACACTAAGTGCCACACAGCTCATGCCACATCAGACATTCTGCACGAACGGGTATTATTATTATATAATATCTAACAATTTAAGTTCAACTAACTTTTTAATTCGCTCATAAACACATTTCTTTAAATTTAATATTTTCAAATTACAATCAACAAATCTCTGCAACATCCAACATTGTTTATAATCATGATTTAAATTTAATCTAAAATGCAATAATCCGTTGAATACCAGACAAACTCACCACCATTTTACCTTTCTTAACTTAGTCAAGCGTTTCTCAAACTAATAAATTTCCGCAAAATTATTATTACCCTGAAAGCGCCAAAGCCAAATGTCAAACTAATTTTCAATTGAAACAAGATCACAATTACTAAAAGAAATGGGAAGACTAGAAAAATGGATGTAAAATATTTGTTAACAGATTAAAAACGAGATTTTTTTATTTCAAGTTTTAAGAAATAAATTAAATAAAGTTGGAGGAACAAAAGCAAATTTGTAACTTTAAAGTGGTGAGAGAATTAATTTGATCTAAGAGAAGTTTATAAACCAAGTAAGTAATGAGGTTGTACTAAAATTATAATTTTACTTGTAACACCCCAAAAATATTCGTCTAGATCCCCATAAAGTATAAATATAAACAGTGAAAGCTCTACTAACGGAAAGCTTCTCCAGTCGGACGGCTTCCATAACCGAACGATTTTTTAAATCCCCCATTTATAAGTGCTCTTTCAGTACTTCTAAACCAATGATCCCATAGAATGCCATCTCCAGTCAGCGGATCAAATTGCGCCCAGGGTCGGAGTCCTTTTGGGGGAGCTGTACTTACTTGGTCCCTGTGAAACTCTTATATAGTCCTCTAGTCTGTTATCTAACTTTTATTTTAAAATTGCAAATTAAAAACGTCATTATTAACACAAAAAAAATCTTGAAAATAAAATGTGCTTTAATCTCCAAAAATAGTTTGATTTCTTTTTCACATGCGAGGGCTGTTTGTTATATTTTGGGCCTTAAAATAAAAAAATTTTAATTAATTTGTTATCTGTTTTTCGAAGTATTCTCCATGAGGAGCAACACACTTTTTCTTACGTTGGAGACAATTTTCGTAACATTCTTTCCACTCTGATTGAGGAGCCTCTAAAGTAGCGTTGCCAGTTGTACCGCTTTCTAAGGGATTGTCCCCTTTTCTGATTTATTCACGGGAACAGCGCAGGATTCGAAAATTCCTCTTTTTCTATTTTATTCATTATACCCTTTACGAAAGGTAAAAAGTTAAGCATGGGGTGTTTTTTAGCTGCTTGAGAACTTTCGATATGCGCAACTTTGACTTGGTAGCTGAGAATATCAATCTGTATTGACATTTCCGTTCAGTAAAGCCGGCGTTGCACTATCCTACACCGAAAAAAGTTTTTTATCAATTAAAAAATGGTTTAAAAAGTATTTAAATTTAATAAATGGGATAATTGAATCAATTATTTTTTTGGTTGAATAGGTGCAAAATTAACATCTTGTTTGCTTGATATTATGAATTTGGCTTAAATTTGGTGATAAGAGACAATTTTTAATTTTTGCTGCTCATTCAGATGTACGATTTGCAAGTGTTTATGAACATTTCCACAAAATTATAGATTCCATGCGATCAGAGTTTCATTTTCTTGTAAAGTAGCTGAGTCATTTGAGTTTGCATCTTTTTTGTGTGATAGTGCGGTATTGACAGCAGATTTTGCAGAAATTTATTTTATATCGGATGGAATTCCGTCAGATTTTCGTGTGAATGAATGGCAAGATTTTTTAGGATAGTGAATACCGGCCTTAAGGTTTGGCAAGTCAGGATTAATCGTTTAGCGCTAGAACGACGCTTCCAAATTGTAAAAATTTACTTTCATTTCTCGTTAAATGGCTACGTCAAAAAGCCAAATTGGCGTATTTAGAGCCAATCCTCCATTAAAATTAACTGTTTAGTTCGGTGTTAACGCTTTTGCGAAATGAGCCAGGAGCTGCCGTTACGGTAAATGGTGAGCGCTGTGGCCATACTGACCAAATTTGTGTTCCCAAAAACAAATCAGGTAAAATTCAACGACAGCGCGTGAAACAATCGCTATATTTCACCTTTATCGAAGGAAAAAGAGTATATATTACAAGAATCTTGGTTATCAATACACAACATCCGACCTAATATGGGCGGGATTGGAGAAGTGGGTGTGGCAGTTCCCATACAAATACGTTATACATTTCTGTATATCTGGAGTACGAAACGAGCTAAAGTGCCCAAATTAGGTACAAACATATCGGTTATCAATACACAGCATCCTACAAAATATGGGCGGGATTGGAAAAGTGGGCGTTGTACCTCCCGTACAAAGACATTATTGAAAATACTCAAAACATGTTTTTTATATCAAAATATCAGAAATTTTTAGCAAAATATATTTCCCGAAAACCCTGAAAGTTTTTTTTACAGAAATGGAAGAGTAATGCCCAAAATAAATTTTTTTTCAAACATACCCATTTTTGGGAACAATAGATCTTCCCGAGTCCAAGTTTATAATCTAAGTAAATGCTAAATTTTTTCCTAAAGACGTGGGTATATAAATCTGCCAAATGGTTAAGTTATTAGCAAAATACTTCAAAAATGGGCTTAAAAGCAACATTTTTATAAAAACTAAAATTTTAGACCTGTTATATGACCTATGGATACGTCTTATATATCAAACGATCGGAAATTTTTATTTGCTGAAAAACTCGGTTCAGATACAAAAAAGTTATTACCAAAATATTATTTTTTTTTAGAAAAATACCTATTCTCGGGAACCGTAGATCTTTCCGAGTCCAAGTTTTATTACCAAGGTAAATGGTAAATTTCTTCCTTAACCCTTAAATGCCTGAAGTTTCAAATTTTATACCGGACCTTAAATCGAATTGTGCATTTGAAATTATTAAAGTTTTTAATGTTTGGCTGTATATGCATTACCATTGTATAATAATCTTATAATCTAAAGTTATCAAATAAATGTCAGTTGGCAACATCGGTGGAATTACACGTAATTTAGTTTTTCCCCCGTGTTGAACAAGTAAGGTATTTTTATAGAAAGTCTTACATTATCAATATTTATCGCATTTAATTTTTTTAAAAAATAAAAATATATTTGAGGTTGGTAAGTATCTTGTGTTTACTATAATACAATTTTTTTTTAACAAATGTCTGTTTTGTGTAAAGAAAACCCGTTATTTTTATCAGTATCAGTTTTGATACTTCACGCATTCTAGGCTGTGTGAAATCTAATTTTTTGTTTTGATTTTGTTTTGGTTATTTCTCTGCTTAGTTTACCGTTGGAATTAATTTCGTGATAAAAAGTACTTGTAAAAATATATTTATCCTATACAAAGTTGTCAGAAATGAATCCGCATGAAATCGAAGAATTTTTGAAACAACTCCTAAATGGTGAAATTTCAGAGGATGAGCCCAGTGATAACGAGGATGACATCGCATACTTTTCGAACCAAAGAGGACATCAAATTGAGGCAGAAGATGGAGCAGAAAATCTTCTCGCTGACCTGAACTTAGATGCAGATCCGCTTGCAAACTCGGACTATTTGGTAATAAACTCTAACTGCAACCACCGGGATTACCACTCGCTGGACATGACAGTGATAAACGCTTAAATCTCAGAAGGACATAATGAAGCTAGCTGACTTTAGAACAGAGCTTGGTAACACCATATGCCGATATCCATGTCGATCAAATAATAAAAGGGGAAGACCAAGCAATAACAGTGAATGAGAGGAGGTACCACAACCATCCCAGAGATGCCGATCGGGTGTACAGGTACTTCCCCCAACTGACGTGCGTTATGATCGTGTTGGATATGAAAAAGCATTTATGGACTCGCGAAACAAATGCAAATATATGAATTGTAGAAAGCTTACCTCTTGGACTTGCAAAAAATGGAAGGTATCGTTATGCGATAACAAAAAAAAACAATATTTCGCATTATATCATGCCTAGCGTTGTTAAAAGTCACAACGACATATTTATTCCCCAAATGCCTAAAGTATCAAAATTGATACTCGCTTTATTTTTGCAATTAAATGTACACAAAATGAATTATAATTTTTTTTATTATTTTTCTCTTTATCTAGTGAATAAAAAACATTGATATTTTGTTAAATCAAATTTGAAAAATCAGGCTTTTAAGGATTAAGACGACGGTATATACATAAATCTATCCAAATTACTGAAATCCCAATATTAACTTTTTTTATATAATTAAGTTTGGCAATTATTGCCGTCAACTCTACATACAAAAAACTCTAATATTTTTGTCAGCGTTTTTTATATATGAAGTTTGCAAGTTGCCACGGCAATAATTGGCCGTGGCCAAAAACCATTAATATATCAACACCTCGTACTAAATCTATTTTCCGTTTGCAAAATAAAAACAACAAGGCTAAAGAAGACTCTCCTGATGCAGTTATCATTGTAAAACTCTTTTCACCATATGATAAGAATTTCTTCCTGAAATCACTGGGTATTTACAAAAAGGAGAATAAAACCAATCTTTTGCTAAAACTTCTCGATTTCGATTCTGAAAAAACGTTTAACATAAAAGAAAATTTAACTAATTCTAATTACAAAATTCTTCGTGAAGCTATTACTTTAAAAAAGGCTAACAAATTACATTCAGCATATACTTTTCGTGGTCTTGTCTATGTCAAGCTTAATAAAGACGATGGTCCCTCTTGTATTGAACATATTGATGCACTAGAACTTTTTCGTGGGCATCCTTTACATTTCGATGACTCTAATTAATCCATTTACTAACATTGAATGGGTAAATTACCCGATTTTTTATACCGCCATTATTTTTTGTACTTAATATCTATCATTATATTTTTAATTATTATCCTGGTATATTTTTATCTTTTATTTTTAAATTTATTTTTTTTAATATGCGTTACTGTTAGACCTGGTTATTGGTTGTTATACTATTTAAATGAACGATTTGAATAGGATAAGTGGTGGTTCCAATGATGTAACGGTAAACTTGGTAAAAATATTGGCTGTGCAAAGGAAAGGTTTCACGTTATGCCATATAAACGCGCAGAGTTTGAATAACAAATTGGACGAATTTCGGTTAATCTTCGAAAACTCTAACATCGACATTATTTGTGTCTCTGAAACTTGGTTTGATAAATCAACTCCCGACTCTTTAATTCGCTTAGGGGGCTATAAAACTTTTCGTAATGATAGAAATAGTCGTGCAGGTGGTGTCGCTATTTTCGTTAAGAATCATATAGCTTGTAAACTTCGCTGTAAGACACGTGTTTTAATTGGCAATGATAACGAAAATGCTAATGAGAATGAGAGTGATGGCTCACCTCGGAAAAATTTGGTCGAATACATATTCATTGAAGTTTTGTCTTCTGGGAGCAAAATGTTGGTTGGCTGTGTTTATAGACCAAATAAAAGGGTCAACTTAAGTTATTTCTTTAGTGAATTGGAAAATTTAACAGCATGTTATCGTGATATAGTTATATGTGGAGATTTTAATGCTAATATACTAGTTAACTCTTTTTTAGTTGACAACATGGTACCTTTTGGACTCTACCCGACCAATCGTGTTCATCCCACGCATTACACTACTACCTCTAATAGTTTAATAGACCTTTTTTTTGTAAGTAATTTGGAAAATGTACTTCTTTATGATCAAATCTCTGCCTCGTGTTTTTCAAAGCATGACCTAATCTTTTTAACATATAATTTTCAAATCCAACCAGAGGAAACAACTTATTCATACCGGGACTTCCACAACATAGATTTCAATTCGCTTTATGATAATTTTTCCCAAATTGATTGGAATAGTATCTACTATTTACCTAATATTGATGATAAGTTATCCTTTCTAGACAATAATGTACTTCGTTTGTATGACGAAACTGTTCCCATTAAGACTAGGACTAGATCTTTGAGGACACAACCTTGGTTTACTACGCACATTAAACAGCTAATTCACATAAGGGACCTGGCCTATTCTAGGTGGAAACGTTTCAAAACACCTGATTTAAAGAATAAATATCGTGCAGCGAGAAAGGACGTTAATTGCAAAATTAAAATAGCTAAATTGGAGTACTATTCCAAGCAGTTTGGTTCCGCTCTGCAATCAAAACAAACGTGGAAAACCATTCGTGATATTGGTATTGGTAAAGCAGGCATTAACAACGATATCAGCCCGAATGATGTAAATGACTTGAATACAGCTTTTACAAACATACCATTGACCCAGATGGACAATAATTTTTACGACTTTAACTCTACAGATAATAACACAATAGGTGGTATTGGCTTTGAGTTTTCTTGCGTCAATCAATTTGATGTTTTGTCCAGTTTTGTGTCAGTAAAGTCAAATGCTATCGGGCATGATAATATTAATCCTAAATTTTTCAAAATCCTTTTACCGCTTCTCCTTCCGTTTGTGACTCATATTTTTAATTTTATTATAATGTCTAGTACTTTTCCTGCTAAGTGGAAGCATGCTAAGATAATACCCATACCAAAATCTAAGGAGGAATATCGACCAATTGCAATCCTGTGCTATCTGTCTAAAGTTTTAGAGAAATTGTTGAACTCTCAGATCAGGGATTACTTGACTCAACACAGGTTATTGTGCGATATGCAATCAGGGTTTCGCCCTAATCACAGTTGTGTGTCTGCTCTAATCGATGTAAGTGAGAATATAAGGCGGGAACTTGATGTTGGTAAACTAAATCTCTTAGTTCTACTTGACCACTCTAAGGCGTTTGACACTGTTCATCATCATACTTTGTGCATGAAACTCCGTCACTTCTTCCGTTTCTCATCAAGTTCGACACAACTCCTTACCTCATACCTCGCTAATCGAACACAATCCGTATTTATGGGCAATGTCTCTTCTCTACCTCTAGAACTCAACAGAGGGGTACCGCAGGGTTCCATTTTGGGACCTCTTCTTTTCTCTATGTATGCCAATGATCTCCCCCGTCAACTGTCACATTGTAAAGTACATATGTATGCGGACGATGTCCAAATTTACCTAAGTAGCCCTCGGGAATCGATTAGGGATAATATTGACAGACTTAACGCCGATCTGAATAGAATACATACATGGGCTACGGCCAATGGTCTCTTCTTAAATCCTCTGAAATCTAAATGTCTCCTTATACATAAAAGGACAATTAGCCCAGTGATTGAACATGATATTCTGATAAATAACCAAAAAATTGTGATTGTTCCAACGGTAAAAAACCTTGGCCTTGTTTTTAATAGCACTCTGACTTGGACTAGTCATGTTAATTCTCTAGTTGCTCAGTCTTATTTAAAGTTAAGATCACTGTGGGCTACTCAATCTTTGACTCCACTTAATGTTAGATTGCTTCTTGCAAAAACATACGTTGTCCCTGGTTTACTATATGGCTGCGAACTATTTGCGAATTGTGATTCCACTAGTAAACACCGCCTAGATGTTATCTACAACAATGTTGTTCGATATGTATATGGGCTAAGAAGATATACTCACACTTCATCATTCTCTAGGAATATCTATGGAGTGTCGTTTGAAAACCTAATTAAAATACGTGTTCTTTTATTCATTCATAAGATTATCTATACACAAAGGCCTAAATACCTCTTTGACAAAATCCGCTTTGCAAGATCCAGTAGGGGTAAAAAGTTGATTATTCCGAGACATCGTACCCTTGTCTCTGAATGGCAATTTTATGTGAATGCTGCTCGTCTTTGGAATCTACTACCAGAAAACTATCAACTAACCAGTAACGTAACGCATTTTAAAGAATTACTATATACATTTTTTGATTAATTTTGTTTTTTTATTTTATTTTCAAATTAAAATTTCATTTTCAAATTAAAATTTTGCTTTTTCTTTATCTCTAAAAAAAATTACTTTATTTTCACTTAGTTTAATTTTTAATTTTGATATGTTCCTTTTGTTATAATTTTTGTTCCTGATCCTATATTTTTTGTTATTTATTTTTTTATTTTTTATTTTCTATAAATTTATTTTTACTATATTTATAATTATAGTTTTAATATATTAACAATGTGTACCTTTTACTATAAATAATATTCTGTACTTTAACTATAAGATTTAATCTTGTTGTGCAGAAATCCAAATTAAATTAAATTAAATTAAATTAAATTAAATATTGCGCGTGTGGTCGAGTAGTTATTCTGCTTGATAATGTGTGTTAGTGGGTAAGTGGTATAAGTAAGTGTGAGTGGTCTAAGGCAAAGCCGAATATACAGTGACTCTCACAAATATCCAGTTTTTATATATCAGTTTCTTAAATCCGAAAATTCTTAATGAATATAATTACATCTTGTTAATGCTAACTTATTAACCTTAATATGTATATTGTGAGCTCACTTTTCACTAATTGGTTTTAATTAATATTGAGTGAATCTGTACCCATGTTCTGTAACTTTGGTGAGAACTTCTCGCATCGAAAAGATGTGAAACAAAATATTCCATCGTTTCTCGAAAAGTGAGAAAAAAGTGTGTCTGTAACTCATGTCGAAAACTATCAAAATAGATTACGTCGTTACGTTATAAATGTCATAATATTCCACTCGAGGCCGATATGAAATTGCAGATGTTGAGAACGCCAGTCAAACATATTGTTGTCGGCGACCAAATTTGACAAAAATTTAACAATTTTCAACGACGGCGGCGAAAATACAACCGTCGGCTACTGCAAAAAATTTAAAGTGCGACTTTAATGTTTGTTGATTACAAAATTGCTTTGAAAACATTCGTATATTTTTTAAAAATGTTAAAAGCAAAATAATTTAACAATGAAAATATCTGCCAAGAACAAAATACTTATCTCTTCCGAGTTAATATTCATTGAATTTTGCATTTTTAATTTATTTTTTTGTGTTAAAATTTTTTCTCACCCTGTTTTTATGCGTGAGTTTATTTGACAGTTCAAAGCGGCAACTTTCTCACAAAAATTTTACAGACACACTTTTTCAGTATATTGGCGAGAAATTCTCTTACGTGACAGTTATTACTCACCAAAAATATTACAGACGCAGTTAAGTGAGAAAAACAACCGTTTGTTTCAATTTATGGCATTTTTGTTTCATATCTCACGTTTCAAACGGAAAGTTTCTCGCCGTGGGAGTTACAGAACATGGGCACTAGAGATGAGCGATATTTCTGTACCTGTGATTGATTCACTGTTACTGAAAAATCACGAATCACAGTTGTGACCAAATTTGTCAAGTAACAGGTACTTTCTAAGTCGTTCTTTTTGTATTTTGTTACATATACAAATTTATGATATTTCACTGTTTGTGTGGGTAATAGCGTTTTTTTAATGAAATGTCGAATGATATTGCTGTCCCTTTCATTCTCTCTTCTATCTTATTAGAATTTTTTTATGCCAAAATTTATTTGTTCAAGTATGTATGTATATGAAAGTAAACAGATTTGAAAGCTCTTACAATTTGTTGTTGTTTCTTTGTAAAGTGCTTACAAAAGCTCTTGCAAAAGTTCGCGCATTGTACATATAGATTGGCCGCAATTGCTGTAAAAGAACATAAAACTGATAAACCGTGATCACAATCACAGTTTAAAGGAGCAGTGAATTTTAAATCACATTCACTAATCACGATGATCTTTAAAAATCACGGGATCGCTCATCTCTAATGGGCACTGTGTAAAAAAAAATAAGAAACTAATGCACTACAGAAATTTATGCTTCATTAATATTCAGTTTTTTAGTTTTACCATAAAAAGCAACGCTGTAAATCTGCATAAGTTATTTGTAAAATGGGGAAACACACATTAATAAGCATCAACCAAATAAAGTTAGCAGAATAAACATTGTCATTCTCAAGTTTTTTTTTTATAAAAGACGCGATGGGTCGTAAGGGGGAAAATACTGCGATAGAGCAAAGAAAATTCTTGATTTTTCATTACAAAAAAGAAAAAAAATGTCAAATGCTGTCGGTGACATTGTCCGAAGATATCAAAACGGCGATGCAATTGATTTTAAAGAACTAACGGGATAGCCAAAAAAGCTTACCAAGATGGAAGAGCGCCGTATTATATTATATATTAAAATCTAGGCTAATCTATGCTAAAGTACCTCCTAAATTGTTACTAAAGTTGCGGCGGAATTTGGAAAGACAGTTTCAGAGGTAACAATACGTCGCACAATTAAAAAAAAAGAATGGTTCAACGATCTTATTGCCCGAAAAAAGCCTTTCGTGTATTTAAAAACAGAAATCATTAGTTAGAATTTACTAAGGAGCATATAAAAAAAGATGTAAATTGTTGGGATGACGTATTTTTTCTGGATGATGTAACGGACGTTCTAGTCCTTCCACTTCGGAAAATATGCTACCTATGAATCCGGCCGTGCTCAGGGAAAATGAGGGGTGTTCTTTCTTCCTTATAGGTGGACTTAACCATTAACAAAATAGTTTAATAAAGGTAGCAGAAAATTAATTTTCTAAGTCGATCACAAAACAAAAATAATTTAAATAAAAAAAATTTAAAAAAAACAAGTTAGGAAACAAAACGGAAATATGCGAAGAAGTTCATGTTGATGACCAATATAGAATTAATTAACCCTCTGTCTCTACCCACGCTACCATGCTATTTTTACTTTCATATTCTCTAAATAGCCCAACAATAACCCGACATTATTGTACCTAAACTTTTCGTGGAATTATTTACAATTTAGTAAATCATCGTGAATTAAAAGAACATTTATTCATTCAAAAGATAACTTATTTTTAATAGAATAGTAAGTTTAGGGAATTAAATAAAATATGAAACAAATTTGATTAATAAAATTAATGAAAAATTAATAATAACAATGTTAAAAAAAAAAAAAACAAATATAAAAATGAAAGCAATAATTAAATTTCAAATTTGCGTTATATATGTATGTACGTAGTATATGTATGTTAATCAAGTTTTTTCCATTCTTGTTCAATTAATATTTTAATATTTATCATTGTCAGAAATGGTGTTGAACTTACCAAACAAAATCCATCGAAGATCCCAGCGCTGTTATCTCGAAGTAAAGCCCTTATGACACTACATTTTTTATTCATTGAATTGATATAGAGTTGATGGAAAGAAACAGTAAATGTTGGAAAGAGCAAACTATAAAAAATGTAAACAGAAATTTTTTTTTAGTTTTTCTTTTGTTTTGATTTTATTCATTTTATTAAATGTTGTCAACTTTTCGTTTATAGGAAACATAAAAACAAACAAAAAGCGGTTAATCGCTGAATTTCCACATTAACCGCTGATTCAGCAACACTTTTAATATTTCAAGCTTGAAATGTCAATTTTAAGTTGAACAATTTTACATTGTTTTTGACATAACTTCATTTTTTATCGATAACTTTAGTAAAATTTTTGACAGTTTGCTATTTATCTTAATACAGCTGAACTGTTTGCACTTGGTAAATTTTTCTATTACATTATATTTGCACTGTTCACCAAAACTAGAACAATGCATAAAAATGAAGTGTCATAAGGCCTTAAGTTAGGTTTTATGATAGTTACGTAGGATACAAAGTAATTAAAATTGATGAACAAATATGTATATTCTTAGAGCAGGGTGCATGTAAATATATAGTGTTGAGAAATTATGTATGTATGTTGCGTAATTGGTCAAATAAATAAGTGGTTATGTGTGTAGGGTAAGTGCAAACATGTTAGATTTCAAAATTTGAAATTTTTACATATATATAAAGATTTCCTATTTGTTTCTTTCTCTTTTTTTAAAAAAAAAAACTAACCGCGAACTTTCTACGTTTTGTTAATTAATGTTACGTTAAGATAAGAATTTACTTTAAAGTTAAATTACAAATTAATTTTAATTTTTAACGTGTTATATATTTTTTTTTCTTAAATATGTATATTCTCAGTTATGACTAGCAATAAAATTTGTTTTCATAACCGATATGTAAAACCAGAATGCCAATGTAGGCTAGCAAAACCAAAATAGAAGTTGAACGTTTAATAATAAAAAAAATATATTATTATTCTAACCCTTTACGGCGCAAGAACGCCAATTTCTTTAGTTTTTTGTTAAAAGGTGGTAAATAGGCTACTATTAATGGAAAAATTAATAAAAAATATTTTTTTTATATTTAAGATATTATTTATGGAAAAAAATTATATGTTGCAGAAATGCAACATTGCAGCTGTAGCTCTAAAAATTGAAATTGAAATTAAAGAATATGAAAATTTTTAAAGAAGTTGTTTTGCTTATTGTAGCACAGACTAACCCCGCATTTTTCGCAAGATGTCTGCGTATAGCCTTTGCATTCAGGAAATTTGCATCTCATGCGTTTATCGACCAAAACTGGCCAGTGCCCATATTGGTCCAACCTGACATCTTTCGATGGAACGTGTTGAGCCGGCCCTTTCTTCTTTTTATTTTAAATAAGACATTCAACATCACTTCCACGCTTTGTACGATTGTATTTGCATAACGTTTCAGCAATATTTAATCGAAAGTCAGCAGAGTTGAGAGTTTTGCTGGTACTACCCTTCCCAGCTTGTATTTTTCTATACAGAAGCCATGAAAAAATAGTTAAATAATACACCTCAATAGGCAATGTTGCATATATACAACAAACCAAAATCAGTATAAAACGTAAACGAAATTGGTTTGGGGAAAAAATATGTAACTGATTATTGAAATATATCCTCTTACCTTTCACTCAAACAAATTTCAATAGTTAAATAACACTTTTACTTAAAAAAATAATTTTTTGAAAATGAATTCAAAGAGCGCACAACACATTTCTACACACTTGTCACTTGAATGAAATAAATCAGTGGTGTCAATTATGATTGTATTGGTGCGAATACTCTTGTCTCTTTCATTCTCAGCGGGAGGAATCTGCGGTTGCGAGGCCTATTACGAGGCCTAATTAACATACATATTTTGCTATGAAGACTTTAGAGCAATTCATAATAATACAATTATCGAAAAATGTTGAGTTATGGACAGACACACTCAGTTATTATTTAAATAAATTTAATTTGGAACCTGCATTTCGCAGAAACTTTGCTTATTTTTTGGAAAAATTGAGCATTTGACAATATTTGAAATCTTTTTACAACCTTATACAATTCTTTCCAAAATTTTTAATTTGGTGCTCAACATATCTTTGCGAATGCCAACAATGAAAATTCATTTGCACATACTAATGCAAATAATAACCCCATTAAGTTTAAAAATATTCTATAATTATTAACCACCATTATAAAAAGAGAAGATTTTACTAGCCTATAAAAATATACTTTTATTTACCAATAATATCTTCTAAATTTAAATTGCAGTTTCGAAACAACAAAACATTTTTTAGGTTTGTGGACGTTAAACAATAAAGTTTCATTAATACATTAATAATACACATCTTCTTACCCAAAAATTTTACCTGCTGTCACATTTGCTTTTATGTGTATAGGTTTACACATAAATTGTAGGAAAACAAGACTTTTTTAAATATTTTTACTTACTTGAGAAAAGTGTTTTCAAAGGAAAAAAAACCCATTGACGCGATTGGTACAGAAAGAAAAATATTTTTACAAGCACAAAATACCAACAAATTCTTGTGGCTATTTTTTTCTTAATAATTTCTGCATTTAGGTACGTCTTTTTAACGAAAGAAAAAGGGACCCTTTAAAAGGCAACAAAGAATTTTTTTCACAAACAAAACACATATCGTTAGCTTAAATGCAAAACAATGTAGATATTATTTGTCAATCATTGTACAATGTCAAAAACAGAAATAAAACAAAACATAAACAAAGATAATAAATAATAAATATATTATTTCTGTTTAGAGGCCTCAACACAGGCCGTGCGATATTTCGATATTTTCCGCTGAATGAGAGTGTTTTGCAGTAAAAAATTATATTTTACGCTCGCAAAATAAAAGAGCGTAAGCGTACATGTGAGTTTTGCTGACACAATTGTGCATGACGCTGACACCCCTGAAATAAATACAAACTTGTTGCTGTCTAGAAAGCTTATAGTTTTTAAACCGTTAGAATGCTATGTTGCCAAACTGCAACATCAACTTTTATTGCTATGCTGCCACATATAATATTTTTACACTTTAAGGGAATGCTGCAGAAATACAACATGACGCCGTAAAGGGCTAATCCTAATTAGTTTTATGTGCACTTGGTGTAGGGTGACCTGTTTTAACTATCGTATGCTTAACCCCAAAACACATCTACCACGAAAGCAATATTTCGAAAACTGGAACGATAAGGATTATCTTGGTAATCACACAATTGTCCAGGAGTTTAACTCCTTATACAGGATTTGAGCTTTCGTTCAAAGAAAGAATTTTCAATGGAATTTTCCTCTTTTCGAACAATCTACATACATAAAACACAGTTACCACACAAATTAGTACAAAATTCCAAAAATGTCAACTTCAAAAAGTGACCTTACGTTTTAGCCAATTATTTTTTAAATTTTCAATTAAAATTGTTGTCCCTACTTCTAAAGAAAATATCCAAGCAATAAAATTTAGCAAACCAAAAAAAAATGTTTAATAATAAATTTAATTTTAAGTGAAAATTTTTGACAAAATGTTTTTACAAAAAAAAAAAAAAAAAATTATAAAAGTTAGTTATTTGAATTAGCAAGTAGAAATTTTCAGAGTAGAAAAAAAATATTATTTTTGAGACCTCACAATGAAAGCAAATTTAACTTATTTGGAAGTGATGGTGTGGCGGAAGCCAAATGAGGAGTTGAAAGAAATAAATATTACTCCAACAGTTAAGCATGGTGAAAGCCGTGTAATGGTGTGGGGCTGTTTATCAACGAATGAGGCTGAGATACTGGTACTTATCGAAAGCATTATGAAAAAGGATGTTTAATTGAACATTTTGAGAGACGATTTGAAACAATCTGCAGAAAAAATAAGAATGGCAAAATCTTTTAAATTGTACTAGGACAACGACCACAAACATAAAGCCAATGTTGTTCGTGAGTGGTTACTTTTTACTTGCCCAAGAGTGATTAATACGCCTGCTATATCTCCAGACATGAATCCCATCGAAAATTTATGGGACCATTTGGATCGCCGAGTCCGCGAAAATACCGTTTCTTCCAAAACCGAATAAAAAAAAATGGGATAAAATCAGTGTTGATGACTTGCTAACAATTATTTTAAACATGCCAAATTGTCTTTTTGAGGTTATAAAAATAGACCCTTTCTAACCACATATTAGTTTATTTTTTTAATTTTTTTTTTTTTTCATTATTATTTTAACAAAAATGTTATATGTGATAAAAAAAAAACCGAAAATTAATGAAGTGTGCATTATTTAAGTTCTTTTGTTTTTGTCTTTATAAATATTGTTTGTTCAATAATCAGGATTCTGAAATAAGTTTTTCCTGTTCTCTTAATATATTTTATGAATATAAAAAAAATAATATACCCGCTATTTTTTTATTTTCTATTAATTTTGTTGACTTTTAATAATAATAAAAAAACCCCAACAGTAATGAGAGTCACTGTATCACTTTTACCTGTTTATTATCCACTTTCTTTTCAATATTAACTACTATACAAAGTACTTTGTTTTAATATTTATTTGGGTGTCCCGGTAGTCGGTATTTGGTTATTATAAAAAGTTTGTCTCTTATTGTAAAAGGGTTCTGGGTTTGAATCCCAGTTCTGGTCTGTTTCACTAAAAAAGACTAGAGCTCTAATTTACAATTGCTTGTTTAATTTAGTTATATTCTAATATGTTATTGTATTTGTACTCGTAACACAAAATAAAAATATTCCTTTTTTTCTTTTCAGGTAATAAAATACAACTGCGTAACTTGTGGTGAGATAATATTTAAAAAATTACAATAATTTGGAATACAATAGCATAAGCAACTGACTGGTAATTTGACGTACATAAATTTTTTTAACTTAAACTTTTTTTTATTTTGAATTTTTTTTTTTCTTAGTTGAAATTCAAAACCTCATTATGTTACACTATTTAAAACCCTAAAATCCATAAAATACTTTTGGTTGTACCTTTTTAAAGGCAACGACAACATATTTTTTTTATGGCCTGAAACATTTTGTTTTAATGAAAGTGGGTGAATGCAAAAAATTAAGACATAATATTATAAACTAACTGCCGGTACTGTCACATGTCAAGGTGACAACTTAATGGCATGTAAACAAAGTTTATGTATACAAGACAAAAAAAAAATTTACAATAAAAATAAAAAGTAATATTAATTATGACGGCGTCATAATTTCTTTGTCTAAAAATAAATAAACAACAATTTGGAATTGAAAACAAGTAAGAAAGTGTAGTCGACTAAGTGCGATCATTTGATACTCTACACAACAGTATATTAAGACAAATTTTCGAGAGTGTAGTCTATTTGGGACCCATGAGCAATCATGGAGCCGCCAGAACGAAAAGATGTTATGAGGTTAAGGTTCATGTAAATTTTTATTGCTGCATTTTTTAAAAATTCTGCTTTGAAATTGCAGAACCAGATTATGAAATTATAGACTTGCAATTTTCGTGTTTTTATCTTGTCTTTCCTCTTCTCCTTTTTTTGTATTTTGAATAAAAATACAAATACACCTACAGCCACCTTCATGTTAAAAACTGTGAGAATAACCAAACAAAACATAATTGCGGAGTACCTGTAACTGAGTACTCCTCCCCAATCTTCTTACCCCTCTTACAAATAAACTCAAGAATCGCTGCAACAAAAATTGCAACTCTAGATGATGACTAAGACATCTTTATACATATGGGTGTTTCTCTGGTTATGCACGCGACATTTGTACGCGTTTTATTGTGTTTGAATATTAAAAAAATAGAAGTGGATTGGAATTTTAGAATGAATTCTAGAATCGTTACATTGTTTGTGTTGAGTTCTTTTTAAAAAGTATATATAATGGTAAATTGAGCACTGGGTACCCAAATGCCATGCACTCAAAGTTGACTTACTCACGTGACAAAAATAGAAGTGCCTTTTAGGACCGTAAGAAAAAGTGCGAAAGTAAGTGAATTGTAGGAGGTTTTTATTTCGGAAAAAATGTTTTTATAAAGGTTAGTAATGGGCCTTTATAATCATGTTTTGTTCAAAAGCAACTATGCATGGGTTGGCGAAGAAAAAAATAAATTGTAAATTACGCACGTGAAATTACGCACGTGTCACTTTTTACCTTCATACATATTTTAGTAATTTTACATATATTTTCAGAAGTTTTTAACAAAAAAATTAAACTTTTATTCAAAAATTAAAAATAAAAAATATACTACAAAATTAATCCAACTTAATTTTTTCCTTGAAAAAAATTATGCGAGCGCTTTGATTTTTTAAGTCACGGTGGACCATTTCAGAGAAATACCCATATACAATTTGTTGGCCTTTAAGTGATTTTAGGAAGGGGGCTTATATGGGACCTCTAGCCAATTTTGGACCCATTAGCACTATACTTTTTCATCACATAGTAGCTATTGTAAAAGTTTATGTTGGAAATTTTATAAGGAAATTTTGGCATTTAAAGTAGTGAAGTAACAAATACAGATACCGATACCGATATATAGGCGATACTTCACGATTACCGATATATTGGTATCGGCGATATTTTACTGTCGATACGCCGTTACTTTTATTATAGTTTTTTTCAACAAACAATTTAATTTTCAGTGCTTATTTTTTGCATAACAACTAAGAACCAAAAATCAAACAGAATAATAAATTGTTTGTCTTAATTCTTAAGCTGGAGGTCGGTCCACACCACGCGTTTTATGCGTATGTTTCTTTTTTGAAATTTTTCCATATGTCAATAAAGAAAAACGTATGCTTTCCATACGTACATGCGTTTGCTGTGTAACGCGTCAATACAATTTTACACTATGAATTTTTCGACTGATGCATAAACGCATTGAACGCCTGGTGTGGACCTGCAGCGTTTTGCTGTACATCATAATGTTAAAATATTCTTCCATTGATAAATCTTGTATGTTATTGTACGCTTTAAGAACTTTCTGTATATTTTAACTGATTTTGGTGAAAATAAAAAAAATTTTCCTACAAAGTTTGGGTTACTTTAAAGAGACCACAAAATCCATAAGCAAAGCCACTGCTACATTTCCTGGCGATATTTCGCTAGTTAACAGTCTTCGAACATGATTAGAAAATACGATATATGAAAAAACTGAGATGCAGAATAGTTCAGATTCCCAAAAATTTACGATTAACGTGGCATTAGCTCTGAATGAAAGATTTAAGTGTTTAGTAGGGTCTTCATTCAGTTAACCGTTAATCTGTTAACCGATTAATTACTACACGATTAACTGATCGGGTAATTTATAATTGGCTTTTTTCGATTAACTATTAAACCGGTTAATTTCTGTCGATTAACCGACTAACCGATGCACAAAATTTTTCATTTTTTGTAGTATTATAACATATTTGTTTGTGTTTTTAATTATTTGTTTCGCCTCATATGCAAAATGTATGTGTTTAGATAATATGTTTTCAAACAAACAAAAAAGGTGTTCAGTGATCTTCATTTTCAATAAGTGTTTGCTGTCAATAGCTTTTTGTTTCACGTAGTTTTTATATGTATGTGTTTAGTTATTTGTTTCTTCTCATATTTTTTCATATCAATCTTTTAACAGAATTAACTGAGACAATTAGAAATGTTAAAAATTTAAAAAAAATTAAAACAGGTCTCTAATGGCATAATGAAAGATTTAATATGCTTAGAGAAATTCAGGAAAAGGACTGAGAAATAAGATATTCTGTGTCATGGATTGCTTTCGATTTCTCCAACATCTACGATAAATGAAAGAATTTTTTCCAAGTCAAGTTTTATTAAAACTAAAAAAAAGAATCTCTTAAATCCTAATAAACATTGTAACTGCTCTAATTTAAAGCTTTTTTCGGGAGTAATATTTGGATGGGAATTTGAATGAAGCGATTCCAATAAAATTTGCTAAAATGATTAAGATAACACTCAAGTTAATTTGTTCAAAATTTGATCTAAATGCCAACATTATAAGATGGCTCACATACTCTATTACGGAGAGAAGCTGGTATGATGGCAATGTAAACTTATGGACTAACTCTCATTTTCTATAGTATTGGTCCTTGTGACCATTAGAACCAAATAAGTAGGAAATTTCATCAAATTAGCTCCAAAATTTCGGATTCTACTTTGGGCACAAGGTTTACACGGACAGCCGGCCAGCCAGCCATCCCGACGGACGGACGAACATCGTTAGGTCGGCTTAGAAAATAATTCTAAAATGATCGGCATAATAAAAGATAAGACCAATATTTAAAGGTGTTGCAAACATCAGCACAAACGCATAATACCCGCTCCACTATTGTAGTTTGTGTATAACAAGGAAAACAATTATTTAGTTTTAAATAATTTCATTACAAAAAATCCAAATGCCCATCTTACAAATTGCTCAATAAAAGACATCAATGAACATTTCTAAAGCCGACTTTATCTTTTAAATATAAAAATTTTTTTTTTTTTTTTGCAAAAAACCTAAATTTATAATTGTGTATGTAAATTTTACTTGCAAGTATCTACGACGGTGGGTCAATAACTTTTTTGACTTTTAAATGAAAAACCAATTTTTTGTATAAAAAATCATTTTATTTTCGAACGTAGTCTTCTTCAAGCTCCTTGCAATTTTTCCAACGTTTTTTTTCCAATTTTTTATCACTTCTAAAAAAATAAGATTTTGTATTTGTTTGTGGGATAATTTTCTCGTTGGACTCAAATCTCTTTCCGCTGTGCCATTTCCTTACGCTTTGAAAAAAGCAGTAGTCACTCTGGGCTAAATTTAAAGAAAAGGACGGATGAGGGAGCAATTCGTAGCCTCATCCCACAAACAAATACGAAAGTAAGATGTCGTATTTGTTTGTGGGATGATTTGCTCGTTGGACTCAAATCTCTTTCTTGAAACAAGCAATAATCACTCTGGGCTAAATTTAAAGAAAAGGACGGATGAGGGAACAATTCGTAGCCTCATTCATGTATTTTTCACATGGAATACTTAATGTGCAAACGAAATTCACTTTTTACCATTTTCTCCTCAAATCAAACGCTTTTCTGATACACAGAAAAAAATGATCAGTAGTTTCTTATCAATTAAAAAAAAATTTTAAACAAAGTATTTCAATTTATTTAATGTGATAACACTGTGGAACAAATTCAGGTCAGCAAAAGTTAGGTCGATTCTGAGAGCGAGGGGTGGAAATAGAGGCTAAAATATTAATTAAATAACAAAAATCTTAATTGATTTTTCCTACAATTTAAACTTGTAGAATTGTTGTTGGACATTGTAAAAACCTGAGCTATATTTAATTAAATAAACGGCAAAGTTTTTTGATTATATTTTTTTTTAACTAAAATTAAAAATATTATTAAAAAAAAAAAAAAAAAAAAAAATATTCACAATTTAAAATTTTTACAATTTTTAGTAATCAATCAGCCATGTCACAGAGTACAATTACGTTCGGAAAAGGAATTCATGCCGTATTTTGGTGCTTCAAAAATTTACGAAAAAACTTTGCGGAATGAAACCATTTTTCTTTTCACGAACCGAATGGGAGTTTTCTGTACCGCAAAACTATCAAAATATACTTTCTATCAAAATATATTTTCTTCGGTTCGGAACAGAATTGTACTCTGTGACATGGCTGAATATAATTAAATCAACAAATTGTTTGCTTGATTTTATGAATTTGGTATGAATTTTGTGATTAGAGAAAATTTTGAATTTTTTCTGTGTATCAATGGCAGTCAAGCACAAAAAAAAAACGATGCAGCTTTTAAAAATGATGACAGGAGTTAACTAACAGCTGCCTTAAGGACAAGAGCATTGTTGCTCTTTCAACTAAGAGGCAAGATTTTCAAGAAGTCATCGACTTATTGACCTGCCCTCGTTTGTACAAATAATGTTGGCTACACTCATCAACGTCACCGTAAATTTAATTTTGGTTTGAACTGTCTAGTGTTGGTAACACACCTTATTCGCTAAAGACATGCTGGTGTACCCACAACAAATTCACACTCCGTTATAGTCATGCAGTTTTTTTTTTTTTTTGCTATTATACTGATAATACTCGTAATACTGATATTTCACAGTTTTTATTTTTATTTGTTACGACACAAGAAACAATAGATTATTAAATTAGAAAAGTGTGTTTTTTTTCTGTTATCAGATTCACTTCCCTGGGAGTTTACGATAAATAACTTATTTTTAATATTTGGAATGTTAGGAAAGGTTGGTTATCAGGTTATAAGGTTATTAAGTTATATTCACAAAAACAAAATACATTTCTTCAAATTGTTTTTTAATGTATTTTGTTGCTGTTAATATAACCACATAACCTTATAACCTGATAACCGACCTTTCGTAAACAACCCAATTGTTAAAAGTTACAAACTTCTTCATTAATTAAAAAAATATAAAAAATATAAAATAACTGCCTGTCCCACTATGTCGACAAGAACATTTCTGTCTTTCTTATATTTATATTGAAAACAAAAACAAATTTTAATTTGTTATTATTGTTTGCAATATAAAAATGCGAAAGAAATGTGCTTGTCGACATTGTGGGCCTGGCAGTAAATTTTGTAAACAAAAAAATATGTCACCAACAATCGAACCTAATAACGAATTACAACTCCTGTAAAAATTAGTCCCGCTGTACACGCAGCTCTTTCAAAGAGAACATGCTATTTCAAGTAATTCGGAAAATTATATTCGGCTGATACCGTCTTCCACCGTAAATTAGAGTTTTTCTGGAGTGTTCTGTATCCCAGCAAACATAAATGCATCATATGTATTGCCAAACGTATTGCATGGATGAAAAATATTATTGCGGCAATAATCGATTTCGTATTGCGGAAGATTCTTCCTTCGGACAGAAACGTGTCTCGATGGCAATTCACCTAAGCAATACAAAAGCGATTCTGCTAGATGATAAACTAGCAACATCGCCAGATACAGTACTTTCCGCTTATAGTCCACTACTATAGTTGCACAACTTTTGTGGACTATAACCGACTTTTTTTATACGGCATTTTATGAATAATGAGTCAATCCTAGTATAATCCACATTTTGGACTATATAAAAATTATTTTCTTCAACAAAACCACTCAATATAACGCGTTTACTCATTTTTGTTTGCTACTTCTATGAAGTAACCAAAATTTGACATATATAAAATTTACCAAAAAGGTAAATATTGCAGGTTTGTTAAAAAAATATAAAAAAGAGTGGATTGTAAGCGAATTGTTTTACATAAAGTATTAGAAACGTATGCAAAGAAAATGTGGCTTTTAAGCAAAAATGGACTACAAGCGAAATGGACCTTAGAACAAATAATTTGTATGAAATTCAAAAAAATCTGCCAGTGAATATGACAGTTTTGACTTTAAACTGTTTTTGGCCTTAAAGCGGAATGGACCACAAGCGAAAAGTTGTGTAGCCACTTATAAGAAAATAGGAAAATATCGCCAAAATTTAATTAGGCAGATAAAAAGAAGATTTCGCATATTGAAATTACTGTGCAGATTTAGAGTAATATAGATTTGTTTTTGCATATAAACGCTGAGTGTAACTCTGTACACTCACTTTAACGTTATTTTAACGTCTCCGTACTAAAGAGATTTAAATGTTAACAAACATTTAGAATACCACATACACGTGTTTATGTGATGGTGTTTATGCTTATTTACTACTGTGGCGTAGATGCGCAGAAAGATAATGTTTTAAACATTTAAATGCGCTATCTTGTTATCTTTGTTTCATGTACGCTAACCGTATTAAATAAAAATATTTTGCCGTATTCATAAAAAATACAATAATGTTTACTTCAAATTTTCTGTGAAACACGTAAAAAATTTTAATAAAATGTGGCTACACAGAAAAAATTTTCCAAAAATAAAATCAGTTTTAATTAATAATTTAATCGATTGAATTAAACGTTTAATCAAATGAAATAAACATTTAATCAAGTGGATTTAACTTTTATTTAACCCTTATGTGTGTGGACAGGTACCTGTGTACCTATTGCGTTTTCAAATCGAAATTTTTTATATAAGATTTTAGTCTACAATTCTACAATTTCATGAAAACTCCTAACTTTTTGTTATTATTATATTTTCATAGGTGTTTATATACAATATCAGTTGGGGGGGGGGGGCGTGGCATATCAATTTGCTTTTTGCACCCTTAATAGGGTGAATAGGTACCTGGGTACCTGTATACGTTTTATATGGAGGCACATGAAAAAAATTAATTAGTTGCTTTATTAACGTGTGATAATCTAGCAGAAAAAGTTGCGAAATTCAGCAAAAGTTGCTAAATTCAGCAAAAAACTTGCTGAGTTTAGCAATTTTTTTTGCTAATGTTAGCAACTTTTTCTGCAAAGATCCTCCCAGCAAAAAAGTTGCTGATATTACAAATTTTTTTTTTGGGTGTAGGATTTTAAAAAATATATGAAAAGGGGAAAACCAGAGTAATATTCTAATATTATATCATTAACCATCGATTTTTTGTGCAATACAAGACAAAAAATTAGATTTCTCATACAATTTGCATGAAGGTACCCAGGTACCTATCCACCCTATAGAAGGTGTTTTTTTTCCACACACATAAGGGTTAATACTAGCTGACCCGGTCCGCGTTGCTGGCCCTAAGCAAACATTAGTGTTGTATTACCAGACGATTTAAATTGATCTTTAAACGAAATTTACGGCCTTTAAATAAAAATCCATGAAATACCTATGATGAAGTTTTTCTTACGAAAAAACCTAAGTTGGACCATGGCGATCATTTTAAAGAAAAAATCGTCCAAATCGGTCAAGCCGTTCTCCAGTTGTGCGCTTAATAGAAAAAGTGAGCGTAAAAGTAGGCGTGGTAAATTTTTCTTTCGATGAAAACTTAAAGTTGATTAATACGAACATTTGAAAGAAAAATTAGTCAACTCGATTGAGCCGTTTTCTGATTTTAGGTAAATCGAAAAAAGTGGGCGTAAAAGTGGTCGGGCAAACTTTTCTTTCCGTAAAAAGCTAAGTTGGACCATGGCGATCATTTTAAAGAAAAAATCGGTCAAGCCGTTCTCAAGTTATGGATTTTCCCACGCCCCTCCGCCCCCAGACCGAAAATCAGAAATCAGACTTCACAGTGTCACCCGCCTGAATATTCTGAAGATTCCCTGAAAATTTCATCAAAATCGGCCCATACATACATACATGCATACGTACACACATCCTTTTTATATATACATATATAGATATTTAATACTATACATTTGTTTACGGGGGCAAATTAAATAAATTTTAAAATTATTATCAGACATTTTTTAACTGAAATTAATTTTTTTTGTGCACTGCTGTTAAGTGTTTAATTAAAAACCTTTGCGTTCGGTAATTTCTTCTTAAAAATGGTAGTTTTTAGATGGCCGTACAGTAATGCATAAAAAAATTATACATAGTGCACTTAACTTTATTTCTGAAAAAAAAAACGTCGCAGAATGGAACTAATGAATTGTTAAATTGCCAAACAAATGTTTAATAAAAATTGTGGTTACTTGTGAGGCGTCAAATATTTGTGAGGTGGGACCATAGGTTTTCAGGTATTTTTCGGGAGTAAATTGTATATTCAAGGAATTGCCAATTATGGACTTATCCTCAAACATATAGACGTATATTATAATTTTGTTTAATATAAAACTCTTTTTGTTGCAAAAACTTTATGACGACATCGTTATTTGATAAGAATTTTAATGTGTTTGAGTGTTTTTCTAGCATAACTCTTGTATTATACCGTATTCAAATCCGATTATGAGACTTATGAGAAAAAAAAACAAAAAAAAAACGATTTAAAGGACACTTTGATTTTGCCAAATTAGATTTGATGGCCCTTAACGCCGAGAGACTGACCAAATAAAAGCTTAGAGACTATATCGTCTAGTTTAGTTCATTTATTTAGTTTGTTGTTTTAAAAATGTTATAAAAAAGTCTATTTTTTTTTTTTTTTTGACAATCAGACCAAATATCATTGGATATTGTGAGATCAGAAAGAAATCAATAATTAGTATTGTGGTTATTTTATTGAACTTTTAATGGTTTTCAATCCAAATTTTGATGTTTTAATCAGGCTTAAGTTCATTGAGTTTAATTTTCATTAAATTATTTTTATGAAGAAAGGAATTTTACAACATGAAATTAATTAAAATTTATTGATAATTTTTCATTCTTGACTGAGCTGGGAATTGAACCCAGGTTTTCATGGACAGGTCGTCCAGACTAGTTTCAATTGTAACCACACAATCTCTTCAGTGGGGTTGCCGTTTAGCTCTCACCGCCGTTGACGACGGATGACGGCATTAGTCAAACATCAATCTTTAAACCAAATGGTATTTTACCTCGGTAGATAGAAATTTGCTTTAAATGAATGAATACCTATTTTAATTGATCTACATGTTCTTCCTTACTTCTTGTTTTTCGTACTTTTTGTCAATCTTTAAACTTTTGGAATAGTGTGAAAGGGGCTTTAATGAAATCGTGTTTGATATTAATTTTATTCTGGCGTAATGATGAGATTCATTATTCGCATTAAACGCAGGCAGTGAAAATGTTAAATAAAAAAAAATTAAATTCGGTGGTATTAATTATAGTTGAGGAAAATGTGTCTTGTTTTAAAAGAAATTTTGACATTAAACTCAGTTTTGTTTGGACATGTTAAAACTAAAAAGTTCACAGGTTTTTTAACGTATTTTTTTTTTTTGCTCCGACTTAAGGACTTGATAAAATTGTTTTAAATTTATTATTGTTAATAGTTGCAGATAAAAAATATTTAATTTTTTCTCTTTGTTGTATTTGCTTGTATGAAAATGGTGGTATTTTAGCTTTCCTTTTGTTAAAATTTAAATGAAAATTAAATTGCATAGTTTAAGGCGGGTAAATAAATAACAATTTTAATAAAGTACGTTTTTTGTACTGGCGATCAGTGCAGCGTTGCCAAATGTGCAGATTTATCTGCATTTTACAGTTTTTCTAAGCACTGGGCAGTTTTGAAGTTCTTTGTTAAAAAAATAAGTTTTTTTGTAAATTGTGCAGATTTTGCAGTTTTTGCATTAAAATTTTTAATTATAAATTTTTTAAAATTATTTTTTATTTCTTAAGTTCTAATTTTCTTAACACATACACCTGTAACAGAGGCAAGCTTTAAGAGTCATAAAAAAAAAAAACAATCGCCTTGGGAAACACGCTTTTTTCGTTAACAAATAAACCACCTAAACTTTTCAATAAATTCCAATAAAATACTTTTATTCTTTTAAATTTTGAAGTTTCGTCGTTTCCTTCTCGACTGTAAAATTTTCACTTAAATGACTTAATTTAGCACTAGGCAGCGCAAACTGTTTGGAAAATATACAACATTTCAATTTTTTTTACAAACATGACTGAACCGTTTGTCAAAGACACCAATTAAGAACGCATGAGGTTTGTACGAACGTACAATTTTGTCATGTTTGTAGGCCGTTTGAGTAGTTTATTTGGATTTTCTTTTGGAAGTTTAATTATGTTCCTGTTTACATTTTGCGATTTTTGATGTTTCATTTTATTGTAGCATCTTTCCATGTTCACTTGACAAATTGCAAATCTGCGCCCGAACTAAAATTAATATTGTATTAAATGAGAAAACAAAACAAATCGCAAAACTATATTTTATTGTGTACCACTCTTAATTCCACTCTCCTTCATCTAGACTACGAAGTACCGATATTCGTTAATAATTTATTATTAATTTGTATATTAATTCGAATGTATATTCTAAGTCAAATTACAACTTATAAAGCTTTCATACTTTAATAGTCTTATAACTTCAATATTTTCCAGGTATATTTTCTATGCACTATCAGAATTTTTTTGTTTGTATATTTTTATTACGGGGCTTACTTTAGCCATCCTTTGGCTAGCAATGAAGTAAATTGTAAACTATTAGATACCAGCAGAATGTAAAGAATTTTTTTTGTAATAAAAATGAAACTCAACATGAGAACTAAAATTCCCAGATTCTATTTGATAATAATTTATGTAATATTTTATTTGTTTCGGTATTACCAGTATGCTTAAAAAAAAACTAAGTAAATATAAATATGTATATATATTTTTTGTTATTTTTATGTTCAGTGTTTTTAAGTTAAATTCAGTTTTTTTTGTAGTTATTTTCAAAAAAATTATGGCAACGCTGGATCAGTGTGACCATTTAATCAATATTGTTGCTGAAAACATGTTAACGTAAGCTTCGTCCGCTTACTTATTAATGTATGTATATTTAAAACAAAAACAAATTTTAATATTTTATTTTTGTTTTAAATGTAAGTTAAGCGAACGAAACTTTCGGTCGAAATCGAGAGACAGGCAAGTACATAGATATTGATTTAGATATAAAATTTAAAATAATTTCTTTAATTAAATTAAAATTTTTTTTAAAAAAATTTTAATTTTTTGTGACTAAAAAAAATATGTATGTATGTAGATGCAATTAAAGAGCAACATTTTCAGCACTCCGTCTCACGAGACATCGCTATATTCCAATTACACTATCCACTCAATTAATCGTTGTTCGATTAATCGAAGAAATTTTTCGCCATTATTTGATCGAATAATTAAAATAGCCAATTTCAAATAACGAATAACTCGAACAATATATGTCAATTAATCGATTAAAATTAATTTCTTAGAAAATTCTACTTTTTTAATATAAAAATATTTTTTTTTAGATTTCTAACTATGAAATTATTTGAATTATTCACGTTATTCGAGTTATTCGAACATATTAAAACTCTTATTCGACAAATCGAGCAAATTAAAATTTAAAAATCGATTAATTCCTTACTCGATCAAAATCAAAAGTCAAATAATTGGATACTCTACTTCCAATAATAAACGATTTCTTGCGCACACTTGACTGACTGGTACACTTGTTCAAACAGTGTTGTTCCAACATTTGTTCGATATCTAAAGCGCAGCGCCCACATATCCAACTGCTTCATCAAACTTACGTATGTATTGGTATTACAGTGCACTCGCGATAATATGATCGAATTAAAACCACGCCAGTTCGCGTTTGCAAGATTGTTCATATTTACGAATGTCAACTAATTTCCCCACAAAAATATTTTCCGTGTCCGCTAACAGTGATCTTTTTGTCTCTCATATTCAAAAACCATCCGGAGAACGCATTTTCAATTTTTGGGTACTCGGAAGGCCGTACGTTTTTTTCTCCAGGTCAAATAAACGTATTATTAGCATTTTTATTTTTGTCCACATATTGTAGAATATTTCACCACAAATTTAAAAGCTAAAGTAGTAACACTGACACCTTTTCCTAAATGTTCTATAATATTTGACTTTTAAAGTTAAAAACTTATGCTTTTTGTATGCATATTTAAGAACTTTTTACGTTGAAATTATGTTTAAAGATGAATATGGAATTCTAGTTGAATGTGAGCACTAACTAAATCGTGTATGCAAGACATATTGATTGACATTTGAAGACAATTTTAAAGCAAGCTGCTAGAAAAACTCCCCAATTATTATACAGTTGAATCAAAATTTATCCACCACCCTGTTGATTTAGACTTAAACCTGTCTAAGTAGACAAAATACGTTAAAAATAATTATAAGTTGTTCATATTTTAAAGCTTTCGCACAAGTTAATATTTTAGAGTAGAATATAAGTGTTCATATATTGGGTTGTTCATATATTAGGGTGTTCATATTATCGCGAGTTCACTGTATTTTGATTTTCTTAGGCTGGGTTTTTGAACTCTCAGTTGAACTAGGTTTTGTTAATCTGAAATTTTCTGAATCTGAGTTATTGTGATTTACCTCTAATTGACATCAAATCATACGTGTGAGTTTTTTTTTAATTAGAAATAAAATTACGAAAATGTGAGTTTAATGAGCTAGTTAGATGTGTGGTCATTAGTGTGGCCATTTTGGCATTTTTGCAGCTAAATTTAGTATTAAAAATTTTTATTTAGCTGCAAAATTTTCATTTAGCACTTGGCATTTTATTTAGCATTTTTACAAAATGTGTTTAGCTTTTTTTTAGCATTAATAATTATAAAAATTTTGATGAATAGTTTTATTGATTTTACTTAAATTTTTTTATAAATTATAATAAATTTTTATTAAATTAAATTTCGTAGGGAATTTAGAAACTACCTCATTCTGTTGATTGTAAAAATGATTTGCCCTAAGATATTAAAGTACAGAGAGATTTATTTCACTTTGTTGAACAAATAATAGTTTTAGAACTTCAACTTTTCTTAAACTAATAGAAATAAGTTGATCTAAAAAATTTTGTATAGCATTGAAATAAAATCGTTCAAATTTTGCATGTATCAGTGGTATCAGTGGCTGCCTAAATTTAAAATTTAATCTCAACTACCTGTACTAAATATTTATATATTTTAGATGCGTTACCAAAACCTACCCACTTCTTTAGATATAAACATATATTTCAATTTCGTTAAAAAAATAAGTCACTAAATGTATTTAGTTTCGAAAAAATTTTATACTGGTAATACATTTTTAACAAAACGCTTTAAAAAATGTTAGCATTTTTAAAATAATTTTTAGCATTTTTTAGACGTGTCTAATGCCAGATTTAGCTGTAAAAAATTTCAAGATCTGGTCACACTGGTGGTTATGCCGCTTTACATCAATGACAGTATTGCCATTTTATTAAGTACTAACGTAATGGCTATTGTTGTTCTTATACGGCTTGTTGTGCTTCCCATATTAAAGAGCATGAATAAATAATTCTGCCAAAGTTTTGGTCTTACCCTGCGGCCACACGATCAAGCGTTTGTTGATTGTCTTTTACATATACTGCTTGTCAAAATTTACATAAATTGAAAGCTGTGACGTAGGCTGCACGCAATTTTTAAACCAATTACGTTCAAGGTGTCATCATCGTGGTCAATTTAAAAAGTGTGAGTGTGTTAGTAAAAAAAATGAGAGTGAGAGCAAATTGAAAGGAATTTAAAGTCAAAAATTGATCGAATGGCCTCCAAGTTATAGTCACCCTTATCGTGGTTGGCTAATTTAAAATACGCCTGCGATAGTTTGGTAATAGATTAAAGGAAATAAGATCACGTGCTCTTCAATCTATTACCAAACAGTCGCAGGCGTATTTTAATTTTGATAACGACAATAAGGATGAAAACAGTTTATTTCGTAAAAATCCCTTTGGAAAATAAAAAGTTATACGCGATTGAATTTTCAAAATTTATTACAAAATCAAACTTTTCAGTCAGCTAATAAAAAGGTGCATATTGAATCACCCTGTTTGTAGGGAAAATGTTAATGTAGAGATCTGAATTTTTGGCTTCTGAGATTCTCAGGTGTTTACTTTAATATGAGTACTTAAAATGAAAAATCGGCTGCAAAATAAACAACAGACTTTTGGCCGCTATTTCAAAAATAGCAACACTGTGCCACGTTCTTTCGAAGTGTCCAGTTTTCTATGACTCTAGCGCATAGATCGGGCCCACTTCGACCGATGTCATTGGTTATTTTAGATGTGGATTGTGGCTTGAAAACCCCACAAGAAAAAACCTTGCAGGGTCAAATTGCACGATCACGGTGACCAGTTTACGACACTTAATGTGATATGATCATCGTTCTCAAATCTCTGGTGCAGTCGCTGTGTCCAATGTTGCTTTTCTTTTAAACAGTTTAAAAACTACAAAAATTTGTTTAACTGTAAAATGCTAAATTAAAAGAAATTCGTTGCATCAGCTTTTAATTATTTCTTTTGCCATAGAAAACATATGGGTAGTTCCACAACAAAGCGAAATAAGTCTTCTTTTTAGGATTTTTTTATTTTATTTTGGAATTGAATTTAAATTTATTTACTAAAATGTATATCAACATTGTTTTAAAACGTATTAATTGTCAATAATTTCGCTGTTAGTCAATACTAAAACTTATTTTGCAAATCGAAATGAACAGCCAGTGGTAACATGTTAAAAATACATTCACACCAAATCTAAGATTTATTTTTTTATAATTGTTTTCCGAGTAGTTTTTAACCTTTTAGTTTATTAAATTTAGATTTCAAAAAGGTGTTGGGAGCTTTCCATATTCCTATTCCACCAATTTCATTTTCAAACACTGATTTTTATTCTAAAAATCTAAAGTTTTTTTTATTAAAACAATAAACTAAAATCTAATAATTACAACTTAAACAGTAGAAAAATAACGAAAAGAATATGTCGATACAAAAAATTTTAAAACAGTTATAATATATTTTATAAATTAAATAAATAATTTCTTTTTCTCTTCTTAAGGCAAAAAAACAAAAACAAAATCTTGACTAGTTAAATTTTTTTTTATACAAAATAATTAAATAATGGAACATTGAATTACTTGTCAGCCATGAGGGCGCAACGGTCGCATACCCCAATCCTCTTTAATCATATCAGAAGCCTTTTCGCCAATCATAATAACGGGCGCATTGGGATTACCATTAACAATTGTCGGCATAATACTGGCATCTACCACACGTAAACCCGATACTCCATAAACTCTTAAACGGGCATCCACAACAGCGGTGGTATCCCAACTGGGACCCATTTTGCAGGTACTCGTTGGGTGGTAGATGGTAAAAGTAAATTGTTTAATACAACAGCCCCAATAGGCATCACTATTGAATTCTAAATGCCTGCATCCAGGCAAGGGAATATTGTGAAGTCTTGAACCGAATCTCTGGAAGGCTTGGGTATTCGAAACATTAATGGCCAATTTAATGCCCTCCACCAAAACATCTATATCCTCCTGAAAAGCAAAATAGTTGGGTATTATTTTAGGCTGCTGTTTTGGATTACGGGAATTTAAGCGAATCCATCCAGTACTTTTGGGTCTTAGTAGTAGCGGTAAAATAGACCAAGTCTCTGAATTTTGCAAAGGTTTATAAACTGTGTTATAGAAACCATCTCTTAAATTTAAAATTTTGCGAATCTGTTCACCGCCATCTGAATTAATGGAGCTAGGGCAAAAATGAAACTGTATATCTGGCCAGTCAACTTTACGATCTTGATATTTACTATTAATGAAAGCCACACCCTCAACACCGGTAAAAGTCATCGGGCCACGTTCTCTTAAAATGTACTCCATGGAAACCGGTATGGTTTGAAAGCGATTGCGAGTCACTGTTAAAGGAGCATCTACCACAAACGTAAGACCACCCAAACCGACATGATCTTGCAGATTATTGCCAACTGGTAGATCGGAAATAACTGCAATGCCCATTTCCTGCAAATGATCGGCTGGTCCTATGCCCGACAACATAAGTAGTTGGGGCGTATTTAAGGCACCGGCGGAAGAAATAATTTCTCTTCTAACAAACACGATATTTTTGCGACCATTTTTCAAATATTCCACTCCCGTGGCCCTTTTGTTTTTATCAATTATAATGCGTGTGGCCTGGGCATGTAAAATAACATCTAGATTTTTACGCAAACGCACTGGCCTTATAAAAGCTTTGCCGGTACTACATCTAGAACCTCTTCTAACCGTTGACTGGGTTATCATAAAGCCCGTCTGCTCCTCGCCATTGATATCACGATTTTCATAACCCATTTCCAGGCCAGCTTGTAAAAATGCTATGGACAAGGGAGTACGCCAAGGAGATTCTTGAACCGTCAAATAACCACCAGTTTCGTGATAAGGGGTTTTGGCTAAATAGGGATTGCGTACATCTTCGGATTTCAGGAAATATTTTAGGACATCTTCATAACCCCAACCAGGATTGCCTGAAGATTCCCAATGATTGTAATCATTTTTGGAGCCTCTAACATAAACCATTGCATTGAGAACACTGGAGCCTCCCAAAACTTTTCCTCTAGGCCAAAAACAGCGGTCACCTTTCATGGCCTGGCAATACTGTCTGGTCGCGGACGGTGAGGTTTGATATTTCCAATCTAAATCGGTCAGTTGTAAATAGCCAGCCAAGGCTGGCACATCAGAGATTTCAGTTTCATCGCCTCCAGCTTCCAATAATAAAACAGTCCAATTTTTAACTTCAGACAAACGATTGGCCACCACTGCTCCCGCCGAACCTCCACCAATAACCACAAAATCATATTGGCGTCTTATCTAAAACGAAATTATGTATTTTAAAACAAAAAAGTTTATAATTTTTTTTTTTAAATTTTCATTTGGAAAACTTACGACTTGAGGCTCTTGGACTTTATTTTCGGGATCCACATTTTGATAACGATAGTAATTCATGCCGATCGCCAACAGGGGTATCATGCCGAGCAAAGATGTCATTGTACCAAATGCCATTTTTCAGTAATTGTCAGATCCAAGGATCTTCTTTAACTTTTGTTTTCTGTTTACTAAAGCCGTTTGTTTCGGGTGCACTAGTCGAAAGTGGAACTTCTGCTAGTATTTTGGGTGTATAGTTGCGTATACCTCCCGGTTTGGCCACCTTATATTGAGCTTTCGCCTTTTGATCCTCTTCTAAAATGTCAAGATAGGATTTTATATACAAATGATGATCCAAATAGTCTTTTTGCTTTTGCAATGATTTATTAGATTTGGTTGAAACCACAGAAGTGGCTCCTCCACTTGCTAACGAGGCAGCCGAGGAAAATCTGGTGGGTGTACAATGACACGAGGAATAGTAAATGCCACTATCTGTACTCTGTGAACTTTTGCGCTGATATTTACCCTTAATGTCTCTGTATAGTTCTTCGGATGTTTCGAAAGCACTTGACTGATAATCGGATGTCGAGGAATGACTATCGAGAGATTTTCTAGAGCCTAATTGGGACTTGGATATTTTCGCTTTTTCATAAGTTTGTTTAGCCAAATTATACTTTTGCCTTTGCCTGTAGTATTCGTCGTCTGTGGAGGAGGCGTTGGATATACTAGATGAAGTATAGATTAATTCTTTGTGTGGCTTAAGGCGTGTTTTGGGTATCGAAAAGCTTGGGGAATTTTTGTGATGGAAATTAGTTGCTTGATAGTTTTGTTTGTGATTGTCTTGGTGCTGGTGGAAATTTGGTTGAGGTTGTTGTCTTTGTTGTTGTGGCTGAGGAAAAGGTTGCTGTTGTCGTTTAGAAGTGTTACATTTATTTTGTTGTGATATCTCTTGTCCCATATTTTAATTGATTGAAATAAAGGAAGCTGAAAATAGAAGAAATTATATTAGAAAATATCGCAAAACTGTTGATAGAAAAATTAATCCAAAGAAAAATTAAATAATTATATATTTATTATTAAAATAACATTTTCCGAATATTAAAAAAAGTTTATGGACTTTGTTATAAAAACATCTCATAGATTTTGAATTTTTTGCTTCAAATACTCTGTCTCTGATACCATTAAGTTTTCGTTCGATTTGGAACAAAAATCAATCCCTTAGCAACGATATTTAAATTCCCAATTTTTATTTTTGATAAAAACACTGAAATTTATTGTTGAAGGAAAGCTGGTTTCTATGCCAAATTTCACTTGCTGCGTACCGCAGTTCGTCAGGAAACTTTTTCCAAAGACTTGAGAAAAGCTAAAAATATTCTACAAATAAGACCATAAAGTGAATAAGAATTTTAATGACTCTGGTCTTACTGGTAACAATATCCAAGCTTCAACAACTGCTGAAACCGCCAACTCGTTACAACATAATTAGGCTACAAAAATGAGAAGTCCCTTAATGAAAAAAATTGAGCAACGTCAAGATCAACATCTTTAACTTAATTCGAAGATCTAAAAGAAAATTATCAAATTTTATCAAGTCAAAATTTATCAGCTTAAATTATGAATCTCGTGTTCTATTTTGGGAACGTATGGATGCTCTCGTCATAATATGACGTCATATTATGTCTTTAGACCCAAAATCCAAAATTCCAACTTGAATTTAAGTCCTGAATTGGCATCAGAAAATTTATTTTGATCGGATTAACAGTTTACAAAATGCCGAATAATTTTAACTGTTTCCCCCAAAATCTCCCACTGTGCACCATTCTGTTGAAACCAGATCTCGCCCGAATCAATATCATCCATATTTGCTAACAAGAAATTATTGATAATGGTGCCGTAATGACCTCCATTCAACGTAGCACGAGTTTCAGCACAATTTTTTTTTAAAGAAATATGGTCCGATGATGCCACTAGCATTTGCACCTAGGGTTGCCATTCGTACTGTTTTTATCAGTACATGTACGGTTTTTTTTAAAGTACTGATTTATGCATTACAAGCAAATCAGTACGCAAATGTACTGATTTTTTCATTAATGTACTGTTATTATAAATTTATTTTGTTCAGTATATAGTTTGTCATATTGTAAAATTGTTTGTAATACAAATATTAATGTAGATGTTCTTATCGATGAGTTATTAACATTAAGGATTTTTGCCGAGTCAGTACGAAAAAAGAAGACAGTAGAAGAAAAATGGAAAGTGTTTCTCAATGGTGCTGCCTTTACGAATTTGAGGAAATGTGTAATTTTATTTCTTCCATGCCACATTCAAACACTTTTACAGAACGGGTCTTTAGTTTTTAAAGTGGAGAAAAGAGAGAAACAGGCTCCTAATATAAAATCTAAAAAGTGAGTTGCAGATAAAGACAAACTTTGGTTATAGTTTTGAGTTTTACAATTTCTTAACGACTGAAGACAGGAAATAAATTGTGGACAATTTACAAAAAGGCCATAAATATTTTTAACTTGTAACATATTAAATATTTATGTCCATACATATGTATGAAAATATATTATTTATAAAAATCTATAGTATAAGATCGTCTGAAAAACGATTGTGACTTTTGCAATAATTAAAATTATTAATAGTAATTAGTTGTAAATCACTTTTAAATAATTTTTAATAATAATAAATACATAACAGGCTTCGTTATTTAAATTGTTTATTTTTTTTTACTATTTTGTCCTTTTATTTGTAGCTTGGTGCTAAAAAGGCCAATGTCAAATAATTCATTTTTGAGATTCAGCATGTCCTTTTAATTGCAAAATTAAATTAATTATGCTGGTCGATATAGCAAAAACTACTCTTATTTAATTTTATGTTGACCTATATTCAACAAATATAATAGAATAAATAAAATAAAATTTTAGTTCACATGTTGGTCACATGTTGGTCAAATATTTGCTAAGTGTGACCGTAGCTTAAGAAAAGACCTGATGCAACAATTAACTCAAAACAGAAAAATATTGTCATTGGCCCTTTTAGTACCAAACTTCAGACATAATGAACACAAATTTTGCTTTTAATAAAATTAATGTTTCTTTGAAAAATATTAAACCAAGTAGCTAACAAGAAATTAAAAATCGAATTTTTAACCACTTGTTGTGTTTTAGATTTTTTGTTATTCACTTTGTATTCCCGCTAAAAATATATACGGAATTGAACTATTGCTTTGAAAAAATTCAGTTTTGTTAATTAAATTTTGTCACTGTTCAAATTATAGAATGAATTCAAGTTTTGTTTTTAAACATTAAAGCTTTTTTTTATGTTATTAATATGCAATTTTATATTAAAAAAGTATATGTACTGTTTTTTATGAAATTATACTGATTTTTTTCTCTTATGTACTGATTTCTCTGATTTCAAAACTGGCAACCCTATTTGCACCGCTCGAAAAATTGCATATTTCTGGATGTAGTGGAGACCGTGGGGCCTGTTGTATATTATTCTCACTCCATATGCGGAAATCCTATTTATTACTAAACTCGCTAGGCCAAAAATCAGCCTTATCGCTAAACACAATTTTGCGACGAAACATCGATAACGGTTTTTTCAAGTAAAAATTTGGGTAATTATCAAAAAGTGAGCACAGTATGAAAGTTCGTTTGACAGCTGACCCTTTTCATAAGTTCTATCTGGCTTAAAAAGCACGTTCTTTAAATGAAAATTATTAAATTTTAAGGGGAAAATTAAATACCCGTAAGAAAAAAATATCAAAATTAAAAACAGTTGAAAAAGAGTTTTAAATTTGCTGAGAAATACAAAAGATTTGTTACAGTCGAAGACACTTCACTTCTGTTTATTCTTCAGTTTAAAAAAACGATCTCGAAATTATATCAACTACTATTTATCTTACTCTAACTGCTTACAAAATCAACTAAATTTATAAGCATTTCAAAAGCAAAGGAAGAGAAAGAAAGGAAGGAAGTTCACATACCTGGAATAAAGAGGAAAAATAAATTTTAATGATCTAAATAATAAAAAGAAAATCATGATTATCGTTAACGGTAAAAATTCAAGTGTTCAGTTGACACAAACTATGATCAAGACCATTAATTTATGGCAGTAATAATAAAAACAACAATAATAATTCAGTAATAATTCAACAGCAAACTGTTGTTGCTTTTGTAAGAAAAAAAAACAAAAGACTTAAGCAACAAACTTGTTTAATTTTTGCCAAAGATTTTTTTTTATTATTATTAACCAAAAAACGTTTATTAATTAACTGCCATGATTTAACCAACAGTAAACATAAATTTATTTTTTTTTATTTGTTTCTTTTTCTTTTTATAAGAAAGTAAGAGTGTTTCTGCTGTAAGTTTTGTTTTATTTTTTTATTATTATAAATTATGTCAAGCTTTTCTGGTAGACGACAATTGTTAATAAAACAAAGAGAAAAAAGCCTTAATTCAAAAATTTACTATAAATAAAAATAACTTTCATGGCTTTTGCTAAAGTACAAACTTACAGCATTAATTTTATGGATTACAAAATCTTAAACAGGTTACACAAATATAAATTTACTTAGCCGCATTTAGTTTGAAAGACATTTAACTTCCAATAGTATTTTATAGACTCTTTTGGTAGATGGTTTTTGTTTTTGTTTTTCTTTAACTGGTCAGAAACAGTTTAAACTATTTCATCATTTCAAGTTCATTGCCATTTAATGGTGTTTTTTTTTCTCTTTAGTTTACAAAAAAGTAAATGTTGCAATCTTTTATTTTTTTTTTCTTATGACGTAGGATTTTTTCCATGACATTTAAAATGTTTTTGGTTTGAACATGAATTTATTACGGGGAAATAACAACCTGAAAAGCTTCAATTTAAAAGTATTTGAAATTTAAAAACTATGTATATATAAAGGCTCTTCCAATAGGGACATAGGAACTTTGACAACGGCCATAATGTTCAAACTAGATTAGGTTATGTGAGGTCGACAGGAGTACAAAGCAGCAAGATGCAACCTCTTATATGTTCGATATACACATAGGCCATTATCGGGCTTATTGTGCGCTCCTTAAGAAGAAACATGGGGGATTTAGGTGCATAGTGTTGCCACCACCTATAGGGAGGGTGGAATTAAGTAACAGTTTCCCGGACTTAATTCCTTAAGATTTTCCAGGCAACGTTCCTTACGGATTCCAAGCCCAACATTACATCGCTTCCGAGGTGTTTGGATCATAATTCGACGAAGACCTGACAGTAGCAGAGGAAGTATTCTAGCATCTCACTCTGTTTGCGCAAAGTTTAACGGGAAACGACCGTTTTACGGCCGCCATAACCGTTATACCGAGAGAACTAGATTTTTTTCTTAATGTGAAATGTGAAAACCTTTTTGATCATTTTAACAACCTACAATCTCAAAGCTAAATTTAATGTAACCCAGCGAATCCATTCGGCTTGTCTGTAGGATATAGTTTAAGTTTGATAGAAAGATTCTGTTGCAGCTGTGCCTGGTTTATTGTGTGTTCATTGTGTTATTAGTGTTCTATTTTTCGTTGCCGTATGCTCTAGTCTATTGTTGTTTTATCTTTTTGTCTCTTGTATAAGTTCCCACTAATCTGTTGTTATTCCTGCAAAGTAGACGATAGATTGGTCTGCTGCAGCTGTTCTTGGACTATTGTTTGTGCCCACACAGAAAAAATGTTTGTCAAAAATTCTTCAATTAAATATTTAATTGGTGTACATTAATTTTTTCTTTGCTGCAATTAATGTTTTTTTTTTACCAAAAAAAAAAAAAAAATCCTGAAGAAGATTTCCAATGGAAATCCAAATATTGATAAATTAAAAATATTTCAATGAATTTATTAAAAAAAAGTAACCTTAAGCTTAAAAAATATTATGTTTAACCAATACACATAAATTCAAATGTTTGTGTCTATGTTGTGTATTTTTTAGTTTATGCAATTAATTTTTTAATTGACTAAATTTGTGTGGCATGACTCGAAATTACATATCCGTTAATTGATATGATCAATTATTTGGCAGGGGCCATTATTAAAAAAAAAAAATATGTCATTGTCTGAAGAAATTGTTTAATTAAAGCCGATTTTCTTTGTTTTCTGTGCATGGAGTTCGTACATACATTCCATTGTGCCGTGAGTATTCCTTTTTCCATGTGCAAAGGTCGTTGCCATATGATCCAGTCAATTTTTATTCTTATTTCCTTCGTCTTGACTAATTGGTTAATGTTCCTGTTAAGTAGATGATTGGTCTGCCGTAGCAGGGCCTAGGATGATGAGGCTACCATCTTTCGTTGCCTAGAAGCAGCGGCAACTCTGTGTATTTTGGTGTAGTGGTGGGGAACCTGGCTAATCCTTGATTCCTACCTTTTTTGTATGGGGTGGCGGCATCCTGACCTTTGTCGTGATGTTATCGTCTTTAAAAGAGGGAGGGGTGGTCAGGCAGAGGGTTAGTTAGGGGTAGGAGTGGCTAGTGGTAGGTGTGGTCAGGTGGCTTCTTGGATGGATTGTTTGGAGGGAGGTTGAAGCCATTTTTGTTTTTAAAACTCGAAGGCCATGATGAAAATGTTTTTCCTCTGCCAGAGTTGGCCTGACTCAGTAAACAATAAATCAATGTCCATACGTTAACGAAACGCAAGATCTCTACCGAAAACTTAGCTGATGTCTATAAGAGAATCAAAATTCGACTTTGCATCGCTCACTCAACCTTTCGTAGACCACAACTTGGCGAATTTTGTTTGTGGCGTAACTTGGGCCTGCACTGCCAAAAAATTTAACTGATCCAGAAGCTAAAGGTAAACGACGACATACAACGATGTGTTTATTCTGAAGGGACCCCGAAGCAATTAAAAACTGTCTTCAGCGGGATGAATGGGTACGTCAAGAAACAAATGTTTCGAATTTTGGACAGTGCCAATAGCGGATTTCGGTCTGACAGCGTAATTCGCCCAAATTTCTTTGGGAACGGCATTGGCCAGGCCATTTAACTCAACGGCGAGTGGAAAACCTCGATGAATAAAAACTTTTTTGCCTGGAATTGAATGTTATGGACACCAATACGTTATAATTAAATAGGATGATGCTACATCTTCGTGCTGAAGTTATCTTCACGTTTATCACAAACTTTTTTGAAATTTGAAATTTTAATATAAAACTTCTGCAAGGGAAGTCAAACTTAAAACATTAAACCTTGAGAAAACAAGCCAGGAGGGGAATTCTATAACAGAAAGAGACCTTGGGATTGTGTAGATCGATAAATCTGTTAAATTTACCACAGGAAACGAGTTTATCTAATTTTTTGATTTTATTAATTACGAGAAGATAATTTCGGCACGACGACATGCCAGACAGCTCATGTCACATTGGATATCTGCACAAGCACAATTAATTAATTAATTGGGTAATTTGACCCCGTTGGAGTTTTTAATTTGGGGGTTTCTTAGGTAAGGCCGAAAGGAGGACGAAGCATCAAAGATGCAACCTCATATAGTTACGATATACACCTAGGCCACTACCGGTCGTGATGTGCGCTCTTTAAGTGGATAGTGCTAACACCACCTATAGGGAGGGGTTTAACGTCTGGCGTTAAGAAACCAGTTTTCCGGACGTAATTCCTTAAGGTTTTCCAGTCAACGTCCCTCCGCGATCCAAGGTCCAACACGACATCGCTCCCTAAGTCTTTGGATCTTAACTCGATGAAGGCGTGACAGAACGTGTTCCAGCGTCTTGCTCTCCTCGCCACACGCTCTACCCTCGTCAGATTATGCCTGCCCAATTTGGTGTAGTTGTGCCCGTAGTCCCTCGTGACCAGTCGGGATACGTTCCATCATACTAACTTTGAACTTACTCCCGTTGAGGAGGGGTCTTGTCCTACTCTCGCCTGAGGGATTCTGGGGGATGGCTCTTTTAGCCAATATACTACATGCCATCGGTTAAATTCATCCCGATGTATGACCCAGAGTCATGAAAAATTGTACATTTCGTATGCGCAACACCTGAGGACATTTATACGATCTTATATTCCATACTTAATGGGATCGTTGGGCCTTTTAAACAAATAAAAACTTTCGTTAGTATTTCACGTTTACTTTGTTTTTTTTTTTCAATTTCAAATAGAAAGCGCTTAATGAAAGACCCTTTACAAATGCTGTTGCCAAAGACAGAAATAATAAAACTGCATTAAAGGATTTCATGCAAAAAAAAAATCAGATAGAAATATTTTACAGGAAGATGTAATTAATTTGTGGTTTTTTTTCAAACTTGCATTTGCATCCTTGTGGAAACTTGTGCTTCCGTTCATTTTTTTCAATTCATTACAAAACCATTTAAATACGATTTACATAAGGTTTCACTCTAACTACTTTTAAACCAAACTTCAGAAAATTCCAACTAAATTATGACTTAAAGTTTGAATTATGATCTGAAAAAAAAAAATTTTTTTTGCATGTTTTTCTCTCTCGTAAGGCAGTCATAAATTTACATTTTAACACAACTTAACATCGTGTATGTTTTTACACAATGTCTAATATATTTAATAATAATTATTTTATTTTTTTCTTTTCAAAATTTTATTGCTGCACGCAAGTACCGCATTGTCTTTGATTGTTTAAAAGACATGGAAACCCCAATTTATTTATGCAGTTATTTTCTAGTTAATCTTCCGTATTTTGTTTTTTTTAAAGTTTTTTTTTAATGCACTTAAAGAAATAGTATAAAGCAAAATATAAATATATTTAGTACTAAGAGGAAAATAGATTTTTTGAGTCAGTTCACTGCTGCTTAGTGAACTACCCGTAATTGGAAAAAAAAATTTTTTCTTAAGCTAATCCCGCTAAGCTGCAATATACTAGAGTCTCTGGTAGGAATCGAACCCTCAATCCCCGCACTGATAGACTAGCTCACTACCAACTAGCAGCGGGGCACCCCCAATCAGAAAGAATAATCACGCCGAGAAACACCATTTTCATTATGGGCACCTCCAACGGAATCATTTTTCACAAAGAATTTTTGAAAAATATTAGGGTTTCTTTAACTATATTATTGTCAACGGCATCGATATAATTGTTAAAATAGACCCAAATCATAGTTTTTAACACCATGTCAAATCGGTGCCTCTCTGTGGTTGCGAGCGATTTGACGATTTATCGTCATTTTGACGATTTTTAGCTACAAAAATTGTCTATTGACGATAGGACGATTTATACCCTCAATTTGACGATTTTTCAAATGACGAATTTTGTTCAAATTTACAAATATTTTTTATGTAGTTTCACATTTTAATTTAGCTTCTTTGATAATTTGATTTGTTTGCATTATTTGATTAACAACAATTTTCATGCCTTAGCTGTTCATCATATAAAATACAATTTTTTTTTAGCACGATGCATATTTTTAAGAGTTCAGTTAGTATTAGAGTTTGTTCCCGGGATTTCTCGTCCCGGGAATTCCCGGGATTTTCAGTTGTTTTCAATTCCCGCTTTCCCGGGAAATTATTGCGGGATTCCCGGGAAATTTTAAAGAAAATCTTTTTTTAAAACTTTAGTTAATTTATGTTAGACTTGTGTTTTTAGTTATTTTATCCAACTTAATTTCACCACAATATTGAAATTTTCTACAGTTTAAGGCTTTTAAACTTGTTTTTGAGAATGGGCTTTATATTGGGCCTATGATAAATTATAGACCTATAATCACGAAATTTTATTTCTTGTCTCAGCAAACTGAAATGTAAATTTTATCACATTATTATAAAGCTTTGCGGTTAAGGGCGTAGTAAAGTGTTTTCCTAGATTGTGTTTTAAAGCGTTATCCATTTCGAGGTTCCCTACTTTTTTAAAGAAAAAAACACAGAAAATTCAAATTTAATGGGGAATGTTCAATATGATTTGAAAGAACATTCTTTATTTTTTGAAGATTATGTCGCGGACGGTCCATCCGTTGAGTCTAATTTTCGATGACTCGTTCGAGCATTTCGACTGGTAACTGGCGAATGACACGCGTGCTGTTTTGCTCCAACAAGGCCTGAATCGAAGCGGGTTTGTCCGCATAAACTTAAGACTTTACATACCCCCTCAGGATAAAGTCTAACAGTGTGATATCATACGATATTGGTGTCCAATCGACCGGCCTAAAACGTGAAATTATGTGCTCACCGAAGTGTTCTCTCAATAAATCCATTGATTGATGCGATGTATGGGAAGTGGCGCCGTCTTGCTGAAACCAAATGTCGTCGAGATCACGAGCTTCAATTTCAGGCATCAAATAGTCGTTTATCATGGCACTTTAACGGTCCCAGTTGCTGCAAACGGCGCCGAATCGACTCTCCACGGTCTTCGTGTACACTCTCAGCTACGGCCGCTATATTTTCTTCACAGCGTTCTGGACGTGGTCTATTCGGTCGAATATTATCCAATAATGAATGCTGAGTCTCAAAATGGGTGATAGTGTTGCGAATAGTACGCTCAGCAGGCCGATTATGTTGACCATAAATTAAGCGAAGTGCACGAAACACATTCCTAAAAGAGCGTGAATTTTCGTTATAAAGTTGAACGATTTGTAAACGTTGTTCAGGCGTAAGTCTTTCCATTATGAAATGCCAAACAATGCTTAACCAAAATATCATGACAGCATAACACGACTCACACGTGATCTGTCAAAAAAAGGCTATTGGAAAAAGTATATCTTCATTTATATGCGTTTTTGCATTTCGCCACAAGTTTATGTTAGTTTTTGTTGAGTTTTTAGGGAGGGAGTTGCACATTTGGGTGCATAACTCTTTTCCTACTGAAGCGATTCTGCTGGAATTCAATCCCTAAAAGCCTAGAAGATCTAGAAACAATTTGACACCATCAAATGGCAAAATCGGCTTAGAATTAATAAAGGACTAATAACACAAATACTTTATGAGACCTTAGATGAATATTAAAAAAATATTACATGGAATGACAATCTTACTATACCTTCATACACCACTGCTGACTAAGGGTTATAAAATTGTAAAAAATATGTTATTAAATAAATGTAGTAAATAAAATTTCTCCTTTCTGCTGAATTTGTTAAACGGTAAAATTGTTTCAGACTTCCTACTTCGTAATATAGAGCTTTTAGTTCCTAATCAAATAAGCTATTAATTTTACAATGAATATACGTATATTGATTTCTATTATGCTATGGCATCAATATAACCTCTTAAGTGTCTTAAAATAATTTGAATCTTAAATGTTTTACGTTTTTGTTATATAAAAGATACTAGGTTTAATTATGTTAAGCGTAATAGCCAATAAGAAATATTAGTTTCATTGGAGAAATAAGTAAATAAAAATATACAAAATTTTGTACGGGAATCCCGGGATCCCGGGAATTTGATTTTTATTTCCCGCTTTCCCGGGAATCCAAAAAGTGCGGGAATAAAAAAACTCTAGTTAGTATAGATCAGTTAGTTTAGATCAGTTAGTACTTTATTACAGACATTTTACAGCCACTCTCTTTAGTCTGGGTTCCACTATAAAATTTTCGTTCACGAAGTCTGATTTTATTGGTGTTTACCAGACTTAAGTTTTTAAGCAGGATTATCGACGTGAAGAATAGGTGTTTGATATTTCTTGGTTTTAGTTTTTTTTCCTTTTCGTATGAATGTCAATACTTTTGAATACTTTTTGGTTGTGTTACTTCAATAATAATTGTCTAAACGAAAATTTTTATTTAATTTCAAAAACAGGCAGAATATATTAAAATTTCATTAGCAACGCTAACTTAAAATAACAATTAATTTTCAAAACTTATTAAAAGTTAGTGGGTTTTTCCAAAGACGATTTTTGTGACGATATAGATTAGTCACTTTGACGATTTTGACGATTTTTTCCTCAAAATTTGCCGATTTCCAACCAATTTTATCTGGCAGCTTTGGTTGCGAGACGTGGAATATGTTAAAACGAGAAAAATTCAAATACTACAAGCATTTGTAAACCCCTGCCTCAGGCGTAAACTAGAAATATTTTGGGCCGACCCAGAGGATCTTTTGTGCAGCCCATGTATCTCACCATATCAGGTTTAGGCTACGTATAAAGCCTATTACCCTGCCTGGTGAAAGATCATGAACATCAGTTGGGCTCATCATTAAGGCCCCGCAAAATTTCCGCCTAGAAGTCCCCAAGGCGGGACGACAGCAGAGCAGATGTTTTGAGGTTTTGTCATCCACATGCATTATCCATTGTAAACTGGTGGTATCTTAAAACACAGTAACCCGTAATTGGGCCAACAAGCAGTCTAAGTTCCGCTGTCTCAAGCTTTTTCACTGGACAGTATCACGAATCTCGTGGATTGTCTTAATCCAGAAATGGACGACCATGTGTGAAGGAACTAACGTTCGGACTATTTTTGTAACGTCCCCCTAATGTGACCAACAGGGAAGAAAGGCTCAGGGCCTATGAACGGACGGCGAGCGTCCCTGTTTGCCAAGCAGTCAGCCCTTTCGTTGCCCTCATGGCCGGGCACCCAACACTCGTTCAGACACGTAAAACCGTCCATGACTAGCCTGGATCTCACCTCCAAAGGAGATAGTGCTCCAAGAGCGGCTTGGCTATCCAACATTCTTAATAATCTCAACCCTTTGCCCTCCTCTTCAGACATTCCCCAGCGCATATGAGGACAGCGTAGACCCCCGCCTCAAAGATGGCAGTCTGTTTGCATATTGGCAAGCCCCTTCGGTAAACCGGGTCCATAATGCCCGCCCCAGTATCACCATTCATCTGTTTCGAAACTTCGGTGAACCAGACCTGGTCCTCGCACCCGCACCACCAGGATTGGTCCACCCATTGGTCCCTATCAGGTATAAGGACATTAAAATTCCTATTCAATACCAGACTAGGCAACATATGATCACCGACCACAATAGATGGATTTTTCCTAAGAGTTTCAAGGATCCGCATTTTACCCACAAAGTCACCTGCCTTGTTTTCAAAAATGCGCGGCATCCTGCTATTACACGTGCAGTCTTGCTGGTTTAGCTGCCGTTCGGATTTTGTGGTCTCAGGAATATAATGTTAATTTTATTTAACAAAAATATAAATTTTTTAGAAGGTTGTTCCACATTTGGGTCCAAAACTATTTTCCTACTGAAAAGATTTTGCATGATTTCCATCCCAAACTCCTAAAGAGAACTAAATGGTGTCCAAATATTAAGGTGTCATCTTAAATTTAATAAAGAAAAAGAGTTTATTTTTGAGATATTAAAAATATTTTAATTTCAGTTTATTACAAATAGGTTTCGGTTAAAAATGAAACAATATGTCGGTCACCACCTCAATAGGCTCGGCAGGTCCCCAATCTTTTACCAAAATTCTCAATCATGTTTTTCAATAAACTGTTGTCAATGGTTGATATCTACTCGATGTTGTTGTCTTTAAACTCTTGAACGGATGTGGGATTATTGCTATACACTTTTAATTTGAAAAACTCCACAAATTATATCCTGAAGGTGTCAAATCGCTCGATCTAGGTGTCCAATTCATTCCTTCTCTACGAGAAAAAATACAATTTTCGAAATATTCTTTCAAAACATCCATTGTTTCTCTTGCTGTGTGGCAAGTGGCACCATCCTGTTATTACCACATATTCTGTATATCTAAATCATAAATTTTCCGCCGCCCTTTAAGAATTTGACACAAATAAATTTTATTTCTGTTGAGTATTTCGAAACTGAGTATAAGTTGATTTAGCCATGTCCGTCTGTCTGTCCATCTGTTGAAAACACGTTCAGTCCCAATTTACATTATACGATTTTTGTCGTTGCGATTCTTACTTTATTGGCGAGAGGGGAGAGATGAATTAAAAAGGGTGCACAAGCGCATGTACTCTTCGATTCGTTTTGTTTGTTCATAACGACAGTTGTAGTGGGGAATGTAAGAAGAGATGAACTCACTGTTTTATTGTTGGTATTTTGTTTAAGCTTTGATATCGTTGCAAATAAGGCTTTTTGTGTGTATGTAGGTAATTCTCATTCCCTCTGTAGTCTTGTTTGCTGATAGCTTTGCCTTTTCTGATGATCTGGCCTAAGCAACCAGTGAAATGTGCATAGGAACGGCAACAATAAATGTCAGTTTTTTTTTTTATCAATTATTAAAAAAAGGGACCGACATCAAAGAAGAAAGGACAATAATCGCAACGACAAAAATCATTTAATGTAAATTGGGGCTGAGCGTATTTGTAACAGATGGACAGACAGGCGGACACGGCTAAATCAACTAAGAATTAATCAGGGACCCAGAATATATGAATATAAAGTTTATAGATGAAGATCTAAAAAGTCTTACAGCACTAGTAGTGGAGGGTATAATTAAATTTCTCTGCGTGAAGCCGTCGTTAGAATTTTATAATTTCCTTCCTCTTTAAAGTGCATGATCGTGAGTTAAAAGCCACTCACGTGCTCATCGCTATTCTAGGCTGTAGAGAAAGCCGTAAGAAACGCATTGCAGTACATGCGTTTAATTTCAACCAAATATTATGATTTTTATTTCAAATGTATCGTTAAACAACCGATTTTTTATTTTGTTTTTATTTTTGCAGCCATGTGGAAACCACATTCAAATACTTTTTTCATAGCAGACTTTAACAATGCGTTCGCTTAGATTTCTTTTATTCGCATTGTTTGCGGTTAAATGCATAACAAAGTTCATGAGTTGAAAAGATTTTAACAAAAAATTTCCAAAAAAAAAATTAACAACAATTTTATTGGATAAAATGTTTTTATAGTGCACTTTGTTTACAAGTTCACTAACTTGAAGTTTAAATATGTAAAACATTTACACATTATCTCTGTAATTAATAGCTTATTGTTAAAGTGATTGAATCTTTGAAATAAACAGCAAAAAATATTTTAAATTTTGCAATTTTTTTCTCTGAATTTGAGAAATATTCAAAGTTGCAAAAATAAATTTTATTTTTTTTTTTTTTGTATAATTCAAGATTTTTTAAGCGCAAAATTGCCCCGGCTTTAATTTTCGGAAATGTTTTTCTCGTTTAATAGCACTTCATTACGTGCAAATTATGAAATGCATATAAGCGATAAAACGTACATTTGTGGTAATAAGCAAAAGACTTGTATTTATCAATTACTTTGTTGTTTGTTTTAGATCAGAGATGGAAAATTTAGTACAATTTTAGTTATTTCTTAGTTTATTGGGTTAACGGGAGAGAAGAATAGCCGGCTATCTTTCCCTCTCCTTAACAAACTCACACTTTCTGAAAGAAAACTTTCACAGAAAAATGTATCAGTAGTTTTCCATCAATTAAACAAATTGTTTTTATTTAATTATTAAACAAAAAATCTTAATTGATTTTTTCGTTTTAAATAAAATAATAAAAACTTTTAGAATTGTTCTTCGGAATTGTCTAAACCTGTGCTTTGTATAATTAAATCAATTAACACATTGTTTGAAATGACAAAGTTTTTTGATAATTTTTATACCCTTTACCGAAGGTAAAAGGGTATATATCACTTTGTCATTCCATTTATAATTTCTACAATATTGATCTTAGACCCTATAAAGCATACATATTCTGGCTCCTTATGAGAAGGGAAGTTCAAATCCGGTTGTACGTCTGTCCGTTCGTCTGTTGAAATGGGGCTTCCGAAGACCTCAGATATGATGAGGACTTGGTTCGTAAACGAGTACCAATATCGTTATGCACAGTAGAAGCTTTCGAATCGAAATACGCGGTAACCGTCCAAAATATGTATACAGTGTAATCTCCCTAAACGAACACCTGCTTTTGGCGGACACTGTTGGATGGTTCCGACAGCGTTCCATAATAAAATCATGGAGTTCTGTAGAGAGGACGTCCCCTTTGTATGGAAACATTTTTAAGTGATCCCTTCGATATCCGGTCTTGGGAAATTTTACTGTATAGCTTACAAGTTCTAAGATTAATACACAAAAAGCAACTACAAACCAAGTGCTAAACTTATAGGCATAAACCCTTTTCATTTAAGGTTGAGGGTATGAAAAACTATTAACTTTGAAATTTTGCTCGTTGCTCACATCAGTGATTTATTTTTTTTTTACTTGAAATTTAACGGTTTAATTGTTTAAATCTTTAAAATACACAAATTTTAGTCACACTTTTTTTTTTTTTTTTTTTTTTTTTTTTTTTTTGATTAAACACCATGAAATGGCAATTTCTGTTAGTTTAAAATTAAGTGGCACATCATCATCAGCTTTGACAGTTGTTTGTTTTTGAAGTTGGTCTTTGGCACAATGGACATACACATTATAAATTGTAACCTAATTACAGCACTAATTGTCACTTTGGAATTCAAGATAAATGGACAGTCAAATTGGCAATTATTTTTTAGACAATACGAATAAAGTGTGACGAAATATATTGTTCAAGCAACGCGACAGACACAATTGGCAAAAAAAAAATTGTTATGCGAAAGCCTGCAAACAAATTTTAAAAGCAAAAAATAAATAAACAGAATTTAAGCAAACATTTTAAAATTTTAAGAAAGTGATTTTTAATTTCTTTCAAACATTGCACTTAAAACATTTTTTATTTTTTAATTATATTGATTAATTTTTTTAATTGATGGATTCCTGGTTATTACAAATTTCTAACAATTATTTCGTTATTTGTTTCCAAATATTTTTTTTCCCATTTACCAAAAACAATTAAGAAAAAAATTTTTACACAATTTATTTGATATTTCTTAGACTTCGATGATTTTAAAATTTAACCGTTTTTTTTAAACTTGCCGACTGAAAGTCTTATTACCAACTAAACGCAACAAAGATCTTTAACAATCCTCATAAACTGTTTTTGTCAAAAAAAAAAGACAAAAAACCAGACAATAGTCAATCGCATAAACAAATCATGCTTTAGAAAAATAAATGGCAATAAAATTAAAGAAATAAAGAAAAATCATTAAATTAAATACCAAAAATGTATCTGAACAAAATGGTACCACTTTAGTGACATATCCCGTAAAAAAAGTCGTAAAAAAGAGATCTTTAGTTAAAGTATATGAAAATAATTAATTATGTAAAAATTTATTTTAAATTAAACTAAACGAAAAAACTAATAAAATTAATTTATAACAAATTTCTTAAAAAAAAATTTTTGTTTATGAATTTCCAAAATTTTTTTTATTACATTTTTGTATATATCAAGAGTTATTTTTGTATTATTATTAAAAAAATTATTTTTGGACAATGTGCCTGCCGCATTGCAAAAACGAGCAACTAATCATTTCGCTTATTTAAATAAAACTAGAGGCAGGTAGAGCGCTACATGTGGCAGTTATGTCTTTTTAATAAGAATATTCCATAACTAAAAACAAGTAAGAAATTATAGTCTTTTCAACCAAGCGAGGATTCAAGGGTAGGAAGATGACCCCCACATTCCCTTAGCTAGTTATGCACTAGTGTTCTAAAATAATAAATTTAGGTTTTTAGGTTTAGTTCCTTGGACAGCCATTATCACTTGGGCAATTCAGTGGTTCCTTTGGGATACCCGGCTTCAATGCCCATCCTAGAGAGCAGTTACTTAAAAGGCGTTACTGCAAAATTCAGCCAAGTGGTTTTCCTAATGAAGAGAAAAGCAACCTTAGCTCTTTCTAAGATAGATCATCCAAGCAGACAAATACTGGGGTCTAATCACTGCATTCGATATCGAGTAAACTATCAAATTTTTCTGCAAATGATAGACACTGGCATATCGAATGAAAACACGAGAGGTGTAATGTCGTTGGTTTCTCAATATCGAATGCTATCATCCTACGATACATTTCATTCGATGTCGAGTGTCATGATACCAAAATAATAAATTTCGATTAATTTTGCTCGATATCGCATGCGGTGATTAGACCCCTGCTTTCTCCACGTATCTCTCCCTACACCCTTAATTCCCGGACATGGACACAGAAAATTTAACCCAGTTTCCTCTTCCTCCTCGTCCTGACAACATTTCCAGTATTCATTGAATTCCAGACCCATTCTTTTCGCATGAGTCACTACCGACAAGTGCTGAGCTATCACAGAAATCACTGCTTAAGCTGATCCCTATTGAGCCTAAGTAGAGAGCATGTCCTCCGTTCATCATAGCCAGGCCATAATACGGCCTACTCTATAAGTTGAAGTCTATAAGACTCGCGCTGAATAAGTGACCTACACTAAGAAATTGGAAAGCCAAACAATTGATCAATTTATCTGTCACCTAGGCTACACAGAAAAAAATACAAATTGGTTTTAAATTAAAAATTTGTGATATTAATTTAAAAAAAATAATTAAATTTGCAATTTGCCCGGTTAATTAACTTAAGTAAACGTTTAATTCACTTGATTAAACGTTGAATTCACTTGATTAAAATTTTAATTAAAACTAATTTTATATATGATTAATTCATAAATTGGTGAACAACTTTGGAGAGTTTTTTCTGTGTACCACCTCGTTTGGCAATCTTATCTGGTATATAGTTAACCCGGCAGTTTGCATGACCTGGTATCCACATTAGCACTACTTTCGTATGCTTCACAATCTTATTTAAAACCTCCGATATTTAGTAAGATGTCGTATATATACCCGCTAGGGATGCAGTGGCAGCCCTGCTATCGGTAAACCTACATCGATATGCGATAAAACCTTAACCAGTTATCCGCCCGATTTAAAGCAGAGATTTCCGTCTGTAGGACATTACAGTAATCCGGCATATAAGAGATCAGTTTATATACAGTTCCTCTTAAAGAAACCCTCGCAAACTCTACTTCTATTCTTTAAACCGTTGGTATATACCGTTTGGGTAGGTTCTAAGAAATACATTTCAATTGACAGCCTATTTCCGTATACCGTATGTGCTGCGTACCCTGCACCGAAGAAAGGTTCCCGGGTGTAGTAGTCCACTCCGCCAGAGACAATGGAGTAATTGGGTATCCTGGCGTGGCGCCGCGTGAAGCCATACCGCGCAGCAAAGACCCATTTGCCTAGCCATAATATCCACCGGTAGCCAGTTTAACAACGTAATGTGCGCTTTCGTCAAAGCTTAGCGCGTTGATCCAGTTATCATTAACGCGACAAAACTGTATACTTTCTGTAGCATTACACGATATCTCCCCCTGTCAATAGCACTCCACAATCCAACACCGCAGGCGCATGTCCAAATTCCTGCAAATTATACCTCTGAATGCATAATAAGAGTGGCAGCGTGGTGTAGTGGTTAATGTGCTTGCCTATAAAACCAAGCAACCCAAGTTCGATCTGTGGCAGAGGACGAACAATTTTCATCAGGGTTATCGAGTTGTAAAAATTAAGTGGCTTTAATCCCCCTACAAAGAATTCAATCTAGCAGACCCGCCCTTTCTCTTCCTCTGGATTAGAGGATAATACCATGAGAAAGGCCAGGCAATCGCCACTCCCTGGGAAAAAAAGATAGGAATCAAAGATTATCAATGTTCCCCACCACTTCACCAAAATAAGCAGAGGGCTTTGCTTCTAGGCAACGACAGATGGCAGCCCCATATCATACGACCTGCTACAGTAGACCAATCATTTCCTAAGCTGGAACAACAACCCATTAATGAAACCGATAGTATGCAAAATAGCAATAGACTGATCGATACTACAAGAACTAGGACAGTGAAATCTAACATAGTTCAGCAGACCAATCATCTACTTATGGATGATAACCCAAGCACAGTGGCAGTGAAATCTTACATGGGAAGATACTTCAACAATTGCAACAAATCGTGTAAGATGGGGATGCTTTCTGGAAGCTAAATGCTCCTAAAGAGGGTAATGGTGAAAAATGCATAATAAGGTACTTTTGCCTTATCCGCCCTCGTCCGGATATTCAGTCCACACGATAGCCTGCTAACCAGGATCGTACCGTATCAATCGCAATACAACATACCGCAACCCAGCCTCAAAGATCCAATTGAGACATTGCAGCATTATGCCCCAATTCCTACCAATTACACCCCTGCCTGCATAACTAGCAACTATTGGCCTTATCCACCCTCATCTTGGCATTCAGTCCCCATGCTTACCAGAATCATACCCAGTCAGTGCTACTCCACCGTACCACAACCCCATAAAACAGACTCAGCTTAGCCCCAACCTCAAAGATTTAATTGACAAACAGCAGAATAATGCCCCAATTGCTGCCAATCCCACCTCTGCATGCATCAATAGCAACTATTGCACATAAATAAATTTTGCCCCAATTAAAGCATTAATCAAAAATAAAATCAGTTTTAATTAAAAATTTAATCAAATGAATTAAACGTTTAATCAAGTGAGTTCAAAGTTTAATTGTTACTATAAATTTGTTTTCTGTGTGCCTTTTCCACCCTCCATTCAGTCACCAGCCTGCTAACCAGGACCACTCCTAGGCATTAGGAGCTTTGAGAGAGGAAGTTTAAAGCTTTCGATTCTAGAAAAACTCATATTTAGGAGGACTAATTTTTGTCGTAATACAAACATGATCAAATTCCAAATTTTTGTTTCATAAACCGAAGTTGAAGCGCTTAAAAGATTCGGCAAAGTCTAATAATTTTGATTTAATATGATAAATCTAAGAAAAATTGCTAATGAATTTCGGCAAAGCTTAAACTTGTGCAATTTGTTTTAATTATTGTTTTTTTTTTTATTATATTTTTGTCTTAAAACCATAATTTTAAATTTAGAAAGAAAAAAATATTCGTTCGTAAGTTGGTCAAATCAATGCGGAAATACGATCAATAACCATGCGAGCATGTGTTACGAAAAAAAACGTTTTGCTTGATTTGTATAATAATGAACTGGTTAAACAATTAAAAATTAAAAAAAAAAAAAAAATTATGTGTGTTATTACACCAATAGGAAGTGAATCATTTTTTTGGGCAATAATGACTCATAAAAAAAAAAAAAATACTTTTTACCTGCTTATTTATTAAAAAAAAAACCTTATTTTTCTGTACGAGATTTTAACATTCGAAACGAATTCAATACTCTGACATTTAAAACAAAATACAGTAATTGAAATGATTTTACCGTTAACGTCACATGTGTCAGATATAAAAACGGCATATATCAGGTTAAAAATAAGGCTATTTCGCAACTATTTAAGAGCTAAATGTCGTTTTTGTAGAGCAGCAACGGGTTTCCAGGAAGATACTAGATATTTACGATTGTATCTGTATTGGTAGGAACACAACTGGAACGAACGACGAATTTTCGGCCGCGAATATTTGTTGCCAAAAATATAAAATATTTGTGGATATGTAAATAGCGTCGCATATAGGGGCCAAAACGGATTAATGAAAATAAAAGTTCAAGTACCGTGAAAACTTAAAGTACTTGCTTAAAGTGCATGCAATTCTACATTATTAAGCAAATCCACCAATACCACATTGATAGAAAAGGCGTCATAACGCTGATGTATTTTGACATCAGTACTATGACAAGTGTCTTCTTCTTTGACCCCATGACACTTTTTATCATTGTGATGTCAGCCTTAACATCACTTGGAAAAATTGTCATCAAAGCCAAAAATTTTGATCATGTCATCAATGGAATGACACATTGTCATCACAGAAATGGCGAATCGGAGTCGTTAGTGCGACGCCTAAGTAACAGCGGAGAAAGGACTCGTTATGCTCATTGGAATTTATAGCCTCCATGCCTTCTCGAAGAGCCTTTGGCAGGCATATATTGCCCTTGTTACCCACCTGGTGACATGGGATAGCTGAGCGTTCCAGCTTAGGGCTAGAATGATACCTAAGTATTTCACCTCATTTGAGAATCCGACGACGTGCCGTTTAAAGCCAGTTCCTTAAGTCTGAGAATTCTACGTCTGGTGAATGTTCTTCGCGGGGTTGATGTTAAGCCCCCTCTCTCTGCACCAGTCAATTGTCAAGTCCAGGGCTGCATCCCGAAATCGTCGCGTCATTAAAACCAGTGACAGAAATAACTAGGTTGTGAGCATAGCCATAAGTCCGGAAGCCCAGATCATTAAGGATCTCCAGTAGTTCGTCGATGACCATAGTAGAATCGATAGAACGCCACCCTGTGGATAACCTTTGGTTGCTTTAATGGTCATCTATGAGCCACATATATCCAACTTGATCGCCCTGGATGCCAGCATCTCGCCTATCCAGTTTCTTATAAGAACTGGAAAACCCTTCTTGTTAGAGCAAAGTTAATCGATCGTAGGAGGTATTGTCGAAGGCTCCCGGAATGTCGACGAACGCAAACAGAGCTATTTGCCTTGCATCCAGTACCTTCTCAATCGTACCCAAAACGTAATGAACAGCATTCACCGTAGACTTGCCCGATTGATAGGCAAACTGAGAGCGATGTATCGGGGCTTCCGATATAAATCTGTCTATGAGTTTCTCCATGGTTTTTAGGAAAAAACGAGCTAAGATTTATTGGTCTGTAAGACTTGGGCAATGCTGGATTTATTTATCTTATCGCCATTTTGTAGGATACTTTGCTTCTAAATTATAATGAAAAATAAATCAATGGATTTTGAAAAGCAGAGTTTGACAAAACAACTTATCTGAAATTAAATTGAGAATTAGTATGGTGGTTATTTTCTTAAACTGTTTAAGGTTTTTAATCCAAATTTTTAATATTTTATTCAAGCTAAAGTTCATTAAATTTAAATTTCATTAAACTATTTTCATGAAATTGTTTTAATTCGTTTTATGTTGTAAAAATTCCTTTCTTCATAAAAAGGATTTAATGAAAATTAAATTTACTAAATTTTAGCCTGAATAAAATATTGTAAATTGAGAAATAAATTAAATTCTTTCACACCTTTGTCCAAACAACTTAAATCGACTTAAGTCAATTTTCTGATCAAATGATGATATATTAAATAAGTTTTTATTGACCAAACTTGATGATTCACTTTAATAAAGTATTTTTTTATAAAAGAACTTATCTGAAAATAAACTAAATCAGTGTATTTTATTCCACATATACAATTTTACAATATAAAAAAAATTTAATTCTTATAATTGCCTCTTTACTTTTTAACCATCTTTGGACTATTGGCCAAACAACGTAAGTCGACTAAAGTATTTTTTTTTTTTAATTCCTAATTTAAAATTTTTTAATATAAAATTGCGGTGAATTGTTTGACCCAACTTGACTATTATTGTAAAAATTAATTTGATAAAAGAACATATCTTAAAATAAATTAAATTTTGTTCTTAAAATCAGTGCAAAAACCAACTATATACCATTTTTACAATATTATAATATAAAAAAAAATTTAATTCTTATAATTGACTCTTTACTTTTTAACCATCTTTGGAATATTGGCTAAACAATGTAAGTGGACTAAAGTTAAATTGTTTAATTTTCATTATTTGAAAATGGTTTGTTGTAGTGAAAATAAAAATTTTCAAAATAAAATTCCAGTAAATTGATTAATTAAAACTTTACCATTTACTTTATTTAAATAAAACTTCATTTGATGAAAGAACTTATCTGGAAACAAGCTAAATTTTGTTTCTTAAATCAGTTTTTTTCATCATCTTTGGACTTTTGGCATAACAACGTAAGTCGACTTAAGTAAATTTTTTCTTTATATTCATTATTTGAAATTAGTTTGTTGTTGTGAAAATCTACATTATTTTTTATTTATTTTTTGTACTTTTTTACTTTATTTACTGTTAAAATTAATTTGATAAAAGAACTTATCTGGAAATAAGCTAAAATTTGGTCCTTAAATCAGTTCATTAAACCAAGTATATTCCATTTATACAATATTAAAAAATTTAATTCTTATACATGACTCTTAACTGTTTATCTATCTTTGAACTATTGACTAAACAACGTAAGTCAACTTAAGTCAATTGTCTTAATTTTCATTATTTGAAATTAGTTTGTTTCAGTGAAATTCAAAATTTAAAAAACAAAATTCAGTAAAATAATTGACCTAACTTTAACTTAACTTTTTACTATATTTATGTAAAAATCCATTTTATAAAAGAATTTATCTTAAAATAAATTAGTGTAAAAAACCCATTAATATATTAAATTTTATAAATATTTTAATATTAATTTTGTATATCTTTGGACTATTGGTAAAACATCGTAAGTAGAGGCAATTTTTTTTTTAATTGAAAGCAGTGTAAAAAACTTTTAAAATTGTATTTTTCAAATATTTTAATAAAAAATTTCTTTAATTGGCTCTTTACTTTAACCCCCATATTCATAAAAATATTTTAGGCTTATTGCAGGCTTACGAGCCGAATTTTCTATGAAAATTTGTTTAATAAGCCTTTTATTAATCAAAAATATTATATATGAATATGGGGGCTAATCTTTAGACTATTGTAAAAACAACTTATGTCGACCAGTGACAATTTTTTTAATTTAATATTTTTAATAAAAAATTTAATATCTTTATTTGGCTCTTTACTTTATCTCTCTGGACTATTGGCAAAACAACTTATGTCGCTTTGTGAACTTTTTTTTTATATATTTTATTTTAATATTTTGTTTTTAATGCTGAATTTTTTCGGTGTTATTGCCTTTTTACTACTTTACTTAAGTTTCTGATATAAAATGAAAACCCACTTAACTGATTCTTTATATCTTTGGACTATTGGTAAAACAGCGTTAATCAAGTTAGATTTCGTTTTTAAAATCAGTTTAAAAAATATATTGTATTTGATTTTTCAAATATTTTAATAAAAAATTAAAGTTCTATATTTGGCTCTTTACTTAATCTCTCTGGACTATTGGCAAAACAACTTATGTCGCTTTGTGTCCATTTTTTTTATTTATTTTATTTTAATATTTTGTTTTTAATGCTGAATTTTTTCGGTGTTATTGCCTTTTTACTACTTTACTTAAGTTTCTGATATAAAATGAAAAACCACTTAACTATTTCTTTATATCTTTGGACTATTGGTAAAACAGCGTAAATCGAGTTACATTTGGTTTTTAAAATCGGTGTAAAAAAAAAACTTATTATATTTTATTTATCAAATATTTAAATAAAAAAAAATTAAGATTCTATAATTGGCTCTTTACTTTATCACTCTAGACTATTGGCAAAACAGCTTATGTCACCCTGTGACTATTTTTTTTATTTCATTACTCTAATATTTTGTTTTAAATGCAAAATTTTTTTCGGTGTAATTGCCTTTTTCTACTTAACTTAAGTTTCCTATCATCTTGTCTTGGGTTCTAAAAAAGTTGTAGTTGACAAAAAAAACTTATCTTGGATTTAAGTTGAAAAATATTTAAAATTTTTTTTATTAAATTCTATATAGTTTTTTTTAAAAAACCTTGTTTATTTTCTTTACGCCCGTTCGCCGATATCGAACGTTAACGTTCGCATAGTAATCAACATTTACAACAAAAACAAAATTTCAAAAATTATTTTTATTTTAAATGTAATTTTCTATGCGAACGTTAACGGGCAGTTAAACATTTTTGTTCATTAGTTCCAATTTTTTCTTTATTAGGCTTTTATTAGGCTCTTTAAAAGAAATCACAAGTTAAGAGATCAGCTGTTTTTTCAAAAGCCAATAGATTCAATTACTTACAGTTGATAATAAATTTTTCTATGAAACAAGCCCTTGATTTGCCTTTATAAATATCCCGTTAGGTAAGTTAATATTTAGCCAGACTGTTAATGTGAGGGTTTTGGGTTCGATTCCCGCTATTGATCAATATTAAAAGCCTTAATAGGTCTTAGATTTCCTTTATAACTGAAACCCTTAGCTATATTAAACATTTTTTCGAATGGGCTTGTTTCAGTCAAATTTTGAATTATAAAGCTTTCTTACAATATCCCTATTCCCTCAATATTTCACGTACTTTTTACGTTAGCTTCTTCATAAGAATGTTTTATATAAAAAAAACTAATTTATGATAAAGACATAATTCCCACATTTTTAAACAAACCCCTTAACCTAAAACTATTTTTTAATTTCCTTTTTTTAAACTTACCTGGATATTTTTTATTTTATAAATTTCTGTAAAAGAAATTATAAATTATCGGCAACGAGCCCAGTTAAAAGCTTCCTATACGCAATTTTGGCCATTGTAATTGTTATAGGAGCAATAAAATTTTTATATTTATGGCTGCAGGAAAAAAAAAATGTGCAGTTAAAAGCAAGACTAATGACGTAAGTTAAGGAAAAAAAGAAAACAAGGCTTTGCAAGTGTTGCACAACAACAGCATCATCGAGTGCTAAAAAACATGTTGCATAAAACAGCCAAACGATGAAGATGATAATGAAGATGGTAAGATTTCGGCAAGTTAAATATTTGAAATAAAAAGATGATGTTTTTAGTTTTTTAAGTTCTTTAATTACTGTTTTTTAATTAAATTCATAAATTTTTTTCAATATATTTATTTTCACCATTAACAAGTTTTCTTTTTTAAAAAAATTTGCTTAAAAAATATTTATTATTTTCTCAAGTGGTATTTGATTTGAGTATTTTTTTTAGTTAACTTTCCTTTTTTTCACACTTTGAATTTATTATTTTTTTCTTTTTTAGTTGTGAACACTTGAGTATTTGATTTTAACAGATTTTTGAAATTGCTGGTATTTTGGTTTATAATCTGGTCAAAATAAATCCACTATAAGCCATTTATAGTTAAGTCCGATTATGACTATCGATATCTCTGGAGTTGGATTTTATTTTTTTTTTTTGTTTTTGCTCAAACTGACGTGCTGACGAACTTTATGACAATTTATTTCATTTGAAATTGTTGCCTCTGGTTTCAAACGTTTTTTTTTTATATTAATTTTTTTTATAAATGTTATTGCATTCCAAACTTGACTTTAATGTTTCTGTGTGTATTTGTTTGTTAAATCCATTTTTGGTTTACTTTCTTATTTCTATGGCTTCTGTATAAAAACCTTTTTTTATGTCTTACATTTTTTTTTATTTACTTTTTCTTAATTCACTTTGTTTTTAATAATTTTTTTCCAATTTGTTTGTCTTAAAAATCACTACGTTTTCGCCGTTACGTTGTTAACTTGAGGCCACCACTTTAAATAATGATTACTCTTTTACAATTTCAAAATCGTATTGGCCATAATATTTTTATTTATTTTGTTTTTTATTTTATTTTTGTAAGCGAACATTGCGGTACGTGTTATTCATGAAAACTATACAAAATAACATCTTCATCACCATCATTATTGTCATTATCGCTATCGTTAACATCATTATTAAGGTTTATAAGCATGATCACTAAATCATTATGATGTTATTTGGTAATAAAAGTTTTAAGCCAAAGAGCCAAAATTCCCCCAGTGTATTGCAAAGAAAAGAGCGAAAGTTGCATTTGTAAATTGTAAACAGCTGGGAGTTTAGCTGAAAAAAAGCTTTTCTTGTTAAGGTGAATTCCAGGCGAATTCATATGCCAGATGGCGGTAATCCTGCAGTAAGTAAACCATTAAACAAGTCAGAAAGTATAGTCGATCAAGTCCGGCCATATGATACACTACACAACAATGTTAACAAAAATTTCAAGAGTGTACTCGTTATGGGCAGTTAATGACCCGCCAGAACAAAATTATGTTATGAGGTTAAAATTCTTGTAAAAGATCTCTTTGCTGTATATGATTTTGATATCTTCGTATACATATGTATATGCGATTTGTTTGTCTTTAAGAGATTTTAGGATTGGGACTTATATGGGACCTATGGTTAATTTTGGACCTACCAGCACAACATTAAGTCATGATATAATAGCGATCATAAAAGTTATTGTTGCCAATTTTTATGTCAATACCAACATTTATAAGGAACTTAGAGCATTAAAAGCTGTTTTTCCATAGAAGTATTTGCATGGGAGCTAAGGACTGATTCCAATAAAGTTTGGTAGGGTAAAAGTTTTTTATTTGTCGTGCTTAATTACCTTTTTTTTATTCTTGATAAAGCACTGAAATTTTATTGTTGGGGGATAAGCTTTTCAATGCCCATTTCACTGGTTGCATAGGCCAGATCAGCAGGAAAAGTTTTTACCCAAAAAATGTTTTAGAATTACCTCCTTAGCAAAAATTTAATAGTTTCTTGCGAGTTTTAATTAACTAACATTGAGGATGGTACATTAGGGGGGTACATTAGGGAAATACAAACAGAGATCTGTTGGATAAATACTAGAACGAGATACTTAAGGTCAATGGCCCCTAAAGGCAAAACATAAAAATAATTCCTTTTTTAAAATATATCCTTCCATAAACTTAGAAGTTTTCATTATAAATTTTTTTAAAAATTCGAAATTGTATGATTTTACTTCTCTTAGTTTAGATGATGTGATTTTTTTTCTCGGTACAAAATTAATTTCTATGTATAAATGTCATTCATTATGAATGTGAGTGCGAATGCAAATAGCAAAAATAAGCGTATAGTTCGATAATACGAGCCCGAATATTCGCCGCACCCCTAATATATGTGACGCGCAAAATAGAAAGCGACCTAAGGGTTTTGTTTATGACAGCCATTTTAAAGATTTAAATATGTGTATCTTTGGTGTACCATCACTGAGCGTGTTGCGACACATCTCATGACGTCAGGAACGTGTTGGTCAACCTTGAAAACGCGCGTAGGTCGTCCCTACCTCTTGTTTTGTGTAGTTGGTTTTTACTGTTCCCTGTACCTTACTGGTCCCTTTCTCTATGCGCTGTCACATATACGTTCATGGTTTTGGCAGTTGTTAAAGATTGTCAATGCTGCTAAGACTATTAGTATTAGAACTTAAATGGTATATGAAAAATTTTATTTTTTAAATTAGCATATTACGAATATTCTTACACAATATATTGAGATAATGAGATCATCTTTTGAAAATTCCCTACATTTTCCTTTAAAAAAAATATATGTCCTTTTTCCCTATGCTTGAAATTTTCGAAAAATCTCTACAAAAAGGAAAAATTCCATACTATTGTTATTTTTAGATTACCTGTCCATCTACAAGAGAGTACAGTATGATGTCGCCAGGGTCTTCTCCAGCCTCTAGTATTTCCATTCTCGCTATCACTAATCTTCGTCACCTATAGGTGACACTGGGATCTGCCGGCTTTATAAAAATATATTGCGCACTTCTGCAAGTAAATGGCTTTCAAATGGTGTATTTTTTGTTCAAATCGATTGACAAACGTTCTTAACTGTTTGCCTTTGTCGATCTTTATATAGATAATATGAATTCAGTATTAAATAGTAACAAGTTTTTAATACTAAACCAAAGTTTAGTCAGCAAACATCTGGCATCACTTTAGTTCATTTACGCCTTGGCAGAAATAATTTTATTAACACTTTCGCTTTCATTTCAAGTCAATAAGAAAAAAACTATGCAAATAAAATTATTCTCTTCATAAAGTATTTATTTACTCGCTTGAAGTTTTCTCTTACACTGAAAAACAAGCTTTTACGTAAGCTTTTTCAACTTTGCAATGACACTTTTGTTTATTTACCAAACAGGTTGAGCATGCGCAAAACACTGATTGCTTTCAATACGTGACTTCTCAACAATTCACTACCGTTTCAATGATCATTTACATTGAAGAAGAGTTTTGAAAAAATTAAAAATCTGTTTAAGGCACGTTATCAGTAGTTTGTTGCTTTGAAAGAAGAAAATTTTTTTTTATTAATCATGGTGCAGTGCAGATGCTTTTATTCAATAATTTCTATTTATTTTCAATTTTATTATGAATTGTATTTTATTTACATAAATGATTAAAGTTATCGATTAAATAACATCAGATGACCAAATACATTAAACACACAACTGGACAATGAAATAAAAAAATTTAATTTGATTTGGCTTAAAACTGATATGTTGCATTAATAAGTTTATTAATGCATATTTTATTTTATAAATAGTATTATTAAAAAAAAAAAACATCCAAACACGTTTTTAAAAGCCACCCATTGGCATAGATTACATAGATATGAAACTCCCTCAAAATTGAAAAAAAAAATATACTTACCTCTTCACACATATAGGAACTGTGTGAATTCAACACACTTGTAAAAGTTCACCTAAATTTTTTGACAAATATTTTGTAAAAAAATAAACCAAGGCGATTTCATGTATACGGTGGTGTTGATACTACAACAAGTAGCAACACCAAAAACAAAGCAATGTATTTTTTTGTTGCTTTCATTGATCGATATGTCAAAAACACAAGCAACTTTTGACATTTCTTTCTCTAACCCTGCCTTTACACATGCAAGTAATTACTTGCAAGTAGTGTATATGTATTATCAACGAAAATGTCGAAGAAATAGCCGAAAGTCTTGCAAGTAACTTGAGTGTTTACACAGTCAGTTTTAAGTTAATTTTTCAAATGTTCTCGAAGCGAAAACTTACGAAAAAAGCTTAATTTTTGGGTTAAAAAAAAACATTATCATGTTAATGTTATCACGAAATTTATTTAATAATATTATATATAAATAATTAAATTATTTCTTTATTTTATTTTTGGTCCATCTTGATGAAAAAATTATGTTTGTTTTTAAAATATGTGAATCCAGTATTGCCGTAGTTACCGATGTCATAAAAATTTCTCAGAAAATATTTTGATTAACAATTTTAGTTTTAAATACTTGCAATTTAAGTTTTAAAATACCATGAATATATGTTGCTTTGTAGTAGTGTTTTATTTTTTTTTTATTCTTTAAAACACACAAAAAATCAACAATAAACATAATTTTTATACTACTAAGTACTAGTAAATTGATACCAATCCACGCATCCACGGTAACCCTGTTTCTTTATTTGTCATTTTACTTGCGGCAAGTGTCAAAAATGTAATAAAATGTGTTAGTAAAAATGTGTGAGTGTATTGAGTTTTTCGAACTTGCACTTGAATGTGTAAACGCCGGGTAAGTAAGAAAAAAATGTAGCACAGCTGTGCTTTCAACGCCACCTGAAAAATTAATTCGCCTTGAAATAAACAATAACAAATTTTGTATAAAATTTTTGGATGTGTTTCTTTGCAATTTTTTAATAAAAAAATAAATTCCGTACTAAATTTAAAAAAATTTTATTCCGTACTATCCTTGGCCTTAGTTCTTTATAAATACAAAACGTAGAACAACAACTACCATTCGCGTTCTTAATTGTTTCCGTGGGTTGTTCGTATGCGTGTTGAGGAGCTTGTTCTTTATGCGTGGCTCTCTGGGTAAAATAGCAGTCTATATATCAAGCTTATACAGCATAAGACTTACACCTTTAATAAACAGCGGTTGACCAAAGTCTCATCTGGAATTATTGTAACCAGTAAGTGTACTGACTCCACCATATGTGGAGAGAGTATTCTGGGCTTGTGCTGATATGTGTAACACATAAAACTGTTGGTTTTCGACCCTTATTTTAGCATACTGATCGGGTTAGAATTACCTCCGTAATCGAACTATCGATGTCCGTGCATCCAGCTGGCTGTATAACCTTTGTACGCAAATTACAGTTCACAATTTTAGAGACAGTTTGATGAAATTTCGTACAAATTATTAAATCTTCATAAGGACGAATAGCATAAATCGGCCCATACGTTCATAAAGCCCCCATATCAACATCTCTCCAGAATAGAGTCTTCTTTCATATAAACAATCTTATGCTGCTATTTCGATTGACCTTGTCCCAGAAATATTTTATTCCAACCTTAATCAATTAACCAAATTTTTAATTGAATCGGCCTATATTTGACCACAGTTACCATAAAAATACCGTTCCCCAATATAGTTTTTAATCACATAACAATCTTATAACTATTGGCAGTGACAAGAAATTTGCAGACGATAACTTCAATGTCATGACATGTAGGTCCAGAATTGGCAATAGGTCCCATACAACCGCTTTACAAAAAAAATTTTCCAGATGTAGATATCTAGATATAAGTACATGAATCTTAAACTTATAACATAATTTTATCTCGGCACGTCCATGATTGCTCATTAGTCCCAAATAGGGTACCCTCTCCAAAATTTGTGATTGGTGTAGGGTATTATGTAGTCGGGCTTTTGACACTTGTTTTCTATAATAAGGTCAATATCATTAAAGTGGTGAAATATTCCCAGCAAATAGTAAAGCCTAATGTAAATGGCCACCGCGACTTCGGCGGCACAACTCCATCCGATGGTTCAAATTTTCGATGACGCTGAGGCATAATTGAGCTCTATGCCGTTAATGTGCCGAATAATCTCATCCTTTAGCTCTTGAATTGTTGCTGGATTATCGACGTACACCTTTTCTTCTTAATAACCCCAAAGAAAGAAAACCAACGGTGTCAAGACACATGATCTTGGCGGCGAATTAACATCGCCACGACGTGAGATAACACGGCCATTGAATTTGTCGCGCAAAAGACGCCATTGTTTCGTTAGCTGTGTGACAAGTGACACCGTCCTGTTGAAACCACATATCGTCCACATCCATATCTTCCAATTCGGGCCATAAAAAGTTCGTTATCATCTCACGATAGCGAACACCATTCACATTAACTGCCTTACCGGGTTTATTTTGGAACAAATATGCCCCGATGATGCCGCCAGCCCATAAACCGCACCAAACAGTCACTCTTTGTGGGAGCATTGGATTTTGACAATCACTCTTGGATTATCATTCGTCCAAATGCGGCAATTCTACTTATTGACGAATCCACAAAGGTAAAAATGTGCCTCATCACTGAAGATGATTTTCACGATATGCATTTTGATTTGAACGCCCATTTTCATAATAAGCCTGAATAACTTTAACGCGTTGCTCGATTGTGTATCTTTCCATGGTTCAAATTGAGTTAGTCTGAAATTGAGAAATGTCAAATGAAATGCAGAAAAAAACATTCGACATCGGCCTTTAAAATTTAACCACCCGTTATATTGCTACAAAATGCTTAAATATCATTCAAAATTTATAGCATTTTCCAAAAAAAAAAAAAGAGAACTTTTTTGGGAATTTCTTAACAAAATTCAAATAAAATCGATATTATTTTTCAGACCTTTTATTTGTGTTTGATGGGAATGTGGGGAGTATTTATTTCATGCTAACACAATGATACAATTTTTACTAACACATTCTCTTCACATGAATTTTTTTTTTTAACAACAGACTTAGGTTTTTAACAAGCGAGTTTCATATCTATGTAATCTATGGCCATTGGTGTCTGATTTTCTCACTATAAATGTCAATTTAATTATGTACTGTAATTATTGTCAACTTTTCGCATTAATTAAAACAAAAAATGCACTACATTTTTCCTACAATTTCCAGTTTTTCTTGAGTTATATAAAAAAAAAAAAATATCTTAAGTCTGAAGTGAAGCAAAGAAACATGTGTCAAACTTATTTTAAAATAATTCAGATAACAGATATGAACTATTTATACACGTAAAATAATTCAGATGAAATATATGAAATATTTATTAACGTAATTTATATAAAGATTATACATATGTACATATATGGGCATAAATTACATAGAGTTTATAAAAATACATATTTGCAACATGTCTGAAAATACTTGCCATTGAGGAATTATTTTCATTGCAGAAGATACACAGAGCGAAAACACCCCTGTGAAAATGTTGAGCGGATAGTGTCAAAACAACAACGGGGCGTTGTCCCTTTTTTCGACAACATGCTTAGAATGTCATGTTTAGACAAAACATAATCTTCTGAAATTAACAACGAAAAAGTAAAAAATTATATATACATATTTCCACAGAATAGTCTACTTTTTGTCCCGTAACGCCACCAAGCATTTAAAATTGTTTCTCAAAGAATAATTTTATACATATGGGGGATTTCATGCCAAGTGACCCAACTTTTGAAATCGATAGAGAAAGTCAAAATTTAACATTTTGGCCAAACAGGTGTTCTTTCTCATCCATGTAACTTATTATCTATTGGTGTAAGCAAAATTTGTCCCAAACCAATTAAATAGCTATTTCTTCAATATTTCGAAAAAAAAATTTTTTATTAAAAATTATTTTCAGGAATGAAATATTTATTGTTAATTAGTTCATTTATTAATGATTTGCTAATAATCCCAATTTTTTAATGAAAACACTGAAATTTATTGTTGTGGGAAAGCTGGTTTCTATGCGCATTTCGCTGGTTGCTTAGGCCAGCTCGTCAGGAAACTTTTTCCAATTACTTTAGAAAAGCTAAAAATATTAGTAAGTAAGACCATAAAGTGAATAAGAATTTTAAACACTCAGGTATTGCATGTAACAATATCAAAGCTTCAACAAAGACACAACAAGAAACCGTCAATTTTTCTTTCTTACATTTTTTTTTTTTTTTTCTTTTTATTTAAACTTTTTTTTTATTTTTTTTTAAGCGGGTACTTTTTTTTGCTCAAAAGAAACATAAGATTTCTTTATTACTATTTTTATACATAGCCCACTCGCAGGCAAAAAGCAAACAGAACTACCTTAAAGGAAAAGACCCAAGCTTTCTTTTGAGTAAAAAAAAAAAAGTGCCTACTTAAAAATAAAAAAAAGTTTAAAATTAAAAAAAAAAAATTTTATTTAAAAATTGAAAAAAAAACAAAAAAAAATGTTTTTCGAAAGATTGAAGAAATAGCTATCTATTTCGTTAGAAACAAATTTTGTTTACACAAATAGATAATAAGTTACATGAATGAGAAAGAACACCTGTTTTGCCAAAATGCCAAATTTTGACCCCCTCTAACTTAGAAACTTTTTGAACGATCTTGATGTGTCTAAACTACTATCCAATAGGACTTACCTTGGTGCAAATTTTATCCAAATCGGAAGACGTCGATTTAAAAAGTTGGGTCACTTGACATGAAATCCCAATTTAGTGAAAGAGAGAAGAACAATTTGAACAACATATGGGTCTAAAATACAAGATTAATTGCTTGGTGGCGTAACGTGACACTTTTATTGAAGTGCGCATATGGGGCGTTGCATTAGTAACGAATCCCAGTAAAATAAATTTGGGGTTTTTGAAGCACTTAAGAGAAAAAGCACATAATCTGGCACTTCACTAAGAGAGCTTTTATACAGCAGTAAATGATAACAAATAAAATATACAAAAAAGCTGCTATTATAGTGCTGACAACGAAGAATGTTTTAAGGTGAAAAAAATAGAAAAATATTAAGTAAAAGTAAGAGCAAAACATTAATGAATATGTTAATATAGTTGGCCCTTAAAAAAGCACTTCAGGAGTGCTTTGTTTGCATGTTTTTTATGTTAAAATAAGGGCTTATTGTCAGCACAAAATAGTCCTCCAAAGCGGGAACACCCCATAAAAAAATCAGGCATCCCAGCAGCAGGTTTGAAGCGATATAAGTTATGAATTCAGGGTTTATGGGGCCTTATTCTGGCAGTCGTGATTGAGTACTTTTTCGATTCGAAAGCAATTTTATTTCTAATTCTTTCAGTCGATACTGATCGAATCGAAATTATTTTTTCAGCATTGTGAAACTCAAATTAATGCTTAACAACACTGAAAAAATAATTCCGGTTCGTTCAGTATTGACTGTAATAAGTAGATATTAAATTGTTTTGAATCGAGAAAGTACTCGATCACGACTGCCAGAATTAGGCCCCTGCTTCTTTTGGAGCACATTTTGTACTGATCGCCAAAAAAAAGAGCCACAGTTTGAGCTGTGGCTCCATCTTGTTGTATTGTTCTCCACATCGGCTATAAAAAAATGTTCAATCATTGCCCGGTATTGAATGCCATTCACTTTTAATTACATTAAAAATTTAATAAAGTGATTTAAACGTTTATTTATATCAACAACATTTTACTGCAGCAAATGTTGTTAATACCAAAAAATATTTAACTGATTGTATTAATTTGTTTACTTGCGCAAATTTAATTAATTTTTTAATAATATCACAAATTTTTTAACTGAAATCTATTTATATTATGAAAAAGATTTCTTTATTACGTCCTAAATTCCCAATTTTTTATTATTGATAAGTACACTAAAATTTATTGTTGAGGGAAAGCTGGTTTCAATGCGCATGGTTGCTAAGGCCCGATCATCACGAAACCTTTTTCCAGTGGCTTTAGAAAAGCTAAAAATTTTATACAAATACAACTGTAAAGCGAATAAGAATTATAAATACTTCAAGTTTTACTTGTAACAATATCAAAGCTTAAACAAAACCACAACAATAAACAGTGGGTTTATCTTTTCTTACATTCCCTTTTTTATTTATTTTTTTTTTTTGTGCATAATTGATGCTCCACGATTATTTTTGGATATTGGATGCCCCATATTTTTTAATTGAGGTAAAACTGGGCCTCATCGTTTATTATTCGATTAAATCTTTGTGTCTGAAAAGTCGACTGCTAAGTTTCATACAAAATTGAATAACTTTCATTCTTGTAAACAAAACATTTATTTATTTATCAAATAATATAGTTCATTATGCGCCACCCTGTACTTCGTTAAATCAATAACACTTATTCATCAAATTGAACTAATCCTATTGTCAAGTCAAAATTAATACGATGTCGCAGTGAAAAAGTAAAAATATCATTCGTTGTCAAATCAATAACACCCATTTATCAAATTGAAATCAACTTGTTGTCAAAACAAAAAAGAACAAAACGTTGTCGCACTGTTGCTTGATTTTCTAGTTTAAGTGTAAAATTCTGTCTTAAGTTTGATTAAAATTTTAATATTAGTTAAACTTTATAGTTAATTAAAATGTGTTGTTAATATGATACGAGTATAACAAAATGAATTTTTAACGAAAAGAAAACAATACGTTATGCTAATGAAAGTAAATGTGGGCAACTTTTTTTTTATATACCTATCCTAATCCCGCGAAGCTCTTTGCTTGTCTGCAGGAGACCAGAGTCTCTGGCGGGAAGCGAACCCGCAACCCCGGCTCTGATAGACTAACTCACTACCAGCTAGCCTACCGGGAAAAAGAGGTGTTTTAAAGATGTTACCACTATCCTTTGTCGAATTGAGCTGAAACGTCTGCACAATGGATGATGTCCATTTTATTTTCCTCTGTGTACAGCATCCGCTTTGATAACTTAAGGCTCAACTATTTTTAGTAGTAAAAATATTCAACACTAAAGAAAAATAAAAATACAGTTTTGAAAAAAAATTAAATACATTTTAAACATTATTGCAAATTAAAAGTCCCCAGTTTTTAATGGTATGTTCATTAAAGAGCTGATGAATTATATATTTATTCAAAGTCCTTGAACAATTGCATGGTGTATGCATGTGTTTGATTACCTGTCTAAAATTTTCTAAAGGTCTCATATAAAGCATATTTTAGGCGACACTTCTAAAACTGTGACAAAATCAAAATCACTTATTTCCCCAGAAGCCAAAACCAGTCACGATATTTTAGGGAAATTACGTTCAATTAACTTTTTTGTGACTAGAAATAAAATCATAAAACTCTGAAATGATCGGTCCACAATTTAATAAATGTTCCATTAAAAGCGAATTCTCGGAATAGACTTTAAAATTCCTAAAACCGCAACGAATTATATCACTGTGAGGTCAAGTTTTATAAAGATAGAATAATAATTTATACAACGTGATGCAAAAGTCATTTACCTATCGGAAGATGATATAATTTTTGCAAATTGGTATATGTCAGTTTTGCAAAAGCAATACGTTGTTGCAGCGAAAAAGTAAAAATATCATTCGTTGTCACATCAATAACACCCCGATATCAAATTGAAAGCATATTTTTGTCAAATCAAGAACAATATGTTGTCGCATTGTGGCTTGCTTTTCTAGTTTAAGCTTAAAAGTCTGTCTTAAGTGTGTTTCAAATTGTAATATTGTTAACTAGAATCTTTATAATTTTTTAAACTTTGTTGTTAATACATAACTTAACTGTCAGTTTTGCTTTGAAATTTGTGAAGTAAACAAACAGAAAAGACATGTCGATAAAAAATGGAGTGCTAAGCTCCTTAAAAACACAGAGTAATTGTTTCGATTTTTTTGTAAAACTTTTCATGGAAATTCATCATTTCCATCTCTGTCGATACGTGTGATTGGGCAAAATTATCGCTTCTTGGGACCGAAAATCCGCATATAACACACGAAGAGGGGTTAAACTCGCTCAGAGTTACCGTCGGCTGCAGGAATGTAAATAATCGTTACATGTGCCACGGGCTTCCCTTAGTGTGTAGTGTTTACACTGAAGGCATCATCCAGCATTAATTTTTCGAAAATGCAGCGGTCCAAACTACCACTGGGAACAGCGAGCGCTATAGACCCATGCTCAACGACTTTTCAAGACCTCAACTAGACGAATTGGTACTAGAGAAAACGTGGTTCCAAAAGGATGCAGCAACGGCACATAGTGTATAACATACAACCGCAATTCTGGGGACTGCATTTCCTCGTCGCATATTCTCTCATTTTGGTGATTTACACCACGGACCGGTAAGATTGCCAGATTCAACCGTTCAAGACTTTTTCTGTGAGGTTTCTCGAGTGCTATAGATCCATGCTCAACGACTTTCCCGTACCTCAAATAGACGAATTGGGACTGGAGAAAACGTGGATCAAAAGCGACGCATCAACGGCGCTTACTTTACAACATTCAACCGAATTACTGGGGGCTACATTTCATCGTCGCCTAATCTCTCATTTTGGTAATTTTCACTGACCGGTAAGATTGCCTGATTCAATTATTCAAGAATTTTTTTGTGGGGTTTCTCGAAGTCAAAAGTCTATGTCAACACGCCTTAGACTCTTGAAGTCCTCGAATAGAATATCCGTTAGAAATAAGGAAACCTATCGCCGGAAGTTCTGGCAAGTCGGGCCCGTATGGTCTCCAATTCTGGCGGCGGCGGCCACTTGGTAGATTATCATTTTTTCTACTTAATGGAAAAAAATATTAACGACAAAAAACACAACCCAAAAGCAAAACTTAAGTTGTTCATGTATAAAAAAAAAATACAGTCAGCCCAATTATGAATAAAAATTCCCCGGGAGTTTTTTTCCCTTTACCCATTTTTACAATTAAATTTACATAGGAAAAATGGGAGAAGGGATAAAACTCTCGGGGAATTTTTATTCACAATTGGGTTCAGTTTAAAGGGGTCTGTACACTGTCAGGCATTTCTCATCAAGCGCTATGGTAGTATTAGTGAAAATGTGTTTGTATGTGTGACACCGACGATGCTGCATGGAAAATACAAAAATTAAGATATGGCGGGGAATATTACGTCCAGCACACGTGCACGAGTGAATGCGCCTGGATGACAAGCATATTTACCGTGTACAGAGACCCCTTAAGAACACGTGGTTTCAACTTTTGCGGTACCTTGTAGGTTTTATATACGGTCCATTCCTGCAAAATTCTAACGCTCCGTAGAGGGTTTCAAAGATTTCAGAAAGCCGAGTAAAGCGTTTTTACTTATTTCTTTTAAAAGTTTGCTTTTGCAAAAAGTACTTTTTATGTCAGGCAGAAAATGGGGTATTTTTCTATTTTAAAAAGTACAAAAAGAGAGTACAATTGTACTGAATATTCCATTTGCGGATAAGCCTAAGTCTTTGCAGGTCCTAGAAAATTTTTACAAGAAAATTTAAACTGTAATACATTTTTAATAAGAATTGTTTTAAATTGATTTTGTTTTAATTGATACTTCCGAAAATCTAAACAAATTTTTGAAAATTATTTTTAGTTACATAAATCAAAATAAACATTTTCAGGAAACGTGTTTAAAATAAATAGTGTGTAATCGGTGTTGCCAGCATGTTCACATATTTGTTAAACAATTTTACATAAAGATTTTAATCACAGCTTGATTTATGATGTTGCCCCAAAATTTGCATAAATACCAACTTTTATTTATTTGTTAAGTGCATCGTTTTGAAATTTTATTCGTAGTTTTACAATTATATTAGGCTGAGATTTTAATTTTTGTTACAACTAGAAGCTTTAAAAGTGCCACAATGAAAACGAAAGTTGCAAAACCACCACCACTGCAGCCAGCCAGCCAACCAACTGCAGTAACCATTGGCAGCGCAGCAGCAACTAGCCAAATGTATCATTGCTGTGACTGGTGTTGCAACAATTGAAGGCAAAATGTTGCTAAAAGTTTTCGTTGAATAAAAAAGAAAAAACTAAAAACTGCCAGAGTGTGAAACTTTGTAAAATCTACTTCCAGAAATAAAAACAAAAAAAACATTTATCTACTGCAGTTGCATGTTTGTATTTTATGTGGCAAGCATTTTTTTCATATATTTTCTAATGTCATTTGCAGTTTCTTTTAAATTGTGACAAATGAAATTCAGTGCAAAAGAAGAAGAAAAAAACAACATTAACTTGTTTCTTAAGCTTCGGTCACACTTATGAAATATTTGACCAAATAAGCATAACCACTAGTTTTGTTAATAGTTAGTGAGATTTAACATGGTCTTAATATCATAAAATAAAACTGCCAGACAAAGCAAAAAAAAAGGTATTATGTTAGATGTGGTATTATTAGCACAATAAATATTGCAATTAAAGGAAATTATAATTTAATTTACCTGTTGGTCCCGTTTTTTCGTCAAATATTTTGCAAGTGTGACCGTAGCTTAAGACATGACTTTTTTTTGATATTATGTTTGTTTTTAACAATTCGATATTAGAAAATATTTCTTACACAATGTTTTTCAATATCAAATGAATGCAAAACTTACACTGAAAATTAAAGATAAATAGTTTGATCAGTATTTGTCGCCTTTAAAAGGTGCTACAAATAAGGACAAATATCCAAACGATTCTCATCTAATCCAGTCTTACCAAATAATTCCACTTAATATTTATTTATTATTAATACTTTATTAATTGATAAGCTCGAGGCCACAGTTGCTTTATTAAAACGAGTATTTATTAAAATACGATTATTTGATAATTTCTGAAGATGCCATCCGAAGGATAGGGGAAATATTGAAAAAATTAAGAAAAATAAAGATTAAAATTAATTAAAAAGCAACTGTGGCCTCGAGCTTATTAATTAATAAAGTATTGAAAATTAAAAGGTCGAATAAGGATAGAAATATTTACTTATTATTGTTATGATTACAATTGAAACAAGTAAGAAAGTATAGTCGGGTCAAGCTTATGATACCCTGCACCCCAGTATTAAGAGACACAATTTCAAGACTGAACCCTGTTTAGGGCCTATGGGCAATCGTGGACCCCCCAAAACAAAATTATGTTAAGATTCATGTTCATTGCGTCGAATATTCAGCCTTATTACGAGAGTCGTTTATAGTTATTGCTGAAATCATTTAAATTGTTTATTAACTACAATGTTAAATACATACACTGATGAAAATGCGTCATAACGCTAATGCATTTTGACATCAGTACTATGAAAAGTGTCTTCGTTTTTTACCCCATGACACTTTACATCACTGTGATGTCAGCCTCAACAGCATTTGGCCAAATTGTCATCAGCGTTAAAAATTTAAATTATGTCACCAATGGGATGACACAATTACGAATCGGAGTCGATTTTATAAAGCATGTTATCAGTGCGATTACAAACTGTCATCAAATTAAGTAATTGTAATTGACCTAAAGTCAAATTAAGAGAATATCATTATTTACTTACCCGTTACACATCTTTGTTTCAATTTTGTTGTATGCCCTTTGTTAACAGAAGAACTCTCAATTATAAGACACCAGCAGCAAGCCCGATATGGTTTTTGTAATAATTCTACTTGAAAAAGTTAATGCATTTAAATAAATAAATAAAAAAAAAATAGAATATGGGAATTTTTGCTTCTAATTTTACTACACAATTTTACTACATGAAAATAGTGTTAATAATATTTTATGGCATGATATATTATGTCATCGTACTGGTGACAGTTTGTCATTGCACTGATGACAGTTTTTCATCGCACTGATGACAGTTTTTCATCGCACAGATGACAGTTTGTCATCGCACTGTTGACAGTTTTTCACACACTGATGACATGATCGCACTGATGACAGTTTGTCATTGCACTGATGACAGTTTGTCATTGCGCTGCTGACAGTTTGTCATCACACTGTAGACAGTTTGTCTGTACTGATGTCAAAATACATCAAAATACATCATGCCGTCTTCTCTATCAGTGTAAGCAAAATGTGCCGTCGAATTGATGTCACTGTAGATGACGCATCATTGGATTAATGTCACTTTTTGGCTCATTGATGCCATTTGTAATAACATTGATGTCACAATTCTGATGTTAGGGTATCATCAATATGAAGACGCATTTTTCTATGAGTGTACTAAGAAAGTTTGTTATATTTATGTCCTGAACAGTATTTATAATGCATATTTTTAAGAACCACTGGTTTTTTTCTTATGCTAATCCCGCAAAACTCTGCGCTTGTCTGCAGGAGGCCAGAGACTCTGGCGGGAATCGAACCCGCAACCCCGAACTGATAGACTATCTCACTACAAACTAGACTGCCGGGGCACACTGTGTAATAATTTGACTACGACGACGACACGACACTCATAATCTTTTTTGGAAAGAAGTTTTTATGAGGGCTTTGTGAAATGATCCACGACCGATTCCCTTTATTTTCTATAGGCATCGTCCTTGTGATAATAAGAGCACATCTGCCATATTTAATCAAATTATGCTTCTTTAAAAAAACGATTAATATTTTGCACGCAAGGCTTACATGGACAGCCAGCCAGCTGAAAGGACGGACAGACATCTTAAGATCGATTCAGAAAGTGTTTCTGAGTCGACCGGTATATTTCTATGTGTTACACAAATCATCAGAGAAATGCATTATACTCTCTCCACCTAAAGCGGTGTGGCTTTAGTTGTATTCTCAACTACCGAGCAATTGTAAAGTAGATCCTCAGCCCGTTTTAGCTCAAGCCAAAGCGGTGTCGAGAGTATGGTAAGTACGCCCCTTCTCAAATAAAGTACATAATGCTTGATTCAAGTACGGATTCTTCAAGTGCCAAATACTTAGCTTAGCTATTAGCGTAGCCCATATTAAACACTCAAAAATTAAAAATTAGTTTACATATCTGGGCACACTCTTTTAACTTGTCAAACAGCTTCAATCATCTTTTGTTGGAAAAATCAGCTAAAACGGCTTGGTTACGTAAATTCTTTTTACCTATCGGTCATTAAGCAACACACTCCATCTTTTTGACAATTGCCACCTTTGCCTCATTGCATGCTTTTTAGTGTTATTCGTAGCTAAATTTGTAAGTACTATTCGTACTAAAAGTCAGTGGAAAAAATATAAAAATACTATTTTTATCTTTTTGTAAAGTTCTTTGTATATAAGTACTCGTAAGTATTTTATGGACCGATTTTATTAATTTCAACTACCAGTATTCTGTTTATGATTAAAGTAAAAAAATTAAGTTCATAAGTTATAAGAGGATTTCGGAAAGTTAAGGTTTATGGGTACAAGTTGAGATTTAAGATTTATGGTTGCAGATAAGAGGTAGTCGTGATATTTTGCTCATATCAGAGTCAATTATGGACCGATCTGCATAAATTCCAATAGCAAATTTTAGCAAAGAATATGTGACAGGTATACAACAATCTAATCTCCATCGTATCTGGGGTCTTCAGAAACCCTATTTCAACAGACATACGGACAGATGGACATACGGGCTTCGTTAAATCCACTTCGCTACTCATAAGGAACCAAAATATATTTTTCTTTATAATGTCTAATATATTCATGTTTCACGGCATAAGAAACTTACATATGCCCTTTCCACTTTTAGTGAAGGGTATCAATAAAATTTTTAAACCGTGTTGTGTAAACAAATATGACCATGACATTAGAGGCGGCAAAAACCACTCGCTGTCAATGTCAATGTTATGAAATTCAAAAGCAAACAAGCACACATCCATACAAATGAATGCATAGATAAAACTGTTATAAAAAAAAACTTTATAAATACTGCTTTGCATTAAAGATATAAAGACACCACTTGCAAATTTTCCAGAAATAGATAGATTATAACCAGGGCAAATTTTTATATGTATCAAAAAATTAAAAATTTTTTGCAAGTAAAAAAGGCTAAAAAAATTTGTAAAAAACAGAATAAATGTACAGAACAAAAACTTTAGTCGAAAACTTGTTATAAGTATTGCTATTTTAATTAGTCTGCGTTCATACGGCTCATGTATTATTGACATGATTCTTCCTTTTTCTTCTTGAACATGAACTGGTGTTCAAATGATTCATGTCATGTTGACGACATGTTTTCTTTTTGTATAGTCTTTAAATACGAATAAGAAAGAAAAAAATAGCGAATGAGAAAGCAAAGCGTACTGACAGTACATGCATGTGTGTACTCGTTTCTTCTCCCCTCGTCGCTCTCACCCATAAAGTAGCAATCATGTCAGTAAAACATGAGCCGTATGAATACAGACTTAGTAACTTGTTGACCAAAAATAGAGGAAATAACTTTAAAAATTATTACACAGATCAGTGAAATATATCGGGTGATTCATCGTGAGTTTTGGTTTATAATGTAACATAAAACACATTAATTTGAAAATGAACTTGAAATTTTTATTGTTGATTTAATTTATGTTAATTTATGGCATTTACTGTATAAAAATGATACCAAGTAAATGTTGGCCATGACTACGTCTGAGGTGGTCCATTCGAAATGTCCAATTTTATGCGACTTGTTCGAGCATAGCGGCTGGTATCTCGCGAATAACACGAGTAATATTGGCTTTCAAAGCGTCAATTGTAGCTGGCTTATTATATGAAGACCTCATTCTTTACATAACCCCAGAGAAAAAAGTCCAAAGGTGTGATATCACACGATCTAGGTGGTCAATTTACCGTAGCAAAACGAGAAATTAAGTTCTCACCAAAATTATTTCTCAACAAGGTCATTGTTTCACGCGTAGAGCCGGCTTGTTGAAACCAGAGCTCACCGAGACCATGCGCTTGAATATCAGGAAGCACATAGTCCATTAACCCATCCAATAGTCTTTAAAATTAAAATCCATTAATGTTGTTTATTTAGTATAAATGAAAGGAGCATAATGAACTTGAAAAAATAAAAATAGAGTGTATTTTGAAGGTTTTTGAGGCTGTACCCAAGCAGGTTCAATGGCTCAATGCATGTTTTCATATATGATTATTTTTTTGGTATGAAAATTTTTAAAAGCACTCCTTTTCTACGCACAAAGCTACGCCAAATAGTTAACAAGTACATCCTATTCGGTTGTGTCATTAAAGATAGCGTAAAGGTTTTTCAATTATTTTCGAAAAATGGTTTCCAGCATGAGGTACTACACTAGGAACAACCGATTGTTTAGATATTGATGGTTGCGAAATTCATCGGTTGATCCGACGGTTACAGCGTTGTTATCAGTCCATTTCACAAAGATAAATTAGTGAATGAAAAATTCTCTTTATGACCATTTGGGAGAAGTTGGACTTGGTGTTGAGTCCGGGATTCTCCTACGCAGCCCTTGAAGGGCGTCTTCGCTATCGCTGCTGAAAAAAACTTCTATATTACCCAGAATATCCCGCGGCATGATGTTAGCGATAAGATCCTCAGCATCACCCTCACCCTCATCTGTATTGATATTTGCATCTGTTAGAATATACGCAACATCAAAAAAATTATGATTTGAAGCCCCTTCCACAAAATACAAGGCGTTGTCTAGATTATTTAATCTTCTGCTATAAAAGATTGATAGGTTGATGCTTTCAAACACCATGTCAATAAAATATATACGTTATCAGCCACTGTACACAAGCAAGTACACTGTTTTTTAAACTTCTCTTTGGCTTTGAAAATCACATTTTTATGAAAAAATTTTTCAAATTACAATAAAACAAGACCTTTTGTTTGCAAATTAAGTGCAGTTTTTTAATTGTTATGCTATAAACGTTTGGCAGAGTCAAACAATCACTGGCCTACCCAAAATGAGAAAATCTGGAAAAAGCTAAGCTAACCAAAGCAAAATTCGAAGTACTTTTATTTGCAGCCGCTGCTTTTTCAATATGCTTTTATTAAGCAGAGTACACGTAACATAAAATCAAAACAACCACTGAAAAAAGTCATTTCTTATTGGATTTATGGCAATTCAAATATGAGAGTTTTTTTGTACCTGTGCGAGTACAATGGCCAGGAGTGGGTTAACATGGTGCGATAACGGTTACCATTGACGGCAACATTTGGATTTTCGTCATTTTTGTAGAAATATGGGCCAATGATTCCACCAGACCATAAACCACGCCATACCGTTGTTTTTATTGGATGTGATGGCAGCTCTTGGTGCTTTTCGGGTTGCTCATCAGCCCAAATACGGCAATTTGGTTTATTGAGCCAGAAATGTGCTTGATCACTGAACAAAATTTCACGATAAAATTAAGGATTTTCAATGAGTTTTAGCAGAGCCCATTCACGGAAAATGAGACGCAAGGCTTCAAATTTTGCACAAATTGAATTTTGTACGCTTTTAGGCCGAGATCCTTACGTAAAACGCGCCAAGTTGTCGAATACGTCAAGCCAAGCTACTGAGAACGACGAAGAATTCATTCGTTACGGTCTTCGCGTATACTCTCAGCTGCAGCTGCTGTATTTACTTCACTACGTGCTGGATGTGGTCTAATCGATCGAGCTCACATTTGTGAATGGTGTTGGCAATAGTTGTTTCATTAGGTCGATTATGCGCCTTAAAAGTTCCTCGAACCGCACGAAAAATATTTCTCATAGAACGCTGATTTTCGCAATACAATTGAACAATTTGAATACGCTGTTGTGATGTGAATCTTTCTATGATGAATTTCCAAACGTTACTGAAAAAACTTACAAAGGAGTTTGTTATAAGGCACGCGTGAGCTGTAAAAAAACATATTGTAAATCGAACCTCACGATTAATCACTCTGTATAAAATCTATAAAATTTTGTAATAGAATTTGGCTTATCAATTATAGCAGCTATCATGAAACACAACCCAAAAGCAAAACAAAAGTTGTTTATGTATAAAAAAATACAGTCAGCCCAATTAAAAAAGTGATATTTTTGTTAAGGGATTGACTGCTAAATTGCAAAATATGCGATTATATGCCAAAAATGTTTTGAAATATGCTAAAACTTATTTTTCAAGCAAAGAGGCTTCAAAAACTTGCCCTGATTAATACAATGTTAACAAGACATTTCTTTTTTTTACTTTTTTTCTTAAAGTTGTTTTTCGGCATATTCAATCGGCTTTTATACAATATAAATTAAGTAAATTTAAGCCAAGTACAGGGTGTCCCAATTGACCATTCTTGTCTATAATTTTAAAAATTTAATATAATTTTTTTTTTAATGGAAATTTACACTATCAAACAACCAACCAGTAGCGATGTAATTTGTTGATTTCTTTAAGGAAAAGGGTGTGCGTTTTCATTTTGCTTGTTTCTTTTTTGAAGTTTCCTTTGCATCTATACTATTCGTTGAAATTAGGATACTTAAACAAAAAGTTATTGATATTGGTTCTTCTGACTTAAAACTGTGTGAACCGAATTGAATTTATTATTTTTTAAGGGAGGTTGATCTACATTTAGAACACACACACACACATTTTTGTGATAATTCTACACTGATAGAAAAGACATAATAACGCTGATTTGTATTTTGACATCAGAACTATGCCAAGTGTCTTGGTTTCTGACCCCATGACACTTTACATCACTGTGAGGTCAGCCTTAACATCACTTGGCCAAATTGTCATCAAAAATTTAAATTATATCATCCATGGGATGGTACATTGTCATCAAAGAAATGACGAATTGCAGTCGGTTTTATGAAGCTTGTCATCAGTGCGATTACAAACTGTAATCAAATTGAGTCATTGTAATTGACCTTAAGTCAAATTACGAGAATATCATTTTTTACTTGCCCGTTACACGTCTTTGTTTCACTTTTGTTGTATTCCGCCCTTTGTTAACAGAAGAACTCTCAATTATAAGACACCAGCAGCATGCCCAAAATGGTTTTCGTAATAATTCTACTTTACAAATTTGATGTATTTAAATAAATAATTAAAAAAAATAGAATATGAGAATTTTTGTTCAAAGTTTCCTTTTCAAACATGAAAATAATGTGATTAATAAATAAATTATGACATGATATATTATGTCATCGCACTGATGGCAGTTTGTTATCGCACTGATTACAGTTTGTCTGTACTGATGTAAAAATACATCAGCGTTATGCCGTCTTTTCTATCAGTGTACACAAAATATGGCATCGAATTGATGTCACTGTAGTCATAGCGTAGATGACGCATAAAGTAGTAAGATGACGTTCGTCATTGGATTGATGTCACTTTTTACCTCATTGATGCCACTTGTAATAACATTTATGTCACAATTCTGATCTTAGGGCATCATCAATATGAAGATGCATTTTTCTATAAGTGTTCCGATTATCCTGGATCCCAACCCCAAACTGCTAAGAAGAACTAGAAGCAATTTAACACCAAAATCGGGGATTCTCTTTTTTTCAATTGAGTCGTTCAAAATGGATCGTGTTTTGAACAGACCGACATGGCTAAAACGAATTAGACTTAATCAGCGAGGGAAGGCTTTATGGAGCCTAAGATAATATTTCAGAGAAAATGGAGGGTATTATAAAGAAATTATAGACTATTAAAGGATCTAAGTTCCGTTTGGACCACCCTGTTCTTAAAAGAAAAACAGGCTTTAGTTGCATGCCGGAAGTCTTATTCAGTTGTTGTTCGTATAGTTTTTTGTATGTTTTTATGATTATGATATTTTTTTTGTATTTTTTTTCTTGTTGTGTAAAAGGTTGCCAGAGTATTTAAGGAATAGTAATCCATAATTTTATTTTTTTTTATTATGTAATTTACTATTTGTTTTTGTTTTTTCTAATATTAAGAAAGTTTTTTAAAACTTAAATTTTAATTGTACAATAAAATTCAATAAATTGTTTAAAGTTAATTTTTTTTATATCAAACAAAAAATAACAAGAAAGTTAAGTCGGTCAAGCCCGACCACGTAATACCCTACACCACAGTATTAAAAGACAAATTTAAGAGTACAATTTTTGGGTCCCATGTTATGAGGCTAAGATTTATGTATCTGCCAAATATTATTTCGATAGATGTAAGGTACGCCCTTGCGGATAATATATTATACATTGTCATTTTTATATTATCTGCTTATGGGAAGGACAGGTGAGTTCTACCGGATGCGTCACAGGTTGCGGATAGTGGTACGTTCTGTAGATTACAACCTATAATACAGAATATCTAATTTCTCAGTCCTTTTTCTGGATTTCTTTAAACGTATAATATCTTCCATTATGCCATTAGAGTCCTGTTTTAATTTTTTGAAATTTTTTACACTTCTAATTGTTTCGGTTGATTCTGTTAAATGATTGATATTAGCACCGTTTAAAAAAACTGCAGTCAAAGTTGAAAAACTGCCATTTCTTCCACTTCTTCATTTGTCATTGGCCAAAAAAAACTATTTCCTTTGATTTTGGTGTACACAAATTTTCGTTTTTTGTTCGACAGTTGTTGGTTTCGACTGCAGTTTTATAAACCCTGAATAGAGAATAGAATTAGACGAAACATATAATTAAAAACACAAAAAAAATTGTTAAAATACTACAACAAATTAAAAATTTAGTTACATCGGTTATTCGATGGAATTTAAGCGGTTTAATCGATCAGTTAATCGGGTAGTAATTAATCGGTAGATATGCGTAGTAGCTGCCCTTGCCAGTCGTGGACAGTCAGCGGTTTCAAGGGAAAAGTTTCGGAGGATCTTCCGAGCTCCCACTAAATTCCGAGTTTGCCTGTGATCCTTGTAACGTCGTGACGAGCAATTGGCGCCATCAAAAAATCCAATAACATAACCGACCAGGGTGGTATTACACTATTAGCCGCATGGACTGAATCCCTGGATGCGATGTTCGCAGTCATTTGTCTTAAATGAAACCTGATTTTTATGCCAACATCTATTAGAAAGTTAGGGCCTTAACAGTTATTTTCGAATAATTAAAAAAAATTGAATATGGGAATTTTTGTTTCTCATTTTACTTAATAATACACAAAATGTGGCAACGATTTTATGTCACTGTAGTCATAGCGTAGATGACGCATACAATATGACAAAATTTTATGATGACGTTCGTCATTGAATAGATGTCACTTTTTGCCTCATTGATGCCATTTGTAATAACATTGATGGCACAATTCTGATGTTAGGCCATAATCAATATGAAGATGCATTGGCTTTTTAATGTAGTATTTGTATGCGAGCTTTAGTCAAATGTAGACCGATTCCAATAAAATTTGCTAAGAGGATTTAGATTAAAATAAAATAAGTTTGGACCAAATTAAAATAAAATAAGTTTGGACCAAATTTGATCAAAATTCCAATATAAAAAATGGCTTATGGCCACAAAGACTCTATTTCGGCATGGGGTTATGTGAAATTGTGGATCTATTCTCGGCCATTTGTAATAGGCTTGGTCCTTGTGACAAGTAGAAAGTATTTACCCAAGGTCGTCAAATTATCTCCAAAATTGCGACCTGTACTTTGCGCACAAGGTTAACGTAGACAGTCAGCCAGTCGGACGGACGGACATCATTAGATTGATTTAAAAAGTAATTCTGGGATGATCGGTATACTAAAATGTGGGTTAAGGGCCAATATTTTAAGTTGTTATAAACATCAGTTTAAACTCATAATACCCTCTTCACTATTGTAGTGCTGCTATAAAAAAGATCATTGCGCCCATGTATCATTGGACTTGTTACTATAATTTACCTTAACTAATTAATAATTATTACACCTTAAGTTATAATTTACACTTAATTACATTTGTTTAAGTTAATACAATGCAATAAAAAATAACAAATATACACATTTAAATTCCAATGTAAAAGGTGTTTGTCTATTAAAACACCACTGGTGTGCAGTAAGAGGCTCTTCAAAACTCTTAAGCTGACTTAAGGCCATAAATTACCAGTTTTCGTTTATTAAACCATCTATTAAATACTCTTTTAGCATTTATAAATTGCAAGCAAAATTTTTGGTTTTTTTGAAATCTACCATTGTTGTATTTATTCAAGTACTTTTAGCAACAAAAACTTATAATTAAATATTAACATTTTTTTTCTTTATTTTTTGTGTTATAATTCAAAAAATCAACCAATAAGATTTTATTGCTTTATTATCCATCTTTTTCTAAATTAATTAAAAACAATTTTTTGTTGGTTTTTATTGTTCAATCATTGTTCAAATAACAGGCTTTATACTTTTACAAAACGGTTTTTGCTAAAAAAAAAGTTTTGGTGGTTGGTTTAAGAAGTGTGCACTGAGAGAAAAAGACATGTGGAATCTTTAAATACGTAAAACAAGTAAAAGTGCTATATTCGGCTGTGTCGAATCTTTACTGCCCTTAAAATAACGAAATGCAGTGTCTTAGACCTCTCACCCACTAACACACATTATCAAACAGAACTAAAAAAAATTAAACATGTTAAGCACATTTTTTATTTTTTTTTTTACTCAAAACACATTTCTCTATTAAGGCGGCAAATCATGTATGACTACCCATCAAGTCATAACCACCAAAAGAAAATAATTTACGAAAAATACTTTATGATGAACAATGGTGGGCATTAAAGTGTTTTATGTTACAAAACATTTAGAGTGGGTTTTTAACATCGAGCTTAATCTTAGCAGCAAACTATAATTAATTAATCTGAGAATAAATTTAATTGAGGACTAATTGGGTTGGCCGTTTTTAAGTTGTAGCTTAAACCTCGCAGCATTGCCATACTGAATAACAAAAAATGGCAACAAGATATTTGAAAATGGTAACTTTTTATCAATGCCACTTTGCATTTCATGCAGAAGAAGAAGACATTCCACCCATCTTAATTCGTATAAAAAGAAATTTACTTCTTATAATTGTTTTATTTAGGATTTCATATGTTTCGGAATCACTAAAATCTTCATCTTCAACAGAATAATCCATGTTTCGCTTATATATATATATATATATATATGTGTATTCTTTCTTTGTATATATGTATGTATTCTTTCTTTGTATTTTAACAGCTGCTTTTGTTATACATGCATATGTGTTGGCATTTGTTGATTAAGTTTAAACCACCAACATTGGCCGCTTAAACTGGCAAATAAAAGTAATTAATCCTCATCTTTAAAACTAAAAACACAGATTAAAGATGACTAATTCTCTGATCTCCATGGTAAAAACCCACCCTTAAAGAAAGAAGAGAGAATGTATTAAACATGCATTTTAATTATTTTTATAATTAAATCAATAAATTTAATGATAGAGAAAGTGCAATTCTTTTTTCTATATCTTTTTTAATTACTCAGGAAAGAGTTTTTTTTATCAATTAAAAAAATGGTTTAAAAAGTATTTAAATTTAATTAATGTGATAATTGAATCAAATATTTTTTTAGTTGAAAGAAAATTTAAGATTTAAATTAGATTTAATTAACATTTTAGTTGTTTTGAAATAAATTTTCAATTAAAATATAAATTAAATAACAAAAAATCGTAATTGACTTTTTTCGTTTAAAATAAAATAATTTAAACTTGTAGAATTGTTGTTGGGATTGTCAATATTTAATTAAATAAATTAACACATTGTTTGAAATGGCAAAGTTTTTTGATCATTTTTTTAATTAAAATTAAAAATATCATTTATTGAAAAAATATATTCACAATTTTTAGTAATCAATATAATTATTTTGGTAATAGGTGCCAAATCAGCAAATTGTTTGCTTGATTTTCTGAATTTGGTATAAATTTGGTGATTATAGACAATTTTTTCTGTGTATACAATTAAAAACAAAAATTTATTTAAGGGAGTTGTATATAATATTTTTATCTATAAAAAAGCATTTAATAAAATTTTCGTATTCCTTATAGTTAACGAGATAATGTAAGAAAACTACTCGCACCCAAATTTTTAATATAACGGGCGGTCGCTTTCACCCACCACATCGAAAACGATAACACAAGGCAACAAAATCAAAAAAAAAAATTATAATGACTTGAAAACCCACTTTACAATTTTGATGTATTGTGGTTTCAGTAATACAAATATGGTACAAATTTTAAATTCTATGGAGATGTTTTTTTTTTTTTAAAAAAATTTAAGTAAAATTATAATTTTTTTTGACGTTTTTTTCACATAATTAATCATAACTGAAAGAGGGTTAGTCCGATATTATTAAAATAAACTTAGAAAAATTTAAATACAGATAACCTTTCCGTTTATATATTATATAATTTATATATTGCGTTTCAATCGGTTCAGTAGTTTTGGAGTTATAATACAAAATATGAGCAAAAAATATATTTAATTTTTCATGAAAATACTCAAGCTCGAGGTCTGTTGTAATTATGTAAATTGTTTCTATATTTGTTTCCAATATTTCGTAAATTTTAATTAAACATTCACTGATGATGGTATTCAAAGAATATCAAAATATTGGAAACAAATAAAGAACAATTTTATATACAACAGACCTCGAGCTTGTGTATTTTCATTTAATATTGAATTTTAAAGGTCGAATAAAAACATAACTTAAGGAAAACAAAAAATATATATTTTACGTGAAAATAGCAAATTTTTTTTTGTTTAAAAAAAAAATCAATAAAAATCGAAAACTGCAAAAATTGTTCATATTTATTGCTTCATCGTAAAACCACATGTAATAGCAATAAAATGAGATATCGATCATAAAAATCGATTGATTCTTTTCGAATTTATTCACAATTAAATTATAATTAAAATGTAAACACAAAAATAATTCTTTTTTTTTAACAAGCTCATTCTCCAGTTCAGTTATATCTCGCTTAAGGAATGGTTAGTTGGGTAATTTAACTTTTTTTACTTACAAATACAACTAAAATTTTTTTCTTTTGACATCAATGGCCTGCACATAAAAAACAACAACAACCGGGGATTTTATGACAAAAATTAGAGGTTTTTTTCTCTGTCAGTAAGTGCGTTTATTCCTATAAAAAATGTTACATAATTATTGAACAATAAATATTAAAAATTTCAAGTACTTGCTTTTCCCTTACGAGCTGAATTAATAGTTAAAAACATGTTTTTAATTATTCCATAACATGGAAAAATGCTGGCCGAACTCTCTCTCTCCGCAGGCCGAAGTCTCTCACAAAGGTTGAAAAATCCGCCCTTTAGTGGGATTTTCAGGACGTACCTTTCCGCAAATTTGGGTAGTAATCCAAAACATCTCCCCCTAATCACCGAAAGTATTCTGTCAGCGGACAGGCGAACCTTCCTCAAAGACAATATTTCTGAAAGAAAGAAAGCATTGACCGCAAGAAGCATACTCAACAATAGTCAATCGGAATCCTTATCAATGGGGGCTACTAAGTCCCGTGGTACCAGATAGAATATCTGGTCAACCGCGATCGCAAGAGATTTTGGTCGAATCCCAGCTATTGGCTCCGGAGGATGTATCATTAAAAGGTTGACAATCGTTAAAATTATCCCTTTACCTCCGGGGGGAAAAGACAATTACAATGACTTGCGAGCTGTTTCCCAGCCTAGAGCTGTGTTACGAATCACCTTTACAGAAAAAATTTAAAATTATCTCTAATCACCAAATTCATAGAATCAAGCAAACAATTTGTTGATTTCACACCTATTACCAATATTATTATATTGATTACTAAAAATTGTGAAAATTTAAAATTGTGAATATTTTTTTTTTCAATATATGATATTTTTAATTTTAATTAAAAAACTGATCAAAATACTTTGCCGTTTCAAACAATATGTTAATTGATTTAATTAAATATAGCTCGGGTTTTGACAATTCACACCAACAATTCTACAAGTTTAAATTATTTTATTTTAAACGAAAAAGTCAATTAAGATTTTATGTTGTTTAATAAAAACATTAATTGAAAATTTATTTAAAAACAACTAAAATTTTAATTAAATTAAATTTAAAAAAAAAAATTATATATTTTTAATTTTCTTTCAACTAAAAAAATAATTGATTCAATTATCACATTAATTGAATAATCTATTGGAATACTTTTTAAGCCATTTTTTCAATTGATAAAAAACTACTGACAATTTTTTCTGTGTTAAAACTTGATTATTGACCCTAAACACCTTATCCACGCATTTTTGTTTTTTGTTGCAAAAATCAGGATAAACGTAAAAGACGATCTTTTCTTAAGATGATGTAGGGTGTTATTTTTAACAAGACCTTATCCACGCCTTTTTGTTTTTTGTTGCAAAAATCAGGATAAACGTAAAAGACGATCACTTTTTATGATGATGTAGAGTATTTTTTTTAAAAAACAAATATTTTAACCTAAAAATAAAAATTCTTTTCTTTTCTACTTGAAACTATTTTAACAAGTAGATTCAGGTTCATTTAAAAGGCCCGGTTTATTGATGGTATTAACTCGTATATTCCGAAAACTTACTAATCACAAACTTTGAGTGTATCTTTCATTGGCTATTTTTTAAAGTGTAATTACACTTGTAAACAAATGCTTAACAACATATAATTATTATTAACACAATTTAATTGATATTTATTAGTTACCTTAAGCCACTTCAAACGAAACATGATCATTTTAAATACTTATAAATATTTTACTTTTACACAAAAAAAACCCTGAGTTGAAAAACCTAATTGGCGTCTTCAATTTTATTTTTAAACAATTTTTTTTATATCTTTTAGTACAAACAAAACATATTATTTGTTGTATTTTATGTTGCGTATCTAATAAATTCGTTTTATTCTACATGAAATAAGCAGTGAGAGAAATTAAATGTTAAACAAATTAAAATTCGGCGTTATCAAATGTTAAATACCATTCAACATAACAAAATATTTTAATTTAGAGAGAAGAGTAAGATACTGCTGTTCTCAGAATTGTGAAAGGCGAAAACGATTTATTTTGCATTTCAATTATTGAAAAAATTCAGATTTTTTCAAAGAAATAATCTCATAAATAAGTCGACAAATGCAAAAAGTTAAGAACACCTTCATTATTTAAGCAAAAAGATACACAATTTTAAAAGTATTTACTTACTAAAGTCCACATATATATATTTTACTAAAATCTGTGTAAGGGTACTTAACACTATCACACAAGTCTTACGTATTTTGAGAAAAAAAAACCACCCTGTCATGATAAGTTGTTAATGTTTTTTGAAAATTTTCACACAATTAGTAGATCAGACTTGTATTTTTGTCAAAATACGTTAGACTTGTGTGATAGTGTAAAACAGCCTTTAATAATATTCGAGCTATAAGCGTTCAAATTTGCTACTTTTTTTTCGAGAGGGAGCGGTCTCGTCCTCCTCACGACATAGTCTACATTCCTGGTCCTCTGCCAGGCCCATCCGAAACAGGTGGTGCTTGACCGTATGGTGGCCCGTCAAATAAGCAACCAACAGTCGTAGTTCCCGTCTGTTGACACTCCTTGTCTCCAATTTACTCCCGGGAAATATCAATTCCTTTGCCTGACGCATTCCCGAGAGCGAAACCCAGTATTTCCTGTGCTCACTGAGAGCCCATTCCTCCAGTAGGGACTGGGTAGTGGCCCAGCTTAACCCACAAAAGGGCTCGCGGCCCACCATTTGGGCGTTTGCTCCAGCCCTAGTTAGCTGATCAGCTCCATCGTTTCGCGGGACCCCTGAGTGTCCCAGCACCCAACAGAGTGTCACTCTGTTCCTTGAGCCCAGCTCCTGTAGCCTTCCTCGGCATTCCGCCACCAAGTTCGAGAACAATTTCCATGAAGAGAGTGCCTTAATGGCCGCTTGGCTATCAGTGAATATCACAATGCTGCTTTCTATCATTCCCCTGTTAAGAATGTTGATACAGCACACATCAATAGCGTGGATCTCGGCCTGGAAAACACTTGGTGATCTTCCCGTGGCTATCGAGATTCGCGTGTTAGGTCCAAATACCACCGCACCCACCCCATGCTCCGATTTGGATCCATCAGTATACCAGTGTAGTCCCTGGTCACCATCACAGGAATTTCCACAGTCCCAGGCTCCCCCGTTAGGTAGGATCGTGCTAAACCTTTTGTTAAAGCTCAGCTCCGTGGTCTTAATGTCCGCCCTTGTGCAGACTGATAGACCAGGGGCTAATTTCATCAGACCAGCGTGTCCGTTGACACCATCTTACTTTGCTACTAAAGACGACATGTTTTTTACATCTGACTTGTCAACTTTTCAAGTCATCTTAACGCATACACATAAATAAAAAAAAAAAACAAAGTTTCTTCCATCAAAAAAAAAAAAAAAACCTGCTCCTTTTGGAGCACAATTTATACTGGAAAGCAGTTAATACAAATGACATTAGCGCTGTTGTTATTGCACAGAAAAAAATTCTCCAAAATGTGTCACCAATTAAAGCATAAAGGCTAATACTCTGTACGAACTTGCTTAAAATGTAGAGCAACGTTGATTATTTCACACGTAAATTTTGACATGTCTCAATATTATTTATCACGCGATTTTTCAAAACTTAACGTTTTAATTAGTTGCAAGTATACAACATTGTTTTGCGAAGGTAAACAAAAATCATGTTTTTTTTTAATTGTCATTAAAAAAAGTAAAACAATATTATTTTTATAATTTCCCAATCAAAAACAAAAGAATTTCGATATTTTAATTAGGCTTAAGTTCATTGAATTTAATTTTCTCTAAATTATTTTTATGAAGACAGGAATTTTACAACATGAAATTAATTGAAATTTATTGATAATTTTTCATTCCTGACTGAGCTGAGAATTGAACCCAGGCTTTCACGGACATGCTTCGATTGTAACCACACAATCTCTTCGGAGGGGTTTGCCGTTTTACTCACACCGCCATTGAAAACGGATGACGTCAATAGTCAAACATCAATCTTTAAACCAAATGGTATTTTACCTTGGTAGATCGAAATTTGCTTTGAATAAATGAGTATCTATTTAAGTGATTTACATGTTCTTCCTAACTTCTGTTTTTTTCTGTTTTAATTTTTATTATTAATTTTAGCACTTTTCTACATTTTTCTTTGTGAGATGCTTGTTATAAAAACCACTTTACAAATAAAAAATTACAAAAAGTAAAAAGCTGTTGCTTTAAATTCCGTGCGAAATAATATGAGCTGCACTTGTTTCGCACGGAAAATAAAAATGTTGCTAGAAACATTCCAAATGTTTTTCGTAATATTTTTTCGAAATTTCTTTTACATATATTCAGTTTGACAATATTTCGCACGAAATACTGAATAGAGTACCAGGCTTTAAACAAAAATAAAATCATTTAATAAATAATTTAATGAAGTGAATTAAACGTTTAATCAAGTAAAGGAAACGTTTAATCAAGTGAATTAAACGTTTAGTTGATACTTTTGATTTGTTTACCGGGGCAAATTTAATTAATTTTTCAATTTATATCACAAATTTTTTAATTGAAATCAATTTTTATTAATTTTTTCTGCGTCGTGTTGCTTCTAGAATTGTTACTAATTTTGCTGTTATTTGGCGCTTTCGGCATTATTTCTGCATTAATTGGCTAGTGTTGTTGATGCTGTTATTACTGAAGCTGTTGTTGTTTATGTTGTAATTGGTGCGATTGCTGGCGTTCTCGGGGTTGTTTCTGGTGTTGTCACTGGTGTTGTCAATGTTGTCGTAGATGTTGTTAGTGAAGTTCTTGTCAGTGGTATTGCTGTTGATACTGCTACTGGTGTTGTTATTGCTGTTTTTTCTAATGTTGTCGTCGTTTTTTCTGGTGTAGTTTCTAGTGTTGTTACCAGTGTTGTTTATATTATTACTGGTGTTGTTGCTTATGTTGTTTATATTATTTCTGTTGTTATATCATTGTTAAATGTCGTTTAATTGTTCCGTTGATTTTTCTTAACTATCTTAAGTACTTTTTCGATAAGAATTTGAATATTAAATAGAATTAAATTGAAACTAAAAAAAACCTAAAAAAACTGAAACTAAATTTCTCTGCCTAACCGTAAGAACACAATTGCCACGATGCAAATGTGTTCAGAGCATAAGAAATTGTTAAGCGTTGTAAACAACATTAAAATTATTTTCAATATTAGCAATGGTTTTCAAACTCTTTGCAAATGTCTTAAAACAATTTAATAATTTACTAATCGCTTAATTATTTCAATGCCAAAATTAAGAATAAAAAGTTAGAAAAAATTATTATTCATAAGTTTCCGTAAAAAGCATTTCAATTGTTCGAAAAAAAACGGTTTCCCCTTAAAATTAATTATGATGATGAAAAACTTAACTTAAAAAAAACACTAGAACCATTTATAATTATACTCTAGACCAAAAGTCATTTAACGCTCTTGTTTCAAGCAGCCTGGCGTAAAAATGAATCTTAAAGTTCTATCAGCTTTAATAGATTTTAATCACATCAACTTGTTAGTATTTATTAAAGACTTACATGAATTTTAAGTAAAACAATATTTTAAATCACGCACCAAAATCGTAATTAAAAAGAAAGATAAAATTACCTTTTTAAACTCTACTTCGTTCAGGATGGATAATTTGGCGCCGAATAATTTCTTTCAAGCTGAGCTTAATTTACCTTAAAAACTACGCAATGTATTTGAAAGAAATTCTAGTTAAAAGCGTGAAAATAATTTTAAAATTTGTAGGTCAGAAAAGTCTGATCAAGTGCGGTTGCCAGGGGGAGGTAAGGGATTATGAGCCGCGTGGGCTAGTCGAGAATTCAGTTATAGTTTCACAAGAAAACGGCGCAGAAAAAAATTGTTAAATATTCTAAACGTTTACTGCACGGACAGGCGTACAAAACAGCGTTTGTCTACAACAACAATGACAAATTCTTTGCGTTACTATACGTCGCACAATATAAATAGTATTATGAGGGTACGAGAATTCAAAAAAAAAAAAATACAATCTAGACAGACATTATTTAATTTTTTCCAAGCCTTTTAATACGTTTAAAAAAAAATGTTGCCTCTACTCCCAGTATATTGGGTCCGTGGCCACCAGGGGATAGAAGGTAACGAGGTGGCAGATGAATTAGCGAAACTGGGGAATCAATTACCGTACAACAGAGTAATTGGCCTTCCAATTCCAATTCGCAATATAAAGAGATATACAAACTCTACTATACAGAGGAAATCTGAAGCGGTTTGGAGAAACACCGAAACGTGTAAGGTATTCACAGTTAGGATCCCGGCCATGAGGGCCATATGGGCAACGGAAGGGCTGACTGCTTAGCTAACAGGGGTGCTCGTTCGTATGGCCTTCTTCATATCTATCTATGGGAGATTCTTAGGATCCAAAGTCGACTATACCTCTTCTGGTAGGTTTTATAACGGGTCACTGGTGGACGGCAATATACGCCAAAAGGGCGGGGCTACTGACTAGTGACAATTGTAGAATATGTGGGGTACCAGGGTAGAAAGAAACGGTCGAGCATTTACTCTGCTACTGTCCGGCACTCATACGCTCTAGAGAGAAATGTCAGGGAGACCATTACTTCCAAGATCTTGGGGAAATCTCTGGAATTGGACTATTGAGACTCCTGGCTATCGCAAAGATGACGTGGAGTACTTTGGTTATAATCACGTCGAACTTACTTTTTCAATTTAGGGTTATCGTACATCGTGGTAACGCTAGATACCAACTCGTTCTGTGCGTGGTCCTTATGACCGGCCACCTAACCTAACCTAACCTAGTCTGTATTTCAAAATTACCTCCTGCAATCTGTGAGAATTTGTGATTTATACATACATATGTATCGTATGTGGGTAATGCGTACAAAGAATTGTTTTTGCAAATAATTGTTGTTGCAATATTATCAAAAAAATTAACATTTAAAATATTCCGTTCACACATATCCAAAAGTAACAATAAAAATAAAAAAAAAAATATGTATTTTTTATTCCCACTCTCATTGCCTGGTGTATTTTCGATTCCCTAGTTAATTTTTCAGAGTATTTTTTATACTCGCTTCTTATTTGACTTTTACTATAGTATTTGGTTTCAACACCTTCACACGGTATTTGTTTGTAAAAGCGACACAACAAAATATAGAGTTTAAATAATTTTCCATGATTTAAATGTGCATCAATCACGTTCTTAATAACTCTAAAATAACATAAATCGGTCGGAATTTAAAGAAAAGTTGTAGTATTTGCCAATGCATATGTTAAGCGGCATGAATTTTTTTTATAAAAAAGGACGATTTTTACATGTCTTATCTGAGTAGTAAAATTTGTAAAATATTTCAAAAATCTTTCCGAATGAACTTTTTAAAGAACACAGACATGAATGAGTAAACGTCCATTAACCCTAGTCCTTACACCCGGATACAGATGTGGCCAGTATGTGCCTCCTAAACCGCTTAAGAATTTTTTCAAATCTGCGATGATCGACATCTCAACTACTGTCCTAGGTCAAGGCATTAAGGAGCTATGAGCCTCCAAATTCGAGACCCCCAAGAACGAATACCCGCGTACACTTGGTGTTATTTTAATACAAATTTTTTTGAATTGCCTACATAATCAAAGAATATTTTTGTGTTGGTTATTTAAATTAAGGTTTTTATTTTTATATTATAATATTAATAATAACATTGATATTATAATAATTATTTTTTTAACCCCATATTCATAAAAAATATTTTTGATAAAAAACAGATTTATTAAACAAATTTTCATAGAAAATTCGTTTCATAAATCGCTATAAATGTAAAACATTTTTTTATGAATATGGGGATTAAACTTTAATTATTTAAATTTTTTCCACAAACGAATTGCTTGAATGCTGCAAACTTTTGGCCGTTTTTATGATGTTGACAAAAAAAAAGTTTTGACGTTATCCCGATCACATTGTATTCAAACTACCACTTAAAATGTTCGTTAATATATTCGGCTACAAAATCGCATTAAAACATTTTTTTCTTCGAATATAACAGAAAAACAGAAACAAATTGATACTGGCCACATCTGTACTTTAGTATACGTTCTCGTAGTAAAAGTTTGGTATGAATTATTGAGTACATTATTGCTCTTATTATTGTCGATTTGCTCCACATTATGGCGCACGTTTTTATTGAATACATTTAAAAGTAAACAAAACCAACGCAACCATGTGCGTATTGTACAAAGTTGCCTACACATTTAGAAATATTTCTATTTGCCCAATATAAATGAAATGTCTTTTGATTCTTTCCAATATATTGCACCAACAACTGATATGAGATACACACAGCCAATTTAATTGCACACCATCCATTATTGAACAATAAAATTAGGGTTAAGAATATTTGGTTGTATTTAACACAGTTTGACAAACTTTTTTTGTGCCTTAATTTTTTCTTGTTTTATGTTAAGTTGGCAACATTTTTTAATTATTTCTATTTCTTTTGCTTATTTCATTTTAGGTAAGCTTTTTGTCTTCTTGTGTGGTGAAGTTGTGCTAGCCATGGTAAGTTTTTTCGATGGTTAATGTCTTCGATAAACATTTGAACATATTGACAGAGTGAATCGAATAATCATTAAAAATAAAATAAAATAAAAGTTATTTTTTTTTGTTGTTCTTTCAAAATATACCCTACAAGAAATGCATAACCAGAACTAAAAAGAAAAATTGTTTACTAACACGCTTGCTACAATTTTACATCTAATTAATAAGTTAGATAGAGAGACATAATGAGTTAGAGAGAGAGGCAAAAGTACATGTACGCAAAGTTTCGGTCAGTTTTTTCATTTTGCTCTTAATAAACTAATAGAAACTATAACGAATATATCGGTGAGCACTGCTGGTCATCCAACTAGTAAAATGAGCGGTAGTCTTCTTGTAGGGTAATTAATATTTTTTTATTATAATTTTTTTAATATTTCCTTAAGTTTAATTTTATTCAAAAAATTTTAAGATATGTAAATGCAGTAGAACCCGAGAGTTTGTAATCGAAGGGACCGACTAATTCTTGCGGATTGGAGGAGCTTTTCGAAAACTCATTTAATTCGCAAAAGTAGTCGGGTAAAATTAAATAAAAACTATTTATAGGGCTTGAAATTAATGGGGTTTAAATGAAATAACAAAGAATTTAAAAAAGTTACAATTTATTTTATAAAACACTTCACCTTACTTAAAAAATATATTCATAAAAATTTTGAAAAATTCAAAAAATTTTAAGTGAAAAATTTCTCAACGCCAGGTGAAGTGATTTACAAAATAACCCCCTTCAACCAAACAAATAATATATACATAATAAGCAACAAAAATAAAAATAATTAATTTTTCATAAACGTAATGTTCTTATGAGCATTAATGCGTCAAGAAGTTCATATTGCATTCTGTTTTGATGGCGAGTTTTAGTTTAGGTCATAATAAAAAAATCTCTTATAGCTACATCATTGAAATAATCTTTCTAAATAACAAACGGTTAATTTGTTCACGACTCTCATAACAAATTCATGGCTTTTCAAATAGCCAACAAAATCCCAATATATTTTATAAGCCACTGTGGAAGGAAGAAGCGAAGCAAAGATCACAGCCAAATCATTACATTCACGTTGTAAGCAGCTGGGCCATTTCAGGGGGGAATGTCCCAACCCTGGACGCCTGTTTTGCTCTTGGTGTAGTCGGGATGGTATAATGACTCGGCACTGTTCCTGTGCTCAAAATGAACTATGTACCGATGGTCGTTACTGCCTTACCGTCACCATGTGCAACACCCCCATTAGAGCGCTAGTAGACACCGGATCGACTCTCACGTATTTCGGGCATAGGGTACGCCAACTTCTAGAAGCCATTAAGATCAGACTCCGAAGCCACTAACGGACTGTACAGTTGGCCCACGGTTCATATAGAACTAGTCTAAATGTGTATCCCCTGTGCATTGATACTAATGGGGGGACTACTGAGCTGCTGGCATAGGTTGACTGCTCTCGATAGGTTAACCAAGCCGATCATCCTTGGCATTGATTTTCTACACAAAGCAACTCTTGTAATTGATGTTACGGAATTACAAGCTTTTAGTTAGTCTACAACTAACCAGGTTTCTGCGAACCACTCTATTAACGTTTCGCCGGGAGAAATAAGAGAAGCGTTCCCTCGGCAAACATCCAGGCCACGGCATGTGCCGGCAGTGCCTCGGGTAGAAAGATGTTGGAAACCTTGACGCGAAATATAGAACACCACCATAGGGTCGAACCCCTCCTCACGTTAGGACATAGGGGCCCGGCCCTAGCACCCCTGTCTTATGACTTACCAGTTGAAGGCAGAAGAATGGCCATCTCACAACCGTCGAAGGAGAGTGAGAACCCTACTCTATCCACCGCCCGCGGGGAGAGATTCCAATAAGATGAGGACGAATTTGCAATCAAAATTAATCTAACGTCCATTGATAACAGCGAATTGCAGGAGTTCGATCGGAAAAGCTCGACTTCGATGTCAGGGGATGGGAAAGCTTATTGCTCCGGAAGAGGAGCATCCTCCTCTTTTTCGAAAACAAATTGGTCTTTATTGCTAATTGTAAGAGTTTGGTCACGTGATGGTACGTAAGTTGATATCTTATAAGACAGTATTTAATAAAAAACATAAGTATTTCTGATTTTAAAGATCTTTGGGATCTAATGGGTTAAGAGGGGTCTTCTCAGACTTTGAATTACAAAATCCAAAAAATAAAGAATACAAATCAACGAGGGGTCCAAAATGTGTGGAATTTTGGCGCATTAAAAAGTTTTCTTCAAGGGACCAGCCGTTTCTTTCGAATTGTTGAGGTTTTTGAATTAACGAGGTACAAATTACTGCGGTTTGACTGTAATTATACAATTTTTTTCTATGTTTAGTATTATGTTGAAACTTATTTTTATGAAACTTCAAGTTGATATAATATTGGAATCGCTGGTTAAAATTAAAGAGCCTTGGAAAAAAGTTATTTTAAACTTTTATACCCTTCATCAAAAAAAAAAAAAAAAAAAAAAATAAAATTTATCAATCCATTTGTAATAGAGATTTTCCGAACAAATTTTTTATATAGTACAGATAAGTAGTACTCAAAATTCGAAGTATATGAACTTCGAAAATGGCATAGTATTAAAAATAGTTTTGGAGTCTTAGTAGTGGAGTTGATTTAACGTCTGTCTTCTACAAAACAATTTCTCCGATCTGGATTTCCCATATAAATAGTGAAGAGATAAAGAGATGAGCTATAATAATTATGTAAAGGGTAATTCAAGTAGAGATACGTTTTTCAATAGCCTTTTTTTGACAGATCACGTGTGAGTCGTGTCAGGCGGTCATATTATTTTTGTTTAGTATTGTTTGGCGTTTCATAATGGAAAGACTTACGCCTGAACAACGTTTACAAATCGTTCAACTTTATTACGAAAATTCACGTTCTGTGAGGAATGTGTTTCGTGCACTTCGCTCAACTAATTGTCAACATAATCGGCCTACTGAGCGTACTATTTGCAACACCATCACCCATTTTGAGACCCAGCATTCATTTTTGGATAATATTCGTCCGAATAGACCACGTCAAGCACGCTGTGAAGAAAATATAGCGGCCGTAGCTGAGAGTGTACACGAAGACCGTGGAGAGTCGATTCGGCGCCGTTCGCAGCAACTCGGACTGACGTATGGAACGACTTGGCGCATTTTTCGTCAAGATCTTAAATTGAAAGCGTACAAAATACAGCTTGTGCAACAACTAAAGCCGCTCACAAGATGATCTGACGTTTTAGAGGCAAATTTTGTTCAGCGATGAGGCCCATTCTGGCTCAATGGGTGTGTAAACAAACAAAATTGTCGCATTTGGGACGAAGAGCAACCTGAAGAGATTCAAGAACTACCACTTCATCCAGAAAAAACAACGGTTTAATGTGGTTTGTGGGCCGGTGGAATCATCGGTTCATATTTCTTTAAAAATGATGCCGGTGCGAACGTTACCGGCAATGACGACCGTTATCGTGCCATATTAACCGACTATTTGATGCCTGAAATTGAAGCTCGTGATCTCGACGACATTTGGTTTCAGCAAAATGGCGCCACTTCCCACACATCGCATCAATCAATGGATTTATTGAGAGAACACTTCGGTGAGCACATAATTTCACGTTTTGGGCCGGTCGATTGGCCACCAAGATCGTGTGATATCACACCGTTAGACTTTTTCCTGTGGGGATATGTAAAGTCTAAAGTTTATGCAGACAAACCCGCTTCGATTCAGGCTTTGGTGAAAAACATCACGCGTGTCATTCGCCAGTTACCAGTCGAAATGCCAAAGAATGTTCTTTCAAATGGTAATAAACATTCCCCATTAAATTTAAATTTTCTGTGTTTTTTTTTCTTTAAAAAATTGGGGAACCTCGAAATGGATCACGCATTATATATGTAGTTTAAATTAAATTCCATTAAAAATTAAATCCGATATTGTAAAAATTACTTTCACTTTTTTTTAAATAACAAGTTTATTTTTCTTTTTTCTTTCAAAATTAACTTAAAACTATTTAAAAATTACTTAAAAATTACATTTGTAAAATTATGTGACTGAAATATTTACAAATATTAAAAAAAATATATATGTATATAAAAAATACATACATTAAGAAAACCTTACACTGGTTACCAAACAGACTTCTAGTTAAAGCAAAATCATAATTTCAGTTTAATAAATATCAAATCTAAAACAAATTAATAATTAAACAACTACAATTTATTTGGAAAGCTGAACTATATTACGAAAATATTTGCTATGAGACCTCATCCCAGTTATTTAAACCTAAACTACTTGATATATCAGTGATATTGGAAATCTCGGGCTTGTCTTGTAAAGCACGCCTCACACGATTTTGCGCTGAGCTTAGCCAAAGTTCCTTAATCATATCGGCACCCTTTTCGGCTATCATAACTACGGGAGCATGAATATTGCCATTAGTAATGGCGGGCATAATACTGGCATCTATTACTCTTAAGCCAGGAATACCGTATACTCTTAGTTGGGGATCGACCACGGCCCATGGATCGGTGGGTGGACCCATTTTTGCCGTGCCCGACATGTGATAAATAGTCATGGTATACTGGCGTATAGCACAATTCCAGTAGTCATCAGTAAAATGTGGTAAATGTCTGCAATTGGGCAGTTGCTTTGACCAGAAACGGGCTCCAAATCTCTTTAAAGCCTGGGTCTCTCCCATTGCCACCGCAGCCTTAACACCTTCTCTGAGTACATTAACATCATCAGGGTGCGTTAGATAGTTGTGATAGAGCAAAGGATAACGTAAAGGATTTTTGGATGCTAGTTTGATAAAGCCTTTACTTTTCGGTCTTAGCATCATGGGGAATACGCCAAAAACATCACGATTACTAACTTCACTAAACATTTCATTGTAAAATTCATCTGTCAAACCATGGGCCACTTTAACCTGAGAGCCACCATCTGACATAACCGAGGCCGAAGTCATCATAAAACTTATATCGGGCCAATCATCACTGGCATTAGCATATTTGGTATTAATAAAAGCCACAGCCTCCAAACCCACGCTGGAAGTTAAAGGTCCATCTTCGGTAATGGCATAACGGAGAGCGGTATTAATATTCACCATTCTCTTCATAACAATCGAGATAGGGTAATCGATAAGAAAAGCTAAGCCGCCCACAGCTATATGATCTTGTAGATTTTGTCCTACTCCTGGCAGATGGTGCACCAAAGGCAAGCCAACTCTTTGCAATTCATCTGCTGGTCCTATACCCGATAACATCATTAGATGGGGAGAACCAATAGCCCCTGCTGATAAAATAACCTCTCTGGTAGCATAAACCGTTTGCAGTTTGCCATTACGTATAAATTCTACTCCTGTGGCTCTTTTGGTCTTAGGATGTGTCAGGACTTTGGTAACATGTGAAAATAAGGCCACATGAAGATTTTTCCTTAAACGAGTCGGTCTCAAAAATGACTTGGCAGTTGAGCTACGGGAACCACGTCTCATATTGAATTGATAGAAAGCAAAACCGGTTTGTTGTTCACCGTTAACATCGACTATATCATAACCCATTTCTTCACCGGCCTGAAGAAAAGCGGGACCCAAGGGAGTGTTATAGGGGGCATCCTGAACGGTCCATAGGCCACCTGTGTAATTTAAAAAGAAATTGTGTTTTTCCTTAATAGATTTTTTTTTTCATTTCAAGTATTTCGTCTTACCCGTGCCATGATATCTTTTATTTTTAGCCAAGTAGGGATTTCTTTGATCTTCCGATTTGCGAAAATAAGGCAAGACTTCTTCATAACTCCATCCAGGATTACCAAAAGATGCCCACTGATCAAAGTCTCTTTTATTGCCTCTAACATACAACATCGTATTGAGCACCGAACTACCACCAATAACTTTGCCTCGAGTCCAGCAGCATCTTTTGTCTTTCATGGCCTGACAGGCGCTATTTTGGGGTTGAGTTCTGGAAAAAAATAAGAAAAAGATTGTTTATATATAAATGAGTTAAATTAGAGAGTCGTTTTAAAATAATTGGGCCTGTCAGAGAAACCAATTCCGATCGAAAGTGGAAGTGATTTCGTATCTTGCCTCCCCAAAAACGAAATCACTCTCAATCGGAATTGATTTCTGTGAAAGGCCTGATAATATATTTTTTTTTTTTTTTTTTTTTTTTTTGAGAGCGTGTTTTCTTATGATCTCACATAAAGACACTTATTCTCCTAACAATGCTACCATACTTTCATTAAATTTCATGCATTTTGTAAAGAAAGAGGAATAAGAACAAAAGCAGAAAGAATAAGAGAAAATTTGAAGTTATTGCCGACGATTTAATTATGACCAAAGAGAACTGCGTAGAGACCACATTTTCCATACAATTTGACATACAAATTCATCGAAAAAAGCCGGAACGTTTTTCATAATCTTTCACATAAAGACATTTATTCTCTTAACAGTGCTACCATACTTTCTTTCAATTTCATACATTTTGTAAACAGAAAATGAAAAACAAAAGCAAATAAAAAAAAAATGAAAACAATAAAGTCAGAGAGAATTTAAAGTTCCTGCCGACGTTTTGATTATAGGCTTTAGAATTTTTGCCTGAATTTGAAGACTCAGTTCTGTTTGAACACTTACTGTCGTACCTTAACAAAAGCGGCACGCGTTTTCTAGTTATCAAAAATTGTATGCCTATACAATTTGCATGAAGCATCCCTAAATAGCGCGGCGTCAACACTTTGCAATTGGAAAATCCGATTTTGACTGCGCGTTTAATAGTGAAGTTGGCTTCTATTGTAATTAAATAATGGCAATTTAGCTATTTTTTGGTCAATCTGGCGGTTTTATCTCCATTGTTTTTATTATGTTGGTTTTATAAAACAACAAAGTTAACACTACTGCTCGTGACACAACGTGACGCTCTTGTTTAGGTAAGGCATATCAGCGTAAAAGCTAAGCGGAAGAAACCGTTCCGTCTTCCGCTATTGTTTAGGTACGGATGTTAGGCTTTTTTAGTACGACAGCGTAAAACAGTATTGCCCGACCATATTTCTAATATTTACGTAGTTAACAAAAAATCACAAAAACAAAAATAATGTCCCTAAAGTTTTAAGAATGAGATATACGGGAATGTTCTAGAAATCGAAATGAAGTGGAATTGAAAATGAACGAGATTTTCATTTAATTTTTTTTTAAATAACTTTAGTGTTGCCAATTGTTAAAAGTTATATTTGTAAAGATAACTGTTACTTAAAGAATGAAGCATAAAAAAAGGAATATGTGTATGAAGTTTCTTCCCAGTCTCGTTTCAAAAATGTGTGCGCACTTAAATCATTTTCATTTCGATTTATAGCCCGATAAACTTTGGCTGTGCTTTTGTATTATAGTGTAACATAGTGTTGCCAGATTTTTTTTAAATATTTACGCAGTTAATAAGACTAATAAGCTGCGTAACTAATAAGCTGAAACAAATTTAAAAAAATTAAGAATTACAATTCCTTTAATCGGTTCATACAACGTTTCGCTACATAAGCAACAGTTTCGCGGTTATAAATAAATGTATGAAGAAAAAAAATATTTTTTGCCCAAAAAATTTTAATTTTTATATTTAATTTATAAAAAATCCTTTGGAAAAAACATTGATGACTTTTTTATTGATTCTTTATTTTGCATGAAAATAAACATTCCGATTATTTAAGCTCTTGGTCGTTTTTATTATAAAAATTTAGATTTTTTTTTAATTAGTATGGTGGCCATTTTATTGAACTGTTGGTTTGGTTTTTAATCCAAATTTCGATATTTTTTTAATTAGGCTTAAGTTCATTGAATTTAATTTTCATTAAATTATTTTTATGAAGACAGGAATTTTACAACATGAAGTTAATAAAAATTTATTGATAATTTTTCATTGTTGACTGCGCTGAGAATTGAACGCAGGCTTTCACGGACATGCTTCGATTGTAACCACACAATCTCTTCGGAGGTGCTTGCCATTTTACTCACAGCACCATTGAAGACGGATGACGTCAATAGTCAAACATCAATCTTAAAACCAAATGGTATTTTACCTTGGTAGATCGAAATTTGCTTTGAATGATTGATTATCTATTTAATTATTTTACATACAACAGACTACGAGCTTAAGCATTTTGATTTGATATTTTTTTACAAAACATATTACAGATGAAGATCAAATTGTGGCCTGATCTTACATTTCGTGCGACATTGTTTAGCCCGCAAGCGTCTATACACCCCCTTGTCAACAATCTTCTATTCCATGAAAAAAATATCTGTGCGATATGTCGCATAGTGTGAAACAGGTTTTACTGGTGTTAAAAATATCTTTAAATGTTGCTAGTGCAAGTTCACACGCATTAGGATTAGCTGATCAATTTTGTTTAATTTTCCGTGGGACGTGCGTTGGCCTTCACACACGAACCCGGTGCTGTTCTTTACCTTAACCTTCGCCTTTCCCATACCCACCCGTGTGACCATTTCGGTCCTATTTCTTTAATAACTTTCTTAAGCCATTTTTCGCCGCACCAAGAAACTGACAATATATTAACGAAATAGGATTTTAGGTAACTGACAGAAAAAACACTTTGCAATAAAAAAAATATTAGTGCTGGTGATTTTAATCACCGATTGGCAAAAAATGGGTTAAATTTGCTTCAGTTAAAAAGAAATTTTTACTCACTAAACAAATTGTTTCATTAAAAAAACTGAAAAAAAAAATTTGTATGGCGAAAACTTCTTAAAAAAAATCTGAAAAAAAATTTGCGTGACAAAAACTTGTTGTCATCGGTTAAAAACATGCAGTAACACCAGGGTGGGTATTGTTAAACGACGTGCATAAAAATCTTTGGTAAGGCGAAGGTTAAACTTAAACTCACCAAGGAATATTACGAATATGAAAAAAAGAAGTAACATATTGACGAGTATGGTCAAATCTGTATCTCTTTTTATTCTCTTTACCCCTCTCTTTTAAAAACTCCAGAATTGACGACAAACCTCATGCGTGTGTATCAGTACTTAAAGATATTTTTATTTATATTTTCACAATAAAATTTGCAAATTTATCTTAAAATGGCTAAAAAAATGGATTAAAAATTTGCAAATTTATCTTAATTAAATTTTTAAAAGCTTTCTATTACATAACGAACTAAAAAAAATGTATCATTAATCTTTACTTGTTTTCTTTCTTTTGCATTCACACTTTTTCCCATTATAAAATGCAATGAATTAAAAAATGTTCATAATCAATTATTCATCAGCAAAAAAAAAAGTGGAACAAAGTAATAATAAATAATAGACAAAAAATAATATTAATGCTTTTATTGTGTTAAGTAACAAAAGACAAAGAAAAAATCCATCAAAAGTCAAAGAAACAAATAATAAATCCACATGAAAACTCAACTTATTGTTTATGCTTCCTGGCAACACTGCGGATCTTCTACATCCCCATACAGACAGACACACAAGCACTCAGCAGTCCTTGTTTGACACACAAAAAAACAAACCTGACTAATCAAGATTATGCCAGTTCCGAAAAAAACCCACTGACCTACTTGAAAATAAAATTTACCGGTTTTTAGCACAGAGTTTATATGCTTTTTTAGGAAATTTTCAAAAACAAAATTGAAAGCAAAAAAAAAAATAATATTATTATTTTCCGCTTGATTGCCTGGTGCTTGTTGTAAACATATGTTTTTGTTTTTAAGAGAAATAGCTGCAAAGACCAACAACAAAATGTTATAAATTTAGTTTTGTTAAATTTGCACGTTGCAATTTTGAGTGATTTTGATTGTTGAAGCGTTTCAAGATAAACGTTTACTCTTTTAAAAAATTCCTTTAAAATATCTCATTAAGTTTTCTTGTATCATACAAATTTTGAATGTGTGTGTATATTTTTTTTATTTAAGACTCGTTTTGTTAATTTTTTGCTTGAATGTTGCAATTTTTTTTTTCTTTTTTTTCAAACATTTAGCAACATTAAGCGCAGAACCACTTGCAATTTGTTTATATTATGATACAAATGTTTTTCAAAATAAATTATACAATAGATAGTTTTTTTTTCATAGTTCTGCAATAAAGAAGAATTAAACTGCACACACACAGGCTGCATGTGCAATTACAGCCCGGGACCCTGGTATTTATCCCTTTTCTGAGAAAAATATTTCACGTCTGCTACCATTCGCGGGGGTTTTTGTTCCATTCTAACTCTACATTCAAAAATGTGAAAAGTTATTATTTCCTATCTAAATATGCTGCACAAATAAATGGTAAATATGTTATATCTTTTACCCTCTATGAGGCACTATGCTCCTTGTAGGATCGAGGGGAATATATACAGGGTGTCTGGTGGCAAATTTATATTTTTAAATGGGATTATTTCAAAAAGTAATAAACGGTGCGGAGGGACGGTGGCACCGTTGGAATTATCGATTATGCGGATTTGTCAGTCATGATGTCGCAGTGATCGAGTGAGCATCGCGCGTTCGCTGTTGAGAAATTTTTTAAGAGTAATGATTCTTACATAATTGCTCGTCGACAATTTTGTTCAAAGTTCGGTATTCGGCGAATACGTCATGGACCGAGTGTAAATTTAATTCGTTCGTGGGTGCAGAGATTCCACGCAACTGCTTCGGCTATGAATGTCCCACAGCCAGGTCTCAGTCGATTTTCAAGGACTCCCGAAAACATTGAACTGGTTGAAAGCAGTTAACGTGAAAGTCCGCGACTTTCAATACGGAAAAGAGCAGCCTCACTGGGACTTACAAGAGCGATTATTCATGAACTTTTAAAAAAGGTGCTGAAGTTCCATCCTTTTAAAATTCAAATCGTTCAAGAACTGAAAGAAAGTGACTTTGATTTACGCAAAAATTTTTGTGAAACGATGTTGGAGGGTTTTTGCACTGTAAATCCCATTTTTTGGTGCAATTAGGCTCATTTTCACTTAAACGGTCACGTCAACAAGCAAAACTACCGTTACTGGTCTTCAAGAGCCCGCAACCATCGACTGAAACATCAAAAACCATTGCATTGCCCCAGGGTAACTGTTTGGTGTGCCTTATCCACGCATGAGATAATTGGACCATTTTTTTTTTTTTGGAAAATTCTCGAGGCCAGGCAACGAATCTCAGCGGTGAAAATTATCGTCGCATGATTACGGAATTCTTTTGCTAAACCTGCGAGCTCATCCATCGTACTCTTCACACACGTGGTTTCAACAGGATGGGGCGACTGCACACATTGCCAGAGCTTCGATGAATTTGCTTCGGGAAAATTTCCCCCAAAAACTGATCAGTCGCTTTGGGGACATCCCATGGCCACCGAGGTCGACTGATCTAACTCCTATGGATTTTTTTTATGGGGCTACCTCAAGGAGAGAGTTTATAATGACAATCCTCAATCTCTTGTGGCTTTAAAGATAAATATTCTTCGAGAAATCAGCTCAATTGAACCAAGTTTACTGCAGCTTGAGGCTCCGTTTTGAACAGTGTGTTCAACTCGACGGAACACATTTGAATGACATACTCTTTAAAATCCGCATTTCCATTCTATCGTTCAATGCTCTTAATAAAACTTTGTGTCAATTATTACGTTTTTTATTTAAGTTTGAAAATATAAATCTGCTACCAGACACCCTCTATATGTGAAAGCGCATAGAGAAAGGGACCAGTCCGGTAAAGGGAACAGTAAAAACCAACTACACAAAACAAGAGGTAGGGACGACCTACGCGCGTTTTCAAGGTTGACCAACAAGTTCCTGACGTCATGAGATGTGTCGCTTTCAAATGAGACCAATACCAACACGTTCAGTGATGGTACACCAAAGAATTCACAAAATCTCCTTATTAAGCAAAAATAAGTTTCCTGATAAAATGTTGACCCAGTAGATGGCGCTGGGGTCAAGTTATTAATTTAATTTTTTTATTTTTATTTAGAATCTGAGAATTATTTCTTTTCATAAGCTACTTTATTATATTCAACATTTTTTAATAGTCTGGTAGTGTATAAAGTCATTCCTAAAAATTTAAGGAATAGAACTATTACAAAAAAGCTTTATAAAATACATAACTGAAATTTAGCTCATAGAATAAATTCGAAAAATAAAAAATGTTGAACATTATTTTTATTTAGAAAATCCCGACCAGCGTCGAGACCATACAACTAGTATATAATAAAGTTCATAGTGAGATAACCATAAAGTAAAATAGTAGTCTGTAACTCGGTTATTTTTGAGCTAATTTTGTTAATTTTCACTACCGGTATTTTTCTAAGTCTATTTACAGTTAAAAGAAAAAATATAGTTCGTAGATTATAAGAAGTCTTAAAAAAGACGACTGAGATTTATCAGTAAACATTTTTGGCATTCGTGGTATTTTCCTAATACTTCAGTCATTTATGGATCGATCTGGCTGAATTTTAATAGAAAACTTTAACGAAGCATATGAGACCCGTAACAGAAAAAGGGCATAGACATTTTAAAATTAATTTTATAGCGAGTGTTTTTTTTTTTTTTTTTTTTTTTTTTTTTTTTTGAAGACGTAGTACTTGAAACTGAAATAAAATAGAAAAAAAAAACGTTTCTTTATATCCATTCAATTACCTCTGTATATTTACCCCCATATTCATAACAAACATTTTTGATTCATAAAACGTTTATTAAACACCTTTTTATAAAAAATTCGTTTCATAAGCCTGCCATAAACCTAAAATATTTTTTATAATTATGGGGGTAAAAATCTACGACTGGCTCAAATTTTTTCCCTTATTGTTGTTGTTGTTTTTTAAATTTTATTTTTATTATCAAAGTTGTTTGTGGGAATACTATTATTTATTAAAAGATTTTGTTTGTTGTGCTTAATTCCCTTTTTAAATAATTGATAAAAAATACTGAAATTTATTGTTGGAGGATAAGCTGTTCCTATGCGCATTTCACTGGTTGCTTAGGCCAGATCATCAGGAAACGTTCTCCTAAATAATTTTAGAAAAGCCAAAGCTATCAGCAAACAAAACTACAGAGGGAATGAGAATTACCTACAAACACTCAAAAAGTCTTGTTTGCAACGATATCAAAGCTTAAACAAAATACCAAACAATATTTTATTTTATTTTATTTTTATGTACATATATCTGGAGAACGGCAGGAGCCAAAATTCGTTACCATAATTTTGGGTATTAATACACAACATCCGTCGTTATATAAATCTGTAGAATCGGTTAAAAAAAATTTCCAAGTAATGAGCAAAATCCTAAAAACTTACCCCCATATTCATAAAAAATATTTTTGAGTAATAAAAGGTTTATTGAACAAATTTTCATAGAAAATTCGTTTTATAAACCTGCTATAAACCTAAAATATTTTTTGTGAATATAGGGGTTAAATTTTAGGGCTCTTAAATGATGTATGGATACGTCTTACATGTCAAAAGATCAGAAATCTTTAGGAAAATATATTTTCTGAAAAACTTTGAAAAATCGTTTCAGATACAAAATATACGAGGGCGGATCAATAAGTCCGTGACTTTTCGAACTTCCCTCGTAGCTATATGAAATGCAACACTGCTCCCATCAACTACCACCTGTTAATAGACTACTGTCAAGTTTTGAGCAAGTTCCAAAATTTACTTTGCGTTTAACAGCTATTCAAAACGTACAACCTCGTGGATTTCTTTAAAAATGGAAAAAAGTGAATTTCGAGTGCTCATTAAACATTATTTTTTGCGAAAAGAAACCGTCAATCAAACTAAGGAAAAGCTTGATATATACTATGGGGACTCTGCACCATCGATTTATATAAAAAACACTCAAAAAAGCGGAGTGCTTTTCACACACTTTCAATCGCTTGCGCTGTGAAAACAGCACATAAATAAATAAAATGTATATGAAAATCACTCAAAATATTGATTGATTTACATATAAATTTTGCTACACAATCAATTGCCTGTCACCTGGAAACAGCACATTATGTTTACTTGTTTTCATTATGTTTACAGGAAATCTTTTCAATATATGAGTTTGTTACGGGTGTGACACAGGTACGTTTTTAATGTTCAGGTTTTTAGTAAAAAAAATTAAACATCTAGAAACTTTGCTTAAACTCATTGCCGGATCGGTTTGTAACTTGCAGTTAAATTTTAAAAATTTTTTAACGAGCTTACTGGACACTTAAGCACATTATTCGGAGCTCTAAGATAAGCCTTTGCTTTTGTTGAGATAAGAAGTGATATTTTGATGTTGAAACAGGTCGGTATTTGTCAGGTAAAACCGAGAAATTAAAAACAACCCAGCTGCATTATCAATCGTTTAAGAGTCTACTGGGAATCATGAAGAGCGCTTTTCACCGTCGAAGAGCGCATTTTTAATCGCAGAAGATTCCTTGCACGGGAGAAACTGTTACACAAGCTGATTCTAATGTAAGATGCTTTCATAATACAGCGAAAGAAACTCATATTAATCGTAGAGGGCATCGTTTGAGATATGTGTAAAGATTATCTAACGAGTCCTTTAGAAACCATGTCAAGAATCGAAGGATATTCATGTGGGGATTATCTTACAACTCGTTAAATGCTTAGCCGTATAACTGAGCTACCTAAATAAGAGCGTCAAACGTTTTTTCATGTCAAATCTTCGCATTTTCATACAATTTATACGAAATAAACGCTTAGATCGCGAATCCAACACCATCCGGCCGGAAAATCGTATTTGATAGATCCGCAGGTCGGTTTGTTTTATTCAAATTGTATTGGCAATAAAATTTTCATGTTTAAAAAACGCTCTTATTTAGCTTGTTCAGTTATTGTTATATGACTCATACTGAGAGTCGCAAAAGGTTCACTCTATGATCGTTTCACTAACCAACCAACCAAGAAAAACTTTGATTACATTAATGTTTTTGTACTCTTAAAAAAAATAATCATTAAAAGATTGTCTTAGGATTTTCCTGACAAACATTCCAAAATTAAAAGCGAGCATGTCGCAAAATGTATTAAACAAATTGAATAAAGTAAAAATTATAAATAAAAAAATGTAGATTTGTTTGTTATTGTTACTCGTTAGATATTCATCAGAAGATTCTTTTAGGAATGCTTTTAATTAAGCACAATCGTCTAACAAACAGCCTATGCTAGCTGGGAAATGTCCAAAATATGACAGTAATAAATAAACTTTTTAGGCGAGAAATTTCTTTTTCGCTAAACTCGAATTCTAACATTTTCATATATTAAATTATTTACAATTGCAAATCATGATTTTTTAACAAGCTTGCAGTTTTTGTATATTTATATATATATATTTTTTATTTATTTTAAATGCGGAACAAATCAAAAATTATAAATAAATATTTTGTTTTTAATTAAACAGGTTTGTTTCTTAAGTCTTTTGTATTTTGGTTTTATTTACATTTTCTTTTTCTGCAATTTTAAAACAAATAAAATAAAACACTCAATTCTCTGTTAGACACTTTTAAAACACACTCTCTCTTTCTCTCTCTCTCTCTCTCTCTTACACTCGAATTTGTTGTTTTGTAGAATAATAATTATTAGTAAGTTTATGGCTTAAGTCTTTCGTTTTTTTTTTATAAATCTAATAGAAGAGAAATACTTTTTATTGACTGCTTTTTTCTTCTTTTTAAAGCTTTTTTTGCTGAAACTGGAAACTTTTCATAACAATATTGCATCAATAAGTCTCTTAGTTGAATGTTTTTCTTTTTTTTTTTTGCAAAACTAGACACATGGTGTATTTGATTTTATTAACAACAATAACAGCAAAAAGAAAAAAAGTGTTGTTATGCTTCAGTATAATATTATTAATTTGTTGTGCTCGAGCACCTACAAAATTGAAATATAAATCAAAAAAAAGTGTTAAATAAATAAGGCAACCGTTAGAGTTTCGAAAAATACAAGTGCAATTTGTTTTCCTTTGAACTGAAAAAACAGAAGCTTCAAGTGTAAACTAAAGACATTTTAGTACAAAAAAAAAGGCAAAAAGAAAACCAAATACCAAGATCTTTAAAACTGCGACAGACCTTAACCCTGGATGGATACTGTTCGTCGAATCGGTGAAGCTCCTTTCCTCTTTTTCATATAACATTTTTATTTATATTCAAATTACGCTCTTGCTTTCAATGATCCTTCACACACTTGACTATTTTTTAAGCCGCACAATTTTTGTTCTTTCCGTCACACACGGGATTATTTCATCTGGCATAAAATGTATACGTGTACACAGCTTTGTATGTATTACGAAAATGTGCAAGTATTGGTTTTATGCTGCTTGTGCGGGGTTGAAGCCGGTTGAAACTTTACGCCAACGAAAAACTATTCTCTTCACCTCGCTTGCCCACAAGCAGTCATTTTGTGCTGGCATAATTGTTCTAGTGTGAGAAGGGCCAATAACGTTAGCTGATGACGAAAACTTTAATAATATTATTAATTTTAAAACACAAGAAAGTGCTCATAATCGTTTCCAATTTGGGGGGAATAATTTTTGTATTTAATGTTTTCTTTTATTTTGTTTTTTAATAAAATGATTAACTAAAAAAAGTTTTATGAATTTTTTACTTTAACAATCGTTCCACTAGATTTTTTTCCAAAAGTTCGTCGATTTGACGAAGAGTGACCTTAATGTACTAAAACGAAGAGTAACCTTTCAGGGTTAATAAAAGCTACACAAAATATATAAAAGAAAAGACTATATAAGTCAATAAATTAATTTTTTCCTTTTTTTAACAAATAATCAATGGCGATAATAAAAAATCAGTTAAGCCTCTTAAGAATCTCAATAACGGTTTGGAATGCTTTAAAGTCCATTGTGGTTTAAGCCCTTTAACAAGAAAGAGGTTAGACATATTAAATGTTAAAACAATAAATAGGCTGAAATTTCATTTAATGTAAAAACATTTAAATTTTAAGAAGCAACCAACCCGTGAAAGTTTTTTTTTAAGTTTTTGGTTGTACACAATAAAATAAAATTTATAGGGTCTTCTTCCAAATCACTTTAATTTTATTCGTCTCCATTGAAATTCTATAATTTTATCAGCAATAGAAAACGTCTGCTTTATAGTCAATAACATTTTGTAGAACTTTTCTTTGGAAAAGAAAGTTTTATTGTCCGTGTGTTTCATTTAAGTATTGGATTTAAAGAAATTTTTCTTTTTTTTAAAATGAAAATTAGTCACCGTTATGAAGGCCAACACTTTCGTTTAAAGGCTCTCAGTGCAATCATTCGTAAGGCCTAGCAAGATCATAAGTCTGCTTTTTCTTTTGCGATTATAAAATATAGCGAGGCAGAGTTTAAGCGGGGAAGTACAACTGTGATATTGCTTCACTTCAATTTACGGCGCATCTCAGCCATTTGGTGTGTTAATATAAAGCACTTAACAAATGCCCATGTGTAATTGAGGGTCATTTTTGCACACACATCAAAAATCAGAAATGAAGTGGATTTAAAATCGAACAAATTTTGAAAACGAGCCTTTTAATTAAGTAAATTAATATATTCCTTTTTATATAATTCAAACCATTTTCTCTACAAGAACAACTCTTGAAAAGAGGAATGACTACTATAATTTCATAAATAATTGAAATCAAAATCTCGTTGGATTTGAATTCCACTTCATTTCGATTTCTAGAACATACGCGATAGAAGTAGTTATAGAAGAAAGCTACTAAATAAAGAGTGAAAGAAGCTATTCAATTTGAAAAAGTAAGCTCATTCTGGGCTACACTGTTCTTATTTGTGTTTCATGCAATTTGATAGCGGGCGGGGTAGAGAAGAAAGCAGTTAAGAAAAAAACCTGGCTTGTGTTTCTTTTCTGACCTTTCTCTTAGCACTTAATTTTGTTTTTTAATTTATGTTTTATTCTTAATTCAAAGTGAAAAGTGCTTATTAAAATTTAGAAAAATAAAATAAATAATTTAATGAAGATTAAATTTAATGAACTTTAGCCGGTTAAAAAAAATATGAATATTCGGATTAAAAACTAAAAAAAATTTAAGTACAAATCAAAATTATTAGGAATAACAATAAATAAATATTTTTATACGAAGAAACAACTAAGGAAATCAGAAAAATTTAACTCTGGCTGCAAAAAGATAAATTGGGAAAATGAAGGAAGTTTTTGGAACTTGCATAGAAAAAGAAATACAAAAAATTAGTATATTTTTAATCATCATAAATTGGATGCCAGATAGCAAAACTAAGTTTTGTAAATTTTGCTTAATAGTATTTTGCAAACAAAAGACTTAAGTAAAATACTTTTTTTACAAAGTTGCCTAAAGGGTACTTTACTACACTACCATACAAATCTTACGTATTTTGACGAAAATACTTCCCTAATCTAATTTTTGTTTGTCCATTTTCAAAAAACAATAAAAACTTTCATGAAAGGGTCCATTTTCCACAAAATACGTAAGACTTGAGTGATAGTGTTAAGTACCCTTAAGCTTTTACTCTTTTAACCAACATAAAAGGCTTAAGCTAAGACCACAATATCGACGCAATGTACCAATTTTCACTGCATTACATATGCCGAAAATGTGAGCACACGTAATTTTCTTAATATACGCCAATCTGCCCTGAAATCGTGCAACCAAAATGTTACAAATGCGCCGAAATTTACTTTGTAAAGGATATTTTGTTAAAATTCACTTTTTATTGGATATATTGCTATTTAAGAAATTTTGCTAAAACTTAATTTTTATAGGAAATTTTGAAAAAATTAACTTTTTATTCGAAATTTTCTAAAATTTAATTTTTATAGGAAATATGTATTGGAAAAATTAAATTTGTATAAGAAATTTTGCCAAAAATTTACTTTTAATATAATTTTGCTAAAATTTACTTTTTGTAGGAAATTTCGCCAAAATCTATCATTGACAGAAAATTTTGCTAAAATTTACTTTTTCTAGAGGACATTTTATAAAAATTAACCTTTCATAGGATATTTTGTTAAAATGTAAATTTTATAGGAAATTTTTATGAAAATTTTTACATAAAATTTTGCTAAAATTTAATTTTTATAGCAAATATTGCAAAACTTTACTAGATAACGAAAATTTTGCTAAAATTAACATTTTATGGTAAATATTGGTAAAATTGACCATTTTTTTTTAGGAAATTTGGCCTTAATTTACTTTTTATAGGAAATATTGTTAAAATTTTCTAGTTAAAAAAATTTTGATAAAAAGAAGTTTTTATAGGAAATTTTGTTAAAAATTACTTTTTAAAGGAAATTTTGCCAATATTTACAGTTTATAGAAAATTTTGCTGAAATATACTTTTTATTCAGGACATTTTGTAAAAATTTACCTTATAGTATATTTTGCTAAAATTTGATTTTAATAGGAAATTTTAATGAAAATTAATTTTTTGATAAAATTTTGCTAAAATTTTATTTTTATAGCAAATTTTGCAAAACTTTATTAGCTAACGAAAATTTTGCTAAAATTAACTTTTTGTGGATATTTTTTTTAGAAAATTTTGCTTAAAGTTACTTTTTATAGGAAATTATGTTAAAATTACTATTTATAGTAAATGGTGCTAAAATTTACCATTTATGGGAAATTGTGCTAAAATTTACTATTTAGCGGTAATTCTGCTAAAATATACTTTTTATATAAAATTTTGTTAACAATTACTTTTTATAGGAAATTTTGCCAATATTTACAGTTTATACAAAATTTTGCTGAAATTTACATTTTGTGAGAAAATTTTTATAGGAAATTTGGATAAAAATTTATTTTTAAAGGAAATTTTTCTCAAATAAATATTGTTTCAATTTACTTTTTATAGTTAATTTTATTAAAATTTCCTTTTTATAGGAAGTCTAGCTCTAATTTAATTTTTATAGGAAATTTTGCTAAAATTGAATATTTATAAGAAATTTTGTTAAAATTAACTTTTAATAGGAAATTTTCTAAAATTTACTTTTAAGGGAAATTTTAGCAAAGTTTACCATTTATAGAAAATGTTAAAAATCACCTTTTATAGGAAAGTTTGCTAATATATCTTTAAAGTTTATAGGAAATTTCGCTAAAATTTACTTCTTAAGGACATTTTATAAAAATTAACCTTTTATAGGATTTTTTGTTAAAATGTAAATTTTATAGGAAATTTATTTTTAGATACAATTTTGCTAAAATTTTATTTTTATAGCAAATTTTGCAAAACTTTACTAGCTAACGAAAATTTTGCTAAAATTAACTTTTTGTGGTAAATATTGTTAAAATTGGCTATTTTTAGAAAATTTTGCTTAAATTTACTTTTATAGGAAGTTTTGTTAAAATTAACTATTTATAGTAAATGGTGCTAAATTTTACCATTTATAGGAAATGGTGCTAAAATTTACCATTTAGAGGAAATTTTGCTAAAATATACTTATTATATGAAATTTTGTTAACAATTACTTTTTATAGGAAATTTTGCCAAAATTTACAGTTTATAAAAAATTTTGCTAAAATTTACAATTTGTGAGAAAATTTTTATAGGAAATTTGGATAAAAATTTATTTTTAAAAGAAATTTTTTCAAATAAAATTTTTTTTAGGAAATGTTGCTAAAATTTATTAGTTAAAGCAAATTTTGCTAAAATTAACTTTTTCTAGCAAATATTGTTAAAATTTAAACAATAAAAACAATTTATAGTTAATTTTGTTAAAATTTACATATTATAGGAAATTTAGCTAAAATTTCATTTTTATTGGAAATTTTGCTGAAATTGAAATTTTATAAGAAATTTTGTTAAAATTAATTTTTTATAGGAAATTTTCTAAAATTTATTTTTAAGGGAAATTTTAGCAAAGTTTACCATTTATAGAAAATGTTGTTAAAATTTACGTTTTATAGAAAATTTTGTTAAAAATCACTTTTTATAGGAAATTTTGCTCATATATCTTTAAAGTTTATAGGAAATTTTGCTAATATATATAGTTTTTATATAGGACATTTTCTTGAAATGTTTCTTTTATAGAAAATTTGGCTAAAATTTAATTTTTATATGAAAATTTGATAAAATTTTATTTTTATAGGAAATTTTTCGAAATTAAATTTTTATAGGAAATTTTTTAAAATATTATTTTTATAGGAAATTTTGATAAATTAATTGCTCATAGCAAATATTGTTAATATTTACTATTTATAGGAAATTTTCCTTAAGTTTACTTTTTATAGGAAATTTTGCTTACATTTAGTTTTTATAGTAAATATTGTTCAAATGAACTAACTATTAATAGGAAATTTAAATTTACTTTTAAATTTACATTTCATTTTACTTTTTATAGGAAATGTTGTTTAATTTTACCAGTAAAGAAAATCTGGCTTAGATTAACTTTTTATAGGAAACTTTGCTAAAATTTACTTTTTACAGGAAATAATTCTAAAATTTAGTATTTTTAGAAAATTTTGCTAAAATTTATAAATTATATAGAAATTTTTCTAAAATTTTATTATATAGACAATTTTGTAAAATTTATTAGTTATATTATTTTAATTTTCTTTTTTAAACGTAATATATATTGAAAAAATCAAAAATATGTCTTCTTATAACAAATAAAAAATAATAAGACACGATAGTTTGACCATATTGTACCGATTATTGCCGCGTTTTTGGTTTAGCCAATATGCGCCTTAAAAAAATCGTCACAATGTGCGACGATAATGTGACCACTTAAAAATTAATTGTGCAATTTGTAGAAATGTTTGCCGATGGTGCACGATAAAAATCTTCGTCTATTTTGCTATGAGCGGCGATAGTCTGATCTTAGGCTTAGGCCCCATACGCTGGACAAGCTTCCGCAAATCAAAAGACTTAAGATAAACACTTGCCTTTATCTTATACTGCAGTTTAATGCGTGTGTGTCTTAAGTCTTTTGAATGAAAACCACAACAATCACAAGAAACAAATCATTTGGAAATTGAGCAAAAAAAAAGTATTTCTTTAAAAAAAGTAGTACATATTTTTTTATTTATTTTTTTTTTCTTTTTTTTTTTTGTAATTTATAAACAGTTTAAAAATGTGTCTTCCTATACAGCAGCCTAAGCACATGTTTCGGTTTCAACTTCTTGTATTTCAAAACAATTAATCATTTGTAAAATTTAAATCAAAACTTTGTTAATGTGTTCCAGCTCAATTCATTTTAAGATCAAAACTATTGTCAAGGCTGTTGTTTAAGCAACCAAGTAAACTAAAAAAAAAAAAAAAAAACATTTACTAAATTTTTACTTATACACACACAAATAAATCCATTTCTAAATGGCCTTCAATATGCTGCCGTTTGAATTGTATTTATTTCAGTTCGCATATATTTTGTCGATCACTTTAGGCATTAAGCAATTTATTTAGATGCTAATTTGTATTGCTAAGACGATGGAAACAGTTAACAACTTATTAGACATTTCTTTGACAAAATGATTGTTTTTTTGTTTGTTGTTGTTTAGCTAAAAGCGAAAGTTCTTTTGTTTATTTAAATTATTTGATTTACCTATTTGAAGTGTTTTGTCTGTAAATAACAGACGAAAGCTGTCAAAACATTACAAAGTGGGAGTATATAAATTAATGGATAAGTCATTTGGAAGAGGGGGGAGCAGTTAATAGTTATTAGGGCTTATAGCAGGTTAATTATTCGAAGTTTCTTTGAAAATTTGTTTAATAAACCTTTTATTAATCAAAAATATTTTTTATGAATATGGGGGTTAATGTTTATTAAAGAGAGGCGGCTACATTTTGTAAGTTTTGTTTCTGAAGTGTTAAGCGTTAATACCTTAAATGGTATGGGATTAGTTCAAATTCAGGTTAAATTAGAGCTGATTGGCTGTCAGCTGGTCTATCAGAATGAGGCTTAAGGGTTCGGTTCGCGTCAAAGATATTCTTCTGTTTCTCGAAAATAATTTTCCATGAATATGACGTCAAAAAAAAGAATAACTGCCTATTTCACTAAATGCGAACGAACGCTTTCTTTCGCACAAATACATGTAAAACAAAAACAAATTTTTGTCGCTTAGAAACTGCAACTGTCCGCATCTGAAACTTTTAATTTCCCATGACTATGGCGCATAAATCAGGTTGAATTTACGAGATGGCATGGGCTATGGTGTTTTTGAGGGACCGCTGCATGTTGTAGCTTATTCGCATTGACCTGAGACTAAAAAAAATCCTAACAAGAAAAAGTCTGAGCGGGTAAAATTTGACGATCTCGGTGGCTAGTTCCCATCACCTCCATACGAGATGACCATGACCTCAAATCACTCCTGGAAGATTCCCAATACGGCATGATTGGTGTGGCACATAGTGCCGTCCTGTTGCAACCACATGTCGTTTGTATCTATATCATTCATTTCAGAAGAAGCAAAGCAGCCTTTAGCGATGCGAAATTAACCAAGTTGTGTTCTTTAAAAGGCCGAAATCTTGTTCGCAATGTGAATTTGGCTTCGACATTCTGTAATAGTTAGAGGAAATATTTTCGGATGATCTTGCGTGTCGTGATCTTGTACAGCTGACTGTTAACTCTAGCTCTGGGCCCAAATTTATCCACCGCTCTGCCTAAAAGGAACATCTATTTTGATAAAACAATTTTATTATTTGCACGTGTTAAATCCATTCATGGTGACTTGGCAAATAAGATTGAATAAATAGCTAACAATTTAACAGATGTAGCCTTAACAATATGACTCATTTTAACTTAACATTTTGAAAGTCCTTGTAGCCAGGGGTTTTATATATAAGATGTTTATTTTGCTTTCTTTTCATTGGTTAGAGAAATGAATAAGAAAATTCAAGCTTAAAGGTAATTAAACATTCTGTTTTATTTTATTTATCACGCAATACTGAACTCTGATATCGAAATATAATTTAATAAAACAATTTCTTTTTCATGATTTTTTAAATAAGTTTTTAGGATTTTTCTTCTCTTCTTAATCACTGTACTTTCAGCAATCAGCTGCTGTTGCTTTGCGCTTTTTTGTGCATTTTAAGCAACTTTAAAAGAGCAAAAACTACAACATAATTTCTAGTTTTACTCTTTAAAATTTAAAACAAAATTTTCAACTACATACAAAATTTAAAAGGCTTGTCTCTTTTTTCAAGTTGCATAATAATTGTAAATATTTTTGTTTTTGAGTGACTCATTTGGTTGTTAAGGTTGCAAGACAAGTTTTATTTCCTAACAAAAAAAAAAAATAATAATAATTGCTTCTCAGTCTAAAAAGTGTCTAGTCTAAAATGACGTAAAAAATATAGGAACATGTGGATTGCTTGATAATCATTCTCAAAAATTAAAGAAAAAAAATATTTATAAACAAAACAAATTATCAGCAATGAAGAATTAGTCAGCAAAATTGATAAGCAAGACCACCATCGTTATCAACAAAAAGTTCATTATCTTAATTAACCTTTTAATCGTATAAGCTATTTGAGATTATTTTCCTGAAATGAAAATTATTAAACATTTTTTTTTTTTAATAAATCAAAAAAAATGTATGTTGATAAAAACATTTAGCAGGTTTTCAGTAAATTCCAATTAATTTTAACACAAATTTAATAAAAAAAAATAAATAAAAATACAAACAAAATGTAGCATAATCATAATCTGTAGTTATCATTAGTTTGATTAAGAAAAGTAATAAATTTAGTGGAGAAAAAAATCTGAAGGCCGTTTGTAATTTAAATTTAAAAGTCTCTCCATAAATAATTGCAGTTCACATACGTTTTTATTTAACAGACCCACTTTAAAAGTTTACGAGCTTTATGAAAACTAAATTATAAAACTAAATGATTGTGTATTATAATTTATATTAAACATTTTACATATTCCTTGACCACTTAAAAACATTAATTTTAATATGCCATTTTAATTCTTTTAAAAAAGTTGAAAAAGTCAAATGGCCCTGAACTCAACAATTTTATGAAAACAAAAATATAATTTAATTTATAATTTAATTATTTTGGCAAAGTTGAGAGTTTAAGCAAAAAAAAAAGAGTATAAATTTTTAAAAACCAATAGTTTTTGTTAACAAATTTTTTCATAGAAAAGTCATTACATTTCTTAAAGAAAATTCGTCAGCTTCCCAAAAATTTTTCTAATGATAAGTTGTTTCATCCAAAAAAATTTATAATTTCTAAGCAACTTTTTTCCACAGAATAATTGTCAGTGTCCTAAAATTTTTTGCTTTTAAAAAGGTATCAGTTTTAAACAATTTTTCAAAAACCAATTTTCTAAGCAACTCTTACTTAAGAAGAGTTGCAGCTTTCTAAGCTTCTGATTTTCTTTGAGTTTCCAAACAACTTTTTTCTATATAAAAAGTTGTGAGTTACCAAACAACTTTTTTCTATATAAAAAGTTGTGAGTTTCCAAACAACTTTTTCTATATAAAAAGTTGTGAGATTCCAAACAAATTTTTCTATACAAAGAGTTGTGAGATTCCAAACAACTTTTTCTATACAAAGAGTTGTGAGATTCCAAACAACTTTTTCCATACAAAAATTTGTGAGTTTTCAAACAACTTATTTCTTTATTAAAAGTTGTGAGTTTCCAAACAAGTTTGTCTATACAAAAAGTTGTGAGTTTCCAAACAACTTTTTCTATATAAAAAGTTGTGAGTTTCCAAACAACTTTTTCTATATAAAAAGTTGTGAGTTTCCAAACAACTTTTTTATAAAAAGTTGTGAGTTTCCAAACAACTTTTTCTATATAAAGAGTTGTGAGTTTCCAAACATTTTTTTCTATATAAAAAGTTGTGAGTTTCCAAACATTTTTTTCTATATAAAAAGTTGTGAGTTTCCAAACAACTTTTTTCTATATTAAAAGTTGTAAATTTTCAAACAACTTTTTCTATATAAAAAGTTGCAAATTTTCAAACAACTTTTTCTTGGTAAAAAAAATCCAAACAGATTTTACTATATATAAAAAGTTGTGAGTTTAAAAAAACTTTTTCTATATAAAATGTTGTGAATTTTCAAACCACTTTTTCTATATAAAAAGTTGTGAGTTTCCAAACAACTTTTTCTATATAAAAAGTTGTGAGATTCCAAACAAATTTTTCTATACAAAGAGTTGTGAGATTCCAAACAACTTTTTCTATACAAAGAGTTGTGAGATTCCAAACAACTTTTTCCATACAAAAATTTGTGAGTTTTCAAACAACTTATTTCTTTATTAAAAGTTGTGAGTTTCCAAACAAGTTTGTCTATACAAAAAGTTGTGTTTCCAAACAACTTTTTCTATATAAAAAGTTGTGAGTTTCCAAACAACTTTTTCTATATAAAAAGTTGTGAGTTTCCAAACAACTTTTTTATAAAAAGTTGTGAGTTTCCAAACAACTTTTTCTATATAAAGAGTTGTGAGTTTCCAAACATTTTTTTCTATATAAAAAGTTGTGAGTTTCCAAACATTTTTTTCTATATAAAAAGTTGCAAATTTTCAAACAACTTTTTCTTGGTAAAAAAATCCAAACAGATTTTACTATATATAAAAAGTTGTGAGTTTAAAACAACTTTTTCTATATAAAATGTTGTGAATTTTCAAATCACTTTTTCATGGTAAAAAATTTGAGTTAAAAACAATTTTTCTAGATAAAATGTTGTGAGTTTCCAAACAACTTTTTCTATATAAAATGTTGTGAGTTTCCAAACAACTTTTTCTATATAAAAAGTTGTGAGTTTCCAAACAACTTTTTCTATATAAAAAGTTGTGAGTTTCCAAACAACTTTTTTCTATATAAAAAGTTGTAAATTTTCAAACAACTTTTTCTATATAAAAAGTTGCAAATTTTCAAACCACTTTTTCTTGGTAAAAAAATCCAAACAGATTTTACTATATATAAAAAGTTGTGAGTTTAAAACAACTTTTTCTATATAAAATGTTGTGAATTTTCAAACCACTTTTTCATGGTAAAAAATTTGAGTTAAAAACAATTTTTCTAGATAAAAACTTGTGAGTTTGAAACAACTTTTTCTATATGAAGAGTTGTGAGTTTCCTAACAACTTTTTCTATATAAAAAGTTGTGAGTCTACAAAGAAAAAATTTTGTAAAAAACTGTGAGTTTCTTAACAACTTTTTCTATATAAAAAGTTGTGAGTTTCTAAAAGTTGTGGGATTCCTAGCAACATGTACTTTACAAATGTTCTGAGTTTTTGAGCAACATTTTCTATGGAAATGTTTCAGTTTCTAAGAACATTTTCCTTTTGAAAATTTCTGCTTTTTTAGGCAACATCTTTTAAAGAAAATTAATTAATATATGAGCAACTTTTCCTAAAAAAGTTTGATCAGTTTCCAAGCAACTATTCGTATACAAAAGTTGTTAGTTTCTAAGAAATTTTTCCTATAAAAAAGTTTCTAAACACCTTGTCACTTTCTAAGTTTCTAAACAACTCTGCAGAACTTTTCCTACGGAAAAATTTTCAGTTTTTGAGCAACTATTCGTATATAAATGTTGTTAATTTAAGAGCAACTTTTACTATAAAAAAAAAGTTGTTAGTTTTTAAGCACTTTTTGGTATTAAAAAATCTTAAGTATCTGAAAATCTTATTTTTAAAGAAAAGTTGTCAGTTTTTGAGCAACATGTTCTTAAATTACTTGTCAGCTTCTGATCAACTTTTCCGAATAAAAAGAGGCTGTTTCGGAGAAAGTTTTCTATAAGTAAGTTGTCACTTTCTTAGCAAAATGACCTATGGAAAAGTTGTTAATAACTTAGCACATTTTTTATAAAAGAAAAAGTTGCCAGTGTCTGGGCAACTCTTCGCATAGAGAAGTTTTTTCTTTAAGCAACTTTTCTATAGAAAAGATGTAAGTTTTGGGTCAACTTTTCTTAGAAAATTGGTTCAGTTTCTGTGCAACTTATATTGCAGATAAACTGTCGGCTGCCAAGCAACGTTTTCTATAAAAAAAAATGTCATTTATGCATCAAGTTTTCTTTACTTTCTGGGCAACTTTTGCTTTATAAGTTTTTGGTAAAAAAATTTCTATAGAAAAACAGTCAGTTTTTAGGCAACTGTCGTTCTCCTTATCATTAAAAAAATATAAAAAAAATAATTTTTTATTTCCTACTTCAATCCAGTAGCAACTTTAACAAAAAAAACCTCGCAATAACTAATTGATATTTTTATTAATTAAGAATAATCTTGGCTTTTAATAAATTTTACTTTAGACATTTTTAATTAATGAAAATAACTTTTTAATACTTTTCAGCTTTAATAATGATAAATTTTCTTTTTTTATATTACAGAGATATTCATATAATCATTAATATAATGCAAAAAAAGTTTTGGTGTAGATTTTTTAAACAAAAAGGCTAAAAAAACCTTAATAAATTTTAATTATACAATATAAACGTTAAACATTTTCAACTTTTAAAAGAAAATATTGTCAAATAAATGCGAATTTAATTATTTTTTTTAATCAGCTTTTTACTCATGTGATGGTAAAAATGTTTAAAACATAAATGTATGTATATAATTATATTGGAGAAAGCCTACTTGAAATAAAACTGAAAGATGTTGTTTAGATTTATTTACACTACATTTTTATAAAATTGGTTTTAAATCAACAAGTTTGTTTTCTGAGTCTTTTGTTATGATTATTTTTTTGCTTGTAATGGAAAGTGTGCTAGATTTACATTGTAATCTTTAAGCTTTTGTGTAGCAAAAATAATAGCTGTCGCTTGTAGGATGAGTTGTATTAACAATTATTTTTTATTCATAGTATTATTTTAATAATTTAATATGTGTTGTAATTTTAGTTTTTTACTTTGTATATAACACAAGACAATTTTATATACACAATAGAATTAAAAACTGTTCCTCTATATAAATTGTCGGTCACTAAACATCTTTTTCTAAAGAAAAGTTGTCAGTTTTGGAGTCACTTTTTTATAAAATAGTTGTCAGTTTTCTGTAGAAAAGTAGTCAAATTCTTGGCAACTTTATCTTTAAAACGTGAGTTGGATTTTAAGCAACTTTCTCTATAAAACAGTTGTATGTTTGGCAGTTGTCAGGTTCTGAGCAACTTTTCTTATAAAAATTTTGTCTGCTTCTTAACAACTTTTCTTATAGAAAAGTTGTCGGTTTCTGAGCAACGTTTTCTATAGAAAAGTTGTCAGTGCTTGAGCAACGTTTTGCTATAGAAAATTTGTCGGTTTCTGAGCAACGTTTTCTATAGAAAATTTGTCGTTTTCTGAGCAACGTTTTCTATAGAAAATTTGTCGTTTTCTGAGCAACGTTTTCTATAGAAAAGTTGTCGGCTTCTGAGCAACGTTTTCTATAGAAAAATTGTCGGCTTCTGAGCAGCTTTCCCTATAGAAAAGTTGTCAGTTTCTGAGCAGCTTTTCCTATAGAAAATTTTTCAGATTCTGAACAGCTTTTCCTGTAGAAAAGTTGTAATTTTCTGAGCAACTTTTTCTATACAAAAGTTGTCAGCTTCTGAGCAATTCGTCAGTAAAGTTGTCAGTTTCTTAGCAAATTTTCTTATAAAAAAAATGTTATCTTATGAGCCATTTTCCTTACAGAGAAGTTATCAGCTTCTGAGCAGTTTTTCTTATAGAAAAGTTGTCAGCTTCTGGTCAATTTATACTCTAAAGAAGTTGTTAGTTAATGAGTAACTTTTCTTATAGAAAAGTTTGTCCTAATGGAGAGTTCCCAGTTTCCGAGCAACTTCTCTTTTTGAAAGTTGGCAACTTCTGAGCAATTTTGCCTATATTAAAGTGGTCGGTTTCTGAGCAATTTTCCCCATAAAATATTGTCAGTTTCAGAGCAATTTTTTCCTATAGAAAATTCATTAGCTTCTGAGCAACTTTTCCTTTAGAAAAGTTTTCAGTTTTTGTGCAACTTTTCATTAAGAAAAATTGTCAGTTTCTGAGCCACTTTTCCTTTAGAAAAGTTGTCAGTTTCAGAGCAACTTTTCATTAAGAAAAATTGTCAGCTTCAGAGCAACTTTCATTAAGAAAAATTGTCAGTTTCTGAGAAACTTTTTCTGTAGAAAAGTGGTCAGTTTCTGAGCAACTTTTCATTAAGAAAAGTTGTCAGTTTAAGAGCAACTTTTCCTAAAGGAAAGTTATAATTTTCTGAGTATCTTTTATAGAAAATTTGTCAGTTTCTAAGCAATTTTTTTTATATAGAAAAGTTATCAGTTTCTAAGCATATTTTCCCATAGAAAACTTGTCACTTTCTGGGCAACTTTTTCTATAGAAAGGTTGCTAGTTTTTGAGCAATATTTCCCTTAAAAAAATTGTACGCTTCCAGGCAACTTTTTCTATAAAAAAGTTGAAAGTATCTGAGCTACTGATATAAAAAATTTGCTTGGTTTTTGGTACTAAAAACTCATTAATTTTCCATTGAAAAATTGTTTGTTTGCTTCTAGGTGGTATTGATATTGAGCCGGGGTAGCGTAGCGGACTAAACAAGGACCGCCGAGCGTAATTTGAGTTCATTAGTTATGAGGAAATCTTCCTAAAAGCAAACTTATAAGAAGCTTTTAGCCAGTTTTTTTTGTTTTGATATGATTTTTGAAAGACCTAACGAAAGTTTTTTTTTTTTTTTAATATTTTAAATTGCAATAAAAAAGATTTTTGGTTACAAAAAGGAAATTTCTTGATTTCTACTGTGTGGACTCTCTGAAAATCTGTCACGGATCCCATTGCTCCGATGCCGTTGCCTTTGTTATAGAATAGGTGTGTGTTTTTTTCAAGTTATTTTTAATTTTAATTTTATCATAAAAAAAAACGATTATTTTTATAACGTCTTTTCACTTTTTCCAATTTATTTATAATTTTATTTAAATGATTAATTATGGGTTGGTGGTTTAACCGTTTCTTTAAGAGTTTTAATAACATAATGAGTTGATTTAATCAAATTAAATATGTTTAACATTTAAACAAACCCTAAACTGAAATTAATTGCATAAATCAACACGTGGAATTGATACAAAGCAAAACACGCATAAAATTCACCTGCCAGTGAAAACATTATTGCTTTAAAAAAAAACACACATAAAAAAGTTTTAATATTTCGCCTGTTTAATTCCAAGAAATTTTTTACCCACTTAAACATTCAGAGTTTTTAAGAAAGCAAATTTTATAAAGTTTATGTCTTAAGTCTTTTGTTTTTTTGCACCATAATCAATAACTAAAAATTATCGTAGGTTAGTGATAAGATATCGCCCATGCGACATGATGTCAACCTTTTTTCTCTTGGCTTAGAAAAAATATGTAAATAGGGATTTTTTTTTTTTTTTTTTTTTTGTTTCTCACACTTTTTGCTTAGCGCTTTTAAGTAACACAGAAATTTTAAACGTTTGGGTCTTTGGTAAATCAAATAAAATCCAAAAGATTTTAGTTGTTAAAAAAAAATTATAAACTTATGATGAGTCGCTCATTTTTTAAGGCAGGTTTTTATTATTTTGGCCAAACAAACAAATTTTTGCAAAAATTCACATAAATTTGGTTAACGCAAACTTGTAGTGTTAATCATAAAAACTAATTTCATGATATTAAATCATAGATGGATTTATTGATATAAATTAAGCAAATATTACGCAATTTTTTAACATTTGCTTTGGTTTGGCCAGATATAAGTGAAAATTATTTATGGTTTTACGAGCACTTCAGGAGAAAATATTATAAAAGGCAAAGTTTTTGTTAACTGATGGGCGTTTCAAAGAAGTCTCGTAGATAAATTGTTAGGAAAAAGTTTTATAAAAATTACCATTTCAGTTTTTTTTTAGATTCTCAGCAAAAATAAGTTAGGAAATAATTTGAAGCAAAGCAAAGGTTTCCTGTAAGTTGGGGATATTTTGCTCTCTAGTTCTTTTTAGGGTCAATTCTACAGAATGATTAATGCTTAACATTTCCCCTTTAAATCTTACAACAATTTTCTTAGCGTTTCTCTTTTCAGTTATTTTTTTCAGTATTTTACAGATTAAGGACCATTATGACCCCTGGATTGTTTGAGTTGATTTCAAATTTTAGCCTGAATCTTAAGTTGTCTTTCTATTGAAATAATTTCGTTAAGATCAGGTCCAAATTTTGCCATTTTGAAACTTTTTCAATTTAGGGTTAATCGATAAATTTTTATCGGTAAATTTTTTTTATAACTTACTTAACAAAAAGTTCTAAAAATGGATTTGAAAATCATATTTTACATTCTTTTTTATAATTTTACTAAATTGCAGTTAATTAAACTCGAGTATCTTTTAGGGTTAATTTCAAATGTTTCCATCAAAAAAAAAACTAGAAATTTTAAGCATTTTACGCAAAATCTACCAATAATATATAGTATAAATTTCTAAATATTTATATTAGACAAAGCTTGACATTTTAGATCCAGTAGGTTTAAGGGTTAAATATAATTTGTTTCTCCAAAAAGTTAAATTTTAAGCATTGTCTCTAATTTTATTAAAATCTTAAAGAAAAATATTAAATATAAATTGTAAAATATTTATATTAGACAAAGTTATTCTGCATATTTGAGACTTAAAGTCATTTTAGATCCAGTATGTTTAAGGGTTAATTTTTATTTGTTCCCCAAAAACCACAAGTCTACCGCATTTTCTCTTATTTTGTTGAAATCTACCAAAAATATATAAAAAATAATAATTTCTAAATATAAAGAGTAGACAAAGTTTTCCCCATATTTGAAATTTAAAGTCAATTTAGATCCAGTCTGTTTTAGGGCTAATTTAAATTTTTTTCCCCAAAAACGCAAAATTTTGCAGTAGTCTCTAAGTTTATTAAAATCTACTAAAAAATATATATTGCAAAATATTTATATGAGACAAAGTTAGTCTGTATATTTAAGATTTAAGGTCATTTTAGATTCAGTATGTTCGAGGGTTAATTTTAATTTGTTCCCCAAAAACCACAAGTATACCGCATTGTCTCTTATTTTATGGAAATCTGCCAATAATATAAAATAATAATAATTTCTTAATATTAAGAAGAGACAAAGTTTTTCTTCATATTTGAAATTTCAATTCAATTTAGATCCAGTATGTTTTAGGGTTAATTTTAATTTGTTCCCAAAAAACGCAAAATCTTGCCATTCTCTTTAAGTTTATTAAAATCTACCAAAAATATAAATTCACAAATATTTATATTAGAAACTGTTGGTCTGTATATTTGAGACTTACAGTCATTTTAGATTCACTATGTTCGAGGGTTAATTTTAATTTGTTCCCCAAAAACCACAAGTATACCGCATTGTCTCTTATTTTATTGAAATCTGCCAATAATATAAAATAATAATAATTTCTAAATATTAAGAGTAGACAAAGTTTTTCTGCATATTTCAAATTTTATTTCAATTTAGATCCAGTATGTTTTAGGGTTAATTTAATTTTTTTTTCCAAAAAACGCAAAATCTTGCCGTTGTCTATAAGTTTATTAAAATCTACCAAAAATATAAATTGACAAATATTTTTATTAGAAATGTCTGCATATTTGCGACTTACAGTCATTTTAGATTCAGTATGTTTAAGGGTTAATTTTAATTTGTTCCCCAAAGAAACGCAAGACTTACGCATTGTCTCTAATTTTATTGAAATCTGCCAATTATACAAAAAAAAAAATTCTAAAGATTAAGAGTTTTGGAATCCTTTAAGATCCCGCGCATTTAAGGGTTAATTATAAGTAAACCACCATATAAGTGAAGAAAGTATTATGCGTTACTGCTTGTATGTGTAAAGCTTTAGTTCTACCTGCACCTTGAAGTAAAACGAGCGACTCGGAATCACTTTCCAAATCGATCTAACAATATCCGTCATTCTGTCAATCCGGCTGGATGTCCGTCCATGTAAACCTTGTCCGCAAAGTACATGTCGTAAATTTAAAGAGAATTTGACCATAGATGCTATATAATCCCCCTTTTACAATTCACTTTGAGAAGAAAAACTCTCATCTTCTTAATATATAAAAAAATCCGTGTCACTGTGTATGTTTCGAATAAACTCAAAAACGAGTCAACTGATATTCATGAAAATTGGCATATATATGTAATTTGGTCCAACTTAGATGATAGGATAGTTATTATTTAAATGAATGGCCTGGGGGCGGAGGGGCGTGGCAAAATCCATAACTTGAGAACGGCTTGACCGATTTGAACGATTTTTTCCCGCCCACTTTTACGCCCAATTTTTCCGATTTACCTAAAATCAGAAAACGGCTCCATCGAGTTGACTAATTTTTCTTTCAAATGTTCGTATTAATCAACTTTAAGTTTTCATCGAAAGAAAAATTTACCACGCCTACTTTTACGCCCACTTTTTCTATTAAGCGCATAACTGGAGAACGGCTTGACCGATTTGGACGAGTTTTTCTTTAAAATGATCGCCATGGTCTAACTTAGGTTTTGCGGTAAGAAAATGTTGCCCCGCCCACTTTTACGCTCACTTTTTTCGTAAGATTCACAGCATATATATACATACATACAACCATATGTATTTTCAAATCAAATGTAAATCAAACATATGTATATGAACAACATTTTAATTTATAATATTATAATGATGAAACAGAACTGGGGATGAACGATGTTTTACATGCAGTTTGACATGAAATTTTGCCAGAGAATACGGTCGTGAAATAAAATCAATTTTATTTTGAGGACGTTTTTTCTAATGCTCTCACATATAGACACTTATCCTCTTAACAATGTGCCATACTTTCATTCAAAAAACTTTATGATAGGTATTTCATGGATTTTTATTTAAAGGCCGTAAATTTCGTAAACAAAGAAAAATAAGAACAAAAGAAAAAGAAAGAATTGAGAGACACTTATTCTCTTAACAATGCTGCCATACTTTCATTCAATTTCATACTTTTTGTAAACAAAGAAAAATTAGAACAAAAGAAAAAGAAAGAAATGAGAGAGAATTTGAAGTTACTGCCGACTGGTAATGCTTAGGGCCAGCAACGCGGACCCGGGTCAGCTAGTAATGATATAAATATCTAGAGAGATAGAGATGAAGAAAGCCATACGCACCGCGACCCAGAGGATCTTTTGTGCAGCCATGTCTGGTTCAGGCTGCGTATAAAGTCTGCCCGGTGAAAGATCGTAAATATCTGTTAGTCCTACCTAAACAAATGCGCAACACATATTCTAGTTGTCAAATATTGTCATGCCCATACAAATTGTATGCAAATTTGTATCCCAAAATAGCGCTGTGTCAAGCTTGTGCAATTGTCATTTAAGCAATTTTTGGTCAATCAAGCGATTTTATCTCAAATTTGTATTTCTATTATGTGGGTTTTATTAAACAAGAAATTTAACACTACTCCTTGTGCCACATTCGTGCCGCTCTTGTTTAGGTATGGCATATCAGCGTAAAAGCTAAGCGGAAGAAAACGTCCACCTTCCTTTCTTGATTTTGCACGGCTGTTAATAATATTCGACACAAAGAAGTCTTTTTTTAATATTAACCTCATAACATAATATTATTTTGCCGGATCCATGATTGCCCATGGGCTTCCGATCGGGTAATACTTTCGAAAAGTTTTCTGTTGTGTATGCCATCAAATAATCGAGCTTGACTTTTTTAGTTGTTTATTCACGAGAATGTTTTTTGCACCAACAAACAAATGGAAACATTTTTTTAATTTATATTCAATAAAAATTTGGGGGCCAATTCGTTCCAAAAATTAAATCAAGGTTAATTAAAATTTACTAATCTACAAGTTGTCGTTTAAATCAAAATTTAAAAATCTTTACTTGTGTGTATAAGTGTAACTTTATAATTTCTTGTTCGCGTATTGTTTTTATATTTATGGACGAATGGGATTCCTAAGTTTTAGTTTTAAAATGATTGACCTGAAAACCCAAAACTTAGACTGCAAAGTCTCGCGATAACTCGATTTTTTTTTTTTTCATTTTTCAATTTCCTTTCATTTGCTTTCACTCACCTATATTTCCAATCCATTTTACTTTTATGCAAATACAGCGACAGCAAAGGGACATCTGAAATTTCCGTTTCATGACCACCCGCTTCCAAAAGCAAAATCTTCCAATGTGGTATCTCTGATAGACGTGAGGCCAGCACTGTACCCGCAGAACCGCCACCAATTATAATAAAATCATAAGATCTTTCCACTTCTTTAACGTTAAACGGTCGATTTTCTGGATCGAATAAATCGTAATTGTAGTACGCTATGGCGGCTATTAGGAAAGGTATAATTGTGAGTTTACCCACACCAATAATTGTGGTGGCTACTTTAATGGCTCCCGCTATAGCTAAGCCTAGTTTTGAGGCTCCAATGGCGGTTAAGCCGGCAGTAGCGGCTGCTGTAGAAGCCGAGCTGGCTTTGAAGAGCAAACCTCCTACAGCTCCCAAAGCGGGAATAACTACCATTTTGATTTGAAAATCTTTCGGTTAAAAAGTTTCCTTTATATTTTGAAAACAATTTTTTTTAATAAAATATTTTTTTATATTATTTCTTTTTTCAAATAATTTTCACTTTTTTTTGGCATTTATTTTTTTCACTAGATATTTTTGCTCTTTAAACAAAATCACTGCATTTTAGATTTTTTCACGTATTTTATATATTTTTCCTCTTCCTTTTTTTTATTTTAACTTTCGTTTAAATATCATTGCTTTTAAAAATAAAGCCACATTACTCAAATAAAAATCAAAAAAAAAAAAAAAATCTAAAAGCATTTACGTCGGCTTGCGATTTATCTAACCGTTTCGCTTAAGTCTCTATCGTTAACTGAATTCAGTTTTCTTCGTGTGTCTTTTACCATTTGACTCAAAATGAATTTTGAGCTTAATTTAAAACACCAACTTGTAAAAACAAAACTTAACTACATTAAACCAAGAAACCCACTCAATCTACTGTCAAAATTAAGTTAAAGTTGTTGTTGTTATTGTCGATGTTTAATCTAAAACACACTCTGCAATGGGAACCTACAACCGCAACAACAGATTGTCGCGAGAGCTATTTGGACACAGGCCTAGTTGCAAGCGCTAAATTAAATACATCATTTCAATTTTGATATTTCTTTCTACAGCGAAATTTTATTTGCAAAGTTACACCATTTCCAAGTTTTTATAAACATTAGTTTTCGAAAGAATTAAACTATTAAAGCAGTAATTTGTAATTATTAAACTTTAATTAAATTTCCCGAACGTCAACTCTTATGCCATGAAAACAAAAACTTCTAAGGGATTTTTTTTGATTCAAGGCGAATTTTAATAAGTGGCCTCATCAGGGAGAGTTTTGTTGGTTGTCACACGTTTTGTATGGACTTTGACATTTAGAATACATACAACTACATAGAAAAGAAAAGGGATAGCCATTATACTCTTTTTTTCTCTCTCTCTCTGATGCTGTCACCTATATGAATTCGCCTTGTTTTTATTCAAAATAAAACATGTATACCACCATATTCATAAACGATTATTAAATTTAAAAAACGTTTATTAAGTAAAATTCTCATAGAAAATTTGTTTTGTAAACCTTTATTAAATTTAAAATATATTTATGAATACGGCTGTTGAAGTTTAAGGTATTTTGAATACAAATTCTAACGGCTTGAAACTCACAATTTTCTCCCCGAGTTCTTTAATTTGTTAAATTTTCTACAGGGTGGCCTAAACAAGGCCTACCAATGTTAACATGTTAAACACGCACATATAACACAGAAGAAAATAAAAATTGATTTCAATTAAAAAATTAGTGATATTAATTAAAAAATGTTTTAAGTTTGCACCATTAAACAAATTATTAGTATTAATGAACTATTTTGTAATATTAACAACATTTACATTAGTAATGTCGTTGATATAAGTAAAAGTTTAATTCACTTGATTACATTTTTAATTAAAACTGATTTTATGTTTGATTAATGCTTTAATTAAAAAAAATTGACGAGATTTTTTCTGTGAACTCTTAAGGAAATAATCTAGAAGTTACAATACTTTCATAAACGCAGATGCCTACTCGAATAATATAGACTCAGACAAAACTCTTAACTTGTTTGGGACCTTAAAGTTGCCAGATCTTTTAATTATTGTGGCTGAACTAAAATGTAAACTATCTGGTACCTTGGCAGCCTTGGCGCTTATTACGCCCTTGACAGGTATTTGAGAGCCACATGACAACTGTCTTTTCTATCTAATTCGAGGGAAAGAACCTCCGCGGCGCTAAAAACTTATGCGATAAGTGGTTCCATCAGGAACTGTAAAGTATAGGGTCTTACAATAAGAGCCTTTTATTTTGATATTTAAGAAAAGAAAATGTATTTTAAATATAAATCATCGCATGCTTAGTTAGTTGTAAAGAGCAGGGTAAGACATTACTAATGGAAAACAATATCAGCCAAATGGCCACCACAACTACAAATGCTTGCAGGACTTAATCAGCCGCAAATTTACGATTGAGCAATACAAAATTTCTTAAAAAGAATAAGTTCCAATGATTTCGCTTTAAAATACTGGCTTTTTATATGTTAAAATGAAACAGCTTCTTAGAAGACCCTAGAAAACCCACTTTTGTGGTTTCGGTAATCATTTTCGCTAAGGCTGAGCAGATGATTGATCTGCCTCACCCGATCCTGATGCTTGGACTGCCAGCTGAGCATCCACGTTTGCTATTATTGTACAAGGCCGTCTCTACTAGAGGAACAGACGCTTTACATGAACCACTTATAATGATTTATGGATTGAAGTGCATGTTTTGGTCCACGGGTGGCTTTTTATTTTACAACACCAACCCACTTCTTCTGAGTTGGCCCACTGAGAAATCGTTGGGGGATAGTTCGTGGAAAAGAGATTTTTTTGACATTCGAATTGAAAAGTAGGCCTTTCTTGAAACTTGATGGTTAAACAGCTGAAAAAATACATTTTTGTGTACTTATTTGGTACTAATTGAAGTTTTCATTTTTCCTTTTTAAGTCCAAATTTAGATATGTTTTAATACTTTTTACTTTAAAAAAAATTAACCAACGCAAAACGGGTACTGCTTGTTTATTAAATATTTAATTCAAAGTTATTAGAACAATTTTGGCTAATTTTTAAGGCTTTTATCTATCAAAGTAGTACATATTTTTATTGTTGGATTTTTTTTTAATAATTAAACATTTAATAACTCAACAGGGTAAACGGTGTTTTGGTATTTCAATAATTTTGTTTATTTTCCTTATTCCATGGCTTATGCATATTTTTTAGTTTACATGCTATTTTTAGCGTTTATCTCTTGAAAATTTTTTTATTTACTCAATGACATCTTGTGCAGATTTTTTTTTGTTAGTTGTTGTAATTTGTTTTATCCCTCAACAATAAAAAAAAGCTGTTGACATTCACTATTATTGTAATTTGGTACTAACTGTGGTACTAATAAGTCATTAAATGAAATAGCAAAAAAATATTATTTAATAAATAGCTATCATTAGTTGTATTTTTTTTTTTTTAGACATGAGTGTGTGTGTTTAAAAAATATATAAATAAAATGAAATTTTATACATAGAAAATTTTCTCGCCGGAGGGTATAAACTCCACCACCACTACTGGTAAATGAGGGTATACTAAGTTTGTCATTCCGTGTCAAACTTTTTTATTATGCATCTAAGAACCCATAAAGTGTATATATTCACCCCTTTCGTGATTAATTTTTCCCTCGTAATTTGTTCCCTTTTCACGTATTTGCAATCATGAAAAACTCCCATGAAAAAAATTAGTTCATAGGAGAATAATAACGTGAAAAAAATGTTCGCGGGAAAAAAATCCCCTTATCGTGAACAATTTTTTCCTCGTAATTTGTTCACTTTTTCCTTTGAATTTCTCACTTCATTTTTGCGGGAGAACAAAACATTTCTGTAAGTAATTCTTCTCATAATTCGAATATTAAAGTTTACAAAATTAATTTGAAGGTCAAGATCCGTTAAAAGAGGGACAAACTTATATGTATATTCTTCAACAAAATGCAAAAAACAGGTCGATTGCCTGAGGAGCTATGAAGCTTTTCAAAGACGTGGTGGCAGAATTTTAGAGATTTTTTACTGCATAAAAGCGCAATGAGCTAAGGTTCAATCACTCCAATACAATATATTTTATTTTGCTTTTTTTTTTCTAATTTTCTTTAAAATATACGTGTATATTTTTGAACAAAACAATTTTTTTAATGATTTTTAATATTTCTTCTTTTTTACATTCACTGAGAACTGATAGCGCGAAAAAATGTTTACGGGAGTTTCACGATAGCATTTTTCCCTTCGAGGGGAATAAAAATTTCATGGGAACAAAAATTCCACTTGTTTTTCACGATAGGGGTGATTCTTTATGGGGTAATTCAAAGTCGATTTAGCCATGTCCGTCTGTCTGTCCGTCTGTTGAAAACACGCTCACTTTCGAAAAACGCAAAAGAAAAGAACAAACTTGGTCCTAAATTGCTTGTGGTTATCCTAAGCAGTTTGGGATTGAAATCTAGCAACATCGGTTCAGTAGGATTAGAACTATGAATCAAAATGTGGAACCACCAACCTAAAAAAAATTGATAATTTTGATAAAAAAAACTACCATAAATGGTGGAATAATGCACGGAAAGATATTAAATTTTGCCCAAATTCGTTATATACGACTGCAAATTATACTGTTACATTTCGTGAATCTCGGTCCATAATTGACCATCGCCCTCATATAAAGCCTTCTCCTGTAAACAGTTTAGTACGCCTAAAACCGAAATAAATAACGCTATCATAGTAAAATTTGGTACGACAGAGTTTTATAGAACTATTAACCACACTGTGAAATTTCTTAAAGAACGGTATATAACTTACCCTAGGCCCCATATAAACCCTACTCTCGCAAAACAGTTAAGTACGCCTTAATCATAATAAACAGTGCAATCATAATGTGGTATATCACAGTTGTATAAGACTAGCAATCACACTGCTGAATTACCATATGAACCCTACTCCCAGAAAACAATTTAGTACCCCTAAATCCGTTAAACATAATGCTATCATAATAAAATTTAATACGTCACTGTTTTATAGGACCAGAAATGACACTGCAAAATTTTGTGAAGAACGGTCCATAATTTACACTAGGCCCTATAAAAACCCTATTCCCAGAAAACAGTAGTAGGTCTAAGACCGTAATAAATAATGCTTCCCAGTTTTATAGGACTAGAAATCACACTAATAAATTTCGTAATGGTCAGTCCATAATTTACCATAAGCCTCATATAAAGCCAACTTTGGAAAAATAATTAAATTAGCCTAAAACCGTAACAGATATAGATAAAGATACATAACCTGTAAAAAATATCATGTAATTTTGTGATATATGGTCCATAATTTACCTTAGATCCCATATTAAGAAGCCTTTTGAAATTCACTGCAAACGCTAAAACTTATTTCACTGCTGTAATGAAATTTATTCTAATTTATTTTTTGTAATACCAGAAATCAGTCTTTAGAATTTTGGGATGATTGGTCCATAAAGTACCATGGATACAATATAAATTCCCCTCCGGAAAATCATTTTAGTTCGGCTAAAACTGTTACGAATCATGATATTTTACTCAATCCAGTTCAAAGTTCTAAAAAAAAAAAAACATTAAAATGTCTGATTGTTGGTCAATAATTTAATATGGGTCTAAACCGCGAACAATTTTATTGCTGACGTTATTTTTTATGAAGATTAATTAATAATATATATGAAGATATTATATAGAGCCCACTCCTGTCAGTGGAGGGTATCAAAGATTCGGCACAGCCGAATATAACACTCTAACCTGCTTATTTTTTCAATTAAATCATTGATCAAAAACAAAATCATTATTAATTCAAAATCAGTATTAAATCCAGGGACCGAAAATAACAGTTATTTTGAAATTCTAAAGCAAAAAAAGCATATAGAAGTAAATGCTGGCAAACTGATTCAAGTATAACATATTGATCCTAATGAACTTTTCTTTGATAATATATTATGATTTTTAAAGTTTTGATTATTATTTTTTCGATCAACAATTACAGTTACTTTTTTTTATTTATATTTTTTTGTACAAAAGTAACAGTTATTTTTTGATCTTTATTTTTTTGAACAAAAATAACAGTTATTTTTTGATTTTTATTTTTTCGATCAAAAATTAAAATCATTCTTTAAAGAAATACACGTGTTATAATTATTGAGTTGTCTTTAAATATTTATTTAAATGTGTGATCATCATTGGGATTTCTTGTGCGCATTAAAATAAATATTTAAAGTCAACTAAATAATTATAACACGTATATTTCTTTGAAGAATAATTTTTATTTTTGCTCGAAAAAATAAAAATCAAAAAATAAATGTTATCATCAGACTTTTATGAAAAAAGGAATAACTGTTACGGTCCCTGATTAAATCAAATGAATTAAACGCTTACTTATATCAACAATATCACTGCAGAAATGTGTTAAAATCTGAAAATGTTGTTAATATCAAAAAATATTTACTGGATACTATTAATTTGTTATCTTGTGCAAATTTAATTAATTCTTTAATTAATATCACAAATTTTTTATATCACAAACTTTTTAATTGAAACCAGTATTTATTTTTGTCTGTGTAAAAAGTCTGGTTGTATACAATGGAGTTTTTACAGAAGTTTTTTATAGATCAATTCATTGGCTTTCCAATGGCGTACACCTGCTCCATATCCAGGGCATTGTAGCCTGGTTATGATGAACGGTGGCCATGATTCCTGCTGAGGTTCAACAAGAAATAGATTAGGACAGTGATCTCGGTGATAACTGGGCACTGGCCAGTAGGGATTCATGCGAGGAGAATCTGTTAAGAATTAAATGATTCCTGCAGAAATTGTCATGACGAGGAGAATGAGGAAACTGTAATTCATTTTCTATGTCAATTTCCGGGAATTCAGGAGATTAAGGAGAGATACCTCTGGGTTAACCAGTATTTGTGTGTTTGGATGATATATATAAGTCATCTTCCGTACTTGCAAGTTTTGTTGCAGCAATTCTTAAGTTTATTGGTGAGAGGGGTGAAAAGATTGAGGAGGGGTACTTAGTTTCATCCACTCTGCAACTCTGTTTTTATTTTGCTATTCTCACAGTTTTTAACTTGAAGTTGGCTGTAGAAGTATTCGTATTTATATACAAAATATAAAAAGGAGAAGAGGAAAGAGAAGAAGAAAATACAAAAACTGCCAAACTATAATTTCATAATCTGGACACAAATGCAATTTCAAAGCAGAATTATTAAAAATTGCAGCAACGAAAATTGCCAGTCTACACGATGACTATGTAAGATCTAAAGTAGCTTTTTCTCTTCATTAGGAAGACGAATCTGTTGAATGCTGCAGTTATGCCTATTGAGTAACTGCTCCGTAGGAGGGGTATTGGTCTTGGTGACCACAAAGGGGCCACTGAAGGACCCAAGTGAGCTATCTTCTTAATAGCTTCCCCAGGAACCTAACCATTTTGAAGCGGCAGATATATTTTGCGATTTTACCCACCCAGTATTAAATAATTGTGTTTTTGAAGCACTTAAGAGAAAAAGCGCATAATCGAACGCTTCAATAAGAGAGCTCTTATACAGCAGTCAGCGTTGCCAAATATGCAGATTTAACTGCACTTTACAGTTTTTTTAAGCGTTGGGAAGTTTTGAAGTTTTTTGTTAAAAAAATAAGTTTTTTTTGTAAATTTTGCAGTTTTAAATATAAATTTTTTTTAATTATTTTTTATTTCTTAAGTCCTAATTTGCTTAACACATACTCCTGCAACAGAGGCAAGCTTTAAGAGTCAAACAAAAAACACAATCGGCTTGGGAAACACGCACTTTTCGTTAACAAATAAACCACCTAAACCTTATTAATAATTTTTTAAAAAATTCCAATAAAATACTTTTAAAATTTTATGTTTCGTTACTTAAATGACTAAATTTAGCACTAGGCAGCCCAGTTTGAAAAATATACAACATTTCGATTTTTCTAAAAACCTGATTGAATCGTTTGTCAAATACACCAATTAAGAACTCTTGAAGACTGTACAAACGTACAATTTTGACATGTTTGCCAGGCCGTTTATTTGGCTTTTCTTTTGGAAGTTTAGTTATGTCCCTGTTTACATTTGGCGATTTTTGATGTTTCATTTTATTGTAGCATCTTTTCATGTTCACTTGACAAATTGCAAATCTGAGCCCGAACTACAATTAATATTGTATTTAATGAGAAAACAAAACAAATCGCAAAACTATATTTTATTGTGTACCACTCTTAATTCCACTCTCCTTCATCTAGACTACAAAGTACCGATATTCGTTAATAATTTATTATAAATTTTTATATTAATTCGAATATATATTCTAAGTCAAATTACAACTTATAAAGCTGTCATACTTTAATTGTCTTATAACTTCAATATTTTCCAGGAATATTTTCTATGCACTATAAGAATTTTTTTGTTTCTATATTTTTATTACGGGACTTACTTTAGCTATCCTTTGGCTAGCAATGAAGTAAATTGTAAACTATTAGACACCAGCAGAATGTAAAGAATTTTTCTGTAATAAAAATGAAACTCAACATGAGACCTAAAATTCCCAGATTCTATTTGTTAATGATTTATGTAATATTGTTTTTGTTTCTGTATTACATGTATGTTAAGAAAATTAGGAAAATATATGTATTTTTATTTATTTTTTGCTATTTTTATGTGCAGTTTTTTTAGGTTAAATTCAGTTTTTTTTTCTTAAGACGTAGTTATTTTCAAAAAAATTATGGCAACGCTGACAGCAGTAAATAATAACGAATAAAATATACATAAAAAGCTGCTTTTATTGCTGACAACGAAGAAGGTTTTAAAGCGAAAAAAAAATAAAAATATATTATGGTTTACGAAAATGCTTAAAAATAGGTATTTAGACCAGTAAAAGTAAAAAATCACTTTAGGAGTGCTTTATTTGCATGTTTTATTATGTTAAAAGAAGCGCTTATTGTCAGCAGAAAATAGTCCTCCAAACCGGGAACATCCCATACAAAAATCAGGCATCCCATCAGCAGGTTTGAAGCGATTTAAGGTTTGAATTCATAAATAAAACCTGCTCCTTTTTGAGCACATTTTTTACTGGGCAGTTTAAAGCCTTGAATTATCAAAACTAGAGTCCGTTGCAAAAGTTACAAAAACCCCATTAAATACATGAATTTTTCAAACCTGGCTATAAATCTAACGGACAAATAATTAATGTTACCAGTAATATGATAGTACTGGTAATTACGAATACATTATATGGGATGAAAATTTTATTTATTGTCAAGTACAGTACTCATATGCAATAAGACATTAGTACGGGCAACAAAAAAAAAAAACCGAAAACATCAAGTACCAAGATAAAGGGTGACCAAATTTGAGATAATAATGGTCAATGGAAATCGGTACAGGTTGATGATTCGAATTTTTTTGTGGCGGAAAATTTATGATTTGTAGATATTATGTGGTTTCATCAGAATGGTGCCACTCAGTGTGGCCATTTTGGCATTTTTGCAGTTAAATTTGGCATTAAAAATTTTTATTTAGCTGCAAAATTTTCATTTGGCACTTGGCATTTTTAGAAAATGATTTTAGTTTTTTTAGCATTATAAATTTTAAAATTGTGGAAGAATAGTAATATTGATTTCACTTGAATTTTTTATAAATTACAATAAATTTTTACTTAAAATACACAGAAAAAATTATTAATATTCTCCAATCACCAAATTTATACCAAATTCATAACATCAAGCAAACAATTTGTCGATTTTGCACCTATTACCAAAATGATTATATTGATTACTAAAAGTTTTAAAATTTTGAAAAAATATTTTCAATAAATGATATTTTTAATTTTGATTAAAAAAGTGATCAAAAAACTTTGCCATATCAAACAATGTTTTAATTTATTTAATTAAATATTGACAATTCCCAAAAACAATTCTACATGTTTAAATTATTTTATTTTAATCGAAAAAAAGTCAATTAAGATTTTTTGTTATTTAATTAAAATTTTAATTGAAAATTTATTTTAAAACAACTAAAATGTTAATAAATCAAAATTAAATTTTTAACTTTATTAACATTAATTAAATTAAAATGCTTTTTAAACCATTTTTTTAATTGATAAAACACTTTTTTCTGTGTAGTTGTAACTAAAATAATTTCGTATGAAAAGGGAAAACATATTACCTGCCTTGTTGAAAAAAATTGAATATTCATTGAATATTATAAATGGCCTTATCATGTTGATTTTAAATATTATTTGATATTACGATATAAAAGTACAAGAAAATTTCATTTTGTTATAAGATAAAAATGCAATAGTGTAAATGTGTGAAAAAATTGTTTGTTCTAAAACGCTGAAAAAATAATAATTCTATAGCTTCAACTTTTCTTAAACTATAAAAAATTTAATGATCAACTACACCCAGAGAAAAAATATGTTTTAAAAATGTTCACCTCCAACAAAACTATTTTAAAAGAAAAATTTTAAACATATTATTAATTTTATTTTATTCTTTTTATATTGAAAATAATTTTTTCTATGTGACAATTGTTATTGTTTTTTCATTATTTAAAAAAAACGTTAGTTTTATTGTTTAATTTGTTTCCCTGATGATGATACACATTTCTGTATCGAAATATTGGAGTTATAAAATAAATCTAATAAAAATTTGTATATAAAAAGAAGAAAACCTCAAGCTCGATAAATTATACAACAATATTATGTTTAATTTAATCATACTTTTGTCACCGACAAACATATTATGGTTGTCTCCAAACATGTTTTGGTTAATATGTAATAACTAAAATATATTTAACACTTAGGATACCATGGTTGACTTTCAACCATAGAATGTTGCTCTTGGAAAAGAGGAAAATACTATTGTTATTTGAAAAACAAATGATTGTCATATTTAACCAAAACATGCTTAAAGACAACCATAATATGGTTGTGACCTCTTGATGGAGGACCAATTTATTAACAATAATATGGTTGTCGGTGACAATAATATGGTTAAATTAAACATAATATGCTTAAAATTTTTCTTTAAAAATAGTTTTGTTGGAGGTGACTATTTTTGAACATATTTTTTCTCTGCGTGTACATGCGCTTCATATTAATGTGTATCAGATGTTTTACCAAAATCTATTCACTTGCTTATATATAACCATTTATTTCAATTTCTTAAAAAAAAAGTCACTTAAATGCATTTTGCCCTGAATAAAACTTCATACTGGTAATACATTTTTAATAAAAATCTTAAAAAAAAATTTTAGCATTATTTTAGCATTTTTTAAAATCATTTTTAGCATTTTTTGGCCATGTCTAATGCCAGATTTAGCTGTAAATTTTTTTTAGATCTGGTCACACTGGTGCCATTTGTCACAGAGCAAGAGAAACAATGGGTCCTTTGAAGAAAATCGCATTATTTCTCGTGGGGGAAAAGTGTATTGGCCACCGAGACCGTGAGACTTGATACATTTAGACTATTTTTTGTGGGGTTTTTTTTTAATCGATAGTGTAAAGCATTAATCCCAGAACAGTTGAAGAGCTCTAACACAACATTATCGAGTTGATATCAACCATTGGCAACATTTTATTGAAAAACGTAAGTGAGAAGTTTTGTAAAAGTTTGCGAGCGTACCGAGCCAGTAGAGGGGGGGGGAGGGCATGGTTGTCACATGACCAACATAATTTTTCAATTTTAAACGGAACCTATTTGTTATCAACTGATTAAAAAAATATTTTTAATATCTCAAAAAAAATTTTTTTTTATTAAAATTCAAATGATAACTAAATTTTTGGACACCCTTTACAAGTGTTTCATTTCAAACTAAAATGTGACAACTGAAAAAAAATTTAATAAAAAAAAAGGCAAAAGGCAGTTGTTCACATTTGTAAGAAATCACGTAAATTATAATGTAAGATTTTGTTTTAATTACTACACTTTTTAGCAACTTCTTTAAGCAATTTAATGGTTTCAAATGGTGGTTGGTACAATTGTTTTCTTTTTTTTTTTTTTTTTCTTTGGATTAAGTTGTGTCTTTAACAAAGTAATAAAGCAGAAGAATAGTTTTTATTAGAGATTTGATGTTGTGCGTTTTTTTTTTTTTTTTGGAAATATTAATGAAATTTAGTGCGTTTTATTTTTAATGTAGGAAAATACGGCCTTGAACTATTTCGGATATTTACTGTTAATAGTTTATCTTTAAGTATTCACAGGTATAAATTTTTTGGTTTTTGTTTCTTATTTTATTTAAGTAAATATTTGCTTGAGTTTTATTTATTTTCTTCGTTTTGTTTTGACTTATTTAATTTTAATAATAAAAAAAGGTGTTAATTGGAATTTTGCTTAAAAAAATAATGTTGAGAAATCTTAGACACATAAAACCCCCTAATAAAATGTATAAAAACCGTTAAATTGACTTTAAGTAATTTCCGTTGCATTTAAATGAATCATTTAATTTAATTTCCTGCTATTAATTCATATGATAATTCAAACTAGAGAATTGCGCGAGACGTGATTGTAATCACCCGTTAGACTTAAAACTGAAGTTTTTGATATTTGAATTAGGCTTTAGTTCATCAAATTTTTTTTTCATTAAATTATTTTTATTGAAGAAAGGAATTTACAACATGAAAACAATTTTTTTTTTTTTATATTTCTTGGCTGAACGCGGGATTGAACTTGGGTCTAATTTACATGTTTCGAGAATAACCACATTCCAATCATCAGAATTCTTCCGTTTGCGGTAAACTTAAAGTTTTTGGCTGACTATTTGATGTCATCAAGCCCTTACAGCAAAAATAGCTTGAACGACATATATTTCAATTTTTTTTTTTAATAAATGAATTTATTGGCAACAATTGCATCAGCACCTTAACCCTGCCTTTACACATGCAAGTAATTACTTGCAAGTAGTGTATATGTATTATCGACGAAAATGTCGAAGAAATAGCCGAAAGTCTTGCAAGTAGATTGCGTGTTTAGACAGTCAGTTGCAAGTTTATTTTTCAAATGTTCTCGAAGCAAAAACATCTTATGAAAAAAGGTTTATTTTTGTGTTTAAAATATATTATCATGTTAACGTTATCACGAAATTGATTAGATAATTTCTTCTTTATTTTATTTTTCGTCTATCTTGCTGAAAATATGTTTCTTTTTAAAATATGTGAATCCAGTATTGCCGTAGTTACCGATATCATAAAATTTCTGAGAAAATTTTTTGTCAACAATTTTTGTTAACAAAATTATTGCAATTTATGTTTAAAAATGCCATGAAGGTGTGCTGCTGCATAGTAGTGTTTTTGTTTTCTTTTTTTATTTTTATAAATACACAGAAAATCAACTGTAAACATAATTTTTATTTAACTAAGTACTAGGAAATTGATACAAAAGGCATCCACGGTAACACTGTTTCTTTATTTGTCATTTTATTTGCTGCAAGTGTCAAAAATTAACTTGCAAGCAAATTCTCTTGCAAGTTGGGCTGCAAGTACGAAAAATGTGATGGTGTTAGTGAAAATGTGTGAGTGTATTGAGTTTTTCGAACTTGCACTTGCATGTGTAAACCCCGGGTAAATGTCATGCTCACAAAAGGTACCATTATGATTTTATAGCAGAAAGTTTTTTGAAATGTAATAAAAAAAAAACTTTCTGTAAAATTGTTTTTTGTCGCTAAAGCTTTTTTTGCGATTAGGCTTCGTTTTATTGCCACGATTGTGTAGCCTCATCCACAAGTCGTCATTTACCTAAATTATCCCATAGGAAGGCGAGAGCTTCCAGAAAAGGCTTCCGAGTATTTTCGTATCCACTAGTGATGTTATGGATATAAATTATTGATGTTCTTGAATGCGAACAGTTGTGCCAATATTCACCGAATACGATTAGGAATGTCAAATCTGAAATTTAACGCCACTTTGCCTTACACTACTAAATGCATTTAAAATTTTTATGACAATCCAATGACTGAATTTGAAATAATCAACTTCGCTTTTGAATGCCTCTACTGACCATTTTTAACCCTTCCGCATTCCATGGGTCAATATGACCCAATTTTACTCTTCAAATCACTTTTTTATTTCAACTTTATCCTAAACGGGAATAAAATAATTATTAGCAGCAAAATAAAGTAAAACAGTAATTTTTTTGTTTTCCATTCACATAAAGATGAATCTGAACTATAAGATTTATATACATTTGTCTTGTTGGGTCAATGTGACCCAGCTTAATCCTTAGCCTACAATAAAATGTTTGTCGTTTATTCCTTATTTTGCTACCCAGTAATCATTTAAATTTTAAAAACTCAAGAACTTCAGATATTGCTGGACTTCAGCTTTAATTAATGCCACATTTTCAAATAAAATTCTAGTACATACAAAAATGTTTGAACTAACTTTCTTAGTTTTGAAAATAATCTATTTTTGGGTAGTACGTATCCGAACTTATTCAATGGCAGGCAAGTCAGCGGAAGCATTAGTGAATAAAAAAAATCACGTTTATTAATTAACCAATACAATTTTTGTAAGAGGGGGTATCCGTCTTCCCGCTACTATACATCCAAGATTTTGTTTGAAAATGCAGTTTGTTCTAAGAGCTTCACACGCTAAATTTAGCGTGCCTCAATATTATAGTCCTGCAGATATAAGAAAAATAATAAATACTTTGTAGGAGGGTCATAAGTTTCCCCCTCCTTTACCTTTGAAATTTTGTTGGAACATACAGTTTGTTCGAAAAGTTACGCACATCAAATTTAGTGTACCTCACAATTGCAGTTCTGCAGATATATGAAAAATAATAAATCCTATGCATGGGGGTATCCGTCTACCTCCTCCTACCTCCAAGATTTTGCTTGAACATGCAGTTTGTTCTTAACGTTACGCAAGTCAAATTAAATGTACCTCACTATTGTAAGCAAAATAATAATTTTTTTTGGTAAAGGGGATACCCGTTTACCTCCTCCTATACCTCCAAGATTTTGTTGGATCATAAAGTAACGCAAGTCAAATTGAATATACCTCACTATTATTAGCAATATAGTAATTTTTGTAAAGGGGATACTCGTCCACCTCCACATATACCTCCAATATTTTGCTTGAACTTGCAGTTTGTTCTTTAAGTAACGCACGTCAAATTTAATATGCCTCACTATTGTTATTAAAATAGTAATTTTTTGGTAAAGGGGATACCCGTCTACCTCCTCCTATACCTCCAAGATTTTGCTTGAACATGCAATTTGTTCTTAAAATTACGCACGTCAAATTAAATGTACTTACTTCACTATTGTATGCAAAATAATAATTATTTTGTGTGAAGGGGATACCCGTCTGCCTCCCCCTATACCTCCACGATTTTGTTTGAACATTTTTGTTTGTTCTAAGAGTTACATTCATCAAATTTTGTATGCCTCACTATTGTAGCTGAGGAGATATGAATTCATCCGTGATAAAGGGGCTTTTGGCCCCATTGTGTAGGGTTTATCACGGCGGATGCTTGCACGATGTTCTCTTCCATACATAATCGCATCATTTAATCTTTCAAAAGTACAAGATATTTCGATATCCCTTACTTTGTTTTATATAAATGTAAAGATAGGAAGCGTTAACAGAAACCCTCCTTTCAGCAAATTAAGTAAAACTTTTTTAGTACTAAAACGCGATATTAAAAATTTTTTTCTTTAATAAAATTTTTTTGTAAGCGGCCGTGATTGCGAGACTTACAAAATTATGCGTATGTTCGCGAGCTGAATAGCATACATTTTAAAAGAGAGCGTGCGAAATCATTTGAATTTCAAAATTACTCGTGCAAGAGCGTAAGTAATGAAATTTCATTCCTTCCCGTGTAAGCGCAAATGCTTCACGTGCACTTCTCTTATTTAAACCCTTATCGATAAAATAAGAATTAAGTTTAAGCTTTTACATAATATATGATCGAAACAAACAAAAACATAGAAAAGCACCCATAACCATCAAAACCCAAATAAAATTTAATTTTCTTGTTTTTTCACACCCAATTTGTTTTTTGTTATTAAAGCTTATCTTAAATAAATAAATTTTGAAATTTTGTTTCAATTGTGTATTAAAAAAGATATGATCATGTAAAAAAAAATTAAAGGGTGCGTGTTTTAGTTTGGCTTGATGTAGACATTTTCAAATGATTAAATACTTAAATATTATAGTTAAAAAGTTAATTTTTAAAATGCAAAGCCAACATTTAAGACAGCATTTTGTAACACGCAAAGTTTTATAATTCGGAAGTTAAAGTTTTGGGAAACAAAACAAAAAAAAACTATATGGTTAGTCTGAACCTGAGTTGTCTGAAGTTTTGACTGGGATCCTACAGCGGTCCCTTCGTGATACTCAGAGACAATGCTCATTCTATAGAGCCGCTACTCCGTAGATGTCACTAGAGATTCCAAGCAATTTGTTTCCCTTATCAGCAGTTCGAGTATTACGAATTTACCAAGCATAGTCACGTAGCCTACACCCAATAGTTGTAAAACAAATGCAGCCCTTGCACTGATAGACTAATTTTCTACCAACTAGCCTTTCGGAGTGCCCTCTTAGCTGAAGGGAGTGGTTACCTTTATTTTAAATATAATATTTCTCTATGGTTGGTTGGTTAACGAGGTTACATGCCCAAAGACTAGCGGTGTTGCAAGTAGAGACGACAGTGACTTCGTTTTGACAACACACAACTCGTAAAGACTAGAAACCCCGATTCAAGCGTGACACCAGGACAATACTGAGGTGGCTTAAGCCAGCCCGTTACATTGAAATATGCCGAGTTTCCCCGCGTTATCTCAGAGAGCCCTTGTAGAAGGTAATTCCCAAATAAGCCATGTGGTATTGGGTGCCCCGGTAGGCTAGCTGGTAGTGAGCTATCCTATCAGTACCGGGGTTGCGGGTTCGATTCCCGCCAGAGACTCTGGTCATCTGCAAACAAGCAAAGGGCTTTGCGTAGGAATAGGAGGAAAAAGGAAGAAAATTGAGCACTAGGCCAGCACATAGGAGATAAAATACTATCTCCCCAATTTCAGGTTCTCTGCACAGGGAGACCGAGTCTCTAGCATGCCTCCCGATCGTCTAGTGACCAGGGAGTACGTATATTGTGTCTCGAAATATCCTTAAGATTGAAGTAAAAGTTGGAAGAAGTCGCTCAGAGTAACGCATGTCGTATGTGAGCCACGTTATCTTGGTAGCCCTGCAGCCATCCAGTTTTGTCCATCTATCATTAGGCATATCCAGATAGTGTCTCAAGATTTTGCTTCCGATAGTTCCTGAAGGTGTTGCAAATGGCACACCCTGCGAAATATCCAAAGCGACGTCAGTTTTCACGTCTGCCTGTTCATTATCGTAATGGTCTCTATGTGCCGGGACCCATTTAAAGGTAATGTCAGATTGGCTGCCCAGTTTGGATAGTTCGTCCTTATACTGGTTAACGAGGATGGAGATTTCTATGCGACCTAAGTGACATCATAGCCGCTTGGCTATCGCCAAAATTAGCCAACTCTACCATTTCTATTCCTGCTATGCTGTGTTTACCATGCTTCTTGCAAGTATTTCAGCCTGAAATACGCTTGCTTCATCCGACAGGCAGAAAAAGAGATTTATTTTCAGCTCTTCAGAGAAACCCCCGGAGGAAACACCACAGGTCGTTTAAACTTAAACTAGAGTTTAAACTTAAACTAGAGTTGAAACTTAAACTTAGGTTTAAGTTTAAAGTCTAGTGCAGTATTCATCAGACAGGATTCCCCTTCTCCATTCCCGTCTTGACGGAAATATTGACCTTGAATTGATAACAGATTTTCACTCTTTTTGCTCTAGCGCTTCTAGTTTTCGAGAAAATCGAGATTAAAGTTTTTCATGAAATATGACCTTGAATTTATCATATAGTCCGTTAATCGTTTCAGAAATGTGGGCTGCTTTTGTAAGTTCCTTGCATGAACGTACGTCTTTGCCTTCCAACATCCCGATGATGAGAGCCTGTCCGCACTGTTGCCGAATATGGCTATTAGGTGCAATTCTATTGGAATATTTCTCTTTACGTTTTGCTACAAAAATTGTGCTTGAAGTCCGCTGAAAGCAATAAGTTTTTACAGGTGGGCGTAAAGCAAAAATCGGTGCGAGCTACAGTGTTGTTGAAGGCGTGGGCTAGGGAAACCCATATGGCCAGTTGGAATAGTGGGACTGTGGGTAGGACGAATACGATCTTATGGGGTAACCCAGACGAGAGGGGGACAAGAAGCCTTCTCAACGAGAGTAAGTCCGAAATTAGTATGATGGAACGTATCCAGACTCGTAGTGTGGGACTACGGGCACAACTTCACCGAATTGCACGGGCAGAATCTGACGAGTGTAAAGTGTGCGACGAGGAGAGCGAGGCGCTGGAATACTTTCTCTGCTCTTGTTAGGCCTTCGTCGAATTGAGATCCAAAGATTTCGGGAGCGATCTCATGTTGGACTTGGGATCCCTGAGGAACGTTGACTGGAAATCCTTAAGAACTTACGTGCGGGAAACTGGATCCCTATAGGTGGTGGTAGCACAATCCAAATAATTCCCCCATTTTTTTCCTTTTAAGGAGCGCACAACATGGCCAGTAGTGGCCTAGGTGTATATGATAACAGATATGAGGTTTCATCTTTTATGCTTCGTCCTCCTTTCGATGGAAACTATCCGATTTTTACTGTTAATGTATGCAAGTATTGTAGAGTTTTAAAGTACCGATACGGGTCTCTAGTATAGAAATTTTAACTTGATATAAATATATGTAGATTATTAGGCAATCGAAAATTCGATTATCGATTCGAAGTTTATTTCCAAAGAAGAATTTTCTTTTTGCATAATAAAAAGCCGTCATAACTTCTATTAAAATTCACATTTAAACAAAATGTTTTTTAAATACTTTAAATTAAACTATAAATGAACTACTTACTTATTATGAAACTACTAATTTTTTTCTTCTTATTTTTTTACAGGTGAGTGTTTCTTTGTCTATTTGCGGGTCTCCTACTTTCTATAGTACTTAACAAAAGTAATGAGTGATCAAAACAATTTGATTGAAAAGCGACGCATGCGTTTTAAAAGAAAGAAATTATAAAGTAAAACAGAAGTAAGTGACCTAAAAAATTAAATATATAAAAAAAATTTAACAACAAAAAGTAATAAAATAAACAATAATCCAAGTTACTTGTTCACAAGTTACGTCGAATTTAATTTTTTTTTATATAAAAAGCGATTTTGAAATATTTGAGTTTTATATGAATGCTTTTTTATAACTTGCTAATAACTCATATTAAAAAACACTTTCAATTTATTATAAGTCATAAAAATTAAACGTAAATAAATCATAAGGGCTTAAAAGAGATATTTGGTTATTTATATTATATATTTATTATATTTTTACTTAATTAACCGAAGCAGTTACTTAGACCATCATTAACATTACGGGTAACATCAGTACTTTGGGCACCGTAACATTACGTTTTGTTCATCCCACAGAGCCGTTTCTGCTTACCAAAAGTGGTCGTGAAATAGATCATAGTCTCCGCCGGGAAACCCTCGCACTGATGGTCTAGCTCACAACCAACTACCGTACCGGGGCACCCTAGATCGTTTGATATCTTTATGATATGATAATGATAATGTTCTAAATTTTACGAGATTTGATTTTATTTCGCAAATAATGGGACTTATTGTTTAGAAATTTGGGGGGTTATTTTAAAATCACTTCACCTTGTGTTGAAAAATTTTTCATAGAAAATTTTTTGAATTTTCAAATATTTATATGAAAATATTTTTTAAGTGCGGTGAAGTGTTTTACAAAATAAGGGGGTTAATTTAATTTAAGGTGTTCATTTTGATGGTTAATGCGAACTAATTTTAATAACAATGTGCTACTTGAAAATATATACAAGCCGGGCACCTTGCGTTTCAACCGAATTCGGGTACGCTGAATCCAGTGCTGCTAACCATTTTTTTTTTTTTAAGGTTAGCTCTTGTTTTCGAGATATATCATTATTTCGTAAATGGAGGAGGTTTCACAACATATATTCGCGTAGCTTCAAACGTTTTAGTTTATTGAACAAACTAATATTCGCGGTCGAAACAAAATTTTTTTTTTTTTTAAATTTTCGATATATGTTTATCAAAAAATCCTAAAAAATTGGAAAATACGTATATCAGTATTTGCTCTAGGCATGTAAAAAACAAAGTTGCAAACAAAACAAGCCCTTAACGATTAAAATCTGTTTACGACTTTTGATTTTAATCACAAAAGACGAAAAATTTTAATAAAATTTAAGAATTTCATAAAACGCAATATTTGTGTTGGAGACCCCCTAAGAAGTGGAGATAAAGGGCAAGTATATTTTGGGAAAGTGTTAAGAACAAAAAACTAATGGTAGTCGGTCATATATTTTATACCCCTAGGGGCGACTCAATGACAGTAATGGGGCTTTTTCTTCAAAATTGTTTTAGTCCGTATTGAAAATTTTATATGAGAGCCCCCCGAAATTGGAGGAGGCTGCACTATATATATTCAAGTAACCCAAAAACTGTTTAGTTTGTTGAACAAATTTAAAAGAAACGGAATTCTGCAATAAAATTTTCTTCAATATATTTCTAGTCGGCATTGAAAGTTTTGTATGAGAGCCCCGTTAGGGAATGGAGATAGCGGGCTGGTATGTTAGAAATAAATAATGGAGATGAAAACGAAAGTGGGGTTGGTCTTACATTTGACCCGTCAAGGGGCATCCATTAAGGGATTTAAGAATTTCATTAAGCTGTCATATTTGTATGGTTTAAATTCTTAAATTTAACCCATGCAGCGCCTCGGATGCCCCTAGACGGATCAAATGTAACCCCAACACCACTTTAATTTTCAAGCCACTTCCTTTTAAACATTTTGCAGTCTTAAAAGAGTTTTATAACGAACCGAAAAATATAAAATATTTTTTTCCCATTTTTACCTTCTAAGAAGCGGATTTTTTATACAGTACGTTTTTGTGATATGGTGACGTCGATATAGAAAATAATACATGAAGGTTTACTTTAAAAAAGTCAGTTCCAGTTTTGTCCTTTTTTGACCTTGTTGTCCCCTCTTTGGCTTAAAGTTGCTATTATACGAAGAAGGCATTGACAATTCAGTACTAAAGTACGTTTTTCAGTACTTTTTAAAATAAAAAAATTTAAGGTACATAAAAAGTACCTGTCAACAAGAAATTTAATATATCCAGATAACTTTTCGACTTCGCTTAGAATTCTTAATTGATTATAAAAAGGGATGACATAAGTAAGGGACAAATTGAACCAGAATGGAGTTGATATGTTAATCTGGGGATGTTTAAAGAGCAGGACTATGAAGCAGACAATAAGAAAAAAATAGGTTTAACATTGACTAAGACTTATTGGGTATACACAATTCTGTTTTAATAAGTCGATATACTTGTCGAGTGTCTCTCTTGCCGAGACCAATGCTACGGAGAGGCTCCGGATATGTCTTATTACTCTGATGAGAAGCATAAAATTCCCTAAGGAAAAGAGAACTAACACCAAACTTGTCATGCGGCAGTTTTAAAGGTACTTGTTCTAACACTTTACATGAAGGGGACTTGTCACTTTAACATGTCGATGCCCTAGGAGGGGGTTAATAGGCACCTTTTTGACATTTTGTGGCAGATCACTCAAATAACCTAAATGGACCTATTCAATTTCAATTCAAATAATGCCAGTAGTAGATATTGTCCCGAGCGAACTATATTAATATGATAGGTCTCCTACATATAAATTAACATAACCAGATAGCACCACCGCGCACAAAATCCAGTTACATGACTAGTTTTATGTCAATTATGTCAATTTCCTCTGAAATAACTGCAATTTAAACACATAATAACCAGTTAATTGATGTGTCAAGTTTTCGTCACACAATTCGTTAATTTTTATCATAATATTGTGTACACTGGTCAGGGGATAAGTGCGGTAAGAACAATTATCGCAAATTTCCGCAGGGTTATACTAATTTCTTCTCACAATTATTTGTAAGAGAAATGCATATCAGCTTCTCTAATAACGTCCGGACTTTAAGGACACATTACAGCCGTACCTTTACGCTGATATTCCATACCTAAACAAGAGCGTCAAAGTTGTATCACGAAAAGTAATCAGGAACAATCAGAAACAGTAATGCCTATTAGCTTCTTTGATAACGTCTGGGCTTTGAGGACACATTACAGCCGTACCTTAACAAGATCGGAAGGCGAAACGTTTTCTTCCGCTAAGCTTTTTCGCTGATATGCCATACCTATACAAGAGCGTCAAAGTTGTGTCACGAACAGTAGTGTTCATTTCCTTGTTTAAAAAACCCACATAATAGAAATAAAAATGGAGATGAGACCGCTAGATTGACCAAACAAGCGCTAAATTGCCATTATTTAATTCCAACTTCATTATTAAACGCGCTGACAAAATCGGTTTTTTCAATTGCAAAGCGTTGACGCCGCGCTATTTACATAAAAAAAAAGTTTTTTATCACTTAAAAAAGTGGTTTAAAAATATTAAAATTTAATTAATGTGATAATGGAATCAATTTTTTTTAGTTAAAAGACAATTTAAAATATAGTTTTGATTTAATTAATATTTAAGTTGTTTTAAAATAAATTTTAAATTAAAATATTAATTAAATATCAAAAAATATTAATTGATTTTTTTCGTCTAAAATAAAATAATTTAAACTTGTAGAATTGTTGTTGGGAATTGTCAATATTTAATTAAATAAATTAACATCATTTTTAATCATTTTTTTTAATTAAAATTAAAAACATCATTTATTGAAAAAAATTATTCACAATTTTTAGTAATCAATATAATAATTTCGGTAATAGGTGCAAAATCAACAACTAGTTTTTTTGATATAATGAATTTGGTATAAATTTGGTGATTAGAGACACTTTTGAATTTTTTCTGTGTAGGGATGCTTCATACAAATTGTGTGGGTATCACAAATGTTGACCAATAGGAAACGCGTGCGTCTGTTAGGTACTTAATCTGGCTCTACAGCCAATTTACTCATATACGATAATATGAATACTGATAATTCCATCATAGAATATTGATTCAAAAAACTTAAATTATATTTGTGACAGCTTTTGGTGATTTTTATTCTAAAAATAGTACTGTTTTGATAGGGACTCGATACCATTTGAAAATTTGAATTTTCCATCCCTGATACGAAGTAAACAAATTCGTTGGTAGTTTAGTTTTTTCCGCTTAGACTAAGGACTTTTTTTTATGAAAAAGAAGTTTATTTATTATATTTAACATTTTTTATTTTTCGAATTTATTCCATGAGCTAAATTTCAGTTATGTATTTTTTAAAGATTTTTGCAGAAGTTATATTCCTTAAATTTTTAGGAATGACTTATGAAAAATAAATAATTCCCAGATTCTATTTGAAAAAGAAGTTTCGCAAAATCTTTTTCTTCGCTATATAATAAAAATGTTTGGTTGATAAACTTTCACTTTTTACAAATGTGTATAAAAAACATTCGGCACTTGTCGAAAAAAATATTTTTTTTTTCAATTATATTTGAATTGATTAATTTTTTTTTATACAAACAATTATAACTATACCACACACTATTGTTGTTGCCCCTGCAAATATTTTGTTATTGTATTTTTAACAATATAATTTCGTTCACAACTTGTAGACATGAGCCGCCTAAGGCATTTTTAAAAAGATTAATTCATATGAATAAAACGTTTGTTAACTACTCAACAAATTTTGTAATTGGTATTGACATGAATATCGCACACAAGTCCATGGTACTCGTATCGTATGCAAATAGTGTTCAACAATTAATTTGAAGTTCATTGAAAACTAATCAGCTGTAAACAAAAAGTTACAAATATTTTGGGTTAAACGAAAGCGGTCTTAGACAAAATTGCTTTCAAATCTTTCTGATTATTTAGCTTAAATTCCATTATTTAAGTTTTTTAATGCTAAATAGTGGTATTTAAATAAAATACCTACATTTTAAAATTTAGACTTGGTTTTAACCTCTTTCATATTCATTGAAAAAAAAAACAGCAAAGTTATTAAACAATTCCGTAAATTAAATTTTCAATTACTTTAGTCATTAAAGTTTTTCTCTTCGGATTTTCGAACGAATTACATATTTCATTACTCTTGTAATTATATTTGTAACTATTTGGAAATTTATAGATTTCATTCAATTGAAAAGTTTTATTAATATTGATTAATTAATAAAAATGTTAATTAATTAATATAAAAAGTAATTTAAACAATTATATATTTGTTTGAGAATATATTTGCCAATTTAAATTTTTTTTTTAAATATTTCTAAAAAAAATCTCAGCGTAGTCAAGAATGAAAAATTATCAATAAAAAATTTTAATTAATTTCATGTTGTAAAATTCCTATCTTCATAAAAATAATTTAATGAAAATTAAATTCAATGAACTTAAGCCTAATTAAAAATATCTAAATTTGGATTAAAAAACCATTAACAGTTCAATAAAATAACCACAATACTAATTATTTCTAAAAAATTAATTAAGTCAAGGATATAATTAAATTATTTTCTTTTCAATTACTTTTATAATTACGAGTGTTCATTGTCAGACTTTATTTATTACGAAAATAAAATATCAAAGATTTTCTTTATTAATGTTTTTTTTATTTTTTTGTTTAAAAAAATTAAAATCTTAATTTAAATAATTTTTAATATTCAATTAATTTTTATTTCTCAAACTATGAACAACATTGTTAAGACTTAAATACCATTTTTTCATTACTTTTTTTATTTTAAATATTAAAGTTTGAGTAATGGAATAAAAATTTTTAATTTAAATTTTTTTTATTTTTAATTTTTTTTTTTTTTTTTTTTTTTCTTAAAAATAATTAAAATCTTAATTGTAATTTTAATATACAATTAATTTTTATTTCAAACTATGAACAGCATTCTTCAGACTTAAATATATTTTTTTTTTATTAAAAGTTAATTACTATATTGCAATCAAAAATAAAATATTCCAATACTTTAAGCCAATTTCGGGTAATTTAACACCAGACTATGGTAAATAAATTCTTTTCTTTGTTAAATTAAGGCAATTACTTTTGTAATCAAAAACAAAATTTCCCAGTACCTTGAACTTAAATTTTAAAGGTAATTTAATAAAATACACTGGTAATTAAATGCCGTTATTATATCACAACTTTCGTTAAACAAACCAAAAATTTCAACAAATGTTAATTGATTTAACCAAAAAAAAAAAAAAAAAAATGGGTAATTAATTAAACAATATTCTGTATTTAAGTATTTGTCTAGAAAATATTGATTTTGTAATAAGAATTTTATATATAATTATTTTTAATTAATCTTAGAGTTCAGTATTTTCCTTTAAAATTTTTTTTTTAAAAAAAAAACAAAAAATAAGTCAATTACTTTTGTAATTAAAAATAAAATACGCTTTTAACAAATTTTAAGAAAATCAATATTTAATTTAGCTAATTGAATTTTTGTTATTTAATTATTTGCCCAATACAACCAAAATCTCTTTTTGATTACGAAGTATTCCTAATCAGTTGCTTTGAATTACTTTTAGAGTTCAGACATTTCTTCAAGACTTTTAGAAAATTGAAAAAATTATTTTTAGCTATTAAAGATTTGCGCAAAAAGAACTGAAATATTTTCGTTTTATTACGATAACTTCAAATTCAATTACTTTTACTTGCTATTCAAACTATTCTGGAACAATTTTAGCAAATTTAATGGAATTAAATATATAATTTGAGTAATTGAATTAACTGAAATCTTTTCTTTTTATTACAATAAATTAATTTTTCAATTATTTTAAGTAAACTTTAAGTCATTTTTGATATAATTTATGTAATCGAATAAATAATTTTCATAATTAAATTTTTTTGCGCAAAAGGACCTGAATTTTAATAACGGTAAATTTAAGTGATTTAATAAATTATTTTTAATCAAAAGTTAAATTTTAGTTTAATCATTTTCAATTACTTTTAATTACTATTAAATTTCAAACTATTCTTCAACACTTTTAGCAAACTTCAAATAATTTGTGATATAATTTAGGTAATCGAATAAATAATTTTCTTCATTTTTACTTTAATTACGTAAACTTAAGTAATTTAATCAATTATTTCTAATCATAAGTTTAATTAAAGCTTTCTAGTCATTACTCTTTTTCGCTGTTAAACTAAAAATATAATTTATAACAACTTAGAAGGCTTTAATCTGTTGTACTAAATCTTTTGCGAACTTCGCCAAGAAATAAAATTATATTTAGTGAAAATATTGGAAAATATAACTGGTAATTGAAAAAATATGATGCCAAGTAATAAAAAATCTAGATTTTGTTTCAAATTATTAATGACAATTTCAACGGTTCCCATAATTTTTTCTTATCGGAATCAAATGCCGTAATTTGCACCCTGATTTTAAAATTTGTTTCGAAAAATCTCTTTTAAAAACTTTTTTATATTTTTGGGTAGAAGAACCAAAATTTTAAATACTTTCATATTTTAAACTCTTGGCCATACTAAGGTTAAAATTGTATAAAGCTTTAAAGCTTTTGTATAGCGGTTGGTGGATTGGCTAAGATAACATTTAAAGTTTATTTAAACAAAGGTTTTAAAAGTTTCACAGAAGCAGTGCTGCTAATGAAATTAATTATTTTATATGGTATAAAAACGATTTATAATAGATAAGAGGTTTTTCATTTTGTTTTTAAATTATTATTTTAATATTAAAGCCGGCGATTCACTATCCTATTCAGTCATACGCAGGGTTGCCGTTGAAATTCAGGAAAGTGTCATAAAAAGGGTATTTAAGGAAAAAAGGGTCAAAAAAGGGTATTTTAAAGTAAAATAGGGTCAAGTTTTTTTGTGAAAAAAAAAATATATTTATTTCAATTAAAAAAAAAAAAATAAAACAAAAACGAATTTTAACAATAAATTAAATACATTAGACTTAAATAAAAGTAATTCTACATACTTGAATTATAAATCAATGTTAAACCTAAAAAAAAAACCCAGGTACATTCCAATATTAAAATGTTAAACATTCCTTACAAAATACTATCAAACGATTTTTGTCTTTTAAGCTTTTATAAAAATGGGCATTCATAAACGTACATTAACAGCTTCTTAGCTATTATCTGTTTGTAGCGATTCTGTGTTTCATTATGGCAACTTTATTTACGTTTTGTTTACTTTTTATTGCTAGTGATGCATGAAACTTCTATTCGGTTCACATGATATTCTAATTAATTCTAAATGCAATAATTTAATAAATAATAAAAAAGAATATCTGCAGTTGTTCCTGAACATATTCATTTAAATCACATACATTTTTTTTAAAATATTTAACAATATAACTTTAAATTGGTTGTCTAAACTATAAAAAATTTAGTTAAATGTATTTAGCATGTTCATATTAATAAATAAGACATTTTTCCATTATTTAAAAACATATTGCCCAAAAATAATATCATTAAATGCAAACATTAAAAAAATGTCATTTTAAAGAAGGGTAAATCGAACAATAAATTTTCATACTTTATGAATGGCTTATTAAAGGCTTAATAGATTTTTTTTCGTTTATGAATACAACTTTAGCACTTTTTGCTTATAAACGGTTAATTAATCATAAATAAATTTTTATGAATACGGCTGTAACAAATGGCTCGAACTGTCGAAATCAGATGGTGTTTCGATACCACCTGTAGCTGAATTCGCCTTGGCCGAAACACATACATAAATCAGCGCATACGCACAGTTGATCATCAGTTCATTTTACACAATTGTCAGGCTTTATAGGAAGAAAATAGGTATGCATGGAATATGACCGTTGCATAAAAGTCAGTTGTTGTAATAATAATATCGCATGCAATTTTTATGTGTGTGGTCACAAAACTAATGAAAACTTTCGTGAGGAGTATTAGAACTTTTACTAATTTTCAAAAGGTTAAAAAAGTCGCATACATTTTGTTTAATAGCTGCTTAACACTATCACACAAATCTTACGTATTTTGAAAAAAAAAAAAAATAAAAACCTGTCATGATAAGCTGTTATTGTTTTTTGAAAATTGTCAAATAATAATAAGATCAGGGAAGCATTTTCGAAAAGTACTTAAGACTTTGTGGGATAGTTTATAACGGCTTTAAATGATATAAAGAGATAAATTAAAATAAGGGTCATAAAAAGTGTCATTGGAAAGAAAAAGGGTAAAAAGTGATACTTTAGTATCACAACGGTCATAAAGTATGATAGAGTGACTTAAAAATTTAAGACAGTATGACTTGGAAATTTTCATGAAAATGTTCGTAAAATGATAGATTTCTTGCGATCAGGGTGGCATTTTCTAAGTTAAGTAACTGATTCATATCATCGCACATGTAATTCGTGTAATAGTGTGGCATTGGCAATAGATTTTGTAGAAATTTTTTCCTGTCGAAAAATAGTGAATTTAGGTAGCACCCTTAACTGTGCTATCTAAATAAGAGGGGCAAGCGTTTGTTTATGTCAAATCGTCTCACTCTTATACAGAGTATACAAAACCAAACCTTTAGAACGCAAATTCAAAACCACCCGACTGGTAAATCTTAATTGCAAGATCGCCAGGTCTTTCTGTTTTATTGAAAATATTTTGGAAATAGGATTTATATATTAAAAAATATATATAATATATAAAAATATATGTATCTTGTTTCAGTATCTTAGTAAGAAACATTTTTTAAATTAATGTGACTTTATAAAAAAAAATTATTTAATATAAAATTTAAACGAACTTTAAACTAAAAATAATTTAAAATTTCCTTAGTTTGTGGAATTCTAAGGTAAAATACATTTTTTAATTGAAAATATTTTGCTTAAACAACTTGCCTGTCCCCATAAAGTGCGGCAAGTCACCACGTACCACTCACAAAAATTTCACTCTTATTTGTAATACTGAAACCTAAGGTGACACAAAAGATTGAAAAGATTGGACTTCACACCAGTCTTTCTATTAATCATATATATATGACTCATTGGACAGGAAAATTGTTAATTTGCTTGGGGCGAAATAAATATGTTATTTTTAAATGGCTGGACGAATTGGTCTTGAGGATAGCATATGGGCATTTCCAATGAAAATTATACATTTTGTAACGTAACGCCAGCAAGCAAATAAACTTGTATTTTAGACCCATGTTGTTCGAATGTTATCACTTTTATTAATAAATGCAAAACTAGTTGCTCTTTATACCACCATATAGTAAACTATACTAATAAAATTTACAAAAAGTAGACTATTCGCTGGAAATGCGCATGTTCCAGTTAAGATTCGCATTAGGGGATCTCAATTTTTGACCCGCTTAACAAGTAAAAATTCGAATCGTTTGTCATTTACATGCGATTTCAATAACCGAATAGAATCCAATTACCTTACATAGATCTAAAAAAGCATGATTGGATGAGCTTCTAATTCCTTATAGTTTGCGAATTATACACAGTTATAGTTCAGGTTCAATTGTCAGCCTAACGCGGGTCCAGCAATTAGTTCCCGTTGTGTTACCATGTTTCACGTCTTCCATAGGTCCTATGTTACCTTGCTGCCGACATTCAATCTGAGCCAGCCGGTTGATTTGATTCAATGATATAGTGGATCCTATTCAAATCATTGTCAGAGAGACAAGTTTTGCCCCTTCAACTAAACAGTTGTAAGCTAAACCCAGTAATCATGCAATACCTGGTTCCGAATTTATATCAAAGTGGAGGCCAAATTACTTTCAACCGCTTTATTTTAACATTTTTTTCAATTAAAGAAAGTTGTTAGGCTGGGGTTTTGGGATCTCAGTTAAACTAGGTTTAGTTAATCTGAAAAGAGATTTATGCCGCCATTATCAAGTTTGTATACAAAATTTTGTAGGAACAGATTAGTTTTGCTTAAAATGTTGGTCTTTAATGGAATAATAAAAAACAATCAGATTTCGCCCGAAAATTGGGAGTGTCAGAGTACGTTAAGCTAAGTTTAAATTTAATCCATATCTCAAAAACCCAGCCTTAATCGTTTATAAAAAAATTTCAACCAAATGGTCAGGATAAATCCGTCCATATGATACCTCATACAAACGTTAATTGTACTAGCACATGACCAATTATGGCACTACCAACAAACTGCAGATAAACTTTGTTTGAATGTGTGCCTTGTATAAGATCTACGTCCCAGTATGGATCTATGGATATCAGATAACGATACATTTGTATTTTTTATTGTTTAGTTCTCTTTCAGTAGCCAACCAGTGGCAAAATGAATTATATCTTGTTTTTAGGTCTTCTTACGCATCGAATAGTGGCTACTTGGCTTTTATCGGATAAAAGTGCCGGATTTACAGTGGATTATAAAGGATAATAAGTATTGTGGTTATTTTATTGAACTGTTAATGGTTTTTAATCCAAATTTAGATATTTTTAATTAGTCTTAATTTCATTGAATTTAATTTTCATTAAATTATTTTTATGAACACAGGAATTTTACAACATGAAATCAATTAAAATTTTATTGATAATTTTTCATTCTTGACTGCGCTGAGATTTGAACCCAGGCTTTCACGGACAGGTTGCCCAGACTAGTTTCGATTGCAACCACACAATCTCTTCAGTGGGGTTTGCCGCCTTTTATATAAGATTTAATACAAATTTAAATGTATTCACTCAATTTTTATTATTTCGGAGGATCTTTTGTACCACAACTAATAAGAAAGTCCATAGTTTTATAAATTTCCATTTTATTACAAAAAGTTCAAGCCATAATGGGCCGAAATCGGATACCTAAAGAAATCAAAAAATAAACTCCCTAGAGGGAAGCGAACTGACACCAAAGTAGTCCCGTGATAGGTCTTTGGTGGTAGAGACCGGTTCAAGTTCTAACACTTTATATGAATGGGACCTATTACTTTTACATGGGGTTGTCATTGGAGAGGGTCAATTGACACCCATAAGCCACCTTTTGACAAGTCACACATCTATTCTTAATGAACGTGTTTAGTTTTAGTTACTACAATGGAGTATTATTTCCATAAAAGAAGTCCTAGAACAAAGTTTAAGAATCAAATTTTAGAAAGTCCCAAAAAATGTGCAACACCAGCGGTGAATACTGTACTATAATTTATTACTTTTATACCAGTTAAATGATTGGTGCTCCTTTCAGTGGTCATGAGTTCTTTCTTTTTGTACTTGTTCTATTTTCACAAATCCCAGGACCAGTCTGTTGGAACAATTGACACAAATTTCCCGCAGGGCTATTTAGCATTTAAATATATTTATACGAAACTGATACAATATATTTTCACATTCTTCATTTTCCGTCATAAAATGCATTATAATCTCCCTTAAGGGACACCTTCCTAAAGTGGACAGCCCCTTAAATGAAAACTGTTGCCTGGTCCCATTCTCGTTCGATTAGGAAAGCATTGAGTTCTTTTGAAATTACATCTATCTTTTATGAGCACATTTCAATGGTCCTTTCAGTGTCCGTTTTTGAGAGACTCCACTGTATATAAAACGATTTGCTTTAGCTCTGCAAATAGAGAAAAACCATTAAGAAATACCTAAAGTTTGATCAGAATTAAAAAAAACAACTTTAACTAAATAATAAAATGACTTTTCAGTATTTCGTTAGATTTATATTTTCTAGAAGATTCGCAAGATGTTACAATCTAAATGTATTTTATTATCTTCTTTACAATTCATTGTGAACACCTTCCCTCTCCCAATCCTGTTTGATCATATCGGCTCCCTTCTCGCCTATCATTATAATGGCGGCATTGGTATTGGCTGCCACAATATCTGGCATAATACTGCCATCCACCACACGTAAACCTTTAGTGCCATGAACACGCAAACGCCAATCGACAACAGCAGTGGGATCCTGGGAAGGACCCATTTTAGCAGTGCCCACAGGATGGTAAACAGTAGTGGTCATATGTCTGATATAACAACGCCAATAATCATCAGATTTATAGGGGATCGAGTTACAAGCCTTTAAATCTATTTTATGTAGAGAAGTTTCTCTCTCCCTGAAAGCTTTGGTTTCGGGTATCTTTGTATAGATATTCAAAGCTCTAATATAAGTATCCACATCACGTTCATCGGACATATAATTAATATGTATGCGTGGCTTGTCCAAATAATTAGCACTTCTTAGTTCTATGTGGCCCTTCGAAAAGGGCTTGAGATGTAAGAGATAAGTTATGTATGTATTTGAGTTTTCATTTGCCTTTAAAATAGAAGCTGCAACATTTTTATTAAAACCAGTTGCCTTGATATAACCTTTAAGTTCTGGAGATTGCATAAGACTAAAGAAATTGGTAGTTTGTATATCTGGATTGGGACCATTTAGGGAGGTGGTATTTATAAAACCTGTTAAAGCAGTGGCTTCATGATGCAAAAGTTTGCTAAAGCGGCCCATGATCAAATTATACATGGCATCCACCAGTTCCTCTTCGGTGGGCTTACGAGCTGTTGATTTATCAATTTGGAATACTACCGGTAAACTGGCATGATCTTTAAGATTTTGTCCTACTGGTAGATCAACTAGGACGGGTATGCCTAAACTTTTTAAATGACTAGAAGGTCCAATACCTTAAAAAGAAAAATCTAGTTAATATTAAAAAAAAATTTTTTTTAAATAGTTAATTTATACCAGACAACATTAAAATTTGTGGTGTGCCTATAGCACCTCCGGATATTATCACCTCTTTTGCAGCTTTAACTGTATACTCCTGATTGCTTTTTAGGACAAATGTTACTCCCGTTGCTTGTTGTTTCTTGTCAAAGTTTACCTTCTTTACATGGGCATAACGTATGACATGTAAATTATCACGTTCTTTGTGTATATGAGAGTTTGCTGTTGTTATACGTTTGCCCTGATCTTGGGTACCTAATATATCAATTTGCCCTATCCAAGAGCCTTCTGTGAAATCGGGAGCTGTACCGTAACCCATTTCTGCCATGCCAGCCTTAATGGTTTCACGAAACTCATTGTCGGATACGTAGTTATTAAGACCCATGGGACCACCTACACCATGATCTCCGGGCTTATAGCTACCTCTGGTTGAACGGAGATCTTCTGCTTTACGGAAATAGGTCATTACATCGTCATAACCCCAAGTAGGATTACCACGATCACGCCAATCATCGAAATCGGTCCGAGTGCCACGAGCATAAATCATAGCATTCATGCCATTAGTACCACCTAACATTTTGCCACGAGGCCAATGGCAACTTTCACCTTCCATAGCCATACAAGCCTTGCCATTTGGCTCTGTATGATATTGCCAATCCCAGTCTGAAAATTGTGTAGCCATATGCCAACCTACAAACTGGAATTTTTATTATTATTATTAATCGTTTTATTTTTTTTTTATTAAACAAGGTTTAAATCATGGTAGAATAAGTACAAGGTAAAGTCATTAGAAATTTCTTTCTCATCTTTAAAACCCGCAAAAAATATAAGGAAATAATTTAAAACAAGCCTCAAAACTTAAATAAATTAATTGGACGTTACATGGGTTATTAATGACAACTCTCCCTAATAAACATACCCATACCTGATACTTATTATACTATGGTTTAAATTAAACTTTACCTGAGTTTCTATGGGTGGATCACCCCCAGCCTCAAGTAGTAAAACTTTCCATTTAGGGTTTTCACTTAGACGTCCAGCTACCACTGATCCAGCACTACCCGAACCAACTACCACGAAGTCATAGTCCTCTAAACCTAATAAAAACGATAGAGTAAATGTTCAATAAAGGCAAATTAAGACAGAGGTAGGCTTTTGAAATGGTATTATAAATAAAAATCGGTCGGAATTTGCTTTTTTTTTAACCGAATGAGGGTTTGAAAAATTGTGAAATTGACTTAGTCGTTTTTGAGAGTCATTAAGTCGTTTTGAGAGTCACTGAGTCGTTTTTGAGAGTCATTTAAATGTGTTTATTCATATATAAAAATTTACTTGAACCGGAACCGGCCAAAAACGAGTTTGCCTCGTAATGTTGTGTACGACGCAACGGCCAATCGATCATAAAAGAACAGGCTCTTAAGGAAACTTACGAGTTTCGGGAACCAGTTTCCTGATTTCATCAGAGCACATCCCATTGTAGTAACGATAAAACAGGACAGTGCTCAAGGGAGCCAATAGAATTGAATACCCTACTGTCACCAATGAGAAACTTCGCTCTCTCCGGCACGCGGCCGAGAAACTCTAAAATAGACTTTGTAGCACTGGCCCACACATGAGAGTTGTATTGCATTCGCGGTTGGTTATATATTCTAAGGGGACTAGATGGAGATGGACAAACAAACACAGAACAAATTATCGCCTTTTTTTAATAAATATAAAATCAGTTTTAATTAAAAATTTAATCAAGTGAATTAAACGTTTAATCAAGTGAAATAAACGTTTATATGTTAACTGGTGCATCAAAACTAAAAATTGATTTCAATTAAAAAATTTGTGATGTTAATTAAAAAATTAATTTAATTTGCACCAGTAAATAAATAGTATCAATCAAATAGTTTTGCAGATTAGAAAAATGTTCTTCAGTAATGTTGTTAATATAATTAAACGTTTAATTAACTTGATTTAATTTTTAAATAAAACTGATTTTATTTTTGATTAATGGTTTCGTTGAAAAAGAAATTGGCGATGATGACATTACTGCAGAAAATGTTCACAGAAAAAAATAAAAGTTGGTTTAAATTACAAAATTTGTAATATTTATTAAAAAATTAATAAAATTTGCACCAGTAAATAAGTTAATAGTGTCAAATAAAAGTTTAATTCACTTGATTTAATTTTTAATAAAAAACTCATTTTAGTTTTGATTAATGTTTTAATTGGTGAAAATCTTTGAAAATTTTTTCTATGTTGTTTATATCAAAAGATTTTTAATTGGTTTTCTGGTGCAAATTTAGTTTTTTTTTTATTAATATCACAAATTGTTTAAATAAAGTCAATTTTATTATTAAACATATTCTTGGAAATAAATAAATTTTCATTAATAAGATTTTGTTTTAAATTTGTTTTTATATATATGTGACCCGGTCTATGAAAAGGTGGCTTATGACTCAAAAACAAAATTCGTAAAATCAGCTGTTAAAGATAAACAATGCATTTCGTCCGTTTCTCGGTAGTTGTTCTCCTTCGTTCTGTTTCTGTTTGTCTTTTCCGTTATAAACTACACTCAAAAAAAAAGTTTTGATTAAATTAGCAAAACGATCTACTGGCCTAATATTAGCAAATTTTCTGTAATAATTACAGTTTTTTCTGTAACTTTTACAGACTTTTTCATTTGTGACCTTCTTTCTCTACATTTTTAGTACACTTCTAAGCAAGTTTGGACTTTCTACTTTTCACCACGTTAAAGAGCGTCTCAAAAACTATCCGAACCAAAAAAAAAGTGAGAAGTAATTTTTTGAGTCATAAGCTCCCTTTTCATAGACCGGTCTCATATATATATATATATATTTTAACATAAGAAATCATAATTTTGAACATCCTTGCAATACAAGTTTGCTTTTTTATATATATACTTTTATACTAATGTACTCAGAAATTTGACTACACTCCAATGAAAAAGAATTTTGTTCAGAATATTAATCCAGAAAATATTTTAAGGGGTCTGTTCACAGTCAAAATGCTTGTCATGCAGGCGAATCCACTTGTGTGCGTGTGCTGGGCGTACTATTCACCGTCATATCTTTTTTTTTTTTTTTTTTATTTTCCATCCAGCGTCGTCGGTGTCACACATCCAAACACATTTTCACTAATACTTCTATAGTGCTTGATGAGAAACGCTGCACCATCTTCAAACGTTCGCGAAATATATATTAACTGTCACTTTATCTAAATTATATTAAACGTAGATCTGCTAGAAAAAAAATTTGTGAAGTCATCGTAATCGGCACTCCCAATTTAAACAACAACAATGGACAGGTGTGTTGCACTGTTAAATGGACATAGTTCTCATTTGTTCTCTTTCCCAAAACACGTTTTAAACCACCAACATCTTTTTAAAATTGGTTGTCACGAAAATAATTTTAAACGTGTAGCTTTTCTGTTAACAAATTTCGTTTGGTCATAACTGACCACAGATCACATATATAACTTATTCCCGAAAGTTGGCAATACTTGTCTCACCTTTATGTAACAACCGACTAAACTTTCTTATTTATTTTCTTCTGCCCCACCGTAAAACTTAAGAATTTATAAGTTAAAGCCTGATTACAGTTAAGGCAAACTGTGCTAAATCCGGAAAAAAATTTAAATGTTTTTTTTTAATATTTTTTTATTTTTTTTTAATATTTTTATTATTTTTTACAACAATTTATTGCCCACTTTTCACCCGCAGCCAGCGTATTAATTTAGTTAAAGATGTATTGCTATTTTTACCTTTCTTAACAATTTCTTCGCCATAATCTTTTGGCCAGTGTGAACGATCACTTAATGCACAAAATTTCGTTATTAGTGTTTGCAATAACAAGGTCATTAATGTATTTGCTGGACCTGCTGACCTGGCGGCACATTCTGTACTTAAGTAGTCCATGATGGGGGCTTCTGTGCTATTTTATTTCTACACGTTTTTTTTCGATTACTTTTTTCTAATAAAATTTCAAACTCGCACTGTTTTTAAAAACTAAAATTATTTCTTTAGTTTTCTAGTCTTTATATAGTAAAATAAACACAAAAAGGGAATAAAAATTTTAAAAAGCAATAAATTAACATTTTATTTGCATTTTTTTATGTTATAATATATAAGTGCGTAAGAAATTAGGGAGTCCCCTAAAAGTGATTTAAAAAACGGCTAAAGTGATTTTTAATTTACAAAATTTATATTTATATGAAAAACATGACTTTAAATAGTTATCGATAAAATTCGGTATGCATGGTTCTTAAATATAATGGTAACTTTAATCATAACTATTGTTGACATGACCATATTTTGATGGTGAGTCAGCCTATGCATGTCTAACACGATCGCAATCGTATAGATTGTGCAATCGTATAGATTGTGATCATCTAGAGGATTGATTTAAAATTATTATAATAACGCTAACAATAACATGATTGCAGTAACTATAATTTTTCACAAAAAAGAATAGTTTCGTTCTCCGTGACTATTTAAATGTCTCTGAATGAAGTCTAATCTATCTAAGCTTTTATGTACGGTCAGGAAGCAGCACAATAAACCAGTTTGGAAAAAATATAACCAACACAAAATCACTGCGGATCAATTCGTTACCCTCGGCCAGGATATAGGACAACAACAATGAATAAGATCCACGAGGAAAGACCAAATAAATAGTTCGATTAGCGGTATATTCTTTGGTTTGTTTTGGATGTTATTCTAATGTCACGTTCGTGGTGCAAAAACGTAATTTTTCTATGACATTTGTATTTGATCAGTCTTAGGTGTTTCAAAATAAAAGTTCAAAGCAAGATATTTATTGCAAAAGAATATTGATCGGAATTTTTTTTTTTTAATTGGTATAATAGAAATCTTATAAGCTTTTAAAGGTCGTCACGTACGATATTGTAAGTACTGTAAATGCAATGAAATGTTTCATCTTATTATGTTGGTATTAAATTAAAATTTGGTCCACACTTATTTTATATCAATCGTATTCACCTAACCAAATATTATTGGAATTGGTCCATATTTGACCATAGCACTCATACAAATACTACTCCCGGAAACAGCTTTTAATGTCATAACTTCCTTATAAATGTTGGTATTGACATAAAAATTGGTGACAATAACTTTTACGATACACCCAGAGAAAAAATATGTTTAAATATGGTCACCTCCAACAAAACTATTTTAAAATAAAATTGTAAACATACTATGGTTATTTTAACCATATTATTGTCAGTGACAACCATATTATGGTTGCCTGCGAATATGTTTTGGTTAATATTAACTAAAATATGTTTAACATTTATGATAGCATGGTTGATTTTCAACCATAGAATGTTGCTCTTGGAAAAGGGGGAAATACTATTGTTAGTTTAAAAACAAATTATTGTCATATTTAACCATAACATGTTTAGATGCAACCACAATATGGTTGTGGCTTTTTGATGGAGGACTAATTTAAAAATAATATGGTTGTCGGTGACAATAATATGGTTAAATTAAACATAATATGTTTAAAATGTTCTTTAAAAATAGTTTTGTTGGAGGTCACCATATTTAAACATATGTATTTTTTTCTCTGCGTTTAGGTACTATGTCATGTCAAAGTATTGCGCTGGTAGGCCCAAAATAAACCATTGATCTTATATAAGCCCCTAAAATCGGTGCAAGGCAAACAAACCTCATGAAGATGAAATATCCGAACCATATTTGGCACAAATAACTCTTATATAATTGTTAACCTCATAGCATAATTCTGTTCTGGCGACCATGATTGGCCATGTCAAAAATAGTCTACACTCTCAAAAATTTATTTTTAAAATATTATGGTGTAGGGTATCATATGGTCGGGCTTGACCGACTTTACTTTCTTACTTGTTTGTTTTAAGTAAATGAATACATATATTTACCAAAAATATATTTCATACCGTGTTAATACTATAAGAGAAAAATCTGTCACGTACGGTATGTCACGAACGATATTACATTTTGTTCATTATAAAACCATCTAGAAAAAAAAATTTATTTGTTATTACGGATTATAAAGGAAAAATATGCGTTTAAAGTAAAAAACTAAAAAAAAAGAAAAAAACCTGCCAAAAATTCGCAGAATTTTTCATTCTTTTGTATTCAACCCAAAATCACTTCCGTTTTATGTCACGTTCGATATGCACCTATTTTGCTAAATATTTTGGACAACAACATTCCGAAAGTAATATTTATCTTTTTTTCATATGTTGTACCCTCTAAATGAAAATAATACTAAAAAAAAATTTCGGTTACTACACAGAAAAAATTATTAAATTTCTCCAATCACCAAATTTATTCCAAATTCATAATATCAAGCAAACAAGTTGTTGATTTTGCACCTATTAGCAAAATTATTATATTGATTGCTGAAAATTTTAAAATTTTGAAAAAATATTTTTAATAAATGATATTTTTAATTTTAATTAAAAAGTGATCAAAAAACTTTGCCACTTCAAACAATGTGTTAATTTATTTAAATAATTTATTTATATATAACGAGTTAAAATTATTTTATTTTAAACGAAAAAAGTCAATTAAAATTTTTTGTTATTTAAATAAAATTTTAATTGAAAATTTATTTCAAAACAACTTAAATGTTAATTAAATCAAAATTAAAATTTTTATTTTCTTTCAACAAAAAAAGTAATTGATTCAATTATCCCATTAATTCAATTTAAATACCTTTTAAACCATTTTTTTTATTGATAAAAAACTTTTTTCTGTGTACTATTTGTACAAAATCCCTATTGCTCTCAATGCGTACAAATGTCACGTACGATGACATGAAAATGCCCTTATGTCAATTACATTTCGCACTGTGGAGCCAATTTAAAGCCGAACACTGTCTTTAATTTGTTATGGTTAATTTAAAAAATAAAATCTCTATCCTTGAGATGGCCCTATAGAAAGTATTTAAAAGGCGTTCAATTTGACCATCCTAAAGACCAATTCGCCTTAAATTGTTTTAAAATTTTAATAGCCGAAAAATTTTGTTCGCAATGAAATTCAATGTTTCATTGGCCGTGTAATTTGCCTCACCTTCCTCTTGGAAACAAAAAAAACATCAATACCCATAGCGTTAACAATAGGCAACAAAAAGTCATCAAGATGGGCCGACTCGATATTATTCTCCGTTCTCCCAAAAACACCATCAAACTAAAATGCACACCAAACAGTCATACGAACAAACTATTTTATGAGTACACCCCTTCTTAGGGGTATTTTCTACGATTTATTAGAACAGAGCCAACAACTACAATTATGAAGGGGAGCTAGAGAGTTAATATGTTCCACACAAATATTTGCCGTAACATTTTCTGCAAAACTGCTGGACATACCCCTGCGAAAATTAATGTCAATTGTTCCAACAGAACTGGTAATTCGAAGTTAAATTTCGTGAAGATCGGTCCATAATTGGCCATAAGCCCCATATAAAGCCTCCTCCCGGAAAACAGTTTAGTATGCCTAAACCAGTTTTAAATAACGCTATCATAGTAAAATTTTTTACTATTTGGTACTCAAGGTCCTGGGATATGTGAAAATAGAATAAGAACAAAAAGAAATAACTAATGACATGTGAAAGGAGAACCAGTCACATAACTGGTATATTAAGTAAGAACAAAAAGGTAGATTTTTAATTTTATACTAACTTGGTCATTTATATAATTTTTTTATATAAATGATTTTTTTTATTTACTGATTAGGGCCAATTTTGTAACAGGTTCAGTATTCACCGATGATGTGAAAATTTTTGGGACCATTTTAAAATTTGTTCTTAGAATTAATTCTAGGACTTGTTTATTGGAAAAATACCAGGGACTAACATTGTAGTAACTAACACTTGGCAAGTTTATTGAGAATAGATGTGTGACTGGTCAAATGGTGGCTGTTAGGTGTCAATTAACCCCCTCCAATGACAACCCCATGTAAAATTGATAGGTCCCGTTCATATAAAGTGTTAGAACTTGGACCGGTCTCTGCCACCAAAGAACTTAACAAGGGACTACTTTAGTATAAGTTCGCTTCCCTCTAGGTACCCTTTAGGTAACAGATGTAAAGAACACATTGTTCCTTATACCGATGTGCAGCAGGAACAGGCCTCCTCTACCAGCATTGATTGTCAGAACCCGGTAGCTTGGAAAAGTTCGAAATTATTGTACATTTCTATATATGATAATTTTTTAACTCTTATATACGATTAATATAATTATAAAAACGCCGATTTTCTTAACATCAGAAATCATTTTGTCGGAGGAAAATAGTATCCCAAGTATGACTTATCTTAGCGGGCTTTTTATCACCATACCTATGTTTTCAGAAAATTTCGACGTTTTCGAGACTTTTTGGAGTCGTATTTTTTTTCTTTGTAAGTCTTTTATAAGTAATTTTTCATGGGAATTTCTAGTCGTAGATGTGCAAGTTTAATTATTCTTTTGCTAATCACTTCTAAGTTTTTTTCTAGTAATTGTTTAAGTCGTATATATAATGCCATAAGTTGGCAATCTTAAGCCGCGTATAGTGGGTTGACCTTGGGGCAAAGATTGAATTGTCGTACAAATGATAACGACAAAAATATAATTCGAAAAAGATAGATCCGCTCTCAACTAAGCATTTCGTGCGTTTCGTAAGATTTCTCTATGACGTGCTAAATTCCCAATTTTTATTTTTTAAAAACTCTGAAATTTATTGTTGAGGGAAAGCTAATTCTTATGCGCATTTCGCTGGTTGCTTAGGCCAGCTCGTCAGACTTTATTTATCCTCAATTTAGAATGTAAATGTAATTTATTTCCCAAATTTTAAACCAAATTTTTCTAAAATAAATTTTGTTAAATTAAGCGATTTCTTTTTAAACATTTCTTTTTTTATTTAAGGGTAGCCCTAATTGCATATGCTCACGATCAACAAATCTAAATCGCTATCATACTTAAGAAAAAGCTCTTTGTTTTTATTAAAGAGTAAATAAAATAAAACGATAGTAAACTAAAAGCTTTCTTCTAGCACACCCTATAATTGCATTTGTAGGGGGCGCCATATCTTGAATGTCAAACAACTTGTTGACAATTAATTGGTTGCAAAAAAAAAATTGTTTTGTTGTTGTAGCTTATTACACTATTATCTTGTTTTACTTTAAATGCATATTAATTTTGATTTTGCTTATTAGGGAAGATGTTTACAAATTCTGTTGGATGTGTTTCATACTAATGAGATGAAATTAATTTCTAGGTGGAGTGTTGTTTTAAATAGAAAGAAATTATAATAGAAGACCGACCCTGTATGTATTATATAAAGGGTATTGCATTAAGCGCTGGCTATTGAATTTTAATAAAACAAAGTACGAATTTGTGAGATATACAGCCATGTCACAGAGTACAATTCCGTTCGGAATGATTCCGTTCGGAATTAAAGAAAACCTATTTGTTTATTGATAGAAAGTATATTTTGATAGTTTTTTGGTCTTTGAGATACAGAAAACACCCATACCGTTCATGAAAACAAAAATGGTTTCATTCCGCAAAGTTTTTTCGTAATTTTCTGAAGCACCAAAATACGGAATGAATTCCGTTTCCGAACGGAATTGTACTCTGTGACATGGCTGATAATCATTGTCTTATTCGCTTAAAAGGCCTACCGATGCCATTATTTATGTAATAATTTTACATCATGCACATGTTCTTTGCGTCATCGCTGGATGGCGATCATCGGAAAGGTCGATTTTTCTACGACTCTGACGCATACTCTGGCAAAATTTGGCCGAAGACATGGCTTTTGTGAATGCCTATGGTTGCGGCTTATTCGCATAGACCTTTGACTTAAGAAAATATTCCAACAGCGTCAAATTTCAAAAGGTGGCCAGTTTAAATCACCTTCGCGTGAGATTACCAGGCCCCCTGCTGTAGTTGCGTTACGATAATTTTCAAATCATAAAAAAACAACCTGTTTAATGTCTTTTGTAGATAAGTTTTGTTTAGTTTAGTTTAGTTTAGTTTGATAAAATAGAACAATTAATAATAATTAAAAACAAGTCAGAGTGCTATATTCGGCTGGGCCGAATCTTTGATACCCTCCACCGACAGGAGGGGGCTCTACATATCGATGGCTTAATATAAAAAAGACGTAACTCGATTTTGTATTAATTTACAGAGGAAAGAAAGAACTGAATAAAATCCGTAGAATTTTAGACATTAAAAAAGTTTTAATGCGATTTTTAATAAAAAGATCCAATAAATTTTCTAATATAGCCCTCTGAAATTTAAATGAAATATGCATTTGGCATTTCTCTACAAAAATAAGTAAAAATCTTTATTTTGAGAAAAATTGAGTTACGCCATTTTTATATTAATATATATATATTATTAACTTATATTATTACTTATATTAACGATATATATTATTAACTTATATTCACAATAACGAACGTTAGATGCTTATATCTATATTAAATTATTGACCGACAATCAGAAAGTTTTATGCGTTTATTTTTAGAACTTTGAACTGGCTTGAGTAAAATATCATGATTCGTAACAGTTTTAGTCGAACTAAAATGATTTTTAGGAGGGTAATTTGTATTGGACCTATGGTAAATTTTGGACCAATCATCCCAAATTTCTGAAAACTGATTTCTGGTATTAAAAAACCTAAATTAGAATAAATTTCAATACAGCAGTGAAATAAGTTTTAGCGTTTACAGTGAATTTCAAATGGGGCCTATGGTCAATTATGGACCGATCTTCACGAAATTTGACAGTGTGATTTCTAGTCCTTTAAAACAGTGACGTACCAAATTTTATTATGATAGCATTATCTATTACGGTTTTAGACGTACTAAACTGTTTTCCAGGAGTATGGTTTATTTGATGCCTAGAGCAAATTATGGACCGACCATCACGAAATTTATTCGTGTTATTTCTAGTCCAATAAAACTGCGAAGTATTATATGTTATTATGTTAGCATTATTTAAAACTGTTTTAGGCGTACTTAACTGTTTTCCGGGAGTAGGCTTTATATGGGGCCTATGGTCAATTATGGACCGATCTTCTTCACGAAATCAAACAGTATGAATTGCAGCCGTATAGGTCTAATTTGTATAAAATGTAATATCATTCCGTGCATTGTTCCATCATTTATGCTAGTTTTTGTAACAAAATTAAAAATTTTTTAGGGTGGTGGTTCCACATTTTGATTCATAGCTCTGATCCTACTGGTTCGATATTGCTAGATTTCAACTCCAAGCGGCTTAGGATAACTACAAGCAATTTGAGACCAAGTTTGTTCTTTTCTTTTGCGTTTTTCGAAAGTGAGCGTGTTTTCAACAGACGGACAGACGGACAGACAGACAGGCGGGCATAGCTAAATCGACTTAGAATTATTTAAGGAGCCAGAATATTTATACTTTAGATCTAGATGTATAATAAAAAAGTTTCACACGGAATGACAAACTTAGTATACCCTCATTCACCACTTGTGTTGGTGGAGGTTAAAAAAAATACTTTATAGGGTAATCTTAAAAAAGTACCAAAAAGTACAAAGTTTATAAAAGTGTTCGTTATTATTCATATCAGCAAAATGTTTTATCAAAGAGTTTATTTCCCCTTACACGTTCACCACTCAACGTCACATATTTGTGACATGGGAGTTTACACAGAAACTCATTTCACATATATGTGTCGGATTTTTAGTGAAATGTATTTGCCTCTAATTTTGTGAATGTTTGTTGGAAGTATTTTTCTTGTACGTTTGAGTCTCTGATACAATGTGATATAACTAAAAGTGCTGAGATTTGTGCCTAGTCTGAGTAGTTAAAAAAATAGCTTTTTGATTGTGTCATGTCACATATGTGTGACACATATTTTTTTGTTCCTGAATTTGGATAGAAAACGCAAAAAAATGCTGAGTGGTGAACGTGTTAAAATAGCCTGGGTATTTGATAAAAATTAAGAAATACTTATTAACCCACATTTGTTTCTAAAAGAGTTTGTTAAGAATTTCTAAAGAATTTTCGAAATTTCCGGGAATTTTTAGAAGAGAAATCTCCAGAAATTCTAAAAATTACGATTTTGTGACATTAATTAAGTTAAATTGACAGTTTTGCAATGCCGGAAGAATAACAATTCTCGGGAATTTAGGTACCCCTAAATGGGAAAATACCACATCGGACTTCTGCAGGTTATGTAAGGATTCTGAGGAGCTTGAGACGATTGAACATGTACTAACATATATGTTCTTTTAAGTTAAAAGAAAGGCAAACATCCGTAGAAAGGGAAAGAAGGGAAAGAAGAGTCCTGTCTCATTGACAGGACGGGGCTCACGAAAAAAAATTAACCCCTCAGGAATTATAAAAAACGAAAATTTAAATTTAAGGGGGCTGAGTCCCGTAGGCCACTGTATCCAAAAAACGCCGCGCCCACTTAGTGATATGTGTGGGTACTCAAACTAAAGGTAAATGTGCAAGAAAAAGGGAAATAATAAAATTTAGGGCGGGCGAGACTTCTGTGGCCCTCTGGGGGTAAAATACATATTTTTGTTTAAGGTCAATGCTAATTATCCATTATTCAGTTTCAAAAGTAAAGTTAAAGAAAACACACATACAGCTTTGGTTTCCATGGGACTTTTATTTCATTAAAATGCTTAGACCCTGCCATTACGTACGAAATACAATGTCATGGCTGGTTTTGCTCCAACGTAAGGACACGCAAGATCGTAAGTGACTTTCTCATGGCAAAACTATTTATTATCATAGGTAATACTTTAAAGACCCATATATACGTTGTCAATTATAAATTACCATCTTTTTCAGGTTAAGGCTCAAAACATAAATAACAACCCTCGTATAACAAGTACTGTACCACTAAATTTTACTTTAAGCCCACAAAAAAAAACTTCCAAAATATCTTATCTATAACGCACTTTACCCGCCAAATTATGCAAAGTCATTAAATAAATTTATTTTGTTATTCATTTTGGATTCTTTTTGAGATAAGGTTTCCAAGTTATATGAATATGAATAAACTTAAAGTTCACTGAACTTATAAGAGTATTTTGATAAAAAAAAAATAAACAAAAATATACTTAACAAAAAAAATTTACTAGTTCACACGACTATAATTCATGATGTTTATTCGTAACAATTTCGGAAAACGGCCAATCTTCTCTAATAAAATCAACAGCTTTTTCGGCAATCATAACTGTGGGGGCATTTGTATTGCCGCTGGTAACATAAGGCATAATGGAAGCATCAACAACTCTTAGATTTTCAACACCTTTAAGTTGAAGCCTGGGACTTACACAGGCTTTCTCATCTTCCACCGGACCCATTTTTACGGTACCCACAGGATGGTAGCACGTGGATGAGAAAAAGGTTATATAACATCTCCAATATTCTTCAGATTTAAATTCATATTGATCGCACTCCTCAATGGGTACGTGCATAATTTGAGCTTGTTTTTCTTGGAAGGCTTCAGTCTGTTCCAGTTCCATTAAATAGCTCATAGCCCGCAGTACAACCTCTACATCTTTTGAAACAGACATGTAGTCAGCATTAATTATGGGTGGGTCTTGAGGAGAGGAGGATTTCAGTTTAATATTTCCCGTTGCTTTGGGATGCGCCAAATTAGTAAAAATAATCAAAATATCTTGGTTTTGTATAGTCTCCCGGAAATGGGGTCTTAACTCATCCTTAACATTTAAACCATTTAGCAACACCTCAAGGCCTGCTTCTTCACCTCTCCTTACCGACAAATGATGAAATTCTATATCAGGATAGGGTGACTTTTTAGAAGGTTCGGTATTTATAAAACCGGTTAAAGAGGCTGTGCCGTGCGAGGTAAAAGGACCTTTGTTGTGTATTAAAAATTGGTAGATGTTGTCTAAAAGCCGTTTCTGATCGAAAGGCTCGCCCTTGAGACTTATAAATACCTGTATCATTAAATGATCTTGTAGATTTTTTCCCACAGGCAGATTATGTATTACCGGTATATTCAAAGGTTTTAGAACCGGCTCTGGACCCACACCAGAAAGCATTAATAATTTAGCTGAATCTATAGTACCAGCTGATAAAATGGCTTCCCGTTTGACTTCTACTTTAAGAGTTTTTTGTTTCAAAACAAATTCTATTGATTTAACTGTTCGGCCGGTGTCATCAAATTCCAACTTAGTTACCTGGGCATTCTTAATCACTTTTAAATTCGGCCTTTGAGAAACTTTAGCCAAATATCCTTTGCCCGTACTAGCCCTGTGCCCATTTTTTACTGTACCTTTAAGATGGCTATAACCTATATAACTGCCTTCTGTAAATTCAGCAACATTGGGTACGCCTAACTCGCCTGATCCTTTTAAAATCAAATCGTCTACATCCTCATCAAAACGGCCGAAATCATTAATGCTCACGTAACCCTGGGGATGAGTTTCATTGCCCACTTCTCTCACAGATTTCTCAAAATAAGGCCACACTTCATCATAGCCCCAACCGGTATTGCCCTCCTCCTGCCAGCGATCGTAATCAAAACGGTTACCTCTGACATATAGCATGGCATTTATGGCACCACTACCCCCAATCACTTTACCACGAGGCCAATGACACTTGTTATCCTTGTAAGCCTTACAAGAGTGCCCATTTGGTTCCACAAAGTAGCGAAACGTAAATTCCGAATGTTGTATGGTAAAAAATAAATTGGGAATCTTAAAATGTACAGAGGATATAAATGTATTTTCATTTATTTAAATAAAATATCAAAACTTACCTCCGATTCCTGAGGAGGATCACCACCCGCCTCTAAAACCAACACATTCCAGTTGGGATTTTCACTCAAACGACTGGCAACTACGGATCCTGCCGATCCAGCTCCTACAACTACAAAATCAAAAGCCTCTAAACCGGACTTTAAAGCAGTTTCTGCATAATCTTGTGGCCAATATTCTAAACGGGAAACATTACACTGAGCCGCAAATATACTTTGTACCAATAACGTAACCAATGAATTCATAGCACCCGCACTCGGTATAGAACATTGTGGGGCGGTTGCGAAGCTAGCAGGCATCTTGACTCTTTGCGCAACAAACTTAAAATGCTAGATTAAATATTTTTATAAAGTTGTTTATCAGTAAACTAAATGTTTTATTAACATTTTTATTGTTGTGTTGTTTACTTTTATATTGCGTAATCTCTGTCAAAAGTATAAAATAAAGTTTCGTTCCCTATCAGTAATAAAAAAGTACTTTACATATACATATGGGCATTTCCACCGCAAGATCAACTATAACCAAAAAATTTAAAGTTAACCCACAATTTTTTTCCCCTTGTATTATAAAAGAAAAGTATACCGAATTTATTAAACTAAAGAATCTCGCAGCTGCGTTAAGGAGATTCCGGGCTACAAGGTTGAAGTTCGCGTTTTTGTCAGCTTTGTGTTATTTTTAAGGTAATATTCTCTTAACAATTTACATCTCTTAGAGTATTTGTGCAATTGCACTCTCACCGCAAAACTTTGGCTACAGCAACAACAAACCTTTAAATAAATGCAAATGATCAAACAAATAACAATAAACGTTAAAAGTTTAATTTGCTTTTAATGATATTTTAAGATTGCGTCACGTAAGTCAAACATGCATTTATTCTTATTATCTCTACGCTGCTGATTGCAAGTACGTGAAATTTTGTAGTTTAACAAAGGCTTATGAAGGACACTTATATAAAAAACGGTTTTTAGAAAAAATAGTAATTTTATATTAATTTTTAAAAGTGCGTAACGTCACGTCGTATTGTGAGTATTTTCCATGATGTTAGTATATGATTATTTTAAGTTTACATTCATTTAACTATGGTTTTTGTAGATGGAATAATCATTTATCTCAATATATATATAAAATTTGTACATATCGTCAAATAAAATGCAAAGGGCCTATTATCATTTTTAAAAAAAAATCACCGCTTGACCTTGCGACTAAATTTGTTTCTTTTTTTTTTTTTGGATAGGACCAGCACTCGGGGGATGACCCCTACAAATGCAATGTATTGGTTTGGAACTAGGAAAATGTTAGGGCAAGGAAGATAGAGGGAGTAGTGCTTGTGAACATTCGACTTGAACTTATTCATGTTGAAAGTGAAAGGGAAGACTTCAGCATGAAGGTTGTTCCACATACGAACAGTCCGGCCAAAAAACGAATTTACCGGCCAATCGACCACAAAAGGATGGGCTCTTGAGGAAAAACGTGTATTACGAACAAACGTATGGGTTTCGGGAATCAGATCCCTAATTTCATCAGAACACATCCCATTGTAGTAACGATAAATCAGGCTTATTACAGCTTCGTTAATATCGCTAACTGTATCGACCGATTTGTATGATACTTAGTCGCCTGGCAACGACTGCTCTATCTGGAAGTTTAAATCGTCGACGTCCACATTTTTCGCTGCCAAAATAGCTCTTTCTTCCAGCCATGCATGAATTGAAGAAGTTTGGTTAGGATTATGAAAATGAATGATTATTGTTATTTTTTTATGCCAAATGAAAAGAATTAAGAAAAAATAATGATCAAAAAATACATCAAATTTTCAAGAGAATCGGCTTGTTAATTAAGAAGATATAGGAGGGGGTGCTTTTACCCTTTTTGCTTTATTTTACGCCCTAAATGTTAATATTTAAGGCCTTCAGTTTCTTCAAGACTTTAAACTATCATCGGTTATTTAATTAGTAAGACATCGATAGGGGGAAATTTTGCCCGTTTTTACGCCCTTGATGCTGGAATTTCCAAAAAAGTTATATCTTATTCAAATTATATTCAAATGTTACAGTGCCTGCATGCCAAATTTTAAGAAAATCGGTTGATTAGTTAAGAAGATATAGGGAGGGGGAGCTTTTACCCCTCTTGCCCTATTTCTTGACCTAAATAATACAAATTGTAAGGTACAGTTCCTTCCAGATATTACACTATTTTCGTACCAAATTGCAGGAAAATCAATTTATTAGTTAAGAAGATATAGGGAGGGGGTGCTTTTACCCCTTTTGCCTCCTTTTACGCCCTCTAGTTAAGAAGTTAGTTTTGCCCCCGTTTAACGCCCTCTAGTTGATTAGTTAAGAAGATATAGGGGGAGGGAGCTTTTACCCCTTTTGTTGTATATTATGCCCTCTAGCGATGTGAAATATACTTTACATATACTCATATCTAACAAATACACACATACAAAATTTCATAAAAATCGGTCAAGCCGCTTCGCAGGAGTTCAATTACAAACACCGTGACGCGAGAATTTTATGCACTGGTAGAAAAGGCGTCATAACGCTGATATACTTTGACATCAGTACTATGACAAGTGTCTTCGTTTTTGACCCCATGACACTTTGCATCGTTGTGATGTCAGCGTTAACATCACAGCGTTAACATCAAAGGGATGACACATTGGCATCACAGAAATGACGAATCTGAGTCGATTTTATAACGCATGTCATCAGTGCGATCAAATTGAGTCATGGTAATTGACCTTATGTCAAATTGAGAAAATATAATTAATTACTTACCCGTTGTTATACTGATTGTTTCACTTTTGTTGTATTCCGCCCTTTGTTAACAGAAGAACTCTCAATTATAAGACACCAGCAGCATGCCCGATATGGTTTTCGTATTAATTCTACTTTAAAAATTTGATGTATTTAAATAAAAAATTAAAAAAGATAGAATATGGGAATTTTTTCTGCTAGTTTAACTTTTGAAACATGAAAATAATAATAATAATATATTATAACATGATATATAATGACATCGTACTGATGACAGTTTGTCATCACACTGATGACAGTTTGTCTGTACTGATTTTAAAATACATTAGCATTATGACTCATTTTCTAGCAGTGTACACAAAATGTGGCATCCAATTGATGTCACTGTAGTCAAAGCGTAGATTACACATAATAATCAGAAAAGGATGACGTTCATCGTTAAATTTATGTCACTTTTTGCCTCATTGATGCAATAACATTGATGTCACAATTCTGATTTAAGGGCATTATCGATATTAAAATGCATTTTTCTATGTATATAGATATTTATATAATTTTCTTTTATATACCTTTTCCTTGTTTCTCAACCAAAAATATATTATATGAGAATTGTAATAACGTTACGTCACATTACGTCGCGTCAGATTAAAAAAGATAATAAAAAAAGATCAAAGATTTTTAAATGTGTTAACTTGGAAAAGAAATCTATAGCCAAAGTCCAAAGCTTACTAAAAAATGTTTATTACAAAAAGTCTTGCCAAATTCGCCGACTAATGATGCAATTTTGTAACGTGAGTCGAAATCCATGTGCTTTTGTAACGCAATGCCAGCGCATATTTTGCTTATATCTTCAAATCTTTAGGTTCAATTGTTGTATTGTTATTTTATTCTCTTTTATTACGTACGTGTGCACACACATTGTAGGGAATTAACAACAACATATGTAAAATGCATACAGCGCATACAATTGCAAAATGCATTAGTATAGGCTGCCGATCGCAGGTTTAAACTCAACTTGGTGAACTTGGCCGTTAATTACTTTGCAAATATAAAAACAACTTTTTTACAAATTTGACTTCTTCATTTAATTTTTTTACATTTTGTCGTACTAATGTTACGTCACGTCACAATGGAAATGCCCATATACGAAAGAAGTTACATACGCATGATTTGTATATTTTGTATATAAATAAAATCTTTTGAAAAAAAAACAAAAAAACAAAAATTTGAAAAATACACAAAAACGTTTTTTATTTATTATTTTTTTTTTTTTTGAAAAATATTTATCATTGGTGTTCAAAACATGTTTTTAACTGTAAAAAAAATAAATTATTATGTTTTATTTGTTCTTCAAAGTTCAAAATAATAAAGTTCTTAAAAAAAACGTTTTTGAGTAAAATATTTTTTTTTTTTTTGTTTTTAGAAACAAACAATAAAAACTCAATTTGAAGTTAAAATTGTGAATTTTAATTAAAATTATAATATAAAATTGTGTTAAAAATTGGAATTGCAAAAAATCTTTAGAGATTCTTAATTATCAAAACTAGCTGCTGTTGCCTTAGCTGTACCCGCTGTACCACAGGTATCTGTGGAGATAGCCTTCAGTGCTTTGCCAATTATTATGACCAAAAATAGAAGGAATTTTGTACGTATGAGTTTAAATTTTGTCAATTAAAAAAATTAAATTTTAAGTTTTCGGTTCATTTTTTTCTTTTCATGTACAAAATAATATGGTACTGAAAAAATAAATATCTTTTTTTTGTGTTTGCTTTTATTTTCTTAAACTGATGAAAAAAAATTATTTTGGACGCATGATTTTTAAATTTTTAAAAAGAAAAAATTAAATTTTCGGTTCGTAATTTTTTGTACAAAAGTACAAAAAAAAATATTTTTTCCAAAAACCCTTTTTTTGGGAACTTTATTATTTTGAACTTAAAGAAACAATATCAAACAAAATATTTTTTATCTATTTTTGGTTATTGTACAATTTAAAATATTTTTCGAACACCAATGATAAATATTTTTTAAAAAACATAAAAAAAAAACGTTTTCCGGTCCTTGATTTTAAAATGGGACTTTATGTGGAAGCTATGGTTAATTTTGGATCCCTCAGCACAACATTTTATCATGTAGAAGCTATCGCCAAAGTTACTGTAGCCAAATTTTATGTCATTACTTACATTTATAAGGAAGCTATGAGCATTAAAAGCGGTTTTCGGAAGTTGTATTTGTATGAGAGCTATGGTCAATTATAGACCGATTCCAGAAAAATATTGGTGTTAAATTAATAAAACATACGAGCATAACTACCCGCTTGAGTACTTGTAGGATACTCAATTTTATTTACAAAATTATTCTTAAGTACTAACATTGAAAACCTTAAACCTAACTAGAACTGATAAGCTACGATTGTACACATGCACACACTAGCGACCCTTAATTTATTACTCGTTAAGTGTTTTATGATCTTGTTTAGGCACATGCGTATTTTAGTGATAAAAACAAAAGGTTTCATTATCTGTGTTAGTGTTTGTCAAAATAACCAATTATACAGAATTACATACATATGGAAACTAAATTATCTCTTACTCTAATGACCTTTTTTGTCTTTTATTCTTAGAACTAATAAATATCATCTTTTAATAATAAACATGTTCAATTCTGAACAATTGGTACGAAGATTTTGATTGCAATTAACTAAGTTCGGACCAAATTAAGTCTTAATACCAAGATATTAAGATTATGGGCACAAAGACACTATTCCAAAAAGAATCTGATATAAAGGCTAAGTGAAACCGACTCTCACCATTTGCAAAAGGTCGTTGAGACAAGCTGAACAAATGTACCAAATTATTATAAAATTATCTCCAATGTTTATATGACCAGCTTGCTAGCCAGACGGACGGACAGTGTTAGGTCGATTCAAAAAGTGATTCTAAGTCGATTAGTACACTAATAGGTGTTGGGTCTTGCACCAATATTTTAAGGTGTTGCACACATAAGCACAAACTTATATTACCCTCTCTACTTACGCAGTCGTGAGTATAAATATCACATGTAAATTTAAGAAAACTCGAAAATTAACGTCCATTCTAAGGGGTTAGATATCACATCTCCGCCATAGTTGGATATAAAAAAACAACATACCAACACCTTTGGAAAACATGTCTAGAAATATAAATTTTTTGAATTATCGAAATGGCTGTTCATATCATACTGAGTTAAAAAAAAAACCAGTTGGTCGTTTGTTGAACTGTCTATTATGCAACCAACTTTTTATTAAACTTCATTAGGAAATTCTTTTTGTAAAGTTAACATGAGTTTCGAAAACTTTATTACTTCTTTTTCGAATAATTTGTTCACTCTTTTAAATGGAGTATTAAAATTCCGGCATGTTTTTTATTCTTCATAAATATTGTTTACTTCGCACGATGTTGCGTAAAGGTATTTTACACTAGAACTAGATTTTTTTTCCTTACTTTTTTGGATTCCCGGGAAAGCGGGAAGAAAAAATCAAATTCCCGGGATCCCGGGATTTCCGCACAAATTTTTTTATATTATATTTATTTAACTAATTATTCATCTTACTAGTATGCCCAACATAATTAAATCTAGTATCTATTATATAACAAAAACGAAAAAAATTAAGATTAAAGCTATTTTAAAGATACTTAAGTGGTTACTTTTTATCCCAAAAGGATCATAGAAATCAATATGCGTATACATATTGTCAAATTCAGATCTAATTTGCAGAATTAGAATGAAAATATTGAAGTCTAGAGGAATTTTATCTTATGAAGGGCGACTAGGAACAGAAAGCTCAACATTACGAAGTAGCAATTCTGAAACAATTCCACTGTTTAACAAATTGAGCATTAAGGAGAAATTAAATTTACCATATCGTCGGTCACAGTTTGACAACTCTTAACATGTTTTTTTGTACTTTTCAGGAGACAAAAAAAAACGTCATTACTCCGTTACTAAACCGTGTTGGAAGTAAATAAAAAAAACCCAAAATTAGTAGGAGATATTTATTGTAAGATGGTGTAAAGAAAACAAAGGTATTGAAATAATTTCAGATTAAAGTAAATAATACGGGCTGACAATTTCAAAAAATTTAAAAGTGAGTTAAGAGTTGTCAACCTGTAACCGATGATATTTAATACATATTTTTTTTAAACAGGAGGTACGTATTTATTCGTATTTATTTCTTTGGCCAATTAATTATTAATTTTCAGTTTATTTTTCTTTTTAAGCTAAGACCTAAAAATATTGATGTAAATAAAAAAAAATTTATTACATTTCACCCGACGTTTCGTCTTATTTTTGGTGACTTCTTCAAGGGTCGTCTATTAGGTTTTTTGGTTCTAAATTTTGATTCATAGATCTGATCCTACTGAACCCATATTGCTGGATTTCAATCCCAAACTGCTTAGGATAACTGCAAGCAATTTTAGACCAAGCTTGTTCTTTACTTTTGCGTTTTTCGAAAGTGACCGTGTTTTTTTAACAGACGGACACACAGATGGACATGGCTAAATCGACTTAGAATTACTCAAGGGGCCAGAATATATATACTTTATGGGGTCTTAGATGTGTTGTAAGAACAAGTTTCAAACGGAATGACAAACTTAGTATACCCTCATTCACCACTAGTGGTGGTGCAAGTTATAAAAAGTACTTTATGAGGGCAACCCTCATATAACAAGTACCGTACCATTAAATTTTTCCTTAAGCCCACAAAAAAACTATCAAATATCTAATCTGTAAAGAATTTTACCCGCCAAATTATACAAAGTCATTAAATAAATTTATTTTGTTATTCATTTTGGGGTCTTTTTAAGATAACGTTTCCAATCTAAATTAAGGTGAATAAACTTAAAGTTCACTTAACTTATAAGAGTATTTTGATAAAAATAAATAAACAGAAATATACTTAACAAAAAAAATTTTAACTACTTTACACGACTATAATTCATGATGGTGGTTATCAGATTTATTCGTAACAATTTCAGAAAACGGTCAATCTTCTCTAATAAAATCAACGGCTTTTTCGGCAATCATAACTGTGGGGGCATTTGTATTGCCGCTGGTAACATAAGGCATAATGGAAGCATCAACAACTCTTAGATTTTCAACACCTATAAGTCACAGGTTTTGTCATCACTATCGGGGCCCATTTTTACGGTACCAACATGATGGTACATAGTGGAAGCGAAGAAGGTTATATAACATCTCCAATATTCGTTAGATTTAAATTCATATTGATCGCACTCCTCAATGGGTTCGTGCATAATTTGAGCTAGATTTTCTTGGAGGGCTTTAGTCTGTTCCTGTTCCATTAAATAGCTTATGGCGCGCAGTACAACCTCCACATGTTTTATAACAGACATGTAGTCAGCAATAATTATGCGCCAAATTAGTAAAAATAACTAAAATATCATGGTATTGTATAGTCTCCCGGAAATGAGGTATCAACTCATCCTTAACTTTTAAACCATTTAGGAGTACCTCGAGGCCTGCTACATCACTTCTACGAGTCGTTATATGATGAAATTCTATATCAGGATAGGGTGACTTTTTAGAAAGTTCGGTATTGATAAAACCGGTTAAAGAGACTGTGTCGTGCGAGGTAAAAGGTCCTTCGTTGTGTATTAAGAATTGGTAGATGTTGTCTAAAACCTGTTTCTGATCGAAGGGCTCGCCTTGAGTATCATAAATACCTGTATCCGCAAGGATTTTCTCCTCTATGGTATAACAAACACTAGCATTGATAACTAAAGCGTCTCTACAGTTAGCCGGTGTTTGGTTTGCCAGAGAGGAAAAAAATTCTTGATACGTCTCGATGGAGGGTATCAAAGATTCGGCACAGCCGAACTTAACAATTTCACTTGCTTATTATTAAACAGTTTAATTAAACGCCTCGCACTCGTAAAGTATTAGATAAGATTAGTTAATTTAAATTTGATTGTGTTCGAAATTGTATTGCCATGTTTTCTTAATTTACTAAATAAAAGCATTTAAGGGATTATATTTAATTTGATTTTATTTTTTATTATTTTACACTTAAATTGTTATTTACTTTAATAACACAAAAAAAAAAATAAAAACACCTTTATTATCTAACGTCTTGTCACATCGGCTTATCTTTTACGAAAAAAAATTTATCTCAAGCACTATTACAGTAAAGGCCCAACCATAATGTGTGAAATTGTCATTTGCTTAGGCAAAGTGCGAAACTGATCGCACATTGCGTACGGAATCAAATGTTTTTTTATTTTGTTTTTGTTTTTTTAAATACATTTGAGAGACTTTTTGTTAATTTTTGACAGTAGGTTAAGCAAGGCTATGCATATTATGGTTGGGCCTTAAGAGACGATCATACTACTGATCTCTTTTCATACAGGAGAGTGTAAATTATAATGATGGCGTAAGTTTAATAAAATACATATAAAATTGTAATTGTACTGTTTAATATATTAACGATTAAGGGACGACCGGTATGTCAATTATAAATATTTCGAAATATGTTTTTCAACTATATTTCGAACTAGTTATAACTAAGACGACGGACCGGAATGGCTAATTCGACTTAGAATTAATCAAGGATTCATTTAAGCAAAACTTTCCCTCATCGATAAAAAAAAAGTTGTTGAACAGAAATCCTCAGTTGATTAACCAAACAATATTTTAAGAACTTTTATTCTATCCCCCATATTCTTAAAAAATATTTTTGTTTTATAGCAGGTTTATGAAACGAATTTTCTATGAAAATTTGTTTAATAAAACTTTTATTAATCAAAAATATTTTTTATGAATATGGGGGTATATCTTTATGTATTTTTATAAATATCTTTATTCCCTACTGAAGCATTTCAAAATGTTTGTAATCGTTTCCATTAGGGTATGCAATTAATCGATGTTTTGTTTTAATCGATAAATCGCGCGAATAATTATTCTAGGTAAAAATTTAATCGAATAATAATCGAACCATTTAATTTTATTCGGTTAATAGAATAATTTTAATTTTGCCTAGTTTAGAAATTTAAAAATAAGACAAAAATTAGATACAACCATTTAACAAAAGGTACTTCATGTAATAAAATAGGAAAACTTTTTAAAAAAAAATAAAAACATGAAAATTTTAGCTAATCTACAAAAATAATCTTTCAAAAAGAGTATACAGCTTAAAGGTTTTTGTTTCAAACGATTTCTTTCTTTTGTGTTGATGAAACTTGATTTAAAAAAAATTCTGTCATTTATTCTCTGTTCTTTTTCTTGTCTTTTAAAAAATTGGTAGTCTTCCATAACTTTTTGATATTTTAACAATTTTAATACTTTTAATAGAAGGTTATTTTTATTCGTCTAACAAAATCATCTTCATCTGAATCATTGTGGAGTAAAACTCTGTTCTAAACATTTTTAAAAATAAATTAATCCCAAACTCTTTGGTTTCGGTCTTTGTAGTACAGGTCCAGCTCGTTAATCCGAAGGTGAGTAATCCGAATTGAATTTATGACGTATTACATACTATATAGTCCGCATTGATTGCAAGCTCGCTAAACCGAATTTTTATTTTCCTGCTTTTTATACCCTTCGCCAAAGGTAAAAAGCCATATATAAGTTTCTCATTTCGTTTGCAATTTCTACAATATTGATCTTAGACCCTATAAAGTATATATATTCTGGCGTCCGTCTGTTGAAATAAACTCAGAATTTCTGAAAGAAAACTTCCATAGTGTGAAGCCAGACTAAAGATAGTGGTTGTAAAATGGATGTAATAAAACAGTACTAAATTATCAAATATAACTCTTAAAAATATTCCTTGTGCTAAAAAAATCGTATTTTATATGATGATCAGCTAAGGCAAGAAAATTACTGCCAATCAAATAAATGAAAGTGTATCTAAGAATCTAAAATAAAATGTGAAATTATATTAAAAACATTTATAAATTTGTATAAAATTTGTCATTTGAAAAATCGTCAAATTTAGGGTATAAATCGTCCATTTTTGTACCTAAAAATCGTCAAATCTGGCAGCCGTGGATTGAATATGAATAAGCTATTTTGCAATTGAATAATAGTACTTGAATCAATCTTTCTGTGCTTGATTCAAGAAACTCCTTACTCACTGTGCTATTTATACCGCTTCGGATTGATTTGAGTACGGATGGGTTGATTTTTCTTTTGAGTGAAAAAACATTATATTTAAAAAAAAAGCTTTAATTTTGTCATTCTTGATTAATAAAAATAAAATAAATTTGTTTTGGAACTCTGGCTTGTGTTTTATTTTCGAATATAGTGAATTATAAAAGGGTATTTAAATCGAACCGACTTGTTTTTTTGCCTAAAAGAAAAAAAGTAATACTGTGAAAAAAAACAAATTTTCGATTAATCGATTAATTGACGAAAATTATTCGAATTATTCGTTATTCGAAAATAAGCAATTTAAATTTATTCGAACAGTTAATCGCCCAAAATTAATCGATTAATCGAATAACGGTTAGTCGTTTGAATACCCTAGCTTTTATCTTGTTCCTTTTCCACCGTTGCCCTGTTTATCATTCCATTTGTAATTTATTTAACATCGACCTTAGCCCCATAAATTATGAATATTCTGAAGACTTATAATTAGCGGAGCTGATTAGCCGATGTCTGTCTGTACGAGTATATTATCAAATCAACTTTTCAATGATTCCAGATAAGATGGGTTTCAGATTCTTTTACATGTACATATCCTTTTATCACACACATTTAGTTTCGAATAAATTGATATATGAACTCAGCGACATAGGGGCTTAAACAGCAACGTTTTGAGTAAAATACTACGGTTCTTTTGTTTTGTATACCCTTCACCACAGGTGGAAAAGCTTTATATAAGCTTATCATTTCATTTGTAATTTCTACAATATTGACCCTAGAAGTCTATACACTCTGAAACCTTATAAGGAGCGAAGTTGATTTGACGTTGTCCGTCTGTCTGATGAAATGGATTTTCCGAAGGCCCCAGAAATGATGAGGGCTTGGTTGGAATACATTTATATCACATATGCTCCGTTTAATTTTGGTACACAAATAGCGGAGATATGAGCAAAAAATCACTGCTGCCTCAAATTTTACCCATAAGTCCCATGTTTTTTTTTTTTTTGTATATCTAGAGAACGGCAAGAGCCAATATTTCCACCTCAAGTACAAGCCACTTGGTTGTCAATAGACATCATCCGCCAAAATTTGAGCTGGAGTTGAGAAGTGGGCGTGGCACAAAAAAGATTTATTTATAATTTAAGAACGGTAAGAGAAAAATTGTGCAAGTTCGTAACACAAAGCGTGGCTGTTAATATACAAATGCTCAAAATGGGCGCGATTGGAGCCGTAGGCGTGGCACCTTTTGTACAAAGACAATATAGATTTCTGTATGTCTGGAGAACGGCAATAGCCAAAGTTCCCATATTAGGTACAAGCATTTTGGTGATCAATACACCACATGCGATAAAATGTGGGTGGGATTGGAGAAGTTGGCGTGGCACAAAATAGATTTATTTATATCTGAAGATCGGTATTTATATATGTTTCTGTTTTTATCGCACCATTCTGAAGTTTATACAAAATTCGGCAACGCCGAATATAGAACTATTTCTTAATAATTTTTACTGTTAATTTTATCAGTGTTACAAAATAGACCGAACATTATTTAGCGTGCGGTACACAAAACAAAAATATATATGTATATATATATTTATTTTTTTTGTGTTTGTGTATTATTACACAACACTTCGTGAAAAAAGTAATGAACGGTATCATTATATCAGTTGGGGGATTCACAAGGTAGTTTTAAAATTGTAAAGTCATATGTCTTAATTGAAAATTAAAGTGAGTAAACTCAAATTACCTTCACCTATTACTATTCTAATCATCAAAGAAAATAAACAAACGAAAAAAAATTTAATTAAAAAATAATTTAATAGTAATTATCATATTTATGTCTAACAGATTTACAAGACGGCCAATCTTCTCTAATAAAATCAACGGCTTTTTCGGCAATCATAACTGTGGGGGCATTTGTATTGCCGCTGGTAACATAAGGCATAATAGAAGCATCAACCACTCTTAAATTTTCAACACCTTTTAGTCGTAGTCTGGGATTAACACAGGCTTTGTCATCACTATCGGGGCCCATTTTTATGGTACCAACATGATGGTACATAGTGGAAGCGAAGAAGGTTATATAACATCTCCAATATTCGTTAGATTTAAATTCATATTGATCGCACTCCTCAATGGGTACGTGCATAATTTGAGCTTGTTTTTCTTGGAAGGCTTCAGTCTGTTCCAGTTCCATTAAATAGCTCATAGCGCGCAGTACAACCTCCACATCTTTTAAAACAGACATATAGTCAGCATTAATTATGGGTGGGTCTTGGGGAGAGGAGGATTTCAGTTTTATATTTCCCGTTGATTTGGGATGCGCCAAAATAGTAAAAATAATCAAAATATCTTGGTTTTGTATAGTCTCCCGGAAATGGAGTCTTAACTCATCCTTAACATTTAAACCATTTAGGAACACCTCGAGGCCTGCTACATCACCTCTCCTAACCGTAAAATGATGAAATTCTATATCAGGATAGGGTGGCTTTTTACAAGGCTCGGTATTTATAAAGCCGGTTAAAGAGAGTGTGCCGTGCGAGGTAAAAGGTCCTTTGTTGTGTATTAAAAATTGGTAGATGTTGTCTAAAAGCTGTTTCTGATCGAATGGCTCGCCCTTTAGACTCATAAATACTTGGACCATTAAATGATCTTGTAGATTATTTCCCACAGGCAGATTATGCATCACCGGTATATTCAAAGTTTTTAGAACCGAATCTGGACCCACACCAGAAAGCATTAATAATTTAGCTGAATCTATAGTACCAGCTGATAAAATGGCTTCCCGTTTGACTTCTACTTTAAGAGTTTTTTGTTTCAAAACAAATTCTATTGATTTAACTGTTCGGCCGGTGTCATCAAATTCCAACTTAGTTACCTGGGCATTCTTAATCACTTTTAAATTCGGCCTTTGAGAAACTTTAGCCAAATATCCTTTGCCCGTACTAGCCCTGTAACCATTTTTTACAGTACCTTTAATATGGCTATAACCTATATAACTGCCTTCTGTAAATTCAGCAACATTGGGTACGCCCAACTCGCCTGATCCTTTTAAAATCAAATCGTCTACATCCTCATCAAAACGGCCGAAATCATTAATGCTCACGTAACCCTGGGGATGAGTTTCATTGCCCACTTCTCTCACAGATTTCTCAAAATAAGGCCACACTTCATCATAGCCCCAACCGGTATTGCCCTCCTCCTGCCAGCGATCGTAATCAAAACGGTTACCTCTGACATATAGCATGGCATTTATGGCACCACTACCCCCAATCACTTTACCACGAGGCCAATGACACTTGTTATCCTTGTAAGCCTTACAAGAGAGCCCATTTGGTTCCACAAAGTAGCGAAACGTAAATTCCGAATGCTGTATGCCAAAAAATAGAGTAGGTACCTTAAAGAATACAACTTATATAAGAATATGTTGAATGAGCTAATTTAAATATCAAAACTTACCTCCGATTCCTGAGGAGGGTCACCACCCGCCTCTAAAACCAACACATTCCAATTTGGATTTTCACTTAAGCGACTGGCAACTACAGATCCTGCGGTTCCAATTTATTTGACTACATCATACTAAATTGTTTGACCAATTTCTCGACCAAAAAAATACATATGCAATTGTTAACAAAATTTTGGAAGAAGGAATATGCTTCACTAATTTTAAAATTAAGTTATGAATTTTAGTCGAACTGTTTGGGTTTTAATCTAAAGATACATATACATATAATTATTCTGGTTTAAGTTGATTACAGCTAATTTTTTTATTTAAATTATTGTTAAAAGATTTTGTTTGTTGTGCTTAATTCCCTTTTTTAATAATTGATAAAAAAAATACTGAAATTAATTGTTGGAGGATAAGCTGTTTCTATGCGCACTGGTTGCTTAGGCCAGATCATCAGGAAACGTTTTCCTAAATAATTTTTGAAAAGCCAAAGCTATCAGCAAACAAGACTACAGAGGGAATGAGAATTACCTACAAACACTCAAAAAGTCTTTTTTGCAATGATATCCAAAATTTATCAATTATTAAAAAAGGGAATTAAGCACAACAAACAAAACCTTTTAATAAATAATAGTATTCCCAAGAACAACTTTGATAATAAATTATTTTTATTTAGAAAGGAATTTTAAAGCTTATAACAATGGAAAGATAAAAATAATTTTGGCTGCACATACATACATACATCCGTACCTTCAGTCGTAAATGCGGTAATGCCACAATTTTTGAAAATTAAGTTTTTAGTGCAGGTCAATAGAATAAACAAAAATACATCGTTTTGCGGAAAAAATACAAATATTTTTTTCTAGTTCTTGTTTTTCAACGATATGTAAAAGTTCTAAGTCCAAAAATGCTAAAGAAAAAGCGCTAGGGCCCATTCAAATTTGAAAATTTCAAAAAAAATTTGTTAATAGTCAACATTGAAATAAATAAAATAATTTTATAGTATATTTTTTTTGCAAATTTACTTACTAATGGCGATTTCTTTTCTGAGAAAAATGTTGCATAAATGGTACATGCTCTACACAAAAGAGATAGAGCATGTACCATTTATGCAACATATTTCTCAGAAAAGAAATCGCCATAAGATGTACATTAAAAGTATAAAATATATAATAGAAAAGGTGATAAGTCACAACAAGATATGTAAAACATAAATGTTTTATTTTTAGTTGGTTTGCAAGCCAATAAAGAGTCGGCAATGAAGCAAAACTGGATTTACAGACTTAAAATATATGCAGAACTAAAGACCTTAGAAAGTTTTTTCTCTCTCCTATAAAATATATATATTGGACTACATCCTTTTCCACTGAAGGTAATAATGATATGTACTTATATAGGTACATTATATTAAAAAAAAAAAAATACGGACTCAGCATTGCTTCACTCATTTTTATGTATTTCTGTATATCAAAGAACTTTTCTTCTTAATGCACTTGAAATTTGACAGGTATATAATTCTTCTTTGGTGAACTTTTACTTGACCAATACATATATTCATATGTATATATGGGAAGGAAGAATGGCAATGCATATAAAATTAAAATTCAAAGCCTACTATGATGAAAATATGATACGAAAAACGGTTATATTCAAATGTATATAATAAATAATTATCATAACACAAATAAAAATATTGCATATACTAAAGCTTATTTATAATTCAACCGCCCAAACGTTTATTGTTCGGATATAGATGGCACTTTCTGGAATTGAATGTAGAATTATATGTGTTTAAATACAGTAAACTAGATGTTTCATTGGAAATATATAATAAATAACTATAAGGATAAATACTTGGATACTTATTGAAAATTTGATTAGAGATTCTATAAAAAACAAAAAAAAAACTTGATGGGATTTCCAAAAATTTTGTACATTCTGAAACTCGTGTATTATCGATATAAGCAAAACATATTGTTCTAATTTAGGGAGGGGGGGGGGAATTTCCTTTTTTCACCCCCCCTGAATCCGCGCCTGCGACGTAATCTCTTTTGATAGTTTTCGACATGGGTTACATACTAAACCTCTGCACAAATGCATTTAAAAGCCGTTTCAAGACATTCGTTTGTTTTTTTAATACTGATTGTCGCTCACTCTTTGCGAAAGAATCAAATGCTATGTTGTGCAAAACACATATAACAAAAAATAAATAAAAACACACAATTGCAAATTAAATGTAATTAGTGTGTTATAAACGACCAAATACGAAGTGTAAAGAGTACGGAATTTACACCAAACAGCAACAAAGCAAAACAAATCACACTAACTAAACCAAATCACACGAAAGAACTGTAGCAAAATAGGTGATAAGTATGAATTATCTTGTTTTTTTTTCAATTATTAGGTATGACTAGCTAGATTTGTATGAAGCAAAAAACAATTAAAGATGAAAAATATTTTTATAGAATTTTTAAGTTTTTATTTTAAATTATTTTATTATTACCAAAACATATTATCAAATATTTAATTAAAAGTAAAAAAAAATTAAAAGGTAATTCTATTAGTTGCAAAATTAATATAAAAATAATACATACAACGATCAAAATCTGAGAAACAATCGCCAATAAACATCAAGATCACACACTGTGAATTGAAAAGTTTACCGTACATAACTGTATTATAGACCATTGGTGTTCAAAAATGTTTTGCATATGTATTCTGAGAGAATTGTTTAAGTACAGTGACACGCAAAACTAAACGCACAATTTTTATTAATATATCACAAGAATTTTTTTTGGTTATATAAAATTTATAATAATGCAGTTCACACTGAATTAAGTGTATGTAATACACTTCCGTTGATTAGGGGTTTCTGTAGAGTTGGTGATTAGGGATTAATTAAGAAAATTATGATTCTTTTCATAGCTATATGACTAGGTATACCGATGAGGAAAAAAAACCTTTTTATTAGAAATAAAAATTTGTTTTTTTTAAATTTAAGGAATGGCTATCAGTTAAAGAAAATAAATCAGATTTTATTTTAAACAATTTTTCCAAAAAAATCTTTTTATTTCTAATAAAAAGGTTCTTTTTCCTCATCGGTATATCCAGTCATATCGCTATGAAAAGAATCATAATGCCTCTTAATAATATTTTCCCAATGTTCTTTAAATGTTTGATAACATAAAAGACATTGGGCATTACCAAAGGCATTTTTTTATCATAAAATAGTTTTGCAATTCCATATTATTTAGCAACAAACTAACGTAGCTTACGCACATGTGCATTCGTCGCTGTCTGACGAGCAACTAAATTAATTTCATTATTATTTATTTTATACACTGTATTTGAACAAATATCAATGCAGCTATCGTACATGTGCACTTGTTGCTCTCACACGTACGACAAAAATAATGAGCGTAAAAAACAAAGGCGTGGGGCTTCTAAACAATTCTTTGCCTGAATGAGCATCACTGTTATAGACCAGTGGTGTCAATTATGATTGTGTTGGTGCGAATGCTCTTGTCTCTTACATTACCAGCGTGAGGAATCTGCGGTTGCGAGGCCTATTACGAGGCTTAATTAACATACATATTTTGCTATGAAGACTTTAGAGCAATTAATAATAATACAATTATGGAAAAATGTTGAGTTATGGACTGTTAAATAAATTTAATTTGGAACCTGCATTTCGCAGAAACTTTGCTTATTTTTTGGAAAAATTGAGCATTTGACAATATTTGAAGTCTTTTTACAACCTTATACAATTCTTTCCAAAATTTTTAATTTGGTGCTCAACATATCTTTGCGAATGCCAACAATGAAAATTCATTTGCACATACTAATGCAAATAATAACCCCATTAAGTTTAAAAATATTCTATAATTATTAACCACCATTATAAAAAGAGAAGATTTTACTAGCCTATAAAAATATACTTTTATTTACCAATAATATCTTCTAAATTTATATTGCAGTTTCGAAACAACAAAACATTTTTTAGGTTTGCGGACGTTAATTTATTGCGTTGTTTTGAGCAAATGTATTTCAAATCGGAAAATATTTGTTCGCAAAGATATATTGAGGAAAAAAAGCGACAAACATTTGAAGGATTTTTTTTTTTAATACAGGATATAGTGCCCCGTCTAAATTTTTCCAGAACTCAATAATATTTTCCCTATCTGGATGATTAAATTTTTAATAAACTCATCCGCTTGTATGCTCGTTTTCGCTGTCTACAAGCCTAATTAATAAAATTCAAATTTGAAGTTTACAGAAGCTCAATAAATACAACATCATGGCGAATTCATCACAGTTATTCTTGATACTACAACAAGAACACTACACCTCGTACAAAAACCACAATCAATTTGTTTTTTTAAAATCATTGTACAATGTTAAAAACAGAAATAAAACAAAACAGAAACAAAGATAATAAATAATAAATATATTATTTCTGTTAGAGGCCTCAAAACAGGCCGTGCGATCGTGCGATATTTCCCGCTGAATGAGAGTGTTTTGCAGTAAACAATTATATTTTACGCTCGCAAAATAAAAGAGCGTAAGCGTACATGTGAGTTTTGCTGACACAATTGTGTATGACGCTGACATCCCTGTTATAGACACACAATTGTTGTGTGTTGTTTTTTCGTTCAAATCAAATTATGGATTGAGTTGGTTTATTTAATCCAACTACTGCTTTACACTGATTTGTTTGAAACGAACTACTGTTTTAACATTGATTTGGTTTTTCATAATGGATCATTCGAGCTGATTTAAAAAAAAAAATACAGTAGTTGACACAACAATAATTTGGTGTTGACAACTGTGTACAAGAAACAAATACATACACACTTTTTTCTCACTTTTCGAGAAACGATGGAATATTTTGTTTCACATCTTTTCGATGCGAGAAGTTCTCACAAAAGTTACAGAACATGGGTACAGGATTCTTTTAATAAAAAAACAAAATTTCATTCCAAAAATATTGCTATCTTGTATTATCATTTTAAGTTCTCATGCAACTAAAAAGCACACCCTATATTTGGTAAGAAAAAGAACGTAAATGCGATTTTATATTTTAAATTTTTTTTATTTTTTATTTATTTATTTATTTGGTACACAGTGCAATAAGAACGAGTCTTTTTATAGCACTGTACATCTAATGTTAATTACAAATGTAACATATAAAAGTTTGACTAATATAATAGATAAATATATAATAAGGCAAAATACAGTGGGCAACAAATAAAGAATTTATTTTATAAAATAATTCTTAGTGATTACATGAATATACTAAATACATATTATAAATAAAAAATAATAATACAGGGTGTCCGCCGGGAACGTATACTACTTTGTTTTGCCGCCATTTTGCTAAGCATTAGTCTTGACAGTTCATATTTGGCAGTCGTGAAGTAGACACGTCCCAAATTATTGTGGAAAAATATTCGATGAACCAACGTGTTTTAATCGTTATTTTAATCATTTTATCAAAATAAATCATCGATTACTGTGACGATGAGAAAGTTACCTGAATGTTTTAGGAGAAACAACGTGCCAACAAAACGCACTATTTATCGTGTAGTGAATGATTTCGAAGAAAGAGGGGCTGTAGGTGATAGGCCCAAGCATGGGCCATAACGTACTGCAAGATCGGCTGAAAACATTACAGCGGCTCAAGAAAGTGTTCGAAACAATCCATCAACCTTAATTCGACGCCGTGCTCAGGAGCTTGGTCTTCAAAGAACAACTTTGGCCACAATTTCACACAAGGATTTGCATTTTTTTCCATTCACTGAATCTTAGTTGACACAAGAGCTTCTTCAACAAGACCATTTACGCCATTTACAAGCAAAGTAGTATACCTTCCCGGCGGACACCCTGTACTTATTTAATTTAAAAAAGTGAACAAAAAGGCTGAAAAACTTTGCGTTGAAAGTGCTTAGCATTGCTCGTTGTTTGAATATAGTGGGGTAATCGGTCCCAAAGCTGGATGGAGTTTTTAAAAGAATGCCTTGCAGATATCTGAATTACGATATCTATAACTGTTTATCTTTTTTCCTCAATTTGATCTAGAGAAGATAACTCGATTATTTAAATAGCCTGGTTGTTTTGCATAAATAGTTTTATGTAAGAATATTAGACAGCGCCATTTTAACAGTTTATAAAAAGATATGTTGTATAACAGCTTTTGCAAAACGGGAAATTCTTGAATGTCGTGTAAGACCAAAAACGTATCTGGCGATATTATTGAAAGAAACATTGAGTGTTTTCTTACTTGCCGAATCACAGCTTGCGAATAGTTCACAACCATACATTTGGGTTGGCATTAGGTATGTCTTTGCCAAAAGCATAATGATTTCAAAGGGAGTGTAATATTGATTCATTCACAGATTGCGCAACATAGAACAGGGAAATGTCAGAGTGTATTATAAAATCAACTTTCCAATGACCCCAGATTAGATGGGACTCAGGTTGTTATATAGCGACCCTTCACCACTGGTGGAAATGGTTCATATAAGTTTATCATTACATTTGTAATTTCTACAATATTGATTAGACCATTTTAAGTTTTTATATTCTGGGCCCTTATAAGGAGCGAAGTCAATTTAACGATGTCCGACTGTCTGTTGAAATAGGTTTTCCGAAGGCCCCAGCAACGAAGAAGACTTGGTTGGTATACATTTATATCACATATACTCCGTTAAATTTTTCTATTCAAATTCATCCTGATCGGCCCACAAATAGCGGAGATATGAGCAAAAAAACCACGACTGCTTTAATTTTACTCGTGAATTTGTTATAATTAAACACTTTTTATACGGCCTACTTAAGCTATCGATAAGTTGTGAAAACGGGTCTTAGCTTACTACTTAATTCGAAGTCTCTGTAAGATAAGGTTTCTACTTGAAAATAAAAGTGAATAAGCTCAAATAACCTTCACCTATTATTATTCTAATAAAAAAAGAAAATAAACAAACGAAAACAAATCTAATTAACAAAGAACTTAAACTATTTTAATTGACTACAATACGTGATTGTGATTAATATATTAATTTGTAACAGATTCACAAGACGGCCAATCTTCTCTAATAAAATCAACGGCCTTTTCGGCAATCATAACTGTGGGGGCATTTGTATTGCCGCTGGTAACATAAGGCATAACGGAAGCATCAACCACTCTTAAATTATCAACACCTTTTAGTCGTAGTCTGGGATTAACACAGGCTTTGTCATCACTATCGGGGCCCATTTTTACGGTACCAACATGATGGTACATAGTGGAAGCGAAGAAGGTTATATAACATCTCCAATATTCTTTAGATTTAAATTCATATTGATCGCACTTCTTAATAGGTACGTGTAAAGTTTGAGCTTGTTTTCCTTGGAAGGCTTCAGTCCTTTCCAGGTCCATTACATAGTTTATGGCACGCAGTAGAACATCAACATCTTCAGAAACAGACATGTAATCAGCATTAATTATGGGTGGGTCCTGAGGAGAGGAGGATTTCAGCTTTACATTTCCCTTTGATTTGGGATGTGACAAACTAGTAAAAATAATTAATATATCATGGTTTTCTATAGTCTCTCTGAAATATGTCCTCATCTCATCCTTGACATTTAAACCGGTTAGTAACGATTCGAAGCCCCCTACATCGCCTCTCCTAACCCTCAAATGATGAAATTCTATATTAGGATAGGGTGACTTTTTAGAGGGTTCGGTATTAATAAAACCGGTTATGGAGGCCGTGCCGTGAGAGGTTAAAGGTCCTTTGTTGTGTATTAAAAATTGATAGATGTTATCTAAGACCTGATTCTGGTCGAGAGGCTCGCCCTTTAGACTCATAAATACTTGGACCATTAAATGGTCTTGTAGATTTTCTCCCACAGGCAGATTATGTATAACCGGTATATTTAAAGGTTTTAGCACCGGCTCTGGACCAATGCCCGAAAGCATTAATAGTTTGGCTGAATCTATAGTACCAGCTGATAAAATGGCTTCTCGTTTGACTTCTACTTTAAGAGTTCTTTGTTTTAAAACAAATTCTATTGATTTAACTGTTCGGCCGGTGTCATCAAATTCCAACTTAGTTACCTGGGCATTTTTAATCACTTTTAAATTGGGCCGATGGGAAACTTTAGCCAAATGTCCTTTACCCGTACTAGCCCTTCGTCCATTTTTCACTGTACCTTTAAGATAGCTGTAACCTATATAACTGCCTTCTGTAAATTCAGCAACATTGGGTATGCCCAACTCGCCGGATCCTTTGAAAATCAAACTGGCTACATCCTCATCAAAACGGCCGAAATCATTAATGCTCACGTAACCCTGGGGATGAGTTTCATTGCCCACTTCTCTGACAGATTTCTCAAAATAAGGCCACACTTCATCGTAGCCCCAACCGGTATTGCCCTCTTCCTGCCAGCGATCGTAATCAAAACGATTACCTCTTACATAAAGCATAGCGTTTATGGCACCGCTGCCCCCAATCACTTTACCACGAGGCCAGTGACACTTGTCATCCTTGTAAGCCTTACAAGAGTGCCCATTTGGTTCCACAAAGTAGGGAAACGTAAATTCCGAATGTTGTATGGTAAAAAATAAATTGGGAATCTTAAAATGTACAGAGGATATAAATGTATTTTCATTTATTTAAATAAAATATCAAAACATACTTCCGATTCCTGAGGAGGATTACCACCCGCCTCTAAAACCAACACATTCCAATTAGGATTTTCACTTAAACGACTGGCAACTACAGATCCTGCGGATCCAGCTCCTACCACCACAAAATCAAAAGCCTCTAAACCGGACTTTAAAGCAGTTTCCGCATAATCTAGTGGCCAATATTCTGCACGCGAGACATTACACTGAGCCGCAAATATACTTTGTACCAATAACGTAACCAATGAATTCATAGCACCCGCACTCGGTATAGAACATTGTGACGTGGTTGCAAAACCAGCAGACATCTTGACTCTTTTCGGAACAAATTGAAAATGCTGGTGCTTATATTTTTTTTAGCATTTATAAATATAATAAAAGTTTAATTAATTTTACTATTGTTTTATTTACTATTCTGCTTTTTAATCATTGTCAAGAGTAACAATAACCATTTCGTTCTCTACCTCTAATAGTAAAAAAGTACTTTATATACAAACAAGCAGTTACTAAATTCACATTCATTCATAATGAATACATTAACGCATTCTATTATACCTACACTGAAAATAGCAAACATTTTGCCATCATTATCGCTTCTATACATAACGCAAACAAATTTTAAACTAGCATTTTTATATTTTTTACTTAATGGGGGGTACGCACTAACGATCTTGAATGACAGTCACAAATTTAATAAGACAACAGTCAACGACAAAATAATTTGGAGTTAACTGACTAAAACTTGCGGTCATGCCAAAATTTGAGCAAAACTGTCAGTCATGTGCGATGTTCAAACATGTTAGAAAATTTGAGCCAGTCATCCCCTAGGATTTTGTCCCTATGCTTATCGAGCGAAGCTCTACGCTTGTCTGCAGAATACCAGAGCCTCTGGCGGAAATCGAACCCGGGCACTAAAAGTCTAGCTCACTACCAGCTAGCCTACCGGGGCACTCATATAAAATTTAATTCTGAATGATGCAATTTATGTAAAAGAAAGGTGGGGCACTTTAGAGGTGTGGCATTAAAGTGAACATATTAAAACAGACCTACTATATATAAGAAGAGCTTCTCTGCAAAGTGCAAAAATTGGACATTATTGGGAAGGATCCGATATGGCATAAGTGGGGCGCAGAATTCGATGTTGGATTAAAAAGTCACCGAAGAAAAAAATGAAGCCAGAGTGAGGCCATAAATAATGATATGCGAAGAGACTCTGGTCTCCTGCAGACAAGCGAAAAGCTTCGCGGAATTTAGTGTAGGAATAATAAAAATAAAAAAAAATATAATCGGACATGAAACGGCTGCACTATATATAAAAAACAAAAAGTGAAATTTAATACATGTGTAAAGAAAAAATGGGCCTAACTGCGGGGCGTGGCATTAAAGTGAGTACAATAAGAGCTAAAAGTACATAATTTTAGCAGAGCTTTTTTGCCACGCGCAAAAAATTGGACATTAGGGGTGGTACGATCCGAGATGGCATCAGTGGCGCCCCGAATTTGATGTCGGATTAAAAAGTCTCTACGGGCAAAAATGAAGCCATAGACAAGCGATGAATAACGATATACAATATGTTATGATCGGACTTTAAATGGCGGCGCAGTATACAAAAAACTAAAAGGGCGGTATCCAGAGGCGTGGCAAAAAATTAAAAAAAAATTTTCTGGAATACTTTTCAACTAATCTTAATTGCCAAGGGGTGACTGGCTCAACTTTTTCTTTTTTTTTTTTTGTATGGGGACGGACTAGAAATGCCAAACTGGAAATCCCGAAATCCCGGAATTTATTTTTATGAGTCCCGGGATTTTTAACATATTAACTTTTATGTACAAAAATGTTTGTTTTTTTTTGAATTTTTATACTCTTACAAAAATATTTTTAAAAAATTATATTTAAGTTTATTTTTTATTGCTAATAATTCTTATTTTTGAGTTTAATTTTTGTTTTTGGAACACAGCGAGTATTTAAAATTTTAATTTTTTGCTTGTTATATGACGACTATTTCTGGATTTTTGTATTTTGATTAATAAAAACCATTATTTTAAGTAAAAACGAAATTTGCAGATTCACATCTTTTTTACAATTACGTTTAGCAAGTTCAGCTTTGGCTTAAGACATAATACCAAAATAAAAATGATTATTTTTATGCAAAATATATAAATCAATTAATAATTGTTATATATCAAGCAAAAAATAAAAATTATTAACCATCCAATTAAATAACATTAAGAAACTAAAGAATAAAAGTTGATATAATTATAACAATTAAGTCGTTATATTTATGAAATAACTCATATTCCTTCCGGTCCAATAATAATAAAAATTTTGCTTAAAAAACATCCGGCAAATAAAAGAATTTTTTTTATAAATAAACACTATCTGACGTATTCATAATAAAATTATTTAAACTCGAAATCTGTTTTAAGAAACATTTGTATAAACATTTAGTTTTAAAATAAATTTCAAACGTACTTAAATTATTGATTATGAATCTCGCCCTCAACCTGGAGGTGTACAGCACTGCAGTCGACATAGTGTTACAGTTTTTAACTCATCTTTCGATCTCGATTTTGCCGTGTATTAATGTCGTCACAACTTAATTCACATTAAAAATTGAATTGATGTCAAAAAATCAAAATTAATTGATCTAGAAAAACTAAGAGATACGTATATTTTTTTAAGCTTTTTTCAGAATCTGATCAGTTTGATCATGTGTGAGGCCAGTGTTATAAACATATGTATAAACTAATTTGTTTTGTTTTTTTCTTTTTTTAAAATTTATGTTTTGTATATAAAATTTTTTATATATTCAAAAAGTGTTGTTTATTTTAAAAAAGTCGTATCTTAAAAAACACATTGATTTCCAAAATCCCGAAACACTAGATTTTTAAAAATCAGTCCCGATTGGCATCCCTAATGGGGACCGAACTGCTCTAGTGTGTACCTCACTTTAGGCAAACGTTTGTTCAGAATTATATCATATCGTGTAGACCCCATATTTTTCACTTTTCAACAAATTTTCTCAGTTTGTTAACAAATCTGTTATTTGTTGAAAGTCGTATGCAAGCTTTTCAGCATATGGTAAATTTAATAGCATATAAAATATATCGTCACCTAAAAGGCAAAAGGGCGTAATAAGAAAAAATTCGAAATAGAGTTTTCGCTTGATTTTCGTTCGCTTTATCAAGCTTCATGTTCACAAAAAAATTTAGATCCCTGCGATCCATAAAGTCGACTTAAAGTAAAGAAATTCAAACGCCAAGTACACCTTGTTGTTATTGATTTTGTAAATTTTTTTTTTTTTGCTTCTCCTGTAAAAAAAAAACAAGTGAGCCCTTTTGCATTTTAGGTGACAATATAAAAATTGATATTATTTTAATTATTTGCTTTGTTTTGGGCAGAACCCCGATAAATTTAACAGATGCTGCAGACTATTTTAATACAGCGGAGATAAGATACCACCAGTTCTCACACAAGAGGCGACTGTATAATTCTGCCGGATTTGGCACACCTGTGTGTGTGTGTGCCTTGCTTGTTTTCATACAGAGGGGCGGTTGGTCAACGCATTGTTTTCCCCCAGTGGTTAAGGTTATTTTCAGATTAGGCTAACCCATCTACTCATTATTTGACACCAATTTAGTAAGCACTTTGTCTTAATTCAGACTACAATTCTCATATGGCCGTAGCTCAGCTGGCTGGGAAGACTCGACCTCGAATCTCAACTGGGGTAGAGAATTTTTTTTTTTTAATAACATTGAGATTTATGCTTGTATATGAAATAAAGAAACTGTAAATCATAATAAAAGAATCGAGGGCACTAGAACATTTACAAAATAGGAATTAAGAAAATTCACAGTGATCATTATCTTAAAAATAGAAATGGATACAGTAAATGTAATCGAAATTGTATTTTTTGAAATATTTTCTAATTTTTAAGCAACTAAAGAAAATTCACTGTGATCATTATCTTAAAAATAGAAATGGATACATTAAATGTAAGCAAAATTGTATTTATAAAATACTGAAATTTATTGTTGGAGGATACGCTGTTCCTATTCGCATTTCAAAAATGACTTTCTGAGTGTTTGTAGGTAATTCTCATTCCCTCTGTAGTCTTGTTTGCTGATAGCTTTGGCTTTTCTAAAATTATTTAGAGAACGTTTACTGATGATCTGGCCTAAGCAAACAGTGCGCATAGGAACAGCTTATCCTCCAACAATAAATTTCAGTATTTTTTATCAATTATTGGAAAAAGGGAATTAAGCACAACAAAATCTTTTAATAAATAATAGTATTCCCAAAAACAACTTTGATAATATATTTTATAATTTTTAAACCATATTTTATTTTAAGTATCTTTTATTTTGTACCTGTGCAATTTTCTCTTTGGCCTATGTCTACAATCAAAACATTCAAACATATTTTGATGTTCTATTTCAGTTTTAATGTTGTACTGTGTTCTAATTCAGCCCAACTCACCATAAACTGATCCGTAACGTATACGTTTACATAAGAGTAGCGAGGCCTTTATGTTATAAGATTCATATGCAACGTTACGTTTACGTAAGAGTACCTCTTTATACATAATCTTGGTAAAGAAAACAGAGCAACTGATCCGAAACGTATACGTTTACATAAGAGTAACGAGGACTTAAGTAGTTTTTACGAAATTACTCATTACAATATACGTTACTTGGTAAGACAAGATTCATCAGAGCAGAATATAGATCTCTTATATTCTCGTTTTTATTCATGTCATATTTGATACGCTTGCATTTAATTATACAAATTTCATTTGAAGAATTTCTTTCGGTGTTAATTTACTTCTAATCAGTTTTTTTATACATATTTAATTACAATAATTAATCGCCGCACTTGTTAAGGCATTTAAATTAATTAATTAAAATTTGATAGTTTAAAAAAAGTATCTAGAAAATTTTATTATAATGATTTTTTATTTTCAACGAAAGAAAAACATTTAATTGATAATATATTAAAAAAAAAACAATAGGTCCGTTCAATAACAGAAAATTACCTTCATAATTGGTTAAAATAGTAAGTGTCCACTTACTCGAAAAACTAGCAACGAGAAAATGACAAGAGAAAATTTGTGATGCACAAAAGAATTTGTAAATGTCTGATCAGTGTGACCAGATCTAAAAATATTTTACAGCTTAATCTGGCACTAGACAGGGCCAAAAAATGCTGAAATGCTGAAAATAATGCTAAAATTTTTTTAAGATTTTTGTTAAAAATTTATTACCAGTATGAAATTTTATTCGAAGCAAAATACATTTTAGTGACTTATTTTTTAACGAAATTTAAATAAAAGGTTTTATTTAAACAAGTGGGTAGATTTTGGTAAAACATCATCTACATAAAAATATGTAGCACAGGTAGTTGAGATTCAATTTTAAGTTAAGGGGGACTGCCATCCCCTGATACATGCAAAATTTAAATGATTTAATTTCTGTGCCAAATAAAATTTTTTAGATCAGTTTAGGAAAACTTGAAGTTTTAATATTATTATTTTTCTTCACATTTAGTGTGTGTGTGTGAAACGGTAGCAAAATTCTATGGCGAATTAAAATTGTTAAAAATTTCTAATGTCAAAGTGAACTTGTTTGCACTTTCATATCGTAACATCAAAAGGATTATAATATTAACAATCATCAAGATGACGGTATTTCGAACATTCCCTGAATATTCTATTTTTTTTAACAAGACAGGTAAAATGTTTCTTAAATTTTTTTTTCAGTATTTATTTATTGAATCGTCATATATTAAATATGAACTAACAATAATTAATCAAATCTTATCCTAATATTTACTTTATGTCCTGCCAGTGCCAGACAAAAAATATTTCGTCATCACGGTTTCTGTTCACATATGGAGGTGTTTATCGCTCATCTGATTGGGTAAGTGCTGCAGTGTCTCTTCTTCTTAAGCGAGTGTGGCCGACATTATTCAAAATATTTCGAGCTAATGGACATGGGTGCGGTTCCAGCCTTTTTAAATATTTTACTGCATATTTCGTTATCATAATTTTTACTAATGGCACATTGAGATCCTTGTGGATATTTGAGTTTTTGACGTACCAGGGAGCGGCTCGAAGAAGTTTATTTTGGCGCCTTTGAATTTTTTCGATTTCGAAGAAGAGTGCTGAGCAATATTTTTTTAATTAAAAAAAGTTCAAGTAAAATCAAAAAAAATTATTTTTAAAATAATGCTAAAAACATTTTCTAAAAATGCTTAATTAAATGCCAAGAGCTAAATGTAAATTTTGCAGCTAAATAAAAATCTGTAATGCTTAATTTAGCTGCAAAAATGCCAAAATGGCCACACTGTGTATGATATTAAAATTTTTACTAGCACGAATTAATTACTCAATAACCTGTTTTATATTTTTGTTTACAAAAAAAAAAAATTTTTTATTTATTGTTTTTTCAATAACATAAAACATTTACTGCCGGGCCCACAATGTCGACCATAACACTTCTTTATATTGAAAACAGTAATAAAAAACTAAAAATTGTTTTTGTTTTCAATATAAATATACGAAAGAAATAATTTTTTTTTTTTTTTTTTTTTTTTTTTTTTAACGAAATAGGAGTTTTCTGTATCTTAAAAGCCAAATAACTATCAAAATACACTTTCTATCAATAAACAAATATGTTTTCTTCGGTTCCGAACGGAATCATTCCGAATTGTACTCTGTGACATGGCTAATTAATACACTTTCAATATCATTACACATTGGCCCGTATAGCTTAATCTTTCAAGGACTTTACAAAGGAAAATATACATATGTCGAACGTTTTATAACCTCATATAAGGCCTACATATCGTCACCTCAAATGCAAAAGGGCGTAACAACAAAAATAGATTCGAAATTGAGTTTTCGATTGATTTTTACTCGTTTTTTAAACTACATTTTCACAAAAAATTCTAGATCCCTGCAATCAAAAATGGCGACATTATTCAAGAAATTCAAACGCCAAGAGCACCTTGTTGCTATTGATTCTGTTAAGTTTTTTTTGCTTTTCCTTTAAAAAAAAAAAAATATAAAAAGTATTGTTACGCCCTTTTGCATTTTGGGTGACGATTAGTGTTTGGGGTCCGGGATTTCCCGGGTCTGATTTCCCGGGAATTCCCGGAAAATTTCTGACGGGAAATCCCGGGAATTTTTTTTTATTTTTCCCGGGAAATCCGGGAATTTCATAAAATAAGCAATTTTACATAAAAAACGTTAATATTAATTTAATTTTGTTTTTTTTTATTTATAAAAAATATTTTAAACAAAACTTCAGTTGCTCAAAGTGATTTGTCTTATTTTTTTTGCCCGTAGAAATAGATTTTTTCTTTGATAAGCGCTTTTAAATTAAAATTGTTGACATTACTGTATAAAGACTAAAAACAGCAGTTTAACAAACATCAAATATTTTTAAATGTAATTCCAAGGCGAATTCATTTTACAGGTGGTGTTGGAAACACAGCTGTGCTACTTTTCTTTTACTTAGAGAGAGAAATGTCAAAAGTAAAGTTGCTTGTGTTTTTGATGAATCGACCAACTAAAACAAGAACAAAAATACAATGTTGTGTTATTATTGTTCTACTTGTTGTATTATTGCCACGACCATTTACATGAATTCGCCGTGTGTAATTCAAACAAAATCAAACAATCCAATTCTGCATAAAATTGACAAAAAACATAAAATAAAGCGACCTTACCAACTTCAAATCAATTTTAAAGCATTGGAAGTAAGTATTTGTTAAAGAATTTTTAGATTTTTGATTAATTGTACTCTTAAAAGGTAAACATGTCTGAAGTATGGAAATATTTTACGAAAGTAGACAACGCAGGTCAATGCAAACTTTGTCCCAAAAGGCTTATGCACAAAGGAGGCAGCACCAGTGGCTTTATCCGACACCTTAGAATGGTTCACAAAATAAAACTAGATACTCCAACAACAGTTGACCAAGAAACAAATAAGGAGTTACCTCACAACAATGACACTATCTAAACCAACTTCGGTGGAAAGTGAAAGGGTTTTTTCTCTTGCTGGTCACTTTGGAACGAAGTGGAGAAATAGAATGTCCATTGACTTACTCAACGCAATAGTGGTTTTAAAAACCACATTTTTAAAAAACTAAAAACTTATATAGATATACATATATGTATATATGTATGCTATTTTTTTTAAAGTTTGGTAATGAAGATCTCTATTTTTTTAATTTTTAATTGTGTTTTTTGTCTTTTGTATATTTAATTAGTTTTACACAAGCAAATTTTTAATACACATATTGTTCCTTTTTAATAAAACTGTTTTAAACCAGTGTTTAAATTGCTTGCTTTAAAATAGCAACAGTCGCACATTTTTGCTTTGTTTACATTTTTTGCAGCAAATTAAAAAACTGTGTGTCTAAGTGTTTACTTAACTCTTTGATAACGAGTCAGCAAAAGCAAAAAAGCAAAAGCAAAACAAAGAGAGTAAATAATTTGTTTAAACTCGCTATGTGCATGTACTCTGATAAATCTGTCAGCAAAGAAGCCACTTAAGAAAACAAATTTTCTGTTGCTGTAAGTATTAAGTTTTTGATTGTTTTTTTTTTTGCTTTTGATGCGCTTAAAGTCAGCAAGTTAACTTCTTTGCTGTTGCTGGAACTTAATATATTATGAACGAATTTGTTTCGAATTTTTTTGGTATTTTGCGTTTTTTTTTAATAAATAGGTACATACATACATACATAAATGAAACTACACGTTTTTTTAAACTAATTTGTTTATTTTGTGTTATGTAAATATGTATATATTCTATGAAACTAACGCCTGCAACAGCAAGCAACAGCAATGAAGTCAAAAACAGCAAAGAAGTTAATACTCGCTGAATTTAAGCACATCAATTTACAGTTAAGCCAAAGCAAAAAAAAAATAAACAAAAACTTATTACTTACAGCAACAGCAATTTTTTTTTTCAAGTGGTTGCTTGGCTGGCTTTTTAAGCTGAGAACATAAACATGGTGAGAATAAATAAATTATTTACTCTCACTTTTTCTGCGTTTGCTTTTGCTTTTTGCATTTACTGTGTTCTTTTTCTTAAGTTAAGTTAAGCAATTACAAAAACATTAAAAATAGTCAAGCATTTTTAAACACTGTTTTAAACATAAATTTTGTTACATTTTAATGACTTTTTTATGATTATTTTTGATAATAAAAATTTCCCGGGATTCCCGGGATTCCCGGGAAATAAAAACTTTTTTTCCCGTTTCCCGGGAAATGAAAAAGTCCGGGAATTCCCAAACACTAGTGACGATATAATAAATACATAATTCCTAAAGCTTTAAAAATTTTTTATTAGTGGAGCTTCACCGCATTTACTCTAATAGTCAAATTAACTAAATGTCAGATAGACAGTCCAGTCTGGATAATTCTTTGTGATTTGAGTGACAGGAGTGCAGCCTGGCTATCAACAAATATTTAAATTGTACACCGAATATTATTGTAATATAGTGCCTCTAATCGCCATTATTTCAGTCTGATACTCTAGCTTTTTCCAGAAGATGGAAGGGAGGTTAATTTGTAATTATTTAAAGAAGACACCAGAGCCGGCAACACAGCTCAGTTTAGATTCAACGGTGCTATATGTTAGTTAGGACTCCCCTGCTCCATGCTCGCCTTGTCGGAAATATTAATTGTTTGTTTTTTCTTAGTATTTATTTATTGAATCTTCATATATTAAATATGAACTAACAAAAATATATCAAATCTTATCCTAATACTTTATTTTCGGGCATGTTCTGGAAATTGAAATCACGTGGAATTGAAAGAGTGTGGGGTATATAAGAAATAGAATTTATTTCTATCCAATAGAATTTTTTTATATCCAATATCGTTATTAGATATTCACTTAAGATAATGAATCAACAGTAGGAGTATAATTTTGTTCTATACTTTAAACTTGGAACCTTAAGTTAATTTATGAAAACGTTGACTCAGGCTATGGTTTAATTAATATTTTTTTTTTAGAGCACAAATGCAGGTTTTAGCATTTTTTCAAGTTTTATATAAAAAACTTGTATTTTTTTCAAATGTTATTGTTTATTTAATTTAAAGCAATTAACAAAATATAAATTTATTTTTTGTGGTCTATTGTGCAGGCCATCATTTTAACTCATTTATGATGTTTTTCATTGTGTTTATTATTCCTCAAAACTAATTCAAAACAAAAACGAATATTTTTGTATTAACTCACCAATCAACCTAGAAATTTGTTTTAAAACATTGTAATACGAATGTAAGTGGAAATGTTTCTTAAAGATTAACTTTTGCTAACATTAAAACAATTAAAATACTTTTCAACATTAAATAATAAATTTATTAAAATATTTCAGAAAACAATATCAAATAAAAACCTTCACCTTATAACACTTAACTAGATCTACAAGTATGAAACTACAATTCTTGATCTTAATTAGCCTCGGACCAGTCTTCTTTAATGAGATCGCTGGCCTTTTCCGCAATCATTATAGTGGGGGCATTTGTATTGCCACTAGTAACATGGGGCATTACGGAAGCATCAACGACACGTAAATTGTTCACACCCTTTAACTTAAGTCTGGGATCTACACAGGTTCTTTCATCCTCCCAGGGACCCATTTTTACTGTGCCCACAGGATGATAACAAGTCGTAGCGAAATAGGTGAAATAGCATCTCCAATATTGTTCCGATTTAAATTCAAATTGATCACATTCTTCAAGGGGTATTTGTAGGATTTCAACTTGTTTTTCTTGAAAGGCTTGGGTTTGTTCCAAACTCATTAGGTACTCCATGGCTCGTAACAAAACGTTTACATCTTCTGGATCACTTAAGTAGTTGGCATTTATAACAGGTGGATCTTGAGGCAAAGCCGATTTAAGTGTTACATCTCCTACGGACTTTGGATGGCATAAGACAGCAAAAATAGTTAACATATCGGAGTTCTCCACAGTCTCTCGGAAGAAGGGCCTTATTTCTTCTTTTATTTTGAAACCATTTAAAATTATATTTAAGCCCAAGGTGTCACCTCTTCTAGTTACAAAATGATGGAATTCCATATCTGGATAAGAGGTTTTTTCACTTAAGTCGGTGTTAATAAAACCTGTTAACGAAGTGGTGCCATGTGAAGTGAGAGGTCCTTGGTTGTGTATTAAGTACTGGTAAATAGTATCGAGCAGACGTCGTTGGTCGGGCGGATTTCCTGGTAAACGTAGATATAATTGTATAACGACATGATCTTGTAAATTTTCTCCTATGGGCAGATTTTGTACAACGGGTATATCAAAGGCTTTTAGTTTATCTTCAGGCCCCATACCTGATAACATTAACAATTTCGGGGAGTCGACGGAACCCGCTGAAACAACCACTTCCCGTTTCACATTCACTTTTAGCTTTTGCTGTTGTTTTATTGTGAATTCCACAGACGTAACTGTTTTACTCGTGCTATCAAATACCAATTTAGTTACTTGAGCATTTTTAATTACTTTCAAATTTGGTCTTTGCGAAACTATGCCCAAGTGTCCTTTTCCTGTACTAGCTCTTTGGCCATTTTCTATAGTTCCCTTTACATGACTATATCCTATATAGCTGCCTTCTTCAAAATCCTCAACTCTAGGTATACCCAACTCTCCGGAGCCGTTAAAAATCAGGGAAAATATATCGTCATCAAAACGTGGGAATTCATTAAGCACAACATAGCCCTGGGGATGGGTTTCGTTGCCTACGGGTCTAATAGATTTCTCAAAATATGGCCAAACATCATTAAAACCCCAACCAGTATTGCCTTCCTCAAGCCAGCGATCATAATCAAAACGATTACCCCTTACGTATAGCATGCCATTTATGGAACCAGAACCTCCTATAATTTTACCGCGAGGCCAATGGCATCTATTATCGGTAAAAGCCTTACACGAGGAGTCACTAGGCTCGGAAAGGTAATTATAGGTATATTGAGAATTTTGCACACCAAAGAAAAAGCTGGGCACCTTTAGAAATAAAAAATGTATAATTCAAAGGTTTGCTTACCAAAACTCAATTAAACCTACTTACATCAGACTCTTGAGGGGGATCTCCACCGGCTTCTAAAACCAAAATCTTCCAATTTGGATTCTCACTCAAACGACTGGCAACCACAGACCCCGCAGAACCAGCACCTACTACCACAAAATCATAAGCGTCCAAACCAGATCTTAAAGCTGTCTCAGCATAATCGGGCGGCCAATAGTCGGTGCGTGATTTATTACACTGGGCCGTATAGATACTTTGAACCAACAAAGTAACCAGCGAACTCATTATACCGACACTCGGTATAGGACATTGTGCTGCCGGAGTTTCTGCAGACGCAAAATCAGCTCTCATATAATTCATCTTAACTCCAAGCGATTCAAATTCCAACTGACTGTTAACAGTTGTACATTTTAAAATGTATCTTAATATTTTCGACCGCATATAAATTCTTCTATTAATCACAAACGAACAGGTTATTACACGTTTAATTGTGTTTTTGAATATCGTTTTAGCTGAAAAATCTTTTGTGCGTACATAATGCATCGCTGTTTCATTTCTTTTCAACTAAAAAATTTAATTATATTTATTATACTTTTCATTGAGTTTAATTAAATAACTAGATAAAAAGAAATGTATAATTTGCCATAAATATATCTACATATGTGCATTAAGAAATAATAGAAGACATACTTCAATAAGGAAGAAAGTATAGCAGGTCAAGCCCGACCATATAAGACCCTACAGCACAATATTAAAAAAAAACAACTTTTCGTGGTAACCATATTTGGGGTCTATGGACAAACATGGCCCTGCCAGAACAAAATTACATTATGAAGATTCATGTAAAAGTTCCTTCTGCTGAAAGTTATTTAGATATCATCATCTTAATAATATACTGTTTGTAATTAAGAAATTGTATATACACTGATAGAAAAGGTGTAATAACGCTGATGTATTTTGACATCAGTACCATGACAAGTGTTTTCGTTTTTGACCCCATGATACTTTACATCACTGTGATGTCAGCCGTAAATTCACTTGGCCAAATTGTCATCGGAGCAAAATTTTTAATTATGTCATCAATGGGATAACATATTGGCATCACACAAAGGGCGAATCGGAGTCGATGCCATCAGCATGCCATCAGTACGATGACAAACTGTCATCAAATTTAGTCATTGTAATTGACCTCAAGTCAAATTGAGAGAATATCATTGTTTACTTACCCGTTACACATGTTTGTTTCAATTTTGTTGTATTCCGCCCCTTGTTAACAGAAGAACTCTCAATTATAAGACACCAGCAGCAAGCCCGCTATGGTTTTCGTAATAATTCTACTTTGAAAATTTGATGTATTTTAATAAATAATAAAAAAAATAGAATAAGGGAATTATTGCTTCTAATTTTACTTTTTAAACATGAAAATAATGATAATAATATATTATGACATGATATATTATGATATTGCACTGATGACAGTTTGTCATCGCACTAATGACAGGTTGTCATCGCACTGTTAATATAATATATTATATCATCGCACTGATGACAGTTTGTCATCGCACCGATGACAGTTTGTCTGTACTGATGCCATAATATATTAGCGTTAAGACGCCTTTTTTATCAGGATACACAAAATGTGGCATCCAGTTGATGCCACTGTAGTCATAGCGCAGATGACGCATAAAGTATGACAAAATTTAAGATGGCGTTCGTCATTGGGTTGATGTCACTTTTTGTCTCATTGATGTCATTTGTAATAACATTGATGCCACAATTCTAATGTAAGGGCATCATCAATATGAAGATAAATTTTTTATGAGTGTAGGAGCTGGACCTAACAGCACTTTAACTGAAGCCAAATTGTGTGTCAATATTACCAAATTTTATATCAGTATCCACATTAACAAGGAAGTTTTGGCATTAAAAGCTATTTTCGGGAAAAGTATTTGTATGGGAACCGATTCCAATAAAATTTGGCTAGATGCTTAAGATTACAATAACATATCGCACTTGTTCTTCGAAAAACAGTCAATTCAAAATTTATAAATTTTCAGTAGAGACAAAAAACTTTTTTCTTATTATATTACAAATGGGGATAAAACTGCATTTTTTTAGGCAAAATACTAGAGAAATAGATCTAAGACTTTTACAGTAGGGAGATATAGCCACTGTTTATCGTTTTCTTGCAAAAAGTGAAAATTGAAAAATGTTGAGTTGACGCTGTTTAGAGGAACAAGTGCGATATGTTTCGTACAAATTTCTCCTGGAACGGATATAATACCTGCTCTTCGACGCTATCTCGGCCCTTAGCAAATTTTTTCAGCACCTTACACCATGCTGGGGAATTTCTCATATGTTGGAAAGTTGCTAATTTAACGCCAATTCCTAAAATAGAAGTGTCTTATAACCCTGAAAATTACCGCCCAATTGCATTTTTTTAGCACTTTCCAAAGTTATGGAGAGTATGGTAAATCACCATCTTGTAAAATTTTTAGAGTCAAATTACCTGCCAAGCGACCGCCAGTATGGCTTTCATAGAGGTCGATCGTCTGGAGACTTACTGGCCCCTTTATCGGAAAAATGGTGCCATTCCATTCATCATTGTTGCGAAAGTTAGGCAATTGCTTAAGATATTTTCAAGGCGTTTGAAAGTGTTTTGCATGTTGCACTCTTGTCAAAACTGGTTGCATTTGTTGTCATTGATAATTTCTCTCGACTTATATCGAGCTTTCTCAGAGATCTCACTTTACGAGTTGTATAGATGGGGTTTCGCCAAACGAGTGTCAGATTCATTCAGGAGTGCCGCAAGGCTCCGTTCTTTCTCCTACCATATTTCTTATTTTTCTAAATGACCTTCTATATCAAACTTTCAACCGTATATACTCTTTTGCAGATGACAGGAACCTTTACCATTCGTTTTCATTTAATTATATACCAAGCGTATCCGATGTTCGGAATGGGGTCGAGCGAATAGGTTTGATTTGAATGCCCGAAAAACCCAATGTTGCTTGCTGACGCATAAAAGCATGACGGATCAAGGTACCTCATCTGTATATATTGGGGTATAGTTATTGAAGAATCAGAATCTCTTGATGTTCTGGCCATGAGGATACAAAGTGATGTCCGATGGACAGAACATATATTTAAGGTATCGAAAGAAGCATTGAAGTGCCTCGGTTTTTTAAAACGGTGTAAGATATACATCACTCTGTCTGATCTCCTTACTATTTAAACCACCTTTATCCGACCGCGAATGCAATACAACTCACATGTGTGGGCCGATACTTCAAAGTCAATTTTGGAGCATCTCGATAGCGTGCAAGAGAGGGCGAAGGTTCTCATTGGTGACCGTAGGGTATCCAATTCTATTGACTCCCTTGAGCACCGTCGCAATGTGGGTTGTATTTGCCAGTTTTATCGTTACTACAATGGGATGTGTTCTGACGAAATTAGGGATCTAGTTCCCGAAACCCATACGTTTGTTCGTAATACACGTTTTTCCGCAAGAGTCCATCCTTTTATGGTCGATTGACCTGTAAATCGTGCAACGCATTACAGGGAAAATTCGTTTTTTGGCCGGACTGTTCTCATGTGGAACAACCCTCATGCTATCCTCTCGCCTTCAACATGAATAAGTTCAAGTCGAATGTTCACAAACACTACTCCCTCTATCCTCCTTCCCATAACTTTTTTTTCCTAGTTCTAACACAATGCATTGCTTTAGTAGGTGTCATCTCCTGAGTGCTGGTCCTAACCAAAAAAAAAAATGTTAATCTAAATACCAACATAATATGATGGTTTATGTTCACAAAGACTCTATTCCAGAAAGAAACTGGTCTCGGGCCTTGTAATATTATGAACCGATATGTACCGAATTTCCTCAATGTATCTCCAAAATTGCGCCCAAGATTTACATGGACAGCTGGACATCGTTAGTTTAATTTTAAAAGTCATTCTGAATCGATCGGTATACTAAAAGGTGGATCGGTATACTTTAAAATTTTACAAACATCAGCACAAACGCATAATACACCCTCTACTATTGTGGGGTGGGTAAAAAAAGACATGCAACTAAAAATCAGGAAAGCAAATAATTTTCGAAAGTTGCTTTAAAAGGGAATTGAGAAAAAATGATGGTTGTATTGTAAATCATTTAATTTCTAAATCACATTCGTGACATCCGTCTGTCTGACTTTCAAAATAGAACAAAGACTTTTAACGTTAAAAATATATCGTGATGTTTCTTTCTTTTAGAAAATTGTAGAAATTAAGAATTTTTTTTTTTATTTCAAACCTTTTTAAAGCAACGTTTAAAAAAATCGAACATCAAGAATTTCGTGAGAAATTAGTTTGAAACTTTATTTCAGACTAACACACAATTCACACGGAAAAATCAACTATAAAATCATGGAAAAAAATCATCGTTTGGGTCTGTTGTGTTTTTGGAAGCAAATTTAAAAAGGAATTAAAAATAACGCATAATTCATACGGTGATTTTTTCCATGTTATATAAGACTTGATTTTTGGTGTTTGTTTTCCGAACGCTGTAGAGAAAAATCACATTTTCTGTTCTGTGTGTCTTTTTTTTATTTTTTTATTATTTAAGTTTTATTTCAAAGTGGCAATATCTCTTTACAATACAAAACACGGAGCGCATTCAAATTATTTGTTTTTACAAAACAGCAGGTAAAGAAGAATTATCGATAACGGAGAAAAAATCAACCCTAAAAACTTGGGGAAAAATCAACGTTTGAATCTGTTGTATTTTTAGAAACAACTTTTTAAGAGAATTAAAAATAAAACATGATTCTTGAATCACCGTCTGAATTGCGTTTAACACAAATAAGAGCGAAAAGCGAATTGCTATTACCAGAACTTCTCATTTACAGTGGCTCATGTCTTAATGTTTTGGAAAGAAATCTTCTCGAATTGACTGGAAATTTTGCATATGAAGAACAGAGGACTGTTTAAGCTTCAGGTTTGCTGATTCTCTACTGTGTTATTCAAATTATTTTGTAATTTTTAATTGGTATCGAATAATGTAATTTGGCTCCAAGGAGCTTATTCTTTCGGTCGTGATGGAATACTTTTTCCGATTCGAAAGCTATTTTTATTTTAAGTCCTTCAGTCGATACGGGACGATATTTCGATTCTTTTCAGGGTTGTGAAAACTCAAATTTACAATACTGAAACAATAATTTAGATTCGTTCAGTATCCACTGAAAATAGAAATCGAATACTTTTCGAAAAAGAATTCTATCACGACTTCCAGAATTAGGCCCCAGATCTTTATGCTCGTTGATTAAAACAAAATTAAGTGTTCAACAACATTTTAAAAATGTTCAAATACTTTATCAACATTTTCGGAGTAAAGAAAGAAAAAACGTTTGCTTTGGCGAAAATTTGAAACACTATCATATCAGGCATATTCCTGGCCAATCGAAAGTGGAAGCTATTTCGTATTTTGCTTATCCGAAAAACGAAAATTTTAACAAATTCGATTGAAATTGCTACAACTTCGGAATTAAACCCATTTTGACCGGAATTTGCCGGCATATTAGCGATTTTCGGATAAGGAGAACAGGAGCTAATTCTGGCAGTCGTGCTCGAACACTTTTTCGATTCGAAAGCAATTTTAATTCTAGTTCTTTCTGTCGATACCGAACAAATTAAAATTATTTTTCCATTGTTGTAAAGCATTTATATAAGATGTCACAATACTAAAAAATAATTTCGATTCGTTCAGTATCGACTGAAAGAATCTATATATATAAAAATGAAATTATGTGTGTTTGTATGTTTGTATGTTTGTATGTTTGTATGTTTGTCGCTTTATAGACTCCGAAACTACTGAAACGATTTTCCTGAAATTTTTACAGTAACATCACGTGAGCCCTAAAAATAAAATAGGCTACTTATTTTTTCGATAGGGGCAGGGGAATTGGTACCCCCCATAGGATGCCAATATTATACTGAACCGATTTTCCTGAAATTTTTACAGTAAAATCACGTGAGCCCTAAAAATAAAATAGCCTACTTATTTTTTCGATAGGGGCAGGGGAATTGGTACCCCCCATAGGATGCCAATATAATACTGAACCGATTTTCCTGAAATTTTTACAGTAACATCACGTGAGCCCTTAAAATAAAATAGGCTACTTATTTTTTCGATAGGGGCAGGGGAATTGGTACCCCCTTAGGATGCCAATATTATACTGAACCGATTTTCCTGAAATTTTTACAGTAACATCACGTGAGCCCTAAAAATAAAATAGGCTTCTTATTTTTTCGATAGGGGCAGGGGAATTGGTACCCCCCATAGGATGCCAATATTAATTATCGCATATCTTAAGAGCCGCTGCACGCATTTTGCTGAACTTTTTTTAGTAGGATCTTCTGAGCCCCGGAATTGAAATAAAATAGCAGCGGGGGTATAGGAATACCCCATAGGACGCCAATGTTTAACATCGCATATCTTAAGAACTGTAATAGTGAGAATGTTCAAACTTTCTAAAAGTCACTCTTATGGTATACTACACTTTGAAAATAAAAATAAAGCGGGTAGGCGCAGGGGGGGAAATACCTCCCATAGGATGCCAGTGTAGCGAAGCGCACCGGGTTAAGCTAGTAAGAAATAAAATTGCTTTCGAATCGAAAAAGTATTCGATCACGACTGCCAGAATGAGTCCCTAGAAATGTAAAATCTTCGGATTGAAAGGAAATGCTGGAAGATATTAGCTCGAATGCGTACGCGATAAGAAAACAAGATCGGTACGTTATCTTAGTACTTGTATTTGTCGGCTCACAATCGTTGTGTACCGTATTTTGTTTTTGTACAAATTCACAAACACAAAAATTTCTTTTTGTTATGCATTTTTGTAGAGAATGTGTATGTGTACTGTTAATGGCAAAATACGGTACAGTACGCTAACGTGCCATAACTCACTTCACATAAATACGGTAAAAATACGCTACAGTACGCTAACGTGTTTCTTTTATCTCTGGTAGGAAATATTTCTAAAAATTAAAAAAAAAACACCCCATATCGACAATTATTTATTAACTCACTTCAAAATATTAGCAACAAAAATAATGCAGAGATAAAGCTTAATTCTTACTTATTTTTTGAAGGCCTTTTATAATCCTTCAAAGTATACGCAAGAAGGCAAGGCCTTGGCTTCAATGACATATTGCGTAAATTAAAAATGAAGTAAAAATGCGACTGGGAGGATTTATACCTGCAAAAAAGCTTTAAAACAGGCTCTTTAATACTTTTTTTCGTTGGGCCTCTTCGTAAAAACTTGTGTCTTTTATTTTTGTCAGATTGTAGGCGATAGCCTGCTGTCGTGTATGTGTTTAATGAAAGAGATTAAAAGAGCAAACAAGCTCAGGGTGATTTTAGCAATTTCAGTGATAAATTTTACATCTTTCTTTGGCCTCTCAAATTATCTTTCATTTCGAATTGTTCAAATTATGGAGCTGAGTTATCTGTATTAATCTTAAAAGATTAACCCTAGAAGCCGCCTTATTACCATAAATATTTTTTTGTTTTATTAAGAAGTAATAAATTAAAATAATAAACGAATGTTTCAAATTATCCTCACTGGATTTCGATTATAATGAAGTTTGCAAATTAATTAACACAATTAAAACATTATTATGCCGGTTACTTACGTCATCTATTGAATCCAACATTTTTGGTTATAAATACTGACACTGTTTACACTCTAAAATATTTCCTAATATAGGTTTAAGACGTTTTTTTTTTTTTTTTTTTTTTTTTTGTTTTTCTTGGCCAGTAGTATTTACAAGTTAATTTATTTTCATATTTTTTTAAGTAATTTTTTTTTTTTAATTTATTTATTTTTCCAACTTAAATAAGCTTAAAAATTATTTGCAATATTACGTAATGATTTTGGCGTTTGATCAATAAATACTTTAAATTTTAAAAATTTTTTTCTACAATACTCTTACATACAAACTACTTATCTACACACAAAATTATGCACTTAACTTCAATTTTCTTTTGAAATATTCAAATTGCAGCTCAAGATGGAAAACATGTTTGGGCGGCTTTGTGCTTTTCCGCTTTTAACGTTTACGTCTAAGACCACTATTTTGATTGATGCGCATAGTTTGTGATGGTAGTGGTATTTGTGGTATTGAAGCGGCATTAATTAAGTTGTTACGTTGAGATCCCAAGGCAGCTTCAATGTATTCTGGAAAGAAATGAAATAGATTGTTGAAAAAGTTGGATATTCCAGTCACATGCACTTTAATTTGCTCTAACATTGCCATTTTGGAAGTTATTCTTCATTCGAGCAAAAATTTCTTTAAAGAGAACTTTTAAATAAATTTTAAAAAACTATAAAATGCATAAGCTGGCTTAGGCAACCATACTGAACTTAAGGAAACTTTTTGTTTAGTTTTATTAGTGCGAAACTGATGACACATTTCGTACGGAATTTAATATATTTTGATTTTGTATTAATAAGATTTTTATATCACATGCTAAATTCCCAATTTTTATTTTTGATAAATAAATGAAATTGGATGATTAGGCCAGATCATCAGGAAAACTTTTTCCAACGACTTTTAGGAAAGCTTAAAATATTACACAAATAAAATTTTAAAGCGAATAAGAATTATAAACACTCAAGTTTTACTTGTAACCATATCAAAGCTTAAACAAACCAACAACAAAAAAGCAGTGAATTTAATTATTTATTTAATTTGTGAATTTAATTAATTTTTTTTATGAAATGTTGCTAAAATATACTTTTTATAGGAGATTATGCTAAAATTAACATCTCAGGAAATTTCGCTAAAATTTACTTTTTATATAAAATTAAGCTAATATTTACTTTTTATAGGAACATAAGCTAAAATTTACTTTTTATAGGAAATTTAGCTAAAATTTACTTCTTAAGGGAAATTTTGCTAAAATTTAGTTTTAATAGGAAATTTTGTTAAAATTAACTTTTTGTGTAAAATTTAGCTAAAATTTACTTCTTATAGAAAATTTTGCTAAAATTTACTTTTTATAGGAAATATAGCTAAAATTTTACTTATTATAGGAAATTTAGCTAAAATTTACTTGTTATGGGAAATATTGCTAAAATTCACTTTTTATATGCAATATTGTAAAAATTCACTTTTTATAGGAAATTTTGTTAAAATTTACGTTTTATAAGAAAATTTGTTAAAATTAGCATGTCATAAGAAATGTTGCTAAAATTTACTTTTTATATAAAATTTAGCTAATATATACCTTTTATAGGAATTTTAGCTAAAATTCACTTTTTATAGGAAATTTAGCTAAAATTTACTTCTTATGGGAAATTTTGCTAAAATTTACTTTTAATAGCAAATTTAGCTAAAATTTACTTGTTATGGGAAATGTTGCTAAAATTCACTCTTTATATGCAATTTTTTAAAAATTCACTTTTTATAGAAAATTTTTTTATATTCACTTTTTATAGGAAATCTGGCTAGAAAATAGAAAATTTTGCTTAAACTTATTGTTTATAAAAAATTTTGCTAAGATCTATTTTTTATAGTTAATATTGTTAAAATTTACTTCTTTAGTTAATTTTGTTGAAGTTCACTTTTTATTTTCTTATAAAAAATTACTTTCTATAAGAAAATTTGCTAAAATTTTCCTATTTTTTATAGGAAATTTTGCTTAAACTTTACTTTTGATAGAAAATTTATCTAAAATTAACTTTTGATAGGAAATTTATCTAAAATTTACTTTTCATAGGAAATTTTGCCAAAAATTTTTGGTTAAAATATTTTGCAAAAAAAAAATTTTTATAGGATATTTTTTGAAAATTCACTTTTTATGGGAAATTTTTTGAAAATTCACTTTATATAAGAAATTTTGCTGAAATTTACTATTTATAGATAATTTTGCTGAAATATACTAAGGAAAGCTTGCTAAAAATTTACTTTTCATAGGAAATTTCGCTAAAATTTACTTTTTATAGAAAATTTTGCCAAAAATTTTTGTTTAAGAGAAATTTTGGTACAAAAATTTTTTTTATAGGTTATTTTTTTGAAACTACTTTTTATGGAACATTTGTTGAAAATTTTGGTGAAATTTACTATTTATAGAAAATTTTGCTACAATTTATTTTTTATAGGAAGTTTTGCTAAAATTTTTTTATAGGGAATTTAGCTAAGAAGAACTTTTTATGCAGGAAATTTTTTTAAAATTTACTTTTTATTGGGAATTTTGTTAAAATTTACTTTACGATTTCCTAATTGCCTAAGAAGCAGGAATATTTTCAATAAGATTATTTCCCAAAATTCTGAAAGACATGTTAATCCTGATCGCAAAGATATACTTATTTTCAGGAACCATAAATATTCATTTTTTTTTTTTAATTTTTATAGAAAAAAATCAACCAAAAAAAATGTCGGAGAGCCAAGTCATATGTGCTGTTTTTAACACGCAAGTGATTGTACGCGTAGAAAAATTTATATGTGTAATACTCAAAAAAATCTGAGTGCTTTTCATATAAATTTACCTACACGTTCAATCACTTGTGTTGTGAAAACAGCACATATGACTTGGCTCTCCGACATTTCCATGTGGTATTTTGATCATTTTCATAAAATCATATGCTTTTTAAATTCTTGATTTTTTTTTTTTTTTTGCAGAAATAATTGTTATTAAAATATGGGATGAAAATCGGTCGATTTCCAAATTACCGTTTTTAAAACGGTTGATATATTTCAAGCGATATTAAAATCCATTTCAGAATTATAGTATAAACTCTTTGTTCAAATTAACTGAGGAAGTCCATTAAAAATAGCAACAATTCCACAGTTTTTTGTTTATACTCTTTTTTAAGTCATTGTTATAAAACATATCCAATGTCAATAATTTGTTCCTATACAATAAAAAAGTAAAATGGTTCAGATCAAAATGAAACAATTCCCCTCCCCACATCTAATTTAATAAACTAAATCGAAATGATAGTGAGAAGTGAGGGATATTAAAAAATATTTGTATATACTGTATGTTTATAAAACTTATTAAATTAAAAACAAAAAGGTAAAATTACCATATAATTGAAATGAAAATGTCTTACTTCCTGTTTTTCAAACTAAAATTTTCCTTTAGAAAGTTATATTGAAAACAAAAACCAATTTGAGTTTTTTTGTTGTTGTTTCAATATGTTTTCCTAAGCAAAAATTTTTATTTTATTTTGAAAAACAGGCATATAATTCCGAACTTACTTTGGTTTTATATCAAAACAAATTTATTACTTTAAATCGGATCCAAATACAAAATTTCCAAATTTGTCTTCTTAATGGTTGGCAGATAAATCAAATTATTTATGATGTTTATTAATAGCAGAATACTATTACAATACCACAATAAGTAACTGACTTTAAATAATATTGGGGGGATTCACAAGGTGTGCTATCAAGTCATATCGTCATAATGTCCTAAATAATATTTTCCAATTGTTTAAAAAAAAATATTTTTTTATGTTGTTTGAAACACAACAATATTTTTTTTTAAACTATTGTAAAATATTATTTAGGACATTATGACGATATGACTTGATAGCACACCTTGTGAATCCCCCCATTATTTATTTATTTACCCAAAAACATTTTATAGTGGAATTGTTATTATTTTAATTAATTACTGCCCGTCTAATACCAGAGATAAATATTGCGACATATATTGCAGTAAATATCAAAATTATGTTATCTTTAATGTAGACGGCTCTTTTTTGTACATACATATTTATTGCCGGCAATTTATGTTTCGATAATTGTTATTCAATTGTCGTTGACAATTATTGCTAATCAATTAAAAAAAAAAGAAGCAAAACAAAAAATTTAAGCAAATTGTGTGGGAAAGAAATTTAGTCAATTCACAAGGTATCCTAACATGTCATATTGTCAAAATGTCCTAATATTTCACAATGGTTTAAAAATATTGTTGTACGGCTCAGCCGCTCAGCGCTGGACTTTTCTGATTAATTACGACAGCACAATAAACACAGCAAGCAACGTTCTAATTATTTAAGACACTTTTTGTTAACAAACCAACAACAATATTTTTAAACCATTGTGAAATATTAGGACATTTTGACAATATGACATGTTAGGATACCTTGTGAATTGACTAATTATGTTTTTGAAATGGTAGCAAATTATAATCGAAGTAAAAGAATTAAATAAATAAAAATAAATAAACAAAAAAAATAATTGGTTTTCCCTATGCTAATCCCGCGAAGCTCTACGCTTGTCTGCTGGAGACCAGAGTCTCTGGCGGGAATCGAACCTGCAACCCAGTCGCTGATACACAAGCTCACTACCAACTAGCCTACAGGGGCACCTTTTTTTTAAATAAACACTAAAAAAATAAAATTGCAAAAATAATTTTTTTGTTTGTTGTGCTTAATTCCCTTTTTTAAATAATTGATAAAAAAAATACTGAAATTTATTGTTTTAGGATAAGCTGTTCCTATGCGCATTTCACTGGTTGCTTAGGCCAGATCATCAGGAAACGTTCTCCTAAGCACTTTGTTTTTGTTTTTAATATGTTTTTTCTTTACCCACTTACAACTACAATTAATGTTGGGAGAATTCCAAATAATTGTAGCGGGAAATGTAAGAAAAGATAAAACTCATCACTGATTTATTGTTTGGTATCGTTGCAAACAAGACTTTTTGAGTGTTTGTAGGTAATTCTCATTCCCTCTGTAGTTTTGTTTGCTGATAGATTTGGCTTTTCTAAAATTATTTAGGAGAACGTTTCTTGATGATCTGGCCTCAGCAACCAGTGAAATGCGCATAGGAACAGCTTATCCTCCAACAATTAATTTCAGTATTTTCCATTATTTAAAAAAGGGAATTAATCACAACAAACAAAATCTTTTAATAAATAATAGTATTCCCACAAACAACTTTGATAAAAAATAATTTTTTTTAAAAAAAATTTTTTTTTTCTGTATTTATTATTAAAATGTATATTAATTTTTTTAAGCTTGAGGTCTTTTTTATATAAAAATATTAATTTAATTCAACATTTTTGATTTTTCGAATTTATTCTATGACCTATGTATTTTATAAAGCTTCAGTTATGTATTTTATAAAGCTTTTTTGTAATAGTTTTATTCCTTCAATATTTAGGATTGACTATACACTACCAGATTATTATCTTGTATTTTCTTGGTACATTTTACCTCATAGAATAAATTCAAAAAATAAAAAATGTTGAATATAAAAAAGTAACTTATGAAAAAGAAATAATTCTATTTGTTAAAATAATGTTACTATTAATTTGATGCAAATTAATAGTATCAATTAAACTTTTAATTCATTTGATTAAACGTTTAGTTCAATTGATTAAACATTTAATTCAGTTGATTAAATATTTAATTGAAACTGATTTTATTTTTGATTAATGCTTAAATTGGGGCACATTTTTCTTTGGGAATGTTTTGCATACATATGTAAAAAATTATACAAAATGGTAGTCCATTATAAATACATTGTCTACCTGGCTTTTTTAATTCCTCAATGAATTTCATGGCAATATTTTCTTTAACCTACATCATTATTTAATTTAATTATTCAGCAAAAAAAAAACAATTGTTGTTACATAAACGTAATAACACTATGCGATGTAAAACCGCAATTAAATTTTTATCTACAAATTGAAAAAAATTGGCATCGAATTATTCAACTTTATCTCAACGATAATTAAAATTAAGCCAATTCAAGAAAAAAGTTGCCAAGCAACATTATTTCACTCGCTCTCTCTCTCTCTCTCTCAAAAATAAGACGTCAAACTCAATATTAAAAAAAAATTCTGCGGAAAAAATATTGTGCGGAACGAATGGGCGCATCGAGCTTAAAAGTATTCAGCATTTTTGCAAAAAATTAAATTTCACTAAAGTCATCGTCGAGACTTGCAATTTTTGTTGCAGCAATTATTGTGTTTATTGGTGAGACCGGTGAGAAGATTGGGGAGGGTTACTCAGTTTCATAAGCTCTACAATTTTGTTTTGTAATTCTCACACTTTTTAACTTGAAGTTGGCTGTAGATGGATTTGTATTTATATGTAAAATATAAAAAGAGGGGGGGGGGAGACACAAGATAAAAATACAAAAACTGCAAAACTATAATTTCATATTCTGGACACTAATGCGATTTCCAAGCAAAATTTAAAAAATTTCAGCTACAAAAGTTGTCACAAGTCGGGAAAGGACGATCACTAAAGGACATTTTATGTATATATATAAGGGATATAATAAAAAAGTCCCAAACTTATTTTTAAGGACTTTTACAAAATAATAGTTTTCTTTAAAGTTGACTTGTTTAACATGTTAAAAATGTCTAAATGTTTTCAAATAAAACTTTAGAGCATTTTTATACAATAAAATTTTTCAAAGTATAAACAAACTTTTTGCAAAATTTTCCTCGATTTTCACACTAGAACTCACCATTATCTGGCGTTTGGATTTCCGTTTGAAACTCTGCCTGTCTCACTTTTATATTATGATCTATCTTGTCGATGGTATCCTCCAAATGATTTTTCAGAACTTCCAAATGTTTTTTCAACTGTTGCGATTGTAAAATTTCACTTTCTGTTATAATCGTCCTTGTGGCACTTTTCACTCCACCGAATGCCACCAGCATCAAAACTAAACAAATGACGAGGATCTTTTTGTGCGGCATCTTAAGTGCTAATGACGATGATGTTTTTGCTTGGAGTTTTCTCGATGAACTGAATTTGAAAAGGCATTTGAGGTTTTCTTAATAAACTAAAATTTGAAAATTCGCGCTGTGTGACAACAACACCTGTTTGATCTTTAATATGGAGAATTTTTCATTTGTTGTTGATTTAAAATCTGTAACGAGTACAAACGAAGCGTTTAATTTGCTGTCGGTGTATTTGTGTCCATATGAAAAACGCTGTAACATTCCAAGTAGCCAACTGGCAAGATAAACTCATTGGTTCTTTGCCTCAAATGGTGGCTCTGGAAACAGGTAAAACTTGTAAATTATATTTAATTTTTCTTTTGTTTTGTTTTCATTTTGTTTTTTTGCGACTGAGCAGAGATTTATTTTTAAACTGGGAATTTTGTACAAGTAACTGTGTTTGTTTGTCTCCTTCTAAAGGGGTTTCCGTTAAGAGCAACGCATTTTGTTTTTTCAAACAAAAGACTTGAGGGATAAGTTATGGAAATTACTTTTTTTTTAACCTACTAAGGATCTCCCTTTCTTTCGTGGTCACATTTATATGTTATGTTTCTAGGTTTAAACAGAAAAGTACCAACATTTTTCGAACTTATATTCATATCGCACCTTTGCTGCAATAGAGTCATAAGTTAGAAAACTAGTTTTTTGAGCTAATGCATTTAATTTTTAATTCCCAGTGGAACATAATAGCTGATAATGTGGAGTTAATCGCCATACTGCTTCTTAATATTGTGTAACAATTTCATACAAATATCTTATGTACTTCACGCTAGAGTGAAGAACTAAATTTTGAGGTGCTAGAAAATTCAAATTTGCGTTATGACTCTATTGCAGCAAAGGCTCGATATATGTCCTCATTCATGTTTATGTTTCTAAGTTTAAAATTATAGAAAATTCAAAAAGTACCACCAGTAGAACAAAAGTAAAAGAAAAAACTTTCATTTCCTTTATGATACTTTTTCCTCCATTAAAATGTCAAAAATTTCAATATTTTAGTGGGAGCCCATAATTTTAGAAAAATGTTTTTTAAAAAAAGTACCAACAAATCGTACCTTTTCACTCTTAAAACAATCGAATTTCGAAAAAGTACCAAATAAATATTTTTTATATAGTTGCGTACGTTCGAAGGCATCTTATTCCTTCCGGTTGGTGCCACGAATCCTCCAAGTTAAAAGTGTCGTACTACTCCGAAAAAATACTCCGATTGCTTGGCCCTGTAAGCATCCCCGTTAACGGTTTCTACTTCACCGGACTCTTTATAATAAAAGCAAAAAAAAAACACACAAAACAGGTAATTTTTCCGGATAAAATTGTGTCTCGTACATAACTGCAGTTGGAGGTCCATCCTACGCGTTCTTTGCATTTGATACTTTCTTGACACTTTTTCGAGAAGCATGCAATAGTTCGATGTGTATATGCATTCTACTCGTGTGTTGTGTTATTTATACGTACATTTTACACCGATTCTACTTTTTTGACAGATGCATAAACGCCTGTGTTACCACCAGCAAAATTAAAAATTACACCTGAGATAAGAAAAATTACCAGATTTGTCTAAAATTACACCTGATATAAAATTAACGTTTTATTTTAAAAAACGCTATCATATTATCAAAACTAACTTTTAAAATCGTTCATATATTCGTGGAACTAAAAGGCGACTTTTTATAGCGGACATAATCGTCTATTTGACCAGGCTTGTTATGACCAAAACTGCCGCATATGAAGTGAGACCAATCTACAACAGACTCACCTTTTGGTGCAGTTTACACGCAGGTGTCATTATCATTCCTTATTTTTTTTTTTATTGAATCCAAAAGGTGGATGTTGCGAAAAAGACCTGCCAATTAGTCTTCAAGCTTGTGCGATTTGACACCTCTCGATTATGATGTGAGTTCACTGGTTAAACCAGCAACAATTGAACGAACATTGTTCGTGGCGTACCGCCAGAAATACTTGGAAAAGTGGCCCATAATTGGACGGCCAGAGTGTGTTTCATAAAGAACCGCCCCGGTGCTCATAGGGCCGAATACATTTTCAAATGTTAATGTCGTGGAATTGTCTTTTGAATTAAATGAGTTTTTTGTACTTATTTTTACGATTTCAAGTTTAATGGGCTTGTTAACGCTACTCCCAAAACACCATAAATTAATTTTATTTTAATCTTGCAACACTATTTTAACTCCGAAAAAACTTAGAATACGTAAACTAATTTTATTTGTATTTTTTAACGAAAGTAAATTGTCAAGAAGCGTCTTGGCGCCTTCGCCATTCTTTTTCGTTTGTTAAAATTTAATTGCGAGGTGACCTAGACGTGATACTGAAAGCCAAGAAGATTTTTTTTATATCCAGTAATTTTCATACCAAAAAGTATGTAAAAAATTATTTAGACCTACTATGTATATTTGAAAATATTTTTAATTGTTTTTAAAGGAATTTTAATATAAATACAATTGCATGATACATCAAGTCTTTTATTGGGCCTTTGTATTTTATTCAAAATCCCGTGGAAATTGCTGGCTCGGCTGAAAGCCTTCTCAACAGGGCTTTAAGAAATATCCTTTATGGTTTAAGACAATAGTCTGTTTCTTAAATCAGTGTTACAACTGTTAAGGGCGCTTCATTTGCTCCCAAATAAAGCATTTGGAAGTGGCAAAATAATATGAAATGTATTACTTTTTATAATATTGGAAACATATATTTTAGTTTGAATACCTTCTTCCAATAAGGTGCGGGTTCAAAACCGATTGAAGCATTTTCGTAATAAGAAACAATATTTTAAATGGTATACATTTTTTTCTGATATTAAAGATTTACAGTTTTTTGTCTTAAAACGAAAGAATTTCTACACCTGTAACCAATTACCCAGGCTCTACCCACGACAGTAAAAATTATACCAAATTCGGGTAATTACCCGCAAAGTGGCAACACTGGTAAAAACATCAACGCATTGAAAACGTGGTGTGGATCTCCAGCTTTAAAGCTTCTTATGCATTTGAATAAGACAACTTGACTTATTAAGAAAGCGTTGAGAGCTTCCCAGCGGGAAAACTCAAAAGACATTCTTATTTCAGGCCTTATTAAAGGCCTGCTTAAAAATTAGTGCAATTCAATTACCATGCTCTTTCGTATAAAAGATAAAATTTACATTCTACACTCGCTTCTATGAGAAGGGAGAAGAGACGGAGAAGATTTTTTTTTTTTTTTTTTTTTTTTTTGCCAAAGCAAGAGAATTATTTTTTTTTTTATCCAGTTCCATTCTTATGTACCTGCCAAAAAAACGAGAGCGGAAGGCCTTCCCCGCAATGACAACGTGTGTAAAAAAAATGAGTATGGAATGGAGCGTGCAGGCCTCGTACATTCAAAAGAAGGATAATTCTTTTTCCCGCTGGGTTAATCTGAAAAGTTAATTTTTTATGTGTGTGTGTGTGTGTGTAGGCATGCATTGTAGTTGCCAAATACAATGAACTTTATTTTTAAAAAATGTATTAATATACAAAAGTTCCCTATCCATGCATCTCTCCTTCATTAAATGTCTGCTTATAGAAACATAAATTTTTCTTGAAGCAAGTCTGAGTTTATAAGAGAGAGAGAGAGAGGGCTTTTACCGAAATGTACTTCAATTCTATTTTGTTATATGACTCCCAATTATGGCGTGATATTAAAAAGTTTAACACAGAATGCCTAACTTCAAGAAAAATTGAAGCGTGTAACAGCAGACAACGAGATAGACATACGTTTCAAACGGTAAAAGCATTTCGAAGACTACTTCACGCCCTTTATTCAAGAAACAGTAAAAACAAAATGCGTCGTACCCAAGCATTTCGAAGCCAACTTCACGCCTTCTTTTCCAGAAATCTTTTAAAGATATTTCGTCGTACTCATTGTAAAACCAGATACATAACAAATTGTTTCTGTAAATATTTGATTGAAGTTTTTTTGCTTTGTTTAATAAAAGTTATGCAAGATTTTGTTATTTTAAAGTAACGTTTGATGCAGTTAATTAAATGAGATTAATGACTAATATCAAGTAGTATAAATAACAGATGTGTGGCTGGTAAACGTTATTTATCTTTTAATTATTCTAATTGGGAAAGGGTTTTAATTTAAATAGAATAATTATTTCATTTGAAAAAATAAAATGCTATAGTTTCACTTTCTTTGTGTTTATTGCTTTAAAGCTAAAACTAAGCAAGAACTTAAATGAAAAGAACTTGCTGGAAAAATAACGAACCATCGCAAGGTCATTCTTATATCTGAACCAGCTTTAGAAAACTTCTACTTGGTTACATTTATTTTAAAACATGAATGACAACTAGGATAGTTGGTAGTGGGTTAGTCCTTAATTGTTAGAAATGCGGATTTCCGAAAGGCCTTTTTATCTTTTTTTTACCGAATTTTTAATTATATTTTAAATTTTGAGTCGACCAGCCGGACGGACAGCATTATTTTAGCTATGAAATTAATTCTTAATCGATCAGTTTACTACTAGATGAGGGTTGGTAGTGCAGGGTATAACAATTTCGAACATTTTGACAACCAGTCGCGGGAACCAAACGCAAGTTCATTTATTACAAAACATTTTCTCACTGTCAGCACTAAATTAATTTTAAATGTTTAAGTAATTAACACATTTCGATTGTAAATGATTAATTTCAAGAGTACGACAACTTGTTTAATGCAGTGCCGACCTTTTAGTGAATTAGTAGGATTTGATGTAACCATTTCAATTACAAATTCGTTATACGTTCTGAATAATAGTAATAAAGAAGTTCGCTTACTAAAAAACAGATAATTTCATTCATTTGTACAACGATCTGGACTCTCGGTATAATGCCTTTCTGTAATGATTGTAGAACGGTAAGAAATAGACGCAATTTCTCTATCACTGTCAGCATTGATACATGTCAATGATTCAGAAAGAGATGTCGCAGAGTCCTTTTTCACAAAAGATGCTTTTCCTCAAACAGCTTTTAGTCAATCTTTTTCTTTTATAAAGGCCATTCCAATGTGAAATATGTGGGCGTCCCCGATTGCCTTGTTGGTAGTGACCTCCCTCGCCTATCAGTGTGAGGGTTGCAGTTTCAATTCCCGCCAGGGACTCTGGTCTCTTTTACTAAAACGGGCTGAAGGCCAACATTACTATTGCTCAGTAACTTAAGTAAAAATATAAATTGTAATTGCTCTTATTATATATAGAAAGACCCCTTTTTCACACGCAAAGTAAACTTTTGTGTTCTTTTGTTGATTTTTGTTGTTGTTTACCATTTTAAACATGCAACCAAATACAACTGTGTATATATAAATGACAAACAATAGAACAAAACAACGTTGCGTTTACATCAAAGTCTGTACTCACTACAAACTTAAGACTTTGCAAATTATACGTTACGTGTGCGAAAGAGCTGTAAATGATAAGATCTACATTGTGACAATTTCGACCATAAATCAGGGGCCAAATTAAGATGATCGATCGAAATTTCCATTTAAAATGTATTAAAATTTCGATCGAAATCGTATGCCATAATTTGGCCCCTGTATTGCAGCCAAATGCTTGTCTTTTGAGAAGTCGATTTCCAAATTTTCTTATAAGCAAATAATTACTCTAATATCTTTTGAAGTCATTACGCCCGAGTTTCAACTGATATTCTTCCTTTCCTTATCAGGGTTGCCAGGTGGTCGATTACAAATAAGCGATCGCAAAATTGATTGCAGTCATTTTAACATTCATTAAAGAAATCACTGCCGAATGTTATTTTGAAATCAAAATTTTTGTGTGATTTTCAGCAGAGGTTCATATGTGATGTGTATGATTTATAATAGACCAATTACCAACCAACGTTGTGTCAAGTTTAGATCTTACACTGAAAAGAAAAATCACTCCATCTGAACTTAAATCAGCTGACGATGTGTCAATAGAACGGATTTCCTTAAATCAAGTACACAATGCTGGATTCAAGTACGGATTATTCAAGTACCCCGTACTTAAAATAATCCAAAAACGTAATTGACTTCAGTTAAAGTGAGATAAACGTTGTCTTAAGCTCTGCTTGATTCAAGAATTTCTGAGAAGGTTGTAATACCGAATTCGTTTTTGAAACAGTCCGAAACTGAGACTGGTTCTTAGGCCTGGAACAGAATAAAATAGTTGTAGTTGTAAAGCTGACGAATGCTCTGTAGCGCAACAAAGCTTCAAATTTCGAACTTTACGCTTTAACTTCAACTGCAACGACTACCACAACTACGTATTCTGTTGAAACTTCTTTGAAGCTGCTGTTTTTAACTTTTCACAGCTTGCAGCGCTATTCGTAACGTTGTACTACAACTAGGCTTGTGTCGTTCATGAATGAATTACTTCAACTGAATGATTCACTTAAGTGAAAGAATGAAATATTTCTGTATTTTCTTTCAATTTCTTTCATCATTCGGTTTCATCTTTTTTTCTTTCATTCTCTGTTTTATGTCAAATACGTTCATGCGTCTCCCTGCCAGTTGTTTTGACAATATTGCATATTATGCTGTTAGTTAAGTCTTTACCATTTATAATATTTTGCCGTTTGCTTATTGTTAATAAAATCGCTAATTTTGGTCGAAAATTTGGTTCATAATTTGTTGTAGCAGAAATTTGTGTTGATGCAATATATCAGAATCAATGAAAAAATAGATTTTTATTTTTTTTTTGTAAGTTAGGGTCTTCTGCGTTTAAGGTAACGATATGTACATTCTAAATGCATGCATAATTTATATTTCTTAAACAACTCTTTAAATTAATAAGAAAATACATATAATCAATTTATAATAAAAAATCGTTTTTTGTTTTTAAAATAACAATTTAAACATTCATTAAAAAGAAAGGCACTTCATTCTGAAAGCTGTGTGTCTTTGAGAAAGGTGAAAGAAAAGAATGAATTAATTCACTTAACCTTTCTGAAAGAGAATGAAAGATTCGCATAAATGAAAGATTTTGCCCAATACTAACTACAACGACTATTATGTTCCCCACTTAAACCTAAGCAGTTACCCCAGAGGAACCACAGAGAGAGAGAGAGAGAGAGAAGGAGAAAGAATATTATTATTTACTTTTATTTACACAGGTTTGTTTCCCCCCATTATTTTAAATTTTATGACACCAGCAGCATGTCCAATAAGGGTTTCTTCATCATTCTACTTCAAAAATTTGATGTATTTAACTTTATAATTTAAGAAAGTAGAAATCGGGAAGTTTTGCTTCTTATTTCATACATAAAACATTAAAATAATGTATATTTTTGTTCTTGTAATGCTGTTGTTGTTTGCAAACAAAATAAGCAGAACCTTTTTTTAACACACTTTTCCAGTGATGTTGTTGTTTCTACAACAAGCTTGTACAAAAACATGCGTAAGCAAGATGAGACTAATAGTTTGTAAAAAAAAACTTATGACTGTTTATTGTTGGTATTTTGTTTAAGCTTTGATATCGTTGCAAATAAGACTCTTTGAAGGGCTTGTAATTCTCTTTCACTCTATTGTTTTATTGGCTTTTCTAAAATTTTTTGGGAAAATGTTTCCTGATGATCTGGCCTTAGCAACCAGTGAAATGCGCATTGAGCATTAAGCACAACAAACAAAACCTTATTAATAAAAAAAAAACTAGCTTTCCCACAACAATTAATTTCAGTGTTTTCATTCAAAAATTGGGATAATTAGCACATCATTAATAAATGAATTAATTAATAATAAATATTTCATTCCCGAAAATAATATTTGAAAAAACTTTGTCTCAGAGTAGCAAGGAGAGGAAAAAGTTTTTTATCAATTAAATAAATGGTTTAAAAAGTATTTAAATTTAAATAATGTGATAATTGAATCAATTATTTTTTTAGTTGAAAAAAAATAAAAAAATATAATCTTGATTTAATTAATATTTAAGTTGTTTTGAAATAAATTTTTAATTAAAATATTAATTAAATATCAAAAAATATTAATTGACTTTTTCGTTTAAAATAAAATATGTAATTTAAACTTGTAGAATTGTTGTTGGGAATTGTCAATACTTAATAAAATAAATTAACACATTGTTTGAAATGGCAAAGTTTTTTGATCATTTTTTTTTAATTAAAATTAAATATATAATTTATTTAAATTTAAATAATGTGATAATTGAATCAATTATTTTTTTAGTTGACAAAAAATAAAAAAATATATAAACTGATTTAATTAATATTTAAGTTGTTTTGAAATAAATTGTCAATTAAAATTTTAATTAAATAACAAAAAATCTTAATTGACTTTTTTCGTTTAAAATAAAATAATTTAAACTTGTAGAATTGTTGTTGGGAATTATCAATATTTAATAAAATAAATTAACACATTGTTTGAAATGGCAAAGTTTTTTGATAATTTTTTTTTAATTATAATTAAATATATAATTTATTGAAAAAAAAATATTGACAATTTTACAATTTTTAGTAATCAATATAATAATTTTGGTAATAGGTGCAAAGTCAACAACTTGTTTGCTTGATATTATGAATTTGGTGATTAGAGACAATTTTTAATTTTTCCTGTGAGACCAACGAAAAGTTCAAGTTTTTTACTTGATTTAAGAATTTTACACATATTTTATTTAATTCCGGAATTGGTTTTATTTTATTTAATCCCACTTTGGATTGTTTTAAGTACTTTTTAGTGTTATTTGTACTTAAATGCCTAAGTACGACTCCTACTAAAATAAAAGGAAAAAAACATAAATTAAATACGTTTTTTTCCGTGTATATGGAGTTAAATGTGTGTCAATTATAAGCTTTTTATGAAATGTCTTGCTCGTAAGACCCGCTTGCCAAGCGACGTGGGTTGGCAGACTTATAAATCAATTCGTCGAGAGCCTTATAAACTTGCACAGTTGGGATGGAGTCGTCAATCCACCTGCTCCGCATCCAGGGCATCGTGGCCTGGCTATGATGAAGGGCGGACATGCTTCCTGTTGAGGTTAAACAGGAAACAGATTAAGACAGTCATCTCGTAGATAACCCGGCACTGACCGATAGGGTCTCTTGTGAGCAGAATGGGTCCAGATTTGTATGACTTCTGAAGTTTTCATAACGAGAAGGAAGAGGACACTGTGTTTCCTTTTCTATGTCAATATGCGAGAATTCATGATATTAGGGAAATATTTCTGGGGAAACCAGTGTTTGTCTAATTGGATGATCTATTTAAGTTAGATCTAAGCCTGCTTCTTCTCTTCATTAGGAAGACGAATTTGTTGCATTTTGCAGTGACGCCTATTGAGTAGCTGCTCTGTAGGATGGGCATTGGAGCTGGGTGTCACAAAGAGACCTATGAAGGTACCAATGGCTACCCGAGAAACGTAATCTTAGGCCCGCTTTTATGTCTTACATGTCCATCATAAAGCTATGGAAATTTAAATTTACAATCAGAAATGGTGTATTCTTCAGAGTAAATTTATTAATTAAAAGTATTTCCATATTTTTGTAATAAAAAATGTCATGTTAACAAACTTTTTAAAATGTGGCTTAAAAAATTATGCCTTCAATCAGAATCTTAAGAATTTAAATTTCAATCGTTTATTACATTAATAAAAATTTTCGTAAAAAAAAAAACAAAAATCATAAATTAACAATTAATAAAAAAAACTTAAAAAAAGTTCAACTTTATATTCTAAAATCAGAAAAAGCCCAGGTGTAAATAATCACATGCATGTGTGTGTAAATTCACGGAATTTATGGAAATTTTTTTCAAAAACAATCTCAACCTTTCAACAAAAAAAAAATTACTGAAAAATACAAAACATATTTCAAAATATACTAAATTCATAAAATATTATTTATAACAAAATCTCTTAAGTACAAAAAAAAAATATACAGCAATTGAATCATAATAAAGTAAAGTCTAGTGCCTGTAATGCAACCAATCTTCTTTAATCAAATCGGCTGCCTTCTCGGCAATCATCAAAGTGGGGGCATTTGTGTTCCCCGTGGTAATAGTGGGCATAATACTGGCGTCAATCACTCTCAAGCCCTGAATACCATGAACTCTTAGTCTGGGATCTACCACAGCACCTCGATCGCTATAAGGTCCCATTTTGCAAGTGCCTACTGGATGATAAATTGTTTGAGAATAAAAACGCGCCAAACATTCCCAAAAGGCATCACTTAAATACTCAGCATTGGGACAATTACGCCATAAATAAATATTTAGAGTGGCATTTAAACGTCTCAGAATTGGAGCTTGGCTAAATTGATGGCCAAATTTCAAGGCGTCCACCTTTAAATAAAACAAAATATCATTACCTTTCCATAAAATCATAATAATCGAGTTAAAACTTGCCATTATGGCCATATCCAAAGGATGATCATAATAATTGGCATGTATTTTGGGATATTCTCTATTATCACTCGAGGTAATTTCCAGCCAGCCACGACTTTTTGGTCTCATTAATAGCGGAGTTATAAGAAAACTATCCCGATATATAACCGGCTCAAATGATTGAGCAAAATTTATCATGGATATTGCTGCACCACGTCTACCAATAAGACCGCCATCAGTAGCATAACCATAACTACCCAAGAAAAACTGCACATCTGGCCAATCTTTGCTAGGATCTTGATATTTACTATTCCAAAAACCCATGACCTCTGAAACGGGTACGGCATAGAAGAATCCATCGGCGTGATGAAGAAACGAATCAACCGATTTGGCATTTAACATTTCCGGCATTATAAATGATAAACGATGACCCGTTACTTTATTATCTATTGTATATAAACTACCCGTTGCAGATATATGATCCTGCAAATTACCTCCGACACCGGGCAAATCTTTAATTATATCTATATCATTTTGCATTAATTGTTGACCGGGTCCTACTCCCGACACCATTAATAATTGTGGACTGGCTATCGTACCGGCCGATAAAATAACTTCACGTGTTGCTTCTACTGTATGCCGGAAACCGAGCCATTCGAATACTACGCCCTTTGCTTGTTTACTGTGGGGGTCTATGATGATTTTCTCTACAAAAGCTTTAAGTAAAATATCTAAATTTGGTCTTCTCCAAATCGGTCTGATATATGCTTTATTAGCACTACAACGTAGACCATCTCTTAGGGTTGCATGAGGAGCGGCAAATCCGGTTTGTGAGCGGCCATTAAAGTCTTTATATGGGTTGAGCTGTAAAATAAATGTACACAGAAAAAATAATCAGTAGTTTTTTATCAATTAAAAAAAATTGTCTTAAAAAGTATTTCAATTTAATTAATGTGATAATTGAATCAATTATTTTTTTAGTGGAAAGAAAATTAAAAATAAAATTTTGATTTAATTAACACTTTAGTAAATTCGAAATAAATTTTTAATTAAAATATTAATTAAATATCAAAAAAGCTAAATTGAGTTTTTCGTTCAAAATAAAAGAATTTAAATTTCGATATTTAAATCTGGCTTAAGTCCATTGAATTTTATTTTCATTAAATTATTTTTATGAAAAAAGGAATTTTACAAAATAAAATGAATTCGATTCGTTCGAACAAACATTTTTCCACTCAGGGCGTAAGTGAAACGGTACCAAAGTACTCATGGAGGAAAATTTTGACACTGTTGAGGTAAATAAAATTTCACTAGCCCTGGGGTCCAGTATAAATTTTGACATTAGCGTAGAAATTTGGACAATTTTAATTAACCATAGAACTTTGCTACCGTTTCACATACACTTTCAGTAACACAATTATTTGGTGGCATTAATTATCTCATCCAGCCGCTTTTTTAACAAAAAAATTGAGTTTTCCAATAAATATTTTTTTCCTTTTATTCTTATATATATCAAAAATAAGCCGAGTTTTTGTCTGTTTTCACGCATAAACTTTATTAAAAGGCTTTCCCTTTATGCATAAACTTTTAACTGTTGCCAAACGAGCAGCACCTTGGTCAAACCGAAACGTTCTAATGAGAATACACCCTTTCAAATCAGTAATGTAAAGTGGCCGAAGAACACTAAAGAAAAACAAGGCATTGTTATGCACAAAAACACACTTTCTGAAGAGGAACATTTTTTTAATTTGGACATAAGACAAAACCCAGACTTAAATTTAGGGGTCTATCTTCTTCAGTGCAACCATAGCCATCTTCCAGTCACCAAAGAAAAAACGAAAGATTTGATCAGGCTTCTACTAGGCCAGCCGTTCATTCTTTTTATGAAAACCTAATAACAATATTGATTAACTTAAACATAGATCCAGACCTCGAGCTCATGCATATCCAGACTGAGTTGGAGGAAAATATTCCAGAGCAACCGGACGAATATCTCGAAAATTCAGCAATAAAAACTTCAGAAAACAAACTTAAATCAAGCTAAAAAAAAGCTCAAGAGAAGTTTTAATCAGGAATCCGACAAAAGATTAACCCACATATTCACAAAAAAATTTTTGATTAATAAAAGGCTTATTAAACCAATTTTCATAGAAAATTCGTTTCATAAACCTGCTATAAACATAAAATATTTTTTATGAATGTGGGGGTAAATGTATCTCCGGATGGTTAATATTTGACATTGCAAAGATCATCAAGGAGCGTCAAAAAAATAATTTTATAATTGTAAAATTATATCAGTATTGAATGTGTTGAGTTACAAATCGAATTTGCTTCATTTCTTGGCTTAATTTAAAAATTCAATAATTTATTTTGTTTTCGTTTTAAGATTAAAAAAATTTTTTTTTGAATTTTAGAAAAATTTCCTTTATTACGAGTATAAAAATAATTCTCATATTTTAAAAAATTTTAAAATTGTCTTAGCAAAAACTCCCTTTTGTAACACATTGTTTGAAATGGCAAAGTTTTTTGGTTACTTTTTTAATAATAATTAAAAATATTATTTATCGAAAATATTTTTTAAATATTTTAAAATTTTTAGTAATCAATATAATCATTTTGGTAATAGGTGCAAAATCAACAACTTGATGTTATGAATTTGGAATAAATTTGGTGATTGGGGAAATTTAATATTTTTTTCTGTGTATTAGTTTTTGGACTAGACTTTTAATTAAAGGCTAAATTAGAGGTAAAATCAAAGATTGAATTAAATTTGTAATCGAAATTATAGTCTAAAGACCCAAATGTACATACGGAACTACAAATTTCCTAGGCTTTATATTTTAAAACAAAATTACATACTTACCAAATTCAATTGCTTCGCGGCCATTAAAAATATATCCACTAAGGGCGATGGAAAGCGGTAATTTTCCACAGTCATTGGTCCACCATGTCCATGATAGGGATCACGCTCAAAACCAGGTACTCGAATATCTTCCAGCTTGCGAAAATAATGCAAAATATTATCATAATTCCAACCAACATTGCCTAGCTCGGCCCAGTGATCATAATCTTTGCGATTACCTCGTACATACATCATGGCATTAATGGAACTACAACCGCCCAACATTTTGCCTCTAGGCCAGCCGCATCGTTGATGTTGCATAGCCAAGCAGTAGCGATCGGATTTTTCTGTTTTATACTTCCAATCCCATGGACTACGCTGGAAAACCGGATAAATCTGGGGTATATCGACAAAGAACGGTTCATCACCGCCTGCCTCCAAAAGTAAAATATTCCATTGCTTAACTTCCGACAAACGGGCGGCTAAAACACAACCAGCCGAACCACCGCCCACTATAATAAAATCGTAACTGTCACGTAAATCACCAATATGTATAGATCGAACACGATTTTCTTTATCCATTATATCGGGGCGATACTGTATAATACCGTCCAAAAGCAAAACCGCTATTACGGCACTTGGTCCTATAGTTAATAGGAAACGCCACATAGTAACAAAGCCCTCGTAATTTATCATGTTTTACAAAATCGATGTGAAAAATTTTAATTTTTTTTTTTATTTGCCTGTTTAATTTGCGCGTCTTAACACTTTAATAACTAATTTAATAATAAAGTTTAACAAATGTTGTCTTTAAACTATTTTAAGTGCAAAGTTGTTAAAACAAAAATTCTTCTTGAGTATAAAAATGTTGCAATATCTGCATTGTTTTACATTTTTTCAGTTTTATTTTGGGTCATTATGCTTTAAGGTATTATTTAAAGAATTAAGTATCAGCATTATTTCTGACATTGTATGAATCATTTTTTTAAATTAATAGTTTTTGTTTTTCTCACTTTCTCTTTCTCTCTCTCTTTCACTTTCTCCCTTTACATAAGCCTATTTAAGAGAAAGAGTCAGGGTTACCGCTAAGAATTTAAAAAATATAAAAATAAAGTCGCACAAAAAAAGTCGTTTAAGAAAATAAAAGTCACCCAATTTTTTAATGATGTTAATGTTCAAAAACCATGATATAAAACGCATTAAACAAAATAAAAAATATCTTAATAGAAATTTTTATATTAATAATAAAAAAATAGAATTAATATCAAAATTTTTTTTATATAAAAATCATTAAAAAAAAAAGTTTGTGACTTTTATTTTCTTAAACGACTTTTTTTTGTGCGACTTAATTTCTATATTTTTCAAATTCCTAGTGTTTACTATGACCCTTTTCTTAAGTTTATTCTAATTCCTTCAATATTTTCCAGGAATTGAAGGAATAAGACTATTAAAATATAACAGATTCTTAAATTTAGAATACACATTCGAATTAATATAAAAATTTCTAATAAAATGAAATTCAACATGAGAACTAAAATTCCCAGATTCTATTTGGTAAAATCTTAATATTTATAAAGGGTGATTAATCGTGCGGCTTAATTTATAATTAACATAAAATACATAAATTGTAAAGTAAACTTAAAATTTTTATTATCGGTTATAAGAACAATTTATTATTATTTACGGTTTGAAAATGATATCGAGTAAATGTTGGCCATCACTACGTCTGAGATGGTCCATTCGAAAGGTTCAATTTCGGGCGACTTGTTCGAGCATTGTGACTGGCATCTCTCTGATTGCGAGATTTTTAAGCTATATAATGAAAACCCTTATATTTGTATTTGTTTAATTAATATTTATATTTAATCCATGCCAATGTGTCAAAATATATATGAAACGATTAACAGCAATACCTAAATCAGAATTGTGACATCAATGGTCTTACAAATGGCGTCAATGAGGTAAAAAGTGAAATCAATCCAACGACGAACGTCATCCTAAAATGTTGTCAAATTTAATGCGCCATCTCTATGACTACGGTGACATCAATTCGATGCCACATTTTGTGTACACTGATAGAAAAGGCGTCATAACGCTAATGTATTTTGACATCAGTACAGACAAACTGTCATCAGTCCGATGATATAATATATCATTTCATAATATATTATTATCATCATTTTCATGTTTAAGAAGTAAAATTAGAAAAATTAAAATTAAAATTAGACGGACGGACATCATTAGATTGACTCAAATAGTGATTATGAGTAGATCAGTATATTATCGGCTTATTACAGATATCAGTGCAAACATATAACTTGTGCAAAAAGGTATCCGCTATTGTGGTGTGGGTATAGAAAGTGTCAAATGTTATAAGTTTAAAAAGTTTCACAAAAAGGGATCAAATTACAATTTTAGCCGACGAGCGGTAATCTTGAATAGGGCTTTTTTTAACAAGTTCGCCCGGCTTATTTTCATCGAATATTTAAGGACTATATCGCACTGGTTCCTTTAAAGAGACTCAACTGAAATTTTTTCAATTTTCAATTTATGCAAGGAATCGATGTACAGTGGTCATATCTACCTACTGTAAAAATCTTACATCGTTTTCTCTAGTATTCTGTCAAAAAAAAATGCATTTGTATCCCCCTTTGTGATTTAAGAGTAAATATATAAAAAGAACCCCGTTTTTTGTCTCTTTTGAAAGTTTATTAATTTTTAGTTAACCCCCTTTAGAGGAACTAGTGCGATCGATATGCTTGTATATAAACAAAAACTTAATTGAGAATTCATTAATCTCCGTCCTTATTATGAAACTTTTGCTGCGAAACATTTGAATTTGTGGGTGAAAGAGGAAAGACAAATGGAAAAGTGTGCCTTATTTCGCGAAAAAGCTGGTTTTGTGTATTGGTTATTGAAAAGAAGAATAAGAAAGCGAGATGGCATACAAAAGAACAAAATGCTGATAAACAAAAGTTTTATTGTATGGACACAAATGCAGTTTGAAAAGAGAATTGAAGAAAGTTGTTGCAGCAAATGTTTCATAATATGGGTTAAGATTTAAGATACAAAATGTTTATTGAAATATTAATTTTTTTCATTTCTTTTCTTTACAGGTAATATCGTAAATAAAACTCTCATTATGTATAATTTTTCGGTAAGTTCCATCTGCACTTTAAAAAATACTAGCTTAACCCGGTGGGCTTTGTTTGCCCCATTGAAATAAAATTAATTAAAATAGAACTCACTGACAATGAAATAATTTCAAACAAATTAAAATACTTTTTCTGTTACTGTTCCTAAGATATGCAGTGACGGCTGTCATAACCGGACACTCACCGTCGCGGTATTTTTGTCCGGTTATTAGAGAAAGGTGTCCGCTTCTGAGGGAGGAACCTTTTTTTTATTTTAAATATTTTATTCTATGAAACTACATTTCATCAAAGCAATGGTAGAATAGTCGGTTCGGATTGAATACATATAAGTATATAGAGAAAAAAAAATTATTTAAAAAAAATTTCAAAAAAGATCCAATTCCACAGGAGTTACGTATTTTGAAAAAAATCCCCCCATATGTAAAAGTTTATATTGGGCCTGTTTTGAAAATCACGTGATTTCAAATCACATGTGCTTTTTAAATCACACGTGTGATTTTGAGGTGTTCTGTAAATCACTTCGTTTTTGTGATTTTCAATTGTCGAAAGCACAAGCAAACACAAGTTTTTAACACTCGCTTGTTCTACAAAGGCGTATCTCATTTTTTTAACGCTTTTTATGTTATTTTCCGATAATTTGTTTTTTTTTTTTATCCAATTTGGCGATCTCAAGTTGGTTTTAGGGCTTGTTTCAAATTTTGCAATTGTTCGCAAATTTTAGCCATGTTCGCGATAGAAGCGATTTGTTTCTGTAAGTTTTCTGATTCTTTACAGCTTTAAAGGTTTATAATAAGTAGAAGACTCTGCTATCTTGCCGCTGTTTGCAAATTTTTGCGAATTTCCACTAATTTAGCAATTTTTACCGAATTGTTGACATTCCTTATTGTTTTAAGGACTTATAATAAATCATTAATAAATGAACTAATTAATAATAAATATTTCATTCCCGAAAATAATTTTTGATAATAAATTTGCATGTGCCCGGCAAATAAAAAACTTAAATGGCAAGCTGCTTTATTTAAGCAACTTGTTTTTTTTTTAATATTGTTTTTTTCTTTCTATCCTCTTACAATTACAATTCGTGTTGGAAAAAAACCAGCCAATTGTAGGGGAATGTAAGAAAGAAAAATTGACGGTTTATTGTTGTCTTTGTTGAAGCTTTGATATTGTTACATGCAAGACCTGAGTGTTTAAAATTCTTATTCACTTTATGGTCTTACTTTTATAATATTTTTAGCTTTTCTAAAGTATTTGGAAAAAGTTTCCTGACGAGCTGGCCTAAGCAGCCAGCGAAATGCGCATAGAAACTAGCTTTCCCACAACAATAAATTTCAGTGTTTTCATTAAAAAATTGGGATTATTAGCACATCATTAATAAATGAACTAATTAATAATAAATATTTCATTCCCAAAAATAATTTTTGATAATAAATTTTATGGCTTGTTTGTAATATTAAAAAGTTTCGCGAGTTTTGGCTATTTTTGCAAAAATATTTTGTTATTTTCCGAAATTTTGTTTTTTTTAGCCCATTTAGCGATTTCAAATAAGTTTTAGGGTTTGTTTACAAGCTTGCAATTTTTCGTTCTAGCCATGTTCGCGGATAGAAGCGACTGTTTTCTGCGATTCTTCAAAGCTTTTACGATTTTTAATAAATATTAGACTTTTCTATCATGCCGCTGTTAGCAAATTAGCGATCTTTTATTCAACTGAATCCTGAAATTAAAACAGAAGTCACAAAAGCAAATTTTATTTTTGTAATATCGTCGAATTTTCTTAATTTTAAATGATTTGTTGTAAATAAAATAGCGTATTGCATAAAAAAAATTATTAAACAACACATTGAATATTTTATTAAGTAATTAATTATGACGGTCATCTTACAATAGTCGCAAAAATATCAAAGTGATTTTAAAAAATTGTGTACTTAGCTGAACGTTTTGAAATCACAAAATAATTTGCCCAGAAAACCTTTCTTGTGGTTTCAAATCACTTTGATAAAATTTGATTTTCAGTACAGGCCTGTATATAATAATTTCATTTTAATTAATTTCACTTGACTCATTTTTAAGTTACGTTCTAATAGCAATATCTTAACAAAAATATTTGAATATTTTTATTTAATAAATATCTTAAAAAATAATTTATAAATAGTTTAAAAATTGCTCGAAGAAGATATAAATAAAATTTCGTATCATCGAAAAGAGTTTTTGAGGCAGCATCCAATGGTATATAAAACTTTATCACTTGCGACCTACTAATTAAGATATTAAGCTAAATACATATTTCCGTTTCGGTTTTTCATACAAATTCTACGTATGTGGAAGTAATGTTTTGCTTTTCAAATTGAATCTGTTTTAAAATAATGTTAATTGATTTTTTTTTTTTGTAATTATTCACATAAAACGCGAAAATCGCGATATATTTTATATATTTTATATTTTTCATATATAGGCAATATGGGTATAAAATTGTTTGATTTTTAATTATAATAACCTGGTGATAAGCAAAAGATCCGTTTTCAAACCCTGGATGCTCTGGAATCATCATTAAACATATCAAGCTTTATTTTCAGAGGGGTAACTAAAACACTTTTTTCGGCTCCATACAACGTGAGTCGGTCTAATGTACATACATACACCCAGAGAAAAACTATGTTTAAATATGGTCACCTCCAACAAAACTATTTTTAAAGAAAATTGTAAACATATTATGTTTAATTTAACCATATTATTATCACCGACAACCATATTATGGTTATATGTGTCCTCCATCAAGAAGCCACAACCATATTATGGTTGCCTCCGAACATGTTTTGGTCAATAATAACTAAAATATGTTTAACACTTATAATAGCATGGTTGGCATGTTGCTCTTGGAGAAGAGGAAAATACTTTTGTTAATTTAAAAACAAATTATTGTCATATTTAACCATAACATGTCTAGAGGCAACCATAATATGGTTGTGGTTTCTTTATGGAGGACACATTCAACCATAATATGGTTGTCTGTGATAATAATATGGTTAAATATAACCATAATATGTTTACAATTTTGTCTAAAAATAGTTTTGTTGGAGGTGACCATATTTAAACATGTTTTTTCTCTGCGTGTATATAAATCAAAATCAAGAGTTAGTAGAAATCTGCTTTTTTTAAATGTTGGAATAAAGTTTCTTCAAACATATCGAGTGTTGCCAAATCCTATTCGTTTAATTTATACATATGTGAATACTTCATCTTTAAAACGCTTTCTTTTATATCTTTTCAAAAACGATTTTTGCTCAACCAAAAACACGATGTAAAATATACAAAGTATTACTTAGATATTGTTATGTACTCGTACATACAAGCAAATAGTAAAACCCCCTAAATATAAATTTATGTCCCCCGAATTTTTCACTTTAAAATTTGTACGCCCTTAATTTTGATAAATGAAATGCCCCTAAATGAAATTACACCCAATTAATTTGGGGGGAAACACCCTAACCTGGACACTCTGGGTTATATGGTTATGTAGTTATATTAACAAGAACAAAATAGATTTAATTATTTATTTTTTTAAATGTATTTTTTTTTGGCTGTAAATATAACTACATAATCTGATAATTAGCCTTTCGTGAAGAACCCAAATATTGAAAAAAAAAAATATTTCTTTTGCACACTTTTAATTAATTTTTTTTTTTTTTTTTTTTTAAATAAAAATTGTTTTTAAATTTCAACTAATTACAATTTAAATTACTATGTAATACTATTAAACCACTCATCTTTAATTAATTGGGCGGCTTTTTCAGCAATCATAATGGTGGGACCATTCGTATTTCCACTAGTAATATTGGGCATAATACTGGCATCGACCACTCTCAAACCTCTAATACCATGAACTCTTAAGCGATGGTCCACCACAGCCGAGGGATCTGAGGCGGGGCCCATACGACAAGTGCCCACAGCATGCCAAGCACTGATATAAAAATATTTTATATAGCACAGCCAAAAGTCATTGGAATCGTAAGGATATCGATCACACTCCTCTAAAGATATGGTAACCAACTCCAAGCCGTAGTATTTAAAAACAGATGTTCTCGTTAGTTTTTGTACGAAGCGTATGAAACGTAAAAGGCTTTGGGCGTCTTCCTCTGCTAAGGCATAGTTATTATGAATGAGGGGTTCTCGGAGGGGATCTCTGGATTTTAACTTAACAAAACCCCTTGATTTTGATTTGATGAGAAGGCCTTGTATTTCTAAAATTGTTTGATTATCTAATTGATGCAAAAACTTCCCCACTATATCTTCTTTAAATTGTAAAAATTCAAAAACATTTGAGCTCTTAGTTGGCCTAGTGAAATGTGTTACCAACATCATGTCCGATTTGTTTGAATGTTTTTCCACCAGGGTATTGATAAAGCCAATTAGAGTTGAACTGCTGGCTAGAGGGCCTTTTTGAAACATAAGGTAATCATATAAGGACAAAGGGCTGATATCATCTGTTGTATCGGGAATATTTTTAGTAAATTTCAATATCACCGGCATCATGCCATGATCTTGGAGATTTTGGCCAACTTGCAAATGTTTAACTTGCGGTATATTAAAGCTTTTCAAGTGATCGGCTGATCCTATACCCGATAACATTAACAATTTGGGGGAGTTAAATGTACCAGCACTTAATATTATTTCTCTGCGAGCTCGAGCTCTTAGAATTTGAGAGCTATTTAAGAGGAACTGTACACCCGTTGCCTTGTTGCCATTATTTATAAGAACTTTTGTCACCACACTATTTTTTATGACATGCAAATTGTCTCTCTTACGATCTACCCTACCCAAATAAGTTTTTCCCGTACTCATGCGTTTCCCTCGATCCACTGTCGCCAATATATTTTCCATATAACCAGGGCTTTTAGTTTTGAATAATTTTTCCACTTCATTAGTTGCATTTATCATTAGATCCTTCAGTAGGTGATAATTGTCCAAACGTTCGAAATAATTCAAAGTAAGGGAACCTTTTGGCCAGGTATTATTATCTAACTCTTGGGTGGCCTTTGCATAGAACGGATAAACATCATTCCAAGACCATCCCTCATTACCCTGCTGATGCCATTCGTCAAAATCATCGGCATGGCCCGTTAGAAAGATATTGCCATTTATGCCACCAGTACCACCAATCATACGCCCTCTAGGCCAATAACAACGGCCATCTTTCATAGCTTGACAGCATGAAGGATTTGGTTCGGCATAGTCATTCCAGGTATATGAAGTGTTCAGTAATTGCAAGGAAAGTGTATGAATCTAAAGGAAATTTTTTAAGTTATTGTTTCATTTTTATTCTTAAGAAAAAAAGGGTTCCTCGACCTTACCTCCGATTGTATGGGAGGATTTCCTCCAGCCTCTAATACTAAGACAGTAACATGAGGGTCTTCACTTAAACGGCTGGCCAACACAGAGCCAGCTGTACCAGCACCCACTACAATATAATCGAATACCATGCGCCCCTGCTTAACGAATTCTGATGCATAATCTTGAGGCCATAATTCCGGATCCTTCAATTCCAATTCCTTGTTTTTTACAGTTTCACACAACTTCCGAAGCAAATCATCCACATAATCTAGTTTGGAAGACGCTGAAATATGATTTGTGGTAAAACCTTTGAGAACATACAATTCAGCCGGCAAAATATTTTCAAAAATAACGTAACAAATCTGTAGAAGGAAAACTGATCATAAAAAAAATTATGTAGTAAAAAATATTTGAAAACAACTTCGAATAAAAAATCCCAACTTACCGGCCAGCCATTTCATTTTGAAATGTTTCACTACTGCTCTGTTCTCGAACTCTCTTGTGTTTATACTGACAACTTAATAATATTTCTATTAATCTGAATATTTAAACAAAAAAAATCAGATAATATTTTGTTTCACTTTTTTTTCTATATTTTTTTTAATGATTGTTTAACCTTGAAACGTAATTAATTTATAGCTGTTGCATTTTTAAACCAAAAATTTGTTTGAATTATTTTATAACGCTTTGTTTTGTTAATAAAAAACCGAATTAAGCTGTTTAATTTTAATATTTTTTTTTTTTAATTTTTTTTTTTCTTTCGTATTTCAGTTTATTGCACTTTAGGTATTTAGCATTTATGTATTCTGTTGTTATTTTGCTACAGTTTTAACCACTGTAAGCAAATAAAGCTTTGTTTATTTTTCAATTGAGGAAGTCAGTGGCAAAAGCTTCCTGTTATTGCGAAAACTTTTTTTAACATAATGTTAAGTGCGGGACGATAAAGTTCTTTAAAAAAAATATATGTAGGTATATATATAAAATAAAAGCGCGTTTTTAAAAACTTATTTTCAAACATTTTACCGTTTTAATATTGAAATCCAAATTTTGCGAAAACTGGAAAAAGCTTATCCAAGAGCTGGATTAAAGAAAATCCTACACATGTTACCTCCAGGTACTAAAAAATTATAATCAATTTATAATACGAGTATATCTATTACATCAATTAAAAACAACATTAAAATATTAAAAAATAAAAAATTTTCAATATCTACTGCCAGGCCCACAATGTCGAAAAGAACATTTCATTCGCATATTTTTATTGAAAATAATTATAAAAAACTAAAATTTGTTTATCAATATAATGGCAATATAAATATACCAAAGAAATGTTCTTGGCGACATTGCACAGTGTAAGATTTAGCCATTCAAGGGAGATAAAATTAAATATCTTGGAAAAAAAATTTAACTAGACTTATGAACTTTGGTATAAGGTGTAACTAGGCTACTATGCACCATTGTCAAAAAAATGAGCGTAACTGGATCACTGCCACGACCACCTCCCATATAACTGCAAAAATTTAACAGGCTATTCGCCGATATCGAACGTTAACGTTCGCATAGAAAATTACATTTAAAACAAAAACAATTTTTGACATTTTGTTTTTGTTTTAAATGTTATTTACTATGCGAACGTTAACGTTCGATATCGGCGAACGGGCAGTAAATCTGATATTATTCGGTTTGGATAATCAAACAGCGGCGAGTATGCATGAGAATGTTTCAAATAAATAATAAAGAGGTAGAAGAAATAATAAGTGTTTCATTTTTCTTCATTAATTTTAAAATAAGAATATAAATTCATATGTACATATAAATTAAAGTAAGAGTAAAATGTTAACATTAATGGTTTTCTTCTGGTATTTCTGGAAATTGCAATAAATATAGTACTTCAGTATTTCCTCAAATATGGTTTAGGCAACGGGCAAGCCTTTCATTTCGGGTGTTTTTAGCCATATGTGACGCGCAAAATAGAAAGGGACCTAAGGGTAAAAACCATTTTAAAGATTTAGATACGTGTATCTTTGGTATACCATCACTGCGCGTGTTTGTATTGGTCTCATTTGAAAGCGACACATCTCATGACGTCAGGAACGTGTTGGTCAACCTAGAAAACGCGCTCAGATGTTGTCCACATCAACAAAAAAAAAAAGTGAAAATGGATTTTTTTTTTTTTTTACCCTTAGGTCCCTTTCTCTATGCGCTGTCACATATGTATATCAAAATTTTCGTGGTTGTGGTATTATTACTCATTATTTGTTTCTTTTTTTTATCGGCAAATCTCGGCAGATAATTTTATATGTGCCTTAAAGTAGGTACTTCAGACGTTCGTTTAAAACTAATTTGGTGTTGAAGCGTTATGAAGAAAAGAATTTATCGATTACACAGAAAAAAGTATTTTTTTTATCAATTAAAAAAATGGTTTAAAAAATATTTAAATTTAATTAATTTGATAATTAATTAAATTATTTTTTTTTTTTTTGTTGAAAGAAAATTAGAAATTTAATTTTGGTTTAATTAACATTTTAGTTGTTTTGAAATAAATTTTCAATTAAAATTTTAATTAAATAACAAAAAATCTTAATTGACTTCTTTTGTTTAAAATAAAATAATTTAAGCATGTAGAATTGTTGTTGGGAATTGTTAATATTTATTTAAATAAATTAACACGTTGTTTGAAATGGCAAAATTTTTTGATCACTTTTTTAATTAAAATTAAAAATATAATTTATTGAAAATATTTTTTCAAAATTATAATATTCTTAGTAATCAATATAATCATTTTGGTAATAGGTGCAAAGTCAACAACTTGTTTGCTTGATATTATGAATTTGGAATAAATTTGGTGATTGGAGAAATTTAATAATTTTTTCTGTGTATAGAATTTAGTTTTTTTTTCTTAACTTAATGAAAAGAGTAACAGGGGTGTTCTGGAAACCGAAAACGCAAAACGCATGAATTTAAAATTCGTTTTTTAATAAGATTTTTGTAGTAATAAAAATACAAATACAATACAATACAAACATTTCTCTATTAAGCAGATTTCAATAAGAAAATTATAAAAAATCGGATTACAAATGTATTAAAAAGAACTTCAAAATTCTTGCGTTTTGCGTTTTCGATTTCCAGAACACCCCTGTAATTGTTTAAATGAAATAGCACTTAAAGAATTTTCCAGTTCTAAAAATAAATTCTCATGATATTAACAGCGAATAAGTTGAGCTTCAAAACAAAAAAAAAGAATCGTTTAAAAATTCCATTCCAATAAAAGTTACACGCTTTTAAAAATGAGCAATTTCATGTAAGTGTTTTTGTTGTTTTTAATTCAATCAAGAATATTCAAGTTTAAAGAAGCGTTATATTGTTATTGTTAACAAATTAGGCAAAGTTATTGCATTTTCTTATTTTATAACAAGTGCTTTTTCATATTTGATAAATATATTTACTCAAATTTAAACTCAAAATAACGACTTTTGTCCAGCTAGATTAGCAAAATCTTACACTGTGCATTGTGGGCAAGCCAGTTAAAACTTCTTATATACAGTGTCGCAAAAATAATTGGGACATTTTAAAAACAATAAATTTTTATATAGTTTTTCATTAATACAACCATAATGCCCGGTGTTAATTGTTAGCCACACCTTAACGTCAAGTTTTTGCCCAACTTAATTTGACATTTCTTTGTTTCACTGTTTGACAAATTCAACCATGAGAATGTTTAGACTTGAGCAGCGTGTTAAGATTGTTGAAGCCTTTTACGAAAATGGGCGTTAAAATCATAAAAAATTTTTTTTTTCCAAATGTGTCCACAATCGGTCTGAATTGTGCGAAAATTCCAGCAAACCTGGTCTGTAGGAAATGTGAAAACACCCGTGCATTTGTTCTGCGGAAAACATTACTGTTGTTCGCAGTAGGGCCGTACATCTTCGAAAATGAGGTCGGTTAAGCAGTAACCGTGAACTGTGTTCGCTATCGCGAGATGATAACGGTCTCCTTGAGGCCAGAAATGGAGGATATGCACCTGGACAATGTGTGGTTCTAACAGGATGGTGCCACTTGCCACACAGCCAACGAAACAATGGCTCTTTTGCGTGAGAAATTCAATGACCGTGTTATCTCACGTCGTGGCGATGTTAATTGGTCGCTACCATCATGTGATTTGATACCGTTGAACTTCTTTCTTTAGGAATATTTAAAAAAAAAAAATCTACATCAATAAGCCAAGAACACTTCAAGAGCTAAAGGATGAGATCAGATTCGGCACATTAACGACATTGAAACTCAATTATGTCTCAGAGTCATTGAAAATATGGACCATCGATATAGAGGTATGCCACCAAAGCCGTGGCGATTAATTGGCCGATATTTTATTTCACGCAAAATTGTCATAGATCCTTCTATCATAATAAAAAAAATATTAAGATAATTCTCTGAAAACTTTTTGTTTCATTTAAAATTAATATCGTGCGTTTTGGTTGGGCCACCTTTTAATAAACTAAAGCTATTCAATATGCCTGTATCAAAAACTAAAAATAGGTACAGACCAGCTGTTTTCGAAAAATTTAATGTAAATTTTCATATTAATTCGAATGTGTATGCTAAGTCAAATAACAATTTATAAACCTTTCATACTTTAATAGTCTTATTCCTTCAATATTTTCCAGGAATATTTTAATATGAAAATTTATAATCAAAATTGAAAATTTTCCAAAATAGCTGATTAAATATCCGTCATCAAAGTATTCATTGTGTGTCCCTGCTCCGTTGTTACGTTAGTGTCAGTTCAAAAAAGACGAAGTACAAAGTACGGCGGATTCTATGTGCCTCGGCCTTTAGAAGTCGATGTACGATGCAGGTACGCTTTTACGTTTTCGCCAACTACTGTGTGCCTTTGTCTAAAGTATTAAACGTTTTATATTCCCAACGTTTCTAAGTCGTACGCTACTGCATTCATGCGTTGCAATTGTGTTCCTACGGTTAGTTACAGCTTTTTGTTCAGTTTTCAATTAACAAAAAAAGCTTTATTTTGTTTTTTTATTATTTTAAATAGTTTTAATTTCAATATTAATCTTTTATATTGATAATGCATCAACTTTATTTTTATTAAACTTTAAGTTTTCTTACAGATTCTTCTCACACTGAATTAATTTCTGTATTTAAAATAACTTTAAAATAATGACGGACGTTTTTATATTAATAAAAAGAAAAAATTGCTTAGTTTTTAGTTTTTAATCTCCATTTGAACTTGTAATAGTTACGAGTACATTAAAATTTCTTTCTATTTTTCCAAGCACTTTTTTCTGAGTTCTAATCAAGTTTAAGTTTAGAATACTACTGATTTTCATACTATAAATTTGTAAATTTATAAACAAATTTTAACATTGAACCAATTTTGCAGTGATAAGAAATCTTGAATATATATACGTATATCTATATATATAAAAATGAATTATGTATGTTTGTATGTTTGTATGTTTGTATGTTTGTATGTTTGTTTGTCGCTTTATAGACTCCGAAACTACTGAACCGATTTTCCTGAAATTTTTACAGTAATATCACGTGAGCCCTAAAAATAAAATAGGCTACTTATTTTTTCGATAGGGGCAGGGGAATTGGTACCCCCCATAGGATGCCAATATTAATTATCGAACCGATTTTCCTGAAATTTTTACAGTAACATCACGTGAGCCCTAAAAATAAAATAGGCTACTTATTTTTTCGATAGGGGCGGGGGAATTGGTACCCCCCATAGGATGCCAATATTAATTATCGAACCGATTTTCCTGAAATTTTTACAGTAACATCACGTGAGCCCTAAAAATAAAATAGGCTACTTATTTTTTCGATAGGGGCAGGGGAATTGGTACCCCCCATAGGATGCCAATATTAATTATCGAACCGATTTTCCTGAAATTTTTACAGTAACATCACGTGAGCCCTAAAAATAAAAAAGGCTACTTATTTTTTCGATAGGGGCAGGGGAATTGGTACCCCCATAGGATGCCAATATTAATTATCGCATATCTTAAGAGCCGCTGCACGCATTTTGCTGAACTTTTTGTAGTAGGATCTTCTGAGCCCCGGAATTGAAATAAAATAGCAGCGGGGGTATAGGATTTTCAGAGGGCTGGTTGTATATCGGCTTGCCAGATTCAAATTTGCAAAATTCTTGACATTCGCTAAAAGACCCCTTGATTTTAAAAAAAAATTCTTGACAATTAAAAACATGTAAATCAAGTAAGATAATCATTCACTTCGATCCACTAAAAGGTGAAAATACCATTTGCTTTAAAAATTGATATTTGACTATTGACTGCCAGCTGTCGTCAATAGCGGAGAATGTTTAACGGCAAAGATTTCTGAAGAGATAGTGTGGTTTACTAACATATCAAATTAACCTGCCCGTGAACGTGGGTTCAATCCCGTGGTCAGTCAAGTATGAAAAATTATCAATAACATTTTTTATTAATTTCATGTTGTAAAATGCCTTCCCTCATAAAAATAATTTAATAAAAATTAAATTTAATGCACTTTAGCCTGATTAAAAAAATTAAAAATTTGGATTAAGATTAAAAATATTTTTCATTTCAGTTTATTACAAAAAGGTTCCGGTTAAAAATTAAATATTATGTCGGTCAATTGACACCCCCCTATTGGCTCGGCAGGCTTCCAGTCATTTGCCGAAATTCTCAATCATGTTTTTCAATAAACTCTTGTTAATGCACGCAGAGAAAAAATATGTTTAAATATGGTCACCTCCAACAAAACTATTTTTAAAGAAAACTTTAAACATATTATGTTTAATTTAACCATATTATTGTCACCGACAACGATATTATTGTTTAATTAGTCCTCCATCAAGAAACCACAACCATATTATGGTTGCCTCTAAACATGTTATGGTTAAATATGACAATAATTAACCAAGCAACATTCTATGGTTGAAAATCAACCATGTTAATATAAATGTTAAGCATATTTTAGTTATTGTTAAACAAAACATGTTCGGAGGCAACCATAATATGGTTGTGCCTTCTTGATGGAGGACTAATTTAACCATAATATGGTTATCGATGACAATAATATGGTTAAAATAACCATAGTATGTTTAAAATTTTATTTAAAAATAGTTTTGTTGGAGGTGACCATATTTTAACATATTTTTTCCCTGGGTGTGGTTGATACCTGCTCGATAATGTTGTTTTTAAGCTCTTAAAGTGTTGTGGGATTATTTTTGTACAATTTTCATATCAATTGGTGGCCAATTTACTCTTCCGCTACGTGAAATAATGCGATTTTCGAACTTTTTCTTACAAAAGATCCATTGTTTCTCTTGCTGTATGGCAAGTGGCACCATCCTGTTAAATCACATACTCTCTACGTCTAATTCGTTAAGTTTCCGCCACTAAAAAGCTTCGGATCATCTCCCTGTGTAGCTACCTCAAATTTGGATACCCTTTATAAAGTGCCCCGGTAGCCACGTTGATAGTGAGTAAGTCTATCAGCGTGGGGGTTGCGGGATCGATTCCCTCCAAAAACTCTGGTATCCTGCAGGCAAGTGTAGAGCTTCGCGGGCTACGCATAGAAAAAAATTAAATAAAGTTACAATATCACATGGATAGTAAATTTTATAATACAATGCCCAATTTTTAAAGGACATAAAAGCTTTTTAAAGCTACAGTTATAACTCAAATATTTTTTAGACCTTTTTGAACTTTTTCGAAAAAAATGCCATGAAAATGTACTAAACGATGATTTTTTCAATTAAGCCCTTTTTCAAATTTCTTCCAAGAGTTGACATAACTGCATAAACTTATGATAAAGTTCGTATAAACTAGCCAAAATTATATTTTTCTCAAGTACAAGTTTTTAAGCGTTTATTCTGAGAATCGAATTAAATGGTACTCAAATTTGTATTTCAAAATTATAGGGTACTTCAAAAGCTTTCCACTGGGAACTTTATAAGATCAATGAACTGATAAAAAAAATATTTTTTAACAAGCACTTTTCAATGCCGCTTCGATTTTTTCATCATAAGCAAATACCTTTTTACCTTTTGTAGTTCACAAACGTTGCCATTTTAATTAATCTTATGTTGACTTTATTTAAATTCTAATCTTATATAAAACAAATCAATCAATAAATTGCGCTTAACTATAATTTTCAATCTTATCAGTACTAAAAAAGTTTGTAATAAATATTATAAATAACTTAAAAGTCTAATTAAGGTATGGAATAAAACTTAAAACAAAAATTTCTTAAGGCACTCCTACAAAAAAAAGATTTAATTTGGTGTCATTTATTGCTAAGAAAAATCTACAATTAAATTAATAACTAGTGACTTATTTGAAACCCCAATTAACTAGATGACAGTATTTTTAATCCAAAATTCCTTTATCATATCTGAACCTTTTTCAGCAATCATTATAACGGGAGCATTTGTATTGGCACTCACCAAAGTGGGCATAATACTGGCATCGATGACACGTAGACCTCGTATGCCATAAACACGTAGTTGGGGATCCACCACAGCCTCGGGATCCCAATAGGGTCCCATTTTGCAAGTGCCTACGGGATGATAAATGGTTACCGTATAATGTCTAATCATGCACTCCCAATAGGCATCCGTGAACATTTGTAGATGTTGGCAACCTGGCCATTTAATGGCCGATAAGCGAGAACCAAACCTTTGCATAGCTTGAGTGCGCGAAAGAGCTACTGACACTTTAACGCCCTCAATTAAGGTTTTCATATCAAAATCATCTGACAAATAGTTGGGTATTATATAGGGATAGTCAAAGGGATTGCCAGACCTCAATTTAATAAAACCTTTGCTACGGGGTCTTAGCAACATGGGTATTATACTCCAGACATCTTGATTGTTAATTTTCTCAAAAACAGAACGATAAAAGGCATCTGTTAAGCCGTGAGCTTTCCTTAGCTGATTGCCGCCATCTGAATTAGTGGAACCAGATACAAAATGAAATTCTATATCTGGCCAGTCTAAAGTTTTATTGGCATATTTCGTATTAACAAAAGCTAAGCCTTCGACGCCTCCCAATATGGTCAAGGGACCTTGACCAAATACGGCATATTCCAATACTGTAGACATAGAATGAAATCTACTTTCCACTATAGAAACCGTTTGGTTAACTAAGAAAGTTAAGCCTCCCAGACCAATATGATCCTGCATATTTTCACCTACATTTAATTCTTTGATAACAGGTATGCGATATTTGGCCAATTCCTTTCTCAGTCCTATGCCGGATAACATAAGTATTTGCGGCGAATTTACTGAACCTCCCGATAAAATGACTTCCTTTTTAGATCTGACATGAAATAGTTTTTGATCTTTTACAAACTCTACACCAAAAGCCAACTTGGTTACGGGATCAATCATTATACGAGTCACATGGGAATTCATGGATATATGAAGATTAGATCGTAGTCTTGCAGGTCTTAAAAAGGCTTTAGCTGTACTGCAGCGACTACCTCTGCGTATAGTTCCCTGGGCAATCATAAAACCAGCTTGTTTTTCACCATTTAAATCTCGATTTTCATAGCCCATTTCAACACCAGCCTCCACAAAACTGGCCGCCAGAGGAGTGTGATAGGGAGCCTCACCCACCGTTAGATAACCTCCGGTAGAGTGATAGGGTGTACTGGCCAGATAGGGATTTGTATTGTCTTCTGATTTCTTAAAGTAATACAAAGCATCACGATAGCCCCATCCAGGATTACCTTGAGCTTCCCAACCATCGTAATCGTGCTTACTGCCTCGCAAGTATAACATGTAGTTTAGCACACTAGAACCTCCTAGAACTTTACCTCGAGGCCAATTGCAGCGACCGCCATTCATAGCTGGAAAAAAGGATTATAATTTGATGAAAAAAATACATGTTAAATATTTTGCCTTGTCGAGTTTTATGGTTTAGCTTTGTTTACTTTAACTACTCTTTCTCACTTTCGCGAATGTCTTAAGCTTTTCTTAATTGAAAAACCTCTCGCTTATATCTGAAGCTTTTTTTATTAAAAATAATTCCGATAATAACTCAAGCTTTATCGCTAGAATCTCAATAATCTATAAACGGAAAACCCTCCTGTTAATAAATCAAGATTTTCTAAATCAGAAACTCCTCTCCATCAAAGATTGACCAGAACATAAACTCTTTTAAAACTAAATAAGAAATAATCTCTTTAAATTATGTACGTGAGAATTAACAACAACAAAGTAGACACATTTCTTACTAACACATCCCTAAAGTAACTTTTTTTCTACAGCTGATTAAGGTTTCTCCCTTCCCGTTTTGGTCAATCTTCTTAGTCCCTTTTGCTAAATAGAAACCCCTCTTGTTGAAAGTTCAGGCTTTTCTAGATAGAAAAGCTGAAGCTTTTCCAAATAGTAATTCATCTTGGTAATAGCTTAAGGTTTTTGAAAAATTTCTCGCTAGTACTGCAAGCTTTTCTTAAGAGAAAACCATCTCGCTAATTCCTAAGGTTTTTCTTAAAAAAAAACACCTTATGGTACCCATCGACTGCACATTCTTATTATGTGCTTTTTATTATGTATTATTATTGTCGTTCTGCTCCGCACTATTCAATAAATTACGTAATATATAAAAATATAAGCAAAATTTTTAATATAATATATTAAAAAGTAAACTAAAGCAACGTACACGAGTGCGTATTGTACAATATTTTCAACAAATTACAAAATATTTCTTTTGCACAATCTAAATCAAAAGATTTTAGATTGTTATCAGTAAATATATTCTGCCACCTACAAATTATACACACACAGGAAATTTTATAGAACAATATCACTTGTTGAACAATAAAATTCCAAATGTGTGGGTACCTTTAAGCTTTTCTTAAAAGGAGACCCTTTAGGTTTTCTAAAAACAAAACATTTTTGCAAAAACTTCAAGCCTCTCAAAATACCTTTGGCAATATCTCAAGCTTTTCTCTTCATAAAAAGAGTAGTTAAATCTTCTGCTATAGGAGGGGCTTAAAGCACAAGGGGCTTAAGTGCCTTTTTTAAAAAACTGAGATTAAGTGCAAATAAACCCCTTGTGCTCCAAGCGAAATAGGTATTTTAATGGCAACTGCTAGAATTGGTCGCCATATCTCGATACCGGATGAGAGTTCCACATTCACCTCTTGTGCTCTGAAAATCACCTACTAATTCCATATTTAATCTCAATTTTAAAAACAGCACTTAAACCCCTTGTGCTTTAAGCCCCTTATAAATCTTTTAGTATTAACACTTGTCTGAGAACTCGTACTGTTGGAAATTATTTATTGCATTTGACTTACCCAAGCACGAAGTGCCCGATGGTTCCGTTTTATATTTCCAATCCATTTTACTTAATTGCAAGTAGCCTGCCATTAGAGGAACATCAGAAATTTCCGTCTCATCTCCTCCCGCCTCTAGCAATAAAACATTCCAATTTTCCACCTCCGTTAAACGATTTGCCACCACAGCACCCGCCGAACCCGCACCAATTATAATAAAATCATAATGATCTCTTATCTCATCACCAGGTGTATCATTTGGCTTCGATTCGGGATCCATTATTTCCTCATACTGATAATAAGCAATGGCCGCCACTAGCATAGACACAAACCAACTATTTGTTGTGGCAGCGGTGACAGCTCCACCAATAACGCTCGCCGCACTGGCTATAGCACTCATTGTCTTTGAAGAGTTTTTAAGGAAATTTATGGAAATTAAATTAAAAACAAAATCGCTGAAGTTCAATCACTGCCTTAGACAAAACATGGCCAAATTTTAACTGTAAAAAAAAATTTGTAAATAAAACTAAATTAACGAATTATGCAATATTTAAATAATATTAAACTTTTAAAAGTGGCGCAATTGTTTTTAATAAAATTAAACTTTTTTCGAAAAATTTCCTTTTTATTTATAAAAAAAAAAAATTAATATTCCCGACATTGTTTTCTTTGCTATAATAATTCAAGACGTTATTTACTCCGCTACTAGCGGAGTTCAGTGTTTTTTGCAAATGGTCTTGCAAAAAAGCACATGCAATATATTGTATCTCTTTTATGAAATCTCCCTGGAAACTTCATACTTACGAGTATTTCTTGTTATGAGATTTAACAAAAGAGCTACGACATTTTGCATTTGCTCTTTCGCAAGACCATTTTCATAAAACACTGATCCCCGCTATTGTAATTGTAAATGCCATTTTTATTAACATTTTCTTGAGCTACGTTTCTGGAATGTCAAATAAATCTATAACTGTTATTCAAACAAATCACACGCCATTTTGTATTTGGTAAATAAACGTATGTAAAATATTTATATACTTTTTGCGAAGCTTTTGCTGTTTCTTCGTTTTAACCAAAATGTTAATAAATATTGTTGATTTAAGCCATCTTTCCTATGAAATTGATAGTAAAATAAAAAAAATTTATTAAAATACGTGCAACCGGCAACGTACGTCTAAATTAATGTTTGCTTAGTAACACATTGACACATTCACGCTCTCCATTTTTTCGCCGTGTTTACTGTAAGTTTTTTTTTTTTTTTTTTTTTTTTTTGTAAATTCATTTGATGTATGAACAAAATTTGTCATTCCTAAACCACCTTTAATGCGGTAATAGAGCCAATACCACCACCTCACTTTTGCACCATATCTGTAACTCAGCTGCTTTTTTATATATATATTTTCATTTCGTTCAATATACATACATATGTCACACATACTCTAACCTAAATCTTATGAAAAACAAACATAAGTTTTGCCAAAAACAATAATTTAAAAATTATTTTTGTGCTAAAGAAAAGACTATTTTATTTCTTATAGTTTTATTTTAATACGTGTTAATTTTCGTTAAAAGATTTAGGATCACATTTGGATAATTGTGTACACAGGGGCGAGTATTAAAAGGGTTTAGGATAAAGACGCACACACAATAAGGTTATTTTCGGACGCTGAATCCAACTCTGCACTAGGCTTTTTTTCTATCAGCTTGTCTTTTCGCGATATACCGTTATGTCCAAAATTAAAGCACTTCCGCTACATACACTCAGCAGCAAAAGTCTGCATACAGGCCATTGATATGTTTTTCAGAACAAAAAAAGTAAAAACATTTTGTGTAAATCTATAAAAAAAATTAATTTTATTTGTTTATTAGGATAAGTTCTAAACATATTTCTTCTTATTTTAACCAAAAATTTTTGATTAAAATAAGAACGATAGTTCATAACAATAAAGGAAACTAACAGCCTATTCAAAAAAATTTTTGAAAAGCCAAAGCTATCACCAAACAAGACTACAGAGGGAATGAGAATTACCTACACTCAAAACGTCTTGTTTGCAACGATATCAAATCTTAAACAAAATTCTCGTACCAACAATAAAATAATGAGTTTATCTTTTCTTACATTCCCCACTACAATCAATTGGAATTCTCCCAACATTAATTGTAGTTGTAAGTGGGTAAAGAAAAAACAAATTAAAAGCAAAAACAAATTGCTTTTATTGTTTTCGCAAGAAATCATAATAAAAACAATTTCTGGTAGTTGTAAACGAGTACTTTCTCGCTTCCAAGGCATTTTAATATCTAATTATTTCAGTCAATACTGAAAGAATCTGAACTATTTTTTCAGTGTTTTTTTAATTTTACAATACTGAAAAAATAATTTCGATTCGTTCAGTATCGACTGAAAGAATTAGAAACAGAATTGATTTCGAATCGAGAAAGTACTCGAGCACGACTGCCAGAATTAGGCCCCAGTTTTTTATGCACGTGCACTTGCAAAAACTTTATTATCAAAAAATTGTGTTTGGGAATACATAATTTTATTTAGTCTTGTTTGCTGATAGCTTTGGCTTTTCTAAAATTATTTAGGAGAACGTTTCCTGATGATCTGGCCTAAGCAACCAGTAAAATGCGCATAGGAACAGCTTATCCTCCAACAATAAATTTCAGTATTTTTATCAACTATAAAAAAAGGAATTAAGCACAGTAAATAAAATCTTTTAATAAAAAAAAAATTAATATCAATTTGAAACTCATTTTCATTAGAGAAATTCATTGTCTACGCTGTGCTGCAAATTTTCTATTAATATATCAAGATATACTTAAGTATCCATTTCAGAAGTAAACAGATCCAAATTTCCGACTCCTTGGCACGTAGAAAGCCTCTGCGAATTGCTTTTGCCATACATAAGTCCCATAGAACATTTATAGGATTTAGTGGATCCTCGTATTCGACAGCACAAAATTTATTCCCAACAAACATTAAAAATTCGATAATTGAAGAATGGAACAAAATTTCCCTTCAAGAGACGTCGGAGATAGCCGATTCTATGCCAAAACATTTAGCAGAGGTTCTCCAACGAAAAGAAATTTCAACTTGATATATTTTTTTTTTTTTTTAATTAAATATTTTAACAAATAGAATCTAAGAATTATTTCTTTTTCATAAGTAACTCTATTATATTTAACATTTTTTATTTTTCGTATTTCTTCTACAAGAAAATAGTCTGGTAGTGTATAAAGTTATTCCTAAAAAAAATTAGAAGAACTATTACGAAACACTTTATAAAATACATAACTGAAATTTAGCTCATAGAATAAATTCGAAAAATAAAAAATGTTGAATATATTAAATATTTTAACCAAAAACCATTACAGACTTTTGCATATGCCTTTTTGAATAGGCTGTTAGTTTCCTTTATAGTTATAAACTATCGTTCTTATTTTTGTTAAAAACAAGTACAAATATTTTTAGAACTAATTCTAATAAACAACTAAAATAATTTTTTTTTATAGATTTACAGAATGTTTTTACTTTTTAGTTCTGAAAAACATATTAATGGCTTGTACGCAGACTTTTGCTGCTGAGTGTATATTAGTATAACTTTGAAACGGTTTACCATATTCAGTTAAAAAAAATTCAAAATTCGTTAACAATATTATCTTTAAGCCGTGCTTAGATTGCTTTTAAATTATCCCAGTAGTTTCTGAGATAATGTTGAAGTTTGGAAAAAAAAGAAATTATTTTTAAAAATAATACAATTTGTATTCTTTCAAAATTCATAAAAAAAATTAAAATGCGACATAAAACATAGTTTTGGTCTAAAATCATTTAGTTGAATATATTTCGAATAAAATGAGGCTTATTTCATTGAAATCGGTGCACAACTTTTTTGATAAAAATCGCGATTTTCATACAAAAATAAAGATTTCTTAATGTGTGTGTGTGTTTGCTGCCACAATGGGAAAAAGTAGTAGTATTGATGCCTTCTAGAAGACATCTCGCGGCATTCCATACTCATATCTTCTTTAAACACATTGTCATTGCGGGGTAGGCTATCCGGTCTTGCTTCTTTCGCCAGAGATTCTGAAAGGCATTAAATTAATGGCTCTTAGAAGGCTTTCAACAGAATGGTGATTTTATAACGGGATTTGAGTTCTTTGGCTTTTGCTTTTGCAAAAAAAAAAACAAAAAATCATACTACTTCTCTTCTCCTTTCTCAAAGAAGGGAATGTGGAATGTGTATCTTATCTTTTATACAGAAAAGCCGAAGCCTTTTAAGATTCGTGCTTTAGCAGGCCTTCAATAAGGCCTGTTTTGTTACAAACGTATTAAGCGTAAAATTGTTATCATCGGACAAAAAATTAAAAAGAAACGACATATTTGGATGTTTCAGTAGCTAAAAGGCCTAACTCCACATTTCGAAAATTTCTCAATAAGACCTGAAGTAAGAAGGTCTTCTGAGTTTTCCCGCTGGGAATGTTCTTTTTATGGTAGTTTATTCCTTCACTTTAAAATGAGGTAACTTCACTAAATTGTGAATAAAAACGATACGCGATCATCGACTTTTATGATCTATTGCTACGTTAATATGCTCGACTTATTCGCAATTAAAAATGTATTGCAAGTAGAGAAAATTGCCGCATAAAAAGTGAATTAAATTTTTATTTGCGAATAGCTAACTCACAAAAAAAATTCCTGATTAACGACACTATTTGCAAATAAGATATTAAACATTGCCACACTTTTAGCCGTTTTAAGTTTTTATTTCGATGGGCACATCCATATGACAACAAAAATAAAAATAACTCAAAATTGTGCAAAATTTTCCATCTGGCATCACATAAAATAAGAATATTCTGTAAGAAATTGACATATAAACAGTAATTTGTTGATCTTAAATAGTTTTTATTTGCGAATAGGTTACGTATAAACGTAGTATATATCTCATTTTGTTCATAGGTTATATGACTTTACGTAAAAGTAATAAGACTTCATATTTTTCCCGTTTTTAATTTTTCATGATTTTTTAAATTACAAAATTTGTAATTATTTTTTTTTTTTTACGTAAACAACCATTACTAAGCCATTTTTTGCTGATTTTAAAACATTTTCAAAGCTTACTATTACATCTTCAAAAAAAAATTTTAAAAACCGCTTTATGATAAGTAAAGTTATGATTTTTTGAACTTTTAGGTTTTGGAAAAAATTCAAAAACACACGCATAGTACCTGTAACTTAAAAAAGCTGAGGGAGAAAAACGGAGATTAGATTTGAAATCAGCGACCTCAAATTATTTAAAAATTGCATCAGACTTCCAATCAACACAAAAAAAGTGTAATTTTGTTCCCTTGTGTAATTAATAAAAACTACTGCTAAAAAAAAGCACAATATGCAAGAATAAAGTAGCAGTTGATGCATGATGAAATAAACAGGTGGCATTACTACGCCAGATGACGATTTTTTGCTCTTGTATTGCTTGTCTAGTCTTATGTCAAAATTTGTTATTGTTTACAAAAAGTCCACTTTTTGTGCTGGGATTATTGTATTGTATTAAAGTTTTTGATTATTTAAAATAAAATTTAATAAGATAGTAACAATAGGGAAATAAAAATTGGCTAAGAATTAATTTATTTCATTGAGTTCGGCGGCAAAATTTGATTTTTGTTTGATATAATTTTTGACGTATACGGAGATTTATTTTTCATTTTTGTTGTAATGTTGTATTTGTTGCCGTAGTGCTGCCACCTACTTATTCCACCATGATTTGATGTAGCTATAAAGCAGCATATAATGTTGCAATAAAGCAGCAATCCATTTTAGTACATAATTAACATATCGTCGGTTGATAATTTAAATGTCGTATGTGGATTTTATGCGGTTTTGAGTTAAGATCGATTCCTTAGGGGTTTCGACCTGATCTTTCATTTGGCGTAATCAGTTTTTCGATACCTCATACATTTTCCGAGACATGGAGTTTGTCGTATGTGGTATTTGCTGAAGCAATTTTCAATTTAATTGTGTTCAGAATCTACATACGACGATATAGCTTAAATAAAGTTTTGTTACAAACGTATTAAGCGTAAAATTGTTATCATTGGACCAAAAATTAAAAAGTAACGACATTTTTTGATGTTTCAGTAGCTAAAAGGTCTAACTCCACATTTCGAAAATTTCTCAATTTTGTAATATTAATATATAATTTGTTGTGAACTCCTTGAAAGTTATTTTGTTCTTCTATTATTAAAATATTTTACGTTGAAAAATACGAAAAACCGATGTAGGGTTTGAATCTTAATTGATTTTTTTCAGAAGCTACCAGCCAAATATTAAGAAAATATACATAATAAAATTAGGCCATAATATATTCCTGTAACATGAAAAACTACGTTTCGCATAATCGGCAACTTCCTTTTTGTAGCATCTTAAATTTTGGAAATCAATATTTCAAACATCACTAATTTACTCTCCTTTTTGTTTTTGTAGAGTTAGGCCTTTTAGCCTCTGACACATTCATTTAATGAAAACATACGAATTTGTATTTTCATAAACAATTATTTTAATCAACGCTACTACTGTATTAAGGAACTTTATTGCGGTTTAAGGTAGTTTGCTTTCACTTATCTTCCTATTTAAAAAAAATATTGGATGACTTCATAAATGCAGTGTTGCAAAGAATCACAAATAAAAACAGTTAACAAATTTCGCAATCGTTATGCTGTGAATACGGTTATCATACGGTTAATAATGAACGGAAGACATTAGACATTATTTACAGAAAGAGTTGTCTAGTCTATGAATTATATGCCTTTCACTGCAACACTGCTTATCTAAAGTCAGCCACTGTCCCGGTTTTGTTGTTCATAACGTTTGTAATTTATAAATAATATTTAAATTGGTAAATATTAAAATATAAAAATTTTTTATGATAAATTTTACTGATAACTTTTGCTTTGTGTTTATAAAAGAAAAAACTGTCCGAAGAAAATTGACCAAAAACTTTTTGGAATCTTATAAATTTAATTTTGGGTGCTAAGCCAATGACTCTAAACGTACGAGTATCCTATGCTGCGTGTTTTGTGAAATTAACTCAATTTGTTAAGTCTGGGTTTACACTATGAAATTTTCCTTTTAGAACATCTGAGTTAATTGGTATAAACCCAGACTTTCTGAAGGAAAACTTTCATAATGTAAGTCCAGACTAATGTTCTTAATAATTTCTCACAAAATCCTAACATTTTGCCGGGAAATTAATAGAATAATTATAAAAAGTTCTAGAACCATAAAAATAGCTTTATAAAAAAATAAACTAAAATCTTTTACAACAAAATAAAGTTGCTAAATAATGAACATACAACAGCAAAATATTTTAATGACATTTCAAAATAAGCAGTTTGGAAAAACAAGTTTCAAACTTATTTCATGACATGTCTATGGATGGTGTAATGACGATGTTCAAGATTGCAACCACTAGAAAATACCACAACATGTTGACTGGCTAGCTGTTGTTGTTGCTGGTAAAAAAGTTTCCGTCTAAAAAAAGCACCAGCAACAACTGCAAGACTGGTTTATGTAAAATAAAAACCAAGAAGAAGAAGAAAGAAAAACCGTCAAACAATTTAAATAACGTCTGAATCAAAAGTCAAGTTCAAGGTATAACAAATTTACAAGATAAAATATTTTCAATTTTTTTAAGTTTCTATACAAAAAACTTAACTTTAGAACTGATTTAGTTATTTAATAATTAATTTAGTTTTTTTTTAAAAAAAACTTTCAGTGATTTACCGTTAATTAACACAGATTCATTCCAAAGCGAGAATATCGTTAATTTAAATAACTGAAAAAAAAAATCACGCAAACATTAAAAATAACAACATTGTATGACCATTTCTACGTTAGAAAGAGAAAATTAAGGGCGGTAAAAGTCGACTTAGTAATGCGCTCTACTTAATAAGGAAGTTTGTTGTAGTTGGTAAAAATATTGTTACGAAATTAGAGTTGTCTAATAATTATTAATGGTTTTAGTTATAAGTTATCTTGTTAATTATAGTTTTATGTCATATTAGTTACTATTTTTATGAACGCCACTGTAACTAAATTTTCTAGCAATTGTAATTGTAGACTTTAGATGTAAAATAATTCGAACACAATTTTCTAGAAACTACTAGACGGTTCTTGAATCAACTAAGAATAGTTTTGAACTATAAATACAGGCTAACTCATAAAAGTTTAGTTTAGTTTGATTGGAGACATTAAACGGTTCAAATTGATACTTACAATAGTGGTTAAAATTTTGTGAACATTAATTTCAATAAAGTTTGTTAAGTTGAATTCGTGTGTGTATTTATTTTGATTTGCAATTAAAAGAACTCAAAGATTTATTATAAAGGGAATAAATCTTAACGCGTTTTATTAAAGTAAAAACGTAACAATATCTTTGTTACATTAATTAGACAAACTCCAGCATTTGAATAATCAAAGTAAATGGCCATGATACAAATTAAATAATTATAGATTGAACTTAACTTATTAATTCCAATCACGGACAGACGAACTAATTAAGTTAAATATATTTCATTCCCAGAAAACAACGAATTTTCTATATGTCATGATAATTAGAGAAAGAAATTCTGCACTCAGAGAAAAAACATTTTTCAATATTATCACCACCAACAAAACTATTTTAATAAAAAATTTTAAGCATATTGTCACCGGCAACCATATTATGATTAAATTAGTCCTCCATCAAAAAGACACAATCATATTATGGTTGCCACTAAACATGTTATGGTTAAATATGACAATATTTGGTTGCTGCTAATAATTGCTTGGTTTTAAATTAACAATAGTATTTTCCTCTTTTTCGAGACCAACATGTTATGGTTGATAAGCAACGATGCTTTTACAAGTGTTAAAACTATTGTGTTATTATTAACCATAACATGCTCGCAGGCAAACACATCAGATTGTGAATTCTTGATGAAGAACTAACGTTATGTTAGCCGAAGACAATAATTTGGATAAAATAAACGTAATAGTTATGTTTAAAAATTTCCGTTAAGCCAAGTTTTGATGGAGGTGATCATATTGAAATATTTTTTTTGCTCTGGGTATGTAAATTCTAAAAATTTGACTGCAGTTGGACTTTCCAGAAATTCTTATGCTCATACAAAATGTATAAATCAAGCACAAATAACGCGGCTTTAGCTCTTTGCAATTGGAAAATATTCTAACCCCCGAACAAACGAGCAATTTGGGATGTCTAACCATAAGCAATTACCAATGTTCAAGCTTAAGTCTTGAGGTACATGTACATTAAGGTGGCTCAAAAAAAAAAAGTTGAGCCAGTCACCCCCTAGGATTACGCATTAGTTGAAAAGGGTTCCAGAAAATGTTTTTAATTTTTTGCCACGCCTCTGGATACCGAACATAGACTGAAAAATATGCTGAAGAGATGTTGTGTGTTATTTTTACAACGAAGAAAAAGATGAGCTCTAAATATAAAAATATTTATATGCTTTAAACGCCACTAATTCTTCACTTTTATTTATTTTAAGTGTTTAAAAACAACATATCGCACTTGTTCAACAACCGTGATTAAGTCAAAATTTTTATTTTTTAATTGTTGAAATAATCGACATGGTATTTCCATATCTAAAGAGGTATTTACACAGTCAAAATGCTTGTCATGCAGGCAAATTCACTCGTGTACGTGTGCTGGACGTCATATTCGCTGTCATATCTAAATTTTTTGATTTCTCAGCCAGCATCATCGGTGTCACACATACAAACACATTTTAACTAATACTACCATAGCGCTTGATGGAAAATGCTTGACCGTGTACAGACCCCTTAACGGTTGTAAAAATATCGTGTGCTATTTTTTTAATGAAAAGTGTGGCATAAAAACTATTTTTCTTCATGTTAAAATTTCTCAATGTAAAATTAAAAATGATTTTGCTTCTACTGAAAATTTTTAAATTTTGAGGTAACATACGCACGGCGACCCAGAGGATATTTTGTGCAGCCTATGTATATCACAATGTCAGGTTGAGGCTGCCTTTAAAGCCCATCACGCTGCCCGGTGAAAGATCGTAGATTTCAGTTGGGCCCATCATTTGCCCCCCAAAAAATTTCAAATCCCCAAAGCGGGACAGCAGCAGAGGAGATGTTCTGACGTTTCGTCCTCAGCCTCACAAAATCTGCCTATCTTGGTACCAACATTTCCCATTATATTTTGATGGTATCTGAGACCGCAATGTCCCGTAAATAGGTCCACAAGTAGCCTTAGTTCCTCCTTCTCAAGAAGAAGTAGCCTACCTGCCCTGCTACGGGGCAGAGTCACAAATCTCTTGGCCTGTCTTAATCCAGAGATGTACGACCACGTGTGAAGGAATTCACGTTCAGACCATGATTGCAACATCCCTTTAATGTGACTGGCAGGGACTCACGACGAAAGGATCAGGGCCTTTAAATGGGCGACGAGCGCCCCTGTTTGTCATGCAGTCAGCCCTTTCGTTACACGATGGCACTCATGGCCGGGTACCCAACACATATTCAATTCATTGTGTTTCCCCAGACTGTTCAGAGATGCAACACAGTCCATGACCAACCTGGACTTCAGCTCTAGAGAACAAATTGATCCAATAATGAGCTGAAGAAATGTCAAATGATTTCGGTATTTACTAGGGAGATCGAACGGTTATTATTCGACCGGTTTTAACCGGTTATTTTAGCTTTGCCCAAGTCGGTTATTTTAAAATGCCCATTTTTCGAATATCGAATAAACCGGTTATTTTGGTATAATAAACCGGTTATTTTTAGTAAAGTGTAATTTATATACATTCTCCTCGCTCTTGTTGTAGATGCACCCGTAATTTAAGTATTTTTTAATTGAACATTGGCCATACTTAAACTTTTTATAAAGAATGTCAAAACAAAATGTAAAAAAGGTCAAAAAACATTATAGAAATCGCTTATAAAAGCATGTGATCTTGTAGAAAAAAAACCAAAAACTATTCAAAATACTACAAAAACGTGTGCAGTTAAAAAGTAAATAGTAATTTATGCAAGAGCATTCTAAATATTAAATATATTTTTATATAAAGGTTATCGCTAGATATTTTTCGAACGCGATTTAAAAACCAAAGATTGTTGCATGAAGTGCCCTAAAATTATAAGTTGCAAAGGTTCTTCCATGTCACGACTTAATAATCACCCTTAATTAGTATACATGCTTGACATTATTGTGATCCAAATGAAACTTAACTCCGGTAGAAGTAGCTCTAAGAAGACGATAAATAAAACTTTACTAAAATACGCTGCAAAAAATTAATCATTGGGTGAAATATTAGCCCGTTGTGTTGCCGACGACAAAATGCCCGTTAAGGCACTAAAAACTCTTAAGTAGTTCTAGCAACTTTTCATGCTGAAAACTAAAACATTACGACGGAATCAACGATATGGGAAAAATTTCTACCAGTTTTATTTATTAAAACACCAAGAACTATAGAACAAAATTAAAGAAATCAAACAATGTCATGGAATGTTTTAAATTGTATGCGACGAATTGACAAATATTGTGAACTGAACACAAAATGTTCAGTTCAATATTCGTTTCTATAATGCTGAAACAAAATAATTTGAAATAGATAGTCCTGGCTAAGAAGTTTTGTTTGCAACTTTTCAAAAATATGGTAGATTTATATAGATAGCTTAACCACAAACAAATTAAAACTCATTCAAAATTTGAGAGAATATTTCAATAACTTTATAAAATTCCGTTTGTCTAGATCAAATATCGTTCAACAGTTTCTAAATTACATTATACAAATATCTTCTTACAAATAAAGTTTAGTAAATCAATAAAAAATTGTTGAAAATTTAGCTAAAGTTTGATCAATTTACTGGTCCCACTTTTCTTGGATTTAATCGTAAAATATTTGTTAGGTCTGATCTAAGTCATATCATGTATTTTGTTGTTTCCTTACCTTTGCAAATTGTTTTGTTTTTTGTGCTTTTAAGTATTCGAATTAAAACCGGTTAACCTGTTATTTAAAAATTGCTTAACCGAAAACCGGTTTTTTTAAAATAGCAACTATTCGTAATATTCGAAAACCGGTTATTGAAAAAAGTCGAATAATCGATCTCCCTAGTATTTACTATAGTATTGCCATATTTTTAACAATTGTATATTTATGTTACGGGGAATTTATAATAATGAAAAATAATTAAAGGTCCCTTTATTCTTTACTCTAGCTTAACTTCATTTTTACTAAGCCTGGGCTCACACTTTCAAAGTTATCTTTCAGAAAGTTTGAGTTTGTTGGTCAGAGAGCAGAGAAGATGGGAGAGAGAGAGATCTTTTCCTCTCACAATTAATCGCAGACTTTCTGAAATAAAGATTTCATAGTGCGAACCCAGACTAACATAAAGTTTAAAGACGGAAGTAGTAATAACGGTCCAAAGACGTATAAAATCTAAATGTGTTTATCTAACACTAGGGAAGTTCACGAAAGGCGGATTAGCACCAAAACAGTAACAAAATATATTTTAAAAAAATTTGAACAAATGTATTTTGTTGTAATGAATATAACTTAATAACCTTATAACCTGATAACCAACCTTCCGTGAACCACCCAACTTATTTGAAAATTGTTGATGTAGGTCACGTTTCCGCTGCCAACATACAGGTGTTTAAATTTAGAATATTTCTTCTAACAAAATAGGGTATCCATAAACAAAACAGCAAACGCATACGTATAAAAAAGAGCGTCTACAAAAACAACAACAACAACGTGTATTGGTATTTAAACATATAAAACGCATGAGGGCGTTTAAAACACACACGCCATTAAATGAGTACAAACAAAAATTTCTTGTCAACTAAAAAGAAAAAAACCACTAACCAAAAAAAAAAAATTTTAATTTAACAAGAAAGTTGGGCTGTTCAAAGTTCTTAAAATTTCTCTTTTTTTTATTTTGTTTTAAAAAATATTTATACTAAAATAAACAGAAATTAAGTTCAAACAACTTGTTAAACTTTTTTCGGAATTTTTTTTTTAATGTTTTTTCCCCCATAAAGGAAATTTTAATTAACGATTCACTTTTCATTTCACTGATTTCTTTTAGTTTATTTATAAATATGTTCCGTTTTTTATTTTGTTTGAATTACAATGATAAATGATTAAGTAAAATTAAATGCAAATCTTTGTTTATTTAACAAATCATTACAAAACAATTTTCAAATTCATTATTAAATTTTGAATTTCTTACATACAAATTTTTGTTGTTGCACTTTTTTTTTTTTTTTTTAACTTAAACCAAAACGGCTAACGTGAGTTTATTTAATTATTTGCGCATGAGCAACAACGCCACCACAATCGCCGTCACATATTTTTGTTTTCGGTTATTTTTCTGTTATCTTTTCTTCGATTTGTTGCTTTTTAACACTTACTTAATACTATTTGTTGTAACAACCACAAAAAGTTAAGTAAACCTTTTCTTTATGCCACCAATTCGTTAATAACTTTTTTTTACACTTTTCTTGTTGTTTATAAAATTCTTTCCCTTTATACTGAAAAGGCAATAATTTTTAATCACTTTCTTTTTATCGCGTATTAATTTTGTTTTTCTTTTTTCCGTTTAAACTTCTTTTGTCCTCAACGTTTTTGTGGTAACTGATTGTTATTTGAAATTTTTACTTGGCTCGAATGGGTAAACTTGACTTCAGGCAATTGAAGAAAGAGTTAAGAAAGATGAGTGTTTTTTTTGATAGATAATAAACTCTCTTTTACAAGGTGGCTCAAAAGTTCATTTTCAATAAATGAACCAGTCTGATTTTGCTTTTGGATTGTATGTATTTGATGTCTAAGCTCTTATTTATTAAGTAGAAAAAATTACATGGGCCAAGTGGCCACCGCTAGAATTGCTAACCTTACGGGCCCGATTTATGACATTTTTACCACTCTTGCTGGAACTTCCGAAGATAGGGCTATTTTCTTCTTTACTTCTCTTTCTCCTCTTTTCTCCTATACTGAAGGGATTCACAATGGACCTCATTGGTCTCCAAGTGGAATTGCGCCCTTGGGCGCATAACCCTTCTTAACCTAACCTACCCTAGGTTCCCGCATTCCTGACTCTTAAAGTCTTCTTCGAGATCCATTTTGAGGTCCTCTTCGAGGACTTCAAGAAAGCATATAAAAAAGGTATAGAACAATTAAATCGGACGATCTTGTCGGCCAGTTCAAATCACCAAAAAGGGAAAGAAGGCGAATCGGAAAATCCGGCCTCAGAATTTCGGTTAAAGTTTGTGCGGTATGCGCCGTTGCTACATTCTATTGTAACGAAACGTTCTCCATTCCCAATTCGCCCAAATGAGGTAGGAGAAAGTCGTTGAGCATGACTCTAGTGCTCGCTGTTCACAGTAGTCGTTTGGCCCACGGCGTTTTCGGAAAAATAAGGCACGATGTTGTCTGCAGCATGACACAGAGAAAACAAAACAGAAAATATTATTAAATTTCTCCAGTCACCAAATTTATACCAAATTCATAATACCAAGCAAACAAGTTGTTGATTTTGCACCTATTTCCAAAATGATTATATTGATTACTAACAATTGTAAACTTGTGTAAATTGTTTTTCAACAAATGATATTTTTAATTTTTATTAAAAAAATGATCAAAAAACTTTGCCATTTCAAACAATGTGTTAATTTATTTAAATAAATATTGACCATTCTCAACAACAATTCTGCATGTTTAAATTATTTTATTTTTAACGAAAAAAGTCAATTAAGATTTTTTGTTATTTAATTAAAATTTTTATTGAAAATTTATTTCAAAACAACTAATATGTTAATTAAATCAAAATTAAAATTTCAATATTCTTTCAACTAAAAAAATAATTGATTTAATTATTACATTAATTAAATTTAAAAACTTTTTTAACCATTGTTTTAATTGATAAAACACTTTTTTCTGTGAAGATAGTGCATTAAAATTTAAAAAAACATTTGGGGGATTCACAAGTTAGTCATAAAGTTGTAAAGTCCTAAGTCTTTAAATAATTACAAGAAATATGTATGACTGCTGTGGGCAACTGCTTATAATTGAGATTTCTACTGTACAGTTATGACGAAACAATGAACACATCATTAAAATTTTTATTTTGCTCGAAACCCAACAATATTTTTTTAAACAATTGTAAAATCTTATTTAGGACATTATGACGATATGGCTTGATAACACACCTTGTGAATCCCACAATTATTTTTCTGAGCATGTACGTACGTCATAGTGGCTAATGAGCATAAGCATAAACACGTGTAAGGGGTATGCTGAATGTTTGTTTACATTTAAATCTCATTACTATAGTCACGTAAAAATTAAGTCAAAATGAGATCAAAAAGTTAACGGACCTGCGCAATGCGCTATCTTGTTTTCTTAGTTTCATGATCGTACAATAACTTTGAAAGGGTGTTAGGGCTTTATGTGTGTTATACGTGGATTTTAGGTGCCCCAGAAGCGATAATTCTTCAAATGCACACATCCGCAGAGATAAAAATGGTCTTCGTTGAACATGATGATTTTTGGTGGAAAGTTGTCTTTCTCGTCGTGGAGATTCGGGATGGCTTAATTTCTTATTAACATGTATTTTGTATCTCTTTACTTTAGAAATGTCAAAGCGGATCTAACATTTACCGTCATTTGAAAAAATTAGAGCATTTCCAGATAGGGTAATAACTTTTTCGCCACCTTGTACTTACACTCTAATGCAGGGATGGAAAATGGCTCTACTATTTTTCTATTAACGGTAGCATTTTTTAGTTTTTTAAATAAAATGAATATTATTTTTTATTTTTGACAAACTTCTTGCAAGATCTAAAAAGTGCTCCTTTTGCGTATTTGCTGAAAAATGAGCATAAGATAGATTTCTTGGTAAGTACACGTAAAGAAAACATACATTTTCATATTTAACAAAACTACTTTTAACGAAAAATTTTCAAACATATTAAAATAACTTCAACCATTGAATTGACAACGGACAACCATAGTATCGTTAAATAACCACAACCATATTTCGAATGCCTCCAAGTATATTATGATTAATAAAAACATTTAAATGTTTATCACAAATAGTTGCACAGATTAATCCATTATGATACCATGGAGTTCCACTTAACAGAACTCCCACCGTAGAGCCAACCGGAACTTCTAACGAAGTTTATAATGCATTTTAGTTCAACGCCAGAGGTATCATACCATCCGTCCATGGTAGCGGCTGCCATTTTTGCCAGTGCAGGACCGTGACATAGTCTGCTTTAAAAGTTTTGAAGTGAGAAAATAAGGACCAGTTTACTTTACATATGTAAATAATTATATTGAAGCTCAATGCGGCACGTGTTAGAATTAAAATATCGATTTCAAAGTTTTACAGAATCATGTTCATTCTATATTTAGCCATTTAAAGGGTACTGCATTAAAAAATATTTTAAAGTCAAATAAGGTCCAGTCTCATATACATTTAGCACCTTGGTTAAAGTAGGGGGCGGAGTTGGAGTCGGAGTCGGACTTAAAAATTTCAGCGGTTGGAATCGGAGTCGGAGTTAGAACTATTTTTTTAGCGACTTCACAGTCCTTTATAAAACAAATTAATCATTTCAGATCGTCAGTATTTCATACCGGTCCAGCGGTTCAGGCAGTGTTCAGTGGTCACGTCTGGCACTGCGTAAACGAAACTTGTGACACACACTAAACAATAATATTGCGCAATTGTCTTATTTTAAATTTATAACCGAAATGTCTTTTTGTACAAATAAAATAAAAATTTCTTTTATATTTTTCTATTATTATTTTTATTCGGATTGTATGGGAGGTGGCCGTAGCCGATTCTCATGATATTCAACTTTTTTCTTAATTAAATTTTTCTGACTTTTATACAGTTTATACGAAACAAATCTTAATTAGTCGCGAATTCAACATCAACCGGTTGAAAAATCTTATTTGACAGGTCGCTAGGTCTTTTTGTTTTTTTGAAAAAGTATTGGCAATATAATTTTATATTCAAAAAAACGTCTTGCCACTCTTGTTAAGGTTATATTATACAGTTATACAGTATTATATAGTATTATACAGGTACACATACTTTGGCTCATAGTTGGGGGTAGTGCACTAAATATTGAGTTAAATCAGCAGTGCACTATCACTAAATAAAACTGCAAAAAGTTAGTTTGCACTCTTTTTTACCAGCTTTAGTGATGTTTGCTATTTTTTTAACTACCAATTAAAAAAAAGTGATATTGCTAATTTTTTCTAGATCACTAAATGAAGGTTGAATGCAAAAATCTGCTCTCAATTCAAATAGTGCAAAATTCGTACTTGTAATCAAAAAAGATGCATATAAACAGACTCTCACTAAAATTTGAAAAATGTAATTTTGTATGAGCATAATTTTTGATTATTGTTATGATATGCATAAGAAAGGCAATTAAAAAACAAAAAACATGTTTTTTGTTTGTAAATTTAGGGCGAAAATTTCAGTTGCACTGAAATGAGTTAAGAGCAAAACAGTTGCAATAAACTGAAGATTGCTTTTTCTAAAATTAAACCATTTTTTTTTTGAGTGCAAAATTTTTTAGCATCACTATCACTCAATTCATCACTCAACATCAACAAAATGATTGCAAAAATTTTGCACTATCACTAACTGTGAGTTGAAACTGCAAAATGAGTTCACTACCCCCATCAATACTTTGGCTGAAATAAATGTATTTTGACAATTAGTATTGTGGTTATTTTATTGAACTGCTTATGGTTTTTAATCGAAATTTTTAATATTTTTTATGGTTAAAGTTCATCAAATTTAATTTTCATTAAATTATTTTTATGAAGAAAGGAATTTTACAACATGAAATGAATTAAAAGTTATTAATAATTTTTCATTCTTGACTGAGCTGGGCCTTGAGCCCAGGTATTCGCGGACAGGTTCCCCTGACATGTTTCGATTGTAACCACACGATCTCCTCAGATTGATTGGCCGTTTAACACTCACCGCCATCGAAGGCGGCTGGCAGTAAATAGCCAAACATCAATCGTTTAACCAAATTTTAACGAATTTTGAAATTTAGATGCATTAAAATACATTAAAATATTCCAAAACAAAAACTTCCAAAAAAAAAACAAACCAAATACTTTAAAATACAAACCACGCAAAACTCTCGAACGCTCTCTCTGCTGGACCTTTTTAAACAAAATGTTTTATTCTTCTCAGTTTTGGCCATTACATCAATTTCAACTTTATTTAATTCTTTTATGAATAATTTTCAGTGTAAAAGTGATTTCAAATAAAAGGGAAAATCAGTTTGACAGCCAGAAAACCTAAATCAGTGTCAAGTCATGATGACATTTATTAAGTGAGCGAGCTAATAATTTCCGTTAAACGGCCAACCAATGTCAATCCATAAAAATCCATAAATTGATATTTATTGTGTTTTGCTCTCAGAAACCAACTTTATGTTTAAAAAAATTAAAAAACTTTACAAGCGTGCTAATACTCACGTAGACAAACTTTTAAAATTTTAAATAAATCAAAAAAGCGAATAAATTTTTTGTATGACAAATTTTGCTTGTGGAAAATGTTCTCTTAAATTTGGTAAAGTTAAAATAAAAAAAAGTTTAAACTTTAAAGACTTACCAACCATAAACAATTTAATAGCGCTGTCAAAAGAAAAATGCTCTTTTCATCACCTTAAGACTTTCTCTTTAAAGTAAGAAAGCATTTAACAAAATAAAAAAGTTTCTTACTGTCACAATATGATATTAGTGGTAAAATTTGAAATAACAGAGAATTGTAAGAGTGCCATTAAAGTAAATGTGAGTTTTATTTAACATATTTTGGCCATTCAGTTGTCACTCTGTTTGACATCTAAATTTAAATAAAAAATGTATTTTAAATTTTGAGCCTAAAACTTATAAGATGTTTAACAAGTTTAAATTTTTTAATGGAGTCTTTAAATCTTTTATGAACTATTTATTTTATTTTTTTTTAACAAGGTTCAGTTGCTTAGATAATGACATTCTAAATGACTCTAGCAGAACGTATTTCTACTAACACAATTATTTGATTATACCCTACACTTACATAGGTAAACAAGGTTTGATGTGTTTGTGCTGACGTTTGTAACGCGTGGATGATATTTCAAAAGAATCAGAGTCATTTTCTAGTAGCCCACCCAAAACAAACATATAATAAAGACCACAAAATAGAAACAAAAAATGGATATAAAACCGCTAAATTGTTCAAAAATAGCTAAAATGGCCATTACTTTTTAACAAAAGCAGCCATATTAAGGCGAATTCATTCAGGTGGCTGCATCAGACTGCATTGAAGAGATTTATGTTAGCTGTCAACTTTTTTCCTTATTTATGGAATTTGATATTTAGAATGCCTTTACCAGCATACAAAAAAAGGAGCTGCTGGCATAACAGCCGTACCTGAACAAAAGCGGAACGCGTTTCCTACACAGAAAAACATTTTCCACCAATTAAAGCATTAATTGAAAATAAAATCCGTTCCAATTAAAAAACATTAATCAAATGAATCAAACGCTTCATCAAGTGAATTTAATGTTTAGTTGACTGGATTAAACGTTTAATTTACTTGATTAGATTTTTAATTCACTTGATTAAATTTTTAATTAAAAATGTAATTAAAGCATTAATCAAAAATAAAATCAGATTTAATTAGAAATTCAATCAAGTGAATTAAACGCTTAAATCACTTGATTAAACGTTTAATTCACTTGATTAAATTTTAAATTAAAACTGATTTTATCAAAAGTTATTTTCGGGAATACAAAATTTATAATTAACTAATTCATTTATTAATGACGTGCTAAACTCCCAATTTTTATTTATGACAAAAACACTGAAATTTATTGTTGTGGCAAAGCTGGTTTCTATGCGCATTTCGCTGGTTGCTTAGGCCAGCTCGTCAGGAAACTTTTTCCAAAAACTTTAGAAAAGCTAAAAATATTATACAAATAAGACCATAAAGTGAATAAGAATTTTAAACACTCAGGTCTTATCTGTAACAATATCAAAGCTTCAACAAAGCCACAACAATAAACATTGAATTTATCTTTCTGACATTTTTGATATTATTTTTGACACTTGATTAAACGTTTAATTCACTTGATTAAATTTTTAATTAAAACTGATTTTATTTTTGATTAATGCTTTAATTGGTGAGAAATTTATTTCTGTGTAGTCTTCAAAAATTGTCATGCCCATGCAATTTGTATGAAACATACCTAAATAGCGCGGCGTAAAAGCGCTTTTAATAGTGAAATTAGCCGCTATTGTTAAAACGGAATGGCTGCTTAGTTATTTTTAGGCCAACCTAGCGGTTTTGTCTGCAATTGTTATTTCTATTTTGTGGGCTTGATTGAAAACGATAGGTTAAAATTACTGTTAGTCTGCATTCACCCGTTTCATCTTCTGATGCTCAACTCTTGTGTTTTTGAGAGAGGGAAAAAAGAAGAAAGGGGGTTCGTACAGAGATGCCTGTACTTGGTCAGTACGCTTTATGTTTTCATTCTTAGGTATATACACAACAATGGCTGCATGTAATTTTTTTTTCGCTTTGAATAAAATTGTTGTTGCTTTGAAGCAAAAAAAAAAAGTTGAAACCGATTGCTGCGTGTGATCATATTTGCATCTTCAAAAGAAGATTGATAAGCATCAAAAGATGAAACGTGTAAATTCAGACTTAATGGTACACCCTAATGCTCTTATATATGTATATCATGTTAGCGTTAATGCTAGGCGCTAAAAAAACGTTTTGCTTTTCGGGCTAATTAAGTTTGGTCTGTAAATCGTTAAATTATTGTCCGTCCAGGGTTTGCATCTAGTTCTTTTTGTACAATACACGTGTTCTGTAACTTTGGTGCAAACTTTTCGCATCGAAAAGATGTGAAACAAACTATTCCATCGTTTCTCGAGAAGTGAGATAAAATTATGTTTGTACCTCTTTTCGAAAACTATCAAAATAGATAACGTTGTTACGTTATAAATGTCATAGTATTCCACTCGAAGCCGATGTTATATTGCAGACGTAGAGAACGCCAATCACACATATCGTTGACGGCGATTAAAATTTACTAAAATTGAAACATTTTTTAACGGCGGCGCCGAAAATACAACCGTCATTTATACCCAGGGACCGAAAATAGCAGTTATTTTGAAATTTTAAAACAAAAAAAGCATATAGAAGTAAATACTGGCAAACTGATTCAAGTATAACATATTGATCCTTATGAACTTTTCTATGATAAAATATGATGATTTTTATTTTTTTGATCAAAAATAACAATTATTTTTTGATTTTTATCTTATCGTGAAATGTACGTGTTATAGTTATTGAAATTTCTTTAAATATTTGTTTAAATGTGTTATCATCATTGGGATATCTTATAAATATTTAAAGTCAACCAAATAAATTTAACACGTACATTTCTATAAAGAATAACTGTTATTTTTGTTCAAAAAAATCAAAATCAAAAAATAACTTATTTTTGATCGAAAAAATAAAAATCAAAAAATAACTGTTTTTTTGTTTAAAAAAATAAAAATCAAAAAATAACTTTTACTTTTGTCCAAAAAAATATATGTAAATCAAAAAATAACTGTAATTTTTGATCAAAAAAATCAAAATCAAAAAATAACTGTTATTTTTGTTCAAAAAAATAAAAATCAAAAAATAACTGTTATCATCTGACTTTTATGAAAAAAGGAATAACTGTTACGGTCTCTGTTTATACCAAATAATGTAAAGTGTGACTTTAATGTTTTTTGTTACAATATAGTTTTGAAAATATTCGTATTTTTTACAAAAATTTCAAAAGAAAAATAGTAATTAAACAATGAAAAAATCAGCCAAGAACAAAATACTTACCTCTTCCGTATTATTATTCATTGCATTTTTTATGTATTTTTTAGTGTTAAAATTTTTTCTCACCCCGTTTTTATTTGTGAGTTTATTTGACAGTTCTAATCGGGAATTTTCTTACAAAACTTTTAAAGACCCACTTTTTCTGTAAATTGGCGTGTAATTTCCTTACGTGACATCTATTACTCGGCAGTAAATGTTACAGATGCAGTTAAGTGAGAAAAACAGTTGTTTGTTTCAATTTATGGCATTTTTGTTTCACATCTCACATTTTAATAGAAAAGTTTCTCAACGCAGGAGTTACAGAACATGGGCACAGGTCGAAATTTTAAGATTAATAAATAATATTTTCCATTAACGCTTAATGGAAAATTTTTTGCTTAAACCGATTTTAAATAGTGAAAATTGGTTCACACTTACTTTTTTTTTTTTTTTTTTAATTAAAGATAGCTTTAAAAATTGAATAGAAGCAAAAAAAAAATAAGTCTGGGTTCACACTACGAAAGTTTTTTTTTAGAAACTCTGAGGTTATTGGTGAGAGGCAAAGAGAACAAAACGATTCTTCTCACCCCTCTTACCAATCAACTCAGACTTTCTAATTTAATAATTTTACAATTTTATATTTCTAAATAACAATTTTATATTTGGTTTCAGGTGGCTGCTGTGGTTCACAAAAAAAACGTACTATTGTCGGTGGTTGGGCTTGGGCCTGGTGGCTTGTGACAGATGTTCAACGTCTTTCGTTAAATGTTATGACCCTTAATCCCATGTGCGAGAATGTGGAAACATCCCAGGGTGTACCTTTGACCGTCACCGGTGTGGCACAGTGCAAAATTATGAAGGTAAAAAAAATAATTTTTTTAATAATTATTTAAAAAAAAATTATTCAGCTTTATATTATAAACTTAATAACGTTAAACCTCTAATAAATTATTTATTAATTAATTGAATTTTATTTAGTAATAATTACTTCAAACAAGAATAAATTGTATGTAAAACTTGCATGTCATTAAGCTTTTTTTTTAAAAAAATTTAGTTAAAATTTTATAATTAACAAAAATTAATTAAAACATTTTGATTTGTTATATTTTTCCTCCTCTTTATTTATACAAGTTTTATAATGATTTGTTTATTATAGTTTTTGAAATCTAGCGAATTTATAAAAACAAATGTAAGTTTTGTACAAAAAAAAAACAAAATTTTTTATTAATTTAAAAAAAAAATTTTGTATAATTTATGTTGTAAAAACACGTTAAAATTTGCTTTCTCAAAATTTGAATAATAAGAATTATTTGTATTTTTTTTTTAATGTTTTCTAAATAGTCGATAGTTTCTAAAAAAGACTTTGATTTAATAATAAAATTATTATTCAAATTATCAGGTCTGTCACAGAAATCAATTTCGATGGAAAGTGGAAGTGATTTCATATTTTGCTGATCCAAAAAACGAAATCACTTTCGATTGGAATTGATTTCTGCGACAGGCCCTGTAAAAAGTCTGATTAGAAATATTTCTACTGTATTTATAATTAATATTTATTTTTTTTTGTACACCTTTAACTATTTCACCAGTGCTATTGTTGAAAAACTAAATCTACAAAATCTTTTTTTTTTTTGTGATCCTTAAAGTATGCTTCATTTTTTCATGTACATATGATAAATACACAAGTAAATGTGCAGAGTCTTTAACGAATTAGATCTTTTTAATGTTAATTTCATAAGATGAACAAAAACTATATTCGGCTTAGGGGTATATATCGAATATATAGCATATTCACTATAATACGCGCATTTTATTAAATTCTAAAAGATCCGCGTTTTTTAAGAGTATAAATTTTGCAAAATTAATTGAATCATTTATTTCGAAAAGGGCTCAGGTACAAAAAATACAAAGTGTTCAGGAGACACAAAAAACTGAATATCTCTTAAACCATTTGACTTTTTGAAGCAGAATTTTTTCCTAAAATTGTAAGCCTCTCTTTATGTTAAAATAGTCAAAACAAAAAATTGTTTTAAGTAATATTTTTAAGGAGAAAATTGTCATTACAAATTCCGGAGATGAGCCCTTTTTGAAAATTTTATTTAAATTTTCGGGGTTTTAGGTTTAGTAAAACACACGAATATTCAGATAATCTATAACGTTGAATATATATTTTGCATTTAAGGATAAGATTAGCCCATTGAAGATTCATTTGTCTGTGAAATCATGTCGGTTGGCCATTGCAGAATGTCTTCATAAAAATTTTGGAAATCCCCAATCTGGATATCTTTAACCTCTGAGCAGCTGAATTCACTCATTATCAAAATGAAGCTAAAAAAAATGTGTATTAATTTATATTCATCTATTAAAATGGTGTTCACTTATCAAATTTTTTCAAAATGGCAAAATCAGAAAAAAAAATTTCATAACAAATTCATAGCATATTCAAAACTTATGTACCTCTAATTTTAAAAATTTTGAATCCAAATTGTTTTTCCATTGCTAACTTAAACACACGTAATAAATATTTGAAATAAATATGGAGATGAGCCCTTTTCGAAATTCAGTTTAAAAAGCCTCCTGTTTTTTACCGATATAGAAGGGGTATATAACCTTTCATTCTCACAGTATATCGGTTTATATGTGTATCTCGATTTCCAAAAAATTGTACCTGAGTCCTTTTCGAAATAAATGATTCAATTAAAGTTTTAGTTTATGGGTTCTTCTAAAATCAGACGGTTATATATTAATCAAAAATGTTTAGTAAGTCATTTTTAAGTCTCTAAACCCGTTGTCCCGGTAGGTTAGTTGCAAATGAGTACGAGAATTGCGGGTTCGATATCCGACAGAGACTCTGGTTTGTTTCACTACAATTCACTATAGGTAATTTGAGCTCATTTTTAGGGCAAAATTATTTACAGACAAACTTTTTGACCAATTAGCTAAAATTTAGAATTTAAGATTTTTTTTTCATGGGCAGGCACGCTGGGGTTTATGGTTTTTGTAATAGTTTAAATTTTAGGGTTGCCACCATATGAACAAATGTATTGGTAAGGTTTGCGAAGCCAACTTTTGTTTGGAAACATGCACCCCTATCGCGAAAAACAAGTAGAATCTTTGTTCCCATGAAATTTTTATTCCCTTCGATGGGAAAAATACTATCGTAAAACTCCCGTGATCAATTTTTCGCGCTATCAGTTCTCAATGAATACAAAAAAGAAGAAATATTAAAAAAACAAAAAAAAAATTTTGTTTAAAAATAAACAAGTATATTTTAAAGAAAAGTTAAAAAACAAAATAAAACATATTGTATTGGAGTGATAGTTTGATTGCAACATGCATTTGAGCATTTCCAGATAAAAGTTTTTTAACGTAACGCCAACAACAAGGGATTTATGTGTAAAATTAGAAGCAGTCGAGGTTTTTAATATCTTATATCTCTGTGAAATGTGGACCGATTAGGCTGAATCTTAGAAAACTTCAACAGAGTAGGTGAGGTTTAGAAGGGTTATGCCCCCAAGGGCGCATCTCCACTCGGAGACCAATGAGGTCAATTGTGAATCCCTTCAGTATAGAAAAATAGGAAAGAGAGAAGTAAAAAAAGGAAAGAAAAATAGACAGATACTGCGTAGGACAAGTCCCCTTACGGCCCCCCCCCCCCCCCCCCAATAGAAACAACCGTCCAATTCCCGGACAAACCCCAGCAGATCGGCTGAATTACATCCAGCGATACACCCCAGTTCGTCATGAAATCTAGCCGCTAGCCATTACTGCCTGGGACCCTGCATCCTAGGACGGTAGCACAGTACATGCTCAACCGTCTCTAGCTCCTTGGCATCTCCGCACAGCCTGCAGAAGTCCGGTATGGTATTGTCCCACTTACTCATAAAAGCCCTAATAGAACAATTCCCCGTCAGGAACCCTATAATGGCCCTGAGACCACTCTTATCCAATCCTAGTAGAACCCTGTTTGCCCCTGCGTCCAATCCAGGCCATAAGGCCCTCGACAACCTTTAATCCGTTATATCCCTTTAGGACCAGTTAACGGCATCACGGAACCTTTCCCGTATCACCCCATAGTAGTGACATAAGGGGGCTTACCCCTCTCTCTCTTACCTCTAAGTCCAGATTCGAACACCCTCTCGCGAGTTCGTCCGCCACCTTTTTGCCATCCACCCTGCAGTGGCCTAGTACCCAACACAGCCTTATTATGAATGCCAACATGAGCTCTCCTAGAGCATTCCTACACCGTGCGACCAGGCACGATCGCACCGTTTAATTTGACAATTATCTTACCGCAGCCTGACTATCGACGTAGATTGTCACCACAGATCCCCCTACGATGTGACCCAGAATCACCTCTGTCGCCCTCCATATCGCTAGGATCTCAGCCTGGAAGACACTGCACTCATCAGGGAGTCTGAATGACGTTTTCACGTCAGTATCAGCAATAAAAACACCAGCCCCAGTACCAGTGTCCATCTTGGGCACGTCCGTTCACCCCTCAAACAGTCCGTGGGAACCACGCCATACTTCCCTATTTGGGAACTCTACCGGTGGTGTTCAACGGAGTATAAGTGACACAACCATTTAAACATACACACGGACTGTCGCACAGACGGGCATCGTTAAAACAACTTCGCTATTCATAAGGACCCATCAATATTGTAGCAATTACTAACGGTATGAGAAACATATATATACCCTTCCACCTGTCGTTAAGGGTATAAAAAATAGAAGTTTTGCACATGGGATTCTATTGAAAATGGTGCAAATCAATTAATAACATCTTCTATTCTTTATACAATTGCCCTTTGGGAATTTAAGAGGAAATTAAAATTTTGCATTACTAACTTCTTGATGGAATTTTGGACGCCATAATTTTTTGTTTTTTTTTTAATATTTGGATGAAAAAACTAGTCGGAAAAATTTATTTAGCAAAAACACAACATCTTTAGCTGTCAAGGCTTCGTTACTCATACGTATATGTTGCGAACACGTAAACGTTGCGATCGACTTAAACGGTTGGTAGTTGCTAAAAGTACATAAACGTGTGTAATTTTTTTTTTAAAAAAAGCAGAAAATTTGTCAAAATTTATAAGGATTTGTGCGTTTTCTATAAAAAAAAACATATATTAAAATAAATTGTCGTTTCGTTGTACCAATAAACATAATACCAAACGATGTACCAATAAACGTAAATAAACAAAAATTACTTTTTTTTAACAGCTGATATTTAAAAACGAAGAAAATCCTAAATGTTATAAGGTTTTACGTAACGTACCCACTTATACATAAACATGATTAGAAAAACAGAAAAGCTGATCCTCAACGTAAACGTTATCGTAACAATAACGATACCTTAAGTTACTTTAAGGATCACATCATATACAACCATGTCACAGAGTACAATTCCGCTCGGAAACGGAATTCATTCCGTATTTTGGTGCTTCAGAAAATTACGAAAAAATGTTGCGAAATTAAACCATTTTCGTTTTCATGAACCGAATGGGAGTTTTCTGAATCTTAAAAGACAAAAAACTATCAAAATATACTTTCTATCAATAAACAAATATGTTTTCTTCGGTTCCTCTGTGACATGGCTGATAATATAATTTTCGTTTTAAAATACTTACTTATGTAGTGCCTAGTTTGTATGTCACAATTATTAATTAACTTATTTTTAAACTTTTAGTTAAAATTAATTATTGATTTGTTTTTCTTTTCTTATTTTTTTCTTATTTTCTTTAGTCAAACTCGTATGCAAAGTCTTATGAAACTGAAGAGGTATGATTTTCCTTAAAAAAAAGACACATAATCATTTTTATTTTCTTAAACTTTTGATTTAATTTGTTTGTTTTTTTTTTCGTTATTGATTTTTTTTGGTAAACAAAATCTAAAAATTGGAGTACATTTTTGCATTAGTTTTGATTTTTTTAATTAAAAAAAAAATCTGTGACTTTATTTTGAAAAACAAGGTACGCTCAAACATACAAGTATTTTTTTCAATTAATTTTATTAACAAATTGTATTTAAGTATTAACAATTAGCTTTATGTGTAAAAAAAAACATTTAAAATTTGTAAATAACATTAATATTTTTTGAAAGAAATATTTAAAGGATAATCACAATTGAAAGTAGAAGGAGATTTAAATTTTGTAGATGGAGATGATGTTGGTTAACGTTTGACATACTGGTCTTTCAATTTCTTCTCAAACATGATATGAACATTATAGGCCTGCTTAATCCAATTTAAATACACATTTAAATCATTGAACATTTTTCAAACACTATCCTATCCACTACACTAAGGAGAAGTGTAGATGACCAATAAACGTAAGTGTGTGAAGGTAAAAAAGCAAAAAACAAATGCGGGTATAAAAATTACTCTCCAAAAATAAACCAAGAAACGAAATATACTCGCAGCAATGAAAATGGGAACAATAACTTCATACACATTTTTTATTTTTATAATGTGAGTTTGGAATGTGTATGTACGAAATGTTTTGTAAGCGCACGTCATATACGACATACAGGAAATCATATGGCTGATTCACAAGGTGTGCTATCAAGTCATATCGTCATAATGTCCTAAATAATATTTTACAATTGTTTAGAAAAAATATTGTTGGGTTTCAAACAAAATAAAAATTTTAATGCTGTGGTCCATTGATTCTTCATAACTAAATTATAATTATTTTAAGACATATGACTTTACAACTTTATGACTACCTTGTGAATCACCCAATAGTGAAATTGGTCTACCTGTAAGTAATAACTTTAAAATGTAAAAAATCTACTAAATGAAACACTAAAGAAAAATAAGAGGGCTAGATTAGTTACTTTCGAATTAATATAAAAATTTATAATAATAAGTAAACTCAGCAGGAGAACTAAAATTTCCAGATTCTATTTGTTAAAATAATTAAGTTAAATACATAAAATGTACAATAAGCCCTTTCCCGTTATAAGATACAAAGAATGCTGATGAAGGCCGTAGCGGGCCAGAAAATGCATTACATTCTGCTGGTATCTAATAGTTGCATAAATTTCCTGTACAAATTACTTCATTGCTAGCCAAAGGGTGGCTGAAATAAGCCTCGTAATAAAAACAAAACTGTGATAGTGCATATAAAATATTCCTGGACAATTAAGGAATAAGACTATTAAAGTAGGAAAGCTTTTTAAATTGTAATTTATATTATTTATAAAATTCCCCGATTTTTTTTATATTATAAAATATAAATATATAAATAAAAAGTTATAAAATTTTATAACATTTTGTAACAAATTTTATGTTGAGCCAAAGTAAAAGAAAATTTATGTCACAATAAAAATGGTCCACGACTAACGAAATTTTTTCCCATTTTACTTTGATTCTTATTTCGAATTACCTACTTATTATGTGTTTCATTGCAACAAACGGTAGTTGCAATAGTTCTTTCCTTTTAAATTTAAAAGATGGGTCTCCATACAATTTTTGATATTAGAAATTTAACCCTAAAAGGTCACACTTCATGTTAGTTCACTAAGAATACTCTTCGTCGAATAGACGAACTGGCTAAAAAACGAAAAAACTAACGATTTTTAAGTAAAAAAATCAAGAAAACTGTTTGTTGTTAAGCATTTTATTAAAAAATAAAATAAAGAATAAAAAATAAAAGTTCTTTTTCTCTCTCAATTCGATACGAATTGGAGCTCTTTTTTGCGTTTCAAAATTAATTACATTTTTAAAGTTTTAGTCTTTAGCAAACGTTATTTAAAAAAATAACTTAATTTAAATACACATTAAAAAGTTATATCAAAATGAGTAAATGAGCTTCGTCGATTCGACGAACAGTAACCATCCAGGGTTAATAATAGACAATTATAAAAGTGGAAGATGTCAGAGAGAAATTGCAAACATTGTTAAGAAGTTTTTATAATATTTGAAATGACACTACTAATGGCCTCATTACTTAAACGTAAATGTTGCTTATATGTTGAATGTACGCTGTATCAATAAACATAAACAAACAAGACTTTTAATTTTATTAGGTTCATCCGCAACGCAACGTCACGTTTACGTACGAGTACCGATTTATGCATAAGTTTGATATATTTGGTATATAATCACGGCTGCCAGATTGGACGATTTATCTGCATTTTGACGATTTTGGGTGCAAAAATGGTCTATTCACGATTGGACGATTTATACCCTAAATTTGAAGATCTTTCAAATGACAAATTTTGTACAAATTTACAAATTTGACATTTTATTTCAGCTTCTTAGATACTTTCATTTACAGTCTGGCCCCTAATGTCGACCAATATCGTTCGCTTGCATTTTTAACGACAAACAGCTAATAACTAACTAACAATTTTCAGCACGACAAGTCGATCGACAATGCAAACGACCGATTACACACCACTTTTCATACAAATTTGCGGCCTACTAAGAAATATTTGCGAAACAAATGACATAATCAGTCACTTGTATTGTTATTGTCGACAGGGGCATTTTGCAAAAATAATTAACAAAATTTTTAATTACACACAAACACTTACTGCCTGTTCAACGATTTCGAACGTTAACGTTCGCATTGAAAATAACATTTAAAGCAAAAACTAATTTTGAAATTTTTTTATTTTTATTTTTAATGAATTTTTATATCATTTCCATAAAGATTTAATAATGATAATAATAAAGCTTCTTTTGTTGCCTATTGTCTGCCTGACTCATACACTTTGGGAGAAAGTAATCCCCATACATTTTCTATTATATTCAGGTCTGGAGAATATGGCGGCAACTCCAAAACTTTGATATTCTGGCTTCGAATCTATTCTTTTACATCTTATGTCCATTATCCACTGTTTAAATGTGTAAAGGTGTGTTTATTTTTAATTTTCATGAATTATCATTTTGCAGTCTGCTACCAATAAGCACAATTAAATTCAATATTAAATCTTTTTTACTATAATAATTGTATAGGTATACATATGTACTTTTATTATATATGAATTGGTATTAACCATCCCTGTTAAAAGAAAGGCAATTTCATTGAAGTTCACTTTAACTCCCAAAAAGTCAGTTGATTTACAAAAACATAAAACTACAAATTCCTTAACATTATTCACTTACTAATGTTGTTGTTGTACTAGCAAAATTATTTAATTCCCCTCCCACCACTTCTTGCAATCAAACCATTTAATCTTCTTTTATGTTTAGTAAAATTTTCGTAATGCGCTAACGACTAGATACATACAAAATTGTTAAATACAATAACAACATGCAAATAAAAAACTAATGTTGTTGTTTAAATTGCATATTCTTTACTCTCCCCTTTACTCATATTGCATGATTAGTTTTTTTAACACCCTTTTTATTTGGCTTCCTTTTCCACTTCTTTTTAGTTTCTAGAAAATTTTGTAGTGCGTGAACGTTTTAGTGGATACTCTCTAAAAAATTACATTTATTTGTGGGAAAAAGTGTTTGAAAATTAATTATTTTTTTAAATAAATGTTATTTAATTATTATTCTACCAGTAAATGAAAAAATTCAAGTAAAAAATTTGTTATTTTATGACGAAAAATGTGTTGAAAATTTTCTTTCTACCTAAAAAGGCAGAGGAACTAAGCAGCGCAGTCTCTGTTGGCTCGCTGCTTCTTTTGTTAAGAGAGTCGCGCCGTTTAAGTACTGAGCAGAGGGCAGAAACAGAGATTTAAAAGTGTTTTTGTGCTAAACAGAGTGTGCAAATAAAATCAAATTGCTTTTTGTTTTAGTGAATATCAAAGTTATTCGGCTCAAAGTTATGTGTAATCGTTTTTGTTTTTATTAGGGGATAAAAAGCTTATTTATTAAAGAGTTAAAAAGAAGGTGTGTTTTTATTTTGTAGTAAATAATCAAAGTCAATTTGTAAAGATGGCAAATTGCCACCTGTTTTAAAATTAAAATCTGCAAAAGAAAGAAAATTGAATTGTTGAAATGTGTAAAGGCTTTAAAGTTATAGTAAAATTGTGTGGGACACAATTATGAAATTTTGGTTTTAAAAATAAGTTACTACCTATATGTTGCAATATATCAAAATCGACTTTTCGCGAAAAAGAATATTTTTATTGGTGAAAATGGTTCCTTGGGGCCTCTTGAACAATGCTCTACGATTTTTTGTATGTGGCCTATGCGAAAATGTGTCTTTATTATTCAGTTGTTGAAGAAGATCGCCAATTAGACCCTCCAAACCTCGAAAGATGACTTAACAATGTCTAACAATTTTGTTTAGAAAGTGATTCTGAGTCGATCGATATACGATCTATAATTTTAAGTGGTAACGCTGTGTTTACCAAATGTGCGATTGATCTGTTTTTCCAGTTTTTTTGAGTGCAAAACAAACAGTCTTGCAGATTTTTGCTACTAAAAACAGTTTTTTTAATCACTGCAGTTTTTTAAATTTTATTCCAACAATGCAAAGATGCATTTTATTGTTAATATGATTAACTCTTTAAAAACAATACATGGTTAAAAAAATTTCACGCCAGGATGACCACTTTTTGGTAACGAGACGGTTGGTTCAAAAATTATTTTTCAAATGCTTTTAATATTAAATTAAAAATTATTTTGCCTCTACTAAAAATGTTTAAGGTTGGAGTTAATAGGTACCCTATTTATGATGAAGTGCGATATATAATCAACAGAGAAGACAAAAACAAGCAATATTCAATAGTTTTACAGCAAAAAGAAATTATAAAAAAAGCAAAAAAAAAAAAAAATAATAAAACAGCAAAAACGAGCACTTAAAAATTGCGTTATTTTAATTCTTCGATATCATCAAAATTATTACAATATACTATCATGTGGGCTTTTATGTTTTCAAATTTTAATTTTTTACGTCGATCTGTTAAAAGGGGTTTGTATAAAGAGAAGCTTCGTTCTACATCAACATAGGTTGACGGTGCAAATTTAAATTTGAGAGTTTTATTTGAGGACAAACTTTTTACATATTTATCTTTTGGAACAGTTCCAAAAACTGCTGGTAACCGGGATTTCTTTTTAATATTGGCTCAAATTTATTTTTATATTGTTGGTCCTCGATTTTGCATAGCCCATCCAAAACTGTTGATATGGCGTTAGCGCTCTCTGAAATTAATAATCAGCTTGCAATTTTTTTATATCAACCGATATGTTCATAGGAAAAATTATTAAATTTCTCCAATCACCAAATTTATTCCAAATTCATAATATCAAGCAAACAAGTTGTCGATTTTGCTCCTATTACCAAAATGATTATATTGATTACTTAAAGTTTTAAAATTTTGAAAAATTATGTTCAATAAATGATATATCTGGCCTAAGCAACCAGTGAAATGCGCATAGGAACAGCTTATCCTCCAACAATAAATTTCAGTATTTTTTTATCAATTATTAAAAAAAAGAGAATTGAGCACAACAAACAAAATCTTTTAATAACTAATAGTATTCCCAAAAACAACTTTGATAATGTTTAATTTTAATTAAAAAAGTGATGAAAAAACTTTGCCATTTCAAACAATGTGTTAATTTATTTAAATAAATATTGACAATTCCCAACAACAATTCTACATGTTTAAATTATTTTATTTTAAACGAAAACAGTCAATTAAGATGTTTTGTTATTTAATTAAAATTTTAATTGAAAATTTATTTCAAAACAACCAAAATCGAAATTAAATTTTTAATTTTCTTGCAACTAAAAAAAATTCAATTATCACATTAATTAAATTTAAATACTTTTTAAATCATTTTTTGATTGATAAAACATTTTTTTCTGTGTTTGTAAAATTGTATTTTATAAATGCAAGCTGAGAACTTAGTTCAGAGTTTTCAAATATTTTTTTTTGGTTTGCACAATTTAGTCGGCATCTTGACTGTCAAATTCAAAAACAACGGCTTCAACTTCTGCCGCTTCTACCCAATTACCCCAACGAGTTGGGCATGGAGACGGTGGAAGTACCTCATTAGAAACAGTTGTTTTCTTTGCAGTGCCTGTATACATTTTTAACACTGGAAATCAATTTATTGACTTGTTCAAAGTTTGTTCGAATGAATTCAGCTAGTCAATGTGCAAAACATGTCAAATGAAGCATTTTCGGATACATTTCCTTTAGAGAAGATATTCCACTTAACATGTATGCAGCTGCATCTGTTACTACAAGTAACACTTTGTTATATTTTAGGCCTTAATACAGATAATTAATATCAATCTAAACTCATATTCTTTTCTACTTTACCATCCGGCCAACATATTTGTAACGAATCATTACAAAATGCTGCAATAGATGCGCCATTTGCTGTTTTAAGTACTTGCATGTGCAATAAATAAGATTTATGGAATTTCAAACCTTCTAAGACTCCAAAAATAAAATTTGCAACATATCTCTGTTCGCTGTCCGTGGCTTTATCTACAGAAATCCATATATATTTGTCTTTGGCTGCTTCACGCATTTTTTGTATAGATTCTCTTTACAATTCTGGTATGTATTTCTGTCGAATGCAAGTTTCACACGGAACCGACCTTTGAGAATATTTCTCAATGAAATTTTTGAAACTGGGACAACTAACTTTTTTTTACTGGTATATTGGACTCTAACAAGATCATCCTGAAATGTTGTGGCAGTTCAAGTCACTAGAGATTCTGTGATTAGTTTTTGTGAGCGGTTCTCTTGCTTAGAAGACGCCAATTGGTGTTTCCCACATTCACATTACACTTTTTCGAACTATTGATTTAGCAGCAAAATTTTTTTTTTAGCAAATCTGGATAAGACTTAAAATATATTTAATTACAATCTATTTAATTTAAGTCTTCCCCACAGTGCACGCTCTTAACTGTCTAGAATTTTTAGTATTTTATTGTGATTATCCTTTAAATACTTTCATGTTAAAAACATAACACCACACACAACATCTGTAAATTATAGATATTTTCATGTATTATAACTCATACATTCATAACTTATGTAAATTATATTATATGTATATGTAATATATATAAAAAAATATACATACATATAACGCTAAATATTTATATATAAATAAGTATTATTTATTAATAACTTTATTCTTCTTTTTTCCTTTTTTTAATAAAACCCGTTTCGTTTGATTTCATTTCCGTTTTTAACCATTTGATGGACTCGTAACTTCGTTCGTTCGTATAATCCTTATTTTTCGTGTTGATTCTCATCATCTTCATTTGCTACATACACAAACAAATAATAATAAAAATAAATAACAAATTCCAAAAAAAAAATCAACTCTCCATCATCATCTCCTTCAACTTTAATAACAAAATACCAAAAAAAAAAATAACAAAAAAAAAACAAAAAAACTAAATCAATGGATGTTTGTTTTTCATAAGCAGATGATGAATGTTTATTATTTTCATCATCAGGCTGACGAACTTTTGGGTACGGCCAGTGAACAGTTTTTGGGCAAAAGTGTAAGTGAAATCAAGCAAACCATTCTACAAACACTTGAAGGACATTTGCGTGCCATATTGGGTAAGTAACTTATTCCCTTTTCATCCTTGCATACATTATAATATAATTTAATATAAAACAATTTAGGATTTAATACATTTAAGTGCTAATAACCAAACAATTCGTAGTATTCACAGGTTTTTGTTTAAGTTATGAAAACTCAGTATACTTTTAGGAGCTACAGAATTAAAATATAAATTACACTTATAAAGCCCATTTTACACTATTCTCTCTCAAAAAATCCCATGATTTTTGATCTGATTGTTAACCCTAGAAAGATAATCGTAACAAGACATACGTTAAAGATAATCATACGTAAAACTGTCGCCTAATTTTAACCTGCTAACTATTGTATTTTTTGAATAATTAAGAAATGTGGATAAATGTGGAGTATAATTTGAAATTTATATTAATTAAAAAAGGCCGAAATTTAAAATATGCTTATATATAAACTGTCTGAAGTTCACAGTAAAAATATATAGCAATATTTCGAAAGTGAATGCGTAAAATTTCCTTTTTTTTATTTTCATTAAGAGTAGGAAAGTTGATACGAATGTCTGGGTTCACACTCAGACTGTTTTATTTCAGAAAGTCAGAGTGTATTGGTGAGAGTGGTGAGAAGAATAGCGTGTTCTCTTCCGCTCTCACAATTAAACTCAGACTTTCTAAACTAAATGTGGCATAGTGTGAACCCGGGCAATGTACTTTTTTCACACATATTTATGGTATTTTTTTCGTCTGTGGACCGTATTAAATTAATTTTAACAACTTTGAGTGATTTAATTACAATTTCAGAGAATTTTTTAAACTTTATATTTATTATTATCATTTTGCATTTATATTATAAAAAATAAATGTGATAATTTTTCAACCTTTTCCCCTCTCACCATTCAACTCAGACTTTCATAAGGAAAACTTTCATAGTGTGAACCCGGACAATGTACTTTTTCATTACTTTTTTTCGTCTGTGGACCGTATTATATTAATTTTTACAACAAATTTATGTGATTTAATTAAAATTTCAGAAAAGGCAATTACATTTTGTATTTATTTTTAGCATTTTTGCAATTTTATTATAAAAAATAATGGCCATTTTCTCAATGTATCGACAAACTGCCTGTTACTTAATGTCGACATAAATTTGTTAGACCGATAAACTGATCGTTTACGATTTTGGTTTTTCATTATGCCGACAAAAAACATTGTTTTCAGTTGGCAACACCTCTCAAAATACATGTAAAAAGTTGGGAGTCGGCTGATTGAACGTATCTTTGCGGCAAATAAACAACAAATAAATAATTGGCAGATGAGTGCCGGTTTGCTTTGCGACAGAAGCAAATGAGACATTGAGAAAATCAAATTTCTTTAATGTGCAGTTTTTCGTTGGGAAAAAGATAATAAGGATAATTAGAAAACGGCCATAAAAGTGATAATTTGTAAATCAAATTTAAATTTTCAAATTGAAAAATCTTATTATTTAGACAATTGTTTAGAAACTGTTAAATTTCTTTGCGTAATGTTAAAAAATTTTATAACAAAAAAATTTTTCACACAATTATTCATTTTAAATTTATGCGAGTTTTTGTCATGTGGTAATACTTAGTATTATAGTGTAAAGGGGCCTTAAATAACATTCAGCAGATTGCTTAGTCATCGTCCAGACTTGGAATTTTTGATGCTGTAACTGGTAAAAGTTCTGCTTTGAAATTGCATTAGTGCGTAGATTATGAAATTATAGTTTTGCAATTTTGGTATTTTATCTTTTCTTTCCTCCTCTCCTTTTTATATTTTGTATGTAAATACAAATACACCTGCAGTCAAGTTAAAAAGTGTTAGAGCTACAAAACCAAAACAGAATTGCAGAGTACTTAGAACTGAGTGCCTCTCCCTAATCTTCCCACCAATAAACTAAAGAATTGCTGCAACAAAAATTGCATGTCTGGGCGACGACTTATGAGACTGGTTCTGAAATACATCTGGAATTACTAAAAATAGAAAATGGCCACGATTTACATATAATTCATTTAATTTAATAAAAAATTAAATAAAACTTGAACTTAAACTTATAGCAAATATATATTCAACCCAATTGCGAATAAAATTTCCTCGCAGGTGTTTTTGTTATCCCCTTTTCCCATTTTAACAATTAAATTAAAAAAGAAAAATGGCAGGAGGGAAAAACTCTCCAGTCATTTTTCTTCATGTTCGGATTGATTATAGCCCGAAAACACACATTTATTTACATGAATGGCTATTTATTCAATAGCACGCAAAATATCTAGTGTGAAAAGAAACTAAATTGGAATGTTTGCATTGTTTAGGTTCCGTTTTACGGATAAAGGAAATCAATAAGTAATACAATAAATAACCTTTTGAAGGATCTTTCATTAACCCAGTTTTCGCTGCTCCAAGTAAACTTACAATAACGAAATAAAAGTTCGTCGAAGGGGAGCCCTAATGTACAAAAATGAAGAGTTACCTTTCAGGGTTAATAGATCTTATGAATTGTTATTTGTTGTTTGTTCAAATAAATAAAATGAAATAATATGAACATCTTTGGATTGTGCGGGAATTCCCGGCATTTCCCGGACCATTGGAAAATCAATCCAGCTTTCCCGGGAAATAAAAAGTCCGCTCTTTATGTGTTATATATCTTCAAAATTTTGTAATCATCTAAAAGGCCTATTGATACCTCTATGTACAGAATATTACTAGCTCGTACAAATATCCTACGGGGATTTATGACACTGACACAAAAATCAGGCTAAAATTTAACGAGGGCATGCGTTAGTTTCGCTTTAAGGGAGGCAGTTGTTTGTGGATTATTCGCATAGACCAGCGACTTAAGGGAATCCCGCAAGAAAAAGTTTAACCGGATCAAATCGCCCAATCTCGGTGACCAATTTCATCACCTCCACGTGAGGTCATGGCTTACCTAAATTCGTTCGTGCAGAATGTCCAATGTGATATGATCTATATTGCACGTAGTGCCGTTTTCTTCGAGCCAAACAATGTGTTAATTGATTTAATTCAATATAGCTCAGGTTTTGACAATTCCCATTAACAATTTTACAAGTTTAAATTTTTTTATTTTAAGCGAAAAAATTAATTAAGGTATTTTGATATTTAATTAATATTTTAATTAAAAATTTATTTCAAACCAACTAAAATTTTAATTAAATCAAAATTATATTTTTAATTTTCTTTCAACTAAAAAAATAACTGATTCAATTATCACCTTAATTCAATTGAAATATTTTTTTTAATTGATAAAAAATTACTGAAAATTTTTTCTCTTTTCAAAGTCAATTGTTTAAGAATTTCGCCTTTTATGATACATTTATTTGTTGACTTTCAATATTTGACGGCTAAAAAAATAAAAAAATCATGCCAAGTCTTCTCTACAATTCCAATATTATGATTTCATAAACTGTGATTTCATTTATGTTTTTTTTTTTTTGCTTACGATAATAAAGCTGGCTTTATATTAAATTCCTTTAGAATTTGTTGTCATTTTTATGATTGTCATTAAACACGCTAAATAACTTTTTCCTTGCTCAATTATGCAGAGAATTTTTTTAATAAAAGAGCATCACAATTTAATGTTCTTACATATTGCAATGAATTCCATGATTTAATAGTAGGGCCGTTCCACTAATCATAATACCACCCTAAAATTAGTGATAAGAGTGTTTAATAGAAACCAATTTGATCGAATTTTTTATGTAGCATATTCCCTTCTATTGATTTTTTTTTATAAGAATAATTTTAATTCGGTATTTTAATTACAAGGCGAATTCATACAGGTGAATGCATCAGAGAGCGAGAGAGAGAGAGAGAGCTACGCTAGCTGTCCTTTTTTTGTAGATAGGCTTATGTATTTTAAATGTCAAACTCTAAACAAAATAAGTTGACTTTCTCTGCGGTCGCCTGTATGAATAACAAACAGTACAAACAGTTAATTAGAATCCATAGTCTCAATTTTAATTTAATTTTGCTTTAACTTAAAGCTTTTTTTAAGCGTTCCTGGTTTTTTTTTAAATCAAAGACTTACAGTTTAGTTTCTGTAAATGCTTAAATTAAAAAGTATTACCAAGTTGTTTCGGTATTAATCCTCTCATATACATACGACATGTTTGAAACTTTTCAACCCACATGTAATTCTGTAAGTTTGTCAAAATTGCTGTTTTAAAGAAGGTTTTTAATATTCGGTCACAAAACGTATTTGCTTCTGATTCGGATAATTTTTGCAGAAACCAAAGTAGTTCTCGATTTCAAAGCAGCGTGCTGCCGGCACAAAAATGCTAACTTGCGTTGTAACAGGGTTTAACAATCTTAAACGGTTTTTTATTTAAATTCTAAGTTACCCATTTAGGAAATAATAATAAAATGTTATTTATATATCGTCACCTAAAATGCAAAAAAAAAATAGAGTTTTTGATTGATTTTTGTTCGTTTTGTTAAACTACATGTTCACAAAAAATATTTAGATCCCTGCGATCAAAAAGGGCGACTGTATTAAATAAATTCAAACGCCAAGTACACCCTGTTGTTATGGATTTTGTAAATGTTTTTGCTACTTCTAGAAAAAAATAAAAAATGTTGTTACACCCTTTTGCATTTTAGGTGACGATTTGTGTGTACATACATAATTGCTAACAGAACACACATATGTATAGCGGTGTTGTGAAATATCATTTTTAGCACTTTCCGCCAATAGTGCACCGCCTTTGCCAAAAACAACGACTTTGCGTCCGACTTTTACAGAAGTCATGTTATATAGGTAAAGCTCGACATGTATGTATTTTGTAGGGGAAATTTTATAAGTCCAATGTAAAAAACATGTCGTGTACGGAGGACTTTTGCAAATAAAAATGGTGTACTCTGATAATCCTATTTTTGATTTTTTTTACAAATTACCACAACCCAGCTGGGAAAAGAAGGAATACGGTGGCCTTCTAGAAGTCCTCTGAACTCCTTTTTTGGATGTACAAGGCCTGCTCGCTCTATTCCATACTAATGTCTGTTTTACACACGCTGTCATTGCGGGAAAGGCCTTCCCCTCTCGCTTCTTTTGCAGTTACATAAGAATGACAAAAAAAAAACCAAACAAATAATATTACTCCTTCTCTTCTCCCTTTTCATAGAACAGAATGTGGAATATGTATCTCATCTCTTATACAAAAGAGCCGAGCCTTTTATGAGGCATTCTTAAGCAGCCCTTTAATAAGGCCTGAAGTAAGAAAATCTTCTGAGTTTTCCCGCTGGGAATATGTTAACACACACACTGATAAACTGGCTTATAATGAAATAATTTATAGGCTCTATAAACAATTAGCAGACAATTTACACTACACAATAAAGGCCTGCATGAATATACTTTAAAATCCAAATTAAATGCATGCACAAAGGCGAATTGAATACTAGATGGCCCTCTCGCTAAAACAATAAAAATAACCCATAGGCAATTTGTCTGGTACAACTTTCCCAATCTGTCAGAAACTTCTGACTAAAACACAAAGGGAATATGAAAACAAAGTGTAACAATGTTCGTTTAAAAAGATACGTATAGGTCGATTACGGATGGCAACACAACTGAAGTTAAGTTGCCAGCAGCAAAATTAGGCAACGCCGCTCATGTTAAAAAATACATAATTTCTTTTATTTAATATTATAACATGAGCATCGTTGCCTGATTTCGCTGCTGGCAACACAACTTCAGTTCCGTTGCCATCCGTAATCGACCCATTAATAAGAGCCAACATGAAAACATTAACAATATTTAACACAAGGTAAATGCAACTCTACAACTACAAAAGGCCACATGTACTTGTTTTTTGCAATTTAATTGCTTGTTGTCAAAATCAGCTGACAAAGGCGAACATTTTTCTCAGAAATGTTTTCAGTTATTTTGGCGCAAAACTCAAACAAATCTATTGTTTGACGTTTGTGAATTATAATTGGAATTCTCCATGGAGACAGCTGATGAACGGCTGGCGAATTGCACTTTACTTGTTAAATACACCTTGATTTAGCACTTCGTCTTCGAATAGCCAATTTGCCTTTCCAGGCCACATAATATACAATTCGCCTCGGTGTGTACAAAACGCTTGTGTACAAACACAATGACAAATTATATGCATTACTGTTCGTCGCACAATTAAAATAATGTTGGGATGGTACAAGAATTCAAAGAAATATACTCCAGACAGATTTTGTTTCTTTTGAAAACTTTGCTTCAAATTATGGATTTCAACTTGAAACGTCATCACCATATCATTAACAGCAAAACGGAAAAGCAGAATGCAGTAAAGGGGTCAAGCATTTGTCATCAAGCGCTATGGAAGTATTAGTGAAAATGTATTTGTATGTGGGATAACGACGATGCTCGATGGAAAATCAAAAAATTTTAATATGACGGCGATTATTACGTCCAGCACACGTACACGAGTGTATTTGCCGGCATGACAAGCATTTTTACCATGTAAAGACCCCTTAAAAAGGGAAAATAGAATAATTATGAAGGACGAAAAGAAAAAGAGGGATATGTGGTGGTCCTTATTATATTGGCGTAACATATTAAATAAGATAGGAAGCAGGTCCGTTTAGAGGGTTATGTCAAAGAAATATAGATGAAAGCTTTAAACCAGCAAACGTTCACCACACCGCCCCATATAAGATAGCCATTATCCTTAATCTTATCATCTGCTTGTAAACTACTTAATTTTCTTTCTTTTTTTTAATATCACCCACTTTGCACCATTAAAGTGCCATTAATTCAAAGACACTTGCATAAATCCATTTAGAGAACATTTGTTATAGACAATTGCTATTTTTTGTATTAAATATTTATAAACTATTCATAAATAATTACAGTTTACGACATTTTCCTTAAAATAAATTGTTTTATTTATTGATTTTTTGTCGACATACAATAGAAAGGACATTTGTTAACAAGGACTTAACATTTGATTATTTAATTAAATGTATTTGTATGTACAAGCCCATATAAATATTGAAAAATAGTGTAAGAACTATCATTAGGGGCCATAGAAGACGACTAGAACAGAAAGAGAGAAAAAGAAAAAAAACTCGTTTAGCAGTCAAGAAAAAAACTCAAGGGGTAACTATAATTTGCTTAAGTTGGCTTAAGCAAATATGCGAATAAATGTAAACAATATGTGTCATACCATATTGTACTTAAGTAAAGCTTTTGGTTAAATTTTATGAATCTGACAATTGCTGAAGTAAAGTGCGAAACTGATCTCAATTTCCGTACGGAATCAAATGTTTTTTAATTTTGTGTTTTTTAATGCATTTAAAAGGCTTTTTGTTAATATCTGAAAGAAGATTATGCATATTATAGTTAAGCCTTAACTCTATGATTATGTTCAAGGCGAATTCATGTATCCGGTGGCGGCCAAACTACAAGTACAACAATATAAAAAAAACATTTTTTGTTTTGTTTTTGTAGTTGATTGATACGTCAAAAACACAAGCAACTTTTCACTTAAGCAAATGTGCAAATACATATAATCAAATGTGTGTGCAGCTATAAGTGCTGGTTCACACTCTTCAAGTTTTTGCCGTCAAGTCTTGAACGTTTAGGACAGAAGGCAAAAGAGAATGCTATTTCTTTTTCTCTCTCCTAAGAACTCAGCACTTGACGGCTAAAACTTAAAGATTGTGAACCAGCATTTATGTAATTAATCAACTTTTCGTAAAGTTTCGTCAAGTGTCATTTGCTTAAGCAAACAGTTAAACTTATCGTACTTTGCTTAAGGAATCAGTTTCTTCGTTACATATTGAAAATTATTGGTTTTTAAAATTAATAAAAATAAACATGCCCATGGAAATATATTTTTTAATTGTAGACACTAAAAAAATGTTGTTAAAGAATTGATATTTTAAGGAAATATGAGAAGAATATAATTTTTGCAAAAGTACAAATGTGTGCCACTACGCAAACTAACCAAAAGTCGCCAATAATTTGCGTAAGCATTTTCGTTAACTTTTGTCAGTAGCTTTAGTCCCAATTTTTCGTTTCTCTTTTTTAGTTTTCGTAGTTTCCATCTTGTTGCTTTTTCTCTCAAGCCGTCGTCATTTTGGCTTGTAACTACAAGAACAAGACGCGAAACCAAAGAGAAGAACAAGAAATTTATGTCTAACTTCTTATTTTTCATATGTTTGTAAAAGCTTTCGGCAATATTTAAAAATAATTCAAAAAATGTCCGGCTAGAAATGCCCTAGTGTAAATTGGGACTTACAAGAATAAGCATCTTATAGTTAGTGCTGGTTCACCCTCTTCTTGAGCTTTTATACGAAAAGGGAAAAGATAATGCCATTTAATTTCCTCTTTCTCTCTCCTAAAAACTCAAGACTTGACGACTAAGACTTGAAGAGTGTGAACCAGCACTTAGGCCTTAAGGCATCGTCCAGACTTGCAATTTTTGTTGCTGCAATTAAAAATTAGTTTAATTAAAAAAAATATTAGTAAATAAGTTAAATCGTTTTTAATGGAAGATTGGGCTTCGATAGGATTTATTATTTTAATAATTTTGGAAATATTTTCGTTTAAGTCAAATTTGGTCTTTTTAAGTTTAAATGCGACAACGAAGTTAATTAAATAACGGTTGCAAGTAAATGATTGTTATGTTATTGAAACCAAATTGAGATGTTAAGAACAAACTGCTTTCAGAGACATGCAGTTCTAATCTTAATTTATAAAGCAAGTGTTTTTCAAAAATACAGAACGAAGCCATGTACCAAAAGTTACGAAATATAACAAAATTATACATGTTGCATCGGGCCTTCATAAGTTGCGAAAAAATTAACAAATGGTAATGCTGTTTTCAACGTCAACTGAAAATGAATTCGCTTTGATTGTGCTAGTAGGAACCCGGTTGGTTTTTTTGATGTTGTTGTATCTTCACACGTACTGACATTTAATAGAAAATAGTTTTTCGCTCTCTCTTTATATTCTAGTCGTCTTCTATGACCAGGACACACCTTTAACATGTAGGCAAAGAAAAACTGACGTGTTCTAGGTAATAACGCCAAAGGTCATTTGAAAGTTACCTATTATTAATTGCAACTTATAGTAAAAATACGTAAACAAATTCACTTAATAATTTAGTTTGTTATATTAAACAAGAAATAGAAATTAACAAGTTATATTTAATAAAAATTTATATAAGTATGTATAAGGTTTAAGGCAAATTAAATCGTTTTCATATCTTTTGTATCAAGAGAGATAACCCAGGTGTTTTGTAGCCACATAAGTTTTCAAATTAAATTTTTTAATAAGGAGTATCTAGTTTAGTGTCTGTATAATAAATTACATTTTTTTAAGCATTTAAATAAATCAATTTATAAAAGTGAACATTAACATGTAGATAAAATTATGAAAATTAACTTTACAACTAACTAAAGGGGCCTAATCCAATATGGAATACAATAAACCAACTTATTAAATATCTGTTTAAATCGTGGTGGACAGCACACAAACTGCGATATTAGGCTTGCCAGCTTTTAATATGCCAAATTCTTGACACTCGCAAAAAAATTCTTGATTTTAAAAAGAAGAGACTAGTCAAGAGACAATTAAAAACTACCAAAATTAATCTTGTATAAAAAGAACAAAATTGTTTAAGCCAGTTAAAAGCAAAAAATACTAGACAATGAGCTCACTATTTGCTCTATTTTTTATTCATATTTCTTTTATTTTTTAGTCAGTTGTTTAACGTCTTTAATTACACTGGTCTGCAGCGAAATAAGTTTTAAATGAAATATGTATATGGAATATAAAGCGATAAATTTCCAATTTTGATCAACGTCTTTAATTGCACTGGTCTGCAACGAAATTTGTTTTAAATAAAATATATGGAATATAAAGCGATAAATTTCCGATTTTGATCAAAACACAAATTTTTCATGCAAAATGAGTACTATTTTCTGTGTCCAAAAATTCATAAAAAATTTATAAGGTTGAAAATTTAATATTTTTATCATTTATTAGAAAGCCAGGTATATAACGAATAAATAAATTAATAAATCAGGTGGACAAATGCTAATTTTATTCGTATTCAGGCATGACTAATATTTCGCCCGAAATAAGGCGGTTATGCTAATGCCTTTCATCGTCGTTGAGAACGTCTTGTCGGATTTGGGTTAAATGATCCGCAATAAAAGTCCATTTAAGCCATCTCAACAATAGTTTTTGATATTTTTGACGGCCTCGGAGATATTCAGGAAATAGTGACGGTGAAATTTTTTTTATGCAAAATAAATTAAATCTTTTGTTTTCCAAAATTCATAAAACAATTAAAAGGACAACCAGAGTACAGACTTTGTTGTACTCGGCAAACTACTTGCGCAACTAACAGAGAGAAAAAGAAATGGCATTCTCTTTTCCTATCTCTCCTAAAAGCTCAAGAGTTGACGGCTAAAACTTGAACAGTGTGAACCAGCACTAAATATAACAAAGCAACATTTAGTTTATAAAATCTGTGGCGAAAAGTAAAAAGTGTCGACTTAAGCAAAAATGGAGTTTATGGCAGCTTTGTCTTTATAATCTCCATGTTTTAAAGTGCCGATGGACAAATTTTCAATTATTTTGTACGCTTTTTTTAGGAAATGATAAAAAAAAATTACTTATTGTCTATATACTTTATTTTTCAATGTAAAATAAAATTAAAGTCACCCTGATCGGTGACGATAAAAGTATGTATTTAGGAATAAAAACTTAAAAAACGATAACCGAAGAGAAGCGATTATTTTATTCAAATAAAAATATATTTACAAAAATAACCTTCAAAGCTTAAAATGGTTTTCCTACAAAACCAAAAAAAAAGACTAATAGGGCATTTACATTACATCGAAATCTAGTAGATTTCATTTAAAATCTTCCTCCAAATCTAGTTCGTTTACATTATACTTGTTTGACATTAGCGAGATTTGGTTTTTACAAAAAAAACCGCCGACTGAAAGTTTTTTGTGTAACACATACTTACATATAAAGAAATAGGCATTTAAAAATTTGCATTACATTTTCTTTATAATCAACTTCATTTATTTTATCAATATTATTTGTCATTTGCAATTTTACTATTTTACAAAATTTTTGAATTTTTTTTAACAATTTTAACAAGCAGCTATTATTGTTTTTGTTTTGTTTTTTGTTAAAATGTCATTTTTTTCTTGTGCAGGGAACAGCGTTGCCATTTTGGTGCCTTTCGGGTATTTTTTGGTGCTTTTTTGCTTATGCAATACCCGAAATTTTGTTAAACACCCGTTTTTGAAAAGCGGGTATTTATAGTGCTTTTAACAATTTCTCACAGTGCTTTTAAGTGCCTTTTAAGTAATCTACATATTTTTTTGGCACTGAACCATTTTGATGCTATTCTGTAAACACAGCGCATACTTTTTTAACCATCTGCGTATTATTTGCATTTGTGTTTTGAGTATTATTCGCAAACTCTTCTAGTCTTTTCTCAAGCATCATTGTTTAGCAGTTTTTTTTTTATTTTATCAGTTGATTTGTTTTTGTGCAATTTTAAGCAAGAAAGTGCATTGGCTATTATAAAGTTACACAGTTGTATTAAAAGAAAGTTCTTCATTAATTGTTTGTTTGTTAAAGTTTATCAACTAAAAATGGCTTTCCTTTAGATGGAAAAGCAAAAATATAGAAAAGCTTGGGACTCTTTGTTTCTGTTTATTTTATTTTAATAAAACCCAACCGATCTCAATACAAAAATCAAGCGTTTGTTATCTTTTCGTTATAAAATATCAATAATAAGAAAAATTTAGGTTGGCTTTTTTTGCCAGCAATTTTTTTCATTTTTACCCTTTTTTACCCTATTTCTATATGCTCACAGTGCTTTTGATGATGCAAGAGTTGGCATCACTGGCAGGGAAGTAGTTTTTAGTGCTATATGAGGAAAAACATAGTTGCATCAATAAGTACTACTAGATTTCGTAAAAATCTAGTTACGGAGTAGATTTTGTTTTGTACGGGAATTCTAGCCAAAAACAACTAGATTTGGCTCTCTCTAAATGTCACAGAAATATTTTAATTGTTAACATCATAATGTTGTTTATCAAACTCAAGAAACAAAAACACACCACTTTAGACAATAAGTCATCGTCCAGACTTGCAATTTTAGTTGTTACAATTCTTGTGTTTATTGGTGAGAAGGGTTTGCAGAATAGGGAGGGCTACCCATTTCATGTATTCTGCAATTCTCTTCTGTTTTGTTATTCTCACACTTTTTAACTTTAACTTGGCTGAAGGTGTACTTATATTAGTATAAAAAATATAAAAAGGTGAAGAGGAAAGACAAGATAAGAATACAAAAATTGCAAAACTATAATTTCATTATCTAAAAATAATAAATGCAATTTCAAAGCAGAATTTTCAAAAACTGCAGCAACAAAAATTGCAAGTCTGGACGATGACTAATGAACTTTATCAAAGTCATTATAACGATTTTTATACTTTTCTACTTGTATTGTTTAATTTTCTATATTAATTATTGTTTTTAGGCAAAAAACCCCCCTTAAAAATTTATTAAACTCTCACGCTGTTTATCATGCAATCTTGTCCAAAGTAATAATTTCATTTAATTAATTTGAAAACACTCGGGTTTGAGTGAACTATTTACGGGTGTGAGTGAAAAATATTGTTCGAAAATTAAAAAAAAAAATACATAACTGTAAAGAAAAAGAAATTTAATTTTTTTGTTTACTGGCTAATAACACTGGGTTACAAAATAGAAAAAATTTAATATGTACGCTTTAAAAATAACATTGTGTATGTTTTATGTACATATGTATTTCTTGATTTATTTGTAGATTTTCGATTTTGGCATACACCCTTATAAAAATAAAAATATCGGTAAAAAACGAAATATTAATGATACAAATTTTTTGTTGGATTTGTTAATATGGTCATTTGTTTTTCTTGGTATTTTGAATGCTTTTTTTTCTCCCTCCTTTTTATAAAGAGTTTCACAAATATTCAAAATATTTGTACGAAAATTTAAAAAGCTGGCTTTTTTACAAACAAGCAAACACCGAAATAAACAGCTAAAATGATTTGTGCCAATGTAAATTTTTTGGTTGTATGCCAAGCCGTTTGTGTTGTTTATTAAGCCCTTTAGTTTTCAAAATGTGTTAAACCAAATTTTTTTTTTTATTTGATATTTATTTATTTTATTTATTTATCACTTTTCGATGTTCCATGCACAAGACTTAAGTCTTATATTGCAGTATGGAACTGAGCATATGCAAATATAATATATCTGAAATTAATAAAATAATAAAATTGTGTTAAATTTAATTAAGTAGTCTTAAAATATAAAATAAAATGTAAAATTTCATAACATTTAATTATATAGAGCTAGTAAAATTTAATAAAAATGAGCTAGAAAAAAAGGTGAAAAAAGAAAATAAAAATGGAAAATGTGAAACAAGAAAAGTTTAAAACATTCATTTTTATACTTTTATATAATTAGAAATTATCAAAACGAATATATTTGTATTCAGAGCAAAAAATGACAAAAAATACATTTAAATTAAAAAATTTTAAATTGAATGAAAAGAAACCGTTTTTTTCTCGAAATTTTCCTCTCTCCAGTGTTGCCGATTTCCGTAATATTATCCAAAATTCTTTTAAAAATAATTTTCTTGCATTATTTTTGGATCGTAAAATATTTTGTGTAACTTCGACTCAATATTATTTTATAAACGAATAAATTTATTAATCAAATGTTTTTATTTCATTTAAAAAGCATTTCACTCCGTAACTTTACAACCAAATATTTGTATATTTTCTTAATGATTTGGCATATTGGATTATAAAAGCCATTGGTCCAAAATTTTTGAGATAAAAAAACTGCCTTGGTGAGCCACCGTTTCCTGGTTTTAAAATTGTAATAATTTTCCTTCTTATTCTCGTATTTTTGAACAGTCTAGTGGAAAGAATTTTTAGCAAATTAACAAAAACTGGATTAGGAAAAAAAATAGTTTACGACCTACGCTTGGTCATATTTAAAGTGTTACACTGTGTTATTTTTATTACATATAATTTTTTAATGCTTTTTTTTTTTTTTTTTTTTTTTTGTCTAATAAAACAGAGGACAAAGAAGACACAAGTTTAATTAATTGAAATATTTTTGAGTTAAAAATTTTGTTTTTATTAAAACAATTGTAGTTTTTTTAATGAACTTGAACTTGATACAGGAAGGAGTGGTTTTTAAATAAAATGTACAATTTATTGTAATCTTAAAAACCGAAAAATCTTAAAAGAAAAGGGGAAAATACTAAAAATCGTTTCTAAATAAAATTGTCGATACAAAGTTTTGCAATTCAGTAAGAGTTTTATACAATATTTTTAATAGCGCATGTACACTGCACGTGAATGTTGTAGATTAAATTTTAAATCTTCCTAAAGGGGTCTTTGCACGATCAAAATGCTTAACATGCATGTTTATTTTATATTATGAGCAAAAAAAATCATTAGGGTGTATGTGCGTGACACCAATTGGATGTCAAGCTTTTTGACCTACGTCGCTTACGCCACTGTTTTCTGGTACTAAAGCCCAGTTAGCTGACAGTAACAGTAACATTGCAAATCAGCTGCTTCATTTTGTTGTATTTAAAGCAATTAGAACGGTTATAGTTACCAGTAAGACCGTTACGTCCAAATCTGCAGAAAATAGATGTTCTTACTTTTTAATGTACGGCAGCGTTGCCATCATTTTTAAAAAAATAACTGCATCCTAAGAGAAAAAAACTGATTTTAACTTAAAAAAACTGCACATAAAAATAGCCCAAAGAAATATATAGTTTACTTTGTTGCCTAGATGAAAGAGAGTGGAATTAAGAAGGGTTCATAAGTACATGAAGGCTTGCGATTTGTTTTGATTCTTAATTTAATACAAAATTTATTTTAGTTCCGGCTCAGATTTGCTATTTGTCAAGTTAACATACATGAAAAATTGCTGCAATAAAAATTCTACAATGATAAGGAACAAAAAAATCACAAAATGTATACAGGGACATAATTAAACTTTCAAAAGTAAAAGCCAAATAAACTACTCAAACTACTTAGCAAACATTTCAAAATTGTACATTTGTACAATCCATTTGCGTTAATAATTGAGGTATCTGACAAACGATTAATAAATTTTTGTAGAAAAATCGAAATGTTGCATATTTTCCAAGCTTTTCGCGCTACCTAGTGCTAAATTTAATCATTTAAGTAAAAATTTTGCAGAGTCAAGATAGAAACAACGAAGCATAAAAAATTATAAAGAATAAAAGTTTTTGTTTAGAATTTATTGACAAATTATTAATAAGGTTTGTGTGGTTTATTTGTTAACGGACAGTGCGTGTTTCCCAAGCCGATTGTGTTTTTTGTTTGGCTCTTAAAGCTTGCCTCTGTTATATGAGTATGTGTTAAGCAAATTGGGTACGATTTTGGCTTAAGAAATAAAAAATAATAAAACAGAATTGAAATTAAAAAAATGTTAATGCAAAAACTGCACAATTTACAGAAAAACTTATTTTTTTTAAATAAAAAACTTTAACACTGTTCCATGTTTGGAAAAACTGCAAAATGCAGATAAATCTGCACATTTGGCAACGCTGCTGTATGGTAAAATTACTGTTACTGTCAGCTAAATAGGGCTTATGTAGCAAATTTAATTTCTAAGAAGAGTGATAATAAGAGAAATAAGAGCGGCTCTTCATCAGCACTCCACAGTTTTTTCCTTTTATAGTTAAGATTTATGTGAATAACTACAGTTTTTTTTTTTGTATTTTGAATTTTTTGTATTCTTATTTGGAAATTTTGCATCCATTGTTCTTTGAAATACTTTTTATAGTCCCGCACAAGGCGAATTCATTCAGGTGATCGCATCAGAGAGAGAGTAAAAGCTATGATATCTATGATGCAGCTTCAACTATATGGTCGCTATCAACTTACAATATTTTAAAGTAAATATAAGAAGACAATATATTTTCCCTACTCTATTAGTTTAGTAGAGAAAATTTATATGTTTGAATTACTTGTTGTAGAACTGGGATTCCCCAACTTTCAATAAACAGCGAAAACTTCGTTATACTACCAATAAAAACTGATCGATTTTAGAATCAGTAACCCGTAATGTATCTAAACTTCTTCAAAGATATTCGAATGTCTGGAATTGCTGTTTTGTAGTTGTAGAACCACTTAATTATTTATTTTTCAAAAAACCATTTATAAAAAAATTATGTAAACAATTTAAATCGCTCAAATTTAATAACATTCAATTACATACAATTTATTTTTTATTTATTTTTTTAACTGCAATTTCCCCACAAACAATATAATTGCTTTTAATATTGTCATAATCATTTTGAATAGCAATTATTGGCATTGTTAAATCTATAAAAAAAATTGTATGTTTCAATATGATAAAGTTAATTTTTAACAATTGCATTACACCATATCCAAATAAAAATTGGAAACAATAAATTAAATAATAAAATTTTGATAACATTTAAAACTTCAAAATGTTGGATTTGTTTAACAAAAATATGTGTAAAAATTTGGGTTTTTATTAATATGCAAAAGCTTTGAAAAGCGTTTAATAAAAGCTTTTAATAAAAATATATGTATATGGGACATATGGCCAATTCTAGGTCTATCAGCACATTGTTTTGTTGTGACATATAAGCTATTATAAAGGCTATCGTTGCCAGATTTTATATAAATTTTTTATGGATTTATGGTCCTAAACTATCGTCGCCAGATTTGATAAATTTATACATTTTTAATTTATTTATTGAATCTTCATGTTATTAAATATGAACTAACCATCACACAGGTAGACATATTAAAATATCATTCCACCTAAATCTTGATTTTTTTTTTTTTTTTTTTTGGCAAACTAAAGCCTTGTGAAAATTGGAACCTTTGTACCAAATTTCACCAAGCGGTCTCCTAAAATGCGACCTGTACTTTGCGCACACCAAAACATAAACAGACAACTAGCCGGACGGAAGGACATCGTTAGATCGACTCAGAAATATACAAAAAAGTATACAAAAGTATACAAAAATGCTTATTCAATATTTGTATGGGTTACACGCGTTACGCGTATTTTATAGGGCGATCGATTACTCGACTTTTTTTAAAAACCGGTTTTCGAATAATCTGAATATGTAGTTGCTATTTTAAAAAATCCGGTTTTCGGTTAAGCATTTTGAAAATAACCGGTTAAGGGGCTTTAGTTCCAATAAATAAAAATACAAAAATCAAATAAGTTTTTGTAATAAAACGTTAATTTGAATAAAAACGAAACAATTGACATGTTCAGACCTAACAAACAGGGGCCGTAACAGTTATTCCTTTTTTCATAAAAGTCAGATGATAACAGTTATTTTTTGACATATATTTTTTTGAACAAAAATAACAGTTATTTTTTAATTTTGATTTTTTGAACAACAATAACAGTTATTTTTGATTTTTATTTTTTCGATTAAAAATGAAAGTTATTTTTTGATTTTAAGATTTTCGATCAAAAATAACAGTTATTTTATGATTTTTATTTTTTCGAGCAAAAATAAAAGTTACTCTTTAAAGAATATAATAATTATTTGGTTGACTTTAAATATTTTTAAGATATCCCAATGAAGATCACACATTTAAATAAATATTTAAAGACAACTCAATAACTATAACACGTACATTTCTGTAAAGAATAACTTTTATTTTTGCTCGAAAAAATAAAAATCAAAAAATAATTGTTATTTTTGTTCAATAAAATAAAAATCATAAAATAACTGTTATTTTTATTCATAAAAATAAAAAAATAACTGTTACTTTTGCCAAAAAAAAATCAAAATTAACTGTAATTTTTGATCGAAAAAATAAAAATCCAAACTTTTAAAATCATATTTTTTTATCATAGAAGAGTTCATTGGGATCAATATGGTATACTTGAATCAGTTTGCCAGTATTTACTTCTATATGGTTTTTTGTTTTAAAATTTCAAAATAACTGTTATTTTCGGTCCCTGCTAAAAAATATTTGACGATAAAATCAAGAAAAGTGTGACCAGTAAATTGATCAAACTTTAGCTTTATTTTTTTCAATTTCTATTTATTTACTAAAATTTATTTGTAAGAAGATAACTGTAGAATGTTATTTAGAAACTGTTAAATGATGCTAAATCTAGACAAACTTTTTGCAAAAGCAAATATAAAAACTTATAGGAATTTAATAAATTTATAATTTGAGATATTTTTCCAAATTTATTTTAAGTAAGTTTTAATTTGTTGGTGGTTAAGCATCTTGATATGAATCAGTAGACTTCAACCATATTTTTGAAAAATTGCAAACAAAACCTCTTAGCCAGGATTATATATTAAAAATTATTTGGTTTCAGCATTATAGAAGCGAATAGCAATATGAACATATTTTTTGTATGAAATATTTGTCAATTCGTCGACCACAATTTAAAATCTTCCATGACATTGTTTGATTCGTCAATTTTGTTTTTTACCTCTTGGTGTTTTAAAAAATAAAACTGATGAATTGTTTCCATATCGTTGATTCCGCCGGAATGTTGTAGTTTCAAGCATTAAAATATGCTAGAACAACAAGTTTTTAGTGCCTTAACGGGCATTCCGTCCTGGGCAACACAACGGGCAAATATTTCACCCAATGATTAATTTTTTGGCTGCATATTTTAGTAAAGTATTATTTGTCGTCTCTTTAGAACTACTACGAATATATTTGAGTATTATTTGGAGCACATTAATGTCAAGCATGTGGACTAATTAAAGGTGATTAATAAGACGTGACGTAGAAAAATCTTTACAACTTATTTGGGTCACTTTAGGCACTGTGTCTTTTTAATCCCGTTCGAAATATCTCCAGAGATAATATCTATATAAAAATATATTTAATATTTAGAACACTCCTACACGAATTACGATATACTTTTTAACTGAACATGTTTTTGTAGCACTATGAACTGTTTTTGGTTTCTTTTACAGAAACATACGCTTTAATAAGCGATTTGTATTTACATTGTTCTAATCAGCCATGTCACAGAGTACAATTCCGTTCGGAAACGGAATTCATTCCGTATTTTGGTCCTTCAGAAAATTACGAAAAAACTTTGCGGAATGAAACCATTTTTGTTTTCATGAACTGAATGGGAGTTTTCTGTATCTTAAAGGCCAAAAAACTATCAAAATATACTTTCTATCAATAAGCAAATATGTTTTCTTCGGTTCCGAACGGAATTGTACTCTGTGACACGGCTGAATGTTTCTTGACTTTTGTTACATTTTCTTTTGACATTCTTCATAAAAAGCTTAAGTTTATCCAATATCGAATTAGAAAAATAAAACAAGAGTAAGGAAACCGTATAAAAATTACACATTATTAAAATAACCGGTTTATTATACCAAAATAACCGGTTTGTTTGATATTCGAAAAATGGACATTTTAAAATAGCCGGCTTGGGCAAAACTAAAATAACCGGTTAAAACCGGCCATATAATAACCGTTCGATCTCCATAATCAAGGGTCATAGTTTGTCAGTTGAGTTCTGACTGCAATTGCTACCTCTCCTAACCACAGTACATACTTGGTGTGCAGAAAGAAATGGAGTTGAAAATGCTTGACTAGATTTCTTTATCAAAATATAGATAAAAAAAAATATGCAAACATTTTTAATGCTTGTTCTTTACAATCTCTAAAATGTACAGAAGGAGATTTACTTTTTCGTTAAAATTCCGAAAATTTTTTATAAAAATTGTTAAGACATGAAATATTGCATACTGGGTTATACCTTATTTTTTCCAAATGTATACATTTCTTAAGCGACAAGTGTGTTTAGGTAGTAATAAAAAATAATATAGATCATTAAATTTGACCATCAACACGTTTGTGTGGGAAAATGTTTTACATATACATATAAAACTAAACAAAAAAATCGAAAAAAGACATTTAGTAAAATAAACTGCCCGTAAAGATAAATAAACAAAATGCCACAAATCGATTTATTTACTCAGTATAAAATTTTAGCAGTATGAATGACTGTTTTAACGTAGTAAGCACATTGGGCCACAAATATTATTACAAGTCAAAAAGTAATATACAAGGGTTATTTTTCTATCCCCCCAACAAAAAGGTTTGCGTTACACCACAGACAACTTTTCAACTTTGGCTTGGGTGTTTTAAATGAAATTTTCTATAGTCTGAAAATGGCTACAATACTCTTCAGTACGAGTGATTACCCATATAACTCTTATTTCTTTTAACATTGTATGTCTTTCATTTTAAGCAAACATAAGTGTGTTAACTACTCCATCCGCTACTTAACCTGGCCTTTACACCTGCAAGTGCAAGTTCGAAAAACTCAAGGCACTCACACTTTTTCACTAACACCATCACATTTTTCGTACTTCAAGTACTCAAGTTTTAGCCATCAAGTCTTGAGGTTTTAGGAGAGAAGGGAAAAGATAATGCCATTTATTTTCCTCTCTCTTCTAAAAACCATAGTTGGGGGTAGTGCACTAAATATTGATTTTTATCAGCAGTGCACTATCACTAAATAAAACTGGAAAAAATTAGTTTGCCCTCTTTTTTCACCAGCTTTAATCCTGATTGCGATTTTTTTTAATTACCACTAAAAAAAATTAGTAATATTGCAAATTTTTTCACTAACACTAAACGAAGATTGAATGCAAAATTCTGCACTCAATTCAACTAGTGCCAAATTTGTACTTGCAATCAAAAAAGCTGCATATAAACAGATTCTCACTAGAACTACGAGTAGAAAAATTTAATTTTGTATGAGCAAAATTTTTGATTCTTGTTATGATATGCATAAGAAAGGAAATTAAACAACATGTCAATAATTTGTCAATAACGAAATATCTCATGGCGTTAATCATGAAAAAACAAGTTTTTTGTTTGTAAATTTTGTGCAAAATTTTTAGTTGGACTCAAATAAGTGAAGAGCAAAAATGTTGCAAAAAACTGAATATTGGTTTTTCTTAAATCAAACTATTTATTTTTTGAGTGCTAAATTTCTTAGCATCACTATGACTCATGTTTAGTGAGGCTGCTTATTTTCAATTCATCACTCAACATCAACAAAATGATTGCAATAATTTTGCACTATCACTAACTGTGAATTGAAACTGCAAAATGAGTACACTGCCCCCATCTATGCTAAAAACCCAAGACCATACGGCTAATACCCTTTGTACAGTTGCATACATTTCGAAGAAACGCATGGAAGATGTTGAAAATGTGAAACATGAGTTCACACTTGAAACATTTAACATCTACTATCAATAAAAAAATGTCACCATTTCTGAAAAAAAACTTTTATTTATTTTAAATATTTTTTTCTACATTTTAAAAGAAAACACCAAAATTGCCACTTTTCTAGGGATGACACTAAAGTAATCGGAAGATCTAGAATGTAGTGCAATAAGATAGGCCCACCTTGTAAATATGTATGTTGATTTTTAGCTCTGTGTATTTGTTATGGGAAAATTTCAACATCTTCGCAAATTATATTAGATGTTGGCAAGTGTGACAAGGCCATAAGATTTGAAGAGGTTGATCCAGCACTTATTGTCAAAAACATTAACAGTGTTACCAAATTTACTTGATTGCGAAAACAATAATTATAAATTTAACTTTTTTAAGGTATATTTAAAAATATTTCCGGGGTTTTTTTTTTTTTTTTTTGCAAATATACATAAAGTAGACATTTATTAAATTTTAAAACATTAATCTCATTAGAAAAAGTAATTTCAATTATTAATGCCAAATGTTTATTGAGAAATGAAGCTCTGTTGCGTACTTGGTAACTTTATAAGGAACTCCCACTTGACTATGTAAACACTCGATGTTAATACGTATACTCTGCTTGCAAGTAATTACTTGTCATGTTTAAAGGCAGGCTAAAGCTTGTAAAGTGGGAATCTGGGTTAAACCCGATATACGAAATAATGCACAGCGCACTAACGCCAGCGTTTAAGGGGCGACTACTTTGCATTTTATGAAATTGTAGCGCAATAAAATTTGAGCTGGGAAATCAAGGCGAATTCATAGCACGTGAGCTCGAGAGATAAACTGACAATATTTTGATCTATTTTTCCATGTTAGTTTGTCAAGAAAAATTTTATACACAGATTTTGACAACTAATTTTCATAAATAAATTAGATAACTTTCAAGGCGAATTCAGGCCAGTCTACCTGCTATGTATGAATTTGACTTGAGGGAAAGCTAATTCGAAATATGAATCTCGAATGCAGACTGTATTCAAAAAAAATTGCAGAACGATTCAACTGTCAAAACTCCTTAGAAGGGGAAATTCTGTCAAAATTCTAATAACATTTGATCTTAACTCTTAAATCCTAGACTAGACTAGATAGAAAAGATAATAAAATAAACCTTACAAATCTGTCAAAAAAAATCTAATTCTATTATTGCATTAGTAAGAAATGCGTTTACTTTGTCATTGTTACTTCGCACGTAATGATAATTTTTCATTCGGCTTTTTAAGAGAATTCCCAGAAAAAATTAAAAATTGTCTAACCAACAAATTCATACCAAATTAATAGAATCAAGCAAACAATTTGTTGGTTTTGCACCCAAAGTAATTACATGGAATACTAAAAATTGTAAACATTGAAAATTGTGAATATATTTAGAAAACGATATTTTAAATTTTAATTAAAAAATTATCAAAAACTTTGCCGTTTTCAACAATGTGTTAATTGATTTAACTAAATATAGCTCGGGTTTTGACAATTTCCAACAACAATTCTACAAGTTTAAATTTGGGAATGTAAAAAAAGATAAACTCAGTGTTTATTGTTGCTATTTTGTTGAAGCTTTAATATTGTTACAAGTAAGACCTGAGTGTTTAAAATTCTTATTCGCTTTACAGTTTTATTTGTATAATGTTTTTAGCTTTTCTAGAGTTTTTGGAAAAAGTTTCCTGGCGAGCTGGACAAAGCAACCAGTGAAATGCGCATAGAAACTGGCTTTCGCCCAACAATAAATTTCAGTGTTTTTATCAAAAATAAAAATTTGGAATTTATCACGTCATAGAGAAATCTTATTAAAAATAAATTTTGTATTCCCAAAAATAACTCTATTATTTTGAATTATTTTATTTTAAACAAAAAAATTAATTCAGATTTTTTGTTGTTTAATTAATATTTTATTTCAAAATAAAATTTTTAATTTTCTTAATTAATTATCACATTAATTGAACTGAAATACTTTTTAGGCAATTCTTTTAATTGATAAAAAAACCTACCGATAATTTTTTTTTTTTTTGTGTTTCTTTTCTTGTCGTTTCTCTATGTCTTTCATAATGACAATTTAATTTGTCCAAGTTTTCTTAACTTTAACGAAATTAAAAAAATAATAATAAAAACCATTTTGGTTAAGTTCTTAAGTTTTTTGTTAAACATTTAACTAATAAACCTCACACACATAATATTTATCGCTTAATAACATTAAGACATTATTCTTTCTTCTAAGTACTTGCCTTGACATAACGCAAACAAACCTTTACCACTTGAATAGCACATTAAAGTAATTTTAAGGATAATGGTCATAATAATAAAGATAAGGTTATATTAGAATGTTCATTTACTAGTCGCATGTCAAGTGAAACTATTAGTTTTATGAAACTAGATATTTTTTTCTTATTTACGGAATGCTCAATTCTGCTATGAAGTATCATTAAGAGATGATAATGAAAAAAACTTTATTTTAAATTGTTTTTAATTTTTGTCTTTAAATACAGCATAAAATAATACAAGCAAAGACGGGGACTACTGAAATAAGGTCCACAATTCTACCCGATCGATATCGAATGCCGTAATTTAGCCCCTGGCCTCTCGAAATAGAACAAATGTTCTTTCGGGAAAGAATTTCTCTTCTTAATATTTTCAAAATTTGCACAAATTTATAAATACTTACAAAAATCATTGAAAGCCGTATTTAGAGATCAATCTAATGGGTCTAAGCTTTTATAAGGTTACCCGCGCAAAAAAATCTTAAAAAGGCTAGAAACCAATAGGGCTTGCAATACCGTATTTAAGAATACAGAAGTCGTCGAAATTCGAGCATAATGAATTAAATTTATATTTAAAAATATTTGTAAAGATAGATTGAAAAAAACTATGAAAGTTTTTTTAAGAAGGTCTGAGTTTATTGGTGCGAGGGAGAGAATAATAGCATCATAGTATAGAACTAGCCAACTCTAGAGAGCGTTCTCAATTTCTTAGTTCACCCCTCACACATATAGTTTCTGTGTGAATTCAACACAGATAAAAACAACAAAAACAAAATTTAAAATGTTTCAGTATAAAATTTTTCACAATATAACACTTTTTGCTTAATTTTATGACACAAACACATAATTAATAATTTTTTCCAATACATTTTGCTCATTTGCTTTTGCAAAATGTTTTTATTTTTCAAAAACTAAAAATTTTTAAATAAATTTATTTGACATTAATTTTTTTCTGTTGTTATTATTATTAAAGCCAGCAGAGTAGCATTTTGTGGTATGAAAATAATATTTGAAATCATAAATTAATTAAAATATTTTCCGATATTGCAGAATAAAAATTTTACAAACATTGTTTTTAAAAGTTTATAAATGCAGCCAGCATTTAATAAATTGAAAATTTATTGAACTAATAAAATTTTATTTTGGAAAAAAAAAATAGTTGACACATTCTATACGATTTTATGCAACTATGTTTAGTGGTGGAAATAGTTTTATACACCAAACATTTGAAAAAAATCTTACTAATACAAACAGAACTTAGGTACCACTGACAATTGAGTTATTAACCTGTCAAAGAGTCGGCATTCTAGTTGTATACTATGAATAGCATGTTATCTGCCCCACTCACCAATAAACTTAGAGCTTCTAAAATAAAACTTTCATAGTGTGAACCCAGATATAATAATTAATATATTAAACTTGCGATCAAGTTTACGATTGGAAAATTTATTTTCATTCAAACGACCTTGATTTTAATTTTTATTGTCCAAAAAAAGAAATTTATAGGAAACCCCATTAAGATTCGTTCACAATGGCAGCAACATTTTCCCTGGTGTTTAAAATAAAGCAACCGTTTTTTCAGAACGACACATATTTTCAATTAAGAAACCGTTTTCAAGTTTTGCCCAGATTTTTTTCAAATATTTTGTTACAATTTTCATTCAAAACTTAATACAATTATTATACACGTCATCTTTAATTTCATACAAATTGTTGCTGAAAAAAACTTTATTTACATAAAATAAGATAGTCATCGTCCAGGCTTGCAATTTATGTTGCAGCACTTCTTGAGTTTCAGGGTAAGAGGGGTGAGAAAATTGGGGAGGTGCACACCGTTGCATGTACTCTGTAATTCTGTTTAATTTTGTTATTCTAACAACTTTTAACTTGAAGTTGACTCTAGGTGTAATTGTTTTTAAGACAAGACAAAAATGCAAAAATTGCAAAACTATAATTTCATAATCTGGACACTAATGCAATTTCAAAACTGAATTTTTTAAAAAAGCGGCAGCAAAAATTGTAAGTCTGGACGATGACATAGAAGAGGAAAACAAAATTGTTGCTCTTATTGTGAATGAAGCTTTAAACTATGAAGTTTTCAATAAAATAACCACAATTCTCATTATTGGTAAACAGCTAAGGCACAAGTTCTATGTTTACATTTGTCCTTCAAGTTGTGCTGAAAAGTTCAACGAAAAAAGAAAGACAAAAAAGAAAAACATAAAAAACGAAAAAATTTACTTTGGAAGAAGAATTCTTGACAAAAAGGATGAAAAAACAGAAGTAAAGGAAAAAACATGTAAATCAATTGAAAATAGATAATCATTCACAACAACAAATTTTGATCTACGACGTAAAATACAATTTGGTTTAAAGATTGATGTTTGACTATTGACTGCCAGCCGTCATCAACGGCGGTGAGTGTTAAACGGAAAAGGTTTCTGAAAAGATAATCTGGTTACATGTCAAATTAACCTGTCCGTGGGTTCAATCCCAGCTTTAGTCAAGAATGAAAAATAATCAATAAATTGTAATTAATTTCATGTTGCAAATTCCTTTCTTCATTTAAAATAATTTAATGAAAATTAAATTAGATGACCTTAAGTCGGATTAAAATATAAAAATTTGGATTAAAAATCATAAACAGTTCAATAAAATAACCACAATACTAATTATTGTTTACCAATTTATTTAAATTTGATATTTAAAACCCGTTTCAGCGAATGTTTGAAAATTCGAACATAATCTCGAAAATAGAAAGATTTTCGTTAAAAAAGTAAACACATTTGAGGAAATTTTTCGAATATGTCTTTAAAGAGTTGTTGACAATTTAGAAATGCTATTTTGGCGATAATTCTTTTTTTTTAATTTTTACTTACAATTTTTTTTATTAATTTTGATACTTATCACTTATTATGTGAAAATATATTGTCCACACTCCCTTTTAAATTTCTTTATTATTGTCTACGTTTGTTTTATTGTTACAATTTTCATCACACACACACACACACAAAATAATGTCCTGTTTTTTTATTTTTTCTCAATCAGAGAGCTTTTGTTAAGTGCTGATTCACACGCTTCAGGTTTTAGTCGTGAATCAAAAAAAAAAACAAGAAAACGCATTGCGCATGTCCGTTATTTTTTTGTGTGACGTAGACATAGAATTTATCTATGTGTGTATATCTTACATTTTTTACAACAAACACTCATTTACATTCTAGGTTGACGTAGATACGCAGGAGAACATTTTTTTGAACGGCTGATTGCGCATTCTTGTTTTTTTTATTTATGGGCTTTAGTCGTCAAGTTTTTAGGAAAGAAGGGAAAAAAGATGACATTATGTTTCCCTTGTCTCTCTGACTAAAATGTGAAGCGTGGGAATCTGTACCAATTAAATTTCCAGGGATGGAAAATGGTTATTCTTTTTTGTACCAACTTTCAAATAAATATGTACTTTTTAAACAATGATGAATTTTTTTTTTAATCTTGTGATGAATTTGTAGATTTTAAAAGTTCTTTTGATTAGGTTTGCTACTATAGGATCTGGAAATGGCGCAGATTGCACGTTTACTTTCGAATACATTGTCGGATGTCATACATTGGAATATCTTGGAAAAAAATTAAAAAAAAAACTCATTATTCCTCAAGAAAACTTTAAACAGGAAATATTTAACTCTTTGTATTTTTCAAGTTCCATTACATCTTAACTGAGAAGTTTTTGTCTTACCTTTACCACACGATCAGGTTTTGCTTAAAATTTTGTTTCAATGCACTTACCCCTTTTAACTAATACATTCAAACTTTTACAATTTGATGCGAACTGGTTTTCTAAATCTCTTTCCAATTTTGTTTTTCAATTTAGTCAAGAAAACAGCTGATTGCAATTTTAAGGAGCAAAATTTTCTTTTGTCTGTATTAATTGTTTTCTTGAAGACATCTGGAAAATAATTTGCTTAAAAATTGTATGTGGCCTATGTCACAGCTTTAAATTTTTGTGAATTTTGAACATGTGACTACAGCGTTAACACTGTATTTATAAAGCTTTTGTATAATTCAACCTTGATTATATAGAATTTATACGTAAATTTTGCTTCCAAAAGACGCACTACACAGAAAAAAAACTCGGTATTAAATCAATAAAAATACCAAAAATAGTGAAAAGTATGTTTAAAATGTTTGTGCTTATTTTGACAACGAATTTTGTTAAAATTTCACATGCCTTTTTTTGTTATTGTGTACATTTTTATTTTCAATTTAAAAGCATAACTTTCTAAAGTTGACATTATATTGTTCTTATTTTGACAACATGCTATTTCCGCTTTAACAACACATCGTTGTTATATTGATGCTGTTGTAACCATTTCGACAACGTACAGCTAAAATTAATAAAAAATAATTCATTGCGAACCCAAGTAATAGAAAAATTTGTAATTTACTTATTTAAATTAAACTCTTAAAATAATAATAGTAGAATCTTACCAATTCCGCAGTTCGATAATCGAAAATTTTAGGAAACTTGTTTGTTTGATATTTTTTTTGTTGTTGTTTTTTTTTTTTTTTTTTTTTTTTGTGGAAGAAACATTCTTAGTATATATATAAGGATATTTATATCAAAGTATATTTTACCACAATTATGGAGTGTGGCCAACCATTTCAACTAAGAGAAGACGGGTTAAATATAATTTTGGCAAAATTTTGTATTTTTTCTACCAAAAGTTGATTTGAAAAGGATTTCGATGTCAAAAACACTCCAATATTAAGGAAAGGCACTTTTTAATTGGATTTTATTTTATTTAATTTAATTTTAGCCAATGCATCCACATTATTTCTTGAAAGTTAACCAACGAAAAAATTAAAGAAAGAAACTATAGAATTTTATGAAATTTTTTCGAAAGTTTACAACAAAATTTAATTTAATTTTCTAAATGTAGTCAAAGGAAATACTTCTATCAAAAATTGCTCTTCTTCGAGCTAAAAGTATTAAGACTTCCAGGCATTTACTTTCATGTGTAAATGCTGAGTTAAAATTATTTTCTTAATTTATTTTTTTATTTCATAATCCGTTCTTAAAAACAATTAAAAAATAAAGTAGAAAACTAAAAACGAGGACAACGTATTATTTTAATTTATTATAAGATATTGTAATTTCTGTGGTTTTTATGGGTAACCGCGTATGTCTTAAAATCAATATGTCTTAGGAGAGTGAAAAAACATTCATGATCGAACTATGGGCTAGGTATTACACTTTTTGAAATTGGTCATTACGTAAAAAAAACGGAATTGGTCCATATTTTTTCAGAAATTTTAAGAACCATGTAAAGAGCGTTTAAAATTAGGCAATATGGTATCAACATCTCAAAATCGAGAAAAATGGAGATTTTTACAACATGGCGTTATAACTTTAAAAACGTATGGTATATTTGACCATTTTGTTTGAAATAAGATACGTTTCGCTTTTGATTTAAAAATGGATGAGATATCTTGAATTTTCTTTGTCTTTGATTTGACAACGGATTTTGATGAAAATATTGACAACGCACCATTTTGATATTACAGTTTGACAATTTATTTCTCTGTTTGTACTTAAGTTGTTTTAAGGCAAAATTATACAATTTAAGTAAAAGGGCGCTCCGGTAGGCCAGGCATTTTTCGCTCTGCGTACTTTTGAGTCTTCGACTTTAAGCAAAAATCCTAAAGCTTAATGATGAAACAGCCCAGATCTGAACGAGGTTTTCCATACAGTTTGACATAAAATTTTGGCAGAGAAATAAAATCAATTTTATTTTGAGAACGATTTTTCTAATGCTCTCACAATGCTACCATACTTTTATTCAATTTCATACATTTTGTAAACAAAGATAAATAAGAATGAAAGAAAAAAAAGAAATAAGAGGGAATTTTAAGTTTCTTCCGGCGTTTTAATTATGGGCTTTAGGATTTTTATCTGAAGTTAAAGATTTAATTATGTTTCATCATTTATAATTAAAACGTCAGCAGTAACTTCAAATTCTCTCTTAATTAAAATGTTTTAGTTTTTTATTTTCTTTTTTTTAAATGTTTCTTGTTTGTTTAAATTTTCTGTTTACAAAATGTATGAAATTTAATAAAAGTATGGTAAAATTGTTGGTGGAATAAATGTCTATATGTGAAAGTGTTAGAAAAAACGTTCTCAAAATAAAAAAAAATTTTATTCCACGACGGCTTTCTACGTTAAATTTGTAGGTCAATTTGTAAGAAAAATATGGTCACGGACAGTTGTTAGTGGAGTAATCTATCAATGTAAGGGTTACGGGTTCGATTCCCGCTGGAGACTCTGGTATGTTTCACTACAATGGAAGTACTGACGGTTTCTATACTATTGCTCTGTAAATTAAGTAAGAAAAGAATTTGTAATTCGTTTAGTTAATAAATAATTAAAATAAATTGTAATGATTTAAAAATTTTAGAATTAATTTTATTAAAAATTTAAATTTATTAAATAATTTATTAAAGAAAAATCGTCCAAAATTTAGCAAAACAATTTACAATAGTAACGTGATTTTCATCCCTGATTACCGTTATTAGAAAATAACTGACAAATTTTTGCGGGTGTCTTCTGTCTGCCCCAACAAATTTAGTGGGGTTATTGTTTGGCGCGCTTTGTAAAATAAAATCAGTTTTCAACTAGACGTTTAACTGTCTACTCGTTTAGCTCGGATGAATAAAGTGAATTAAATACTTTAAAAAAAATAGAGTGTACTCTTGTCAAAAAAAAAAAAATCTAACGTAAACAATTTCGTTTAAAATAATAAATTTATTTTATGAACAATAATAAAGAAATAATTTATTAATCAAAAATAAACCAATTAATTTAAACAAACGAAAGTAGTCTCTCAAATTGCTTAATTTTTTATTCAATAAAAATTAATAAATAAATAAAAGGTTCAATAAATTTTTACTACAACTATATAGTCTTGGATAAATTAATATTAATTGTAAAAACAATAACGACATTAAACGACGAAAAGTTATTTAACTATTAAATACTGTTTATTAGTTTTATTTTATATTTCTTAGATATTACCAAGTTAAATACATTGTGTATTCTAACGACAATAACGGACCAATAGTAACTAAGACCTTCATCCCGTTGTAGTGCAAAAGACGAAAGTCTCAAACAGGAATTGAACACGCAACGCTTGTCTTGATAGAGTAACTAACTAGCAACTAGCCTACCGGGGCATTCGAAAAATTAACTAATCAGCCTTATTGGGATTGTCGCTGTCGTAAACAACTGTGTCGTTTTTTGTAGTAGATTAAGGAACAGAGGTTGTGTTACTTTATTCTATTACATAAAACGACACAGTCGTGAACGACAACGACAACCTCAATAAGACTGATTACACTGCGGAACAAAATTGAACTTTTTTTGTGCGGCCGGGAACTTTGTGTAATTTTTTTACTAATTTGAGGTCGCTGATTCCAAATCTAACCTTCATTTTTCTCTATCAGCTCCAGTTTTAGAGATATACCGTTATGTCCAAAATTAAGGTACTTGCAGCACATATATTGAAATAACATGAAAATGGTGCATCATATTCCCTTAAGAAAAAAAACCGAAATTCGCTAACAATATTATCTTTAAGACGTACTAACATTGTTTTAAATTTGGCCAGTAATTTCAGAGATATTGATGTGAATTTTTAAAAAAACAAATAAAAATTTAAGAAAAAAAAAATTTTTTTGTTCTTTAAAAATTCATAAAAAATAAATGTGCAACAAAAATGTGCAATTACTCACGCGTGCATCACTCTTTGTTGTTGTAGCAGTGCGACCTGAAATGTTGAGACAGGTATTGCTGGGTTAATTTCATTTGAAGTTTTCGGGACTAAAGGACTTTAATAGGATTTTCCACTTCGTATCCGTTAAACTTCGCTCATGATTATTATACCCACACCTACATATATAGGTGGAATGGGTGTTATGTGTTTGTGCTGGTGTGTGTTATATTTAAAAAAATTTATCTAGACTCTTTTTATATACCGATCGACTCAAAACCACTTTCTGGATTAATCTAATGAAGTCCGTTCAACTGGCTGGCCGGCTGTCAATCTTAATCTTGTGCGCAAAATGCACCTTATGAGGGCGAAAGCTATTGAAAATGGTGGGAATGGGTCAATTGGTTAGGTTAGATTCCTTTGTTATACCCAGCGCCAATGCCCATCCTACAGAACAATTACTCAATAGGCCTCACTGCAAAATTCAAACAATTCATTTTCCTTATGGAGAGAAGAAGCAACCTTAGTTCTATCTTAGATAGATCATCCAAACAGACAAACTCAGGTTTCCCCAGGTATCGCTCCCCAATGTCCCAAATTATAGGATACTGACACAGAAAAAAATACAGGTTCCTCTTCGTCCCCATTATGAGAGCTTCTGCAGTAGTCATTTAATGCGAGACCCATTCTTCTTACATAAATGGCTTATTAGGAATATGGCTTATTAGTCCCTATAGGCTCGAGCACAGTTATCACTGAGATCACTTTTCTTCTCTGATCCCTCTGTGACATAAGCAGAAAGCATGTCCTCCGTTTACCATATCCAGGCCACAATACCCTTAATACGCAGCAGATTGACTGACGACTCCACCCCTACTGTCCAAGTCAATAGAATTCGCTTTAATAAGTGACTTACAAGGAGCCATTGGAAAGCCAACGAAGTGATCAGGGGCCAAATTACCACATTCGATATCGATCGAAATTACAATACAATTTAAATGGAAATTTCGATCGATATCGAATGTCGTAGTTTGGCCCTTTCTTTGACCGAAGACAAAAATTCAATTAATTTATTTTCAATTGAAGGTTAAGAAAAACTACAGTTAAGTCAGGTTAACACTAACCTTAAAGAATTAATCTGTCATACAAATGACCAACCCGTTTGGGAAGCTTATCGACTGTTTGGTTACCCCGGCATTCGCATGCCTTGTTATCTTTATAAGCGTTACTTTAAAATACTTAGGAATCCCATTTCAGGCTTTTCGATACTCTGCAGTTAACTTAGATGTCGTATACGCAGAAAAAATATCAATGTTAAATTAACATGGCGCAATGTTAATTGAAAATCATAGTAAATTTCTTCGAAAGCCTGGTCTTTATTTAAAATTATCATTGTTTCATGTTAGTTTTAAATGAAAGATGTTAAAATAACATTGTTCAATATTGAATCAATAAAAGCCTGTTTCACTTGTTTTGTATAGAAACAGCAACAACACTTCAAGAAGAAAAAGATGTTTCTTTGTTATTTTCGTCTTTAAAATAATTTATAAAAAGAAGAACAATTTCCGTACTCTTTTTGTTAAAATTAATTAGGCCCTAATCATGTAAAACGCAACGCAACTCCAAAGAATTACATTAAAAGTACAAACAATGTCATAAATATTTTTTTTTTTTTGTTCTATAGAAAGCAACAACAAAATTATTTTTTATTTTTTTTTTAATAATTTGTAATTTTTGGAATAAAATTGTTAAAGCAAACATTTAAATTTCTTTTTTAAATTTAACATAACAAACGATAAATATGCATTTAACCACTTGTTAAAATTTAAATTTATATTTTGTTAAATATTGATTTGTTGCTTTGTAATTTCTGTCGTTAATTGTATAATTTATTCCTTATAATTAATTAATATTTAATTACTCACTTGGAACTATTTATGTATGTATTAATTAACAATATTTTCCCAATGCTGTTAAAGAGACATGGTCTTGTAGCATTGGCGTACTAAATAAATATTAGTATTGTGGTTATTTTATTGTGGTTAACAGCTAAGGCACGAGCTATGTTTACATTTGTCCTTCAAGTTGTGCTGAAAAAGGTCAACAAGAAAAAAGAAAGACAAAAACATGAAAAACAAAAATGTACTTTGGATTTCAAGAAGAATTCTTGACAAAAAGTACGAAAAAACGGAAGCAAATTTCGATCTACCACAGTGAAATACCATTTGGTTCAAGGATTGATGTTTGACTATTGACAACATCCGGCTTAAATAGCCGAGTGAGTAAAAATAATCGAAACTATTATGGGCAACCTGTCCGTGAAAGCCTGGGTTCAAATCTCAGCGCAGTCAAGAATGAAAAATTATCAATAAAATTTTAATTAAAAATTTCTGTCTTCATAAAAATAATTAAATGAAAATAAAATTCAATGAACTTAAGCCTAATTAAAAAATATCTAAATTTGGATTAAAAATATATAAATAAATAAAATAAATAAATAAATAAAAATGGAAAAACCCCAAGTCTTGAGTTAGAATTTATTTTTGTTATACATAACCCACTCCCACTAAGCGGCCAAAACTACCTTAAAGGAAAGGACCTAAGCTTTCTTTTGAGCCAAAAAAAGTAGCCATTTAAAAAAAGTTTTAAATTAAAAAAAAATTAAAAAAAAATATGTGCTTTTTAAAAAACTTTTTTCGAAAGATTGAAGAAATTGATATCTCATTTACTCGGGACATATTTTGCAAACACCAATATGTTATAAGCAGAGCCCGGATTTTTATGCAGTTAAAATCGCGTTTTATGCGCATAAAATATGCACTAAAAAAAGAAAAATATGCGCTAAAAATTGGAAGAATATGCACTTAATTTTTTTTAAACATTTATTAATGATAAGAAAAAATATTAATATAACAAGAAGAAAAATAACATAAAAACGTAAAAATTAAGTGTCATTTACGAAAATAAGGTACAATAAACACAAAAGTAGAAGTTCAAATACAGTAAAGCACAAAAATATATAAACCGAGTTCAGTATTAAGTGTAAATGGTCTTGCGAAAGAGCAAATGCAAAATATCATAGCTCTTTTGCAAAATCCAACAACAAAATAAACAGAGTTACCGTTAGATTTCATAAAAAAGCTACGGAATTTTGCATTTGCTCTTTCGAAAGACTATTTGCACCAAACACTGAATTTCGCTATAGAAAACTCACAAGCAAAATTATGATGTAAATTAAGTCACTTGTTAGATAGATATTTGAACCTACATATAAAATAAATTAAGAACAATAAGAAAAAATTTGTTTGTATAAATACATAATTTATTTTAATATTTTCAAATGTAAAGTAAAGTCAGCTACGCCGCAAAAAGCTTTTAAACGTGGAAAATTACCGTTCAACGCGACGGAAGTACATAATTAAATAATATTAAGTTTTCATAACAATTTTAATTAAATATGCCAGTAGTCCGATTTATTGTTTTGAATCCTTAAATTTTCTAAAAACTTTATCAAGCTTGATACGAATTTGTTTACTAAAGTTACCCACAACTGCATTCATTTTATTTATGGCATTATCAATTATTTAAATTTTCTTTCTCAATGGATTATATTTCTCTTATTTTACAATAGTCTCCGAGCTAAATCCATAATTTGAAGACACAAACATTATCTGAGCTTTTATATTTGATAAATTTGCTTTTTTTAATAAAAATGCATCACCATCCTTAATCCTTCCACCACATCCTTGAATTGGTCAAAATTTTCAGCATTATACACCACCTGGCTTTTATAGGCTGTAGAGGAGGAAATAAATCGAGATACTTCTCTTAATATCCGGCAAATTGCGGGGTGTTTTGCAAAATATTTTTCCCCATAATAAATCAATATCATCGCAGTTGCATCTTCTCTTCTGCAACATGGTGCATCGCAGAATAAAACAAACAGAACAAGTTTTGTTTTCGAAATATGCAAAAAAATATGCAAAGTTAGCAATATATGCAAAAATGTGCATTTATAGCAAAATATGCAAAAATATGCACTAATAAATCGATGCCATTTTAATTCTAATTTCAGGATTCGCAAAGATATTTAGTTTATGTTGATCTCAGACTGACGACCACAAATATGCATTTGCATAAAAATCCGGGCCTTGGTTATAAGTTACATGGATGAGAAAGAACACCAGTTTGGCCAAAATTTAAAATTTTGACCCCCTCTAACTCAGAAACTTTTTGACCGATTGTGTTATGTCTAAACTACTATCCAATAGGACTAACCTTGGTGCAATTTCATCCAAATCGGAAGACATCGATTTCAACAGTTGGGACACTTGACATGAAATCCCCCATATTTTTATTGTTGTGGATTGAAGACAATGTTAAAGCAATGAATTTATGAATAGGAAGCATAAATTAGTGATGAGCGATTTTTAAATAACATCGTGATTAGTGAAACGTGTTTTAAAAATCACTGCTCCTTAAAGCTGTGATTGTGATCACGTTTTGTTAGTTTTCAGTTTTTTTATAGCAATTGCGGCCAAGCTATATGTACAATGCGCGAGCTTTCGCAAAAGAGCTTTTGTAAATATTTTGCAAAGAACCAGCAGCAAACTGTAAGAGCTTTCAAAGCTGTTTACTTGTATATAAATACATACCCTACAAGAAGACTACCGGTCATTTTACTAGTTAGATGACTAGTAGTACTCACCGATATACTGGTTATAGTTGCTATTAGTTTATTAAGAGCAAAATTTAAAAAAACTGACCGAAACCTTGTGTACATGTGATTTTGTCTCTCTTTCTCTAACTCATTATCTATCTAACTTATTATTTAAATGTAATAGTTAGTTTTGGTTATGCATTTCTTGTAGGGTACATACTTGACAAAATATACTGTGGCTTTAAAATAAATACTAATAAGGTAGACGAAAGGAACAGAAACATAATTCGTTATTGCATTCAAAAAACGCTATTACCCACACAAACAGTAAAATATCATAAATTTGTGTATGAATCAAAAAAAAAAAAAAGAACGACTTAGCACGACTTACCTGTTACTTGACAAATTTGGTCACAACTGTGATTCTTGATTTTTCAATAACAGTGATTAAGTCACAGGTACAGAAATGTCGCTCATCTCTAGCACGAATGTATTCAATCTGCACTCTGGTATACACCATCGAACATGAGTATCAGTTTTGCTCAAATTTTCGCTTGTTTGTTAGTGTGGCCGCCAATTTTCGTCAATCAATCGTCAACCCAAAATAATTTTCTGGTTGACTGATGTAATTTTAGGTGTCACTCAGGCTCGATAGCGGTGCTCCACTTTCCTAACCTCATAACCCCTGAAATGGAATACAGCATTGAAAATATACCAGTAAATACTTTGGTATAGGGTAGCATATAGTTGCTCTTAATAAATTTCTTAAGTTCGAAAAAAAACTTACAATATACGGCACATGTTTTAACCTTGTACCTCGGGAATGTGGCTATGCTATGATTCTTTTATTAAAGGTATTCACGTCAAAAGTTGCACTCTTGAGAAAAAGCATAAGTGCAAAAACATAACAACAACCACATATAAAATTGTTTCGCCCAAACGATGCAAAATTGTCAGGGTTTAAGTAAGTGCAAGATTATTAGAGTGAAAGCATAAAAATGTTGCAACTTTTTATGGCGTTGCCAAGTTGAAAATCAATGCTCAAAAAGTACACATAAAATCAACTCTAGACTAAACAACAACGCAGGAATTCCATTTTGACGAACATTTTTTTCTTTGAATTGAAAAATATTATAAAATGTAGTGTTTAAAGATGAAACTAAAAAGCGTAAACAAATTGAAGAAGCAGAAATAATAAAAATACTAGGCTACTTATCTGGAAAAAATTTTGAGGTAGATAAATTAATAAAATTAATCATTTTGTGTATTTTTCAAGAAATTACGGTTTAAATTTATTAAAAAATTTATATTGTCATATGGAAGATGCGTTGTTTAAAAATTATTTCGGAAAAGCTGAAAATTAAAGGTGCAAACAAAATGAGTTGCTCACGTCAAATAAGTGCAACTATGCTATTTTGCACAGTTGCAAGGGTAACAAAAATTTACGTGAATACCTCTATTAGGTAACTCTAACCATAAATCTATCTGGGCTATTTATTTAAAACATAAGCTACTCTATTTTGTTTATTTCGTATTGAAAAATTATTCGTTAAAACAAAATATTTCAATGTCAGAAGAAAAAGGTAAAAATTTAAACTTAAATACTATTTTTTTTACTACAAAAGTTAACGTTCCGTTGTTATGAGAAAAAAAAGGAAAACAGAAACACAATAACAAAAAAAAAACAAAAAAGGGTTACTTAAGACTTGTTTAACCTTTAAAAAACTATTAACTGCCAAACTTTTTTTTTATTAAGGATACAAGGATATAAAATTCTTTTAAAATTTCTTAGCGCCAAAAAGGGGAAGATATCCCAAATTGTTTAATTGAAATATGAGTATGTATGTACTATAGCACTTAAAAAAGAAATGCTATTAACCCAGTCGGCATTTTTTGAAATTTTTAATCACATTTGAGTCTTTTTTGACTCTTCAGCGCTATTTAAAAACCAGAATATGCGCTCATTTTTTGATCATAACTTATACTTTTGTCGGGAGAAAATGGTGACCTACCTACGACTCCTCTTGATCAGTCATTTATGATTCGTTTTTTTTTCTTTCTTTCTTTTATTAGTTTGGAATCATTTTAGACTCTATTTTATGGTATTTATGATAATTTTCTAGTCATTTATAAGTCTTATTTAATCTAATTTATTGGTCTTTTTCAATTCATTTATTAGACATATTTCTTATATTTCAATATTCTGAAATTATTAACTTTCAATACTTTGAAATTAAATCACGGCCAATTTCACCAAGTTGAATTATAATTAACTATTGATATAACTGCCAGTTAACAATATGTAAATTTCGTCGTCTACAAGGTGCATAGGGCCTTTATGAAATTCCTGAGCCTATCCCTATCAGATTGTTCATAAATATTATTAAAGGTTTCCTTCACCGGTGCGTTTAGATACGCAGATATTGAACCTTTTGTATGCTATTCTGAGGGGTGCCATCTAAAGCAACAGACTGGCTGATTATGCACCACATGTATATTGCGAACCGCCTAATAAAGGAACGGAACTCCGCTTGCTACCGAACCAACTAGGTCAGCAGATGCTGCAATCGCCTCTCACAACTGGCATATGCTTGACGGATATCAAGAACATCGCTCAGGGGTCACCACGTGAAGGTTTGTGAGTTGACTTGGAGTGCAATGACTAAAGATCACCCGGAATTCACTAAGTAGTACCGATCAGAAGCTTTGCCTTATTATTACACCACATGTATAGCGAACCGCCTAATAAAAGAACAGAATTCCGCTTGCTACCGAACCAACTAGGTCAGCAGATGCTACAATCGGCTCTCACAACTAGCATATGCTGTACGGGTATCAAGAACATCGCTCAGGGGTCACCACGTGAAGGTTTGTGAGTTGACTTGGAGTGTCATGACTAAAGATCACCCGGAATTCACTAAGTAGTACCGATCAGAAGCCATGCCTTATTATTACACCACCTGACCAAATCGACAGTTATACATACTAATATAGGGCTGTCAGAAATCTAAACCCATGAACCAGGGCAATCACTGTTGCCAATTTAGCATTTTTAATGCTAGAACTAGCATTTTTTAAACTCTTTTAGTAGGAAAAAACGTTTCTAGCATATAGCACTTTTTTCAGCATTTTCCCAAAATTATTTGGCACTCTTTTAGCATTTTATAGTTTAAGTGATAAATTTTTATTTTTTCCATCAATTTATAGCTCTCAAAAATGCACATAAATATTAATACTGTTTTTTTAATGATATTATTATTTTTAATATTTTAAAAATAAATTGTGAACGTAATGGAATTTAGTTGTTTTGAACAAAGTTAACTTTTAAATGTAAATTTTCTAAAGCTGCGATATTTTTTTATTAACTAAAGGTAAATTTTTGCATCTATTTTGATTTATTTTTAATGATAAACAATGATGTGATTTTAATACCCTCTTCCACTAGTGGTGAACGAGGGTATACTCAGTTTATCATACCGCGTGAAACTTTTTTAATATTCATCTAAAGCTAAGATTACACGATTGCCGCAATGCACCAATTTTCACACCTTTTTAATACCCCAATCGTGCGACTGTACAATCAAATGCCTCATGTTCCAATCGAGGACAATATTGTGCTGACTTTTACCCATAAAATGCAACCCTGGTGCGGCAATCGTGTGACTACTTGATATGCAACCGCGCGCCAATAAAAATAACAAAAATGTACTAATATTTATTGGGTTCTTGTGCGGCAATTAAACAACACAAGACGCGTCAATATTTGCATTTTTTAATAAATTTATTTTTGTGTGTTTCTTTTAGTAGGATTAAAATAAAAATAAAAATTTAATTTATCAAAAATAAAAATTGGGAATTTCGCAAGTCATTAATAAATAAATTAATAATAAATTTTGTATTCCCGAAAATTTTTTTTTTTTTAAATTAGTGCAATAGCTGTTCAGGACAATATAAAAGAATATATACAGGAAAACGGAGCAAAATGTATTGAAATTCTTTAAAGCGAATTTATTTTTGAATATAAATATTCTCTATTTCTTTATAAGTATATTCTAAAATAGAATTTCAATTTGTTAAATTTTTGGAAATTCATATATTTTACTTAAAAAAATTTCAAATAAAACTATTCAACAAAACTTTGTTTGAATATATGATATAATTTTCTTTTTTTTAATGAACAAACCAACTGGAACTTTCAAATAAATAAAAAAGCTACCACAACAGCTGTTTTCGCAGTTGACAGAAGTAAGAACAATCGTGTGACTGTGCTGCGGCAAATATTGTACTCATTTCACTTTGTACCAACTAGAGGCAATTAAATTTGTATAAAACAGGGCAGGGCAATCGTGTGATTTCAGAATATTTTACTTGGGCAATTTAATAATTGTGCGTCAATAAAGCACAATCAAAGTTGTGTCATATTGGTGCATTTGCGGCAATCGTGTGATCCCACCTTAAGACCCTTGGTCCTTGTGTAATTCTTAGTCGAATTATTCATATCTGTCTGGCTGTCCGTCTGTTTAAAACACGCTAACTTTCGGAATACTCAACAGAATAGAACAATATTGATTTTAAACTCTTTTTTGTTCCCCTAAGCAATGTGGGATTATAATCTTATTGAAATCGGCTTAGTAGAAAAAGAGTTTTGAATCCAAATTTGGAACAACCTACATCAAAAATTTACATTTTTGTCACAAAAATTAAAAGTTGTGACATAATGTACCGATTCGCATTAAGTTTTGGACGAATACGTTTTATATGACTGGAGATCCCACAAAAATGTTATGAAGAGGGGTGTATTATTTACCATATGCCCCATGTAAAGCGTCCTTCCTAAAATCATTTAAAAAAGCATTAAATTCGTATAAAATTGTACTATTGTATAGAGATTCGGTTTAAGTTAAGCTTTTTTTTAATATTTTTTATGAGCGTTCTATATTTTACGATTGCGGCTTAACATAAAATCAGCTCCTAGAAATCACTTTAATGCACTTTTTTTTTTTTATTATTGTATGGAGATTCGGTTTAAGTTAAGCTTTTTTTAATATTTTTATGAGCGTTCTATAATTTACGATTACGGCTTAACATAAAATCAGCTCCTAGAAATCACTTTAATGCACTTTTTTATTTTTTTTTTATTATTGTATAGAGATTCGGTTTAAGTTAAGCTTTTTTTAATATTTTTATGAGCGTTCTATAATTTACGATTACGGCTTAACATAAAATCAGCTCTTGGAAATCACTTTAATGCACTTAATAATATTTCTGAAACAAGTCAGAATGTTTTATTTAAATTAGGCAACGAGTTATAATATTGTGAGGTCAGGTTTTATGAAGATTGGCTTAAAATTTATAGATCCAATATAAAGTGCACTCCTGAATTATTTAAACTCTCGGTAAAGAGTTTTAAACATTCGGCATAGCCCAATATAGAACACTTACTTATTTTATATTTATATATAAAGTACTAACGGCCAATTTCACCAAGCTCAGTTATAATTAACTATCAGTTATAACTGTCCAACACTTATTGTTAACTGAAAGTTAAAGTAATAGTTAGTTTTTAATGAACTTGGTATATTGGAATGATTCTCAAAAAACTTAGATCGAAAACAGGTTCAGGTATTGTGTAATCTGTACGACATCCCACATGGATTATACATAAAAATTTGACTTGTTTATAGTCTTTAAGCTTCCACGCTTTTGTGGAATTTAAATTCTTTTCGGTTTTTGTTGCGGCTTTTTGCGTCACAATGTCTGGGGATAATCAGTTCAGGATTCTGAACAGAGCCTCAGTTGAAGATGTTCTAAGTGCCTCTGTTATCATGATTATTATTATTATTTGAACTTATTTTTACAAGATTTTTAAAATTTAGTTTTGTATCTAAGGATCCGTCCCTTATTACGCCAATTCTACTATAAAAGCCGTCCATAAGTTTTTATTTGCGCACAAAATAAAGCGTGAAAATGTTTAAACATAAAATTTTATAGCGCATAAAAGTAAATAAATCTACAATATGCATATTCGTATAGCAAAAAGTCTGTAATTGCCAGATTTCAGCCCCTCCTGTACTCATTCAACTGCCAAAACAAATTGCCACTATTTGTAATTTATTGTTGACAACGAACAAAATAAAAGTCAAATATAAATAAAATGATTTTTTAACAACCATATAAGAATAAAAAACATTTAACAGATAAAAAAAAAATTATTTAATTAGGAAACGCTGGGGATACACACACGTGAGGGCCATAAACACTCATGGGATAGAAGAAGTTAATGAAGTAAAAGGCCCAAACAGCTTAAAATAATACGGATTAAAGTGTTAAGGCATTTAAAAAGAATAAGGACTTGATGTTTTTAGAAGATAAAAGTAAAACAAAACCAAGGAATATTTGAGCAGAAATAATTACAATGCGCCACAAAAAAAAAGTAAAATCCGAATTTTTTTAAAATATATCAGTTCTATGTGGATTCTTTGGTATATCCCATTTACATTGGGAATATTTGAGCACAAATAATTACAGTGAGCCACAAAATTGGATTTAAAAAAAAAGTGAAAGTCGAAAAATTTTTAAATATATCAATTCTATGTGGATTCTTTGGTATATCCCATTTACATTAGGAAAATTTGAGCACAAATAATTACAGTGCGCCACAAAATTGGATTTACAAAAAAGTGGAAGTCGAAAATTTTTTAAATATATCAATTCTATGTGGATTCTTTGGTATATCCCATTTACATTACACTGAAATTTTATACTTATAAGATTTCGAGCCAATTCTAGTTGTTTTTACTAGATTTCCCATACAAAAAATAAATCAAATTCGTGACTAGATTTTAATGTAACATACTCAAAAGCCTGTAGTACTTTAGGTCGGGATTCACTATCCTACATAATCTTACGATTCATTCACACGAAAATCGGACGGAATCCTATCCGACATAAAAAAAAATATCTGCAAAAATCTGCTGTCAATGCCACACTTTCCCACAAAAAAAGATGCAAACTCAAATGACTCAGCTACTTTACAAGAAAATGAAACTCTGATCGCATAGAATCTCTCATTTTATGAAAATGTTCATAAACAATTGCAAGTCGGAAAGACTTGTCAAAATAATCTGTAACTCAATTTAATTTTTAAGCCACACAATCATACTTTATGAGCACACACGATTTTTTTTTTGACAAATCGTACGACTGAATAGGATAGTATCGCCGGCTTTAGTGGTGCAACTATGGGTTTTACGTATAGTACTAAAAAATCTTGCCTGTACAAGAAAAATTCACTTTTTAAAAAATTTTGGCTTGTTAAAGTTTAAAAAAATAGTAATTTATTGGAACAGAAACATAATTAGTCAATTCACAAGGTATCCTAACATGTCATATTGTCAAAATGTCCTAATATTTCTCAATGGTTTAAAAATATTGTTGTACGGCTCAGCCGCTCAGCGCTGGACTTTTCTGATTAATTACGACAGCACAATAAACACAGCAAGCAACGTTCTATTTATTTAAGACACTTTTTATTAACAAACCAACAACAATATTTTTAAACCATTGTGAAATATTAGGACATTTTGACAATATGACATGTTAGGATACCTTGTGAATTGACTATATATAAGCTAAATAAATAAAATTAATTGTAACTTAAAAGTAATAATAAAAGTAATGATGGGGGAAAAACATCAGTTTTGTTCTCAAGCCAATGATTGTTGACAACAATGTCAAATGATTTAAAGATATTTTCTTCCAGTGTGTTGAGTTTTTTAATTTGTTTCTGTTTTACTTCTTTTCTTATTTGATGTGATCGTTCCGTTTGTTTAGTTAAGAAATGTTTGTGGTCATCTGTTATAAGCATGTGCTCAATCCCAATATTTAAATAATACAGTTTTAATTTAATTTAATTTAATATTTGTGTTAGTTTGAGATATTTCCAAGTTATGAATTTTCTTATGAAAGATGTGTTCGATGTATCTATTTTGGAGTTTTTTTTTTATGAATTTTGGCATCGATTTGTTAGTGCATATTTTTGCCTATTTTACCCTTTACAACATTTTTGTTGCATAATTTAGTTAAAAGACCAGTTTTGCAGCAATTTTATAGTTTATAGCGCATATTTTGCCTTTTTGAGGCATATTTTGATACATGTCTAATTTTTTAGATCAAAATTCTGGTTTTTCTGTTTTAAATATCTAGTTGTTTACCCAACGTGTTGCTTAAATTTCGCCATCTACATTTAATTTTTACTCTAAAATTGTAAGCAGGTTGGCATTTAAGATAAATTTTTTTTTAAATTTTACAAATTTTTTATTTTTATAAGCAAAAATGAAGGTAAAAGCAATTATACACGTTCTTAGCGGTATAATGCATAGAAATATGGACCAAACTTTTACTAAATCGACCGACTCAGAATCACTTTTTAAGGTAATCTAACGATGTCTATCAGTCCGTCTGGCTGACTGTCTGCCAATTCTAACTTTGTGCGCAAAGTACAAGTTGTAATTTTGTAGATAATTTTATCAAATTTGGTTAATTACTTTTTAATTGTACTAAGGACGAAGTTGAGCATCGGTCTATAATTTCACATATTAACCATAAAAATTTCTTTCCTAATAAGACTTTTTGTGTCCGTAAACCATCTAATAATGTTGATATTTAGATTGACTTCGCCGCAAAAATATTTTATTGCAAATTAAATTCTTTACGCATCGGTTCACATTTGCCAAAAGCTCCCATCTCTAAATAGCTTTAACTTCATTTTAAATGTTAACATTAATAAACAATTTCCCTGAGATCCCTTTAAGCCAAAAAATTTTATATGGATGTTAATATCTAGATAATATTCGGCACAAATAACTCTTTTTTATGAATTTAAACTTCATAACACAACTTTGTTTTTGTGATCACATGACTACCCATCGTTTCCAAATTGGGTAAAATATCGAAAGTTCCTCTATAAATACTATGGTGGTTGAGCTGTACCGATTATAATTTAAAGATTGTTTGGTTTTTTAATCCAATTGTTTTTAAAATAATGAATATTTTGTGTTCAAATGATCAATTTTTGATATTTTTGGGGCATATTTTCGAGTTTTTACTGCATATTTAATGCGCATAAAACGCGTTTTTAGAGCATATTTCTGTACCCATTTTCTGAAATATTGGTCAGAACTTCTCGCTTCGAAAAGATGTGAAACAAAATATTCCATTGGTTCTCGAAAAGTAAGAAAAAAGTGCGTCTGTAACTCATGTCGAAAACTATCAAAAGAGATTACGTCGTTACGTTATAAATGACAAAACATTCCACTCGAAGCCGATATGAAATTGCAGATGTGGAAAACGCCAGTCAAACATATCGGTGACGGCGATCAAAATTCACTTAAATTGAAAAGATTTTAACGACGCGTCGGTGGCGAAAAAACCGCCGCCGGCTATAACAAATAATGTAAAGTGCGTCTTTAATGTTTGTTGTTTTAAATATGGCTTTGGAAACATTCGTGCATTTTTCAAAAATGTTTAAAGCAAAATAATTAAACAATGAAAAAATCTGACAAGAACAAAATAATTACCTCTTTCGAGTTATTATTCATTGCATTTTGCATTTCTTATATATTTTTGAGTGTAAACATTTTTTCTCGCCCCCTTTTTATGCGTGAGTTTATTTGACAGTTCAAAGCGGGAACTTTCTCACAAAAATTTTACAGACACACTTTTTCTGTAAATTGGCGAGTAATTTCCTAACGTGACAGCAATTGCACGCC